>OY282497.1:68063574-69504107 GCA_958295605.1 Ajuga chamaepitys | reverse complement strand
TATCACTGTGAGAGAAGAATACATATGTATTTAAATATGAAGGACCCACTAAATTATATAATTTCATTTTTATCTCATAGTGGTACCGATACCACGGTAGTACCATAGAATCACCCCTAAATTAAAGAAAAGTGCAATTTTAGTCCCTAGTTTATGTTTAGGCTAGTCGTAATTTATCTTCTTTAATTAGGCCTTTTACAATTATAGCCTTTAATATTACACGCATAAATCGAGAAATGATCCTAAACGAATGTTTCACGTATAAATCGAGAAATGGTCCTACACGAATATTACACTATTTTTGAGAAAATATATTACCTTGAATTTTAAAATCACGATTTTTGTTTTGATTTTATCGAATCTGTGACAAGTCTTTAGACGTTAAATTAACATAAATTTATTTTGGCACAAATTAAATAATCATAAAAAAATATTATTGTTAGATTGATTAAGGATCTAGACGGTCAATATTATTTGACTTTTTAAACTTTTATATTTTATTAGTTAGGGTTTACTTTTTTTTCTGGCTGTCTTTGTCTACTAAAATATTTCGTTTAATCATTAAAAATAACTTTTCGGTTCAGCTAGAGGCAACACGTAATCGATTAAATTAATTAATTAGGTCATCACTAATTACGGCAAATGTTTCAAGTCGGGTGGACCTCGAACATATAGTTAGGAAGGATGGACATAAAATAATCATCGACCAATATTAATATGTGCATACTAATAAAAATATAAAACGGTTTGAAGTTCATAATTGCATGATTCATATTAATATTCACAGCAAACGGAATTTCTTAATGCCACAGTATAAAAATAAGTACATATTTTTTAATATACTTCACTTAGTACTAATTTTACTCTTCTTTATTTAATAAAACTATTTAAAATAAATTATTAGTGGGTTTGACTTTTGGTGCTATGTAAAAAACATTATATAATGTGTTGTTCGAATCTGCAATCGAATATGGTGATTGTCGTTTGAACACGATGATGGAACAAATCGAACCTTGACCACCGCGGCGGAACAAAGTGAACGTCTTACAAGTTTGTTATCGAACATGTTTTACTTTATTCACCATGTATTCACCTTGTGTTGTCCAGCGCCCTTGCAGTCGAACATGATTCATGTTTAGATCAATGTATAATGTTTAGGGCTCGATTTTCGAACTGAAGTATATTCACAGTTCATTTTTCATGTTTTATGATTTAAGGGGGGCTTGGTCAGGGAGATTGGGAGTGGGTAATGGGAGTAAAAGATGATCAATTCCTATTCTTATGCTTGTATATAATAATGTAATTGACCCCGAATTATTTAATAGTGTGATTAACCCATCTTCATACTGATTACCATTACTATTCCTAACCTTGAAACAACCAAGCGACCCCTTAATGGTTCAAGGTTCATAATTTAGTGATTCATAGTTTAGTGTTCATATACACGTGTTCAGATTTCACAATTCATATTGTAAACTTCGATTTTATCGTGGAACACGATTAAAACATGATAAAAGTGGAACAAAAGATCCGAATTGCATGGAGCCACCCACCCTTTGAAATTGTAATTAATATATTACATTATTTTTGAACAATACAAAAGTAGTACATAATAATCCTTAAAAACATAACACAATTTGGCTCACCTACACCAACTTCAATTATTCAAAACCAACGTAAAACAATTCTCTTAAGCAAGGGTCCAAAATCCATTTGAAGATTGATCAGGATAAACCACATGCATATCAAACGAAAAAAGATAATCTTTAATGGCAGGATCAAACGAGTGCAGATTAGATACGGTGTACCCGCGCGCCATACGAAAAATACCCGTACCACCAACAATAGGCATTTCTTGATTATCCTCTACCATAAGTTTCCATCCCAAAATACTAATAGAGCTTCCTTTATACTCTCCTTCGGTAAACAAAAACACCCCACTTATAGTATACGACAAATCCACCATTCCAGTACTTGCTGCAACACCTTGGCACCGTCCTATAATCTGAGCGTCGGGCTCTGGCCCAGCCGTTATTAAGTCGTACGAGACTAATGTTTGGCCAAAGGAGACGGGCGAGTCCGCCGTAATGTTGGCACGTGCAATCTCAAGTACGGTTGGGCTCGGCCCGCCTACCAAGTCGTGTACGTAAATACGAAAATCGACTACTTTTTCTTTTTTGTTGGAAAAGAACATTAGTGAAGAAATAAGTAAGGCAGCCATTATGGGAGCTTTGGCCATTTTTAGGAATGATATAGTTAAGTAGGAAAATGTTGTTAGGGTTTTGTGAAGAGGTAGAGAATCAAGAAATAGGGTTTTATAGGGCCCATCCCACCCCACACCCACCCCCCATACCCACCCCCCTACCCCACTTAAATTATCATAATAAATTATAAGTTCTAGATATACCTCGTATAGTATAATATAACTCAGTCAAGTAAGTGGACTAATAAAATTGTTTAATATTAATTAGGTTTGAATTTTGGAAAACATAATAGTTAATTTTTTTATTTTTCTTATTGGATTTTTACTTGCCATATTTATTCAGTTTTGTGTAACTTTGACCACAGCTTATTTCAACATTTGATGAATTGTACTCCCCCGTCCCAAATGAACTTGAATAGGGGGTTGACATAGATATTAAGAAAAATTACTTTTTGAAAATTTTGTTGACTTTTCAAAGGTGGATTGAGGGTTGAGATTTTGAGGGTGGAGATTGTGTGATAACTTTCCTTATTAGGAAGTGTGCAAGTTTGTTTGGGACGGTCGAATTCGGAAAGTGTGCAAGTTCATTCCAAGCGGAGGGAGTAATTTTTTTCTTTTCGTTACGTGAGTTCATTGTTTTCATGATTAAGGTTTGGGGTTCACAATTCATATTCAAATACAATGTTTGAATCTAGGGTTCGATATTCTGTGATTATAGTATATTTCAATTTGCGATTGATGATTTTACAATTCATCTTTCATGATTTCATGATTTTGATCCATGAATCAATGGTACACGGGACCACAATGACAATCCTAGAGAGGATAAAATCAGTGATTAAATCTAATATACCAGAGATTCAACGTTCATGATACTGAGTTCGAGATTCATGTTTCATGTAATGGATTCGATGTTCGAGTGGGATGTGGGTGGGATCGTGGGACACGGAGAATCCATGCACCACTTCAGAACTTAATTAATTGTACTTATTATAGTGGATGAACCCAATGATCACGATTCATGTTCAGGTTCAATTTTTAAGGTCTAGGCTCAATACTTTGGGACCAGGGTACTATATATTTTATTGATGGTCAATGATTCATTGTTTATGATTTCACAGTTCATCATTTATGTTTATGATTTATGGTTTCACGAGATTCACACATAATAAATATCATGAAATTATCAGTTTCTTGATGGTCTCTTGTTCATTCGAGAGAGAAAGTGAGAGAAAAATGTTAAAAAAACATCTCAATAAACAAAACGAACAATTACAGTAACTTCATAACTGTCAAAGTTGAAAAACTATAAATTCAATTAAGATATTGTTAGTAGAAGGCAACCAAAAGAATAGGTTGCCAAGAAAACAAAAAAATAGTAAGATAATAAGATAAGAGGGGTTTGACTAATGAATAATTAAAAAATCTAAATACTAAAAAATACTTTCTCCGTCCCGACTTAATTTTCTTACTTTGATCGAATACGGATGTTAAGAAAAAACAGATTTTGTGGATTTTTTTACGTTTTTAAGATGGAAATTGAGAGTGCAGATTTTGAGGGTGAAGATCGTGAGAGAAATTTATCATTTATGGGCTGAAAAGTTAAGTTAGGACAAATCGAAAAGAAAAGTAAAAAAGTTAGAGGAACGAAGGTAGTACATTAATATATATTGTTGAAATGTAGTATATGGTTTGGTTAGGCCAATCAATTCTTTTTGTATAATAATCGGACTGAATCGAAATATATTTCGGTTCTAATAATTTCAACCGAATCAAGCTGAGTATGACTATAAAATCAAACCGCGCGAATCCAACCGAGTCACTCGGTTCGGTTTGATTTTTCCGTTCCTATTCGATTTGCTCACCCCTATCTATACCTCAATTTATGAATTAAACACTGCACATTACTAATGTAATAAAATGAATCAATTTTATAATATTTTAATTATGTTTATATTTGAACTTTTCTATACTATCACATAAATTAAATTCTAATAACATAAACATAATACCATTAAAAAAAAAAATCTATGAGGTACGGGCCCCCTGATCGGTGCGTCTTCTATCCTAGAAATCAAATACATTGCATGGAAATTAATACCCCGTCCCAAATAAATTTGCACATTTTCTATTTCGATTCGTTCCAAGCAATTTGCACACTTTCTTAAAAAGTAAACAAACCTTATAAATTCTACCCACAATACATCTTTATTTATTAAAATAAAGCAAAAAGATAAATTGGAAAGTCAACATAATCCAAAAAAAAACTTTTCTTAATATGTGTGTTCACTTGTTAGTGCAAGTTCATTTGGGACGGAGGAAATTATTTTTTTCTAAACTAAAAACCAACTTTAAAAGAGCAAATAAACAAATACATACAAAGGAAATTGATAAATTTAGCCTAAACTAAAATCAAGTTTAAATGGGCAAAAAACGATCCTAATCGAACCATAAGTACTGGCGAATTGCAAAATTTGCCGTAATTTATTGACAGTTCCAAAATCAGTTATTTATCTTTTAATTTTTTTAAATTTGACCCTTTCCTAACCAGAATTTCTAGTGTCGAAGGTATTATATTTAGAAAATATGTAAAAAAGGATGTAATTATTATAATTATTTAAAAATCAAGTCATTTAGCATGGTTTCAGAATTCAAGACAAATGAAAATTTCTGCATGGTCAAACTTCATATCTTCCAATTTATAATAAAAATTGATGAGAGTTTTTAAATATACCAATTTATATAAAAATTGGCGTTCAAACGTTTCTATATCTGGATAATTATAATATATTAATATATTATTCATTCGTCAACTATTTTTACTTTTCAAAATAAATGACTACAGTTACTAGAGCACTTAATTGGTTGGTCCTGGGTGGTAATTCGGGCGGGTCAACGTCATATGTTGGGGCTAATTTGAAAGTTAATATCAAATACGTACATATTGTGATTAGTGTATGAAGTGCGTGTGGTATATGTAAAATATGTGTAGTGCATATGAGAAAAGTGTGTGAAATGTTTGTATACTGTGTGCGTGTAGTATGTGAAATTTGAGTGCAAATTATAAGATATTTGAAAAACAGATGAACTAGAGAAATTTATTTTTTTTGGAGCTTGAGCTTATTTTTACATCTTATAGTTGTATAATGTCTTATTTCGCCAAATACATTTCAAGAGCTTATAAGCTCCTCAAAACATCTTAACCAAACGCCCTCCTAATCCATCACTGCAACAAAAGAGATCTTTTGTATAACATTTTTTGACACCACAATTGTGGTCACTAATAATAAGTTATTTGTGACCACTTGTTGTCACAAATTATTTGAGACAACTTTAAGACTACTTTTAAAGACAACTAGTTGTTGCAAAAAATATTTGAGATGCATTTGAGACCACATTTCTGGTCACAAATATATTATTTGCGACCGAGTTATTGAGACGACAATAAAGTTGTGACAAATACTCATAAGTTGTGGCAATACTCATTATTTGAGACCAACTTTTTGTGGTCCCAAAAGACCTTTTTTATTGTAGTACATCTTATATTTAAGATCTTATTTAGTTACACTCAAATCTCACACACACATGCACACTCTACACACACTTCATAGGGGTGTAAGTGAGTCGAGACAACTAGCGAACCACTCGGGATCGACTCGAATAAATGAGTCGAACTCGAGCTCGAGCTTCTTGAGTAGGTGTTAAGTTCGAGTTTCAGCTCATCGATACTCCGTTCGACAGACTCGTGAGTTTAATCGAGCTTATATTAAATTACTATTTTACTCTTTAGAGTTGACATAATTATATATATAAATATCTTAATTCTATAAGGTCCTATCATTAACAATCCTTTGTAGTAGAATTAATGAATTCCTTTTAAATGCATTTTTTATATTATTTATATTTACTTTTGTGTGAATCAAATCGAGTCGATCTGAACTTAACAAGTTTCTACTGAATCGAGCTCGATTTTGAAAAAGGGTTGCTTATGTAATTTTATTTTATTTATTCAATGACAAGGTTTGACGGTATTTATTTCAAATATGACGATATTTTTTAAATATAAGATAATTGATGTGTCACACTTTTTTCTTTTGTTGAATTATGTGCATATTACAGCTAACTGACAGCAGAAGAATCTGACAATATAATATAACGGCGCATATTAACCGATATAATCATATAATTGTCAAAGAAGCCCAAGTTAATGTTAGGATTGTCCAACAAAGTCCTACATCGGATATACATGGAAGGATCATGGGGTTTAATAGAATTGGATTATCTCTATTGATATGAGGCCTTTTGGGAGTTAGCCCAAGAACAAATCTGTGCGGGCTTGACCCAAAGCGGACAATATCATACCAATGTTGAGATGGGGCCCGGTTAGGGGCCCAACAGTTAACCTAGGCAAATTATTACTTCCTCCGTCCCATCCGAGTTTACACATTTTTCTTTTCGATACATTCCACGTCAATTTACACACTCTTAAAAAAGAAAGTTCTCTCAGAATCTCCATTCTTAAATTTTCCATTTTCAATCTCCATCTTTAAAAAAGTCAACCAAAAAGCAAAAACTATTTTTTCTTAATATACGTATCGGGTCAACCGTGCAAACTCCTGCAGGACGGAGAGAGTATTATTATTATTATTATTGTTATTACTCCCTTCCTGCAGGACGGAGGGAGTATTATTATTATTATTGTTATTACTCCCTTTTTCCTACTCAATTTTGCACGTAGAGATGACCACGTATATTAAGAAAAAACTATTTTTTATTTTTCTGTTGACTTTTTCAAAGGTGGAGATTGAGAGTGAAAATTTTGAGGATGGAGATTGTAAGAGAAATTTACTTATTAAGAGTGTGCAAAATTAAATGGGACGAACCGAAAAAAAAAGTGTGCGAAACTGAGTAGGATGGAAGGAATATTATTTATCTTTAGCATTATCCAATTATGGATGATGAATACTTTTAATTATTTATTTACTTCGTCTTGTTTTTTTGTTTGCTTTCCTCTTTTCATGTTTTCTTTTGTCAGATATTTTTACATTTTTTCACGTCTTATGCGGTATTCGATCTATTTTTAAATAAGTCTTTTTTATCTTCCCGGACTTATGTAACCTTCGATCTCCGATTTTCTTTGAATTTTTGGCTATGAAGGTGCGTGACTTTACGGAATTTTTGTTTCGTGTGTATGTAGTCTTGGAGCAAGTGAATTCTAAGAATTATTGTGTATTGGGGATGATATTAAGAGGCTAGTGATGAACGTAATTTTTACACATTTTCTCAGTATGTCTAGAGATTGTAACGACGTTACCCATTATTTAACGCGTTTTTCTTATACTTCTGTCACGAAGACAGGCTAGGAAAAGTCCCGTAATCAATGATGAGATGCAAACTGAAACGACCACTCGGCCGGCTCGATCGACTAATCAAGAAGCCACCAAGACATGAGAAAGACTCCGAAGCAGAGGTGGAAGAGAATGAGACAAGCAGCGTAAGAAAGGAAAACCCGAAATGTCGGTAATCTTAGAAGACAACTGTCGGTATTTGATGGTCAGATACCTACGGCCGTCCATCCTCCTCATTATCAGAGACCCAAGGATAAAAGAAATCGTTTGTTTGGATTGGGTCAAATATCTCTTCGTTAAAAGTGTCGTACATCAAAACTTTTAAGTAATAAGATTCTTGTAATATAAAAACATTACATGACTGAATCGTCTCAATATGAGCTTGAATTCAAGAGCTGGAAGTAATATATTCAAATTCTTTATAACAGAATATTATATTCATTACTCCAAATAATTCATGTTGAATTCAAAGATATTTCGTAATTATTCTGAGTTATTTTTATTCCACTGATGTAGATTTCACGAAATGCAACGACTTTTATTTTTTTCCTGTCATGTTTTTTAACAATTTTTTTGTTTTTTTTCGTCTTATGGTTCGATTAGACAATCCGAATTCTGTGTTACAACAGTAGATGTTTTATCCTCTATTAAAGTTATTACGTTTCGCTTAGTGAATGTGGTGAAATACAAGATATAACACCAAAGTGTAACATATAATTTCATAGGTATTTATGGTAGTGTAGAAATGCTAAAATGAAAATGAAAAATAAATATTATGAAATTATTGATTTATTTTACTGCATTCGAAAATACTAACTGTTTATCAATAAAATATGATACAGACGATACTAAAATTAATTAAAATTTTTATTTCATCCGCATAAATCGATGCCTCCATTATTTAAATTTTATGGATCTATTATTGCCTATCGGCATTGCATGCACTCCATTTATAAGCGACAAGCGAAACAAGAATAATAATGAAGAAAGTTTTTTTTGCACACGTGTCGCGCATTCAATTAATGCAAGCAATAGCCGTAAGGGTAAGTAAGAGTTTCCCGTGATTCCCCCAAATATATATCATCTATTTAGGAAGTGCTTGCAATTACTTTTACTTATGAAAAAGTGATCGAAATTCGAGATTTTAGAAAAATCACTTCTTTAGAAGTAATCGGAATCAGAGATTTGGGTTTCTTTTTGATACTTCTTGTTCAAAATTTTCAAACTTCGAGTTACTGGAAATATCTTTTAGCATCTGATTTTGAGCTGTCTGAATATATTGCAATTCGGATTTTCATTCGTTTTTTTTTTTTTTTTTTTTTGGGTTTTTTTTGTTAGTAATTCTCGACTACATCTAATGTACGCAGCGGAATAATAAATCGAGAATATTGATCGTGATTTATAACTGAATTAAACGTTGAGCATAAATTACGCTAAAGTTGGAACAACTTACTTGTTGCGTAATTGATCGGACTGCATTGTGCGATTGATTCACCACTTCAGCGTGGATCACTTACTTGTTGCGTAATTGATCGGACTGCATTGTGCGATTGATTCACCACTTCAGGTATCCACGCGTATATCGTCCGCCGCAGGAACTATCCTCGGTACAATTATTCGATAAGTGATCGCTAGGAAATCACTTATCAAATTCTATAGTGCCTCCAATTTTTATCTGATAAAAACCCTTTTATTCTCTACTATAGAGAATATGTATATATAGTACCATATAACCCTAGGTTTATGGGCCTAATATTCATGTCTGCTTAATTAATTAATCAGTCTGACTTATTAATTAATAAAGCCCACATATCCTAATCTAGTCCATATCTTTCAATCTCCCACTTGGACTAGCATTAGATATAATTCGAAGCACTAACTTTGTACCCTTGAGCGGAACAACAATACACATAAAGTGTGACCCTTCAGGCCCCTATTATCGACGATAATCTAATTAAAGTCTGCACAAAACTCCTAGACTGCGTTGCGCAGCGAACTCGATATATGAAGGACGTTTACGTGAATTCGTAAAACAACCTTTATATGAAGTTTATGTAATATCCCTTCATTCACGACCCACCCGATTAAGCCTAGGATCTGCCATGTGTCTATCCAAATAGCTCAATCATTTTCTCATCTTTATTATATGACAGATTCGATCATATTCAATTACTTTAATTGAATATATCTTTTGCATTGGCCAATGACTTTATTGTCAAATAATATAGAGAAATATGAGTGTTCACTCGAGTTTCAATCGAGGAATGAATTCCATTCTTGGCTCAACTACCATTTTCATTTGCCTCATGATGAACCCAACACAAGACGTGTCTTATCCTCCTTTGGGAGGCAAGCGTTGTACTTGGTCAAAGTTCATCACTTAACAAACAAAATGAGTATTGACCTCAGGTCAAAGGATCATTACATACTCCACACACTAATAAACCGTAGACACTGAAAATAAACGGTTTAATAGTAGGGTATACCAATACTCTCCAAAGTACCCATGTGTCCATCACGGATATCTAATATCTCGTAGTCGTGAGACCTACTACATTCTCTGAGAATGTGATGCAGACCACATGTTAACCTATCGCGTGTCATCAATATCCCATTCTTGATGACCATCGGTTATGGCAATTTTAAAATCATACTATATCATTTATGTCTCACACCATAAGTGACAGTCATGATTCAAGGGAACAATTATAAGAATAATAACAAACCATCAAAATAATTATTCTAATAAATGCATAAACTCAAAAGACAATCAAAATGTCATAGAATGCGATCGAGAATGAATGTCTCAAATGTAAGGTTTCTAAGACATGCAAACTATAAACTCCCACTGAATCAAGACCAACTACCAACGTGTTTAACACCCAAGCGCTCAAAGTGCTTGTTGTGTCTAGCTATACACAACTGTTTGGTTGAAGGATTAACCAAGTTATCATCAGTGGATACTCTATCTATCTTCACATCTCCCTATCTATTATTCTCCAATCAGATTATATCTACAGGGAATATGCTTATTTCTGTTCGTGGCTCTCGGTTCCTTTTGCTAGAGCAACCGCACTTACCATTGTCACAATACAACGGTATTGCACTGCTGGCATTTGGAACGACACCTAGTTCTTTTACGAACTTTAACAAAGCAACAACCCCTTTTTGGCAGCTTTAGATTTAGCAATATACTCGGCTTTAGTGCTGGAATCGACAGTTCTACTCTGTTTGGAACTATTCCGATTCACTGCACCACCATTTAGAACGAAAACATATCCAGACAAAGACTTGAAGTCATCATGGTCCGTTGGAAGCCAACATCAGTATACCCAGTAACTGATGACTCTAGCTGCCCACCATAGACTTTAAGAAATATTCTTTAGTCCTTCTAAGGTACTTAAGAATAGCCTTGACAGTTCTCCAGTATTCCTTACCGAGATTTTGCTGAAATCTTCTCTTTCACGGATTGCAACATGGAATGATTGCTCCCCATTATCAGTATATCGTCGACATATATGATAAGGAAGACAACATTTCATTCTTAAGTTTACTATAAACGCATAGATCCTATTTGCTTCTGACAAAATCAAACAATTTGATAGCTTTGTCAAAACAAATATTCCAACTCCTAGATGCTTGCTTGAGTCCACAAATGAACTTCTTTAACTTGCATACTCCATTCGGTTTTTCTTTGGATACAAAACCTTCAGGCTGTGACATATACACAGTGCCTTCGATTCTCCATTAAGAAACGCGGTTTTAACATCCATTTGCCAAATGTCAAAGTCATAGTATGCAGCTATTGCAAGTAATATCCTAATGGACTTGATATTAGTGACTGGCGAAAAGGTTTCATCATAGTCAATGCTCTTGCGCTGACTATAACCCTTTGCCACCAACCTAGCCTTGTAGGTTTGTACCTTGCCCCTTGCATCTCTCTTCTTCTTGAAGATCCATTTGCAGTCTATGGGACGAGCCCCAACTGGCAAATCAACTAGTTCCCAAACTAGATTGAGGTACATCGAGTCCATTTCAGATGTTAAGGCAGCCAGCCACATCTTCGAATCGGTGCCTGACACCGCTTCGATATAGGTCTTAGGTTCGTTGTCTTCTGAATCAACCTCATCATCTTGGTTCTCAACCAATAGATTTAGTCTTTCAGGTGCACGACGATGCCTTTGAGGCCTATTGAGTTGGTTTTGCGTTGGTTCATTCGGTTTATTCTGATCGTGAGTTGGTTTTCAACATTTTAGAATATTCTCAAGAATTTCACTATGATTCTCTTGAGGTGGGACTGATATAATATCTTGTCTTTGATGCATCTTATTGTCTTGAAGTGACCCTCTAAGAGTTGTTTCCCCTCCCAATAGATCATCAAAACTCCCACTGAGTTCTTGTCCACTCCATTGGACAAGACCTCATCCTCTATGTTATCTTGCGGGTTTGATACAATATCTTGTTTTGATGTATCTCATTGTCTTGAGGTGACCCTCTAAGAGTCATTTCCCCTCACAATAGATCATCGAAAACTCCCACTGAGTTCTTGTCCACTTCATTGGACAAGACCTCATCCTCTATGTTATTTTTGTGGTTCTTGAATCTTTTCAAGATCTACCTTGTTGTGACCTTGTTCCTCGGAGATATAATTATCTTCAAGAAACTCCACATTCTTGGAACCATCACTTGGTGATCTCCAGGGCAGTAGAATTCATATCCTTAGTTTCCCGAGGATATCCACAAAAATAGCATTTCTCACTTTTAGTCTCCAATTTATCAGTCGTCATCTTCTTAACAAAATAGGACAACCCCAGGTCCACATATAGTTAAGACTCGACTTCTTGTCACACCATAACTTCTATGGTATTTGCGTGACCGATTCAATAGGAACTCTATTCAGAACATAACCATCGATTAGTAAGACATAATCCCAAAGGAATAAGGAAAGACTGGTGAAACTCATCATGGATCGAATCATATCTAATGAAGTTCGATTTCTCCTTTCGGATACTCCATTCATCTGTGGTGTACTCGAAGGTGTCCAGTCTGACCGGATTCCATGTGATTTCAAGTAATCAAGAAAATCTCGGCTTAAGTATTCCCCTCCTCGATCTGATCGGAGAGTCTTAATACTTTTCCAAGTTGTTTCTCAACTTCTAACTTAAACTCCTTAAATTTCTCGAAGGCCTCAGATTTGTGTTTCATGAGATACACATATCTATACCTTGAAAAATCATCAGTGAAAGTTATGAAGTACGAATATTCGCCTATTGCTTAAGTTGGAACGGTCTGCACACCGCTGTGCGGACCAACTTGAGCACAACCTTGGCACGTAACCCTTTTCCCAGAAAGTGGTTAACTTGTCATCTTTCCTTTGAGACAAGATTCGCAAGCACCATATGATTCGAAATCAAATAATGTGAGATAGTCTAACTTTCTCAATCTTGCTATTCTTTTCTCATTGATATGACCAAGTCTACAGTGCCACAGGTAGGTTTTATTATCCGTATTACTTAGCTTAGGTCGTTTGTTCTTGTACATTGAGAATATTTTGTTCATATTCAAGCATATAGAATCCATTCGAACAAAAGACACTTCCTTAAAACAATCCATTAAGCAAAACAAGCATCTATTGTTTGCAAAATAGAAAGAAAAAGTCATAAATGTCTAATATTAGAATGGAGATAATATTCTTTGAAATCTCTAGAACAAAATATCAATTATATAAATCTAATTTATATCCCGAAGGAAGATCTAATCTAGTCTAATTTCAATGTACAAAATAAACTACTTAAGCTCTCATCCAATGCACCATGTGCTTTGAACTTCGGGCAGTCTCTCTTCCAGTGCCCCTTCTCATTGCAGAACAGACACTCATCCTTTGGTATTCTCGGCTTCTTTTGAACCCCTCCACACTTAGGCATCAAGGCCACATCCTTAGATGCTTTCTTCCTCTTCTTCTGCTTATTCTTATGTTTGGAAGATCTTGCAGAAGAGCTCACCATGAGCACAGAGTTGCCTTTAGAAGTAGATGATTCATAGGTCTTGAGCATGTTGTGAAGCTCTGGCAGTGTCGCCTTCGTGTTGCTCACATTGAAATTCACTATGAAGTTTTCAAATGAAGTTGGAAGAGATTGCAAAATCAGATTTATTGAGACACTTAAGGGTAGCTTCGTTCCAATCGATTCCAACCTCTCAATCAATCCGATCATCTTCAGTATATGTTCAGAAACCTGGCCCCCATCATGAAGCTTACACTTGAGGAGATTTCTGAGTATCTCATACTCCATGGTCTGAGCTTCTGAAGCGTACAGACTCTCCAAGTGTTTCAGTATCTCATAAGGGAACATGCTCCAATGTTGCCTATGCAGTTCAATACTCATAGAGGACAACATTAAGCATTGAGCCGATGTGGCATCCTCAACATGTTTCTTATGAGCTTCTTCGTCAAACGTAGCATACTCAGGAGAATTCTTGTCAGGGATGACACTGATTGGTTTGTCCAAGACATACTCAATCTCGTCTTGCCTTAGCACCAATTGCAAACAACGGAGCCAATCCGTAAAGTTTGACCCAGTCAACTTGTTTGTTTCCATGAAACATTTATACGATATATATATTTTTTTTTTTAACGAAAAATAATAAATGGGAAAATAAATTAGAATAAAGTAAACAAAGATCACATTCGTATCACTAATCAAAACAAGAGTTTATTGTAATGATTAGCTCCCACTAATTTTAATATATTTTGCGCCCCCAAACACAAAATGCGGATTTATAACAATTATAAATCTTAGTGGTCCAAGATCCAAGTCTATATTACTGCAGCCTCTGCTTTGGCTGATGACTACAATAATATCACTAGGTAGGCCTCTAAGCCAATTGCAACAACAATTTGCAATTTTTGGTTTATTAATCCAATTAATATTGCGTCCTCAAACTATTTTGGTCGCTTTGGCGTCTCAAAATAATTTAAGCAAGTCAATTCCATTACACGATGTCAACCATACATCTATGAATGAGCCCTAGTCTTGTCGATTTAGAGTAAACACTTTGGTGTAAAACTCGTGGTCGAAAAGATTAGGAATCTCAACCAATTATGATGGACGACGCATTTTGTTTCTAAACAAGACTTGGTTTTAGTGGGGATTTTATATGTGATACTAATTGTTAAATTTAATATCTAATATTAAATTAAACGTACTGGGTGCCGCCTACCCAGGCATAAGAAATGCGGACCACACATATTGGGCGCCGCCTACCCATACATATTGACACGGACTATATGTATTGGGCGCCGCCTACCCAAACATAAAAGCGGTCTTAAATTACTATAATTTAAATTAAATAAGCATAAAATCAAATAATAGCTTATCACATAATATCAAATAAATGCTCAACGAATAAAATTATTAATCCAATTAAAATTTTATTCTTCAATTAATGTGGATTAAAATTAAATATATTAATTCCAAATTAATATAAATATACATTTAATATTAATTCTAAATTAACATAAATATATAAGTCTAATATTATTCTTTCAAAATAATAATACTAATATAATTTATTAATCTAATTAATAAATTAATATTAGTCTATTAGATTAATATATTAATTCCAAATTGATATAAGTATACTTTTAATGTTAACTCCAAATTAACATAAATGTATAAGTTTATTATTATTATTATTTCAAAAACAATAATAATAAGATTCATTAATCTAATTAACTAATTAATATGTAATTGGAATTTTCGAATTTATCTAATTAATAAATCTAATTTGATTAATTAAATAAAATTAATTTTTTTTTTAAAGAAAAAACAGTCCAGCTTATATGAAATGGCCCAGCAAATAAACATCCGACATATTTTTATTAAAATCAGCTCAATTAAAGTTGGTCCAGTCCAATTATTTCAACCCAGCAGAATTAATTAAAACAACCCAATTTATTTTGGCCCATTTAATAAAACTATAGTCCAGCCCATAGTCCAACCCAAAGTTCAAGCCCAACTCAGCAGTTGGACAATCCAGCACCCTGGCCCAATTGCTCACCAGCCCACAACCCATTAGGGTTTGGGCTGCAAGCTGCTGACCATTGAGTGCCGCCACCTGTCACCGCCACTGACCGCCGACGCCGGCCGCCGCCACGATTAAACGCGCAACATCAGCACCACGCTGCCGCCGACATGCAGAGGCAACAGTAGCAGCGCGTAGTGAAGCCAGCGTATCAGCAGTAGTAGCAACCGCCGTTGCCTAACTCCGCCAACAGCAGTAACATGGGCCTCATGCCGGACTCAACCACCCGCCTCGCGCAGCCGCTGTACAGTAGTGACGAATATCGCCGCCGTGCCGGCAAACGGGGTTGTAAAGCAAGTTCACAAATTTGTTTTGAAATTTGTTTTGCAGACTCAGGTTTCAAAAACCAGAATCTCATTAAATAAGGTTTCGAAACAGTTTCGTAAATATTATATAAAACCCAGATTTTTTGTATACCAATTTTCAAATTTAATTTTGAGAACAGTATATCACATATATCATAATTTGCGAAATTATTTCAAAACAAATTTGTGAAGAATTTCAATTCTCAAATATTAATTCACAATTAATTTGGAGTTTTAATCAATTATAAATCGAGCCCTGGGCTCTGATACCACTGTTAGTAATTCTCGACTACATCTAATGTACGCAACAGAATAATAAATCGAGAATATTGATCGTGATTTATAACTGAATTAAACGTTGAGCATAAATTACGCTAAAGTTGGAACAACTTACTTGTTGCGTAATTGATCGGACTGCATTGTGCGATTGATTCACCACTTCAGCGTGGATCACTTACTTGTTGCGTAATTGATCGGACTGCATTGTGCGATTGATTCACCACTTCAGGTATCCACGCGTATATCGTCCGCCGCAGGAACTATCCTCGGTACAATTATTCGATAAGTGATCGCTAGGAAATCACTTATCAAATTCTATAGTGCCTCCAATTTTTATCTGATAAAAACCCTTTTATTCTCTACTATAGAGAATATGTATATATAGTACCATATAACCCTAGGTTTATGGGCCTAATATTCATGTCTGCTTAATTAATTAATTAGTCTGACTTATTAATTAATAAAGCACACATATCCTAATCTAGTCCATATCTTTCATTTTTAGGGTTAGCTTGAAACCTCAATTATCTTTTAAAATTATTTCAGTGTAAGATATGTTCTCTTATCCTAAATATATATATATATACACATATACATATATATTTTCTTCTTTAACCTCTACATTTCCGTATATTCTATATAAATCTGGGCTGATATGAGCGTCGGAATCTCGCACCGGGAGCCTCTTCGGTGTGTCTTTTGGATGGCTGACTAATCAAGTTTAGGGATGACACTACATCCGAAGGAGAGCTAAATATTCTGTGTGGGTTTTGAGGCAGATCATTTCGGAACTCATCACAAGATGAACCTTGAATCCATGAATCATAAACCACTAGACCATGAACTCTGAATTGTAAAACCATAAACAATGTTTTATTTGCCATGACTAAAATATATAGTACCTTAATCTCAAAATATTGAGCTCTAGACCTTAGATATTAAACATAAAGATGAACCATGATCATTGATTTCATTTCACTATAAAAAGTTAAGTGCAATAGTTAATTTCTAAAGTGGTGCATGGATTTTTTTGTGTCCCACGCTCCCACCCGCATCTTATTCCAAAATCGAAGACATTACATGAATCATGAATCTCGAACCCAATAATCATGAACGTTGTATCTCCGGCATATCATTATTGAAAGTAATACAAAACTGGATAAATATTATTGAAAGTTATACAAAACTGAATAAATATGGCAAGTAAAAATACAAGAAGAAAAATCAAAGGGTAACTATTATGTTTAACAAAATTCAAAGATAATTAATATTAACAAATCTGTTAGTCCACTTACTTGACTGAGTTATATTATACTATACTAGGTATATCTAGAACTTAATTTATTATTATAATTTAAGTGGGGCAGGGGGGTGGGTATGGGGGTGGGTGTGGGGGTGGGGTGAGCCCTATAAAACCCTATATCTTGATCCTCTACCTCTTCACAAAACCCTAACTACATTTTTCTACTTAACTATATCAACCCTAAAAATGGCCAAAGCTCCCATAATGGCTGTCTTACTTATTTCATCACTAATGTTCTTTTCCAACAAAAAAGAAAAAGTAGTCGATTTTCGTATTTACGTACACGACTTGGTAGGCGGGCCGAGCCCAACCGTACTTGAGATTGCACGTGCCAACATTACGGCGGACTCGCCCGTCTCCTTCGGCCAAACATTAGTCTCGTACGACTTAATAACGGCTGGGCCAGAGCCCGACGCTCAGATTATAGGACGGTGCCAAGGTGTTGCAGCAAGTACTGGAATGGTAGATTTGTCGTATACTATAAGTGGAGTGTTTTTGTTCACCGATGGAGAGTATAAAGGAAGCTCTATTAGTATTTTGGGATGGAAACTTATGGTAGAGGATAATCAAGAAATGCCTATTGTTGGTGGGACGGGTGTTTTTCGTATGGCGCGCGGGTACACCGTATCTAATCTGCACTCGTTTGATCCTGCCATTAAAGATTATCTTTTTTCATTTGATATGCATGTGGTTTACCCTGATCAATCTTCAAATGGATTTCGGACCCTTGCTTAAGTTAATTGTTTTATGTTGGTTTTGAATAATTGAAGTTGGTGTAGGTGAGCCAAAGTGTTTTATGTTTTTAAGGATTATTATGTAATAATACACCATGTAATGTAATACATTAGTTACAAGATTTTCTTGGAATTATATTATGATGATGACGATTATATATATCATCCTTACTACAACCTAAAAGAGTGGGTTGCTCCATGCACTTCGGATCTTTTGTCCCATTTTTATCATGTTTCAATCGTGTCACATGATAAAATCGAACCTTGCAATATGAATTGTGAAATTTGAACACATGAATATGAACCCTAAGCTATGAATCATTGAATTATGAACCTTAAACCATTAAGGGGTCGCTTGGTTGGTTCAGGGTTAGAAATAGTAATGGTAATGAGTATGAATGATGGGTGAATCACATTATCGAATAATTATGGGGAATAGTTACTCAGGAGGCAATGATTAACTAAAGTTTATTCTCATTCATTTATACAAGCATAAGAATAGGAATTTATCATCTTTTACTCCCATTACCCACTCTCAATCTCCCGGCCCAAGCGCCCCTTAAATCATAAAACATAAAAATTGAACTGTGAATATACCTTATTTCGAAAATTGAACCCTAAACATTAAACATTGATCTAACCGTGAATCATGTTTGATTGCGGGGGCACTGGACAACACAAGGTGAATATGGTGAATACAGTCAACCGCGATGGTCATTCGTTCCATCATCGTGTTCGAACGACAATCACCATATTCGATTACAAATTTGAACAACACATTAGATAATGTCTTTTACAGAGCACCAAAAGTCAAACCGGCCCACTGTAATATTTTAATTATTTTAAATAATTTTATTAAACAAAGAAGAGTAAAATTAGTACTAGGTGAGGTGTATTTAGAAATTTGTACTTATTTTTTAGATATAAGTGGACTGTAACATTAAGAAAATTCGTTTGCTATGAATATTAATATAAATCATTCAGTTATGAACTTCGAACCATTTAATATTTATTAGTACGTGCATATTAATGTTGTCGACTGTTCTTTTATGTCGATCCTTCTTAACTATACGTTCTAGGTCCACTCGACTTGAAGCATTTGTCACAGCTAAAATGTCCGATTATTGGTATGGTGATAACATTTTGATCGTCAAATCTAGATAGTGATGACCTAATTAATTAATTTAATCGAACTGAACTGAAAAGTTATTTTTAATGATTATACGAAATATTTTAGTAGACAAAGACAGCCAGAAAAAAAGTAAACCCTAACTAATAAAGTATAAAAGTTTAAGAAGTCAAACAATATTGACCGTCTAGATCATTATCAATCTAAAGATAATATTTTTCTTAATTATTTTATTTGTGCCTCAATAGATTTTATGTCAATCTAATAAGTTAAAATAAAATTATGATTTTAAATTTAAAGATAATCCCTGTCCTAGAAGTATGACCATTAGTTATATTTACTACATCCATCCTATATTAATTGTCGTTTTAAAAAAAAAATAAAAAAATTAAGGATAAAATATTTTGACAGATTCATCTTCAGCTGATATTAAGGGATAAAAATTTGACCAAATAAAATATTTGTAATAGAAAAAAAATAAATATTTGTAATAGGTTGAAAAGTAGAGATATTCTAGGATTGAGCACGGGAGAAAATTGATAGAATTTGTAAACAAAACTCTAAAACGCCAATTAATTGGAAAAAATAAAAATGAAGTAGCTAAAACGACAATTAATATGAAATAGAAGGAGTATTATATAAATTCAGAAATACTGTAATTCATCTAGGACCAAATTACACTACCAAGTATATGGAAAAAAGAAATGCCAAAAAATAAATAGAAAATAAAATCCTAAGAATCCGATTTTCTTTTCTGTATTTTATTTGTATATGTTTAATTGAATTTTTCTTAGAATTTTATTTTCTATTGTTTTGTATATTTTATAATTTTTTTCAGTGATTTTTTCTCTTATCATCTATGTATTTTAATTTTAATGTGATTTAGATTTTCAATTTTCTTTATTTTCTAATTTTACGTTTTCTTTCATTGAATGGATGTGATATCGCCACGTGATTTCAGTGAACGAAGATATCCAACTTAGTACCCCATGTGAGAGTAGTGCGGCAAATTCCGACGAGATCTAAATTTTTTGACGAAAAATGTCCTGAAATTGCAAACCCTAAAAATTAAGGGATTAAAATTACAAAAAACTAACCCAAATATAAGAGGCTAAAATTACATTTTTCCTGTAAAATAATAAGAAACTTAATCATAAAAAAGAGTAGAAGATTTGTCATATACATCCACTGTATATAAGACTAGAAAATAGTTGTTGTAAAAAGTGGACCAAGATTAAATTTTTTATAATATGTGGTGGTAAAAGTCTAATATGGGAAAATTGAGTCTTACAAGGAAAATATAATACTAATTCTTGAGTTATAACAAAAAAGTAGACTAGCGAGCTGCTTCTCGGTTGACACTTAGAATCCTCTAGTCACTTTTACCCTGTTTCAGTTCTGTTTCATTAAAAAATCGAACGAATTATAATTATTTCTTTTATAATTTATGAATTTAAAGTTTATTATTTAGGTTCGGGATACAGAATTCATGTTTAAATTTCATGTTTAAGATCTAGTTTAAGCCTAATGGATTATGACAAAAAATGACTTTTTCCCAGTTTTCAATTTTGAAAAATCTAACTTTTAAGGGACTTTCCGACATATAAGAAGAATCTTTAAAAGTCCAAGACATCTAAAAAATGTTTTGACAAAACATAGAATATCTCTATTATTGTGTCCATATTTTAATAGGTTCTTGAATACAAACGGAGATAAATTGAGTACCAATTGATAGATACTCGATCAAAATAAATTTTCCACACTCTATTGATCAACAAACGGAGACAAACTGAGTACAAATTGATAGATACTCGATCAAAACAAACTCTCCACACTCTATTGATCAAGCGACTCTAAACTCGAAAATAGAATCCCAAAACAAACTAGATATTCTAGACCAAAAGGGTACCGAGTACTCGACAAACACAAACTCTAGAATATCCTAAACTGACAACCTCTCTCTTGTCTGTTTGTTCCAATCTATTCCAATCAATATAACGCAATATAACTATTTATAAGCTCCCAAACCTAACCTAAATACAAAAAGGATCATCTTGGGCCTAAACTCGCATTGGCCCATCTTCTGCACCGCCTGGGCTTGTCGCGACCGCGAGCAACAATGGCGATCGCGGCCGAACAATTTCACTTTGTCGCAACCGCGACGGGTCTCCAGCTTCAAAATCATCAGTCGGCCACAATTTGTCGCGGCCGCGTTGCTTTCAACGAATCCATATTTGCTTCAGTGTTTTCTTCCACCTTACTACGAACGTCGATCCAAACCGAACCAGATTCAAGACATAATTCCTAACAAATCAATCACACATAAGGAAATTCTTTTTCACTTAACAGCAATCGAATAGTGTAACAAGAGATGTAGGAAGATTACGAGAAAAGGATACGATCATTCGATTTGACATTTATGTCCATAAATATATATACAAATAGGTAGTTTGCATTCAATAAGTAATGTACGTGCAGAGCAGCAACACAAGAGCAATAAGTGCACTATGTAAATTAATTGTAATACATGTAGCCAACCTATATATGAAGTGAAGTATGCATAACCATTTATTTGTGGGAAAAATATAATTTTAGTCCCTTATATTTACATTTTTAGTCCTCAAATATTTAGTTTTTCGTAATTTAAGAACTTTTTTCGCTAAAAACTTTTGATATTGTCGGAATTTATTACGCGGCTCTCACATGGAATGCTAATTTGGCATCATCGTTCATTTAAACGAAGTGCTGATATCTTAACTATTAAACACATATAAAAATATAGAAAATAAAACAATAAAATCTGAGTGACATTAAAGAAACATAGAAAAAGAAAAAAATTAAAAAAAAATAAAAGAAATAAAAATGGAAATAAAATCCTAAGAAAAGATTTAATTAAACATATAAAAACTAAATACAGAAAATATAAAAAAAGTAAAAATAAGAATCACACCAAGAAAACATATATAAAATAAGCTAAAAAACATAAAAAATACACAAATTTGAAAAAATCAAAAAAAAAAAAAAAGGAGAAAAAGAAAAAAAATGCATCTTTGTCTTCATTTGTTCTAGTGACAGAATATATGTATATCGGTATATTTTTATATATTTAATTAAAAAAAAAATTGAGATATTGTTTTCTGATTCTTGTATTTCGTTCAAGTAATCTTTTCTCTTTCTATAAATATGTTTTATTTTTAATGTGATTAAAAAAAAAATAGTTTTTAAAATTCACTGTATTTCCCTCTATTTTACATACATATATTTAGTTAAACATTTGAGATATTCCCCCATAGTTTAAATGAACGATGATTTCTAAATTAGCACCCTAGGTGAAAGTCATGTAACAAATTCCAGCTAAAAATGTCCTTAAATCGCGAAAAATTGAACGTCGGAGGACTAAAATTACAAAAGATTAATCCAAAAGGACAAGATATGGAACTAGCTCAAATATAACGAACTAAATTGTAGTTTTCGGACATGCCTATAAAGGTTCGGACATGCATGGCTTGTTTACCATAACCTAAGCTTGAATTTGTAGTTTGGTTAGAAGTCATAACAAGCAACAAAAATGGAATCAAAGTGTCTTTGGTTTATAGTAACATTGATCATGTCCACATTGGTACTAAATATAAATGCTCATTTCTTTCATTTTGAGAAGCCATGCATTGTATATCCCATAAATTTGCCTCCACTTCATCATCATATGCATCATCATATACATATTCCCATTTTTTGCCCTTCTCCACCTCCACCTCAACTTGAATTGCCACCACCACCTCCGCCGTCGCTGTCGCTGCCGCCGTATTTTCGGCATCCACCTAAAGGATTGCCGATACTACCGTTGCCACCCCCAATATCTCCACCATTGTCTATGCCTACCGCTCCTTCTCCAACACCGTCATCACCGCCAGTATCTACGCCGAATGTTCCTTCACCGGCACCATCATCACCACCACTATCTACGCCCAATGCTCCTTCTCCGGCACCATCATTACCACCACTATCTACGCCCGCAGCTCCTTCTCCGGCACCATCATTACCACCACTATCTGCACCTACAGCTCCTTCTCCAACACCGTCATCGCCACCACTATCTACGCCCACTCTAGCTCCGACACCGTCATCACCACCACTATCTACGCCGAATGCTCCTTCTCCTGCGCCACTATTTACACCCACAACTCCTTCTCCGGCACCATCATCACCACCACTATCTACGCCTACTCCAGCTCCGGCACCGTCATCGCCACCACTATCTACGCCCAACGCTCCTTCTCCTGCGCCACTATTTACACCCACAACTCCTTCTCCGGCACCATCATTACCACCACTATCTACACCTAGTTCTCCTTCTCCAGCACCATCATCACCACCACTATCTACGCCCACTCCAGCTCCGGCACCGTCATCACCACCACTGTCTACGCCCACTGCTCCTTCTCCTGCACCATCACCACCACCACTATCTACGCCCAATGCTCCTTCTCCGGCACCATCATTACCACCACTATCTACGCCCGCAGCTCCTTCTCCGGCACCATCATTACCACCACTATCTGCACCTACAGCTCCTTCTCCGGCACCATTATTACCACCACTATCTACACCTAGCTCTCCTTCTCCAACACCGTCATCGCCACCACTATCTACGCCCACTCCAGCTCCGACACCGTCATCACCACCACTATCTACGCCGAATGCTCCTTCTCCTGCGCCACTATTTACACCCACAACTCCTTCTCCGGCACCATCATCGCCACCACTATCTACGCCTACTCCAGCTCCGGCACCATCATCGCCACCACTATCTACGCCCAACGCTCCTTCTCCTGCGCCACTATTTACACCCACAACTCCTTTTCCGGCACCATCATTACCACCACTATCTACACCTAGTTCTCCTTCTCCAGCACCGTCATCACCACCACTATCTACGCCCACTCCAGCTCCGGCACCGTCATCACCACCATTGTCTACGCCTACCGCTCCTTCTCCTGCACCATCATCACCACCACTATCTACGCCCGCTACAGCTCCTTCGGCACCATCATTACCACCACTATCTACCGCTCCTTCTCTGGCACCATTATTACCACCACTATCTACACCCAACGCTCATTCTCCTACGCCATCATCACCGCCATTAACGACGCCCACAGCTCCTTCTCCGGCACCATCATTACCACCACTATCTACACCTAGCGCTCCTTCTCCTACACCACTATCTACACCCACAGCTCCTTCTCCAACACCATCATCACCGCCACTATCCACTCCCGCTGCAGCTCCTTCGGCACCATCATTACCACCACTATCTACACCCAACTCTCCTTCTCCTACACCGTCATCATCGCCACTATCTGTGCCCACAAGTCCTTCTCCGGCACCATTATTACCACCACTATCTACGCCGAGCGCTCCTTCTCCTACACCACTATCTACGTCCACAGCTCCTTCTCCGACACCGTCATCACCACCACTATCAACGCCTATTCCGGCACCAATAGGCGCACCTATTTCGACGACCATCGGCGGTCCGTTCCGGCAGCTGTGGCAGTTTCTTCCCCGGCGCCCACTTCTATTTTAATTTGCACTATTAGCCTAGTTCTTAATATATCTACAACATTTCTCTTCATTTTTTATTAATAGCTTTACCTACCTCTTTCACCATCATCTCATGAATAAAATCATATTTAGTTCCTGTTGTATTAATATCGACGTTTCAAGGTACAATCATGTTTAGTTCCTGTTGTGGAAATCAATCAAGAAACATAAATTGATAACTTGAAGAAATGAAGAAAACAGAATTTACGTGGTTCGATCTTGCGATCTACGTCCACGGAGCAGAAATCTCTTCTCACTAGAATCTGAATGCAGTAAACAATTGCATCAACCATGTAATTGAAATCACAAAGAAACAACCATAGATGAGCTAAAAACCTAACTCGTATCCCTCTTGAGTTTCTCTCTCTAGAGCTTACGATTTCTCTCACTATCTTGAAGGAAATACGCACTCTAGAATGTTCTCACTATGTGCTCTCCCAATTGGGGAAGTTACATAAAAAACAGATGAAAGAAACAAGCTGTGAAAAACTGGGACAACTGACGCACGAAAGACAACAGTTTTTCCAAAACTGTTGCGAACAACAGTTATAACAGAATTCTAACAGAATTTCAACTGCTTCTTATTTCCAGCTCCAATTCCATTGATGTTTCTAATTAATTCTGAGTGTTGCTAAGTCACCAAACACGACGTAGTAAAGCATGTTATCGCGTCGTGTTTTGGATTATGTTACGATGTTATGGTGTTTATTTTAAAACGAACATAAAATAAAATTTTATCTTACCATGTTATCCAATTATATTATGAGTCGTGCATATCATACGTGTCTTATCAAGTCATTTTATCTCTATATAGCAAAATGTAAGTTGGGCCGTGTTTGTATTGTGCTATCATTTCGTATTAGGGATTGACACCCTTAATTATATAATACTATACTAATCTTTCAGATAAATTTTGCAAATGTACAAAGTGTAATTTTTCTTATCAATGAAATAATTAAGTAAAATCTTTCAAATAAACCCAACAGTTATGTTTAGGTGAAAAACATAAAATATAAATATAACACTCCACATAAATTATAATCCGAATTGCACGAATCTAAGATCCGTGCAACTAGTACACAAGAGGTCTCCCCGTCTCACAATCCTTCGATGAACATGTTCCGTAAGGCTTGATTTTGAAGTATATTGTATAATAACCATCACTCAAATTAAATTATAATATCGTATTCCAAAGAAAAATAAAGAGTTAATAATTCTATATCATGAAAAAAAAATCCGTTTAGCCAAATTGCTCTATTAACAATATAATAATTCATTAAATACGAATAGTATAGTCACTTAAAAAGACTGTAAAATATAGGTAGAACTCATTAGTGTAAACATTATGATATCATGTAAGTTGAGTTCCCTAAAACAAAAATATACTTCCTCCCTTCCGAATAAACTTGCATCGATAAGTGGACACATATATTAAGAAAAAAATATTTGTTGGGTTATGTTAACTTTTTAAATCTGTCTTTCTGCTCTATTTGGTAAATAAAAGTGTATTGTGGGGTAGAATTTGCGAGATTTGTTTCCGTTTTAAAAAAGTGTGCAAATTGCTTGTGACAGACCGTAATAGAATGTGTACAAGTTCATTCGGGACGGAGATAGTTGATATTGGTCCATAGCTATCTAAATTTGAGTACAATTATGTGCATGTAAGTGTTACCTCTAATGACGGCTTAATTATCCATAGTACTGATTAGTGACAACTATTTTATATTTAGATGCAGCCTAATTCACAATGCGGCTAAAATTTTAGCATGGACTCAATTTATTATAAACTAGTACGGTACCCATGAAAATTTTTACGGGCTTTAAATTTTTATTTTTCATAAAAAAATAAATAAATTACTAATATATCAATTTGTTATTTCATAGGAGCCATCATGTTAGTTTTAAATATAGTATATTTATTTTTACTAATATATTATCACTGCGACTTAGAAATAGTGAAATATGTTATGTAGGAGTAAAATTACGGGAAATGAGATGGATTAATGTGATAATAAGTATTTATTCCTAAATAAATTTATAACAATTAGAGTAGTCAAGTATTTCAAAACAAAATCAGCTAAAAAGAGGAAGAGAGCTCAAATTAGAAATTTGTAATTATGAGTATTATACTCCCTCCGTTTCAAAATAAGTGTCGTTTTAGACACTTTGAAAATTTTCAAAATAAGTGTCAGTTTAGCAAAAAATCTATAGTTCTTCCAACATTACCCTAAACGACCTACTTAATTTACTTGACTATTTCCTTATTCCACAAAATTTATCCCAATTAAATATATAGATTCTATATATATGGATATATTTGTCATTTTTCACATTCTTAATTCTTTTAAAAAAGGCTAAAACGACACTTATTTTGAAATAGAGGGAGTAATAATTTAAAATTAATTTTTTTGCTAACAAATCTATAAAAAAAGAATAGATTAATTAAGAGAATATCACATCGAAACATAATTTTTTCTTTTAGTATATAAAGGATAATAAATTATTTTAGAAATTTGTCTTTAATTTGTTGAAAAACTTCCCAAAATTATAGACTCTTTACTGTACTTGCATAAAAGCATTAGGTAAGCCAAAGCATAAGCTCATTTAATTTCATTAATTAGCTTTCCTAAATATAAAAATTAAAAAATTAAAAAAATTCATTAATTGATAGGTAGTTTAAATAAAGAATGACCCCTATATAAGTGCATAAAACTCTCATCACTTTTCCTCAACACTCTCCACTATTTTTCTTATATTTGCTTATATATAATATATAATATATATATATTTTAGTAGTGATGGGCAACAAAATGAAATTTTGGGTTTTCATAATTCTCTTATCCATGACAATTGCAACTATAGATGCTACATTTTTTCCAAAGCCAAATTGCATAGAATTTCCTAAATATATACCACCACTATGTAACCATCATTTCCATTTCCATTTTCTACATAAACCTATGTCGATATTTTGTCCGCCGTCATCGCCGCCGCCATCGCCACAAAAGCCTACTAAAGCTCCTTCGCCTACAACCGTCGAGGTTTCTATAGCACCAGCTCCGATGTGATCATGTTTTTTTACTTCATTTTTATTTATTAAAATAAAGTAAGGATGGGTTTCGGATGTGGAGAGCCCCATTCTTATTCCATCACACAATAAAAATTAGCAGGACTTGTTCTATCCGATGGACCTAGCCCGAAATAAATATTTCCTAAATTAATTTACTCTATATATATGCACTTGTATGTTTATCAATAAGACCATTTTTATTTATAATTCTCAACTAGGAAAAGTTTACTAGCCATTAGTAGATGTTTTACTTACTATTGATGTATTACTTGTACCTTTTGCATTAAATAAGTAATGAAGTTCCTTTTTTTTTTTATTGTGAAATTAGTGTGGCTTAAATAAGGACTTGTCTTATTCATGTTCACTTTTAGACTCTGTTGTAAAATTCCTGACTAACTTCAATTAATTTCTGTTTAGGTACTAGATTTTCATTAATTGTTTACGTTTATTTTTTAATTCCTGTCTAACTATGTTTATGTCTCGATTAGTTTCCCCCAGACGCCGACTAATCGTTAGGCCCTAGTCTACCGTCTAATTAGTGCTTAACGACTCTTACAATCTTGCTTTTGGTATGAAAATATTGCTTCGGTATTCTATAAATGGATGAAATGATAAACATGTTTGGAATTTTAGTTTACAATTTTGCGCGTATCTTATAGTAAATACCGGGCTCCAACCCTACGCAAAATATGTCGAATCTTATTTTTAGTATTATGATTTTTATTCTTTTAGTTATTATCGCTCTTTAGTTTTAATCAAGCTTAAATTATTTAAACTCCGTCACTGAAAAAAGAAAAAGCTTGTCCTATTTAAATTTTTTGTTACATTGTTATCTTTATACTTTGTTAATTATTTTAGTAAATGTTCTAAAAAATTCAATTTTTTGTTGATTTTAAAAATAATAAATTTTGTTTCAAGTATAGTGAGATGTAACTTTATAAAAATTAAAAATTTGCATTGTATTAATAATTTTGTATAATTCATTACTGTGGGCCAGTCCTGGTTCCAAGAAAAAGCACTATACACGCCCCAATAAGTTCAGTGGCCCAGCAGGACTAACATTCATTTTCTTTTCTCTTACACAGTCTGAAGTCTAAAAGCCCATATGGTTTTCATGGTTGTTGGTGATAAAGGGCGTGCACGGTACGCTGTAGATAAAAAAATTAAAATTCTACAGTTTCATATTAAACTTTGATTATTTTAATATCCAAGTTTAATACGAAAAATCTAATCGGTGTGGCATGGTTTTCTTATGGACAATTCGTTCAAAATTTCGGATCAAAAGAAAGATTCCATTCGATTTTGTTTAGTTTAGATAACTGAGGATTTCGTATTTTTAAATAACATATTCAATTTGAATAAAATATATTGACAACTAAAAGAAATAAATAATTTCACTTCATTAAATTTATTGTCAAATTTACAGACTTATTACATCAAAATATATTTGATTAGGTTGGTTGGAAAATGATCCTTGTTATTTTGACGAGGCTAAGTGAATATTTGATTTGGGATGTAGTGACATGTGTAACGTTCGATGAGGCACATTCACGGACAGGACATCCAAAAAGATATTTTAGCTTAAGGGTATTGTAGGATAGGATGTGTATTAAAAATTGGAAAATGTATATTGTAAATTGGAAAAGGTATGTTGAAAATTGTAAAATGTGATGAAGATAATAGGATGTAGATGTGAGAGATGAGTCATCCAGATGATTAATGCTCCATCCGAACAGGAATATCCCAAAACAAATATCCCCTAAAGCAGAATTTGGTGTCTTTTTGGTTGGTAATGGAAACAATCATCTCCACCGTCGTAAAATAAGAGCACCTGCCTTTGCCCGTTCACAATGGCTCGATTATATGTCCAAACATCACATGTCAACAGATATGGTCACCCATCATAGGTACTCAAGATAATGCGGCTGGAAAGATGGATAGATAGGACTAGTACTTTATCGATCAAGACTATCTTTATTGCGAGCAAATAACAAAGATGGATTCCCCTTCTAAGAAACTAAATTGTTGTGTAGATTTATGCATTTCAAATGGTCTTCTAGAACTCGGCCATCGTCGATTGAAGATGTAACTTGAGTAGTGAGCAGTTGATTTTTTCGAGTTTTGTCTAGGCCCCAAACTTTAGTCTACTAAGTCGTGAATAGTCATGGATCCTCTCTATTTTTCACTTGGTAAATTTCGTCAATTTCAAGCGATCTCAACATATGTTTGACAAGCTGCAACGTGCCACGTCATTACGCTTGTGTTATTGTATCGGCTTGATTCTCTGTAAATTAGTCATAAGTCTTAGAGCATGTTTACTTAAGGTTGAAGGGTGTTAAATCAAATTTGATTGAAGGAGTTAATAAGTATGCATTATTGAAATTTGAACCTCCAAGAAAAACCTTAAGTAAACACACTCTTAGTTTATGAGTCAATCCCATTAGTTCAAGTAAAGTTAAAATTTCAAGTTTAATAATTTAATTACATGTCCTTGAATATGTCAAATCATGAAATAAAATAAGTTGAACAAGTTGAGTATAAGAATGAAGTGGTAACACTACTTACAAAGATAGCATAAAACTTCCCGACAAAAATAACTCTCTACAATAACTATGGTGGTGGGGCTTATCATCAAATATGAACCCACAACTAAAAATTGCCGACTTGATTTGATTAATCACCGATTAGACGTTAGACTTTTATTGGGTTAGCTCGTCTAGGTCCTGACTAGCAGCTAGCCCCAATTCACTGTCTAATTGAACAAAGCGACTGCTACAACCTTGCTAACACCACTTGAAAGAAAAAAAAAATGCTAACAATTTTGATGTGGACTTTTAAATGAAACTTTTTTGACAAATTTACTAATGCCAACTCATCATTCCATCTTTTGTCTGATGTAGACTTCCTAGAAACTTCAGCTATTAGAAATTATAAAAATCATTGGTTATGTTTGACACTCATCTTCTATTTAACTTTTTCTATGCAATTAACTTAATAAACTCCAACTCACAAAATATCTCCAACTCTTGATCCTACCCTCTTAATATAATAACCTCAGGTCCCATTCGGATGGATAGATTTAAGAGGTGATCCATCATCAAATCCACCCGACTTATTTAGTTCAAAAAATAACTTAAGGGACTTTAGGTCCCTCCTAAATTGCAAGACCATTTTGAACGAATTTCAAATTCATCCACGACCTAGCCACATGATCACATATTTCATCCATTAGATACACTATACTACTACACACGCTGCACGCACAACACTCTACACACGCGCGCACCTCACATGCACATACTACACGCACACACTGATACACACACTTCACACTACACACACTTTCATTATTATAAAAAATATTAGGGAAAATTGAAAAACAAAAAGTTCAAAAAATTCAAATCCACTCATTGAAATTTAAACATCCAAACAAGAAGAAATTTAAAATGAATGAATTTCCAAATACAAAGAATTAGAAATCAAATCCTTCGATTTCCAAATCCTTCCATCCAAACACAACCTCAGAGTTAAAGATTGAATTCTCTTCATAAACAATCTCACCAAACATGAAAAAAATGAGGTTGGAATTCTCTTAAAAACAATCTCACCAAACATGAAAAAAATGAGGTGGAAATGCACAAGGATTGCTGTGATGGAGCTTTCAATAGCAAAACTATCATCCCTATAATATGTGGCAAATAAAATTTCTAGGTAATGGTCAACCATTATCAATGTAGTGGTCCAGTTTGCCTCCAGTGGGAAACCTCTTCAGTAGACAATAACTAGACAGTTGATAGCTTTATTTTAATAATGCAAACAATCATAATCACATTACAATCTTAGCTTCGGGAGTGTTTTCCATTGCTTTTACTTTGACGAAGCGATTAGAATTATACTTGTACTTACGGTTAGAAGCGAGTAGTGTATGAGAATCAAAGGAGTGCTTGCATTTGCTATTTTAGATTCTAGCTTATTTTAAGTTAATATTAAGTGCTCGGGAGCCGAGTTTCTGCTATAATTAATTAGCTGGAAGCTAAAAGTCATAAGTAGCAAAATGCTGCTTTCACCTGCTTATTTAGTAATTTAAGAGACCATAAGTCCTTATTTGTCGAATACTTCAACTATAAAAATATGATTAGAATTACTTAATCCTCAAACACTACTCACTTTTAACTATAAGTGATTTTGCATAAATTCTAATTTTAATCCGTTCTTCAAAACCAAAAGCAAAGGAAAACACTCCCTTAAAGTAATTTTGGCCAGAATTTTAGAGTCGAACGTATTTCTAGCCTCTCAATTTTACTATTTAGAAAATAAGAAATGAGCAGACGCAAAATTATAGCTGCTTACAGCTTATGACGAAAAACTAAATTATTTGAGCTGAAACTATAAAATGCAAACACTAATAATTAACTTAAATTCAGTTATTAGCTGAAAAGTGATTAAAAAAAGCTGCCACAAACACACAAGACACACATAGACAGTGTGGAAAATTCTAGAACAGAGGCAGAAACAACAAGACGAGGAAAACCTAAAATTTAACTCGATCAGCAAAACAATCGGCCAGAAGAACAAATTTCCCATCCAATTCGTTTTTTATTTCTCCAATTTTACATCAACAGTCAGGAAAACAAATTCCGAACAAAATCGAAACCACGGCGAATATTTACAAGCTCTGTTTGGGCGAATCTGGATAAATCTACCTGGAAGTATTGCAGAGCAAGCAATTGAAGATCCTGGAACAAGCATACCTCAATCGAGGATAAATTCTGACAGTATGAGCGCTCGATTCCTTCCACATACCCTCCATCGTCTCCACGAACAGATTCAAGCTCCTCACCGGAGGTATGTAGAGCGTCAACGGAACTGCAGAAAACGCCACCGCGAAGAACAAGTGCAGCATCTCACCGGACCAGATTTCCTACGAATTGTTTTGGTGAAAGGATGAAGATTTGATGCTTATCTGTAGATCGGTGTGAATAGCTTTTGGATTGGAGTGGGGAATATATAAGGAGGCGATTATTAAAGTATTATTATTTGGAACGAAAGAATAGAGAAACGATTTTGATGATGGTGCGTGGAAATAAGGCTACTTGTAATGCAGACGGGATTGTCTATCCCACATTTACCTCGTTCACTCGTATTTTATTTTAAAATTATATAATATAAATCGTAAACTCAAAATACATGAATTATGCATTTTAAATTAGAATATAAAATATAATTTAATACAACTTTAAACATAAATTATGTATTTTAAACGTAAATCATAAGTTTTAAATTTATAAAGTATAAGGAAATAATTATAATTGACTCGACTCGGGAACATGGGCCTAAGCCGCCCGGTTTGGTTTCCAGTCTACAAAAGTCCAGAAGGTTCTTAGTTGTGTTTTATTTTAGTGGCTGAGGATCTAACACATGTCTATTTTTTAGCCTACAATCTCTTAAATTCAAATTAATTTTTCTTTTCCTTATTTTAATTTAATATTTCAATTTCGAGGATTATGACATTATTTCCTTAACAAGATAGATTTAAGTTATTGCTATTATTAGTAAAATATATTTTATTTTAATAAATTTAATTTATTTATTTCGTGTTTGGATAATTGAACTTTAGTTCAGGTGTACGACAATATCGCTAGAAACATAACTAGTATTTAGTTACGTTAAGTTACTTTCTATTACTATAGATTAAGATTTATGTTCTGAATTCGGATTATTTGATATGTTTTACGTGTGGATTTTATTTCATTTATGAAACCTATTTCTGCTCAAGTAGTTTAACAATCTAATTTAGGAATTGTCTTATACATAAAAAAAATCATTGCTTTGATTATTGTTGCTATTAATCAATTTATGAAAATCGAGTCATTATACAAATAGAATAAAAAATTTACTTTAACATTTTATTATCAACGTAATGTGCAAATATAGTAGTTTTTTGGTTTTAAAAACTTTTCCATAGTTGATTAGGTCGAAACGATTTGTTTGTTTTTTAAAAATTAAGGAGTCGCTTGGTTCAAGATCAGAAATGATATCGATAATGGGCATGAATAAAGATCAATAACACTTAGAAAGATATACGGGACTAGTTAATTAAATAGTCGTAATAATTAACTAACTTTGATTCTTATTTACGTGTACCAAGCATATAAATATGAATTAAACATCTTTTACACCGATTATCTAGCTCGCTCCGCGTATCAAGCGACCCCGAAATTGTTCATCTATTTTGTGAAGGGACAGGAAAAAAATGAAAAGAAAGAACTTGGGGGAAAAGAAAAGAAGAAAAATGAAAAGTCTTCCTTTCTGGTGGCTAATTAAAAGTGCATTTGGCTTTCTCTTTTTAATCAATGGAGGTTACAAAGTTAATGAATTATAATAAATACGTTACGACACTTGTAGTATAGACTTTAAATTTATTTTTAAGGTCCGTTTACTTAAGATTGAATCAGTAAATTTAAATGATCGATTCTCTCGATTAAATTTGACCTAATATTCTTCAATATTAAGTAAACGGACTCAAGAAAAAAAGAAAAATTGAGAAAAATAACAGGGTTCTGGAACTTGGATGAGGTTTCTTCTCTTCTCACAATCATTAAATACACGTATTCGGTTCTGATCACATGTCGGCTGTGACCACTTACCAGTTACCACCCATGCCACGCGTAACGTCCTCCTTTTTCTTTTTAATAATTACTTTCCCGTCCTGACTTATCCTGCACATATAAGACGGTACGGATATCAAGAAAAATTACTTTTTAGTTATTTGTTGACTTTTGAAAGGTGTATTGAGGGTGGAGAATGATGGTGGAGATTTTGTGGATGGAGATTATGTTATAATTTTCATTTTTTACACTGTGCAAGATAAGGTGAGACGACCGTTTAAGGAAAGTATGTCAAATAAGATGGGACGAAGAGGGTATTATGTTATACTGTAATGTGATGATTTTATTATTTCTTCTAAAGGACTATTTAATATATGGCTGTGTTTACTTATGATTGAAGCAGGCTGGAGTATCGTAAAAATTATTGTTAAATTTGTGCTAAGGAGGAATCGATCTCGCCTCCTACCTATCTAATCTTTTCGCTTAAAAAATTGTTCACTTAAGTGTCACTTGAGCTACGTCGATTTATGTTATGGTTAGCTCATATATATTCGAAAATGCATATTTACACATAAAATAGAAAAAACAAAAAACAAAAAAAAAAGAAAAAAGAAAAAAATATCGTAGGCCCTCAGGCCCCTTTTCTTGGGGTTGGGGGGTGGGGGGGGGGGGGGGGGGGGAGGGGGGGGGGGTGTTGTGCCGCCTTAATTCCCTAAAGGCTGGCTCTGGAGCGAAATAAAGTAAAAAGAGAAGGCTGTGTGAATAAATCAGTCAACAACTTAGGTGACATTTTTTCCCACATGTGACAACATATTTTCATTTTTGAATGTATTAAATAAATGGCGTCATGTGCCACTTATTAAAAATAACAAAATAAAGGGAAAAGCAAGATGATGGTTAGTAAGTCTAATTATCCTTCATCTACTTGTACTTCCTAGCTCCCCGCCATCGTCATTCGCCTCGTAGCTACCAACTGCGGCTGAGCTGCCTGAATTGAGGATGGAACCAAGTCATTGGAAGCTATTCGAAGCAGAGCCATGTCGCTGGATTATTATTTAGAGCCTCAAACTCAGAATTGAGGATGGAGGCGTGTCTGAGGATTATTATTTAGATCATGAATACCAATTTATAAATAAACCAATTTTGAAGGTCAGGATTTGGGTGATTTGAGTTGTGCTCCATTATTTCTGAGTTTAAAACTGTGGTTTTGGAGGTCAGGATTGGGGGCATTTGAATTTGAATTCTCAATTTCATCAACAGGCACCTCAGACCTCAATTGTCGATTTCGACATAATTCTTCATTAATGGAGCACAATTTGCACCTCAACGTCTGCTTGGTTTCCTCTACATCGAGAAAGGACGTGTAGTTTGATTGTCGATTTATGCAAATTCTTTTTATTATCTTCCCTCTTGACATTCTGGTTGTATTTCATTAATGGCGGATGCTTGACCATGACCAAGAGAAGAAGTGGATGATTTATCTTCCCAATCTACAGATTCTTGTTTTGCCTCTTAATTTTTGTTGTTTTTAGTAAATGCCACATGGCACCAATAGTTAAAGCATTAAAAAAAAATCAACAAAGGCCTCCACATGTGAAAAAATCGCCACCTAAGTTGTTGATCGGTTGTTTTACTGGATATAACAGGTCGAAGGATAAAACAGACAATTTTTTGTAAGTCACATGATTTTTTATGCAAGTGTAAAAGTTAGAAGATATTTTATGCAAATAGGTAAAGTAAAACGATCTTTAGTGCAATTTTTTCCTAAAAATCTTGGTACTTTTTTTTACCTAAAACAATAGACTTATGACGAAAGTCAATGACTCATTTTATTAATAAAGAGGGTTTCCGATAAGACCCTTAGATCAATTATAAATTAAAATTAATAAACAGGCAACCTTTTATTTAGGTTAATCCATTAAAATTACATTTCTTTAATGATAGATTTCGATAGTTACGTTTAGACTATTTAATTTAAATAATTTTATTTTTTCATTATATTATTAATATTATATTAATTATTATTTTTAATACATTTTAGTTACTTTTTAATCCCAAAAACAAACATTAGATATATATCATATAACTAAAAATTTCTCCTTCAATTTTTCACATCTATCTACTACAAATAATAGTATTTTGAGACAACAAACAAGTTGCTGGAAGTAATAAGTATTTGTCAACTATATTAGCAGACACAATATGTTTTCATCAATTAATTGTCAAAATAACTTCATTGCAAGTAATATCTCTGAGACAATAGTCGTCTCAAACACGTTTCAATTTCCTTTTGCATGTCCCTAAAAGTAATTTCAAAATGATCTCAATTACTTCTTAGAGAGTTTTATAACGATTAGTTATCGCAACAATCTTATTCTTATCGACTATATTCTTTTTATCACGAAAGACATTTTCTCTTGCCATCCATCCATAAACAAACACACCCTTAAACTCCGACTCCAGATTCTTGATCCAAATAAACAACATACAATCTATACTCCAAAACCCCATAATCTGCAACAGAATCATAAGAATAATTTCTAGAAATAGAAAACCCTCTTGCCCAACGAAAAACACCAGTACCACCAACAATAGGAAGTTCTTGATTATCATACACCAACGATTTTCTTCCCACAATACACAGCATACTTCCCCTAAACTCACCATCTGTGAAAACAAAGTTGATGTTTACGGTGATCGCCGCGTGTTGCATATCCGATGATGTGATGACCCCCTGAGCCCGACCCAACTTCTTCGAGTTGGCACCGGGCTCAGCTGTTATGAGGTCATCCACCACCCTAACTTGGCCGAATAGGGTCGGAGAGGTAGAGGTAATGCTCGACCGCGCTACCTCGTATACGGTTGCGCTCGGCCCGCTTAGCACGTCTTGGAGATAGACACGAAAGAAGGCTGTTTTTGGAGTTCCATGGAGAAGGGTTTGAGCATTGGCTATTAGGGTTAGGGATGAAATGAGAGTGAATATTTTGTGGAGTTTCATGGTTTTTTTGTCACAAATATAAGATATAAGGAGACAAGTTGTGGGGTTTTATAGAAAGTGTGGGGGAAAAATAGTTGGGTAACATGTAAATCATACTGCATGTAGGATTGTACATGAATAGAGTTTTCGTTGAACAGTTCGTTAACAAATTTGTTTATTTGAATAACGAATAATTTTTTGAGCTCGTTTTATAAACGAACAGAGCATGAATATTGATTGACGAGTTCATTAATAGTTCGTGAACAAACTCGTTCGAGACCGACTTAATAATAATAGTATAATACTTCCTCCGTCCCACTTAAATTTGCATACTTTTCTTTTCGGTCCGTCTCACTTAACTTTGCACACCCTTAAAAATGAAATTTCTCTCAAAATCTCCACTCTTAATCTTCACCTTTCAAAAAGTTAAAGATTCCCTAAAATCTATTTTTTCTTAACATCCGTGTCCGGTCAACCATGCAAAATTAACTAAGACGGAGGGAGTAATATATAACAAGAGAAACAATAATTTTCATACTATATATAATCTAATATTCTTATAATACCTATTATGCTAGTAAGCATTTAGTTAAATTTGTATGAAAATTTAAAAAACCTGTGTTTATTTAATATTCGTGGTAGAGTAATTAGTTGTTCATAAAAACAAATATTTACGAACATGGTCAAAGATATTGGCGAACATGTTCACGCACACACATCAATGAACAAAACTAAATATTCTCAAACACCACTCGATTTGACTCGTTTACAAGCTTAGCTGCATGTATGAGTATAGGATCTGGGGGTGGAATATCCAAAACATTGAAAACAACAAGCAATAAAGATGCATAAAACATTGAAAATAAAGAGGTTGACAACATAAGCTATTATTAAATGGGGTAGATTAGAAAAATGGTTCTTCTATTTTGTATAATCCATCTTCTAATTATTGCCTAATTCGTAGCCAAACTATTGTAGTTGCATTTGTACACTTTAATTAAGATCGCTACTATATAGGTAGTAACACTTTTCTTTACATACTGTGAACGTGTGGTCTTGATCGGTGTTTTAGAATCGAAAATAACCGGAATATTTAGGATAATGACTGTGTTTAGTGCAACCACTAATCCACAATCGTGAATGATAAAGATGCAATCGACGATTTATTGATAGACGATGTACGATCATTCGGTATAGAGGACAATAAATTAGGAAAGTACGTTCACTTTGTATTCCTTACTGTGAAAGGTGTGCATACAACTGTCTTTTCTCTGAGTTTGGTATACTAGTCTAGCTTTTCTTAGCTTTTTTTTCTCTCAAATTTCATATATGTTCTACAATTACATTTGGGGTATTTATAGAAGTTTCGAGATGCTTTCGCATGCTTGACATGTGAAGGACAAGTGCATGCCAACTGTCACGGGTCTGCCACCTGGCTTGACTCGGATGATGTGGCGTCTCGGGTTTCCAATGTGTGTGACTCGTAAAGCAATCGTTACGCAATCGGCAGTCGCATTAGGGTGTGGTTGGCGGCCGAGGATTCTTTGAGGTTGCAGTCATCGATGGTGTTCAGGCAGTCTATGTGTTGCCGACCGGTCTATGTGTTGCGGACCGGTCTGGTCATAGAAACGATCCAACTCGTGACGATGTTAAGATGGTTCGGTCCTGCGATTTCCTGTCTTTAGGTTCCGTAATACTAGAATTATAATAACATTTACCAGGCTATATTAGGCGATTGATAACCAACATACTATTATCAACCTATCATGATAATTAAATACCAATATTGTCTAGAGTCTTCTGCTTCACAACTATCTTTCTTTGGCTTCTTATTAGCAGCAGCAGGACGAAGTTGAATAGCTCAAGTAGCAGAACATCTACTACTTAGATCTTTGATCTTGGGTTCGAGTCATCGTGGGGGAAAGGGTTTTTCCTTTGTTCTTAGATTAGAAGAAAAATAAAATTTCTTATTAGCAATAGTAGTAGTAGAAAATGCTTCATCAAGCCTTCGCTTAACCAACATACTTGTATCATTAGGAGTCTCCGACTTATTCCCGTCCAGACGCTAGACTCTCCATTAACAACCTACATTTACTTCCCGATTCTTCCCTGCCTAACAACGCCTAGACCCCGCCCAACCCCAACTAGTCACTAGATATCAGTACATTGCATAACTAGTTTCTAGCAATTTTTACAACCTCTAACAAATAACAACCTACATATACTCTAGCTAGAATTTGGTAGTCCCTGTGTACTCCAACTTTAAATAAATAACGGACAACTTTGAATAATAAATAATATTACCCCCGTCTCGCTCTAATTTGTATATTTTTCTTTTCGGTTTGTCCGAACTTAACTTTCCAGCTCATAAATAACAAATTTTTCTCACAATCTCCACCCTCAATCTCCACCTTTAAAACAGTCAAAGACTCTATAAAATCTTTTTTTTTAACCTCTATGCCCGATCAAAATAGACAAATTAAGTCGAGACGAAGAGAGTATAAAAATATAAAAAGAAATTAAATATTACATCATCACCGCTCCCGCCACCATCACCCTGCGACCGTCAAAGTCAAATAACATACTGTTAACTATCGAAATTGAAGCTATTTTTCATTTGCCATCAATAAAGAAAGTCGCCAACATGGTCAATTGACCAATTAATATTCAAACCAGAGCTGTTAAAATAGATTTAGCCGTGGGTTGACTCGCCCCGTCTCACATGATAGGTGGGTTGATTCTCCCTAATCCGTGGCTCGTGGTAAATAAATTGGGCTGAGTTTTTAGTAGCTTGCTCCATATTGGTCCCATCTGTTAGGTTATGTAGCCTGAACAACTACTTCACGACCCTCGATCACATCAATTCAACTCTCCAGCGAGCAACATATTTTGAACCTTAAAATAGTATTTGAGACTTTTAGGTATACTATCCGCCTGAGTTACATATAATCTTCTGATTCATTGTATTTGTGATAACCGAAATTATTAATAGATATTCTGACTTGGTAGTGTCCCAAATAAAGGTGGCAATTCGAGCGGCCCTAATTCGTCGGACCAATGTCATATTTCGGACTGGGTCTGGCCGGGCTAATATATTATCTGGCCTAAAATTATTCAGCTGAGCTCGGCATATTCCCTTATACTACCTCCGTCCCGCTCTAACTTTTCTATTCCCAACTTAACTTTCCAGCCCATAAATGACAAATTTCTCTCACAATCTTCACCCTCAATCTCCACCTTTGAAAAAGTCAAAGATTTTACAAAATCTGCTTTTCTTAACCTCCGTGCCCGGTCAAAGTAGGAAAATTAAGCCGGAACGGAGGGAGTAATATACTAAGATTATGTGTTGGTCCATGACCTATTGGACTTTTGATTTATCATATCGAACCTGTCAGGCCAAATAATACTTTTGACCTATATTTCTATAACCCGATTCATCTAAAATATTGAGTCGACTGAACCGGGTCGATTTTTCCACCTCTCATCCCAAAACGTAGTCTCAACGGTGTTAATAAATATGTATTCTTATATAACACACAAAAATTGAAACACTACCAGCTGACCCTTTTGAAAACCCTAATTCAAACTAGGACTGCTAAGTAGTTTCCTTTCTTCCTATAAAACCCCAAATCTTACTACCCTCTTCAAACCACAAACCACCAAGATTTTCCTGCTAAATTGTATACCAACACACTCCAAAAAAATTCGAATAGCGGCAGAAAATGGCAAAAATCCACCTAACTGTTTTCGTACTCTTTTCTTTATCCATGCTCATAACTGATGCTCAAACTATCCATCCCCAGAAACAGGAAAAAACAGCAGAGTTTCGTGTTTACGTTCATGACATACACGGCGGCCCCAATCGAACCGTACACGAAGTTGCACGGGCCAACATTACATCAACTTCTCCCTCCTCCTTCGGGCGGGTATTAGTCACTGATGACTTAATGACAGTAGGGCCTTCCGCCAGCTCCCAGAAGCTCGGCCGAGTGCAGGGGCTCGTCACGAGCACAGCGATGGACGAACCGTCCCTTATAATAAGTGGCGTGTTCCTATTCAATAACGGCGCGTATAATGGAAGTTCGATTAGTACATTAGGATGGAAGCTCTTTGTAGGGGATAATCAGGAGATGCCGATTGTTGGTGGTACCGGTATTTTTCGTATGGCGCGAGGGTACATCGTATCGAGCATCCACTCTCAAGATCATACCACAAATACCTATCTTCTTTCATTTGATCTGTATATTGTTTATCTGGGGTAAGAAATCTGCAGTTTATGTAGCTGCATTTATATGTAAGTTGGTGGAGACTAACACATTCAACATTTCTCTAATTTTGTGTTGTTGTATTCTATACATCTGTACTTGTAAGTGATTTCTATAGCAGTGAATAATAACATCGGGTTAAAATTATTTTCGTCCCATAATTTTTTTTCGAACGCTTTTAGTCCTAGAAATAGTTAAAACTTCAATGTAGTTTCATGGTTTAAGAAATTGCTCATTTTTTCATCGTCGGCGACTAAATAAGCCGGAAGGCGCACATGACTACGGTGCCACGTAATTTAAAATTAGTCGGAACTTGACGAGCAGATGCACTTTTCCAGCCAATTTAGTTGTCGCCGGCCAATGTGTGAATATGATAGCTGCTATATAGTGGAATAATACTTTTATTAGTAAAAAGTCCCAACCTCAAAGTCAGCTAAAGGTCAACTAAATTAAGTAGGTTGATTAGGGTAAGATTAAAAAAATTATGATAATTTTTTGTTGCTAAAATGACACTTTTTTAAAGAGCTTTTATCTTCTCTAAAGCGTAATTCTTTTTTGAAACAGAGGCATTAAACGCTCCTTCCTTGAGTTGAAGGAGGTTGTCGTTTCAGACCCAAAAAAAAAAGAGATATTTACAAGCTCCCAATTTTCTTATAATGCTATGTATAAATCGTGATACTCATCCTGAATTACACCCTGCAACTGGTGCAAATAGCCAAAGTGTTTTGCTTAAATTTCTCAAATACAAGATATACAATATATATCTAATAAACATATTCAAAATTGTACGAAGTTGGATAGCTCAAGTGGTAGAGCATCTACTACCTAGTCCTGAGTTCGAGTCACCGTGGGGGAGAGGAGGGGAGTTTTTTCTTTGTTCTTAGATTAGGAGAAAAAAAAATTGTATGATCTAGTGGTTAGATACTTAGGTTAACGCGATGTCTTTGGGAGAAACACAACAGTTTGGCACATTTCCAAACTGTTGTCTTTCAATGATACGACAGCGGTGGTAGACGACATTATGCCGTTTTCTTTTGTTCATCAACAACGCTCTACAATGGTGTTTTTCCAAAACATATAATTTATATACCTAAATAGTATAACTTGTAAATTAAAAAAATAAAAAGAATAAAAAGAAGAAATAAAATAAAATTAAAAAAGTAAAAAAGATAACAAATTAAATCTTTAATAAATTATTAATTTATTTTCATTATTTAACTGATAATTGATATAGTAATTATTATTATTAATTTATAATAAATTAATAGATAAACAAAATCAATATTATAGCTATATTATATACACGCGCACAATAAAAAAAATGAAAAACTGCGACCTGAGAGCAGTTTGCTGGTTACGGACACGGGTCGCGAGAAGGATGGAATAGGCGAGTGCATAGGGTGTTGGTGCATTTGATGCATAAAAGTTTTCGTGAAGCTAAAATTGTATCTAAAAAGTAAAGGTAGTATATAAAACACTAATTTTCCCAGGTGCGCGGATTTTAGATCCGTGTAACTCAGAGTTAAATGACGGAGGTGTGAAAATTATTACTGTTTGGACTGATAGAGTACTCAAGTCACTAGTGAGGTTGTGCGAGGCACCCGTATCAACAATCCACGAATTTTGAGACTGGCGAGAGGGAGAGGCAGCATAATGAGCCACATAAGGTGGGCGACCGCAAGCGATGGCGGTATGTCCAGCAATCCCACATAGTTGACAGACAACAGGTCCACTACCAAGAATACCACCCCCGTTACCACGTGGTGCCGAGTTGTATCCCGAAAGGTATTAGAATTGCCTCTGTAGTTGCCACGTTGAGGGTGATTTGCGGGAAAACCATGTGGACGTGAAGCCGCAGAGGAACGTCCACCACGGGAACCATTGAATGAAGGCTTGCGAGAATTCTGGGTGCGGTTACCACCAGATTGAGCCGCATTAGCAGTGGCAAGAAGATTGTGATGAGATTTTTCTTGGGACTTGAGTGATAATTCATGTTCAAAGAGAAGATCATGGAGTTCCTCAAAACGAAGAGAGGACTCACGGGTGCGAATCGGGCCAACAATATTGGCATATTCAGGGCCGAGTCCATTGAAAACAAAGAGAGTGAGGTCATCGTCGGAAACGGGTTCACCAATGAGAGCAAGTTCATCAGCTTTGGACTTGACATAATGCATGTAGTCTGTGACAGTATGGTTCGCAATAGTGACGCAAAATAGTTCACTTTTCAGCTGATTCACACGAGCATGGGATTTGCTAGCGAAGAGACGGGTAAGAACACCCCATGCTGCAGTAGAGGAGTCAGACGAGAAGACAAGAGGGAGGACTTCCAGACTGAGCGAACCGAATATTGCAGCAAGGAGAAGTTGATCCTGACGAATCTAGGTGGTGATGACAGAGGGCGTTGGAGGCGTCACTAGCAAGAATGGGACAGGGAAGGGAACGATCGAGATAGCCCAGTAAGTTGTGACCATGGAGAAGAGCGAGAAGACCAGTAAGCCTACATTTACTTCCCGATTTTCTTCCCACCTAACAACGCCTAAACTCCGTTCAACCCCAATTAATCGTTAGGTATCAATACACCGCACAACTATGTGTACTCCAACTTTAAATAATGAATGGACAACTTTAAATAATAAATAATACTACCTCCGTCCCCTCTAACTTGTCTACTTTCTTTTTTTTTATTTGTCCCAACTTAACTTGTCAGCTCATAAATGCCAAATTTTTCTCACAATCTCCACCCTCAATCTTCACCTTTAAAAAAGTCAAAGATTCCACAAAATCTGTTTTCTCTTAACCTCCATACCCGATCAAAATTAATAAATTAGGTCGGGACGAAAGGAGTAAAAAAATATAAAAAGAAATTAAATATTACATCATCACCACCCCTACACCATCACCGATGCGACCGTCAAAGTCAAATAACATACCGTCAACTATCGAAATTGAAGCTATTTTTCTTTTGCCATCAATATAAGAAAGTCGCCAACATGGTCCATTGACCAATTAATATTCAAACCAGAGCTGTTAAAATAGATTTAACCGTGGGTTCGTCGCACGTAATAGGTGAATTGAGTCGAGATTTTAATGGTCCGTTCGAACCCACCCACCTCATCAGTCCACCTATAGCTCTATATGCCATCTAATAAACTTGTATATATACTGTGGGAACTTATACTATTAGAAAATGATAGATAAGATTAGAGTGATCTAATTATTAAATTAATTAGTAAATAGATAGATTACATTAACTGTAGTCCATCTTTTTAGGAATATATATATATATAGTGAGAGAGATCTAGAGAGAGAGAGTGGGTTGACCCACCTTAACTCGTAGTACATAGTAAGTCCACTGGGTCGTGCTTTTAGTAGCTTGCCCCTACTGCTCTCACATGTTAGGTTGTGAAGCCCGAGCGACTGCTTCACGACTCCTTAATCACGGCGATACAATTCTGCTGCGATCCAAAGTATTTTGGATCTTAAAACAGTACTCGAGATAAATGCACTTTTAGGGCTACTGCCCAATTTGGATTAAAAACCCTTTGATTCATACTATTTGTAATCATCGAAGTTATTAGTAGATCTCGTGGCTTGGTAAATGTCCCAAATAAATGTGGCAATTCGAGCGGTCCGCCTTGATCGGGCCTAGACCGTCAGGTCAATGTCATATTTCAGACCGGGTCGGATCGGACCAAAATATCATCGGGATTAAAATTAGTCGGCCGGTCCAGTATATTTCCTTATAATATACTCCCTCCCACTACAACAAAAGAAATCTTTTGCATAAGACTTTTTGACACCACAATTGTGATCACTAATAATAAGTTATTTGTGACCACTTGTTGTCACAAATCTCTCTACAAATTATTTAAGACAACTTTAAGACTATTTTTAGAGATAACTAGTTGTTGCAAAAAATATTTGAGACGCATTTGAGACCACTTTTGTGGTCACAAATATATTATTTGCGACGGAGTTATTGACACGACAATAAAGTTGTGACAAATGCTCATAAGTTGTGACAAATACTCATTATTTGAGACCACTTTGCTTAAGTTGTGGCAAATACTCATTATTTGAGACCACTTTTTTGTGGTCTTAAAAGACCTTTTTCCTTGTAGTGTCCGTCCAACTCTAATTGACCTACTTTCTCTTTTTTTTTTTTGCCCCAATCTAATTGACCAACCAAAAAATGACAAATTTCTCGCGCAATCTCCACCCTCAATCTCCACCTTTGAAAAAGTCAAAGATTCAACAGAATCAATTTTTTCTTAACCTCCGTCCCCGATCAACTAGGCCAATAAGGCCAGGACGGAGGGAGTACTAACATTATCGAGTCGATCCACGACCCGTCAGACTTTTAGTTCATCGACTCGGATCTATCGAGAAAAACAATACTTCGAATCTAGATTTATATAGCTTAGCCCATCTAAAATACCGAGCCGACCGATTTTGCACCACCTCAAATCCCAAACGTAGTCCCAACGGTGTTAATAAATATGTATTCTTTATCTGTTTTCGTTCTTCAGAAACACACAAAAATTGAAACGCCACCAGCTGACCCCTTTTGAAAACCCTAATTCAAACTAGGCCTGCTAAGTAGTTTCCTTTCTTCCTATAAAACCCCAAATCTTAGTACCCTCTTCAAACCTGTTATGCGCCGACTCGTTCCAGATGATTCAGAAGGAAATTGAGAAAGATAGAGAGAGAAAAGGAAGTTTATTGATTCAGAATTTGGTTACAACTTCGATAATCCCCTAACCGTCTAAACCTTCCCGTTTTTATACAAGGATTTCCCTCAACTAACATCTCCTAAACGACAGCGTTTCCCCCTCCCTGATTTCTAACAAACGTAATAACAAACAACAACCCCGCTTCTATTAGTCATCGCGTTTCTTTGTAAAAGACGCTAATGCCCCTAGACGAACTCCAGCTTCTTAACAATACTCCCCCCTTAAGCAGCCTTGACCTCAAGGCTCAAGATGTGGGTACTGCTGAACGAAGAGTTCATAATCCTCCCATGTGGCCTCCGAATCCGGCAGATGAGCCCAGCGAATCAACAACTGCGTAACCGGCCTATTGTTATGTTTAACCATGCGCCTGTCAAGAATAGCTAGTGGCTGCAGCACCACTCGACCCTCCAGATCAAAGTCAGGTAATGATGGAGTCACCCTGTCCAACTTCCCCGCATGTTTTTTCAGCAGCGAAACGTGAAACACCGGGTGAAGCTTTGCTTCAACTGGTAACTTGAGCGTGTAAGCTGCTTGCCCGACTCTCGCTATCACCTCAAAGGGGCCTGCATACTTCGGACTGAGCTTCCAAAGCTTGCTTTTCTGCAAGGATTTCTGCCAGTACAACTTCAGCTTGAGATACACCCAATCTCCCACTTCAAACTCCCTGAACTTCCTTGTTTTGTCTGCTGCCTTCTTCATTCTTTCCTGGGCTTGTGTGAGCAACTCCTTCAACCTCTGTTGTATATCCTGCCTTTCCCTCAAGGTCACTATGACCCCTTCCACGGACTGTTCCAAAAATGGCCCAAAAGCTAGAGGGATTGGTTTATAACCATACAATGCTTCAAATGGTGTCATGGCTATGGTTGTATGAAAATTAGTATTATACCAAAATTCCGCCATAGATAGCCGATTCGCCCACTGCCTTGGCCCCGTACTACACATACACCGTAAGTAGCTTTCCAAACATTGATTGACTCTTTCACTCTGGCCATCAGTTTGGGGGTGGTATGCTGTGCTCATGTGTTGCTGCACCCCCAAGCTCTTAAACAGCTGCTGCCAAAAATTACTTGTGAAGACTTTGTCCCTGTCCGAGACGATACTGACCGGCAACCCATGCAGCTTATACACGGTATCTAAGAATATGTTAGCCAACTGCGATGCATTGTAGGGATGGCTTAATGCAATAAAATGTGCATACTTCGTCATTCTATCGACGATAACCCATATTGTGTCCTTACCGTTAGATACCGGAAGCTTCTCGATGAAGTCCATCGTAATGTGGGACCATATATGATCAGGGACGGGTAATGGTTGCAGCAGCCCGGGCAACCCATAGTTTTCGTGTTTGCAAAGTTGACACCTGTGGCAAGCTGCCACCTCTTGATGCACATCTTTCTTCATTTGTGGCCACCAAAATGCTACCTTCACCCGCTGTAGCGTAGCCGACTCTCCGGAATGTCCCCCTTGCGACGAAGAGTGACAATACTGCACAATTGTAGATCTCATCCCCTTAGCTGACCCTACGTACAACTTATTTCGAAATCGCAGCAACCCATCCTTATATGTGAAGAAGGACATGTTATAAGGGGTAGTCACCCTCTCTGCAATGGCTTCTTGGGCAAATTGATCCCCTTCATAGCTTAGAATAAGCTCCTCCACCCAAGCTGGTCGTAACACTGTTATCGCTGCACATTCCGCTTCCTCCACATGCCTCCTGGACAAGGCATCAGCCACCTTGTTTTCACTCCCCTTCTTATATTCGATTTTGTAGTCGTACCCCAAGAGCTTGGACATATATTTATGCTGTAGGGGAGTAGATATCTTTTGCTCTAAAAGGTACTTTAAACTATACTGATCCGTCCTTATAATGAATGGGTTATGAATTAGATAGGGTCGCCACTTTTCTACCGCCATTAGAATGGCTAGGAATTCTTTTTCGTAGATGGATAACCCCATATTTCTGGGGCTCAATGCCTTGCTAAGAAAAGCTATGGGGTGAGCATCTTGCATTAACACAGCCCCCACTCCCTCATAGCAAGCGTCCGTCTCTACCACAAAAGTTTTGGAAAAATCCGGTAGTTGCAACACCGGGGCTTCAACCATAGCCCGTTTCAGCTTAATAAAAGCTGCATCAGCTTCCTCTCCCCATTGAAATCTCCCTTTCCTAGTAAGCTGAGTAAGCGGCCTCGCTATCATCCCATACCCCCTCACAAACTTGCGATAATAACCCGTGAGCCCAAGGAATCCTCGCAATGCCTTTACGGTAGTTGGTTTTGGCCAAGATGACATAGCTTGAATTTTTGATGAATCTGCAGACACCCTCCCAGCTGAGATTATGTGCCCCAAATACTCCACATGCCCTTGTCCGAACACACACTTGGACGGTTTAGCAAACAATTTATTGTCCTTCAAAATTTGCAACACCTCTCGCAAATGCGACTCATGCTCTTCCATGTTCTTGCTGTAGACCAGAATGTCATCAAAGAACACTAGCACCCTCCTCCTTAATAGTGGTTGAAACACTTGATTCATCAATGATTGAAACGTGGCAGGAGCATTAGTGAGCCCGAATGGCATCACTTTGAACTCGTAAAGGCCCGAAACAGTGACAAAAGCTGTTTTCTCGATGTCCTCCGGATGAACTCTAATTTGGTGGTACCCCGCCCTCAAGTCAATTTTTGAAAACACCGCAGAATTTCCCAGCTCATCCAACAAGTCGTCCACCAATGGTATAGGGAAACTGTCCTTCACCGTTATCGAGTTTAATTTTCTGTAATCTACGCAAAATCTCCAAGACCCGTCCTTCTTTTTCACCAATAGCACCGGAGAAGAGAATGGGCTTGTACTCTTCTGAATTACCCCGGTCTGTAGCATCTCCTGAATCATCTTTTCAATTTCCAATCTTTGCAAATACGGGTACCTGTAAGGTTGCTGTTTAATGGGCCCTTGACCAGTTTTTATGTTGATTTTGTGATCATGGCTTCGTCGGGGTGGCAAACCCTGTAGTTTATCAAAAATAATCTGATACTCCGCTAGTAATGGCAATAGAGACTCATGGCTAGTATACGTCTTCTCCGTTTCAGCAGCTGCTATGGAGCACAGACAGCCGAATAGGGCCCCTCTACCTTTGTATAACAGTTTTTTCATTTGTTTCCCTGAGATCATTTGCAATGACACTCCTGATGTTACTCCTTGCAATATCACTTCCTTTCCCTCTCTATTGAACATAATCTTGTGGTGATCATAATCAAAGGTCACCGGTCCCAATTGTTTCATCAAATCCACTCCTACCACCATATCACAACCCCCTAACTTCAGCAGCCGCATTGGTGCTTTAAATTTACATCCTCCCACTTCCCATTCGAATGCAGTACACTTAGAATCGCAAGTAATCCTTCCTCCATCAGCTATGGTTACTGTCATGGGTTGGGTAAATTCAATCGCACACCCCAATCTACTTGCTGTACCGGGGTCAAGGAAGCTATGCGTACTCCCCGTATCTACCAATATAGTTATTTTGTGTTTCCCCACATTCCCAATCAACTTTATCGTATCCGCTGCTACATGTCCAGCTAGAGCATGGACTGAAATGTGTAGTGTCTCATCCTCTTGTTGTTCTACCTCTTCAATTACCACTCCCACATTATCATCATACTCCGGTTCTTCTCCCATGATCACGAATAGTTTCTTACACCTATGCCCCGGTTGATATGTTTCGTCGCAATTAAAGCATAAGTTCTTTTTTCTCCTAGCCTCCATCTCCTCCGGAGTTAGCTTCTTAATGGGCGGATATTTAGGACCCTCCGCAAACGCTCCTTTCGCCTTATTCAATCCCTGGTTTTCGATCGAAGTGCTTTTCCAAGGTGTTGTTGGGGTAGTGCCTCTTATGACTGTTCTACTACCCTTGCTGCCCACTTGCAGCATGTGTTCTTGCTTCAAAGCCAGTTGCATCGCATGCAGCAAATCGTTAGGACTCAGTAGTTCCACCATCTGCCCGATTTCAACCTTCAATCCACTCACAAAACTTTTCGTGAAATAATCCTCTGTTAGTGTTTTATTTGAGCTGATCATGAACGACTTCAATTCCTCAAACTCGTTTATATAATCCTGTACCATTCCCTGTTGAGTCAATTTGTTGAACTGCCCCACCACATTGCTACCACTTAGGTTTTGGAATCTGCTCATTATCATCTCCACAAACTTTTCCCATAACATGTTTTCCCTCCCTTCCACATAATCCATATACCAATTTTCTGCAATACCCTCCATGTACATCGCTGCCGTCAGAATTTTCTCATAATCAGACATTGGATTAAAAGTGAACCACCGATTACATCTCCTAATCCATCCCCTAGGATTTTCCCCGTTGAACTTTGGAAATTCAAATTTCGGTATCCTAGGGTTAAATTGTGTCTCCGCTACTTTAGCAATGTTTACGGAAGGGAGAATACCTGCTTCGTTCCGATTTCTAACCGGCGGTGTGGCCTGACTCCCTGGTGCCGAGTTAGCCGCCTCCTTACCCTTCGCATTATGCATTTCCCTGCCTAATTCCACCATCTGAACTCGTAATGCTTCCATCAGTCCTTCCATATGTTTCTTTAGCTCCGCTTGATTCTGTATAAGCGCCGTTTGCCCTTGCGCAAACACCGCCTGAGTTTCCACCAGCTCCGCTACTTGCTGTTCTAAATTTTCCATCCGATTAGCGTTGCTTTTCGCCATGGTTACAGGATCGGGAATGCTCTGGATACCAAATTGTTATGCGCCGACTCGTTCCAGATGATTCAGAAGGAAATTGAGAAAGATAGAGAGAGAAAAGGAAGTTTATTGATTCAGAATTTGGTTACAACTTCGATAATCCCCTAACCGTCTAAACCTTCCCGTTTTTATACAAGGATTTCCCTCAACTAACATCTCCTAAACGACAGCGTTTCCCCCTCCCTGATTTCTAACAAACGTAATAACAAACAACAACCCCGCTTCTATTAGTCATCGCGTTTCTTTGTAAAAGACGCTAATGCCCCTAGACGAACTCCAGCTTCTTAACAAAACCACAAACCACCAAGATTTTCCTGCTTAATTGTATACCAACACACTCCAAAAAAACTCGAGTAGCGACAGAAAATGGCAAAAATCGACATAACTGTTTTCGTACTCTTTTCTTTATCCATGCTCATAACTGATGCTCAAACTATCCATCCCCAGAAACAGGAAAGAACAGCAGAGTTTCGTGTTTACGTTCATGACATACACGGCGGCCCGAATCGAACCGTACACGAAGTTGCACGGGCCAACATTACATCAACTTCTCCCTCCTCCTTCGGGCGTGTATTAGTCACTGATGACTTAATGACAGTAGGGCCCTCCGCCAGCTCCCAGAAGCTTGGCCGAGTGCAGGGGCTCGTCACGAGCACAGGGATGGATGAACCGTCGCTTATAATAAGCGGCGTGTTCCTATCAGGGCCGATCCTAATGTTATAGTGGCCTGAGTCGAGTAAAAATTTGGGGCCCCTATTTTCTCATACATTAAAGTAAATTCCATTGTCTTTAAAATAACATGACAAATCAAATAAGTTACTTAAAAACAACACGTCTTACAATTTTAACAGCAAAAGTACTAATTAAGTTTGTACAATCAAGTTCTTCAATAATTTCTTTCTCTTTTAGTTTCCTTTTCCTTTTCAGATTTCCCGACTCATATATGTGAGACATGACTCTAAATAAAAAAAGATATACATATAAATTTTCAATCAAATATAAAAATGATTGTGTACAAACAACAATGAAAAAAATACACATAGATGAATAAGCATAATTGGGGGTTGGGTTACAAAATTTTATGAATTAACATAATAACACGATAAAGAATAATATCGACAATAAGATGGTATTGATGTAGATAAGGTTCTAGCAAAATTGAACAACCCCTCAAATTATGGAATAGTAAGAAATTTCTAACACAAAAGTTATAAAAGAAGATGATTAGATGGCCACTCTCCAAAAATTAATTTTCAATTCTACCTCTCCTACTATTTTTTTCATTTTTCTCCTCTTCCTTTTTCTCTATTTATGTTTCCATGCTCTGTTCTTTATTCCTCTGTTCTTTAAAACTGATACGCGCTTATCAGCATAATAAAGAAAAAAAAACGAGAATTAGAGGAATTGGGCTGTAATTTCGAACCTGATTTGGTCTGCTGTGGCCCATTTGTGTAATAAAGAAAAAAAAACGAGAATTAGAGGAATTGGGCTGTAATTTCGAACCTGATTTGGTCTGCTGTGGCCCATTTGTGCTTTTTCTGGCTGTAATTTTAAAACCTGATTTGTTCTGCTGTGGCCCATTTCATTTAAAAAAAAGATACAAAATTTGCACAACCAAGTGTCGAAACTGTTCCCTATTAGAGCTGGAACTAATTTCCTACCAGTAAGCCAAATAAGCACTTCTGAAATACTTTTACATCTATATATATATATATACTAGAATAACGTACGTGCGTTGCACGTGATCACTATTTTTTTTAATTATTATCGAATCAAAACAATTAATGTGAACATAAAATAATTGTATTTTGTGTGGTGATATTGGTTAATCATTCTAATAAAACTCAATGTAGTTATTACTTATGGTAATATATATACACAACTTCTTAGATTATTCAATCCCAGAAAAAAAATGAAAGATTTAATCGATTAAGCAAACACAATCCAAAATCAAATAAAAATTAAAAATAATCATAAAAGAGGAAAAAAAAGGTTAAATAATCTTAGTTTAGCAAAACACGTTATAATAATGTCAAAAGATTTATAAAACACGACATACCATGATATAATGTATTATTCCTACAAAATTTATATATATAAAGTTTGATATATTCTAATTATTGTTTATTCTCAATATAGATAGACTCCGGCATCATTAATCATCAATACTGATACTCCCTCCATCCCAACTTATCTTGCACACTTCCCGTTTTCGTCCGTCCCAAACGAACTTGCACACCCCTTAAAAAGGAAAGTTATAATAAAATCTCCACCCTTAATCTCCATCTTCAATCAACCTTTAAGTCAACAAAATCTCAACAAACAACTTTTTTTAATACTTGTGTCAACCTCCTCTATGCAAGATAAGGTGGGACGGAGGTAGTGCAAAATATATAATATAATAAAAAAATCAAAATAATTGTTAATTTTCGGTAAAACGGTTCACAAGCTCAGATTTCTCATTCAATCTTCCAATTGTTTGGAGTTGCTAAAGTGAATTCGCATGGTAAATATCTCGGACTCCTTTTTATTGTTGACCGGAATAAACAAGAGATTTTTGCATTCATTAAAGAATGGGTTAGTAAGCGCATCAATTGTTTACAAAAAAAGAAATTACGCAAAACGGGTAAAGAAGCGCTCATTAAATCTATTATATAAGCAATATCCACGTACACAATGTCTTGCTTCCAGTTGCCGGACCATGTTCTTATTAATCTGAAGAATTTGGTAAAATCTTATTGGTGGGGGTAAAGGGGATAGTTCGACGTCCTCAAGCAACGAAAATCTCAAGGTGGCCTAGGCTTTTGCACTTTGAAAGCATTTAAGCTTGCCATGTTGTCTAAGCAAGCATAGGACCCTTTAGTTTCTCCATCCAACCTCTTTGCCCGAATCATGTAGTCCAAGTACTACCCTTCCACTTCTGTGCTACATGCTACTCTTGGTTCTCATCCCAGGTTTACATGGCATCGCATTATGGCTGGTCATCGAGTTATTCTTCTTGGTTGTCGAAGACTCATGGGCAATAACAATAACCCTCTTCCATGATAGATGAGTTCCTTTGCCTTCCCATTTTCCAATCAGATCAGCTACATCAGGCTTCCCGCAAGTTCCCTGAGTCAGCTCCATCATTGATTCAGATCTTGGACTTTGCAATGGGCTGCTAATTCGGTCAACTTTGACTTATTGAATGCTGACGTGATTCTCGCCATTCCTCTGAAAAATCATCATTCTTCGGAACGTTGGATGTGATATTATTTTCATTCTAGTAACTTTTCTGTCCGATCGCATATTATTTTATTATGAGTTCTTTCGAAGATTTTATTAGCACCTACTCCTTCCTGGTTAGTAGCTATGGCTCGAACCTCATTTGGAGGAGAATTCAGAAGCTTAAATTATCACCTTGTATCTTGCATTTTCTTTGAAGATGCTGCTCTAATTCTTGGCATCGTCCGATGACTTAGCTCGTCGTCATCCTCATCATGAACCTCGTTGTTCTTTATGTTCACCACCTGATCACTCTTTAGAGCATCTCTTCTTCATGGCCCCCCTGTCCTCATCTATTTAGCAAGCAGCTGAAATTTATGAAACTGTCTTCCGATTCTGACAGTATATATGCGACTTGTAGGTTCAAGAGATTTTACTCCTTATTGACTTAAATATAGAATAATACTTTATTTTCTTTGCCCACTTAACTGGTTTCAACAAAATAAATTTGTCTTCTTTGATGTCCGTACATACTCACGAGTATTGCTTGCAACAACAACCCAGAGCTTGCAAGATTTTTGGGATGCTAATTCCTTTCCTCAAACGTCACAATCCCACCATTTTATCCCTTGCTTGTTCTTCCCCGAAATGCCATTTTTTATATATTTTTTTATGGGGGTACATCATCTGCTCGTAATTTCATGAGAGATGTTATGGGCCCTGTATTTTTTTTTTAAAAAAAATGGCATATTGTTGGCAAAGATGTTATTAATTTTGTTTTGCACATGCTTACTCATAATTCTTTGAGTTCTTTTGTTAGTAACACTTACATTGTGTTTATTTGGAAAATTAGAAAACCAAAGCTTATTACCCAATTCCGCCCGATTAGTTTGTGGATGTCATTTATAAGTTAACTTCTAAAGTGCTCTCTAATTGGGTACGGGCTTACATCCCTTTTATAATCTTTGAATCTCAGCCAGCCTTTATCTTGGGTCGGTTAATTATGGATAATATTCTTATCGCTTATGAATTTCACAATTGTATGAAGCTTAGGAAATCCGGGAAAGAGGGACTCATGTCTATTAAGTTGGGTATGAGTAAAGCCTTTCACTGAGTTGAGTGTTCTTTCGTCTATCGTATGCTTCTTGCTTGAGGCTTTCCTAAGAGTTTTTATGACATTGTTTTGCCTTGCTTGTCATTTGTGCAATTTAGCTTCCTTCATTAAGGTATTAATTTTGGCTCACTCATGTTACATCGGGGAATTCTTCAGGGGGATCCCCTCCTCCCTATTTGTGCTAAAGTTTTTTCTTGCATTTTACTAAGTTCGTTATCAATCTCTACAAGAGTGTTTCAGGGCAATGTATTAATTTTGAGAAATCAGGGATTCTTTTAGACTTAATACACAAGCTCAAATTCGTCACTCAATCTGCCAATTATTTGAAATTGTTGTAGTGGCTTCACATGGTAGATATCTCGGCTCCTTTCTATTGTTGGCCGAATAAAGAATTGAGTTTTGCAGGCATTAAAGAACAGATTATTAAGTGCATTAATGGTTGGTAAGAGAAGCAATTAAGAAAAACGGGTAAAAAAATGCACATTATATATATTATATAAGCAATATCCACGTACACAATGTATTATTTCCAATTGTCGAACCATGTTCTTAATAATCTGAAAAAATTTGACTAAATTTTATTGATTAGGTGTGGAGGAGGGGGAGGGGGGGAGGGGAATAGCTCATCCACGAGGAAAATGTGGTGGAATTCTTGGGACGTCCTCAAGCAACGAAAATCACAAGGTGGCCTAGACTTTTGCAATTTAAAAACATTTAACCTTGCCATGTTGCTTAAGCTAGCATGACGCCCTTTAGTTTCTACATCCGGCCTCTTTTCCCAAATCATGCAGTCCTACTACAACATCTCAGTTACATGCTGCTTTTGGTTCTTGGTCCAACTTTACATAGCACAGTATTATGACGATCATCGTGTTAATCTTCTTGATTATCGCAAACTCATGAGCAATGGTGAGACAACAACACTCTTCCATGCCAGATGAATTCCTTTGCCTCCCTGTTTTACCATCAGATCAGCTGCATCAGACCTCCCGCAAGACACCCGAGTCAGCTCCATCATTGATTAAGATCTTGGACTCTGGATGAGCTGTTAGTTCGGGTTAATTTTGACCTATTGAAGGCTGATGTGATTCTCTCTACTCCTCTGAATATCACCATTCTCCGAACCGTTGGATGTTAGATTATTCTCATTGTAGTAACTTTTCGGTCCGATCCGCATATCATTTTATTATGGGTTCTTCCGCAAACCTTACTGACACCCACTCCTTCTTAGTTAGTAGTTATGGCCCGAAGCCCATTTGGAGGAGAATTTGAAAGTTTATCAGCCTGTATCTTGCATTTTCTTTGAAGATGATGCTCTAATTCCTGCCATCGTCTAACAACTTAGCTCATTGTTAACTTCATTATGAGCCCCGTTGTTCTTTATGTTCACCGCTTGATCACTCTTTAATGCATCCCTTCTTCACGTGCCTCATTTCTTCATTAATTTAGCAAGCAACTGAAATTTATGAAATTATCTTCCGATTTTGATAGCATCTACGCGACTTGTAGTTTCAAGATATTGAGCTCCTTGATGATTTAAATATAGTAGAATACTTTGTTGTCCTTACCCACTTAATCTGGTGCGAACGAAATAAAATTGTCTTCTGCATTGTTCGTACATACTCACAAGTATGCTTGCAACAGCAACCCAGACCTTCCAAGATTTTCGGGATGCTAATTACTTCCCTTAAACATCGCAGCCGCACCCTTGATTCATTGCTTGTTCTTCCCCCAAAATGCAATTAATCATACATACTTTGATGGGGATACATCATTTGCTCGTAACTCCTCATTTGCTGGTATTTATGCTTGCTCCAAGGATGCCCAATTTAAAAATATCTTTGAAGTATGCTAAGTTCTTGCTTTTTGTGTGGCAGTTCGACTTACCACTAATACTGGAGTTCCCAAGTTTTGTACTCTTGGGAATTCTAGCACTACTATATTCACGTCGATAGGTGATGCGGACTATGCCTATGCATGTATGCCTTTGTTATCTGATATTAGACATCTACTCTCTTCCTTCCATGGACGAAAATTGTATTGGATAGGACGTAAAATAAAATTTATATCGCCAAAAAAATTGTTTGTCCCATGCACCACCCTTTTTATGTCATCAATGTTGACCGATTCAAGCAACAATTAATGAAATTGCTTTATGTTTATAACAACTACAATGACTTGATATTTTCAAATTATGGTGAAGTTAGCATGAGTATTCATAAATAGATTTTTTAATTATACTTATGTGTATGCATGATAAGATTTATCACAACAAATTCACTCACTATTTCCTTTTTTTATTCAATATTTTGCATTTTTGTAATATGACCTTATACCTTAAATTAATAATTTTAAGAAAAAACAATATTTTTATTTGTCTATCTATATAATTTTTTCTTCTTATTCTATAAAAATAATTTTAATATGTAATCACATTATGCAAGTTTAGGAGCTTAAATTATGTTAGTTGTTAAGCTCAACATGAAGTTGACATATAAAAAAATCATAGTATATATTAAATATGAATACTAAAATTAGATGTATTATAAAAGTTTTAAGATTATTCCATAAAATTTGTTATTTAAAAAAAGTATGAATAGTAAAAATATGACAGTTATGGATAAGATTGAAAAAAAAATTCAATAAATTCAATTTTTTCTTTATTCCATACCTTAAATAATTATATAATATAGTACAATTGTTAAAGATGTGTACAAATAACATATCATTGTAAAGCTCTTTAAATCTACTTTAATACGAAATTGATTTCATTTCAAAATTCAAAGTATTGAAAGTATAGAAGAAGGATAATTTAAGCATGTAGTTTTCTAGGAGAAGTTTTTAATATAAAAGGACTCTTACTTTCTATAATCATGTAAGGAGAATACATAAATTATTTTAAATTACTTAACTATCCTTAAATTTAATTATTAATAAGGATATTTTACTTTTTATAATCAAGTAAGGAAAACATAATTTATTTTAAATTACATAACTACCCTTAAATTTAATTCTTAATAAGGATATTATAGGTATCACAAGAAAAGACGAAACCAAAAACAGGACGAAACAATTCATACTTTTATATTAGTAATAATGGATACTAATAATTAGTAGTAATAGATATATGTATATATTAATTAACAGATATAGATATAGATATAGATATTTATAACCAAATAAATAATTTTAAATTTTAAATTACTTAATTACCCTTAAATTATAATATTACTAAGGATATATTAGGGATAACATAAATTGGACGAAACAAAACATTCATACTTTTATAATTGAGTATAGATATATATAATACATTAGATAATTTGGGGGCCCCTAAATTCCTCGTTTTTTTCGGGGGCCTGAGGCGGCCGACTCTTCCGCCTCACGGGAAGAGCGGCCCTGGTTCCTATTCAATAACGGCACGTATAATGGAAGTTCGATTAGTACATTAGGATGGAAGCTCTTTGTAGGGGACAATCAGGAGATGCCGATTGTTGGTGGTACCGGCATTTTTCGTATGGCGCGAGGGTACATCGTATCGAGCATCCACTCTCAAGATCATACCACAAATACATATCTTCTTTCGTTTGATATTAATGTTGTTTATCTGGGGTAAGAAATCTGCAGTTTATGTAGCTGCATTTATATGTAAGTTGGTGGAGACTAACACATTCAACATGTCTTTAATTTTTTGTTGTTGTATTCTATACATTTGTACTTGTAAGTGATTTTTTATAGCAGTGAATAATAACATCGGGTTAAAATTATTTTTGTCCCGTAACTTTTTGTTCGAACGCTTTTAGTCCTAGAAATAGTTAAAACTTCTGTAGTTTCATAATTTAAGAAATTGCTATATTTCCATCGTCGGCGACTAAATCGGCACGTGACGACGGTGCCACGTATTTTAAAATTAGCTGGAACTTGACTAGCAGATGCGCTTTTCCGGCCAATGTGTGAATATGATACTACTAAATAGTGGAATAATACTTTTATGGGAAAATTGCACCAAATATCCTTTAACTTTACCTATTTGCATACAATGTCCTCTAACTTTTACACTTGCATAAAATGCCCTCTAACTTACAAGAAGTTGCCTGCTTTATTCTTCAACCTGTTATAGCCGGTCACGCAACCGGTTAACAGTCTAAGTGGTGTTTTTTTTCACATGCGGCAGCCTATTTTTCGTTTTTTAATGATTTACCTAATTGTTGCCATGTGGCATTTATTAAAAACAACAAAATAAGAGGAAAAACAAGAATCTGCAGACGTGGAAGATAAAACTTTCAATTTTTCTCTTTGTCATCGTCAATTCAGGGACTCAGCTGCAGCTGGTAGCCGCGAGGCGGATGACGATGAGGATAAGGAAGTAAAGGGCGATGACGGATAATTAGACTTACAGACCCTCGTCTTATTTTTCCTCCTGTTTTATTGTTTTTAATAAATGTCAACCAATTAGTGAAAATATTAAAAAAAAAAACAAAAATATGCTGCCACATGTGAAATAAATGCCACCTAGGTTGTTGACCTGTTGTGTTACCTGCTATAACAGGTTGAAGGATAAAGCGGGCAACTTTTTGTAAGTTAGAGGACATTTTATGCAAATGTAAAAGTTGGAGGACATTTTATGCAAATAGGTAAAGTTAAAGGATATTTGGTGCAATTTTCCCTATTATTAAAAAGTAACAACCTCAAAGTGAACTAAATTAATTAAGTTGATAAGGATAAGATTGAAAAAATTATGATTTTTTTTTTCTAAAATGATATTTTTTTAAAAAGTTTTTATCTTCACTAAAGCGTCATTTTTTTTTTGAAACGGAGCGTAGGGGCTCCTTCCTTGAGGCTGAGGAGGTTGTCGCCTCATGTCCCCAAAAAAATGAGATACTTACAAGCTCCCAATTTTCATATAATGGTTTATATAATATAAATGTGTTGGTGGTAAAGTGTGTTGCTTAAATTTCTCAAATACAAGATATAGAATATATATTTAATAAACGCATTCAAAGCTATATGTTTTAGTGGTAAAACACTTAGGTCAGATCGTATAATAACCAAGTAATGAACCTTGGTTTCGGCATATTTAGTTTACTTCATCAATTACATTTTTGAAAATTTGTTCGTGCTCTTTTCTAGACTTGAAGCGGAATATTTTGGCCATTTAATTTGCTTTGTCCTTTCTTTTTTCTTTTTTTTGGCCCTAATACATTAAGCAAAATAGAGTTCGAGAAAATTTTCTCACACAACTTTAACTAGACAAGACCTAACATACTGGAATAAAAATTAAAGTTTCTCGTGCAATATATAATTGGAAGAAAGTGATGCTTAATGTGGCCATAATGACATATTACATGTCTCCAATATAGCTAGATCACTCTTTCAAACAATACTTTGGTTATGTGAAAATCTATTGTTCTTGGATCACAATGTGCATTGTAATAAAAACTTTTTGCAATAGCTAGAAAATTTTGTTTTGTATCAAAATCTAAATTTCCTGATGATGATTTGGTGAGAACTAATTTCACTAGTTCTTGTATATTTGATTCTACTTGATCACTTGTTGCATCTCTTGCTTTTGCCATGCAACCTTCCCTTTCTTTGACCTGAAAAAAACATGAATCACTGTTAAAAGAGAAAAAAAACAATGGTACTGCCTCTGTCCCGACTTATCTTGTACAAGAAGGGTCGGCACGAGTATTAAGAAAAAGAGTGAATTTTGCGTGTGACGGTCACACGTGTGACACTATACGCTTTTATAAAAAACATTGATACTTTTATAGGAAAAAGTGATACTTTTACAGATAAAAGTGATACGTTTATTATATTGATACTTTTATTACATTGATACTTTTACAGATAGAAGTGATACTTTTGTAGCAAAAAGTAATACTTTTATAGATAAACGTGATACTTTTACTACAAAAAGTAATACTTTTTGCCCGTCACACCGTGTGACGTCACATACAAGTTCCTGAGTTACATGATTCGGCCGAAAGAAAAGTTAAGCATTTATGACTAATTTTAACGACAGAAACATGATTGATCATAATTCGGGACGGAGGTATTACTATTGCTCACCTTATTGTTTTGTAATTTTCGAAGGTGGTTACAGACTCTGATGGTGATCTTTAGTAGGTCCTTATACTCTCGATGAGAAAATAGCGATTCATCTAATCCGCGGCATAGATTTAACGTGCTCACAAACAACTCTATGTCGCCCTCGTCGCCTTTTTCCCACGCTGCTAACCACTTCCGCCACTGAAATATTATAGACGAACATATGTTACAAAGTATAAATGAACTTTCTTGTCACTAGCCAAGATTATTGTCGTTGTTGCTACTATTGTTGTCGTTATTATTATTACTATTATAATAAAATGTGATGATTTGTGACTTGGCTACACTCAGAAAAGGTTAGAAATGGATTTGGATCAGAATTGGAGTAAAAAATTACAGAATTGGGAGCTGAAATGAAAAGCAGTTACAAAAACTGTTGAATTCTGTTATAACCGCCACGTGCAACGGTTCTGTTAAAAACCGTTGTCTTTCCATGCGCAGCAGTTTTTTCGCAGCTGTTTTCTTTGATCCGTTTATATTGTATTTTCTTTCAGTTGTAAACTCATTCTTGAGAGATCATTCTAGAGTGCTAAATTAATCTAATTAGAGAAAGAAAGAGCGGGTTCTAACGTAAGAAACTCGAGAGGGTTTGAGCTAGGTTTTGTCTCAATCTTGGGTTGGTTTTCTCATGGTTTTGATTGCATTGATCTTGTAATCTTGTGCTGTTTCTGATCATAGTGAAGAAGGTGTTTGTTCTGCTTCGTGGATGTAGACTATAAGGTCGAACCACGTAATTCCAGCGTGTTATCTTTTCTATTTTCTGCATTAGATTTCTTTTGAGATTGATTTTGCTATTTTATGTTCTTGGATTGATTCCCATGACATAAAACATAAAGTCATACCACCATTGCTCGAAGCATAAAACTACAAGATCGACTAACTTGAGTTCAGACGAAGAACACGTGTGAATTACCGCGCAATAAAGTGGCCGATGTATGTCTCCGTCTTGTGTCAACAGTGTGTCCTCTGAGAGCTTGCTCACAGTTCCGATTAGCGTCCTTACCAAACAACTTCTTGTATTGTATCTGTCAAATAATATTATAATTATTTTTTATCATTGGAAAGGCGAGAAATTTCAATATCAGTCCTGTAACTATTTGGTGTTCGCAATTTCAGTCTCATGCAAAGTAAAATTCTTAATAGATCCTCACAGAAAAACTATTTTTTCTTTTGTTATTGATGAGGGTTTTTTTTTCTCTAATTTTTTATCTTTATGATGACGTGGCAAGGAAACAGGCAACTTAATGCGACATCATATAGTACCCACTAAAAATTCATTTTTAGTGCTATATATTAGACTCTGTCTAGTAAAAAGTTTGTATATTAAAAAATTTCAATTTAGTCCTGTTTGTTTCAAAAGTTGTAAAGTTTGTAAGGTTTTTTGTGACTTAATTGAGAAACTTTCCTTTGCAAGAGACTAAAAGTGCATACACTTAATAGATACATGACTATAACTAACATTTTCTCAATTTGAGAGACATGAACTTGTTGGTTACTCTTTCTTAAAAATATTACCACCGTCCCGCTCTAATTTGTCTACATTGGTCGGGCACGGAGGTTAAGAAAAAATAAATTTTGTGAAATCTTTGATTTTTTTCAAAGGTGGAGATTGTGAGAGAAACTTGTCATTTAAGGGCTGACAAATTACGTTATGACAAACCAAAAAGGAAAGTAAGTAAATTAGAGCAGGACGAAGGTAGTACCTTCCTTCATCTGTCGTCTTGAGGATGCTGCAATGCTCGAATTCAATAATAAATGCGCGCTTTTGTTCCCTCGAGAGCTGCTGCGACGCAATCGTTTTCACTAGAATCGCTGTTTTAGCCCAAGCTAGTCGCTCTCTTGATTTTTTCGGTTCAAAGATCGTTGCAGCAGCTATATAGTAAGCTAAAATAAGGTTGTTTCCACTCAACTCCGACTCCCCAATGCTGCAACTTCTATACCATCTGCATCGATCCAAAATAGCAAGTAGGCAAGTTAAGTTGGGACGGAGGGAGTAATTAGCTAGGATATTATTCAACCGGTTACCCACATTCACGATAGATGATTTCATTATAAAAATAAGTATGCAAATATCTTACTGTTGAATGCTTTTCCACTCTTGCTGATGCAACTCTTGGCAATTGTTGTAGTCTAGCTTTGCGAGTTCAAGGTATTTGTTATTGTTCACATTTCCCATTCTGAATATGTATAATAAAATAATCACGAATATTTCTAAGCAAATAGTATACCATAATAATCAAAATTCATCCTCAGGTGTTATGAGATTTTTGTAAAAAGGTACTATATGTCACTGTAACAAAAACGGTTAATTACAATCAAAAGACAACAATTTTACGCAGTAACCGTGGTCTTTTAGCGTTCAACTGTGATCATTGCACAAATCGTAGTGTTTCATAGTTTTTTTCACTAAAAGACTACGATTTCGCAAACTGTTGTGGTTTAGTCGTAGTCGAATAATATGAATGGATACTTGCACGATTAAAAATATCGATTAATATGATAAAGTAATACCTATATAGGCATTTGCCAATCCAGACATCATCTTCACCACCATATTGTTCTATGAAAAATCTTGTCTCAACTCGAGGTAGACTGGCAAACCACGGGACTTCTAATGCGTATCCCACCTGTTATATACTTCTCGTTAATTATCGCTACAAGAAAAAAAGGTATTTGCCAGCACTATTTTTACAATTACAAAAGTGATTACTAAAAATAACCCTTTTGTAACTATTACTACCTCTGTCCCGACTAATCTTGCACACTTTCCGTTTTCGTCCGTCCCAGGTGAGCTTGCACACCTCTTAAAAATGAAAGTTATAACACAATCTTCATCCTCAATTCACCTTTGAAAAGTCATCAAAATCCCAAAAAAATAACTTTTCTTAATACTTGTGCCAACCCTTTCAGTGCAAGATTAATTAGCCGGGACGGAGGTAGTAGTAGTTACATAAAATATTTCATACAATTTTAACCAACTTTCCTACACTATGACAAGTTCTTTTGCAACTACTTGTAGTTAAAAATACATTAGTCTACTCCCTCCGTCGCAGATGAACTTGCATACTTTCGTTTTCGTAAGTCCAAACAAACTTGCAAATCCTTAAAAAAAAAGTTATAATACAATCTCCACCCTCAAAATCTCCACCCTCAATCTCCACCATCAATTAACCTTTGGAAAGTCAATAATATTTCAAAAAACAATTTTTTCTTAATAGGTGTGCCGACCCTCCTAAACAAATTCATTTGGGACGGAGGGAGTACAAAATAGTTGAAAAAAAAAAAATTCTCTCACAAAGTAGTTGAAACAATACACACCTCGCCTGGAAGGTCTTTGGTAATGATCCATTTGTCTCTTATGTTATTAGTAGCTCTTCTTTCTTGCAAAAAATTGGTGGAGAATTTCTTGCCATCTGCGAGTATATTTTCATGGGGAAACATCACTTGAGAAGCTCTGTACAGGCTATACATTGCAGTAACAGACTCGCTAGTTTGCCCGGCAAAACAGAAGAATTCTCCACCATTCTCAAACTGTTTGAATACATCTGCCAAGTCATACAAACCAATGAGGTAATTTCTTGAAAATCGTCGTAAAATAGAACGAACGTGAATGCAAAAGATGGTCTATGCGTTAGGCGCCTTCAACTTGCCTCCAATTATGCCTAATCGCCCCCCTTAGGCATTTTCGGAGCTAGGCGGGTTAGGCGGTCCTAGGCGTTTTTTTTTTTTTTAAAGTTTTTTGAACTTGAGACGGTTGATTTAATTAAAAAGATCTTAAAAGTAAAAACCCCCCACTCTCCTCTCATTATTCTCATTCCAGCGGCAGAAAAATGAAACAGAAGTTAATACGCTCTTCCCCCACACTTCAAGTTTCGTCGTCATCCCTTCTTTTCATTACATCTTGCATAATTAATTAACAATATGAACCTTCGTACTAAAGTTTGGTCACTATAAATATAAACCTATCCTTTTGAAATTAAAAAGTTAATATTATTTAATAAAGGAGGAATTTTCTAGGCACTGCTTCAACGCCGTCTAAGCGGCGATTAGGCTGCCTAGACGGTAGGCGGCCCCAAACCGCTCCACCTTCTGCAACCATGAAGATGAACAGAAGTAGTAACTACACAGAAACTGCCCTTAAAATATTTAATTCCATAATAGGGAGAGAACCTGGAGAAATATCGTAACCATGCATTCTCAAAAGCCTGAACCCCATTGCAGTGTCATCAACATCCTGAATCTTGGAATCTCTTACTACGTAAATTCCTTTAGTATTGGACCAATATCTGGAATTAATTTCTCTTGATGGTTAGATAATAATTGTATCAATAGCCAAACTTTAACAAACTACTTACTCCTCCGTCTCGAGATAATTTGCACCCCTCCTGACACGTGGAATAAGAAAGAGCTGATTTTTGTGTTTTAGTTAACTTTTTCAAAGGTGAAGATTTTAAGAGAAATTTCCTTTTTAAGGGTGTTCAAATTTTCTTGAGACGGAGTGAGTGTAATTTTTGTAATAGTTGTTACCTGTAAACATAATCAAGACTTGCATTAATTTCAGGCTGGAAAAAGTGGGAAATTCCCAGCCTCTGCAAGCGGTCTACTGCCCAAAGACGCTCAAACAAGTCTACTGGGTACACATTCGGAACTAAATCGACCATGGAAAGTTAGTTATATATAATTGTAAGGGTAATAAATAGTACTTCCTCCGTCCCAAATAAACTTGCATAGAGGGTCGGCACACGTATATAATTATATTTAGTTTTAGGTCTCACCTCCACCATTGAATTTGTGAACAAGTTTAAGTAAATATTGGAGGCATTTGTGATCACTGGTTTGCTGGAGGGCAAAGGCAGTAGAAGCTGGAGAGTAGAAAAATGAGCCATTACTGGCCTGTAACTTTTGCAGTTTTCCCCATTGAAGACCTGCGTTTATCCCTTCCAAACTGAAGAGTAATGTTGTCGGTACTGTATGCAATACGTCCATTGGTATCCTGTATCATGAATAGTGGGGAAAAAATCATAAACCGTCTCATAACTACAGTGACTTTCACTAAATATCCTGTATCTATCTGCTTTTTCAATTTCGTCCCATATCTTTTTAGATTATCCGATTTTCGTCCTAAAATTCATAATTTCGCCGGAAAATGCACGTGCTGAACATGTGCCGGTCAAAATTTGGGAGTTTTCTGCCACGTGGCGTCGGGAAAAAATCATATGTCAATTAAATATCCCACAACTTTATGCTTTTCTAATTTCGTCTCATATGTCCTGAGATTATTCAATTTTCGTCCCAAAATTCAAATTTAAGTCGAAAAATGCACGTGTCGTCGGAATTCTGAGTTGGATTTGAATTTACATTTTTCTTTCTCTTTTTCTTGCCACATTTTTCTAAAATTTTACCCCCTTCCAATTTATATTTTTCTTGTACAACTAGGGTTGAGATACCCTATGGAGCTCGCGACGACGCTAACAATAGCGGCCGGCATGCCGGCGATGAAAGGAGGGTGCGAGCCGTCTCAAAAGCAGAGGTCAAAATAGAGGAAAGATGGGGTGATGAAGATGAAGTGTATGGATGGCAATCCATAGTGCTCGACAACGATGAAATGGCAAAGGATATAGGGGTCTGGGCGGCCACCTTGAGAGGCGGGAGGTGGGAGATTTCCGCCACCGTGAGGGTGGCGGGTGGAAGTCGGGTTGAGGCTAGTTTCACCTTCACCGGAATCTGCAGAAGAGAACGCCTACGCCAAAATGGAGCGGCGGGAGGAGGGCAGTTCTGCTGGCACAGAATGAACACCGGCATAGGATGGGAATTGTTGGCGGTGTCTGTCGGGCAAGAGTAGCGGTGGACGGAGCCGCAGAAGAACAACTACTGTAAAAAGAAAATGAAAAATGTGGCAAGAAAAAAAAATGTAAATTCAAATTCCGCTTAGAATTCCGACGCCACGTGGACAAAAACTCCCAAATTATGGCCGGCACGTGCATTTTCCGGCTTAAATTTGAATTTTGAGACGAAAATTGGATAATCTCAAGACATATATGACGAAATTAGAAAAGCATAAATTGTGGTATATTTAGTGGACATATGATTTTTTCCCGACCCCACGTGGCAAAAAAACCGCCAAATTTATGTCGGCACGTGACCGGCACATGCATTTTCCGACGAAATTTTGAATTTTAGGACGAAAACTGGATAATCTAAAAAGATATGGGACGAAATGGAAAAAGCAGGTAAATACGGGATATTTAGTGGAAGTCACTATAGTTATGGGACGGTTTATGAATTTTTCCCCTAAATGAATTGAGGTGGTAATTGAATAAGTTTTTGTATATTCGTCAATGAAATTTATAATTTTGAAGATTATAGTTTACTAAATGAATTGAGGTGCTAATTGAATAAGTATTTGTGTATTCGTCAATGAAATTTATAATTTGGAAGATTATAGTTTACAAAATGAATTGAGGTGCTAATTAATTAATTATTTGTGTATTCGTGAATTAAATTTATAATTTTGAAGATTATAGTTTACTAAATGAATTGAGGTGCTAATTGAATAAGTATTTGTGTATTCGTCAATAAAATTTATAATTTTGAAGATTATAGTTTACGAAATGAATTGAGGTGCTAATTGAATAACTATTTGTGTATTCGTCAATTAAATTTATAAGTTTGAAGATTATAGTATACTAAATGAATTGAGGTGCTAATTGAATAAGTATTTGTGTATTCGTCAATGAAATTTATAATTTTTAAGATTATACTTTACTAAATGAATTGAGGCGCTAATTGAATAATTATTTGTGTATTCGTCAATTAAATTTTTAATTTTGAAGATTATAGTATACTAAATGAATTGAGGTGCTAATTGAATAACTATTTGTGTATTCGTCAATTAAATTTATAATTTTGAAGATTATAGTATACTAAATGAATTGAGGTGCTAATTGAATAACTATTTGTGTATTCGTCAATTGAATTTATAATTTTGAAGATTATAGTATACTAAATGAATTGAGGTGCTAATTGAATAACTATTTGTGTATTCGTCTATTAAATTTATAATTTTGAAGATTATAGTATACTAAATGAATTGAGGTGCTAATTGAATAACTATTTGTGTATTCGTCTATTAAATTTATAATTTTGAAGCTTATAGTATACTAAATGAATTGAGGTGCTAATTGAATAACTATTTGTGTATTTGTCTATTAAATTTATAATTTTGAAGATTATAATATACTAAATGAATTGAGATGCTAATTGAATAACTATTTGTGTATTCAAAATTATAAATTTAATTGACGAATACACAAATAGTTATTAAATAAGCACCTCAATTCATTTAGTATACTATAATCTTCAAAATTATAAATTTAATTGATGAATACACAAATAGTTATTCAATTAGCACCTCAATTCATTTAGTATACTATAATCTTCAAAATTATAAATTTAATAGACGAATACACAAATAGTTATTCAATTAGCACCTCAATTCATTTAGTATACTATAATCTTCGAAATTATAAATTTAATTGACGAAATACACAAATAATTATTCAATTAGCACCTCAATTCATTTAGTAAAGTATAATCTTAAAAATTATAAATTTCATTGACGAATACACAAATACTTATTCAATTAGCACCTCATTTCATTTAGTATACTATAATCTTCAAAATTATAAATTTAATAGACGAATACACAAATAGTTATTCAATTAGCACCTCAATTCATTTAGTATACTATAATCTTCAAAATTATAAATTTAATAGACGAATACACAAATAGTTATTCAATTAGCACCTCAATTCATTTAGTATACTATAATCTTCAAAATTAAAAATTTAATTGACGAATACACAAATACTTATTCAATTAGCACCTCAATTCTTTTAGGGGAAAAAATCACTTTTGGTCCCATAATTATCGACTTTTCCACTTTTAGTCCCATAATTATTTGTTTTTCCAATTTAGTCCCATAGCTCAAAATTTTTTCCAATTTTGGGCCAATTTTGGCCGGAGATTGCCAAATTGACCGAAAATTGGCACGTGAGTTGCACATGCCGGACAATTTTGGGGCTTTCCGGCCACTTAGCTACGTGGCGCCAAAAGGGGATGTGGCATTTTTTGCAATTTTTTCTTTCTTTTTTTTAGTAGTGTCCAACTCATTTTGATTTTCTATGTCATCTTATTGGCAAGTAAATAATAAATAAAAAATAAAAAACAAAAATTAATAATCACGATAAAATCATTATAACCCTTCTTCCTCCAAAAAACGTGATTTCTTCCTATCATTTCTTCCCAGAAATTGAACACAAATGGACCCTAATTTCTTGTAATGGAATTCATCATTCATAGCCCCCTCTCTTCAATATCAAATTTCACCCCATTCACGTTATCTCCTCTACAATCAACAAACTCAAAATCAAACAAACAAAAAAAAAAAAACCCCAATGTGGGACTGGAATTCGTGGCGTTGTACTCTCCCTAAAACGCTCTAAAAAATGCCTAATCAAACCTCACTCACAGCCCCAAAAACGACGCCGTATGTCGGAATCGCAAATGTATCTCCTTCGTCGTCATCGCTAGGACGCTAACCTCCTGGCTCAACTGTTGCTGCGACTTCCTTCTGATCCTCTACTTCACCTTGCTCCTCCCTCTGTTCTTCGCGATGTGCCCCTCATCTACGTAATCGAAATTTGGTTCTTTATGTGCCGGAGGCGGCAGACGGCGAAGGAAGATGGCGGCGATGCGAAGGGTGGTGAAAATGGCAGATTGTTGCAGAGGTATCTGGAAGGTCAATTGATGCTGGTGATTGGGGAAGAAGTCAGGGTCGATGTGGAATATTTTGATGCGTTGAATTTATGGGAATGGATGATATGAAGAAATCGCGTATGTTTGGGGTGAGGAAGAAGTGGTGAATGATTTGTCCTGTTCCTTTTAAATTTTAATCTTTATTTTGTGTATTATTTATTATTTTATTTCTCAATAAGATGACATGGAAATTAAAATAAGGTAGGCATCATTAAAAAAATCACAAAAAAATGCCACATCCCTCTTTCTGACGCCACATCAGCTAAGTGGTCAGAAAGCCCCAAAATTAATCGGCATGTGCAAGTCACGTGCCAATTTCCGGTCAATTTGGCAATTCCGGCCAAAATTGACCCAAAATTGGACAATTTTTTGAGCTGTGGGACTAAATTTAAAAAGCAAATAATTGTGAGATTAAAAGTGGAAACGTAGATAATTATAGGACCAAAAGTGATTTTTTCCCTGAATAGTGAGTCAATTTCATCAAAACAGCTTGTATTTAGCATAATTTGTTGAGCCAAATCTGGAAGAGGTTTAATCAAGCCAAGAACCGGGCTGGAATTAGTGAGCCGATGTCATAACCACCGTGTATCGGCAGTTAAGAACACCGGTTAATATGCAACGGTTTTTGGCAGGCTTTAACAACGGTTTTCTGCAAGCTGATTTTCATCTTGCGTTTCAGAGCAATTCGAGCCCAACTAATTTCGTAGAAATAGGCGGTTTATTGTATAGAGTTGATTGATTCAGTTTTCTCCTTCACACAGTTAAAAATTACAGAGAATTGTTAAGTTAGGATTCTAAGTTCAGTTACGGGTTTCTAATTGGGTTTTCTTTGAAATAATTCTTGTTATTGAACCTGTCGTATAGTGGATTGAGGAACACCGATCCTCCGTGGATGTAGATCGCCGATCGAACCACGTTAATTCTTGTGTTTGTGTGAATTTTGTTTCGAGTTCTTCGTGTGTGTGTTTGTGAATCCTTGGAGTGTTAATTCTAACGTGTATATAAATATATCTCTTCATTAGTTTTATCTTTTCATAAAAGTTATTCCCTCCGTCCAAAATCAACTTGCATACTTTTCGTTTTCGTCCAAACTTGCACACCCTTAAAAAAGAAAGTTATCAATCTTCATTCTCAATCAACCTTTAAAAAGTCAATAAAATCCCGAAAAATAACTCTTCTTTAATGTATGTGCCGACCCGCTGTGCAAGTTCATTTGGGACGGGGAGTATATTTTATCAACTTTCCAAAACTTTAAACTAACCTTGCAAACTTCAGATCTCGTTTGGCGTAAATATTTTTCAAGCCTGGAGAATCATCTGGAATGTCAATGTTCAACATTTTAGCTTTTTCCATGAGTGATGGAAATACTACTTCGAACCCATTTAACATGTGCTCTTCACTTTCTTCATCAAGCTTCTTGATGTTTTCTCTGATAAATGAAACTCCTGTCAACAAGAATTGCATTTATCAGATATATTTTCGATAGGGATGGAGAGATTTTATCCATAATAGGAGAGAGATCTCTCCCATACCAGTACAAATACGGATATATCAGATATTCGTAGGACTCGGAAAAGACACACAGAAGATATAGTTTCTCCCTTTTCTCTCATATTCTCGTTCTTGGAGTATCACCGGATTCCTCCAAGAGTCTAAGGTGTGTAGTAAACGGCGGATGCTCTGGCAGTGTCCGTTAGGAGTAACGGACTTGTAGACGATCAAAGTAAAATTTAACATTTGGTGAATCGATCAATCTTATTTTCACTATATTCAATTGAGGTATATATCGATTTTCTCTTACGTGTTTATATAATAACACGTGTCTAATATTCTAACAAAAAGAAATATTGTAAAATGGTAAAATTGTCAGAATGATTTTGTAATATTTGGTGGTGCAGTCTAAATTTGTTTCTAAAGATAAAATTGTAGGGCAGATGGTTAACTATTACCCCCACCATCCCGGATGAACTTGCATGTACACTTTAAAAAGTCAACAAGTTCCAAAAAATAACTATTTCTTAATATGTATGCCGAATCCCCCTGTACAAATTCATTTAAGACGGAGGGAGTAGTTCTATAAATATGATTAAATATGTTAGACCATATTTATTATATCTAACTTATATGCGACTATTTCACCATCCGTCTTACTAGTCTTACACGAACTCACCTCTTTTCAGAATATATCAATATTTCATGCTACAATTAAACACTTAATCCCTCACATTTGTGACATTTTTGCTGGAAATGTCATAATCGTGCATATAGAAAAGCTTAGTTACGCAAACGTAGGACCACCGTATGAATCTCTGTAAGATAAGATGCGTGCAAGTTTTTACCGAAAATAATAGGGGATTTTGATATTAGTTCGAAAAACAAACCTTTGTCACATTTTTCGTAGTGCATTTTCCAGGTTTTCAGTGCAACAACACATGCTATGGTGTTGAGTAGTCGATCATAGATCAAAAATCTGTTGCTATCACCCCACGAGCCATCGGGAAGTTGGTTGTTTGAAATCCACTCAAGGCTCGAAGGAAACTGAGGTCGGTGGCTGCCGCCGGTATCCTCGACCAGCGCCACCCACGCCGTGTCGTATGGAGATATGCTTATCGCTCCGTCATCCATCTTTTGCAGGATTGATCGGATCACGGACACCAATTCCGTTATCTTTTCTGATACCGGCACTCTTTTTGTGTAATACTATAAATAACACAAAATATTCATGAAAAATCATAACTTACATGACAGTAAAATGTTAAGGAAAAATTCGTTTTTGGTTCATAGTTAGGACGAGTCTAAAACTGGTTCACGGACTACAAAATTATCAATTTTAGTCTAGTAACTTAGGGTAGAGTCCAATTTCAGAACAAAATCGTCGGAATTGACTAAGTTGGCCGGAATTACTCACGTGCAACGCACGTGATCGTCCAATTTGGTACTTTCGGATTCAGGAAGTCACCGTCGTCACCTATCTCACCCTCACACTCTTCCTTCGGCACTTCCCCCTCCTACCTACCGTCCCTTTTGCCGCCCTCCGCCTTATCACTGTCGTCCACAACCTATTCTCTGCCTCCTCCCCCTCCCAATGGCCGTCGGCTGCACCCTCTCAGCCTTCTACCAAACGTTGCCGGGGGGCACACATTCTTCTAGGCACACGTGTTCTACATCTCGAAGATTCTGGAATACTTCGACATGCGGTGATGGTGGTGATGTGCTACATGTGGCTGACCAGTCGCAATCTATGTTTCCGGTTGCGCTGATGACGAACGCGACTTCCACTTGTCAACTAAATCCTCAAATCCAGCTCCTGAATCGGAAAACTCCAAATTGAACGACCACGTGCCTTGCACGTGAGTAATTCCGGTCAACTTAGTCAATTCCGGCAAATTTTATCCTCAAATTGGATCATGCCCTAAGTTGTTAAGCTAGAATTGATAATTTTATAGTTAGTGGACCCATATTGAACTCGTACTAATTTAGCCGATCAAAAACGTATTTTATCATGTATATAAATACTCACGTCATGCATCTCCTGTTCTGTGCCATTATTCAAAGTATACGTTTGCAAACTGTCATGAACATCATCCATGTATTCTGCATTTCCCAAACTATGTATTTATATCTTTTATATATGAAAATGGGTAAAAACGTATTGCTCGGTAACTTTTATTGACTATATTTGTAAATTCAAACTAATATTTTATTTTATTTTTTCACTCTAATAAATGAGTCAACACAAAAAATAAAAATAAAAAAAGAAAAATTAATGTCACGTCAGAAAAAGAGTTTCACCTCATTAATGACCAGTTGTGTCACAGTCCATAGACTTCACGTGGCATTTTCACTATTTTTTGGTAAGTTATAAGGTATTTTAAAAAGTATATACTTAATGTCCTAGTTTTTAAATAAGGGAAACATACTGACCATTTATACAAATTTTCCCGAAAGTAAAATGACAGCTCACAGGTGACCAGCTAGTTAACAGCCTATAGCCGGTCACAGGACATTTTCACCAATTTTTCGTAAGTTAGAAGACATTCTTAAAAAGTGATATACTTAGTGTCCTAGTTTCTAAATAGTGAAAATATACTGGGCATTTATACTAATTTTCTCATAAAATTGTGACAAAGACTCATTATTTGATACCGCTTCACTTAAGTTATGATAAATACTTATTATCTAGGACCATTTTTTTTTATCTCGAAAGACCGTTTTTCTTGTAGCGTATGAATTACCTTCTTGGGCAGAAATTGAAGTCGCATTACATTGCAGAAGTAATCTTGAGGCAATATTTAGTAATTTCCAGTGGGGGACAACACCTGCATTTATTGTAGCAAAAAATATTAAAATCACCTAAGCTTTCGTGATTAGCAAATTATTAATTGCACGATTACAATTTACAATCAAAGTTGTAAAATTATTAGACGCTAGTTAGGCGGTGGATTGAAGTCTAACGACTAATCGAGGTTTGGACGAAATTAATTGAGACATAAATATAATTAAATGGGAAGAAATCGAAAAATAAACGTAAACGACCAATGAGAGCCTAACGTCTAAGCATCATATATCACGATTCCCCAAAAGAAAATTTATATATCTCGATCACAATGATTTTTCAAAGCTCATTTGTCAGTGGGTTAGTAAACTTGAATAAACAAATTACTTGGAGTTGTTAAAGATTCTTTTTTCGTTTATACCTATTTTAAGCAATTATCAAGTCTTCTCCTCTTTCTTTTCTTGTTTAAGTAGCAACTACCGAACAAAAATTTAAGACGAAGTTGGATATTTTAAGTGGTAGAGTATTCACTAATTAAATTTGCGGTTTTGAGTTCGAGTCATTCATCTTGGGAGGAAAGAAGAGGGTTTTTCTAAAAAAAAAAATTCTTTGTTCTTAAATTACGAGGAAAAAAAATCGCAAGATTTAAAAAGTTTTAACCAATAAAATCAGGTCAAATAAGGTTTTATAAGCTGAAGTCAACCATAACTAAAAAGATTCTAATTTTTTTGGGGTAACCGATCTAGATGAATGTATTTAAAATTCCAAGAATATAATACTTGTGTGCCATAAATATATAAATTTAAATTTAAATATATGTATATATATATAACAGTCGAGCCGATCCAAATGGACTTTTAAATGTTGTAAAATTAAAAAAAAAAATCAAATATTTTGCATCCACAGCAAACAAAAGCAATGATACTATAATATTTTTTTTCATAATTACGTGATATTTTTTGAAAATTTAATAATTCATGTATTAATTTTTAAATAAATTATGTGTTTTTTTTAGTTGTCATTCTAACATATTTGTTTTGCTTGTAAATAGTCGTCATTCTAACTTTTCTACCATTTTTTAACAATATTAGCCCTATAGTTATGGAAAGTGTGAACAATATATATAAATGATTAAAAAAATCATGGGATTTAAGAAAATTAGTTGAGGGTTGATTTGTCAACTCCTTAAGTCCCTTGATTATCTTATCCAAAACTAGAAGGGAAAAATTCATTTTTAGTCCAGTATATTAGGCCTTGTCCAGTAAAAGTCTTGTATGTTAGAAAATTTCAATTTTAGTCCTGTATGTTTTCAAAGTTATCCAATTTAAGGACACTGACCATCAGAAATGGCCAATTTGACCACAATTAATCACGTGCGACGCACGTCACCAATAAATTCGAGAAAGATGAAGAAAGAAAGAAAAATAAAATAAAAAATACAATGAAATGCACCTCATATGAAAATTAGGGGTTACCTTTTTATTTTCTTGTTTGGCCAAGATACTAAAGTAATTTAATGATTTGACATGTTATCTCGACAAATACTTGATACATAAGCATTAGCACTCAAAAGCCCTAAATTTATTAGTCTAATTTTGGCTAAATTGGTCGTTGGTGATGGTTAGTGTCCTTAAATTGGACAATTTTTGGAACATACAGGACTAAATTTGAAATTTTCTACCATACAGGACTTTTACTGGACAAGGCCTAACATACTGGACTAAAAATGCATTTTTCTCAAAACTAGAATGACAACTAAAAAAAAAACGAGGTAGTACAATATTTGTGTTGTGTTCCCAAAATAATAATAGTGCCATAATACTACCTCCGTCCCAATTAATCTTGCACACTTTACGTTTTCTTCCGTCCCAGCTAATTTTACACACCTCTTAAAATGGAAAGTTATAACACAATTTCCACCCTCAAAATCTCCATCCTCAATCTCCACCCTCAATCCACCTTTGAAAACTCAATAAACATTTATAAAGTAACTTTTTTTAATACTTATGTTAACCTTTCCTGTGCAAGATTAGCCGGGACGGAGGTAGTATCTTTTGTTTTCGAAACTTCCCAATGACAAAATCTGTCACGATATTTGTTTCACTCAAGGCCCCAATACATATTTTGTTGTAGTGGAGATAAACTGCTTTGCACCCGGTGTAGTGTTGGTGTAGGTAAAAAGTAAAGTATGAAAAATGCAATCCGAGTTTTCTATGCAGTAGGTGTTTCATCCTCTGTTACACATAATTCTCGTGTCGGTTGGTGAATATGATGAAATAGAAAATGTAACACCAAATGTAACAGATGATTTCATGGATGAAAATTGTCTAGTGTATGTGTAATTATTAGTCACCTGAGGTGGAACGAACAAGGCTGGTTGTTGCCGGAATATGCAGCGCCGCCCGAGAACCACCGCCGGTTGAGGATGATCGGAAGACGGAGGTGGTGTAGGAAGCAAACGACATGTTTTTTCTTCTGTTTTTGGATGTTGATGTTAGTGAAAAAGTTGAGAGAGGTGCGTGCGCATTTATAAGATGTAGAACCAAAGCTTCGGATTTTCTTTCACATTTGGTACAACATCTTCTACAACATATTATATTAATTATGTCACATAATTACTTATAATGTATTCGTGATGTCACTATATATATACACACATGTCATGTGTGAATTAAAAATGATGAAAGATGTTGTGTTGTATGATGTAGGAGATCCAAAATGCAGAAGATGGGCCAAGAAGGAAAGAAATAAAAATTGATATACATACAATTTGCAATAAAATATATATGCATAGTCAATTCGTTTTAGCCTAAATCAGCCTAAAGCTTGAATTAATCCTGCTTTATCTATTTGTGTTGTTCGGAGACGAACAACAGTCTATGTTTTGGGTATTTTGATATATGTAGTGTATACATCCATTTAATTCGTTTTATATAAGTATTTTGGTAGTGGGTATTTTGTATTATATTTGATTATCTTGAGTCGAATGACGTGTTTGCTCGTTTTGTAGTGAAAAATGTGATTTTAAGATCAAAAGTCTATTAGGACGAAGTTTGAAAGAGAAACGAGCAAGAAAAAAGATGAAACGATAAAAAGAGTGGAATGCAAGTCATGAAATTTAAAAGTCTTAAAAAATTGATCATGACTTTTAATGTAATATATATCAAATTAATCATCTTTTCACAATTGACATCCATAATGCTTCTAGCTATATGATTAAAATACTGATTTTCAAGTGTAAACTATCTTTTTAGTATGATTATAATATCTTTTGAATTTTAAAATAATTTATATAACATAAATGTCAAATAATTTCATTATAATATATTTTTTTGGACGGATTAGAATTATTTACTTTAATTTTTCCTTCTTGTAGCTTAAATTACAGTAGATTAGCTTAAATATATCGGTTAAAGTGAGTTGTTTATAGAATTTATTTCTCCTGAATGAATTTGTACACTTTCTGTTTTCGTCCGTTCCAAGTAAACTTGCACAACCTTAAAAAGGAAAGTTATAACACAATCTTCATCCTCAAAATGTCCACCTTCGATCAACCTTTGAAAAGTCAACAAAATCCTAAAAAATAACTTTTTCTTAATATATGTGCCAACCCTTCTATGTAAGTTCATTTGGGACGAAGAAAATATTATTTAATATATTTGACTTTCAAAAAAAATAATTATAAAAAATACGAAGAGATGCATAAAAGGTGGACTTGGTTGTGGGGTATATGGGAAGCATATACCAGAGTAAAACAAAATTAAATCACTTCAGATTGTCTAAAACAAGGTTGACTCCCAAAGTAGGCATAATTTTTGGATCTGCAGTCGCTGTCACAGACTACCTCCGTCCCGCTCTAATTTGTCTATTCTCTTTTTCGATTTATCCAAATTTAATTTATTAATTCATAAATGACAAATTTCTCTCACAATCTCCACTCTAAAAAACTCCACCCTCAATCTTCACCTTTAAAAAAATCAAAGATTTCACAAAATCTGTTTTTCCTTAACCTCCGTGTTCGGCCAAGGTAGGCAAGCTAAAGCTGGACGGAGGTAGTAGTTAATTCTTAGTCTATTATATTATTTACATATGAAATTGAAGGGTCACAATTTTTTAAGTCTTACAACAAGATACTATTTCCGGCTCAGTTAAATTTGTCTACTCGTTGTATCGATTCGTCTCAGTTAACTTTGTAACTCCACAAATGAAAATTAATTCCCACAATTTTCACCCTCAAAATCTCAACCCTCAATCTTCACCTTTAAAAAAATCAAAGGAAAAATAATTTTTTTTTTTTTTTTAACATTCATGTCCGATAAGATTGCAAATTTAATAAAACGGAGGGAATATTAATTAATCCAAGACGAAAAGAAATTAAAAGAAAAGATGCGGATGCATGCATTATTTAGTCAAAAGTATCAAATGCGCAGGGATGAGTTGTCGTTACTCATTGGTCCAAACATCTCTTGTCGTCTTTTGTGTTTGAATCTTATGTAAGTAGGATTCTCTATGATAGCAAATATTTGTATTCGGGAGGTCTCGTGTGCACAAATTGTACGAATCTTAGATTTGTGCAATTTAGATCATGGATAAAAAAAAATTATTTTTTTCGGCCCATTTAACTTGTCACACTTTTCATTTCGGTCCGTCCCACTTAACTTTTCACATCAATAAATTGCAATTAAAGTCAACAATCTTCATCCTCAAAATCTCCACATTCAATCTCCACATTTAAAAAAGTCAAAGATTCCTCAACATCTGTTTTTTCTTAACATTCGTGCCCGGTCAACTGTGACAAGTTAAGTGAGACGGAGGGAGTACTATTTATGTCTAAAGGTATTATATGTGATGGGTAAATGTATCACGGTGAAAATGTATCATCATTTGTGCTTAAAGGTATTACATGTTCCTTGTAAAAGTATTGTAATATTTTTACCCAGTCCAATAATGCCTCTAAGCATAAATAGTACTCCCTCCGTCCCGAATGAACTTGCACAGGGGCTTGGGCACAGAAATTAAGAAAAGTTGTTTTTTCAGTTTTTGTTGACTTTTCAACTGTTACTTTAGCTTTATTAGCTGAATAATAAAGTGGAATTTTAACATACTAATCTTATACCACTAGCAGTTTCCTACAACACAAAACTGCTAAAAATAAACCTAGTCCAACTCTGATAGTGAATAGTATCGAATATGAAAATATTAAATAAAGACAGTTTCTGGGGAAAAAATTTTAGGAACTCAAACTTGGGGAAATTTTTTCCCTCCAACAGTTTGAGTTCCTGAAATTTTTTTACAGTTCAAACAAGAGCAAAAATTACAAATTTCACTTTCCCACCTAAATCTAACCTACTCCTAAGACCCCTATATAATGTGCTTTAAATGAACATTAAATACATTCAATGCTAATTCTAAAAAAAAAATAGAAATACATAGAAGAATAATGGTTTGCAACAAAAAGGGATGGAAAAATCTGACTCCATTCTTGACGGAGAATAGCATGAATCGAGTGGTACAACATGGCAAGATCAAAGAGGCAGCAACATCATTTGGAGTCAGCCGTCGAATCATTCATAACATATGGGGGGTTGCAAAGGAGCAAATGACAGCAAAAAAATCGGTCAGTTTCGAGGTAAAAAGAGCTCGGCATAGGAGTGGTTAGTAAAGAATTAGACATACAAATGATGAAAGGCATACCACTCTGCAATAGGGGTTCAATAAGGAGACTCGCTAATGAGTTAAAGGTGAGCAAAAGTAAGGTAAGGAGGTGGGTTAAATCTGGCAAGATAAAATCACACACTAATGCCATAAAACCAGCGCTAACTGAAGCAAACAAACTGCAAATGCTAAAGTACAGCCTGTCCGCATTGCATTATGACAGCCAAACACAAAAAATAAGGTACGAGATTATGCACAATGTCATTCATATAGATGAAAAGTAGTTCTACATGCAAAGGGTAACCGAGAGGACATATAAGTTGCAAGAAGAGCCAGAACCTTACAGAGCTTGTAAAAGCAAGCGTTTTATACCCAAAGTGATGTTTATGTGTGTTGTTGCACGACCAAGGTTTTCAAGCCAAGGAGAGCTTGAGTTTGGTGGGAAAATTGGCATTTTTCCATTCACAACTCAAGTACCAGCTCAAAGAAATAGCCGGAACAGAATTAGAGGTACGTTGGTCACTAAACCAATCGAGTCAATAACCAAGGAGGTTATCAAGGATTGCATTTTGAGACAGGTAAAGACATAGCAACCAGAATATACAATCATCATTTAACTTATAGGGAGAATAAGCCTCCAAAATGGATTGTAACAGCTTTCTACTGCTCTTACAATCCATTGGTGACATTACTATTCATATATTTTACCAATTCACAGATTATTCCAGCAATCAAAGCCAAGTGGCCGGCAAATGCAAGCAAAAGCATCATAATACAACAAGATAACACGAAACCGCACATCAACAATTTGGATCAGGATTTTAGGGCTGCTGCAACATCAGATGGCTTTCAAATTACCCTAATGTGTTAGCCACCTAATTCCCCAGATACAAATGTATTGGATTTGGGTTATTTCAAGGCTATTTAGTCATTGCAGGTTGAAAAGTCCTCAAAAAGTGTTGAACAGTTGGTTACTAATGTGTTGCAGTCTTACGCAGATTTGGAGGTAACCAAACTTAACAAAGTTTTTTTAAGTTTGCAAGCATGTATGATAGAGGTCATGAGACTCAAATGACACAACAAATACAAAATACCCCATATGGGAAAGGCTGCACTAGAAAGACAAGGCTGATTGCCACTGTCTTTGGAGGTTAAAGAAGAAGATGTGAGGGAAGGGATAGAGTTCTTGATTGGGAACGAACACTTCAGGTTCTTACGAAATAGGGGGGTTGATGACCGAATTGGGATACATTTAGTTTAAGTTTCCAAGCATTTTGGGTCAGTGTTTATAGCATAAACACGATATAGTGTTTGTTTTGCTTAGGCTATAAACACTGATTTGTATATACTCCAGTTATGTGATTTTTTCAAGAATTCTACTTAAATCCCCCTTATTTTTTGTGGTGTCCAATCTACGCAAAGGTTATACTGTATTTTTCAGATCTGAGTTTTCTTGGAGTTTGATATGCGTAGCTGGTTATGGTATGCTTTTTTAGTCGCTTTAAGATGCTGCTGCATGTGTGCTCTTATCTGTTTATTTAGAAAGCCGTGCTAAAAAATTTGGTTTTTGGGTTTGATTTGTGCTTGAATATGTGGGATTTGCTGAGTTGTGCTCTTTGTGAATGCTAAGTTTAATCTTGGAAACTGTTGGTTGTGATAATGTTGGCTTGATTTGAAACTGTTGCTTTTTATTGATGATTGAGTTGTTGATATAGCTGCTCTCATCTGGTTTGTCCAATTCAGAATTTGTGCCGGGTTTGGTTGATTTAGTTCAACTACTTTAATGAATTGGGTTTTGTCTTTCCTCTAAATGATGTTTAATAAACTGATAGTTATACCCAAATACTCTCTCTATGTCCTGAATAAACTTGCACACTTAATTTGGTGGAATGTTAGCACTGGATGATGCTAAAGCTGACAGTGTGAACATTGACTATAATTTGTTGGTTCGGTTGATCGTAGCTTGAGTCAAATTGTGCAGACTTGGTAGCATTCTATGAATTGCTGCTAGTTTACACAATTGCTCCCTAAATAGAGGTCCCAATGATGAATTTTTTATGAGGGCCAAATTGAATAAGTGGGCCGTCATCTCCTTCGTATCCAACCACGAACCCCGCGACTCATCTTCCTCCTGCCGGCCACCATCGGAGAGTCCAGAGGAAGGACACAGATCCAGGAGTGGAGGAGGTCCCTTCAACTCTGGACTCAAGCCCAGATTCACAAAAAAATGGTGTTTCACGTACATATGTTTCCTCCGATTTGGAACAGTACTCGCCAGTAGGTTGGGAATCCTCCATGGAATCAGTAACATAAGACATCCCAGAAAATAAGAAAACTCAGATCTGGTCACGGAAAGGGATGGGAAAGGCGAAGAGGAAGAGAGAAGTGATGGGTTGTGGGGGTTACAGAAATGAAAGGTTCGTTTAATCTCAGAGCGACGAAAAAATTCACTGAAGATTATGGTTTGGGAGGAGTAGTGAGAGAGAGAGAGAGGAACGGATCGAGAATGATCCAGGAGAAACCAGATTCTAATAACACAAAACAATGGGTTGGGCTGGTAAATGATTTGGGTTGGGAAGGGTGGGGGGTATTGTTATTTGGGTTGAGTTTAGATTACGGAATCAGATTCTGTTTAGTTAATTTAATTGAGGATCTTAAAATGGGCTGATTTTATTTAGGGGTGGCATTTGTGTAAATAAACATAATTTTTGGGGTTGAAATTGTGAATTTTCTTTCCTTTTTAGTAAGTGTGCAAGTTTGCTTGAGACACCCGAATATAGAAAGTGTGCAAGTTCATTCAGGACGGAGGAAGTAATACTCAATTTGGATAGCACCGTGCAACTGGTGCACATAAAATTTTGTCTTTGTATTTTGCCGTATATGGGACACTGTCAAATTGAAAAATATTTAATTTATGCAATTTTTGGAAGTTAAAAACATTGCTTGTGCCTAGAGCTGGCAATTCGAACGGTCCGGTCGGACCGGACTGGGTCCAATCGGGTCAAGAGGTAGTTTGGGTCGCGTTGGGCCCGATTTATTTCGAGCCTAGAATGCTAGGCCCGGCCCGGTGGACCTCGAGCCATCAAGTAAAAAAAAGTCCACCAATCAATTTTTTCCTTTTCTTTTTTGTTACTTTAACCATGAAGCATAATTTTATATTGAGGCGAACTTCAATTTAATTCTCTTAAGAAAAAACCTGATGGAAAGATGTATATTACTACCCGTTGCAATATGGAATCATATTCTATGGGCATGTTTCAAACCCCAGATATAACAATAATAATAATAAAAAAAAAGGAACAGATGATGATATATTGTCATATACTACACGTCACAAGTTATTTAATTTTTTGTGTGTGTACTATACTATATGTTAATCAATTCTCCATTTCTCGACACATAATAATTAATGAGCATTCTTGGATCCAATTCATTTTCTATCTTCGGCTAATAAAATTGAAGAAATAGAGTATTAAATTAGTCAAATGTCTTAATTTCGCGGTAAATAGATACATTTATGCTCTGATAGAAAAAGAAAAATGAAAAACTTGGTTCAAACAGTACACAAGATATTACCTAATTCCTAATTTTTTTGGTTGGCCCGGCCCTGGCCCGCCAAAAAAAGAGCCCGTTCGGGCCGGGCTAAAAAAGCCCGAATTTTATCGGACCTCTAATATTTCAGTCCAACCCACTCTATATTTCGGGTTAAACGGACTGGCCCACCGAGCCAGATCAATTTTACTAGCTCTACTTGTGCGATAACACCGTGCTGCATGACCAACAATTAAAAGCTTATAACTTTTTCGTTACAAGCTCATTTATTATAAAAAAAAATGATATCAAACATCGTTTTAGAATCTTTACTTTAACATCCATACTTATATACTATATACAAATAATTAAATATAATTTTATGTTAGATTTATTTGTAATTTATACTTGATATTTAAAGTATCTCTCTATAAAAAAAGTGATATTATTCTAGAAAAATAATTTTGAGAGGAAGTAAGATTATCTAGTTTACATTTACGTTGTGGTAACTTAACAATTTTAACTTTGAGGTGGCTTCTTAGATATTTGAAATTTTCTGTGGATGTTGGTTTAACTTTCTCTAAGTGCTTTGAAGGTGTTAAACTTGTTGACTATGCAGATTCTAATTATGCAAATGATGGGGGTAATAGAAAGTCTACTACTTCCTATGTGTTTAACTTGTGTGGTTCTTGCATAAGTTGGAAGTCTCAACTTCGACCTATTTTGCATTGTGTAATACGAAGTCTGAGTATTTGGCTGCCACTGTGGCTTTTAAAGAAGTGATTTGGTTAAGAGGCCTTTATTTGAAATTGGTTTTCTAAATAAAGACGTGGTTGTGTTTTCGAACAGTCAATCTGCCATTTAACTTCGTAAGAACACTGTATTTCATGATAGAACTAAACACATTGATGTGAGGTTTTATTACATACATGACATTGTTGCAAAAAGGATTGTTGAGTTGAACAAAATTCCTTCTGAATTCAATCCTGCTGATATGGGTACTAAGTGCTTGCATGTTCGGTTATTAGCTTGCTTTGTGCTTGCCATTGGTGATTTACATTTGGAATTTGTCTCCTCTTCTACTTCGGTAGATTCTTGTTCTTTGTGAACTCGGGATGCTTTGTGGTTAATTTCATTTTTTATCTTTGTGATCATGAGTTTACTTTGTGTATTCTTTTACACTAGTATTTTCTTTGTGAACTTACATGTGTGTCGGCGATGATGAGTCCTCCAGTTCCCCACATTCCTTAGTGCACCGTCTTGGGCCAAAGGTGGACATATTTTGCTGGCCCAACTTAGTGGTCATGACCCATATATTATTAGTCTCCTAATGCCCCTTGACCTCCCCACTAAATCCTAGCCCTACACACGCGCGCGCGCACACACACATATATATATTATATGTGGCCGTCCCAAATAAGAAACAAGAGTGAGACAGCAATTAGAGAGAAAAAGTTGCAGATTAGCTTTGTGCTAAAAAGAGCTTTGTGCTCCTTTCCTCCTTCTTTCTTTCTTGTGGTTTTGTGCCAAAGTGTGGGGCTTAAGGTTTGGTGTATCTTTGTGGTCTTGGTGATGGCAAATTAAGAGTAAGGTTTCGACTCGAGGTATCATGAGCCGACATTGACGATAATTCCAACCAACAGATGGAAAAAGTGATTATTTAAGCAATCCACCTAATGATCTGAAAGAAACCATATATGCACAATTGAAGGAAAGATATATTTGAAGAAATATATAACATGTGTATCAAATCAGGTATTTCAATGTCATAAAAATAAATATCAAGAAGTTTAGGATTCTAGTCTCATTCCCATATATCCCGACATCCTATTTTACCAAAAAAACAAAAGTAATAATAATAAAAAAACTAAAAAATTTGCAGATCGATATTTACTAATTAACACTGTTAAAAGGCATCAAAGAAAGTCTAGGTGGGAAAAAATGGATAAAAATCACTTGATGTGTCAATTTTTTCCCTAAAATAAATAAGTTGGACTAGTTTTTGTCAATTTAGATATTTAGTATTAATTAATTACTGTATTCAAATTAGAGATTTGTTATCAAAAGCTAAGGAGTATTATTTACTTGGGATAATTATAATTTCTCAAACTATTAGCACTTTTGCACTTCAATAGAAAAAAAATATTTTTAGCCCTATACATAAGGTCATGTTTAATAAAAATCCTGTATATTAGAAAATTTCAATTTTTGTCCTGTATGTTTCGAAAGTTGTCCAATTTAAGGACACTGACCATCGCCGACAACCAATTTGGCCGGAACTAGTCACATGCGACGCACGTGATTAATAAATTTGGGGAAAATGAAGAAAGAAAGAAAAATAAAATGAAATACACCTCATACGAGAATTAGGATTTAACTTTTTCTTTTTTACTTTTGGCTAGCTATATATTAAAGTAATTTAATGATATGGCATGTCATTTGAACAAATACTTGACATATAAGCATCAGCACTCGAAAGCCCCAAATTTATTAGTCTAATTCCATCCAAATTGGTTGTCGGCGATGGTCAATGTCCTTAAAATTCAACAATTTTTTAAACATATAGGATTAAAATTGAAATTTTCTATCATAGAAATTTTTTTCTAGAAAAAACTTAATATACAGAACTAAAAATGAAAATTTCCCCACTTCGATATATAAATTGTTAAACTTAATAAACAACCGTCAACTTACATAAATATTACAACTTCAAAGATGTCGACCAGAATTCCGACTAAATACTTTGCATGTGACTTGCACACCTCGTTTTAGGGGGGAAATTTCGAATTTTAACTAAGAAAATTAAACTACTTAATATGCACTCCCTCCGTCTCAGTTAACTTGTCCTACTTTCTATTTCGATCCGCCCCACTTAACTTGTCACACCCATAAATGGCAATTAAAGGCAACAATCTCCACCCTCAAAATATCCACATCCAATCTACACCTTTAAAAAGTCAAAAATTCCACAAAATTTATTTTTTTTTAACATCCGTGCCCGGTCAACTGTGACAAGTTAATCGGGACGGAGGGAGTATATATGTAGCTCACGTCTGGTCACTTTTTACACCGAAAATTGCCGGAATAAAACAGCATTGCTTCCTCCGCCTAGTCACTTTTAACGAAGTAAGGCATCACAGCCACTCGTCGTAGTCGCCTAATAGACTACCTATTCTACCGCCACCGTCTAACAGTCTCATTTTTCAGGTCCGCCACCGAGTCATCGTGATGCCGCGCGGCCTTCATCACGCCAGAATTTCTGCAGCGACACTGACTCCTCCCACGCTGCCGAATACGGCGTCATGGTAATGTCGCCATCATCGTGCACGGCCTGGTTTGTCGTTTGTCACTAAGGAAATTGCGGAAAATAATGGTATTTCTATAACAAATCGCTCTGATCACCGCCGTGCTGCGCCTCACCGACGAAAGGGTCGTGGTGTGATGGGTAGCAACCGCCCAGCCCTCCTCTGTTGGTCTTCTTGTTTTTCAGATATGAAGCAGAGCTTCAAACGTCCAACAATGCACGATTTTCTCATATTTACAGAGAAGTCCTTCAATTTAAAGATGATGTTTATGGACGCCTAACTTTAAAAAACAATTAAATTGTAGTCCCTCCGTCCCAACTTAACTTGCTTACTTGTCATTTCGATTTGTCCCAGCTTAACTTGCCAGCACATAAATGACAAATTTCTCACATAATCTCCATCCTCAAAATCTCCACATTTGAAAAAATCAAAGATTCCACAAAATTTATTTTTTCTTAACCTCCGTGCCCGAACAACTCAGTAAGTTAAACCGGGACGGAGGAAGTACTAAATATTTTAATATTTCTAGTTAAAATTTGAAATTATGCCCAAAACCGGTTGTGCAAGTTTCCTGTAACGTATTTGGCCGGAATTCTTCAAGTTGTGATATTGGGAATATTGGCCAAATCATCTCTACCTTTACAGTTTTTGACAAAAGGTCATCTATTTGCTACCAACACTCAACTCGAAACGTCCTGTAAGTATGTAACTTGCACAAACTTTTTTAAAACATCTTGCGACCTGCAGCAACAGGTTTCAAAACCGATTGCTGTTGACGTGGACTGTATTTTGGCAATGTGCATGGCACCAGTTTTTTTGGAAGACCTCATTTTAAAATTCATTGGTCAACGTGCTCCCTCCTTAAAAAAAAGAAAACTTCTAAAAATGGGAAAGCTTCAAGATACCCAACACAAGCAACATGACTAATTTAGGCATGAAATCTATCTATAAATCTACTTGCATTTACCTGCTAATCATATCCCAAAAATTTCAGAAAAATGGCGAAAATTTGGATAATAATCTTCGTACTCTTTTCTTCCTCAATGCTCATTACAGAAGCCGGCAGTGTTGTCCAGGAAACAGCAAAGAAGACAGATGAATTTCGTGTCTACTTTCACGAGTGGCTAACCGGGCCGAATGCAACCGTACATGAAGTTGCACGGGCCAACATTACATCCACTTCCCCTACATCGTTCGGTTTAGTCACAGTAGCAGATAGCTTAATAGCAGACGGTCCAGATTTAAACAGTTCAGCAATCCTTGGCCGAGTTCAAGGGATCACCACTTATTCGGGACTCGAAGAGGGGGCTGTCACGATGAACTTTAATATGGTGTTCACGAGTGGGAAGTACAACGGCAGCACGATCAATAATTTGGGCTGGAAACTCACGACAAATGTGAATCAGGAACTGCCGATAGGTGGTGGGACCGGTGTTTTTCGCGGGGTACGAGGTTACACGATTAGCAATACGTATTCTTATGATGCTACTACGGGTTATCTGGTTTTGATATACGATGTGTATTTTGTTTATGAATAAGGGTGTAGATTTGAATTCTTGAATAGTGTTGTAAAAAATAATGATGTGTTTGTTTATGGACTGTGGTTGTAGTATAAAATAAAATTGTGTTTGATTACAAGTACTTCAAAACTTCGGTCTTCGGTTAGTAAAAAAGTAAATGGTGCACGTGATGGAAAAGTGTCTAATACGAAAATGTGTCTTGAAAAATTACGTATGCTCGAGAGGAATAGGTGGGAACGAATGAACGTGAACGTTCGAAAATGGATGCAATCAACCATACAATCGTGATCTTTACTCAAGAGGTGCAATCTAATGGTTGTGATTGATCAAATCGAAAAAGTGCACCCGTTCACGAAACGACACCTAATAGTCTATAAATAGACCCCAGGATTTTCACTTCCAATAACTCACCGAACACAAACTACAATTTCACTACAATCTACATGTTTCATCTTTTGCAATTGTGGTCTTCGAGTCTTTAAGTCTTCAAGAAAGTCCACAGTATCGAATAATTTGCCGATAACTTAACTAGTCCTATTCTTTTGAGTCATTTTCTAGTACATCATGGTTATTTTTCCAACAATTCCCATTAAATATACTTGGAGAAGAAAGGAAAAAAATTGGTGATAAAAGCTAAGGATATGTTTGTGCAAATCATGGATTGTTGAATTTATAAACTAGGTCTTTATAAAGTGATGAAAAATGTGTTCAAAGTTATTTTGTACAAACTCGAAGATTGAGTAGTAATTAAGGTAGTTACTAAAACTTTTGAGATAATTGAATTGAGGCCACAAGAATTTGCAAAAAGACAATGGATTTTATCCGTTGATTGTTCGGAAAAAAATATGTTAACAAAACCGTTGTCTGTTAAGCAATATACACCAATTTTAACAAAGGTGTAAAGCAATCGTCTATTGAATTGTAAACTACGGTCTTCAGCCGTTGTTTTTCCCTAAAGATTGGTTATATTTGATAACATCGTTGTCATTTGATGGAAAGCCATTGTCATTTGGTGGAAAACCGTTGTCATTGAGGTAGCACCGTCGTGTTTACTTGTAAAGATAACGGTAAAAACTGTTGTCATTCCTTAGTAAAGTTAAAAAAATCTGCCGTCTTCCATTGAAAAGACGACGGTTCTTTAAGAGTAGTTGATGTTTGTTTTTTTTTGGAAGTAACACGTGATGTCACAATAGCATTAATTCCATGCCATATGATGCAGTTTCATTAAGCAAACTGATAATTATACCGATCTCACCAACAATTGACATTTCAACTGGTCGAATCGACAGTCTTATTACACTTATTAACTTTTTCCCATGCATTTTAGAAAGAATTCAATTTATTATAGACTAAAGTCTCATAGCTGGAAAAGTCCAATCTATAATTTCTTTAAGATCTAGTTCACTTTGATTTCAAAGGCCCAATTGAATATTTTTGTAAGAAGGCCCAAAATCTTAATTAGGAAATTGATTTATCTTTAAAGCCCAATTTTCATTAGTAAATAAGTTCATTTCGTGTATACATGTTTTTAGGCTCATTTAGATATGTATTTTCGGTCAAAATTCATTATCTTGAGCCGAATGACGTGTGTTACTTATTTCTATAGTGAAAATACCTTATTTTAGGTCAAAAGACCGTAAGAATGACGTCCGGAGAAGAGACGAGCTAAAACGGTGCAAAAACAGTGAAATTACGGAGTAAATATACAATGCATCCGGTCCGACCGGGTGACGTGCGCGATTTTTAGCGTTTTCAGCCTATTCCCAACCCCTCCTATAACTTTTAAACCTTGGAGTAAAAAGAAAGAAGCACAAAGAGGAGAAGAATAGAGCAAGAGACAACATTGAATTCACACAAAATCTCAGGTTTTATTAGTTAATTAATTTCGTGAATTTTAGATTGAATATTTGGGTTTATTATTTACGAACATAAGTGGCCAGTTTCTTTACAGTATTCTAGGGATAGAAAATAGGTTGCAATAACTCTATGTTTGAATTGTTTTGGGTTTATTTAGACATTTTTCTAGTTTTTTTTCTGTATGTTTGTTTTAATTCTTGAATTTAGCAACTTAATCAATTGTTAGATTCAACTCTCTCTCTCTCTCTCTCTCATATTTTTAGCTCAACTTATTAAGAAAACCAAAGTTAGAAACATAATTTTAGTTTTTCCTTCGTTCTTTAGTGCATCTAAGAACCCAACCCTAGTTCGAATCTAAGCAAAGAAGGAAGCTTAATTTCTAATATCTTACCACAATCCCAACATTACCGAAGCAACAAACTGAAGTGATGTCATATTTTCTAACATAGCAACCGACGTGTTCTTTTTAATTTCATAGCATTAATACCCAAAATCCATTCACAAATGTGTTTGTACACACTAACAAAATAAGATAAAATGACCTATACAAATTCATACAATGACTGAGAGACCTCTACTACAATCATAATAACTGATGGACCTTTGCAAATATTCACAAATAACTAAGGGACCTAAACATATATTTTGTCATATACTCCCTCCGTTCCATATTAATTGACGTTTTAGGATGTTCTTCTCTTTTCCTATTAATTGACGTTTTACATATTTTTCATCAATTCTACCAGTTTTCTCCCTGTACTCAATCCTAAATCCTAAAAAATCTCTATTTTTCAATCTATCAGAGATATTTTTATTTGGTCAAATCTTTATCCCCTAAATTAGGTGAGGGAATATCTGTCAAAAAATTTCATTCTTAATTCTTCTTTTTCATCCTAAAACGTCAATTAATATGGAACTGATGGAGTATATCTTTTTTAAGAAAATGGAAAGAATATTATGTGTCTGTGTATTATGTAACTGTAACAAAAGACGTAGCATTATTTATAGCAGAATATCCAATCCGCATGCATCAATATTAAGGGATAAGATATGTTGTGACAATAATAATATAATGTCGCAAATCAACGGATTTACAACCACAGATTTGTCAAAGGAAGACCAAACTAATTAACATATGGAAAATACTATTAATATTAATCTCAAAATTTCATGACGAATAGTCTCAATAGGAGTTTTAATTCAAGATGTTGAAGTAATTTATTTAGTCAAATGTTTGAAAAAAATATTATATTCATTAATCTAAATAAATCATGTTAAGTTCAAAGCTATTCGGTTATTTTTCTGCAACAAACGTTGAATCAATCCAAAACGGCAAAAACACAAATTGTTCGATTAGGATAGTTTTTTGCTGTTAAAGTTGATTATTTCCTCCGTCCCACTTAATTTTGCATACTTTTCTTTTTCGTCCGTCTCACTTAATTTTGAACATCCTTAAAAAAAAAAATTCTCTCACAATCTCCACCCTCAATCTCCATCTTTAAAAAAGTTAAAGATTCCCTAAAATCTATTTTTTCTTAACATTCGTGTCTGGTCAACCGTGCAAAATTAGCTGGGACGGAGGGAGTATAATTTAGGCTAGATTTATCAATTTCCTTGTATGTACTCCCTCCGTCCCAATTAATTTTTCACACTCATAAATGGCAATTAAAGTCAACAATCTTCACCCTCAAAATCTCCGTATTCAATCGTCACCTTTAAAAAAATCAAAGATGTCACAAAATTTGTTTTTTCTTAACATTTGTGTTCGGTTAACTAGGCAAGATAAGTCGGGACGAAGAGAATATTTGTTTTTTTTGCTCTTTGAAGTTGACTTTTAGTTTAGATTAAATTTATCAATTTCCTTGCAATGTAATTTCATTTATAGGGAAGATTGAGGTAGGTGTTCAAACGGTTCGAATCGTTGATTTCAAAATTGTCCCCTAAAATCGAAACTAAATTGTGCACATCAAGGTTTGTAACTGTCTATAAATTGGAGGTTCGGTTTTAACCATCGGTCTCCGCCCCTTTTTACATTAGTTTTTTTCTAGTAAAAAATAAGTACAGAAAAATAAATTGTAAATACAATTGATATAAAAATTGAGACAACTAAAAAGTAAACTTCTTTTACAATCTCCACCCTTAAAATCTCCACTCTCAATTTTCACATTTGAAAAAGTCAACTAAAAAGTGAAAAGAAACTTTCTTTTATTTCACGTGTCAGGAGAAATGTGCAAATTAGCTCAGGACGAACGAAGGGAGTATCTAATATGGCCATAAATTGTAAACCCTAAGCTTTGTTCATGAAAATCACGAATTCACTATGACCTATGGTAAAAAGTGAAACATATAACTCATGTTTATTCCAATTGGGCCCACTTTTCAATAACCTCTTGACATGCATACTTCTTTAATATTCAAGATTTTCTATATCTTCTTTTAAAAAAGAGTGAGTCTTGTGTGTGACGATCACACATATGACGAAATATATTTTTACAGAAAAAATTGATATTTTTACAAGAAAAAGTGATATTTTTACAGATAAAAGTGATATTTTTATTATATTGATACTTTTACAGATAAATGTGATACTTTTACTATAAAAAATTGATTTCTTTTTCAAAAAAAAGTGATACTTTTACAGATAAATATGATACTTTTATCACAAAAAGTGATATTCTTTTTCCCGTCACATCGTATGACGACCGCGTGACAGTCTCATATAAGTTTTTGCGTTTTAAAAAAAAAGAAAGATAACAAGTAAAAATACAAAAAGAAAAATCTAAAAGTAACAATTACGTTTTTCAAAACTCAAAGCTAATTAATATTAAACAATTCTGCTAGTCCACTTACTTAACAAAATATAATATGATTAAAATCTAACTTTAGAATCAAAAGTAAACGCAGTATGGATATAGACATCTAACTTAATTATGAAAATATAGGTGTTATTTGTACGTGGTGGGGTGGGGTGATTAAATATAAATATAATATATTTATCATTTGTATATTAATGTTGGTGGGGAGTTTTTTAATTATCGGCCCCTCCTCAGCATATGTTCTGGTCCGCCCTTGATGGGTGGGGTGGGGGTGGGGTTTAGCACTATAAAATCCAAGCCTTTGATCATCTAGCTCTTCACAAAACTCTAACTGCATTTTCCTACATAACCAAAAATGGCCAAAGCTCCCATAATGGCTGCCTTACTTATTTCTTCACTAATCTTCTTTTCCAACCAAAAAGAAAAAGTAGTCGATTTTCGTATTTACGTACATGATGTGGTAGGTGGGCCGAGCCCAACCGTACTTGAGGTTGCACGGGCCAACATTACGGCGGATTCCCCCGTCCACTTCGGCCAAACATTAGTCTCGTATGACTTAATCACAGATGGGCCGGAGCCCAACGCGCAGATTTTGGGACGGGGCCACGGAATTGCAGCAAGTACTGGAATGGAAGATTTGTCGTATACTATAAGTGGAGTGTTTGTGTTTACGGAAGGAAAGTATAAAGGAAGCTCCATTAGTCTTATGGGATGGAAACTTATGGTAGAGGATAATCAAGAAATGCCTATTGTTGGTGGTACGGGTATTTTTCGTATGGCGCGAGGGTACATCGTATCTAATCTGCACTCGTTTGATGCAACCATTAATGATTATCTCTTTTCCTTTGATCTTCATGTGGTTTACCCAAACCAAAATAGATTTTGGGCTCTTGCTTAATTGAATTTTATAAACCGTTGTCTGATGTAAAATTTTATTATGTTGTTTTTGAATAATTGAAGATGGATTAAGTGTCATGTGTTGTTAAAGACTATTCTGTACTTTTGTGTTGTTGACCAGATTTGGCGGGACTATAAGAGATAAAATTGTTAAAATTAATTTATTTTTTTCGATTATGTTGACTAACACCGACTAAACAATCAAAACTATACGAGAACAACAATCAACAAACACCTTATGTGCAAGTGTGATTTGAGATCTTTTGAAATCAAGAACAATGAACTCAGATAATTTAGATGGTTCAGCACTAGGCCTACATCCACGGAGTCGAGCACTTTTCACTATCACAATCGAAAGATTACAAGAAATGAAAATCAACAGCTGCAAGTTTCAATCTCATGAAACTTCTACCCAACTCTCTCGTTTCCTCTCTAACTTGTTATTCCCTAATCTTGTTGTTTTTAGGCTAATTAAAACCATATATAACCTAATTACAATCTAAAATAATCGGAGAGAAGATGTAAATAACAAATTACAGCAAAAATTCTAACTGTTTCACAACAGAAAACTGCACCCCAAAACCTGCTAAACGACAACGGTTTTAACAGAATTAATTAACTGTCAAAACCGATGTCAAAGACCCCAGAAAAAAACTGATTTTCCTAGACTGATTGGAACAACTTTTTCTCAGCTTCTCTTGTCACCTCACTTAATTTAACAATTATCTTATAAATAAAATTACAAATATAAGTGATAATTATCACAAGAAATTTAACGTGAACTATCATTTTGAGGTACTCTTATAAAATTAGCATCTTTTCATTATTTTTTTGCCCGCAATCAAACATTAACGCCGTTCTTCTAAATAGTTTATCATTTATATCTTTTTATACATTTATCAACTTAAAAATTAATTTTTGAAAAAAATAAATAAAAATCTGGCCGGCTAGAATCTGAGCAGCCAGTATATAAATTAATTACAAGCTTTTCTAGCATATAATATTATGATGATTATATTGTCGCCTGGTTCCTTAATCATGATTCAATAAGTTCAAAATAAATATCATGATTTTAAAATTAAACTAGTCCCTGTCCTAACAGTATGACTGTTACTTCATATATATAAGTTCAGAAATAGTGTAATTCGTCTAGGATAAAGCCAATGGAGCTCGCAGGCCAAAGAACTATACAAAAGATATATATGGCAAACTATTTGATCACCAAATTACACCCTATGAGATCACCTGTTTTAATTATATGTTTCATCTTGTATTTCACCTTAGATGTATTTTATTTGAGAAATTTGTATTTTTGGTCTCACAGGACGCGCACCTGTTTTCAAAATGGTCTCAGCCCTGACACTTTTGACCCTATTGGTTATAAAAGTTGCACAATTGGACCCAATGCATTTTTTTCTTGCAAAATCAGTCCCAAAAATTTGCAGAAGTGGTCCCACACCGTCTAAGGCAAATGTTTTAGGTCATATGCAGCTCACATGCCCGTTAATGACGTAATAAAATGTTGAGAATGCCTATGGATGACGTATGAAGTCGTTTTTCTCAAACAAAGACAGATTATTAAATGTGTTTTAACGGCTAACTTGATTAATCAAGGTTTGAAATTAAGCCCCGAATCCGTAACCCTATAATTGGAGCTCAAACTGCAAATTCCTTGAATCAAAACTATTCTCGACCTGCATTGTTTCAATTACTTCGCAAAAAGTGTTCTAATTAGAGTGAGTTCAAATGGTGATGCGACGTAAATGGATGGCGCACTTCCCTGCGCCAGATTATGAAAAACGTAAGTACCTTCTGTGCTCAATCTTGTGTATTATTTCTCAATTGCTTGACCTGATAAGCTTTACTCGTTATTTATGGGTTATTTATACTGTTAATTCCTCACATTGTCCACTAGGGTGTCTTTTTTGGTTGTATAATGTGTGTGGTTATTGAGGGGTTGGAGAATGTGTAGTAAAATAGTAGAGACTTTGTCTTTGCTGATGTGTGGTCCAAGCCCATGTGTTGTTGTCCTCCATTATGTACAGTTTGTCCTCCACATTTTGTATTTTAGCCATTGCGTGTGTCCTATTTCGAATTTCTTTGTTTTTCGTAACTATTTCTTTAATTTGAGTGGGGTCTGAAAAGTGCTTATTTAATGTTTGGTAAGTGGAAAGGAGTACCGGTACATATTGAAGGTAAAACATGGGCCGCTGGTGGTAAAGGATGTAGGTGGTCTAGCCTGGATTGAATGTACCTTGTCAGCATTTGATTGTGTTGATTCAAGGAACCTATACATAAGGTATATTGAAGGCTTGGTTGCGCAGTTGGGCTACATGGAGAACAAGAGGTTTTATAGTGTCATAGAAGGTCTTGGCTTGAAGAAGGTAGAGTGAGTATGACCTGTGGATGGTCCTACTGAGCTCTAAAGGAAGGGAGTTCACCATATTTCTGGAAGGGAACAAAACTATAGTTCCTGATGAGAATGAAGAACATGTGGGGGAGATTGAGTGGGTTGAACCAGAAGATATAGTTGAAGCCTTGGTAGATAACCTACAGGTCAACTTGTCCACTAAGGCTACTGCAAAGTCAAAATAGGGGCATAAGGCTAAAGAGACAGTCCCAAGACAACAAAGTGTTGAAGATGAGGGCCAGTGTAAGGAGATTATTATGGTTGAAGTTGAGGATAGTGATGATAGCACTGACGAGAACTTTGTTGGGAAAGAGGACAGTTGTGATGAGTTGTTGGATGACATGACTTGGAGGCAGAGTGGGCTGGTCCAAAGACTGCCAAACAGATCCATGATGAAGAAAGCTCAGAGAGTGATGGAGAAGGTGATGATGAGCATAGTAATGTGAGTGCCTTTGACTCAGTTGGGACAGATGAAGAAGCTGAAGAGAGGAGAGATGTCATTGTTTTTAGAGCATCAACAACACTGAATCCAAAATTCAGACTGCAGCAATTTTTTTGTAACAAGACTCTGTTCAAACAAGCAGTGAATAGCTACTCTGTTAGAGCTGGTCATCCTACAAGGTTTACAAAGAACGATGCAAGGAGAATATATGCAAGATGTAAAATTGAAGGCTGCGATTGGCATATAAATGCTCTCAAGGTAAAAAAAATGAAGAATCTTTTCAAATAAGGGAGATGGATTTAACACATACTTGTCCAAGAGAGCATGTTGTGGACAATGCATATTCCATATGGTTAGCAGAAAAGGTATGAGAAAGCCTTCAGGGCTGAACCTAAAAGAAGTGTGAGGGGGTGGGGAAGAGAGGCAACAGAAGAACTTGGTGTTTATATTTCACCATTTCAAGCATATAGGGCAAAACAGAAAGCCCTAAAACTGATTGAAGGTGATAGTACTGACCAATATGCAAAGTTGTGGGATTATGTAGATGCAATGCTGCTGAAGAATCCAGGTTCCACAGTCATATTAGAGGTGGATAATACACCTCAGGGGAACAAGTTTAGAAGAATATATATCTTTCTGTATGCACTAAAAGTTGGTTTTTAAATCTGGATGTAGACCGTGGATAGAGGTGGATGGGTGTCACTTGAGGGGACCAACCACAGGAGTGTTGTTGACAGTTGTGTGTATGGATCCTAATAATGACCCATACCCACTAGCTTATGCAGTGGTTATGGTTGAGAATAGGGTAAATTGAGAGTGGTTTTTTAAATTTGTTGAGGGAGGATTTAATGGGGGACAGGGAAGATGTATATGCTATAATGTTAGACAAGCAGAAAAGGTTGATCTCTGCTTTTGATAAGGTAATGTTAGGTGTTGAAAATCGTTTTTGTGTAAGACACTTGCATGGGAACATGAAAAGAGCAGGGTACAGGGGAAATGAATTCAAGAGGTTACTGTGGAAAGCAGCAAAAGCCACTATTGTGCAGGCTTTTAATAGGGCAATTGAACAGCTGGAAGAGTTTGATGAGAGATGTGGCTTGGTTGAAAATAATCACCCCTCTCAGTGGTCTAGATCTCATTTTAATACTTTTCGTAAATGTGATACACTGGTGAATAATATGTGTGAGCAGTGGAATGCTGCTTTGCTTGATGCAAGAGAAAAAACAATCCTTACTATGCTTGAGCGAATTAGAGAGTATTGCATGGGGAGATTACAAAAAAACAGAGACATGGTTGAAAGAAGATGGGAAGGGCATTTGATTTGTCCTAGGATCAGGAGAATCCTAAATAAGGTGATGGAGGAATCTGCAGACTGTATACCTATGAAGTCCAGTGAATTCAGTTTTGAAGTCTCAAGTTCTGATGGGAGTAGGTATGCAGTGGATCTGCTTGGTAAGACATGTGATTATAGGAAATGAAATGTATGCAGAATCCCATGTAATCATGTTTTAGTGCTATAAATGCAGTTGCAAGAAACCCTAAAGAGTTTGTGGATAGCTGCTACTCTGTGGAAACATACTCAACAGTTTATGCTCATGTTATAGCACCAATGAACGGGGAGGAGTTGTGGAACAAAACCAATTATTCCAAAAGTTGTTCATCTGATATTATATTTTCTAAGAAGAAATTGCATGAGAACCCTGGATGCAGAATTCAACCTAGTCGGCCGTCTAGTGGCCATACGGTGCGTTTTCGATCCGACTATTTGTTAATCGGCAACTCGCGATTTTGGGTTTATTTGATTAATTACATATATACTTGGATTTATAACTGTCACATTAGCCATTTGACCAAACCCCCCCACCCCCCCACCCCCCCCCCAATTTATTAGATCACATACGATAAAATTAGTGGTTGTCGATGTTTGGTGTCCTTAAATTGAACATGTTTCGAAACATAGTAAACTAAAATTAAAATTTTAAAAACATACAAAAAAAAATTTGGACAAACTTTAAAATACAGGACTAAAAGTAAATTTTTCCCGTGTTTTATCCTATTGCACACATGAGAACAACAGTTATAAAAATAAAAGTTAAGCAAATATAAGCAACTTTAAGTTTGGTTCTCTTAATAATTCACTTTTATTCATTACTATATGTAAAGGTGCAAATACATGAATTATATGCCGAACTTCTTCCAGAATTTGTTGCTTCATCCCGTCAGAATGTGGAGTAGAACTTCGTGGGTTGAAAGAGTATGCAAAGTTAAGTGAGATGGAGGGAGTAGTAGCTTTCAATAAGAAACTTATTTAAGTATGTGTCTCATTGTTATAGAAAGCGATGGAAATATGCAAGTATATCCATCATAAGGTGTCAAAGGTGTGATGATAGAAGCAGGATAAAGATTGAGATGCAGGTAGTAGTGCGAAATAAACTTGTTTTGGTAGATGATGAGGATAAAGTTGGATACATATTATTTATGTATGTCTTGGCGGTCATGTAGATTAACATGGGGGTGAAAAGGATTGAGGAACTAGTGGTGGTGGCGACTAGGTGGTGGAGGTGGTGGCCGAGATTTATGTGGCCGATGTGGTGGTCGAGATCTATGTGGCGGAGGTGGTGTTTTAGATGGATATGGAGGCGGTCGAGATTTAAGTGGAGGTGGTGGTGGAGAACTAAGTGGTGGTGGTGGTGGCAACCAGGGTGGAAGGGGAGATCTATCCGGAGGTGGAAGTGAAGGAGACTTAGGAGGTGGTGGAGGAGGTGGTGATGGAGATGAAGGTGGGGGTGGTGAAGATTTAGGTGGTGGTGGTGATTGTGATGGGGATGGAGGTGGTAGAGATGGAGATAGAGATGGGTATGGTGGTGATGGTGATCTAAGCAGAGGTGGTGGTTGAGATGGAGGTGGGAATGAAGGAGACAAAGGTACTGGTGGTGATTGAGATGCGGGTGGTGGTGGTGGAGTATTAAGTATATAAGGTGGTGGCGGAGATGGAGGTGGGGGTGTTGAAGATTTAAGTGGTGGTGGTGGTGGATATTGGAATAGGGGCGGTGGAGATTTAAGCGGAGGTGAGGGTGGTGGTGATTGAGATGCGGGTGGTGGTGGTGGAGTCTTAGGTATATAATGTGGTGGCGGAGATGGAGGTGGGAGTGGTAAAGATTTAAGTGGTGGTGGTGGCGACCTAAATATTGGAGGTGGTGGTGGATATTGGAATAGGGGCGGTGGATATTTAAGCGGAGGTGGTGGTGATGATTGAGATGGAGGTGGAGAACCAAGTGGTGGTAATGGAGATAGGGATGGATAAGGTGGGGGGCCCGGTTTCAGAGATGGTGGTGATGGTGGAGGTGGAGACAGTGGAGAGCTAGGTGGCAAGGGTGGTGGAGATGAGAATATAGGTGTTGGTGGTGGTGGTGGAGATCTAAATGGAGGTGGTGAGGAATTAGGTGGTGGTGGAGATAGGGTTGGAGGCGGTGGCGACTTCGGTGGTGGTGGTGGCAATGGGGATTTTAATGGAGGTGGCGGTTGAGATGGAGGTGGAGGTGGTGGTGGAGATCCAGGTGGCGGCGGTGGTGGTGGAAATGAGAATATAGGTGTTGGTGGCAGTGAAGATTTGTAAAGAGGTGGTGGAGATGGGGATGGCGGGGGTGGTGGTGGGGGATATCCCGGTGGTGGGGGAGATGGGGGTATAGGTGAAGGAGAGCTATGCGGCAGCGTCGGAGGAGATTTTGCCGGTGGAGATTGACAAAATGGGAGATTTAGGAATGGCAATCTTATGCATATTCCTATTTGTATTGTAGCATTAGTATTTGCAAAGAATGTGAACAAAAGAGCAAATAAAATCCACAACTTTGATTCCATATTGATTGCCACCACTAATCTCCAATTAGAATATTCACTTCTAACTTATTTTAAAACAAAGCTAATGTTTCCCTTTATATAGGCATTCAAAATGGGGATATTGTTCTACATTAGTTCTAAAATTTATACTCCCTCCGTCTCGTTCTAATTCGTCTATTTTCATTTTCGATTTGTCCTAATATAATTTGTCAACTCGTAAATGACAAATTTCTCTCACTCCATCCTCAAAATCTCCACATTTAATCTCCACCTTTGAAAAAGTCAAAGATTCTACAAAATCTATTTTTTCTTAATATTTGTGTCCGACCAAGGTAGATAAATTAGGTTGGGACGGAGGGAGTATATCAAAGTCAAGGCTTTACTATTTATTTTATATAAATGTAAATCCCATTTTCTACCATAAATTAAATTCATAAAATTGAAGAACATATGGACACTAAATACACGTATTAGAAGTGTCGCAATTTAGTGATACAAACTACAATTATAAATTGTGGCACTTTTATTTTGAGACACAATTTTACAATAAACTTATTATGATAATCTATGATTCACCCTGCATGCATGCATGAACGTAATATTGAAAAATCATTTAGACGTGACAAAAATTAAATTCTTTTATATGCGTTACTTATATAAAAGCAAGTTAGGCTGAGACGGAGGGAGTATATTTTTGGATGAATAATAATCCCAAGTCCGATCTTCTCTTAGATTTAGTTCTCACTATGATGTGAGGTGTGGACCATTGTAGAACATTAATTTTGCACTTAATTTTTTTCCTTATTTTGCAAGTGCCCAACTAGCAAATTAAATGCTGCATAAATTAGTCGTGTAAAAATTGAATTTTTTTTCTTTGTTGAATCCGTGTAATATCTTGGTTAACAGAATTTTTTTAGGTAGCAGCAACATTTCGAAGTTTTCCACAAAATTTTTCTAGTTTGGCAATATATACTCAAGTACCTATATTTATATATACATATAGTAATTAAATGGTTGTTGAATTTAGGAATAAATAGATAGGTGCCCATTTTTGTTGTAGATGTATTATGAAGTGTTGTGCAACTAGGAAACAAAAATCTCAGCAGCAAAAGGGAGCCACATATTTGTCTCTCTAAATAAATACTCCCTCCGTCCCCGCTAACTTTTCACAGTTGACCATACACGGAGGTTAAGAAAAAACAAATTTTATTTTTTCTTTGACTTTTTTTACAGGTGAAAATTGAGTGTGGAGATTTTGATGGTGGAGATTGTGAGAGAAATTTCATTTCTAAGGATGTGAAAAGTTAAGTGGGACGGGCCGAAATGAAAAGTAGGAAAAGTTAGCCGGGATGAAAAAAGTAATTTATTAATAAAAAGAGGCGTATTAATTAAAATACGATTATTATAAATTTATTATGGATCTGATATAGGATATCAATAAAAGAAATATGATTATTTGGCTTGGAAAATAATTTTAAAATAAAATTTAATTAATTTATGTAAAACAAATTGGTTGACCACTCAAAAATAAAACGTCTAAGATTGCGTTTGGATGGAGAAATTTGAAATGCGTGGATTTAGAATCCATGAATTTCAAATTTATTCACGTAAGGGGGATTTGATATCCTTCAGACATAGTTCAAAATAAAAATGATGAATTTGAGACTATTAGTTGCAAATTTATTCTCAAATGGGTAATAGTTACAATGGACAAACACAAGAGTTAGTTCATTTAATTATGTCCTTTGGTTTACTTTCTTATATATTATTTAGTCTCCAATATTTTAATACCATCTTCGTTTAAACTCTGTCATAAAATTCTCAATTAGTTCCGACTAGTCACATTTTAGGCGATATGAATGAGTATCTTCGGATTTGAATGGAGACGTGGGTTAGCTACTCGTCCCTTACCCACGTACCCGATATATATTACTTACATAAATAATAATATATTTCACTTACTATTAATTTTTACTACTCATATATTCGGCTTTTTGATTGTTTGGGTGTGTTTTATTGTGTTTGCAGGAGTTTGGGAATTTATTTAGTTATTATGGAAAACGATTTTTTTTTCAATAGTATACATTTTATATTATATTTTAATTCTAAAATTAATATATTAGAAAATAGTGACAATAATGATGAGCATATTGGGAAAAATCAAAAACAAAAACATTAGGGGTGGCGGGTAAAACAGCCAAATTGGCTTAGCAAAGTAGAGCGGGACAGGATCGAATTTTCTGAGAATACAGCGCAAAACAGGTTACAGATCTAATTCTTATCGTACAGGACTGGTCTTGGGAAAAATCAAAACCCGCCAAATTATCGTCGCTAGATTAATGTTAATGAAACATAAACATGTTTTTACCTCTATCGCCGACACTTTAAACTTCACAATCTAGCTGGAATTTTATATGCACGAGTGAATATAGTGTGGTAGTTGATTACTACTCCCTCCGTCCCAACCTAATTGGTCTACCTTTCGTTTTTATTTATCCCAATCTGATCAACTCATAAATGACAAATTTCTCTCATAATCTCCACCCTCAAAATCTCCACTCACAATCTCCACCTTTAAAAAAGTCAAAGATTCCATAAAATTTATTTTTTCATAACATCTGTGTCCGATCAAAATAGGAAAGTTAGATCGGGACGGAGGAAGTAATTTTTATCTACTACACACATGAAAATATCAGCTAAGAAAGTAGAGCAAATATGATGTACTATGATTCCCACAACGATTCAGTTTTATTCATTATTATAAGTGAAACGTACAAATACATTAATCATATACCAAACTTCTTCTATAATTTATTGCTTCATCCCAAAATGTAAAGACATCATGGGAGGTCATATCCTCGTTATCCCGACTGGATCGTCTATTCCAAGTAGTATTTTATCTACTATGTAAGAAACTTAATGATTTTAGAATGTGTCTCGTTACTATGGAAATGGAAATAGTAGTATGTAAATGTATCCATCAAGAGATGGTAAATGTGATGATGATGGAAGCATGATGGCTGCTGAGATGTAAGTAATGATGTATTGTTTATTTCCGTTTTGGTGGTCGTGGAGTCTGACGTGTGGGTGAAGCTAGTAGTTAAGACCTACGAGGTGGTGGGGGTGGTCGAGATGGGGATGGAGGTGGCGGAGACCTAGGTGGTGGTGGTGGTGGTTTAGATGAAGGCGGGGTGGTGGTGATGGATTTCTTGGTGGTGGAGGTAATTGAGATGGAAGAGGGGGCGGTGGCGATGGAGATCTAGGTGGTGGTGGAGATGGGGATGGAGGTGGAGGTGGAGGTGGAGAACGAGGCGGTGGTGGTGATTGGGATGGAGGTGGAGGAGGCGGAGAACTAGGTGGTGGTGGCGGTGGTGGAGATAGGGATGGAGGTGGTGGAGGTGGTTGAGATGGAGGTGGGGGTAGTGGTGGTGATGGAGATCTAGGTGGTGGTGGAGGTGGGGAACTAGGTGGTGGAGGTGGTGGAGATGGGGATGGAGGTGGCGGAGACCTAGGTAGTGGTAGTGGTTGAGATGAAGGCGGGGGTAGTGGTGATAGATTTCTTGGTGGTGGAGGTGATTGAGATGGAAGAGGAGGCGGTGGCGATGAAGATCTAGGTGGTGGTGGAGATGGGGATGGAGGTGGAGGTGGAGAACGAGGCGGTGGTGGTGGTGATGGAGATGGAGGTGGAGGAGGCGGAGAACTAGGTGGGGGTGGCGGTGGTGGAGATGGGGATGGAGGTGGTGGAGGTGGTGATGGAGATCTAGGTGGTGGTGGAGGTGGGGAACTAGGTGGTGGAGGTGGTGGAGATGGGGATGGAGGTGGCGGAGACCTAGGTGGTGGTAGTGGTTGAGATGAAGGCGGGGGTTGTGGTGATAGATTTCTTGGTGGTGGAGGTGATTGAGATGGAAGAGGAGGCGGTGGCGATGAAGATCTAGGTGGTGGTGGAGATGGGGATGGAGGTGGAGGTGGAGAACGAGGCGGTGGTGGTGATGGAGATGGAGGTGGAGGAGGCGGAGAACTAGGTGGTGGTGGCGGTGGTGGAGATGGGGATGGAGGTGGTGGAGGTGGTTGAGATGGAGGTGGGAGTGGCGGGGGTGGTGGTGATGGATTTCTTGGTGGTGGAGGTGATTGAGATAGAAGAGGGGGCGGTGGCGATGGAGATCTAGGTGGTGGTGGAGATGGGGATGGAGGTGGAGGTGGAGGTGGAGAACGAGGCGGTGGTGGTGATGGAGATAGAGGTGGAGGAGGCGGAGAACTAGGTGGTGGTGGTGGTGGCGGTGGTGGAGGTGGTTGAGATGGAGGTGGGGGAGGCGGAGAACTAGGTGGTGGTGGCGGTGGTGGAGATGGGGATGGAGGTGGTGGAGGTAGTTGAGATGGAGGTGGGAGTGGTGGTGATGGATTTCTTGGTGGTGGAGGTGATTGAGATGGAAGAGGGGGCGGTGGCGATGGAGATCTAGGTGGTGGTGGAGATGGGGATGGAGGTGGAGGTGGAGGTGGAGTAGGCGGAGAACTAGGTGGTGGTGGCGGTGGTGGAGATGGTGATGGAGGTGGTGGAGGTGGTTGAGATGGGGGTGGTGGTGGTGATGGAGATCTAGGTGGTGGTGGAGGTGGGGAACTAGGTGGTGGAGGTGGTGGAGATGGGGATGGAGGTGGCGGAGACCTAGATGGTGGTGGTGGTTGAGATGAAGGTGGGGGTGGTGGTGATGGATTTCTTGGTGGTGGAGGTGATTGAGATGGAAGAGGGGGCGGTGGCGATGGAGATCTAGGTGGTGGTGGAGATGGGGATGGAGGTGGAGGTGGAGGTGGAGGAGGCGGAGAACTAGGTGGTGGTGGCGGTGATGAAGATGGGGATGGAGGTGGTGGAGGTGGTTGAGATGGGGGTGGTGGTGGTGATGGAGATCTAGGTGGTGGTGGCGATGGTGGAGATGAGGATGAAGGTGGTGGAGGTGGTTGAGATGGAGGTGGGGGTGGCGGGGGTGGTGGTGATGGATTTCTTGGTGGTGGAGGTGATTGAAATGGAAGAGGGGGCGGTGGCAATGGAGATCTAGGTGGTGGTGGAGATGGGGATGGAGGTGGAGGTGGAGGTGGAGAACGAGGCGGTGGTGGTGATGGAGATAGAGGTGGAGGAGGCGGAGAACTAGGTGGTGATGGTGGTGGCGGTGGTGGAGGTGGTTGAGATGGAGGTGGGGGTGGTGGTGATGGAGATCTAGGTGTTGGTGGAGGTGGGGAACTAGGTGGCGGAGGTGGTGGAGATGGGGATGGCGGAGATCTCAGTGGTGACGGTGGAGGAGATTCACGTGGTGGTGGTGGTGGTGGTGGTGGTGGAGGTGGAGGTGGACAAATGAAGGGTAAACTAATTGATAATTGAGGTAATCTTTGATCAAATTGGAAGCATGGCAATCTCGGTAATGATATCGTAGCGTTAGTATTTGTAAGGAATGTGAACAAAAGTGCGGTTAAAATCCACACCTTTGGTTCCATATCGATAATTGTCATCCCTAATCCTCAATTAAATGATCCACCCTAACTTATTGTAAAACAAAACTAATGTTGTTCACTTATATAGGCATTCAAAGTGGGGTTATAATTCACTAATTTCTCTTATAAGTTAGTACCATAATTTATAAGTCAAAGTTAGGCTAGTTAACCAACATTGTACTGTTTATTTTACATAAATGTAAATCACATTTTCTACCTTTAACTAAATTCATCAAATTGAAAAACTAAACACTTGGTCATATGATCGACGCATGCATGATGTGTCACAAGCACAATAGGCTTTTATATTATATTGTACATTTTACAACATTAAATCCGAAAGAATTATAGAATGTAGCACTTGTAATATAGTACTTTTCGTTTCTAAATAAAAGTCATTTCAGACTTAAACACTTGGTCATTAGATCAACGCATACATAATGTGTCACAATATAATGTCACAAACACAATTGGCTTTTATATTATATAGTACATTTTACAACATTAAAACCGAAAGAATTATAGAATGTAGCACTTATAATATAGTACTTTTCGTTTTTAAATAAAAATCATTTTAGACTTAAAGAAATAAATTAAGAATTATAAGATGGACAAATATACCATGCACCATATAATATATCTCTAATCAGAAGAAAATATTTTTTGTCCTATAATTTTCCTCACTCTGCAGAAGGTTCCATAAATTTATTATTTAATCGATTTCGTCGCAATACATTTTAGGGAACAATTGGATTAACTATTTATTTTAAATAAAAATTTGTTTGCAACAAAGTTTAATATGTTTACTGCTTCCTTTGCAACGAATATTGTATTTTTATCGCTATATTTACCGACGAAATATAGATTTTCCATAGTAAAACAAACATAGTGACAAAATGAGTAAATGAGTCGCTACTATTAGCAGAGAAACCTCAAATTCTGATGCAAAAAATATGTTTAGTGGCGAAATAGTTCTTTATCGCTAAAATTGTCAGAATTTAGATGTCTTTTATTTATTAATATCGAGATTTTAGTGATTTGTGATGGCATTTAAGTTATTTGTTGCTAATTTTATCGGCAAAAATAAATTTTCAGTTGCTATTTGATATATAGGTTTTATAATATTAGAATTAACTATTTATTTTTGTAAAAATATCTTTTTGCAATAAAGCTTAATATATTTGTCACTACCTTTTCAACAAATAATATATTCTCATCGCTAAATTAACTGACAAAACGTAGATTTTCGTAACGAAGTAAATATAGTGACAAAATGACTAAAGGGGTCGCTAATATTTGAAGCAAATCAAGCAATTTCGCCGTAAACATTACTCTTTAGCGGCGAATACAGATTTTGTTGCTAAACTTTTGCCTCTAAATTCCCATTTTCTTGTAGTGCATGGTTCATGATTTAATGTTACAATGTTTATAAGTCAATAGTTCATAATTTAGGGTTAATGATTCATGTGTTCGGAGTTCACGATTTATGTTGTATGACTCGATTTTAGAATAAGACACAATTGAGATAGGATAAATGTGGAGCAGAGGATCTGAACTAGTATATTTTTTTATTTTATTTTTTCTCCTAATCTAAGAAACAAAGAAAAAACTCTCCCCTCCCCCCACGATGACTCGAACCCAGGATCAAATGCCTAGGTAGTAGATGCTCTGCCACTTGAACTATCCAACTTCGTCTGAAGTAGTATATTTGTAGGCACTTGAGTATATGTTGCTAAAAAATGGATAAATTTCACATTACTAATTAATGCAGCATTAAGTTTTAGTACTTGGGGTACTTGCCAATAAAGCCAATAAAAACTACAAACAGTTAATAAAGGGACGAAAATGTGGTATTCATACTGTATATTTTACTAAATCTAAAAGATTTGACTTGGGATGGTGATCAATTCATAAAAGACAAAAAATTGTTCGAGATCGTTACACGGTGTACCGGAAAAAATATCATTGTAGTAAAAGTATCATTTTTATATCGAAAGTATTATCTTTATAGTTCCATTCTAGAACGCTACAATAATATATGCTACATGCGCTAACGCTCTCATCTTTTTATTCTTTCTTTCTTTTTTTTTTTCCTTTCGCAGAACATCCTATTTCATTTTTCGTTTTTTTTTTTTTCTTTTGATTTTCGAACATCTGAAATATAAAATGTGAATCATGAACCGTGAATGCATGAATAATGAATTCATAATTCATGAAGCGTGAAATAGAACTATAATCTAATAACAAAGTTTAACCTTAGGCGATAAATTTGAACCTGAACAATAAACTCATAAACCCGTGAACCATGAATTAAGAAAAATAAACAATGTAAATATATTCGAGATACACCATTAACTTATCTTCACTTTTTCCTATTTTTGCTATAATTAACACAACCAAAAAAAAGAGAGAAAATAAAAATTCTATTGAGAGAATAAAAAGTTATCTCAAATAATAAATAGTTGTCATAACTATACTATTAGAGATTATATGTCATCGTTAATTATTTGCCTTATCGGTCACAAATATTATTTAATAAAAACAAAGTCGTCTCAAATGCATATTATGTATTGTTTAACAAAATAATGTTAATGGGCCGAGTACCGAACTTAAATGTGAAAGCCCAACTATATTTAATTGGACCGACTACTTAGCCCAATTGCATACAGTTCATATATTTTTATTACTTATACCTCGAAATTGTCAAAAGCCCAATGGGCTCAATTACTGCGCTGTATCTTGCTCTCAAGATTTAAACTGGGCTTATTGGGCTGCTGAGGCCCAGCATGAATTCTATAGAGGCCCAGCAATATTTTCCCAAACTTGCTACCTACTCATTTTTCTCATCCATGGACAATTTGCTTTAATTATGTGGAAATGTATTAAAAAGAGGGTAGGCGTTAGTCGAGCGGTTGGTTGATTGAGTTCTAGTGTATAATCGGAACTTAGATATAGTTAAATAAGATCTAGGTGGAATGAAGCGGGAAGAGTCATCCAATGTTAAGATAGATCGAAACTCGCCACTAAATGAAAACTTTTCGAATAGAATGGGTGGTTACGATTGTAATTTACAATGTGGGATCAACTGAATTGGATTGTATCAACAAACGAAAGGAAATCCATATGGAAAATAGCGATTTTTTATAGCAAAGAATATGCCCTTCTTTCCCTTTTTTTTGTGAGTAAGTAGATATTATAATTCTAATTTAAGGACACCTTTGGTTATTTTTTATTCAAGATATTTAACTTTTTTTTATTGTTACTTACATGTTCAAATTACATGAATGTTTCACATTGCAACTTTCTAGTGACATTTTCAACAAAAGTAGTTGTGCGTGACCAGCATGTGCTCGAATCACCTTATATAAAAACATATTTGCGTCCCTTGAAGTGCCTCCACGTGAGTTAGACGTCTGATTTTGGCTCCAAAAGGGATTAAACTCTAATTTCACTTAATCACAAACGAACAAAAAATGATCCCCTAAAATTTCCCTTTTTTGCTGCACAAAATCACGAACTATCATTCATTTTTTTAGTAAATCGAGGGAAGCCCCCTTCAATCTCGAGCAAATTCGGATAAGCCCAATCTCAATTTTAAAATTCCGTCATTAGGGTTTCGTGTCAAAGCTTACTTTGGTGCGGTTATTGATTTTCCATCACCAAACCGTTTGAAAGATTAATTCATGGCTAAATGTTCAGAGAACCGTTAATTTTCTTGTAATTTTTATTTCATTTTAAACATTTTGATACAATTATCTTGATTTTTTTATTGAAAACACTCATATAAAAATCTTGAAAAATGTACAAATAATTGAATCTCATGTTCAGAACCAAACAGTCCTTTAAATCCATTAGGTTTAAACTAATGTATCCAACCATCCCAAATTTCGCAACAATTATCGAAATTTATAAGTTTCGGTGCAGTCATTGTGCTAACATTTTCAAAGAACCGAACTTTGGTACGATTATCAATTTTCCATCACCAAACCATACCGTCTCATTCATACCCGATCCAACTGGTAGATCATTTATTAACAGAAATAGAATGTCACAGATTTAAAATTACCAACACTTTTAGGTTGAACCCGCAGAAAAACATTTGCCTAGTGACATTTTTCAACACTTGTTCTTGTAACTTCCTTTAATATATATATCTGTTCTTTCAATTTTTGCTACTACCTCCGTCGCAGCTAATCTTGCACACTTTCCGTTTTCGTCCATCCCAGCTAATCTTGCACACCCCTCAAAATAGTTATAACACAATCTTCATCCTCAATTCACCTTTGAAAAATTAACAAGCACTTAAAAAGCAGTTTTTCTTAATATTTCTGCCAACCTCTCATGTGCAAGATTAGCCGGGACGGAGGTAGTATTTCACAGCATATACTGCTATAGCAATATCCAGATTTGCATCTTTCAATTATTATCTGAAATCTAATAAAAATAGAGCCTTCATACAGATCACTTTCACATCCCTCATAACTCCAACAAAGACATTTATTATGAAGCTACTCTTCGACTCTTTCCAAACTGCGAGTCGATTTCGCGACGAAAACGACGTTTTACGTTCAACGATTGAGAAAACTCTGATGCATTTGATCTCTCTCAGAGAGCTCAGTGGTCCTCCATTTCAGGATAACTGTTAGCTACCTTTCCTCAGACTTCTTTCAGCTTTAATTCTATATATAATTTTAAGTATTGGGATCGAACAGTTTAAAACAAGCGTAGAAATATCAAACTATATTCGGTTAAGTAATTTTAAAGTGATAAGTTACTATTGCGTAAAATTAATGCCCTTTCCAGGTATATATAGAGAGAAAACATACACATGGGCACAACTTCATAAAGCAATAAATTCAGGCTTTTTGCCTTTGCCTTATTTTGTTCTATATATATTTAAAGTATTCGATTTAACAGTTTCAAACAAGTGTAAAAATATCAAACTATATACGAGTTTTCACACATATGGGCACAGCTTCATAAAGCAATAAATCCAGGCTTTTTGTCTTGAGCAATGCATAATTAAAGGATTCGGATTTAACAGTTTAAAACAAGTGTAGAAATATCAAACTGTATTCGGGGTTTCTGGGGCACAGCTTCATAAAGCAATAAATTCACGCTTTTTGCCTTGGACTTATTTTGTTCTATATATATTTAAAGTATTCGGGTTTAACAGTTTAAAGTAAGTGTAGAAATATCAAACTATATTCGAGTTTTCACACATATATATGGGCACATCTTCATAAAGCAATAAATTCAGGCTTTTTGTCTTGAACAGTACATAATTAAAGCATTCGGATTTAACAGTTTAAAACAAGTGTAGAAATATCGAACTGTATTCGGGTTTTCACAGAAATGAGGCACAGCTTCATAAAGCAATAAATTCAGGCTTTTTGTCCACAACAAAATAAGGCTATATTGTCTGGCCTTATAATGCAGTGGGGAATACCTTGTTTGATCTCATCGACTCTATAACAGTATAGTCCAATTCTTGCAAGATTTTCGGGATATTATTGCGAATTCACTCGATAATATGCCCACAAGTAATACAAACATAAGGTCATCTTCATTATTGGGACAATACTTTTGGTTAACACTAGTGATCAAGGCTGTTCATGAAGTGATCCCTATGTTCTCACATTGACACACTGTGTGACAAATAATTCTTCAGTGTGTGCGTTTAAGGTTGGAGAGCACTGAAGTACTGTTGGTTGAGGTAAATAACGTGGTGAAAAAGTAGACAGCATAAGGTCATCTTCATTATTAGGACAGTACTTTTGGTTAACGCTAGTGATCAATGTTGTTCGTCAAGTGATCCCTATGTTCCTAAATACACACACTGTGTGACAAATAAGTCTTCCGTGTGTGTGTTTGAGGCTGTCGAGCGCTGAAGTACTGTTGACTGAGGTTGAAAAGTAGGTGAAAAAGTAGATACCATAAGGTCCATCTTCATTAATATTAGGACAGTACTTTCGGTTCACTAGTGATCAAGGTTGTTCATCAAGTGATCCCTATGTTCTCAAATACACACACTATGTGAGAAATAATTCTTCCGCGTGTGAGTTTAAGGCTGTCGAACGCTGAAATACTATTGACTGAGGTTGAAAAGTAGGTGAAAAACTACCCTAAGGTCATCTTCATTAATATTGGGACAGTACTTTTGGTTAACATTAGTGATCCCTATGTTCTCAAATACACACACTGTGTGCCAAATAATTCTTCACCGTGTGTGTTTAACGTTGTCGAGCGCTAAAGTACTGTTAACAGAGATAAACAAAGCAATGAAAAGAACGTGAAAAAATAGATTTAGTCTTCCCCGATATATTAAAAGGAACCTTAAACAAACACATAACATTATGACGAGTCCTGGCCTTGTTACGAGATGCTCTCGAAGGGCGAAGAAGCCGTCGCTTTCGGGTCACTGAATGGTCTATTTGTGGCTCACTAACTTTGTGATAACCCTCCAAGGGAGTTGTTCTTTGTATTCTTGAGGAGTGCAGTGCAGTGCAGTCCCATATATTATGGTCTTTATTGATGTCATTTTCTGTCAAGATAAAAACAGTTGCATCTTCCATTTCTTCTTACACACATCACATGTTTCCTACATGATGTCAGTGGGCTTTTAAGTGTTGAAAGAAACAAACATTAAAACTGTGGGATTTTGGATCTAAATTAGCATTACTCAAAATGTAAATAGGGGCCCTTTTTCATTTTACAAAATGTATTTGTCTGGTAATGTAGTGGGGCCATGGATTCTTGAATTTGCTCAATTTGAGTGGCTTTTATTAATGCTTTGGATCAAAATATTGCTTTCAGACTAACAGTCTAACACTACAAGAAAAAAGGGTATTTGTCGCTAGTCTTTTGTAATTACAAGAGTGGTTACTAAAAGTAACTCCTTTTGTAACTATTAGTAGTCACATAAAATATTTCATACAATTTTAATCAAATTTGCTACAATATGACAAGTTCTTTTGCAACTACTTGTAATTACAAATACATTAGTAACTACAAAGTAGTTGCAAAAAAGTTTTTTACATCTTATTATAAGTGACTACCTTATAGTAACTGGGAAAATTTTATTTTTAGTCCTGTATGTGAGGTCTTGTCTAGTATAAGTCATGTATGTTACAAATACATTAGTAATTACAAAATAGTTGCAAAAAAAAATTTTGCATCATATTATAAGTGACTACCTTATATAGTAACTGGGAAAATTTCATTTTCAGTCCTGTATGTTAGGCCTTGTCTAGTAAAAGTCCTGTATGTTAGAAAATTACAATTTTAGTCATGTATGATCCAAAAGTTGTTCAATTTAAGGACACTAACCATCACCAATGACCAATTTAGCCGGAATTAGACTAATAAATTTGGGGATTTTGAGTGTTAATGCTTATGTATTAAGTATTTGTCCAGATAACATGTCAAATCATTAAATTACTTCAGTAGCTCGTCCAGAAAAGAAAAAAAATAGGTAAACCCTAATTTCCGTATGATGTGCATTTCATTTTATTTTTTATTTTATTTTTCTTTCTTTCTTCATCTTTCTCAAATTTATTACTCACGTGCGTCGCACGTAATTAATTGTGGCCAAATTGGCCGTTTCTGATATTCAGTGTCCTTAAATTGGACAACTTTTGGAATATACAGCATTTTTACTAGACAAGACCTAATATACAGGACTAAAATGATTTTTTCCCTATAGTAACTACTTTTAGATATTTAGTTACTAAAAATATTTTTGTGATTACTCTTCCTTTTTTGTAACTACATTTGGTAGTGACAAAAAACCGTATTTTTAGTAGGGATTACTCAAAATGTAAATAGGGGGCCTTTTTTCATTTTACAAAATGTATTTGTCTGGTAATGTAGTGGGGCCATGGATTCTTGAATTTGCTCCATTTGAGTGGCTTTTATTAATGCTTTGGATCAAAATGTTGCTTTCAGATTAATTTGGACAGAGAACAAGGCCATAACTTTGGCATATGAGGATGCAGGACTTAAAATAAGGGGGTTGATGACTTGATGTGGTCTGCCCATTTCACATGTCATTTTTTGTCCTAATGGTAGTCTCCATTTCAACAAAGAGTCGGCAATTGAAACATGGTTTTCAGTTTTAAACATGAACTAATGACTTATTACATGGACAAGAAATATATATCTAACCAAGACGAAGTTGGATAGCTCCAGTGGCAGAGCATCTACTACCTAGGTCTTTGGTTCTGGGTTCGAGTCACCGTGGAGAGAGGAAAGGATTTTTTCTTTGTTCTTAGATTAGGAGAAAAAAAAAATTTAAGAAATATCTAAACAAAAAGAGGGTTGTAGACAAAGTCTCCTATACACAAGGAGTACAGATCTTGCATTCGTGCAGTTCGGGTTAAACGGTGGATTCATGGAAAGGTGAAGTGTAATATCTAAACAAAAAGAGGGTTGTAGACAAAGTCTCCTATACACAAGGAGTACAGATCTTGCGTTCGTGCAATTCGGGTTAAACGGTGGATTCATGGAAAGGTGAAATGTTTATACTGAAAGGTATTACTTGTTCTGATAAAAGGTATTACTTTCTGTAAGAATACCTTTCTTCAAAACAAGTAATACATTTCAATATAAACGCTAATACTTTATCAGCAAGATACATTTCTTCAAAACAAATAATATCTTTAAAGTTTAAATATAAACACTAATACTTTTTCATGGAAAATTGTTTTCGTGCAGTCGGTGTATAAGAAACCTACTCAAGAATGTACATAATGGAAAATTTCCACTTGAATGCCCAATGTTAGGACAATCTATGATCTATCAATAGAAGGTTTGAATTTGTAAGTTCTCAATTTGGAGTATGACTATTGATTTTTTTCGCAAGTAAGGCCTAGATTTTGAGTTTTATCATCACTTTAGGGCTTATGTATAGAAAAGAAGAAAGATGGTTGGACAAGAGTTTGATCAAGTGTTTTAATTGTGATGAGTTAGGTCATTATAAGAACCAGCGCACGACACCATTAAAGAATGAAAAATTAGCAAATGTTGCGAAAGAAGAGGTTGCAGATGCATTAATCTTAAATGTGAGCATATGAAGGTGTTATATATGTTCACAAGGTAAGTTGTTAGGCCTCGAGACAGTTGATGTTAGTCTCTGTGAGAATTTTGCTCTCAGAAAATAGAATGGATGGTTGTTTCGAAGGGTGGTAGAAACTTGAAGAAGCGGAAGTTGGAATTAGTACAAAGTAACTTATAAGGACCAGCATCGATGACATCTCTTGGTGGTGCATCATATTACGTGATCTTCATTGATGACTACTAAAAAGGTATGAGTTTATTCTGAAAAATAAACTTGATGCTTTTGATGCCTTAAGAAAGTGGAAAACCTTGGTAGAAACTGAAGCAGGTTTGAAGTAGTAAAGTGGTTGAGATCTGACAATAGTAGAGACTATTTGCTCCGTGATTTCAAAGATTATTGTGTTGCGAATGGCATTCATATGGAAATGATGTTGAAAGGAACCCCCCAGCATAATGGTATTGCAGAACGTATGAACAAAACCATGAACTCAGTGCACACTGCATCCAATATACAATCGTTTTTGCGATATTTTAATTTTAATATACATAAGAGTAGAGCTGACAAAATCGATCCACTCCCATATTTTAGATGGATTGAGTCATAGAAATCTAAACGTGAAGAACCACCCGACTTGTTATCCGATCGGCTAAAAGTCCGACGGACCACAGACCAGCTAAAAAGTCTTAGTGTATTTAAGCAAACTGAGTTAGACTGGGCTCAAAAAGTTTTGCCCAATAAAACTTTGAGGCGGACCTATCCAGCTCGACATATGATATTAGCTCGATAATCGGGCCGAGCGAAGCCGCTCGGATTACAATCTTTGCGGCTGTGCCTCACTTGATCTAAGCTACATTTTTTATGACTGAAGGTACATTGCAAGAAGAGTACTTCTTCATGTGTACCATATTTGGACTACTCAATGTACTATGCATACTTTTTGTCCTTGTAGACTCCACATAGTAATATAGAATATTCCAATTCCTTATGTATATATGTGTGTGTAGAGTGTGTGTATTTGGAAATGTATGTTACATAAATTTTATTTTTTTATTTCATATTTGTATATTATTTACTATTCAATTAATCATTGGAGCACCAAATATTGTGTATAATTTAAGATACTATGTTGCAACAATCTAACTATATATTGAAAATTTAAAAAAAAAAATAGGATTTTTAAATGGGCAAAGTCTCTCATGTCCACCAGTTGTACGGTGCGATTTAGAGTGGATATCACGATTTATGCTTAAAGGTATCACATGTTCTAGGTAAAGGTAGCATAATAAATTTATCCAGAATAGATGATACCTTTAAGCATAATACGTGATACCTTTAACCATAGTACATTTACCCAAATTATGTAATACCATTAGGTAAATAGCAATACATTTTGACTCATGACTCGTATTGCACGGATCTCACAGGAGACATCCCCTTTTAAATAAAGGGAGGTCTCTTGTGCCCTAGTTAAGATCCCTGCAATCCAGGTCATGGGTCAAAAGGTATTACTATCTATGCCTAAAGGTATTATATGTGATTGGTAAAGGTATCACGGTGAAAATGTATCACGATATATGCTTAAAGGTATTACATGTTTTGGGAAAAGGTATATTTTAAGTATAAATGATGATACTCAACCCAAATTGTACCGTGCAACTGGTGCATATGAGACTTTGTCTTTAAATAAAGAACTCCCTTCATCAAGACGGGAAACCATAGCATATACTCCCTTTGTCCCGCGATAATTTGTACACTTTTTTTTTTCGAGGTGTCCCTAATTTGCACACCTTTAAAAAGGAAATTTCACTTAAAATCTCCACCCTTAAAATCTCCACTCTCAATTTCCACCTTTGAAAAAGTCAATTAAAAAGCAAAAAGCAGCTCTTTCTTATTCCACGTGCCGAGAGGGGTGTGCAAATTCTCTTGGGATGGAAAGAGTATATGTTATATAAATGGCAAAATGCATGTGTAGTACTTTTCACTATTTGTAAGTACTTTTATTATTGTATAGATCCGGCCCTTTAATTATTAAAATATTTATTCAGGTCTCTAAACTACTAAAAATCATTTCGTCCATGTCCTTATCGGGATTTTCAGGAAAATACTATGTATTAGAGAAAATGATATCGTTAAAGCGTGTTATAGTAATACTATCATAAAGAATTTACCTGAATAATCAATTGGGATACAATATAACTTCTAGCATTAGCTAGAAGCAGGAACACCGAATATATAATTTTAAAGCAATATCATAGAATGTGAAGCTACAAGAATATGATCAAGAATATGATGATACTATATTCTTATGCTTATGAAATCTCCTAAGATATATATATAGGCTAAAAAGGTTTCCAAATGTCAAGGAATAAGCAACATCCACATGTGCAATAAAAAATGCATTAATAACAAATATAATATATGATTAATGAAAAGAGATCTTGGAGCCTTTATTATTAATAATAAAAATAATAATAATAATAATAATAATAATAATAATAATAATAATGAATTATTTGGGGGGTGGAGGGTACAGTGTACCCATTTAATACTATAAAATGAAATATTAAATAAACATAATAATTATATATTATAATACATAAACTATTTCTTTTTAAATAAAAGCGACCGAAGGTAACAGAAATGGTCGAATTTGTCTATTTTGCCTTTAAAGATTTACGGGCCAGCATATTGTTAAGACACTTTCTCACCAAAACTATTTTTGCCTTCAAAGTTCTGCAAATTATTTGAGATTTTTAAGACACTTTTTCACAAAAAAATATTTGAGACGCGTTTGAAATCACTTTTATTATCACAAATATATTGTATTCGAGTTATTGAGACGATAATAAAGTTGTGACAAATACCTATTATTTGAGAATACTTCTCATAAATTGTAACAAATACTCATTATTTAAGATCATTTTTATTGTCTCAAAAGATTATTTTTATTGTATAACCCAAATATCCAACAAATATTACTCACACTATACCCGAATGAAATATGAAAAAGTACGGGAAAAATATGCTCGTACCTTACCCGATCCATTTACATCGGTAGGGAAGGGGGTAAATATGGTAAAGAGATGGATAGAAACACACATCACTATCATGCAGGCAGCAGGAGGCAAAGTAGCAAATGCCAATAAAGCATGAGTGACATCATCTTTCTATCTCAACAGTTACTTCTAATCATTGCATATACAGTTTTTCCTTTCTCCAATGCCAATTGTAATAGACTACAATGTCATCTACTCACGGGAGTCGTATATATATATGTCTCAGAAAAATACTCCATCCGTCCCGACTTAATTTTCATATTTTAATAGATATAAGGATTAAAAAAAATAGATTTTGTGAAATCTTTTACTTTTTCAAAGGTGAAAATTGAGTATGGAAATTTTGTGGGAGAGATTGTGAGAAAAATTTTTTGGGACGAATCGAAAAAGCAAGTAGGCAAGAAAAATTAAGTCAGAACGGAAGGAGTACAAATTAATGGTTATTTTAGATAAAAAAATTAATTAAGTTTTATAAGATTTTACCATAATAGATACATTAACATATACTGACAGTAATAGATAAATCGAACTGTATATTTATATTATATACACTACAAGAAAAAATCAAATTAACATGATATCGATTTCTAAATTAAAGTAGTGACGAATTTGAGACGAAATAGTTGTCTCTAAAATTTAGAGACTGATTTTATTCCGTCTCTAAATTTAGTGACGGAATTTCGGTCTCTATTATGAAACTAGAGACCAAATTACCTATCGAATATAAATGGATTATGTTATAGACTATCTCCCTTGTTAATTGGATTATTTCCTGAGCTAACAAAACGAAGGTTGTTTATTCTATATTCTATTATGCTCGTAATAGTAATAATGGAAGAATTTTGTTTGTAACAAGAAAGAGAAGTAGATTTATTCTATACTCGATAAGTATCAATACGCAATGGTGGATTGGTCTTTAATATTGGGTTGCTATTTTGTCACTAATCGAATACTAATGATTTTTTGTAATTTTTCGTCACTATTCTATTTCTATTATGTTTTATTTTGTGACCTATATTATTCATCACTAATTTTCATCTCTAACATGAATTTCTTTCGTAGTGATATATATGAGTGTTGTAAGTATTGTTACTTCCTCAATCTCAAAATAATTGTGGTTCTAGAAAATTCCACACAGATTAAGGAACTTCACAAAATGATTGATATTAGTACAATTAAAAAAAATCTTTTGTGATATAATTTTTGACCACTTGTTATATCAGAAAACTCATTACAAATTATTCGAGATCATTTTCAAATCACTTTTAGAGAATAAGTTTTGCAAAAAATGCATGAGATGCAAATATCTTACTTGTGATGCACGTTATCTCTAATAATAAAATTATGATAAATACTCTTTTTTTTTCTCAAAATAATATTTTTCTTGTAATGTATGCCCTTGCTCAATTTTAATTAACATAATCTTTTGAAAAAAGTTTGATTTTCTCTATCGTATTAACAATAATTTTCTATCTTCAAGACTCGGTTATAACATGGATTTTAGAACAATAGTGAAAATTATACTTTAAATTTTTAAGACGATAAACGTCATATGCTGAAACGATAATTATTTTAGGACGGACAGAATATTATACTCTCTCCGTTCCACTTAAATTTGCATACTTTCTTTTCCGGTCCGTCTCACTTAACTTTGCACACACTTAAAAAATAAATTTCTCTCACAATCTCCACCTTTTAAAATGTTAAAAAATTTTCAAAATTTACTTTTTCTTAACATTCGTCTCGAGTCAACCGTGTAAAATTAGCTGGTGCGGAGGGAGTACAAATTTGCTTTAGCATCATGATGATTATACATGGGGTCTTCCTCATATGTCTCCATCTGTACTCTTGGCAACCTCTACCTCCCACCAATTACATGCTTCTCATAAATATAGGGTTTTTATTCTCCTCTTTAGTGGAATCCAGGTTCCTTTAGGTTGTACTTGGTTACAAGTATACGTAGGGGTGGGCACATTTTGGTTTTACCGATCGAATCAAATCGAAATCGATAATTGAATTTGGTACGTATCGAACGCATTCGGTTTGATACTCGGTTTTGCAATTTTTTACATTCCGATATTCGATTCTTTTCGGTAAATATCGATAGGTAATTTGGTTTTTACCGAATACTGATCGAGAGATATATAGATATAATATACTCCCTCTGCCCTAATGAACTTGTACTTGGAGATCGGCGCACATATTAAGAAAAAGTTATTTTTTTTAATTTTGTTGATTTTTCAAAGGTTGATTGAAAGTGGAGATTGTGTTGTAACTTTCCTTATTAAAAAGTGTGATAGCTTGCTTGGAACGGACGAAACGGAAAGTGTACAAGTTCACTCGGGACGGAGCGAGTTTATACTATTTTGGTTTGTTGTTGGGCATTATATTAACTCGTTTGGCTCAAAAAAGAATGTTGAACTTATTTGAACCGAAACTGACTTCGTGTTGCTAACTTATTCTGCAGTTTGTGGACTCTATGTTTAAAACGGGATGTTGAAAAACGAAAAAACAGTCTAAATTTGCCGAAATCTGCAATTTCAAAATAATATATATATATATATATATCAATTTTTGAGGATATGTAAATTGATGTGAAAAATATAAAAAGAAAAGTGTGCAAATTTTAATGGGACGAAGAGAGTAACATCTCATTAAATTTTTTTTTCACCTCCAACAAAAAAAGTCAATTGAACAGTAATTTTTCATAAAATACAAAAATAGTTGGTGTTCTTAAATTCAGTGTTTTTCTGAGAATTTAACTTAGAAACCATCTTTTCAAAGAGATACGATATAGCTGTGACTAGTTACTTGCACATCAATTGATATAAGTGGTCAATAGTAATTATTAGGCTGTACAGTAACGTGTGGACCTTTCATCAATCACCACCATTAAATTTCTACGTCCCCGTGTCAGCTAACTTTTCATAGTTGATCGGCCACAAATGTAAAGAAATTACAAATTTATTTTTTCTTTGATTTTTTTAAAGATGGAGATTGAGTTGGAGGAAAACAACCCTCACCGTTTCACTCTCAACCCCGCCAACCCTGGCTTGCCACCCTCGCAAATTTGGACAAAAGTTTTTGATTTCATTTTTATTTTCCTCTGCAATTTTGAATTTCATGTAGAACTACAGATAAATGAAATTTTAATTATGTCATAAGTTTATATTTGATATTTCATATGTTAATGACTTAGATATACGAAAAAAGGATCAGTTATACGGGCCTAGGCGGCATAAAACTGTGCGTCTACCGATTTTCTATTTCTGCAACCTTAACATGAATGTGAATAAATTTCTAGAGAAATGGAAAAGCGGAGGAAATTATATTTTCAATATTACAAAATATCATCTAGAATTATTTTCTAAAAGGTTCCTTAATACTTCCTCCGTCCCACTCAAATTTGCCCACTTTTCTTTTTGGTACGTTCACATTAATTTGCATTCTTTTAAAAATGAAATTTCTTTTACAATCTCCACCTCTAAAAAGGTCAATTAAAAAGCAAAAAGTAATATTTTCTTAATATACGTGTCCGATACTACATGCAAATCCGAGTGAGATGGAGGGAGAATTAATTTAGCATTGACTCATGGTTCTGCTCTAAAAGGGCCGTGCAGTTAATGCAAATGAATGTCATATATTTTAGTAGCGAACTGTCTCCTGTAAATGGAACTGATGAGGGCAAATGAATGGACAGTTACATTATTCAGTGCTATCTCCGTCTCATTCAAATTTGTACATAGGATCGGGCACGTATATTAAAAAAGAAATTATTTTTTGCTTTTTGATTTACGTTTTTAAATGTGAAGATTGAGGGTTGAAATTGTAAGAAAAAAATTTTCTTAGAGATGTGCAAATTGATGTGAAACGTATCGAAAAGAAAAATGTGCAAATTTGAGTGGGACGAAGGAGTAATTAATATTTGCAATTAATGAACACATTTCCTCCTCTCTGTCCACTCATATATATCGACTTGCAAGTGGATTTATTAAAGTTGTGATTAAGACAATGCATGATTCATAGTTTAAGTTTAGGATTAAACTTGCAAGTCGCAATCGAAGTATTTGATCTCGGATTGATCACTAATTTTTTAATGGAGGACCATCCGGAAAGAACTCCACATATTCCTCATCGGAAGATAATTGATAGTCGGAATTATCTAATAGAGTGGCTAGAAATTTGGTTTTCGATGCGCCTTCTGCGACATAGCTGCACCCACATTTACTACGTCCCTCGCATCTTTGGCCCCTTCATCAGCATGATGACTAGCCAAGAAATCTGTTGCTAACACATTGATCTGTTGGCTGATCTGCATGAAGTCATTTGCATATTAGCATGGCCGGACCTCCCATTAGTCGGGAGAGTCCGTCGCCTCGAGCCCCGGAAAATTGTAATAATTTAGGGGCCCAAATAAATATATAGAGTGTTGCAAATGCTTCAACTTTTTTATGTTTTTCTTTAAGTTTGAGCATTAGGAAAAAGAATTATAGATCCATTTAATAAACTCGATCGACTCAGATCCAAATATTTATAGGTACGACCCTGCATATTAGTGCTTCCCGTTAGCGGTATCAAAAAGTTTGAAAGGTATGTACAGATCGTTGTCGTAACCCTGAATACCAATTGCCACGGCAAGAGCATGTATACGAGCACAAGAACACACAAATACAAACCATTGATTCACAATGAATCCGTTTTTTATTTATTAAAATCAAACCCTCTAATGCAATAATCAAAATAATATAACATGGTCAAAACTAATCATAATCTAATAGGAAATAAATCAAACACTACAACAAAAAGGTTTTGTGGTCCAAATAATGAGTATTTGCCACAACTTTAGTGAAATTGTCTCAAATAATAAGTATTTATCACAACTTTGTCACAACTTCATTGTCGTCTCAATAACTCGGTCGCAAATAACATATTTGTGACCACAAACGTGGTCTCAAATGCATCTCAAATATTTTTTGCAACGACTAGTTGTCTCTAAAAGTAGTCTCAAATAATTAGTAGAAAGATTTGTGACAACAAGTGGTCACAAATAACTTAGTATTAACCACAATTGCGGTGTCAAGAAAATATCTTACAAAAACCCCCTTTTGTTGTAATGAAATGACATGTGTTAAACTATCTTACGTGTCTACGATAAGTAGGGGAACGGGACTCTACTTTTCGATCGGTGAACAAGTGACAAGTGTCCTAGTAATTAAAAAAATTATATATAGGAGATAGTCAATCTCTTAATATATTTTGGTAATTGTAGCTATAATAAAAGTATATTAAGTAGGCAAAACAAAGGGCAACTTGAAAATAGTGTACATGCTTTGACTGGTAGTCATGATATTGATGTTTCCAAGAGTGCACGAGTGTGTGTATGTGTGTGTTTTTCTATGCATTTTAAGATGTCCAGAATTTATCTTTGATCATCTCAAAACAATCTGTGCCTCCCCATATAGACAACCAAGATGGACCACTTTTTTTTTTAATATTTATATTTGTTTATTACTCTCTCCGTCCCGATTTAACTTGTCTAGCTGATCGGATACCACTACAAGAAAAAAGGTCTTTTGAGACCACTTTTAATGAGTATTTGTCACAACTTAAGTAAAGTGGTCCCAAATAATAAGTATTTGTCACAACTTATGAGTATTTGTCACAACTTTATTGTCGTCTCAATAACTCGGTCGCAAATAATATATTTGTGATCACAAAAATAGTCTCAAATGCATCTCAAATATTTTTTGCAACAACTAGTTGTCTCTAAAAGTAGTCTTAAAGTTGTCTCAAATAATTTGTAGAGAAATTTGTGACAACAAGTGGTCACAAATAACTTATTATTAGTGACCACAATTGTGGTGTCAAAAAGTCATATACGAAATACCTCTTTTGTTGTAGCGTACGAAGGTTAAGAAAAAACAAATTTTGTTAAATCTTTGACTTTTTTAAAGGTAGAGATTGAGGGTGGAGATTTTGAGGATGGAGATTGAGAAATTTGTCATTTGTGAACTGATAAGTTAAATCGAAACATATCGAAATGACAAGTAGACAAATTAAGTTGGGACGGAGGGATAATTGTATTGAGTGGACTATGGTTGAAGAAAAATTGGTGTGGGGATTGACTTTTGACTAATGTTTATTATTCCCTAATATCTTTAGAAGTTATAAAGTTAATTTAGTACTTGATTGGTGGATTAATGTGCATGCATAGAAGAAGCAGTCAACACTATCTCCAAAGCAAATGCTGGATTTAAATTGGGATAGATTGTCTAAACCCTAATAAAATAATGTTGGTGTATAGCACATGCATGTTGTGCATTAGTACCATGAAACAAGGAAATAAATAGATATCTTGTGAGGGGACGAAGTCTCGTGTGCATCAGTCGTACGGTGTAATTTAGGGTGAATATCACGATTTATGTTAGAAGATATCATATATTTTGAGTAAAGATATTATAATACATTTACTGTAAATAGGTGATACATTTAAATATAATTCGTGATACTTTTCATCCATAATACATGTATCCACATTATGTAATACATTTAGGTATAAATGGTAATCTCATTTGACCCATGATCCGAATTGGACGGATCTAAGATCCGTGCAACTATTGCACAAGAGACCGACCCGTTCTGTATATGGAGGAATTTCATATCTATCTAGTTGGATACGGTCTAATTAGGAAAAATCATCTTTTAGTCATGCATGTTAAGGATTGTCAAGAAAAAGTTCTGTATGTTTCGAAATTTCAACTTTAATCCACTATGTTTTGAAAAATGTTCACTTTAAAGACACCAAACGTTGTCGTCCCTGGAATATGCGCACGAGACCCAATAAATTGGGGATTTCAGGTCAAAAGGCTAACGTGATAGTTATGAATCCAAGTGTACATGTCAAGCAATTAAATCAACACACCAATTCAAAAATACAAAATCTAAATCCACATCACCGTTAGACTTCTTGGAGGAAAATAACTCGTCCTTTCTGGTTTATTTGATTAATTACATATACACCAGGATAAACTGCTACATTAGTCATTTGACCGAAAATCCCCCAATTTATTAGGTCACATCCGGCACAATTAGTGGTGGCCGATGTCTGGTGTCCTTAAATTGAACATTTTTCGAAACATAGTGGACCAAAATCGAAATTTTGAAACATACAGGATTTTTTCTAGACAAGTCCTAACATACAGGACTAAAAATGGGTTTTCCCCTATCTAATTAGAATAATTTACTCTTTTTTTTAAATATAAAAATTTCATTGATCGGATTTATCAGCCAGCACTTAATGACGAAGGAACAACGGAGCAGAATCCCAAATTATAATTTATCTAATCTACTAATTCAAAATAAAATTCAAGAAGCAAAATTAAGGAATGAGGAATTGTTGGATGTGATAAAGCACCAGAAAACAAGCAGCTGAGTTATCAGCTACACCTAGTTAAGCTAAGATGGCAAAATCACTTGGAACCTGTAAATCTTGAAGCTCCCACTACGATCAGAGACGGAAAAATCCGTCTCTAATTATATGGTATCCATTTTTAAATTAAAGTAGGGACTGATTTAAGATGAAATAGTTGGTCTTTATAATGCACGTCTCTAAATTTATCGATTTATTCTATCTTTAAATTTAGTGACGGAATTTCTGTCTCTATAATGAAGTTAGAGGCCAAATTATTCGCAGAATATAGACGGATTAGTCATCCCCATACCCCTTGAATTAGTCATTATTAATCATTAGTAATTAGTCATTATCAATTGATTAACAGGTTGATGATAATGGTAATTATGTTACTATTATTGTTATTAGGGTCAATTTCAGAAAACAGTTTGTGCTATAAGCATTTTTGCACTTCACAACCAAACTTTTTTTATTTTTCTGATCAGTACTAATCGTTTTTTTTTTATTTTTCTATCCTCTAAATATATATTCCAACTATAAATGAACATATACCCAGCACATGCCAAAAGCTCCAATAAAATGATAATATATGAAAATTCCATATCGTTATCATATCGAAAATTCAGTGCGGTATCAATATTTACCGATACCGATATCGTACTGAAATTTTGGTATATCGAATGTTATATCGTCGTCATGTATCAATATATATTTTACTCACCGTTGATTTTGATATACTATATCGAAATTTCTTAGTATAAGGTTAGAAATTTGCTATGCTGAAATACCGAACTACCAAAAATCGCAAAAAAAAATGGGATATTGAAATATTAAAAAAAAAAAAAATTGATACATTGATATATACGAAATATCAAAATATTTGAATTCTCGTACTATTATTGTACCGAAAATCTCGATATATTCAATATTTTTTCAATACGATAAGTGAATATTTGAAATTTTGGTTTTTTTTTTTCCCCACGTCTAGTTGTACTATCATGAAGGAAGTCATTTTAAAGTTTAAAATCAATGAGAATTTCGAGGAGATCTAATTTCAATAAAATATACTCCCTCCGTCTCACTTAAAACCGTCTACTTCTCTTTTCGATCCATCCTAACTAATGTTCTCATCCCAAAAAAAGAAACTAATCCCACAATCCTCACCCTCAAAATCTCAACCTTTAAAAAAGTCAAAGAACTGTTTTTTCTTAACATCCATGTCCAATTAAAGTGGCAATTTTAATCGAAATAAAAGGAGTATCATATACTCTCTCGATCAATAGTAACTCAGCGTTAGTCTTCGACCCTAAGTAAACACTCTTTGATAGGTCCTTAAGTCCAAAGAATCAACCAACTGCCTAATTATGCATTCTCATGTAACAAAATTATCTATTTTACTATTCTTGTTTTTTACCCAAAAGAGAGAGAGAGAGAGTTATCCTAGTGACAACAGTAATGGATTGAGCTTGCACCTTTCAATCACTCACCACACACTCCTAATTTCTGTGTGTTTTTTTTTTTTTTTTTCTTCTGCAGCAGCTTTATCAGTCTTGATTTTCCAAACTCCACAGATGATTGTTTAGATATGGATCTCGGTAGTTGAGGTTGTGCATTTCGGGTGTAGTTTTCTACGGTGTAAATAACTTTGTACAGAGACATTGTGAATAACTATACTGTAGAGAAAGAATGTAAGAGAACTACACCGAAATGCACAGGCTCAACTACATAGGATTCAGATCCAAAAAATTATCTGCGGAGTCTCTCTTTACATTCACTACAAGGAAAAGGGTCTTTTGAGACCACAAAAAAGTGGTCTCAAATAATGAGTATTTGCCACAACTTAAGCAAAGTGGTCTCAAATAATAAGTATTTGTCACAATTTATGAGTATTTGTCACAACTTTATTGTCGTCTGAATAACTCCGTCGCAAATAATATATTTGTGACCACAAAAGTGGTCTCAAATGCGTCTCAAATATTTTTTGCAACAACTAGTTGTCTCTAAAAGTAGTCTTAAAGTTGTCTCAAATAATTTGTTGAGAGATTTGTGACAACAAGTGGTCACAAATAACTTATTATTAGTGACCACAATTGTGGTGTCAAAAAGTCTTATGCAAAAGACTTCTTTTGTTGTAGTGATTGTGGATAACTTTGTACAGAGATATTGTGAATAACTACACTCACTAAAAAAAAAGTCATATTAGAGACAGAAATTAGTAACAGATAATATCGGTCACAAAATAAAAATAGAATAGAAATATAATAGTGACGGAAAGTGGCAAAAAAATCACTAGTATCCGATTAATGACGAATTAGCAACCGAATATTAGAGACGGACATAATCCGTCTATTCGGTAGGTAATTCGGTCTCTAATTTCATAATAAAGAGAGATATTTTGTCACTATATTTAGAGACGAAATAAAATCGGTCTCCAAATTTTAGAAACCAACATTATAGAGACAGATAAATCGTCTCTAATTAGATTTTTTCTTCTAGTGACTGTAGAGAGTGTGAGAACTACACCAAAATACACACCCCTCGACTATAGAGCATTCGGGTCCTGATTTTTTTCTCTCTAATCCATCTCTCTCTCTCTCTCTCATGTATATATATACACACACAAACACAAAAACTCTACTGTGTCAGCTAATCTCTGAATGCCACTAATGAATTAACTCAAACAATTCTCCTCTCCACAATCATGAGAGAACCCTTCTATAATTTCTCCACAAACTGGTTCAACTTTTTCCCCCTAAACTCTTCTTCTTCTTCATCATCATCAAACCCTCCTCCTCCAACTCCTAAAGAAGCTCTTCCTCTTCTCAACACCCTAAATCCCAGTAGGGAATTACATCTTTACCCTTCATGCAGTAACCATGTTCTCAAGTCAGAAAACCCCACACCCAAAGAAACTTGTTCAGACAATAATGTCACCATTGCCCTACAAATAGGGCTTCCAAGCCCTAGTTCTGATTTAGGGGCTAGAATTGATGGTGAAGTTGTGGATAAAGAAGGTGATATTCTTGCTGGGCTGCCATTGAATATGGGACAGTACTGGATTCCTACTCCTTCACAGATCCTTATTGGACCTACTCAGTTTTCATGTCACCTTTGCTCCAAGACTTTTAACAGATACAACAATCTCCAGGTAATAATTCTTCCTTTTGCATTGTCGTAGAAGTCGCTAGGCGGTAGTCAGACGGTAGACTGCGGGCTAAGGAGATATCAGGGTCTAGGTCGGGCTGAGGACATAGGTGTCTTTAGACAGCCTGGGGAAAAAACTTAGGCAACAGATTGATTATCATGATTTTTGCATTATCGTAGAAGTCGCTAGGCGCTAATTAGACAGTAGACTGTGACTTAAGGAGATATCAGGGTCTGGGTCGGGCTGGGTGGACATATGTGTCTTTAGACAGCCTGGGGAAAAAACTTAGGCAACAGATTGATTATCATGAACCTTGAAAGCTTATAATCTTTCTGGATTGTCCTAGATGTTGCAGAAGTCGATAGGTGCCAGTTAGAATCTCCAGGTAATAATTCTTCCTTTTGCATTGCCGTAGAAATCGCTAATCGGTAATCGTTAGTTAGATGCTAGGCTGTGAGTTAAGGAGATATGGGTCTAGGTCGGGCTGGGGTAAACATAGGTGTCTTTAGACAGCCTGGGGAAAAAACTTAGGCAACAGATTGATTATCGAAAGCTTATAATCTTTCCGAATTGTCCTAGATGTTGCAGAAGTCGATAGGTGCTAGTCAAAAGATAAATTAGGGACTAGCGACTTATCAAGTCTAAGTCAGGTTGGATGGGACGTAAACGATTTTAGACAAGTAGGAATCGGGAAAAAAAAGTTAGGCAACAGAGGCCGTAATTGATTGTCATGATTCTTGAAAGCTTATAATCTTTCTGAATTGTCAAAATATTGTAATAGTCGCTAGGCGTTAGACGAGACACTGGGACCTAATAATTAATCGAGGCTTAGACCAGACCGGAAGAGGCATAGGCGTTCTTAGACGTGGAATCGGAAAAAATACCTAAATGATTATCATCATTCTTGAAAGATATTGATGAAGTAAGGATAACATAAGATTCTATTTTACTGGTTTTAGTTCAAGTCTTGAGATTCTTAAGTGTCTTGTCATGTCTAAAAGTGGCAGTTCAGATTCAACAGTCACTTCTCTGCATGTCTAGTGTCAATCACTTCTATTTTGATCTTTAATTTAATTCAACAAGAAAGTGAAATTTGAAAGGAAAATGATGGCTGGCGATATTCTAGTCGGAATCGATTCGGATTTTGATAACACATATTATATTAATTATGGCATATAATTAAAATATGTAGATTAAAATATGGTAAAAGATAGTGTTTGTACGGAGTAGGTGATCCAAAATGAGTCAGAATTTTTGTTTTTGAAAAAAATTATTTTTAGTTTGTCAATATAAATAAAAAATTTAATGCTAAATTTAATGTGAAGAAAAAAATTAAAATTAGATTAAGGGTAAAAAAGAAACAAAAAAAAATAACTTTTGAATTTTTTTCCAATAATTTTCCATCATAATTAAAAATCATTTTTAATTTCGTTAATGTTAGATTAAGTGTAAAGACGGTTATCAAAATTTTAACATTAATGCTATATTAAGGGTAACAAAAAGAGAACAACAATTTTATACTCATCCAAAAACGTTTGAATTTTTTTCTAATAATTTGTAATCTAATATTAGGGTTAATCGCAGTTTAAAAACTCACTTTAAAAAAATTAACCCAAAAAAGTGTAGTCCATTTTGTAATACCTTTTCTTCATATTTCTTTCAGAAATTCACTAATATGTTTGTTTTTAAGAAAGTCAAATTATGTAAAAAAAATAAAAAATATTGATAATCCCCAAATGTACTCCCTCCGCCTCACTCATATTTGTACACTTTCATTTTGGATACGTCCCACATCAATTTGCTCATCCTTTTTTAATTTCTCATACAATCTCCCCATCGGGAACTTCTATGCTACCTCATGGAGTAGCATAGAATTTCCCCTCCTCACCCTTAAAATCTTCACCGTCAATTTCTATCTTTGAAAACATCAATTAAAAAGCAATTTTTTCTTAATATGCGTGGTTAGCCCTATGTGCAAATTTGAATGGGACAGAGGGAGGATAAAAAGAATAATTTGAGGGGATGAAGTTGAATATTTTGAAGCCATTGAAATCTGTGCAAGAACAGTATAAATTTTGTGGTGAAAATGACAAGAGGGAAGGTAATAGCAAGCTGTGTTTCAGTTTCAGATGTTTTTAGTCTTGCTCTGCAAAATGTAAAGATCCACTGTCAATGGCTGCTCTTTTTGTCTCACCATTTTTACTATTTGTTTTAATAAAGTAATCCTCAAAACTTTACTATTAATTCTTACTTTCTCATTCATTTTATTCCTCCTGTCTGTGTTTCTTGCTCATGCACATTAATGGTAATAATCATGACTGTTATAAAAGTTCTCGTTTATCTCCGATTAAATTCAGTCTAGGCGTTACACGGTGCTTGACTGTCTTTATTTTTTCTCCGACTCTTCTCCGCTTAAAGTTTCAATCTATCTTCGACTACACCCAATCTAAGCATTAGACGGTCCTTACTGCCTATGTTTTTTTCTCAGACTCTTCCCTGTTTAACCCGCTTAAAGTTTCAGTTTATCTCCGACTACACCCAGTCTAGGCGTTAGACGATCCTCGGCTGCCTATGTTTTTTCTCCAACTCTTCCCCGTTTAACCCGCTTAAAGGTTTAGTCTATCTCCGAATACACCCAATCTAGACGTTAGACGGTTATTGGTTGTATATGTTTTTTCTCCTACTCCTGTCTGCTTTCCTTGCTCATGCACATTAATGGCAATAATCATTTTCCTAAAAGTTTCAGTCTATCTCCGATTACATCCAGTCTAGGCGTTAGACGGTCCTTAGCTATCTATGTTTTTTCTCCGACACTTCCCCGCTTAACCGGCTTAAAATTTCAGTCTATCTCCGACTACACCCAATCTAAACATTAGATGATCATTGGCTGTCTATGTTTTTTATCCGCCTTCTTTTCTTGCTCATGCACATTAATGGTAATAATCATTTTTCTGAAAGTTTCAGGCTATCTTCGACTATACACAGTCCAGGCACTAGACGATCCTTGACTGTTTATGATAAATTGACTCGATTTTAAAGTATGACGGTATTGACGAAGAATTAATTATAGTAATTACTTATAACTTTTAACAATATAATGGATAATTGTAGTGCGAGCCTAGTCAATTTCATATTATATAATCCCTCCATTTCAAAATAGATGCTGCTTTAGCATCTTAATCATTTTCTAAAATAATTGATGTTTTAGGTTTTTTTTCCCATTTTTCTCTATTTTGCCCCTATGTAAATTTAAAAATATCTTTGAATTTTCAATCTCCCACTCACATTTGATTTCATTAAATCTTATCTCCATAAATTTTAGGGGCTATATTTGGTAATATATTTATTTCTTAATTATTCTGTTTTTTTCTAAAACATCATCTATTTTGGAGTGGAGGGAGTAGTATTTACTCCCTACATTTCATAAAAGTTGTCCATTTTTCTTTTTCCTTCTTTTTCTATGTCAACCGTGTTTCACTTTAAAATATTAATTAATTATAATTATTTTTGTGGTTTTGTAAGTTTAAAGTTCATGATTTAGATTCAATTCATAGTCATGTTTAGATATAATGCCTAGGGTTCGATTTTTTGGAATAGGAAAATATTTTATAGGCCAAATTTATGATTTCATAATTCACGGTTCATGATTCATGATTTAATGGTTCAACGTTCATAGATCAGTGATTCATGGTTTAGGGTTCATGATTCGTGTGCTCAGAATTTACGATTCACGTTGTAAGGTTTGATTTTGAAGTAGGACATAGTTAAAATATGATAAAAGTGAAACAGAAAATCCGAACATGTCTCATCGGGGTACCGTAGGTATGCCAATGGACTTTGTTAAGCAAAATATGCACTTTTATGAGACGAAAGAAGCATATTGATAATATATCAAAATTTAACGTATACTTGTATCGTACGAATCGCTTCTCTCCCTAAAATTCTACGTCCGTCACTGCATGCATAGACAATACACATTAGCCTCTAATCAAATCTTATCTGAAAACACACATTTTTCTGAATTTAACCACCAGATGCACATGTGGGGGCACGGATCACAGTACAGAAAAGGTCCGGAATCGTTAAGGGGCACGCAGCCAACAGCAATGCTTCGGCTCCCGTGCTACTGCTGCGCGCCCGGGTGCAAGCACAACATAGACCACCCGCGCGCGCGGCCGCTCAAAGACTTCAGAACCCTACAAACACACTACAAGAGGAAGCATGGATCCAAGCCTTTCATGTGCAGAAAATGTGGGAAGCCATTTGCAGTGAAAGGTGATTGGAGAACACATGAGAAGAACTGTGGCAAGATTTGGTACTGCTTTTGTGGCTCTGATTTTAAGCACAAGAGGTCCCTCAAAGACCATATCAAGGCCTTCGGACGCGGCCACGGCGCGTATGGGATTCAGCCGGAGTTTGATGAGGATGATGAGTCAACATCGGAGATTGAGCAAGGCGGAGATCAATCTCCGATGTGACTTGTAGAGTTGTGCATGGTGGAAATAGGTTTTGTGGCATGGTTTTGTTTTTACAATGTGTTGTGTAATTTGGGAAAATTGTTTTTTCGGTTGTTTATATTTGGTCTAGTGTATTTTTGGGATTTTTCGTTTTCCGTTTTGCAATTTTAATTTTCTAACAATAAAATTTTGGCGAATTCAGGACAAAACCGTCCAAATTCATGCACTGCATGTGCGCTTCTCTGGCAAGGCCAAAAAAGACCGGCAATAATAGTCCTGAAATCGCGACAAATTTTATTGTTAGGAGATTGAAATTATAAAATGAAAAACGGAGAGTTCCAAAAATACAATTAGGCCAAACATAAATGACTAAACGTGCATTTTTCAGTCTAATTTGGGAGGTTCATATTGGCATGTAGTCTTTTTTTTGTCTTTGTTTTTTAGTTGTGATCATTGTGGTTCAAGTTTGATATATATATATATATCAAGTTCTGTCTTGTTTACTCTCCACATGTAAATTGATAGTTGTATTATAGTGTGTTGTGATGTACCCCCTCCGTCTCACTTAAATTTGTAACTTTTTTTATCGATTTGTGCCCCACTTAACTTTGTACACCCTTTAAAAGGAAATTTCTCTTATAATCTTCACCCTCAATTTCCACTTTTGAAAAAGTCAAAGATACCCAAAATCTATTTTTTCTTAACATTCATGTTCGGTCAATCATGTAAACTTAAATGGGACGGAGGTAGTAATTTATATGAGTTTTGAATTTCACAAATTGTTATGACATGTAGAGAGAATTTTGTAGGGGTATCCCATGGGGAAAATGGTTTTGTAGGCTATTTTATTTGGTCTAGTTGCATTTTTAGGGTTCTGTATTTGCCGTTTTATAGTTTTAGTCCTTTACTTAATGAACAAATTATCGTGATTTTAGGATTTTTGCCATCAAAATTTGTTAGCCTCGTTGGAAATGCGCACGTGCGGCGCACGAAGTTAAACAGTTTCGATGACAGAAATTAGAGCATTGAAATTGCAACACGAGAAAGGAAGAGTCCCAAAAATATAATTAGGTCAAACATAAAGGACTAAAAATATATTTTTTCCAAATCTCATCTAGTTGTTGGAATAATCAAACAAATGTCACACCGAAAATATAAGCGAATGATCATGGGCATATAAGAAAAGAATGGATTTTTATTGGTATGAGACATTTTCTGAGTTAGCCCAATCATACCAATATGGAGTTCGAGGGTGCAGTCAGAACCAAACAAGTGGTATCAGACTCACGGTCCCAAAACGAAATAGAGTATATGTGACAGAGATCCTCGTAGTACCAAATGAAGGCAGTGACTAGTGAGCTCGTAGTACCAAACGAACGTAGTGAGCCCAAGAAAACGAATGACGACTAATGGGCTCTATGAACCAAGCAGAGGTGACCTAGATGGAGTTGGATGAGTCCACTACCCATGAAAGTGAGCCCCAGAAAGAGACGATGGAGCTCTAGGGACCAAGCGGTGGTGACCTAGAATTATGTGGATCAGGTGGAGGTGACTTAGATAAAGCAGAGTTCCGAGTGGCGGTGGATAGAGCAGAGTCCCAAGAAATAACCATTGGATTCACATAAGACGTGGCCCATAATGTAGTGGTACATAAGTGCAAATTAAGGTTGCGGGCTCTCAATTTGAGAACAAAAATAAGAGCATATATATGCTTCAATTAAAATAATATTACAAAAATTATGGAGTATGATTTGATATGTGTGTGTTAATATTTTGATTGCACGCATAAGATATGTAACACTTGAAAGGTCGGACGGTATAAAAAAATTTAACATTTGAGATGACGTATTCTTTTATAAATAGAACTGACACTTGGAGATGTGATGTTTTATAAAAAATAATAAAAGGTTTATTTTAATTATAAATTTTTTTTTCTTTTGTTATTCAATCCAAATTTTTTAAAGATGTATATCACTAAGCAAAACAATAAAACTATCTAAATATAAAATGTTCATAGAGTATTTAGCACATTAAATTATTTTACTCTAAATAAATATAATTATTCAATAAATATTACTATAAAATAAATATACTTTCGTACATCATATGGATCGACTACTAGTACTCGCTAAAGGATCATCATTGGAAATATATTGTAGTATTCTTTTCCAATATAATTTTTTTATTTGAATACAAATCAAAATAATTATACAATAATTCTTTATATAGTTCTATTGGATTTTTTTACAAGATGAATATAAAGGACTTACAGGGCTCCACCCTTTCAAATAAAAGCTTGCTGGCCCATCTCTTTTTAATATCCAGGCTCAAAATTAGAGTCGGTAAAATTGACTCGGACAAGAGACCTAATCCAACTCGATCGGATTAACTGAACCACAAAAATTTAGGTTCGAAGCATTATCTGGCCCAACAAACCTGGTTTAATGGGCCAAAAGTCAAGTTCGCCACGAGTTACCCCAGTATATTTAAAGGGATGAGCTGGGTTTAATAATATTTGGCCAGATGAAATTTTGGGCGGCCCAACCTATGCCAACTTATGGTATTGGTCCGATAGGCTAGGCCCAACCAGGCCGGACTGTCAAAATTGTCATCTCTAGTGGAAATGCTCCAAGTAGGGCCGACCCAGCCGATATTTTAGATAGTCTAGGCCATAGAAATTTAGGTTCGAAACAATATCGGTCTCAACAAGCCCACCTAATGGGCCAAAAGTCCAATAGGCCACGAGTTAGCCCAAAAATCTAAATATATTTAAGGGAATTGATTGAGCTCAATAATATTTGGCTCGATAGAATTTTGAATCGACCCAACCCAGGCCAACTTCTGGTGTTGGCCCGATGGGTTGGGCCGGGCGAATCGCCAAAGCTACAGTTGAGAGAGAAACAGAAACAATTTCTCCAAATAGGGATCAAAATGTGGAAATGGCTTCAAAGTATGAATCAAACACGGTTATTAAAATCACAATCCTAGTCTCAAATCATGCTACAAAATGCCTCTCAAATTCAAACAGAGAGTAGTAGCTATGGCAGCTACTGTACCAAAATGGAGGACTACGTTTCTTGAGCTTCTAGAAGACTGCCCCACCGGTCCAAACGCCGGCGACGGAAACGGGCTGCCCACGGTCAAATTCGAACTGCACCAAAATGAGAGGTTATTTTCTCTATCTCTATTTCAAAAAACAAGTTAGTCTAGTTAAGGATAGGTAAATCATAAATGTCTCACCTTCCTGTAAATCTACAAGATCCATAACCTGCAACGGGGAACACGGTCGAGTTAATAAATTTGCAACACGGGCGTATACATTGATCTGACGACCAAAAAGGGCGCGACAGATACAGAAGTTTAGCTAATGCAGAAATAATGGTGATAAGTGACATGTAATATAGAACTTTGCGGGTTTGGCCTGTTACAATTGCCCCTTTTAACGAAAACCGTAACTCGCTTGGGAAAGATGGAACTAATTTTTGCCACAAGTTTGTACAGCAAAGGGCCTTCTTTTACCCGTTGTACCCTTTCGGTTTTGGTAGTTCAGGCGGGCGCGAAAAACCTTGATGACTTTTTACAAGAGGGCTCATACTAGGGTGGAACGGATTGGTTTTGATGACACCAGCAAGACGGGCAGAGATGTCCGGGAAATATAGCTCTTTGTTGAGAGCAGGAAATCGACAAACAACTTAGGAAATTTGCGCTTCCTTGCATGAATCTAAAAACCATGTTTTTTTATAACTTATACATATAGCATTCAAAATGGTTACACGAGCCGAATAATGCTGCTAAAAACCAATTTGACATAAAGAATACGAAATTCATTTCACATTATCAAGAATGAATACACTTAACCTGATAATGATTAACCATATAAAAGACTTACTAGGATCAACAGCGGTTAGTGTAGCCGAGCCACCAAAATCGCAAGTCGCACCAGAGCTCCGCATTCTCTGATAGTAGTCGTTGTATGCATACGAAGCATGATTCTGCAATGTATCCGGGGTAAAGCAGGGCTGCCCTTGTTGAATGGCTGCACAGTTAGCATGGCCCGGCCCGCAAGCCCAATTAAGCCCACCCCTGAGTGAACTATCATCCGAACCCGGTCTCGCAACACAAAAACCTCCCGAGGAATTCACCGCCAGACTATCTGAACCACTCAAACTTACGTCGTAGACAGCACTGCCATTAGTAAAAAGCATACCCCAGTTCCTCTCTGAAACCGGGCCAGGCCTTTTGTCTTCGTTGAACAACTCATAAATGTATGTGTTAATCGGCATGGAGGGATGACTAGGCGGACCGGAATCGTTCGCCACTCGCCTTATCAAATTGTTGTTATACGTTGCAGCATTTTCGGGTGTAGCGTCGGGTTCCTTGGGCCCGCCAAACGAGGGCCAGCCCGTTTCAGTAACGACAATAGGGATTTCTGTGAAGTTGAGAGCAGCTATAGAGTTATAAGCTGCATCAACCAAAGCATCAAACATACTCTCGTAGTGGAATAACGTGTTGGGGTCGACAATCTGTTTGACCGAAGAGAGTGGCTTGAAAAGGGCGTAGTCGAGAGGAAAAATGCCATCGCCCTTAATGTACTCGTAGTAAGGGTAAGTGTTTAACATGAAAAAAGACTTGGTGTTTTTCAAGAACTGAAGGATTTGGATAATTGTCGAGTTGAAAGTCATATTAAAAGTGGCTGCGGAAGGAGGGAAAGGACGAGGAATTATGTCCATCGAATGTGGGGTCGAAACTTTGATTTGATAATTGAGATTTGAAGCAACGAGGGCTTTGTATAGGTTGCTCATAGCTTGGGCGACAATGGGAGCAGCATGTGGGAGAGACGAAAGAACTTCGCTCCCCACGGAAATGGCTGTTATATTGGTCGAAGGCACGTAAGCTATGACGTTTTTCTTGATCCAGGCTGCTGCTGTTGATGGTAATTCCCCGATTCCGAGGATTTCTTCATTTGTAACGCTGACCATGACTTCGACGCCAGTGTTGGAAAGAGCGTTCAGCATGTGGGCATCGGCATCGAAAAGACGAACGTGAGTGATTTGCTGAGCTCTAAGAATTGCAACTATGTCAGTAGCTGAAGGTAAGTTAGAGACATCGGTTCCGATATTTACACCGACAAATGCCCCTGCAAGATAGTGAAATTGCAGATTGGCATTAATATAATAAAGACCAATTTACATGTTCGAAATACACACGCCAAGCAAATCCATAAGAGCTCGAATAAGCGTCTTCTCAACTTTATCAGGATAACCAGAACTACGAGGATATTCGTATATTAAACCACATCAAAAGTTTACGGTACTCACCAAATGCATTGACGAAAACTCCACAAAATAGCAGGACAGCTTGAAGCCATATTTTAAGCATGGTCTAAAATGGCGATGTCGCCAGATGACCAAGAGGAACTCTTATCTCAAACGAAGATGTAACTTGTTGGTGGAAAACAGGTCCTCAGCCTTGAATATTAATGGCCTCGGAATGTAGTCAACTAGCAAAAGAAATGAAAATGGGTATCAAAATTGAGATGTAAGTTCTCTATTTACTTACACATATATGTGAGAAAAAACACGAGTAAGTGTAAGAGAGGTGAGTGGGGTTGAAAGAAAGTAGTCAAAGAAGATGACGTAAAGAGCATTTCACACGCAATAAAAGGAAAAATGTTGTCTAACACTGATATAAGATTAGAATAGGAATAGTATATATCGGAAGATTTAAGACAGCAAAAGATACACGCAGAGATTAAAGTAGCTTCCAACTTAATTGCTTCATAAGAAAACGATATAAGATTAAAATAGGAATAGCATATACGGGACCATATAAGACAGCAAAAGATCCACGTGGAAATTAAAGTAGCTTCCGACTTAATTGCTTCATCAAAAAATGAAGTGTCTTTTGTCATTTTAGAACGAAAATTGTACAAAAGATATCTAGTCCTTATTCATAAACACATATACGAAATAGAATAATTGAGAGCAATCATAATCTAGTCCCTTTCAGTACAAATTCTGAACGACTACCAAGTCTCGTCTAAGGAGTCTGCAGCTCAAGTAATTTGCAGCTTTTAGATATGGTAACGAATACAAAAGGATACTTTCTACAGGCAATTACACAAGCACAATTAAAAGTAATTACAGAAACACAATTCGTAAGGGGATTTATTAAAACTCTCAATCTGCTCTTAACAGCATCTGGTAATCACAAATGCAGGTGAGTTAAGTCAGAATATTTGGCGCGGGCAAGAAATTGCCAACGGGGGACATTTTGAAAACTAAACCCCCACCATCTGCAAGCCCAAAGATCATGTTGATGAACCAAAAGGATGACAATGTTATATAAAAAACTATAAAATGAATAAATGGACAAGAGATCTGCTGAGACATTTCTAGATAATCCCAAATCCCCAACTTAGGAACTCTATCCAGATACAATCCAGTTTAAATCCAAAACTCAAGAACACCAATAAGTAGCTAGAAAAGTGCTTTTTAATATATAAAGAAACAACTGTGAAAATAGAAGAAGCCTAAATACATTCAGCCCTACTCAAATTAGGAAAGAACCCATCTAAATTAAGGCTCACTCCACTAAACTCAGATCCCATACCCATATCCAAGATTCAAATTTGAAAGCATACCACAGAAAAGGAGGAAAAAAAAAAAAAGGTTATAAAATAGCAAGGGACAGGGGGCAAAAAAAAGTGAAATGTCTTACTAGTGGTGAAAATGAAGGCTAAATCAAGAAATCTTCTTCAGGAGACCACAGACTTGAACAGGCAGTAAAAAGAACCCTAATAAGAGCTTAATCAAGTAAAATAACACACACGAGTGAGTGAGTGGGGAGCATCAAAGTGACACCACTGGGGAAACGGAATCTAAGAAAGAATCCTATAATAAAGAAAAAGCTGCTCCAAAAATCACTTTTTCTTAGCTGGGTATATCTCAAAATAGGCCAAAATTCAATCTTCATGCGAGAAATTAACTGGGCAGTAAATGCATTCTCCGTAAGCTGAAAATTACACCACCCCAACATTCACCATTACTGCCAGAAAGAAAACCAAAAATAGCAGTTTTTACTTAACATTTGAAGGAGAAGAACTCACAAAGAGCAGCAGCAGCAAGAAAAGAAACAGAGAGATTGGGTCAGTTCCAGCAACGCAGTTACACCTATACTAGGTGAAGTATTGAACTCTTTTACTGTGTCTGTCTGTAAATCAAAGCTAAAATGTGGGTTTCGAGGTGCTGAAATGGTGTGGGGCAGAATTAATACTGAGTTAGTGAGTGAGTGAGTGAGTTTCTAGAGAGAAGGAATGCAAAGCGGCAATGGGTGTGTGGGAGGAAGCGTCCAGACAGTGCCAGGGTGGATTGATCGATATCAATGCTGGATTTGTTACCCCTGCTCATTTTCAGCCCACCTTTTTAAGTTTTTCTTTCTTTCCTTTTTCTGTTTTTCTTTTCCTTTCTTTTCTTTTCATACTTCTTATTTAATTTAGAAATCGTTTAAGCGTGGTATAGAGGTGGTTATTCCGGTGGTCCGATCTATGGAACCCAGCTTGCCGGCCAACATTATAAGTTGGACCGAGCCAGAACGGTCCAAATTTTTTTCAAGTCAAGTATTATCAAATCCAACTAAGGGTGTGAACGAGTCAAGGCGGTGTGAACACGTCCCGGTCTTTTGTTGTAATAAACCCCTTCAGCCGAAGAGTAGTGGTAGGTGGTCCCGTAAGTCAAGGCGAGTACTAGCAGACTCAAGTTAGAGCAGTATTTGTCTTGACCCGAGCTCGACTGAGTTTATTTTTTGCAAGTTCGAGTTCGGTTCAGTAAAAACTCGTTCAGTTTGGATCGACTCACTCCGCTCGATTCATACAAAAAAATAAATAAATAAGAATTATCTAAATTGAAACCATTAATTATACTACAAATGGTAACCAATGGGGACCTTATAGAATTAGGATATATCAACTCCTAAGCGTAAACTAGTAATTTAACACAAACTCGATTAAGCTAGCGTGCATGTTGAGCCGAGTACCAACTAGCTCGACATCTATTCGGATAGCTCGAGCTCGATGCGTTTATCTCAAGTCGATTTCGATCTTTTTTGCGAGTCGATCTCGAGTGGTTCGCGAATTATCTCGACTCACTTATACCCCTAAACATAAAAACCAACTCATTTTCCTTAAATATATTTATAAGATCTTTGGACCGGTCATAGCTCGTCATGCTTTTGACACATTAAGTAGGGTTTATTGAGTTCGATAATATTTCGAACCTAAATTTCAAATGAGATGGGTTTTTCCCATTTTATGAATGGTACGATATATTGAGCTTTAGTCAATTTAAGGTGAGAAAAAAAGTTATTTCTCAATTGCTTTCAACCTGCAAATGGATATCTTTTAGGTCCAATATTGAGAATTAAATTATTTTTCAGGGTTTAAATTGGTTTTTCTTGTAATTTTGTAGATAGGTTTTTTTTTTTTTAACTTATGATGTATTCGTGATATCATCATATATACATGTTGTGTGCTGATTAAAATATAGTAGAAGATGTATTGTACGAAGTATAGGGATGTAATTGGGTCGGGTAGGGTACGAGTATGTTTTTCCCGTACTCTACCCTATTTGATTCGGGTACGGGTATGAATAATACCCGTTGGATAATCGGGTTATCCGATTGATATATAAAAAATATAAAAATAATATGTAATATGTATATATATCATATATAATGTAATACAATAAATTAAATATAACATATATAATATGTAAATGTTACATTATATGTTATTTTATGTATATGATTAATATTATCAATATAATATATTAAATATAATGATAATTATATAATATATAACATATAAAATAATACATAAGTATGTGATTGCGTAGGCGGGTAGGGTAAACGGGTAATATGCTAAACCCCGTACCCTACCCTACCCAATGGCAAAAATATCGGGTTCGGGCGATACCCGACCCTATTACCCGTTTACCCGTCGGGTAGGATTATCCGCAGATAAAATTAACATCCCTAACGAAATAAGAGATTCAAAATGCCTAATCTTGGCACGAGGAAATTACTTATGGGTACGGAGGAGATAAGTGAAGTAAAGCCAAAAAAAAAAAAAAAGGAACGTTCGGTGAGAGTGGACCGAACAATGAAGGGATGTTCTGTGACACCACGCCGAACATTTGATGAATGTTCGGTGACCATCCGCCGAACATTGGATGAATGTTCGGTGAATCCTCGCCGAACATTTTATAAATGTTCGGTGGGAGCCGACCGAACATATTGAAATATGCATGTACAAGTTTGGATGAGCATAACATGTAATGTAGAAATTGAAATAAGGTGATTCTTGGTTCATTGGAAAGTTAAGACGGATATCTACAACTTTTCAGTTGACAACATTCCCAATCAATACGAAAAACTTACATAAATTGCCAAGGAATTGAAACTAGTGCACTTGTGGGTCCGTCCCAACACACCTTTAGTATTTTGATCATATATCAAGTCACACATATCAAATCATGGTGGCATTAGAGGCATAGGAAAGATGACTCAGAGGACTACAACTTTTATGTTGACAACATTTCTCGATTCATACAAAAAACGTGCATAAATCGTCAAGAAAGTGAAAGTAGTACACTTGTGCGTCCATCTTGACATACCACTAGTATTTTGATAATATATCCGGCTACACTTATCAGATCATGGTGAAAATAGAGGTATTGGAAAGCTAACCTGAAGGGCTACATCTTTTCTATCAACAACATTTCCCTATTCGTACAAAAGATGTGCACAAATCGCCAAGGAAGTGAAAGTAGTGCACTTGTATATTGATTTGCTTCACTGCCAAAGATAATAAACTAAAACAACAGTTCTGATGATATGTATAGAGAACATCAATTTATGCACAATCATCACGCTTCAGTAATAAAACCGAAATGCCATATGATATTAGGCTGACAAATTAAAATTTCTCTTTTGCAACATTTTGGATCGTCTTGCTGAATATCCTTCCACTCATCGGAGAAATATTTAGGTACATAGTAGGAGCGTTAATGGCATAACTTCCTAGATTTTTCTGTAGGTGTGTATCCGTTAATTAAAATCATGCCATTAACCGTACATCCAACCCTTTTAAGCTAGAGCAGAAAGAAATGTTGTTTTCCCAGCTCTTGATGGTCCCATGATAGCCGTAGTGATGCCCGGATTATCTTCCCAGTGAAGGATCTCAAAAGATTTTTATGTTTGCCTTTCAGAGTGGTAGTCGAGTGTCTGAGAACAATCTCAATCAACGGCCTTTTCTTGGTTCCAGTGTCTGTGGCCATTGAAATTACTCCTGAGAAGGTAAAATTCTTATTTTTCTGCTTCTGAGGTTTCTTCTCTCAAGCTGCGAATATGCGTACTTACAACTCTGACGATGAGTATGAATTTCTTTTTCTTTAGCCCGAATCAGATTCCTCGAAGCTGCAATAGTTATGTTCATTTTCATGTGTTATGTCCAACAAATAACTGGGTTCTGCTAGCTTTTTTCAGGTGCATCTGTTGAGAGCTCAGAGGAAGGTTACATAGATAGACATAAATCATCTGTTGTTTCAACATTTTAACTTTGTCCAGATTTGTGATGCATTTCCTAAAAGATTTCCTGCAAAATTTGAGAATGTAGTTCAAACGCATGCTTTTTAGCAGCTTCTTTTGCTGCTCTCCACCTTAGACGTGCTTGAATTTTCTCCCTCACAGTTCTTGCAGCTGTTTCCCTGGAATATCAGAGATACCAGACGGAAAAAAAGCATTCAGACTATTCGACCGGAATTAATAGCCGAACACTTTGAATTCTGTTATGCCAGAACTAACAGCTGAAACATTGAGCTTGAAAGGTCCACTTAGCCGTTTTGGTGAGATGCAAGTTCCTCAGCCTCTTACCATGATAAATGGTCCCTACCCTGGACAGCAGCTTCCTCAATAAGCTCAATTTCAAGCTTTTCATATAAGCTTTTGAAGCATTTGTTTCTGAAATGCATCTTTTGCAAGAACCTGTTTTCCAACAAAAACTCTTTCTCAGGAGAGAATTCAATCTTTATACGGATCGATAATCATCACATGCTCCATTTCATAAACAGAACAAATCAAGTTACATTAGGTATTAAAAAAAATCCAAATTAGTATGCAGTTCAAATATTCCAACTCCATTACCACGTGCTCAATAAAAAAATTACACATCCTCAAGAATATAGAGCAGCATAGAACCCAAGAATCTAATCTTGGGCTCAAGAGCTCTCGACTTTAAGAAGCAATATATAAGATTTTGAATAACGAGTGTGTAAGCGAAGATTGAACCTTGCAAGAGAGGCTTCCAGCCTGCAATCTTCCAGCAACTCAGATGCCCACTTGCCAAAAGGGTGCTTGGATATCAGAGTCAGGTTTTTCGACCCGCTCTGATACCATGAAAGGAAACAAGAGCTAAGAATGCAGAAAGCAATATTAAGGTATTTAAGATTCACAGTATGGTTAAAAAAATTGCAAAACCTGTTTTGTGCAAGATTAAGGTGTTTTAGATTCACAGCACGGCTAAAATCAGTCGAAAACTCTCCACTGAACTGATTTTCTGACATATCCATGTAAAGCAATTTCGACCAATCAAAAGAGGAGCTAAAGTTTTACCTGAGAAATATGGCCTTGAAACAGGTTTCTGCTCAAATGAATCACCTCCACTGCCCCACCAACAACAGATTACCCATCAGATTCGACCGCATATACTTCCTCAAGACCAGACGCATGTAGGGACCACAAGTTAGGAATTGTCAACAAAGGTTTTGGACTTTTGAAAAAGAATTAAAAAAAGGGGGATGGTGTTGAAGTAGGATGTTCTTCAAAATCAGCAAACAACTTCTTAGAACCGGGTTGAAAAGCAGGTCAAATAGTCAGCTTAAATAAGCTGGTGGAAGTGGAAGAAATAATTCCAATCTGTCATAGGGTCTTTAACAACGCTTTTAACAGATTTAACTGTCAAAACCGTTCCAGAACCGTTGTCGTTTGGCCAGCTCATCTAACAGTTTAAGAGGGCATTTGTGTGATTCTTAGTCAATTTCAGCTCCTATTTCGTTCTCTCTTGTATTAGATAGAGAAACTTGTAGTTGGAGTTAGTTCGAATAACTACCTAGAGAGAGAGGTTTTACATTTTTGAGATAGCTTAAAAGGGATTAAGAGCCGTAGTTGATTTTGAGCTCGGTTTTTTATCTTGTATCTTGTAATTTTGATTCTCAAGTTAGTAAATTACACTCCCTGGCCCGTGGATAGGCATATTTTCTGAACCACAAATTATTCTGTGTTCTTGAGCTTTTCGTTTAATTCTTGCTTGTCGTTGATTGTGACATCAATTGGTCGACAAATTGCTTGATTGAGTTCTCGAGTGTGTCGGCTGATGATAAAAAGAGCTTGAAAATGTAACTGTCCTTAGGGAGGAGTTGTTGCTTGTTACACTGCAAGATTTTCATGCAGGTGAACTTTATTTTTCATCTCACTGCTTTGACTCGACTCTTTGTAGAATGTCTAAGCTCTTCGAGCCTTCTATTGTCTAGTTGATTGTTGAATCTTGAATGAGCTGAAGAAAGTTAAAAATTTTGTTTCACCATGTGCATACATGGAACATCATAAATTAACATGATGCAGCATATTCTGTAACTATATATTTTGCTTGCGGCACCCCTAAAATACGACCAAAGAAGCATAAAAACTCTAATCAATAGCTTTTTCATATATGTTGCCACACGGATAAAAACAAAACTTTTGGTTCAAGTGGTGGAGGCCCTTAGATTAGGGTCCAGTGGCATCTGATGCAAAAATATTCGCTCGAGAAGGAAATGCGTACCAAAAAGAGCAGAAAATTGAATAGTCACTCATTCGTGGAACGCCATTTACCACTCGAACCTACAAACGTAAGAGCTTTGTAGTTGTAATCTTGACTGCGCTCTTCACCGCGAGATGATTGCTTCTCAAGAAACTTACCCAATGGTAAAGCTGCAGTTCATCTTTTCGAGCAGAATTTGTAAATCGAAACCATTGCTAAGTTATCCGGTTTGTTTCTTGAGTGAAGTTAGATCTTCTTGAGTTATATTGGATGCGATAGTGTAACGGAAACGAACAACAAAATTATATGCCGGCACTTATGTATGTGACGTAAATTGAAATTTTCGAAAATATATTATCCTATATTATAAAAAATAGAAGATGAGAATAAAATCAGAAAAGTTATAAGTTATAAGCATAAAAATTCAATCAGAAAAAGAAAAGAATGCAATAACAATGTTCGGCCGAAATATGGGCCGAACAAGTTTCAAATACCTTCGGCTGAAATTCTGGCCGAAGACTCTTAAACAGTCTCGGCTGAACTTCTGGCCGAAGCTATTTTACAAGCTTCGGCTGAAGTTTGGGCCGAAGCTGTTTCACCGGTTTCGGCCTAAACTTGGGAAACTTCGGCCGAACCGTACTCATTGTGTTCGGATGCTATTTTCGTGTAATTTATTAATTGAAATTAGGCGATTCTTGGTTCTTTAGAAAGTTAAGAAGGACAACTACAACTTTTATGTTGACAACATTTCCCGTTTCATACAAAAGATGTTCACAAATCGCCAAGAAAGTGAAAGTAGTGCACTTGTGGGTCCGCCCCGATACAACTCTAGTATTTTGATCATACCTCGGGCTACATATATCCGATCATGGTGAAATTAGAGGCATAGGAAAGCTGATTTAAAAGGATACAACTTTTCCATTGATGACATTTCTCAATTCATACAAAAAATGTCCACAAATGGCCAAGAAAGTGAAAGTACTGCACTTGTGGGTCCATCCCGACTCACCTCTAGTATTTGGATCATATCTTGAGTTACAAATATCCGATCATGGTGAAATCAGAGCCATAGGAAAGATAAATCAAAGTTCTACAACTTTTGCGTTGACAACATTTCCCAGTTCAACACAAAATTTACGTAAATTGTCAAGTGAAAAAATAATAAAGTTGGTGCTAGAGCTTGCAATACTAGATGTAAAAGCGTAGTATCTCTCTCTCTCTCTCAAAATTATACTATGGTTAATATCATACTTCTAACCATGCATGTGTTTTTAAAGATCTTCTAGATCTTTGGTCGTTGCGCATTTCTCTTCAGATCTTTGGCCGGGGTATCTAAAAAAACAATATAGCCGTCCAACTCTTGGTCAGCCCATTTCTCTTCAAAAATGATGTGTTGAATGCTATGCACAGAAGCAAATTATCGATGTTGCGGTACAAGCTGCTAAAGTTTTAATCAAGTTGTGATGTTGCTGGATTTTTTTTGAAGGAAGGCTTCGAGAATGGTTGTGGTGAAGGGCTCTTGACAGTAGCTGTAAGGACTATTTTGCAACTCCCCCTGTGATGCTCCAGCTCGGCAAACCAGTCGAGATTTCTTTTTTGCTTCTACATTCTTTTGCCATAACAAGACATACTCTACGTTTCTTGCTTTACAATCTCATCTGCCATCCTCATTAATCATTTTCATGTTGCTTGGATTGAGTTCAGAATCTACATTTGGCCTGCATCAGACGAAGCTGCAACCATTTACCTAAATTCTGATGTAATTAGCCGGCAAGCCACCTACGGCATGGTCAACGAGCTCGGAAGAGCTGTAGCTGGAATTTTGTTAGCAAAGTATTCTTGAGCTCAGAAGAGCTGTAGCTGGATATTCATTAACAAATTATCTTGCGACGCTTAAGTGACTTGAGCGAAAACTCACGCAATTTGCCTTATGGCTCAGCATTAAGTGTGTGAATTCATTTGTTGCAGCTCTGTAACCACTCAAGGGAAACCAAACCATGAAAAATGGATGACTCAATGGAGAATATGACTTTGTTGTCAAGCCACGAGTAGATCGGAGCATCAATTACATGGTCTCGAGTGACGCCTGCAAACTTAAGCAGGAGATCTCGTAGCAGAAAAATAGACAGACTGCAGAATCCAAATGCTTGAAGAGAAACAAAATGAAGTCGAAGAAAAAGAAGGAAAGGAAAGAGCACGTGATCGAATTCAATAGTTTTATGGCATATGAGGATCTGCAAGTACATAGTTTCTGTGACCTGCGCAGCAGCCTGGTTTTGATAAGATTCACATGGCAAAACAGTTCTTGAAACACGCCATTATCGTGGATTTTACTTCACCATGCAGTAGATCTCCTCTGCACAGAGACGGAGCCAAGGTGGGGCTGGCGCGGCAGCCGTCCCCCTCAAATTTTTTCGACTATGTACTATATATATGCATATACAGTTATAGTTAAAAAAAATGATTTCGCCACCCTCAAATTCTCCACAACGTCTATATATATTTTAAAAAAATTATTTCGCCCTCTCATTATAAAATCTGACTCCGTCCTCTAGAGCACAATAATTTGCAGGCTCCTGGAAACAAAACACATAATCTCCATATGCATTAATTGTTCTCGTATAAATAGGACATGACAGAAAGGATAACAGAAATAAGTTTGAGTCATACACAGCTGCAGCTAGAGGTGGCAAATCGGCTCGATCCAACGGACCGTCTCAATAGGCCGATATTTTAAATGAGCCGGACCATATAAATATAGGTCCGAATATCCAATCGAACCAGCTCGATAATTTTAGTATATTATAGGTAAATATTCACGGTCAGGCCGACTAATTTCAGGTCTTGACTCATGAAATATTTTAAAATATTTTCAACCAACATTCATTAAGAAACAGCCAAATAGGATAAAGTGAGGGGGATTCTATTCACACCACTAAATCCTCTCTTCACACCACCTTTTTTTTGGGACAAAAATAGCCATTAATAAATAGACTAAAATATCCTTTTTTATCTCATTTTTTTTTATTAAAAATAATTTATGTAGAAAAATAAGTTAAACTTCTCCCCATACAATTTAAATCTTAAATAAATAATAAATAATGTTTATTGAAACCCTAATTCATCAATTAATTACACCAAATCACATACAAACTCATAATTCCAAGAAAAAATCAATCATGGATGAAGAGAAACATAATGATACGACCGAGATAAGTCGTAACTATATTTTCATCTTCTTTAGTTCACGATTGTTTGTAAAACGCAGCGTTTTTCGAGATGAGATTTATGACTTGCGTTTATCATGATATATAAATGCATATGGTGGGTTATGACCGAACGATTGGAAGAATTCTGGCTGATACTTGCCCAACCATATTACCTTATTCGGTCAGTAATGACTGAACGTTTGTAAAAATTTAAGTTTACTTTGTAAAAAGCAATTTTTTTTTTCGAGATTTGAATTCTGAATTGCGTGATCATGATGTATAAATGTATACGGCAGGTTGTGACCAAATGGTTGTAAGAATTATGTCTGCTACTTGCCGATCTACATAATCTTGTTTGGTCATTACTGGCCGAACTATTGTAAAAAATTTAGTTAGTACTCATCGTGTAATAAACGAGAGTTAAAATGGTCAGAATTATCGTTAGGTTTCGTACCTCCTTACGCGTTAATTCGGTGGATACATGCCGAACCGTCGTAACAATTTCGCTCAGTAGTGACCATAGTTTAAAAACTAACACGACAGATTATGACCGAACGGTTGTAAGCAGTTTGGTCATTACTTGCCAAATTAAATTAACTTGTTTGGTCATTGCTGACCGACCTATTAAAAAAAAATGTTAGAATTTTCGGTGATTTTCGTACATGAGTCACGTATTAATTCGTAGGATATTCGCCGAATCATTGTAACAATTTCGGCCAGTTACGATCATTGTACAACGCTTATATGGTGGCTTATGACCGAATGCTTGTACGAAGTTTGGTCATGACCTGCCGAACTATATTATCTTGTTCGGTCATTGCTGGACGAACTGTTATAAAAAATTTGTTAGAATTGTGCGCGGTTTTCGTACGTTAGCAGCGTGTTAATTCGGTGTTTATCCGTTGAACCATTGTAATAATTCCTCGATTCTTCTATCAGATTTTTGCTCAAAGAAATGAACTTTTGAAGACTGAAATGGGAGACGAAAAGCTCATAAGAATTCTGAGAAATGAGAGAAAGAACGTTGGTGTGCTGCCTTTTGTCTTTCAAAACATGTTTTTATTTAATTGATTTTAGTTTTTAATTACTAAGGGTACAAATGTCTCAAAATGTGGTATAGAAAGTAAAAAATATAAAAAATAAATATGTGATGTGGTGTAGAAAGAAATAGTGGTGTGGAGAGAGGATTTTGTGGTGTCAATAGAATTGGCCTAAAGTGAGATAAGAAATTGCATCTTATATTACTACTACTAGTTGTCCACCCGTGCTATGCACGGGTCAGATATTTATTTTGTTATATTATTTTTATTATATTATTATTATTATTTGAATACAAATGAAAATATATTACTTAATTCAAAGCAAAATAGCTAATTGTTGACGATTATAACGCCTCGTGTATGAAATGCTGTAATATAATGAGAAAAAGTTCGAAGTGACAAACATAAACGAAAGATTACTGAACTACACAACCTACCAAATAAAGGAAAACATTAAACACTACAGGTTTTGAAATACTTCCCTATACACGACGTTGATAGTTGAATTGCCCTGTTGTTTTTCTCCATCGCATATGAGTATCTTCAAGCCACGTCGGTTTGTAACTCTTGACAAAGCAACATACAATTGACCATGGCTGAATACTGGTTTACGTAAAAATAGACCCACGTGAGAAAGTGATTGCCCTTGACTCTTATTGATTGTCATAGCATATGAAACTGTAAGAGGAAACTGACGGCGTTCAAACTTAAAAGGGTCTCTGACATCGGATGGAGTCAATGATAATCTTGGAATTAGCACCTTTGTACCTATATTAGTTCCAGTCATAACTTTTCCTTCAAGTACATGGGTACCAAGTCTTGTGATTATCAACCTCGTACCATTGCACAATCCAAGAGTGGGATCAATATTCCTCAGAAGCATTACCGACGTGCCAACCTTTAAAACCAACTTGTGATTCGGAACACCAGAACACTTTATAGCGTTCAAAAACTCTGGTGTATGCACATTAGTCATTACATCAACTGTTAGATCTGATTTGCTTGCACTGTCAGAACTATAGTATGTATGACTCTCAGCTGTGTTTCTTCCAATCATGTATTGATTAATGGAATCAACAATATCCAAAGTTGGAGCCAAAATTGCTCTTTGCTGGAGATACTCAGGGTCATGAATTCTCTCAGATAATGAAGGGTATGTACTATCAACAATAGTCGCAATAGGATCTCCAGATTGAGGGAGCAACATATCATCGGGAATTTGCACAATTGAGGAACCATCTTCCCCATCACCAATTTCTCCATCTCCAATACTTGCAATCCAATCAGAAAATGCCCTCAAATTAGAACACTCCTCCGTCGATGTAGCAGTCTGCAACCTCATGTTTCTTGTCAGCCTCATAACTTGACAATCCTGCCAGAAATAAGAAGAATTGATTGTTGCATTGACAATGTCTTGTCTTCGACCCTTTGGGATTACAGGTAATATTTGGCGAAAATCGCCACCAAACACGACTGTTTTTCCGCCAAAAGGTTTGGATGCATTCAATCTATCAACAGCCTTCATCACATCCTTCAACGTTCTATCCAGAGCTTGGAAACAAAATTTATGCATCATCGGAGCCTCATCCCAAATAATTAACTTACTCTTTGAAATAAGTTCATCAAGGTCGCTCCCTAGCCTAACACCGCAAGTTGAATTCTGATGTGGATTCAGAGGTATTTTAAATCTAGAATGTGCTGTTCTACCTCCGGGTAAAAGTAAAGACGCTATACCACTCGAAGCTACATTAAGCACAATGTCTCCTTTCGACCTAATTGCTGCTGATAAAGTCCTCCACACAAATGTCTTTCCCGTTCCACCATATCCATAAATGAAAAAAATCTTTCCCTTATCTAGTTGTACGGAATCAATGATAGCATCATATACAGCGCGTTGTTCATCATTCAATTTAGGAAGCAGTTGTTCATGCTCTCTCTTTAAAGATGTTCGATCATACTGTAGTTCATCATGCAACAATTGATTCTTGCAGGTGGAAATATCATCAAATTCAGGAAACGGCATACCTTGAAACTCCCTCAGACTACGGTTGCATCGTTTCATCAGCTTCTCAATTTCAATCAAAGCAAGATTCTTGATTTGATTATCAGCCAGTGTCAAATCTACATTTAATTTAAGGAAAACATTAACCTCAAAGGCATAATAACAAATATAATAACATACTAAAATATTAAAAATGATTACTATTCATACCTTGATGATTGAAAAAATTTCGTTGTCTGTATAATATGTCATCAGATAAAAACTCCCAACACTTTTCCCAAACAAATTCAGGTCTGCTCATGGAATTCTCCGTCAATAACGTTGCAAACATGGCACGTAGTGAATGTGCAGACGCCCAGAAACTCGCCTCAGTGATCCCATCAATGTACTCTTTATCATCGTCTAAGAGTCCATACGCAAAGCAAGCGTCTCGATACGTTTCATATTGCACACCATATGCAACTTTCATATCATTGTGACACTTTGCACCTCGAATTACATTGATAAGACATCTTTGATAGTAAGCATCACCAGCTCCAGGAGGAACGTAATACGCCCTTCCTAATGCAAGACCTTTCTCACGTGGAACCCATTCTTTAGTCTTCTGCTTCCACACAAAATGTTGTGGAAATTCTGCATAAGTTAGGTCATTGCCATGCGGATACTTCTTGTTTGCCGCAAACCAAGCCTCAAATTTACTTGTGGAGAAATCCTGACGATCAACAACTTCTTCAATTGGATCCGAATCACAAAAAATCACATTCTGTTGACCAGGAAGATGAAAAGACAAACGCTCAACAACAGGATGCCTATAATGTATGGGAAATGCAAATATCCGCCACATTGCTTCGCACGGTGATACATACCTACAATCGTAATACATTTTCACCTCATCAACCTCTTTTCCAGATGCTTCATCACGAACACTCTTAAAAAACTTAGCAGTGACACGATCATGTCCTTTGTGTATGTACTTAAACAAATACTTGATTGATCGACTCTGATTACACCATTCCATGTTGATATGTGCACCATATTTCAACAACAAATACCGATTATGTGGTATGACATATCTATTGTCAAGAAAAACTCCATTCCTCGTAACAGTTCTTCCGTTATCTACCCTCTTATACAATGGAAAGCCATCCTTGTCAAAAGTAGTAGCATCTGAAAAATCCTTTGGGAAGTATTTTGTGCAACCCTTCTCTGACATACATGGAGATTTCCTATTTGCACTACCACATGGACCGTGCATCATGTAATTTTGAACAGCTGCATAATAATTTGGATCTGTATTAACATCCGGAATTTCAGCAGATATTATTCGATCAATGTCAGGTCCTGTTGTATACTTTTCCTCAAGAAACAATACTATGTGTGCATGGGGTAGCCCTCGCTTCTGGAATTCAACGGTATAGATAACTAATACAAACAAATTAAAAGCACATGCTTAGTATTATATTAGATAAATAGCTTCATAATATTTATTAGACTACTTTAGAAAGAAGAAATAAACGAAATATTAAGTAACAGTTAATAAGAGTGTAAGTAGAGCACCTGCTTTAACACGGCCAAATACTCTATTATTTCGAAGATCTTTGATCAACCCATCCAGTTTCATCTTGAAAACACGACACAATATATCAGGACGATCCTCAGCTTTCAGTCCTCTTGGTTCAAGATATCGAGTGATTTCAGGCCATTTAGTATTACATGTTAATGTAATGAACAAATCTGGATATCCAGTCCAACCACATATTGTCATTGCATCATGAAAATTTTGAATCATGTAACGTGGCCCGCCGGTATATGTGGGAGGTAATACTACTCGCAATCCTTGAGTTGATCCATCTCTCTCACCTCGTAGCAGAGCATCAGAAAGACCCTTATACATTTCACACCTCAACTGCTTCTGATGAGTCTTTACATACACCAATCTTCCTGATTCGACAATAGTGTATGCATCTACTGTCAATTGCTGAGTAAGTCTTCTACATCGCAATATAACACAATCCTCACCCTCTCGATCATGGAAACGATATGCGAAAAATTCCCTTGGGCTTATCCTCTTTCTTTTTTTTCCAACAGATGCTCTTGTATCCGCCATAGATATGTCATCTCTATAGCCATCCTCCCCATAAGGAAAAATCAAAGGATATTGTAAGCCAAGATAAGCAGGATTCAACTCATTTATGCGTTTCAATAGACCTGTCTTTGTCTCAACCAAGATATCTCTGTCACCCAAAGCTTCATCAAAGTCACCGACAATTAATGCAGCTACTTCTGAAACCGATGGCAAATTGTATCTTCTACCATCATGCCCTCTTCCAGCAATAAGCTTCAACCTGACACTTGAAGCAGCATTTTCTTCAATTTTATCCCTTGCCATCCTAAATGATTGCACTAAAACATTGTTCTCATCAAGCATTGATTTCAGCTCAGAAACAATGTCAGTGTGAAGGCTATCAGTGTCATTCCTTGACCTAAAAATAATGGATACATATAATTAATAAAGTAACAAACTTTATAGATGGATTGACATAAAAAAAAAAAAAAGAATAATAGAGATTAAAAGTTTATTATAAGGTATTTGAGAATATACCTAACAGAGTTTATCCTGTTTGACACCTCATTTTCAGTGTCGTAGATATAAAGCTGAGCGAACTTTGGCGGCCCACCATCAGGTGGTAATAAACTACCAATTAAATGATAGTTCTGTCCGTGAAGCTTAAAAATTGGTGGAGAGTTCCCAACATTTGGTCTATTATCAACTTTTCCGCCCATAGAAGTGAATGATGTTATTATTTAACCTCCAAGATCCACCAAAAACAACACAAACCAACAATGAAACCAAAACCAGAAACTTCAAATAAGAAAATGAGAGAAAGCAAAGAACAAGAAAAACGAAGACAAACAATCTTTACGTGGTTCGGATTTAAATCCTACATCCACGGATAGAGATGATTCCTCTATCAATTCACTAAGCTTGAATCAGATTACAACCACTTAGAGTTTACCAAGAACTCATGTAGAACACAAGAATCACTTTCTAACCTCTCTACAAATCCTCACTCTAAGATAAATCTGAAAAACTGAAAAATGGAATTGAATGTACACTCCTTGATGTGTGAGCTAATGAATATGAGAGACGGTTTCCAGCAGCTGAAGCAAACGGACGAAATTCAGTTGCAACAGATTTAACAGTTTTTCCTTCCAGAAGATGCGCAACGGTTTTTGATACAAAACGACAACGCTTTTATCTCAAAGACAACGGTTTACCAGAATAACCGTTTTTAACAACAGAAACTCTTCCAGCTTGATTTTAACTGTTTTCTTATGTCTCCAATCTGATTTTCTTGCTTCCAGGCTAATTGTTACTGCATTGTGAAGCCACATACATACCCTTATACTCACAATCTCCACCTTGGCTTCTCAATCACATCAAATCATACTTCCTTTCCCATTTCCTTAACATGAACTGATATCAGAACCACTCCACCTTTTCCCATGCTTCTTTCAAATAGTTTGAATCTTCACTAACTGAAGACAATACTGGAATTTGTCTCGAGTTAATGATTTGGTAAGCATATCAGCTGCATTTTCTTCAGTCCTAACCTTTTCCAAACATACTGAACCCTTGTCAACAATATCTCTCACAAAGTGTAACCTAACATCTATGTGCTTACACCTCTCATGGAACACATGATGTTTGGCTAAATGTAAAGCACCCTGTGAGTCACATTTTACCTTGACTGAGTCTTGTTTGATTCCAAATTCAGATAATATGCCTTTCATCCAAACTGCCTCCTTTACTGCTTCAGTGAGTGCAATAAACTCTGCTTCAGTGGTTGACAAAGCCACTACAGGCTGAAGCATGGATTTCCAGCTCACTGCTGAGCCATACAATGTAAAAATGTATCCGGTCTGAGACTTTCTAGAATCAAGATTTGCTGCAAAATCAGAATCTACAAAACCTATAACAGCATCACCTTCTCTGTCCTCCTTCTTGAACAAAATCCCATAATTTTCAGCTCCTTTCAGGTATCTCATGACATATTTCAATGCTTCCCAATGAGCCTTCCCAGGATTTGACATGTATCTACTTACCACACTAATAGCATGAGACACATCTGGTCTTGTACAGACCATAATATACATAATGCTTCCAACAGCATTTGAATATGGAACTCTGCTCATCTCTGATTCTTCATCCTCATTCCTTGGCTTCTGATGCTCAGAGAGTTTAAATTGTTGTCCTAGAGGAACTGTAACAGGCCTACTCTCATGCATATTAAATTTCTTCAACACTTTCTGTACATAGTCAGTTTGATGCAGCAGCAAACACCCTTGAGACCTATCTCTCAATATATCCATTCCCAGAATCCTTCTAGCCTGTCCAAGCTCCTTCATTTCAAACTCAGCTTTCAACTGTTCTTTTACCATTTTAATTTCTGCCTTGCTTTTACTTGCAACTAACATGTCATCAACATATAGGAGTAGAAAGACACTAACTCCACTTTCACAGAACTTCAGATATACACAACTGTCATACCTTGATCTTTCAAAACCAATGACTCTCATGTAACTGTCAAACTTCAAATACCACTGCCTTGGACTTTGTTTAAGACCATATAATGATTTTTGTAGCAAACAACACTTATCTTCATTTCCTGGAACTATGAAACCATCAGGCTGAGTCATATATATCTTTTCCTTAAGCTCACCATGAAGAAATGCAGTTTTGACATCTAGCTGCTCTAATTCAAAATCAAACTGAGCCACTAAGGCTAATAGAATTCTAATGGATGTGTGCTTAACTACTGGAGAGAAAATCTCATTAAAATCAACTCCTTCTCTTTGAGTAAATCCTCTGGCAACCAATCTGGCTTTGTATCTGATTTTCTCCACCTCTGTGACCTCAGTTTTCCTTTTAAAAATCCACTTGCAACTTACTAGCTTCTGATTCTTGGGTTTCTGAACAAGTACCCAGGTTTGATTCTTTTCAAGTGATTCAATCTCTTCTTGCATTGCCATGAGCCACTTCTCTTTGTCTGATCCCTGAATTGCTTCTGAATAGGTTCTTGGTTCTGGGAATTCAATCTCTTCTTCAGCTGTCATAAGTGCATATGCTGTTAGATAATCCTCAGCATACCTTGTAGAGGGCTTCCTTATTCTTCTTTCTCTGTCTCTGACCAACTGATAACTCTGGATATCTGATTCTTCCTTTTGAGTTTGTTCTTCATCAGCTGAATCTTCTGATTCTGAGTCAATCCTCTTCTTAGATTTCTCCACCTCAGACATATGATCACTAATATTCTGCAATATTACTTCTTTTCCAGTCTGTGCTGGCTTGTAAGGCAATATTTCTTCACAAAATACTACATCTCTGCTTATGAGAATTTTCTTCTGTCCTTCTTCTGTACACCAAAGCCTATACCCTTTTACTCCATTTGGATATCCAACCATGATGCATTTTACTGCTCTTGCATCAAGTTTGTCTTTCTTGACATGAGCATATGCCCTGCATCCAAATACCCTTAAATGATTATAGCTGGGTGGCTTTCCAGTCCATATCTCCTCTGGAGTCTTGTTTTCCAAGGCAACTGAAGGACTTCTGTTGATTAAATAAGCTGCTGTAGAGGCAGCTTCCCCCCAGAATCTTTTTCCAAGCCCTGAACTTAGTAACATGCACCTCACCCTTTCTAACACAGTCCTGTTCATCCTCTCAATGACTCCATTCTGTTGAGGATTTCCTGGGACAGTGTTGTGCCTTTTTATTCCCTTTGTCTTACAGAAACTGTTGAACTCATCAGACATGAATTCCAAACCATTATCTGTCCTCAGACACTTGAGCTTGCTCCCCTTTTCTGTCTCAACCTCAGCACACCAGTCTTTGAACTTCTCAAAGCATTCTGACTTAGCTTTCAGGACATACAGCCATAGCTTCCTACTGAAATCATCCATAATGCTCAAGAAAAACCTTCCTCCACCTAGAGTTTGAGTTCTAGATGGTCCCCAAAGATCAGCATACACATAATCCAGAGCATGTTTAGAGGAATGTTTTCCAACAGGATAAGGTAGTTTCTTTGTTTTTCCTAGTATACATTCTTCACATGTTCTGTGTGCTTTCAGACTTCCAGTATGATTGATCAGTCCTTGCTTTGCTAGTTGAGTTATGCTCGTTTCTCCCACATGCCCCAGTCTTGAATGCCACAGGTCATAATCAGTGTGAGAGACATTTGCAGATTCACCATGTATCACTTTTCCATCAAGATAGTACAGGCTATTTCTCTTGATGCCTTTCATGACTATCTTGTTCTCCTTTAAGACATACAGGCATCCCTTTTCTGATTTGAAATTACACCCTCTGGATTCTAATGTCCCCAGACTAATTAAGTTTCTCCTCAGGTTTGGAATATACCTGACTTCTTTGAGAACTTTTATTGTGCCATCATGAATCTTCAGCTTTATGTCTCCTATTCCCTTAACTGGACATACTTCATCATTCCCCAGCATGACATTCCCTGAGTTTTGTTCCTTGAGATTCTCAAACCAAGATAGAATTGGACACATGTGAAAAGAGCACCCAGAATCAAGAATCCATTGCATTTCTGGACTAGATTCTGTTATGTTTAGAACTTCTGGATCTTCAGATAGAGCTTCAACAGCATCTGCATTATTAGTTGAGTGAGTCCCTGACTTTTGGGATTGTTTCTTCTTGTACTCAAAACAATTCTTCTTGAGATGACCAGGCTTCTTGCAAAAGAAACATTTTCTTGTTTCTTTTCCTTCAGTGTTCTTTGGTTTTGAATCAGGGGCTTTCTTTGGTTGTTCTGAATTTGAACCTTTCTTGACTTTCTGAAACTTCCCCTTCTTCACAAATAATCCCTCTCCTGCAGTTTCCTTTGGATCCTGATTCAGTCTTTGCATCTCTTTTGACCTTAGAGCTGATTGTACTGCAGCAAAGGAAACCGTGGTGGTTCCACCATACATCATTGCATCCTTCAAATGATCATAAGAAGGAGGTAATGAATTTAGAAGTAAGATTGCCTTATCTTCATCTCCCATGGTTACTTCTACAGACTCTAGATCATCTAGAGTTTTATTGAACTCTTCAAGTTGATCTTCTACGGACTTTTCTTCTGAGAATTTGAATGAGTACAGCTTCTGCTTCAGGAAGAGCCTATTGGTCATGGATTTCTCCATGTACAATTCATCCAGCTTCTTCATTACCCCTGCAGCTGTGTTCTCTTTTGAGACCAATCTCAAAACTTTATCAGACAAGCACAGAATGATCAAACTATGAGCCTTCTCCTGGATTTCCATCTTCTTGTCATGAAATTCTCGTTTCTTCTCTGGATCACTTATCTCTGGATCATCTCTCTCAACCTTCAGAGCTGCAGATAAACCTTGCTGAACCAGTAATGCCTTCAGTTTCAGTTTCCAGAGCCCATAATCATTCTTCCCTGTGAATTTCTCTGTTTCCAATTTGGAGAGTGACATTCTTTCAGATCTTGATCGCGTGCGTTCGTGAGCTTCCCACAGACGGCGCCAATTGTTATTATTTAACCTCCAAGATCCACCAAAAACAACACAAACCAACAATGAAACCAAAACCAGAAACTTCAAATAAGAAAATGAGAGAAAGCAAAGAACAAGAAAAACGAAGACAAACAATCTTTACGTGGTTCGGATTTAAATCCTACATCCACGGATAGAGATGATTCCTCTATCAATTCACTAAGCTTGAATCAGATTACAACCACTTAGAGTTTACCAAGAACTCATGTAGAACACAAGAATCACTTTCTAACCTCTCTACAAATCCTCACTCTAAGATAAATCTGAAAAACTGAAAAATGGAATTGAATGTACACTCCTTGATGTGTGAGCTAATGAATATGAGAGACGGTTTCCAGCAGCTGAAGCAAACGGACGAAATTCAGTTGCAACAGATTTAACAGTTTTTCCTTCCAGAAGATGCGCAACGGTTTTTGATACAAAACGACAACGCTTTTATCTCAAAGACAACGGTTTACCAGAATAACCGTTTTTAACAACAGAAACTCTTCCAGCTTGATTTTAACTGTTTTCTTATGTCTCCAATCTGATTTTCTTGCTTCCAGGCTAATTGTTACTGCATTGTGAAGCCACATACATACCCTTATACTCACAAATGAGAACATACTGTTGTAAGATCGTATGTTCTTTATAAAATGCTTGCTCTTTTGAGTAAGGCCACTGAGCAACTCCTCCAAAAAATGTGGAGCCTTTTTCATAATAGGGAGGCTAATTTTTCCTTGCAGACAACACAATGAATATTTTGGTCTCTTTGATTTATGGTCTGAGCGAAGTCTTTCCTCGTACCAAAAATAAGCACCACAAAACTGACACTTACGGTCAGCATCTCCTAGATCCCAGTAGTCTGCATAAAAAAAAAAAAAATATATATATATATATATATATATTATGAAGAAAAATAAATAAATAAATACAACTTCTACATATAAAATAAATATTGTTACCTGATGAAATAAAATTGAAAGATTCATCAGTTTCATCATCAAAATCACTATTTACAATCACATCATCTTCAGGACTTGATGGAACAGATTGACTTCCGGCGCTTAATTAAAGAAAACATTAGTCTTATTAACATGTAACTAATACCCATTCTCACTGGCAACAAAAATTATATAAAATTTGTTTACCTTGATTCAACAGTTGTATTTATCCGGCTACTGCTACAAACTGAATAAATGAATATTAATTGTAAATATAACAAAACATTCCGCTTCATATAATAAAACAATAATTATATAGTATACCGTACCATTTGTAATATATTGTACAACATCAGTCGAGTTTGTATGCTTAGTATCTCCCACTTGGACACGGTCAATTGGTATGAGGGTTGATGTAGTCCTAGGTGTCCCTACATGTAATAAAAAAAATAAGGTATTATATTAAAGCTCATCATGCCACATTTTTTGTCTATTAAAAAAGAAAAGAAAAATAACCTGTAGATAGAACGTGAGGTACTGTTGTATTTGTCGTAGAAAACTGCAAGTTAGAACTTCGTTTTTTCCCAATACTTGTAGTACAAACATCTAAAGAAAAAATAAGTATATAGCTAATAATCAATTTATTGTATAAAAAAGAAAATGCATATAAATGATTATAAAAAAACTTACCATTCACATCTCTATATCTTTTTTTATTCAACTTAGCTCGTCGTAACAACCTAGCTTGCTTGGCCACATCTTCATCCATTCTGATAATTAAGTACAAATAATTAAATATTTATGATAACATTTACAAAGAAACGGTGCCTACAAATTATAGGCAACAACTACTACATTTGGATTAAAGCAACCCTAATTATGCAATAAATTTACATATTTCCCTGAAAAAATAAATTAGTATTAGCATGAATTAGTCACAATATATAGTAATCATAAGATGCAATTAAATGTTTAGTATTTTGTTCTTTCAAGATATTATTATTATTATTATTATTATTATTATTATTATTATTATTATTATTATTATTATTATTATTATTATTATTATTATTATTTACATATAGTTAAAATATTATTACTGTACCTACTAAGAAGTAGATTCAGTATGCATTAAATAACCTAAATAATTGAAAAAATTACATATTTTCAGCTTACATGTTTAAAAAAGGGCAAATTTTTCTGCATTTTTCGAATTGCAAGGTAATTCTATCCTACGTGCTCTCTCCGTTTGATGTATTTTGTTTTTTTTAAGGGTCATCTAGTATGATTAATAAAAAATGAAAGCCCAAAACACAAATATAATTAAAGTGATATACTCCCTCCGTCCCGCTTAAAGCTTCCTACTTGCCTTTTCGGTCCGTCCCAACTAATGTTGCCACCCCAAAAGAGGAAACTAATCCCACAATCCCCACCCTCAAAATCTCAACCACTCAATCTCCACCTTTAAAAAAGTCAAATAACTGCTTTTTCTTAACATCCGTACTCGGTCAAAGTGGAAGCTTTAACCGGGACGGAGGGAGTAGTAAAGAAAATAATAGGAGTCTACTTATGATTACACAGTTCCCACACAAAAAAATTATACTAATTTTAATAGACAAAAAACAAATAAACAAAATTTGTAAATAAATATATTGAGGATCAAGTTTATAACGTGGTGGCAGCTCCAAAATATTGAAAATCAGCAACTTAACAGCTGTTTCACACTCCTCCCCTCTACAACTTTCTCTCTCATTTCGTCCCAACGGATTCTTCTCTGAACTCTCTCTCTCTCTAAACCTTTCCTCTCCCAACATGCAAAACAGCTGTTTCACACTCCTCCCCTCTACAACTTTCTCTCTCATTTCGTCCCAACAGATTCTTCCCTGAACTCTCTCTCTCTCTAAACCTTTCCTCTCCCAACATGCAAATCACCATTTTTCTTCATCTTTGATCTCCATATATGCATCAATCGCTCTCTCTACCCTCAAAATACCTCTCTATGTCACATGCAGTTGTCATCTGAAGCTGAGTTTTGGTAGAACAGCCCTACCTTGGATCTACTTCGATTTAATCTTGGTCAGCTAACACGGACGAAAAAGCCTAACCCATATACAGATCTATTGTTTGGCTAACATATCGGTAAGTTTTCTTTTCTTTTTTTGGCTTTTTGCTTCTAGTAGATTCAGATTATGTTTAAGTTTCTTCTTATTTGTTCGAATCTTCGGAATTACAGACTAATCTGGTGTTCGAATCTTTGATCAGCTACAGTGGATGAAAAAGCCTAACTACAGACGGATCTGGTGTTTAGCTCCAAGAAAAATCGGTAAGATGTAATTTTATGAGTTCTTATATTTTGTAGGTCCAGCAAATGAACAGATCTACAATAGCTATGGATATATGTTAACTCAGATCTAATTATATTATTTTTTTCGAAATTATTTTATGTTGCTACATGAAAGTTGTAACAACAGATATACTATATTCACAATTTTGTGATTGTAAAAACAAACATGAACATTTCCTTGCTTCCGTTTATTTTAATCTGAATTTTTGTTTTATTTGTAGGTCGAATCTGTTTTTATTGTCAGATAAAACGTAAGAAAGCCCAATCCACCTACAGATCTGATGTTCGCCTTCCACAAACTCGGTAAGATGAAATTTATAGCTTCTTAAACTGTGAGATTCAGATTAATTCAACTCAACTATGGACATATGTTATATGAGATACAATTATTTTTTTCACCAATTAATTCACTTGTTTTTACATGAAAGACCTAACAAATGATGTAATATGTTCACTGAATATAAAAACAGACAGAAAATGTTTTTTGGTCCTGATTATTTTAAAACGTATATTTAGTTGAACAGACCATATTTTGTGAATATTGATGCTGAGACAAATTACATACATAAATTGAACAATATGTAATGTATTTGAAACAATAACTCAAATTTCATGGTAAATTCGCAAAAAGAGAAAAGCTGCATACATATTTCCTTCCTGGTTATTTGGATATTGAAATGTATTTTGAAGAGTTAATACCAACCTGACAGTTCAATGACTGGCCTTGTGTGAAGATGTTTAAAACTTTTGTATTTCTGACCTTCAGCTCGTACTTGCCTCAAGTTATATTCTTCTTCTGTGCTGTTATTGGTAGTTTCTTCTGTACCGACAATCTATAAAAGTGATTATGAAAATTGGATATTTTGGTGTTTCTGTGAGTATCTATTGTGTGCACACCATAATAGCAGTTGAATATTTGAATTTTTTTCAAAAATGGTTTAGAGAACATGGGACATCAGTTAATTTATAGAAAAAATAACTGTATTATTCCTGCAATTAATTAAAAACATATTATTTAACTTTACTCAACAATCACTTACTTTTTAAATTTTTATTTGTGACTTGAGATTAAATTAATATTGACACATTAGAAAAACCATGAAATGACAAATCTCTGTTGACTATTTAACTCTAATTTACTGTTGATTTTTGAAGCTCAATTTTTTTTTTTTTTTTTAATTTATTTCCGGCTTGGAACACTTCGGCAGACACGATAAGGACACTTAAATATTTTTATTTTTTTGGAAATTGGAAAACATGTGCCATTAGTTAACTTAGTTGCTTTGTAAAACTGCAATTGTTTAAACTACATATTATTTAAGTCCACTCAGCACTTCTACTGAATTTTTATAATTTTTATTTGTAACATGAGCTATATTCATATGGAATCAGCTGAATTTACTGATGATTATAACTTAATCATACAATAATACTTACCATATTACATTTGTTTGTAACATGTAACATATACAAACCGAGGATGAAGTTTCATCAGTTCGAAATCGACAAAATTAAACAGGTAACACAATTTCAAGTCAATTATTTGGATCATGCACATTCACATTCTGTCAAGTTGTTCCTTATATACCACATTTCATTTTAATTAAATTTGCTTTTTTTAACTGGTGGATTTAATACTTTTTCAATCCTACAACTTAATTTTTTTTTTTTTTTTTATTTACAACCTGAGATTGAAAGTAATTTTCAAATTACTTAAGGTAATGAGCATGCAAAATAAATTAAACTTACATAATATATTAATTACTTCAAAGTTGTTGTTTTAAAGTATATAAGTATATATAAATAATGCTTATATTCTTATATCAAGAATTATAGTATGTATGTGGTCTGTAATAATTATTAAACGTAATTTTGATCATACTATTTATATATAAGACATAAATTGCATAATCATCAGAAGTAGTCTGCATTATATTTGCCATAGTTTAATATAACATGATTAACATAATATTATGCAATAACATTGGAACTAAGTTCATATAATGCCCTTTGAAACACTATTTCATAGTTTACTAACTGTTTTGTGATGATTGTGTTTACAAAATAGGTTGAAGAAACCAATATTGTGCATAGCTTGGATTAAACAAAGCAACAAATCTACAAAAAAAGAAGGTAATTCCTTTAACCAAAAAAAATAAATATTGACTCATATAAGTAAACAAATAAACACACTGAAATATATTAATGTATTACCCTAAGATAACATAATAGGAAAACCTGAAACCAAACTTAAATAGTACCCTACTACGGTGAATATAGCCACCTGTCATAAAACAACTACTACTGTTTACATTACTTAAAGTAGAATTTAAGAAAATATTGTTTGCATCCTAAATTAACTAATAAACGTTATAGATAGACACCATCACTTTTCCTTCTTGATCACACTCTTAATCTTCTTGCTAGCTTTTCCATTCTTCGATTCATCCTTGAGATACCTCTTCGCCAAGACTTCATCATCACTATCCACAACGTTTTCCTTCCCTTTTCCACCAGCAGGTTCCTCAGTAGGTTTCGGAGTCGGAATCACCTCCAAATCAGCATTCTCATTAGCTTTAGGCTCCACATTTTCCTCATCAGCATTAGCATGTGACATAACTTCAGTTTCCTAAAGAAACTTATAAATTAGTAAGATTATATATACATTGCAAAATATAACAATTTTGATTTATGCAAGGAAGTGAAAAGACATTATACCTCACTGTCAACTGCTTTTCCCTTTTCTTTATCAACCATTCCCTTATCAATAGCCATTTTCAGTACATTATAGGTATCAAATGACCTTTCCTTCATCTCAGCCTTAACTTGCACCTTAAATAGTGCATCCTTATCAGACAAAACATCTTCAATCTCACTTTTCATAGCTGATATTTCATTTTTCTGACACAATATAGAAGACAGAGATTTGAAAGATTAATATATGAATATATATACACATACACATACATATATATATATATATATATATTATGATGCATTACACTGAGTGTCTTAAGGTCTCCAGCAGATTTCCCAATCAACTGTACACATTCCTTGTCCCACAGTAGGAAACGGGCATTTCCAGAACTGTCGACTACCCTAACCTCAATCTTAAACCTAGAAATTTTTTAAAAAAACATAGTTATAATAGCACAATATAGTGAGTTTTATAAAAAAATGCAGATTTATGGAAATTAATAAACATGCATAGAGCAAAAACTAAACCTGAAATTTCCAGTTGATTCCTTCACCTTGCACTTAGTACAGTAAAATTGCATGTCACTTGATATAAGTTTTTTTGCGCATCGTTTGCATGCAAGATACCAATAATCTCCAACAGTTTCTATATCAACTATCGTAGCATCAACCCAATAAACACCATCCTTAACAATAAAACAAAGTACATAAGCAATGATTATTTTTTTTGGTATTTAAAACCAAAAATTCTGAAGTATAAATAATTCGATAATAACCTCATTCAATTCATTCAGTTCAGCTATTGTTTTCACGACAGCCTGCCCGCTATTGAACTCATCCGAGATGGTAAAGCTGGGCCTGCTGGATGATCTGCTAATAGAGGTACTCGCCTCACCAGACTCGATCACCCTTATATATTAAATATACAATTTCATGAATAAATTATCAACAAATTTGCATACAAAAAATAAATGAAACACATAAAATAATATCTGTACTAACTTCTTCTCAAAATCCTTGAATTCATCCGACTTCCCATTCACAATAACTTTTGTTGCATGATAACTGTTGCTAACACTTATGTCATCTGAGAAATTATAAGAATCATTGCGTGATCACAGAAAAGGATTAAAATTCTGCAAATCATAAGCATGATCATTTAGTAGAAAGCACATATTTTTACCCCCAAAAAGCTTAGCCCTGCCAAACTGTATAATAACAATAACGTGGTTTCGATTCTGATCTTCCAGGTATGGCAACAAACAGTTCACATACTCCTCCCAAAGGGTGCAAGGTAACTTCCTTTTTCTAAAATGCATATATAGAAACAAAATTAGGCAGCTAAAACATTAGTAATACTTTTGTATAATAAAATAGAAAGAAATATATGATATGTAGTAACTCTAAATCCTCCAGTTTAAACTCCATCCTTGTACTTCCAGTTCCAGGATGGGTAGTAGGACTCTGGTAGGACACCACTTTTCCTATAATGTCTAAAAAAAATTATAAATTAGTGAACAATAACTTGCTACTTGATTAATAATTAGTTTTTAAGGTAGGTATGATGATAGAATAGCATACCAAACAACTCAAATTCTTCTATCTCACGATCTGGTGTGAGATCACCAAAACTTCTGAAATTGAACATGTAGTTTGGAAAGCTTGTGTCGAAAAACTCTACGACGTTAGTGCGCCTCATAAAGTTCAGCTTGAATTTGCTTGCAGTAGTTTTGAATTTGAGTCTGTTGTCAGCCACAATGAAATCTTTAACAACAAAGAGATGGCCTTCAATCAGCTTTGGCTTTATGGCATCCATAACAGCCCCTTTAAGAGTAGCATGTATGCGGTCCCCCTGTTGAATTGAAAAATACAAAGATATGAGAATGATATTTATACGTAAAATAGTGTAGAATCTGTTTTAGAATATTCAAACATTGTATACCTCTCGATCATGAAACACACACTCGGTGCTAGCAATCTGATTCCTGTCTCGAAAAACAGGTACATTGTAGCAACGAACTAACCGAAGTCGAAGAGCCCACTGCGTCTTCGACGGATTGACATCACGAATGAGACTGAACAGAGGAGCCATTACAGAAAAAAGCAAGAGAATGACGAAAGTAGAGAGTATGAAGAGTTGCAAAATATTCTCATATTTATAATTCTCAGTGAAACTGAATTCAGCAGTTACGACGCACGAAGTGGTGATTGAGAAAGTGCATAATCTTTTTTCACAAATCTTTTTTTTTCCCCTTATTTAGCAGCTTCCGGTTGTTTTGTATATGTAATCTAATTATTTATTATATATATATATATATATATATATATATATATATATATTATTGTCAAGTAGTATTTTTAGTATTGTATTCTCTTTTTTTTTTCTTAAAAAAAACGTACCTATTTAATTCAGATTAGAAATAGAAATATTTGATAAATTATTAATATGATTTATTATTTAAATTGAAATTGGAAAATTGATTTGGGTAGTGAATGACGTGCAAAAATAAGGGATGTTACTGGCCCAAAAAAACTAACGGAAAAATAGCATCCATTACCCAATTATCATGCTTGACTATTCAAACTTAATTTCCTGTGAATTCTTACAATAAAAATAATTCAAAAAAACCACAAAATGACACATAGGACAGACTTTCTATTCAACGATTTTACTTTTACTTTTAAGGTAGATTTCTTGAAAACTGTAGAATCTCTGGTACTGGTAGTTAAAAATGAATTTGGGTTATCATCGTCATCATCTTTCCCCAATCTTGCAGCCTAATTTTGGAACATTTTCAAGAATCAAGAACCCTAAATCACCCCCAAAACTGAATATTTTGAATGCCCAGAAGAGATGCTTGAGGTGCAACACGCTTTACCAAGACAGAGACAACTCCCCTTCTGCTTGCTCTTTCCATGGCTACTCCACTGGTATGTCTGTGCCCTGTTTGTTTATTTACATTTCTTCTGCTTCTAATTGCAGATTATTATGTTGGGATTTGTAATACTTCACAAAGGGTGTGTTTGCCCAAATCCCGATAAAGCACACCCATTAACTCTCTGGGCCAAGTTTGGCTCAGCATTTTTCAACCTAAAGCAAACACACCAAAAGTTTTTATGATTATGCCTTGAATTCTGTTTTATGGAACTTTTGGAATGTGCAAGATTCTTGATGATATTCCTCTATGGTCTTTGTTCACAGAGTTTATTTATAGTTTAATTGTCATCTGCTACACAGGTGTGGAATTTTCAATTACTCTTTGTTTTTAGAAAAAAAATCTATATCATCAGCAAAATGTACATGTGAAATGTATAGGACATAGGTGAAAAAGAAGGGAAAATATACTTTCTGAACTCTGTGCTTATAAATATTGGTTCACCACTGTTAATTGTATGCAAGTTGAAAATTGCATCTGTTTGGTTGTGTGTGTGTGTATGTGTGTGTGTGTGTGTTTGAGGTAGGGGGTGGGGTGGTGGTGGGGCTTGCTTTGGCATCTGAAAAGTGAAAAAGTTGAGCACAGATAAGTGCTCTGAAGGAAACTGATAAGGAAGCCAATGTTGAGTTTTCTAATGGAGCCAAATCGATACAAATTACGCGAACATCGGGTTACTTGTATTCGAATTACAATGTAGAGAATGTGCCTCGAAGATAATTACGTATGAACTTTATCTTACTCAAAGTTTTTGAAAAGATTTTGTGTTTTCTCCTCACTTTTGCCCTTCTCAGAGTTGTCTTCATATCTTGAACTAGCATTTTAGCAACAACAATGTAATTACACGTAATTTCAAAGGACGGTGATGAATTTTGTGTTCTAAACTAGTGGGGCATGTTGGGAGTCCTGTCTAGCATTTGAATTCTCTGGGAACATTGAAGTTCTCCGCCGTCCAATTTACCTTCGTGGGAGGAGCAGTGGGCTTTGGTGTCTATTGGACATTGAACTCGAAGCTGTGGATGACTTAAGATATGCGTTTATCTTTTCCAGTTTGGCATTCCATTTAGCATTATTCTTTACTTTCTTGTTCGATTGTTGGACCAAATTGGCACGCAATATCCTTTATCACCTCCGATTATATTTGCCTTCAAAGAATGCATAGTGCCAAAATCCACACTGATGTCTTCATTTATAGTCCGTAGACTTTGCGTAAGCGCACACACCACGTCCACTAGTATGAACACATAGTCCGTTAATTCATTTCATTTGTTGGAAATTGTTAATGTTCGAGAGGTTTGACGCAGAACTTATTTTGTATTTTGTTAGTTCCATTATCAGGAACATGATCTCCCAAAAGATGTTTATCTGAATCATTTAAACATCTTATATATGCAGGGGAGAAAGGATTATTTGCATTTGCGCCACCTCACCAAGGGATTGATGGAGAGTGGAGTGACAAGTCGGGGGTAATCGTGTACAAATGGAACGAGAAAGACAAGCGGCCCAACACCGGCATGCGCAACTGGAAGAAGCGATGGAGCTGTTGTTCTGAGTATGACGAGCATGCCCCGCCTTGCCAACGAGGATGGCATGTCTCGTACGACGATGGTTTCACCTTGTATTGATCATCTGTTTATAGTAAGCACATTTACCTTGTGTACTAGCTCCATTGTTAGAATGTTAATAGACTTGAAAATGACCATAGATTAAAAGAAAACTATGTAAGCAGGGTTCAATGAAAACTGAATCTTGATTTGAATATATAGGAACCATTACATGATTGTACCACCGGCATTAAGCGTTGTACTTATACACTCTCATTTATGTTCAAACTCGATTATTAGAATGTTGATAGACGAGAAAATGAGCATATATGAAAAGAAAACTATGTAAACATGAAAGGGTTTCGATAAAAACTGAATCTTGATTTGACTATATAGGAATCACTACATGATTGTACCGCCTGTGTTAAGTATTATACTTATACACTCTCGTTTATGTTCAAGCTCCACTATTAGAATGTTGATAGACTAGAAAATGATTGTATATTAAAAGAAAACTATGTAAACATGAAAGGGTTTCAATAAAAACTGGATCTTGATTTGACTATATAGGAATCACTGTATGATTGTACCACCTGCATTAGGCGTTGTACTTATACGCTCTCATTTATGTTCAAACTCGATTATTAGAATGTTGATAGACGAGAAAGCGAGCATATATGAGAAGAAAACTATGTAAACATGAAAGGGTTTCGATAAAAACTGAGTCTTGATTTGACTACATAGGAGTCGCTGCATGATTGTACCACCTACATTAGGCTCGTACTTGTACACTCTCATTTATGTTCAAATTCCATTATTAGAATGTTGATAGACTAGAAAATGACCATATATTGAACGGGTTTCAATAAAAACCGAATCTTGATTTGACTATATAGGGTTCACTATACGATTCTACCACCGGCATTAAGCATTAAGCGTTGTACTTATACACTCCCATTTATGTTCTAGCTCCATTATTAGAATGTTGATAGACTAGAAAATGACCATATATCAAAAGAAAACTATGTAAACATGAAAGGGATTCAACAAAAACTGAATCTTGATCGACTATATAGGGATCTCTATACGATTGTACCACCGGCATTAACCATCGTACTTATACACTCCCGTTTATGTTCAAGCTCTATGTAAACATGAAACGGTTTCAATAAAAACTGAATCTTGATCTGACTGTATAGGAATCACTACATGATTGTGCCACCGGCATCAAACGTTGTACTTATACACACTCTCATTTATGTTCACAGAAATGTATTCATCAGCATGATCAGATACACAGACATTCATCTGCAAAACGTCATCCAACAGTCTTGAAAGACTCATGAATGTGCCTCAGAGTTTCTTGATCTCTATTCCAATCCGGCGTCGGCGCGTTCACAAAATGCGCGTACAGCTTGTTCTTCGCGCACGTAACGGAGATCAAGCTGTGCGCGCCAATGCCATCAATCTCATAAACATAATACAGCTGCCCCTTCTCATCCTTCCTCTCTTCTGCTCTCACATTCTCCGCCGACGCGATCAAATCCTGTAAATCGACATCCGACAGCGCAAGATTGTTCAAGATCACATCCTTCGGCGCCAGCCTCGGAAACCCTTCAAGAAACGTCAAGTACTCTTTCTCCGTTTTCTTCCTCGGGTTGTAGAATTCGCTATCCGTTCCATTAGTTCCCTTCTGTATCTTCGAAACCAGCTTCTCCTTCCACCCCTCCGGCACGTCGTAGATGTACTCCGCAGAGGTTTTTTTATCGGAATTACCGCCGTAGCCGCCGTAGTTGGCAGCACTGGCGGCGGTGCCGTAGTAGAGTTTGTATGCTGTGGAGGAGTCAGCTAGGGAAGGTGGGGAGGTGGCGAGGATTGCGGTGGCTAATGCGGTGGTGGCAATGTTGGCGAAGGTGGTGGGGGGTTTGGAGGGGGGGATGGTGATGTGCGGCGGAGGAAGTGGTGGTTTGGCGGTGGTGGGGGTGGTGGTGGAGGAGGAGAGGACGGCGGAGGGAGAGAAAATAGTGGCCATTGGAAGTTGGTGGTGTGGGATTTTGGATTGGTGGATGTGGTTGTTTTGTAGAAATGTATTGATTGTTTCATTATCTGATACTAGCCACTCATCATATGCCACGTGTCATTTATCAAATTATTTTGGTGGATATTAATTGACTTTTCAATATTATGAAAATATTTTTATTTTTTGGTCAAAAAATTATTTGGACTTTGATGCATAATTTTCAGGAAATTAAATAGACTTGAATAATAAAACTTCAATTCGGCAGTATTTATGAAAATGTATTAGTATTTATACCGAAAAATATTACTTTATTTTGAAGAAACGTATCATGTTAAAAGGCAAAAGCTTATATGTGAGCGTCACACGGTGTAACAGAAAAAAGAATAAACATTTTGTGGTAAAAGTCTCACGTTATTTGTAAAAGTATCACACTTTTTTTTAACAAAAAAAAAGTATCTCCTTTTGTAGCAAAAATAACACATTTATTTGTAAAAGTATCAATTTTTTCTGCAAAAGTGTATTTCGTCACACATATGATCGTCACACACAAAACTCACTCATGTTAAAAATGTATTCAACCAATATTATATCTCGATTTAAGTTGGGTTAGCTCCAAATTTTATCGGTCAAAAAATATTGAGTCCGACCCAACATATCCCCTTAATTAAACATACCAAGATTGTTTAGTCAATTCGTAACTAGTCGGTCTTTTAGCACAGCAAATTGTGGACAGATTGGTACCTATATTTCTATGGCCGATTAATCAGAACGGATCGATTTTACTAGCTCTGTCGACACCGTGCTAACTGTAGATGCTTCTCAACTTGAGTAACATCCAAACCTCAAGTAGCTATCTCCAAACTGCAATTTGAAGAAAAGTTGGTTTAAAATCACTTTTTCAGTGGCCTACCTGATTGCGATATTTATTATTTTCAACTTTTTTTTTTAAGTTTCCCAGCTTAGGATAAACTCTTACAGCAAAAAAAATTAGAATAAATAATTTTTCTAGTCGATTAGGTTTCATCTTTTTAACTTTTAAAATTCGATAAATTAGTCATTTAACTTTCAAAACGACATTAACTACTGTAGGCAGTAATATGATCAATTTGTCAAATTTTGAAAGCTAAATGATCAATTTATCGAATTTCAAAAATTAAAAAACCAAAATCAAAATGACAAAAAATAAAATTCTTAAATGAAAGCAGTTTTGGGTGTATTTTTAAATTTCAAATTCCAAATTTAGTATTTCAAGTTGTTTACGATATTTTATACTCCCCCGTCCCAAATGAACTTACACAGGAGGGTCGGCACGTATATTAAGAAAAAAAAGTTTTACGGGATTTTATTGACTTTTCAACGATTGATTGAGGGTGGAGATTTAAAGGTGAAGATTGTAATATAACTTTACTTTTTAGGATTGTACAAATTTATTTGAAACGAACGAAAATAAAAAGTATGCAAGTTCATTCGAGACGGAGAAAGTACGATATATTACATGCATGTGGACGCTATTAAATAGATGGACATATTTATGACTATTAATAGTTAGATATAAATATAAATATTTTATTAGAATAGTGATAATAAATACACGCCCCCAATTAAATGATGATAATTGAAGTAGATAAATTAATTAAGATTGAAATATATTGTTTGTTACATCATATAGTAACTAATTAGAGGCGGCATTTCGGTGGTGGCACAGTTTTTCGATTTGTCGATTTGAGTTAAGTCAGTTTGAATCTCATCGGCCAAAAGGATATCTAGCTGACTCCAGCTAATCCTCTTTAGTGTATTAAGATTTTTAAGTAAATTTGTGGTTCGTCGAGCAGTATAACTCGATCTATCTAAAATATCGAATAAATTGGATCGAACCGATTTTGTTAGGTCGAAGGTGAAGAAAATGATTGGTAGTTGTCCTAGATAAAGCTGGGATATTATCTCGCATATCTTCTATATTCTAAAACATGTACTACAATCACAGAAAATTAGAGAAAAAATTCAACAAAAAAATCACACAAACACACTATACGTGTGTGAATTCATGGCGTCCTCTTATTTCCGAAGTGAAGAATCGAGAAATCCAAAAATAGCATAGGGAGTAGACGAATTTGGATTGATATACTAAGGAGAAAAAATAGGGGTAATCGTTGAAACTGGAGGACCATTGTCCCGCAACATCCCAACCTCCAAAAGCCCCCTATATACGCTCCTAATTTTGCAGTTTATTGATTGTGTGTAGAAAGCTTTTCTTCCTTATAATCAAATCATTCGTGGGTTTCCTGGAAGGGATTCTCACGGACACCCATGGCTAAACGGTACCGTTCTACCTTCTTCTGGTTTTTTGTTTCAATTGAGTTTGTTTCGTGTCGATTGGTGTTCGGATTGTGTTGAGAGATTATGCAATTGATGTTTGATTTTCATTTCGTGTGTTGCTGGGGATTTGTTAGGGTTGGGGAAATTCATGTTTTATTTGAAGGGGAAATTGTTTGTAGAAGTTGTTTGATTGCTGAAGTTAGGAAAAAGGAAGGATCATAATGGAACAGAGAGAAAAGTGCTTTTCGTTTATAGAATTTTCTGAATCTGGTTGCATTTCCTTGGTATATTTGTTGTTCATAATTTTTTATTTTTTTTTATTTTTAAAAGCAATATGTTAGGTCACCAAACAATTTGACATTGAAATGAAAATGCAGTACTAAATTGACTCATTCCAAAGGAAAGGAAAGGAATTCTATAACTTGTTATTTTCCATTTCCCCTCTTTATACAATTTCCTTCTAAGCTTCTGCTATTGGCGTGATGTTCCGATACTCGGAAAGCAGGATAAAGATATGAACTGGGTAAATAGAAATGTACCAGGGTGAAATACGCTGCTTGGTATGGCTGTTAGCTATGTGATGTTTCAACATTAGGAAATGCAAGAATCAAGAATCTCGAGTTATTGGGGACTAATTTAAGAAATTTGAAGTATTTATCTACACATTTTATTGTCTTGTGTGCATTCATCTGTTAAAAAAAACTTATCAGGAGTTTGCTGACTTATTATTTATATACTTTCTTTTGTTTCTGTGCGAATATATGAGTACCTTTTGAATTAGTAAGGTTAGTTTTAAGGGTTTAAGTTATAGATGAAGTGATTGGTATTGGGGATTTTCTAGTGCTGGATTGGGCCTTCATCTAGAATAAGTCGTACACTTTCAGATCATTCGTGTCTTCATACATTAAAAATATGCAGCTGTTCAAAACTTTCATATATCATGAAGAGACCTACCAAGCTTGATTTTTGAGATGCGGGTAAACTTTATGGAAAATGCCATCTTGTAAAATGTTGAACTCACATTCAGAGGAGCAGGTGCACGATTAACTGGAATACAATAGAAAAAGTTTGATCCCTCTTACCCAGACTTTGTACATTTTGTCTATGCTTTTTTATGGTAAATTCAGGTCTTAACATCAGACATCAAACTTTTTGGAACTTGGAGCAATAAACATTAGCTGCATCAAGCATATCTTTTATAGAACAAGTGTTGATGTCATTCTTAGAGACTGTAACTGAGGCTAATAAACCTAGTATCAGCATATTAACTATGACAGATTGTCCCTTGACATCGTAATTAATTACTGTAGGCTTCGTTAAAGTTGAGGAAATGTAATTATTTAGCAGAAAACATGAGTTTGACCTAAAAGGCTTCTTTGCGGTTGCAGCTTATAAATTTTAGGCAGGACTCTTTATATTATTTTTCCTAGAATACTGTGTTAAAAACATTTAGTTATTCGTTTTGATCTCAGGGTTCTCTGTAAGTTCTTTGCGCATGGGGCCTGTCTTAAAGGGGAGCATTGTGAGTTCGCACACGATTGGAAGGCCCCATCGAATAATGTAAGCCCTTCTCAACCTGCTTGGATCACCAACAGTTTTTTATTCAATTTGTGTTAAATTTGTTGCTGTATTATTACAGATCTGCACCTTCTACCAAAAGGGACTTTGCGCATATGGTAGTCGATGCAGATACGAACATGTTAAAGTTCCCCGTTCGCCATCTTCAGTCCGTTCTTCATCCCAAGATACATCTTTTCCAGTTGACCGCGCAGTGTCCGGTGAAAGTGCCGAACATTCAGCTGCTGTTGGACCTCTTTTTCCTCCTACAGGTCCTGCGTGGGTGGTCGAATCTGGCCATCATGAGGCACTAGATGGTGATCATCTCGATTTCGTGTATTTTGGTAATGTTGATCCATCTGATCAGCCTATGTGTTCTTTTGCTGCTGTTGGTGAGTGTCCACGTGGAGAAAACTGTCCTCACATTCACGGCGACCTATGTCCAATCTGCGTGAAGCGATGCTTGCATCCTTTCAGACCTCATGAACGAGAAGAACATGTGAAATCATGCGAGAGAAGGCAAAAGCATTTAGAGGCACTAAGACATAGTCAAGAAATAGAGTGTTGTGTGTGTCTTGAACACGTGCTCTCGAAGGCTACGACAGCCGAAAGGAAATTTGGAATTTTATCGGAGTGCGATCATCCATTTTGCATCTCGTGTATCAGGAACTGGCGTAGTAGTTCTCCGTCATCTGGCTTGGACGTAAATTCGGCCCTAAGAGCATGCCCCATATGTCGGAGACTTTCGTACTTTGTGATTCCCAGTGTTATTTGGTATTCATCGAAAGAGGAAAAACAGGATATCATCGAGAGCTACAAGACAAGACTGAGGTACGAGTGATCATCTCCCCTTCTCCCTCCCCCCTATGAAAACACACACTCTCATGAGCTACATTTCTCTCCAGGTCTATCGACTGCAAGCATTTCGACTTTGGCAATGGATCCTGTCCATTTGGGACCAGTTGTTTTTACAGGGTATATCTCTTCTACATTAATAATCCGTTTCATTATTCATGCTGCATCACTTTGTTCACAAAGTTTTCAGTATAAATGACATTAATGAAATAAACTAAAAAAGAAATGTCAATGTTAATGGATTGTAACTGCCTCACTTCTACACTGTCCCATCATTTAACAGACTTTTCGGCTAATACATTCGGATGTTTACTTTCTTTGGGTTGGGGTGGACGATCATATAGTGAGGGCATCAAATGCTAGCATTTTCGAATTCGATTAAGAAGCAGGATGGAGTCTACATGGGCCACATAGGTTCAATGAATAGTATGAGATGTGTTATGTAGCATTATTTCTCTTTTGCATCACTAACCACTCGTCATTAGCCATTTCTTTGCGAAATCAGGATTTTTCATAGAATCAACTTTTATTTTCAAACATTTATAAGTTTAACGACTATAACGTTAATGCTTTCCTCTTCAGCCCATCTTCCTCTTTTCCGTATTCATTATATGTATGCCCGTTTACATGTTATCCATTTTACAGCATGCTTATCGTGATGGTCGTCTTGAAGAAGTTGCTCTTCGCCATCTTGGGGCCGATGATGGGGATACCGTCATTGCTAAAGATGTTCGGTAATATTTTCTCCACATCGTGGTTTATTGTTCTATACTAAAATCTTTGCTGCTTTTTAAAATTTTTACCCTTTTCTCTTATTGCTGAATTTTGATGCTTGCAGGCTCTCCGACTTTCTCAGTAACATGCAGATAAGGTGATTAAAGCTTAAAGGTTGAAATTTTCAGGTAAATTGTTATCCACTTTTGCTCTGATTTTTTCATCTGCTTATAAGATGCATTTTCCTCCTAATTTTGCTTGAATACATCAAGGCCCTTTTTACTAACCAAAAGTGCTTTATCAATTATAGTTGGTTACATGGTATATAAAGACTGTTTGCGGTTGCTTTTGCTTTTAAAACGTGATTAAAACCTGTAGATATTGTTGAAAATTGCTTAAATTCAAAAGTGGGTAGTGTTAACTCATAAGTTGTAATATATGCTAAATAATCACTTTTTCTAACATTTTTTAATAAGGGGGGTGTTTGTAATTGCTAGAAAAAGTGCTTTTAACTTTTAGCTCAAGGGAAGTAATTTTGAGTGTTTTTAAAGACCTGCGTTTGCTTCAACAGTGACAAAATAACTTATTTTAAGCAGAAGCTGAAAGCATGTCATTACATGTTTTTTTCTGCTTCTACATACAACTTCTATTTAAAATCACTTTTCTTTTCTTAACAATACAACTTCTGCTCTTTGCATAAATCACTTATAATTGCAAACTCTACCTATCTTTGCTTAAAAGCAATTTTTTCATAATCTCTAAACTTAATCAATTATTCTAAATCGCAAACACTCTCTAAAAATCATTTTGACGCAGTATTTCCCCTGGTTTTAGATTCCAGCATAAACCTGCTAAACTTCATAAAAAAAATAAGTATGCAAACACTCGTTTTTAGCTGAACTTAGCCAAAAGCAAAATTTACTTAAAACAAGCAAACACAAAAACTGCCTAGCGTTCCAATTCACACCATCGATTTTATGTTAACGAATGAGCTTATACATACAGGCCAGCATTCCCTCGTTCACCTAATGTTTCGAGTTTTCACCAATGGAACCCGTTGCTTTCGTCTAAGGTAACTTTTACCTCTCCACTACTCTCTCCGTCCCATAAAAACAGTCGCTCTATTTCCTTTCTACCCCCTAACAATTGCTTCTTGATCATTTCAGATACAATGATTCTCAGTTGATGAAAGCATTGGTTCCAGTATTTTTGAGGCCTGCCATTCCCATTATATAAACAGTTCAAATGATACTTAAAAAACACGAAAATAATATTTAAGAAATTATATTGATAATATGATGTTAATAGTTGTTACAAGAGGGTATTGCCTTTTTTTCATTGTACTTATATTATTGAATTTTCCCTCTTGTTTGAAGTATAATATATGTAATGTAACATATATACCCAATTTGTAGTTGATATTATGAAATTTTTGTTTATTACAAATAAATTAAATTGTCTAAATTGTTAATGTTTATCATTTATATGTCCAGCTCTTTTTTATGATTTATATTTTATTATCTATTACCTAGTTTTCCCTCGAACTTCCATTATTACATTCAAGTAATGATCTTGAGTTGGATCCTGATCTTTGGAGCACCAAACCGATTAGAGTGGCAATCCCTAACCTGATTCGACGAACTTGATCCAACTCGACACGCTATAGAGGAACATTTGTAACCAACTCATCCAAACCTATGAACTCGATTGGATTCGAGTTGAGTCGAAATTAATAATCTATCCTAAAATATAATAATTATATGTTTTAATACTTTTAATGTATAAGTCGAACAAATTTGAAATTAAACACGAAGTTGATCTGATAATTCGAATTAACACCCTAATGATGTTTTGGCAGATAGGTTGATAGCAGCTTAAAATTCTACTTTTGATACGAGTTAGAATGTGCAATCTATCTTGCAAGACTAGTATATGAACCTCAAATATTGCCGTGTCTACTATTGATGTGTAACGAATTAATATAGTGGTTAATTTCAAGTATTAATAATAATATAATATTAATCTTTAGATCAAGTTAGTCTTGTTAGCCAAAAGTTAAAGCTTGAACATATTTTTTTAGCTAAATGATTCTTTTACATGTGTTTTAGCCAATTTATTTAAATAATGAATAATTAGCATGTGTATGGCTGGGTATGTGTATCATCACCATCGATACACAAAATCATTAAATGTGTATAAATATATATTGATCGTGATTGTTTTGACCGCAATCACCCTTCATACATGCGTATATTGATGGTACATACTATCAATACATGTTGCATCGATATATATACACATGTAATGTTGAATTTCCAGACATGCATTTACAAAGCATGTTTTCGTATTTTATCCTTAAAAGTGACTTAGAAATATGGATATAAAAAAATGACTATAAAACATATATCAATTTAGATAGTGGCTATATAAGCTGCGCTTTTTACTTCCAAAATAATTTATCTATATCTTTTTTATAACTAATTTATCTACCCACTTCATAGATTCCTATATCATCATAATTGGATTTAAGTATTTCAAGATTAATCAGCATAAGTAATTATATGTAAGACTTTCAAATTAAAAATATTGTTTGATAATGCAAGCAAAATGTTACAAGTGTTTTAAGGTATAAGTATGCAACAACAAATAAACAATAAATCACATAACAAGTTACACTCAATTTAATAGATGACACATATTAAATTCGTGACATCATTCAATATATATATTGAGTTAGTGAATATGGTGAAATACGAGATGAAATATCAAAACAGAATGATTAATCTCATGGATGACACATTAATTTCCCCTATTACAACTGAGTGTTAGTAACAAGTGAAAATGATCAAAATAGTTATTCTTGTAACTTTTACCATGATTTTTTCATCTTTGTGACTATAATATAGTTTTAGCATTTATCATCTTTGTGACTGTAATATAGTTTTAGCCTTTTTCGTAATTATATCATAATTTTAGCTTTGCCACGATATAAACTTGTCACGACACACTTTTGCCACGATCTCGTATAATTTTAGGCTCCAGATTGTCATGGCAAGTGCGTCTCGTGGCAAATGATCTTTTCAAATTGTCGTGGCAAGTAGTCACACATTTGCAATGATTCATGGCAATGATGTACATGTGTCTGGCAAGTGAACATCGTGACAAAACTAATATTATGATATAGTTATAAAAAAAATTAAAATTATGGTATAGTTATAAGAATGACTAAAATTATAGTAAAAATTACGAAACCCCATTTCATATTATTTCCCTAGTAGCAAATAACAAAGAAACCAATAAATATATAAACGAAAGTTTAAAGAAACATATATGTGACAGTAGTAACGGTGAAACGAGTACAAGAATGCCCTCAGACTCTCATTATTCCTTTCTCTAACTACAAAACATTATACATAAATATATCCGTATATTATATAACAACAAATAAACAATAAATCATCCTAATAATAACCATAAAATGATGTCATCCTATACCGTGCCATATAGCAAATGCTCTGAAATATAAGGTGAAACACGGTTCGGAATAGAAGATCTCGTCCAGAAAGAATATGCCTCCAACTTTTAAATAAATACACAAGAACATGGAACAATCAACCCAGAATTCAGTTCTTGAGGACACCCACGAGAGATAACACCAACGACGAAGCAACGACGGCGGCAGAAACCGGCACAGAGTAACCAGCACCGGCGTCTGGCGACGGCGCCGGTGCCATCTGAGCAAATGCACCGGAAAGAATGGCCATGATGGCCACAAACACCAACATGATCATAGCCTTAGAACCTGCCATGTTTCTTCTGATATTATATCTTGCTTGTAATGTGTATATATATATATATATATGAAAAGCTTGAATGGTGATGCTTGAAATGATGGAAGGTTTAAGCTGTGGAGGGATACATATATATAGTGTGATAGCGTGTGGGGCCCGGCCAGGGAAAACGTGGACAGGTGGCAGGGGAGGCATGAGAAGTTTTATGTTATGAGTCGGGTAGTATCCGACTAAGTGATTCAATCATCCTTTCAAATAATAATTAAAGTTTGACTATTAATCTCAATTCACTTTCTAAGGGTGTGTTTGCTTAAAGTTGAAGAGCACTGAGTCAAATCTGCCTGAGGAAAATAATGAGTGTGTTTTATTGAAATTTGATCACCTAAATCTATTGAGTCAAACCTTAAGCAAACACACGCTAAGTGTATAATTGAACAATTTAATCGAGCACTTTTAGTTTAGTTTAGTTTAGACTGTGTGTGGGACCCGACCAGGGATAGGTGGTAGGGGAGGCATGAGAAATTCTATGTTATTCAGTCGGTAGTGTTCGACTAAGTGATTTAATCATCCATTTAAATAATAAATAAAGATTGACCATTAATCTTAATTTACTTTTTAAGTGTATGATTGAATCACTTAATCGAGCACTATTCGACTATGTGTGGAACTCGGCCAGGGAAAGCCTGGACAGGTGGTAGGGGAGGCATGAAAAGTTCTATGTTATCTAGTCGGTAGTGTTCGACTAAGTGATTCAACCATTCATTTAAATAATAAATAAAGATTGATCGTTAATCTCAATTTACTTTCTAAGTGTATGGTTGGATCACTTAATCGAACACTATCAAACTGTGTGTGGGGCCCAAGCCGGGAAAGCGTGGACAGGTGGCAAGGGAGGCATAAGCATGTTGTAAGAACGTTCAAAGGGTGGTGGAGACACATGGTTGGTTTAGGGCTTACTAAGGAAGGAAGTTTACCTAATTATTTTTCTTGCTGTATAAGGGACGATTCTGTAGTCGGTGCACTATTAAAATAATCTGAATTGAGTATCACAATTTATACTTAGGACATGTTTACTTTGGTAAACTGGATGTGATGAGTCTATTTATCCCACATAAATTAATGTTTACTTTATTGGTTATTCAAAACGAGTCAATCCCACGTACTTGGGATTATATGCATAATTTGGGACTATTGGGATGATTATTGAACTCACCTCACCTCTTAGGAGCTAGGACTGATTTAGTCATTTAGATTAGGATTCTTGATCCCTTAGACTGGGATTTGTTGAAATGAAACACTTAAAGTACTATTTGTTATGGTTAAAAGTATTATAATATTTTTATTCAAACAAGTGATACCTTTAAACACAATACCTCTTCATATTCAATCTGCATCCTCAATCCACCTTTGAAAAGTCAATAACAATTAAAAAGTAATTTTTCTTAATATTCGCCTCGATTTTTCTATGCAAGATAAACTGGGACGAAAGGAGTATCACTTAATCTCTTTTTCTCTTTCTTTTTAGTAAAAATTAATGTGGTTCGATCGGGTCAAATCGGATAAAATATTCAACGGTTCTGATGTTCTTCGAAGATGACGGGCCACGGTAGTTTTGGTCCCTTACACGGATCGATTTTAATAGGCTCGCTGTTTGTAGCCCAATAAGAGGCCCACACTTAAGTGATCTTTTCTTTCCTTCTTTCTTTCTAGTTATTTTTTGTTTTTATTTTCTATTCAATATATAATTAGTTTGACTATTTTCCTATTTTAGAATGCGAATTTCAATTCTTTGAGGTAATGTTTTTGATAAGTTATGCGATACTTGACCCGAAATACTAGTTGTTTCGATAGGCCCAATTTGATGGGCTGAAAGTCCGATGGAAGTAGAGGTGGCAAAGGATCGGGCTGGCTCAGTAGGCCCGATATTTTAGATGTATCGGGTCATAGAAATATAGGTCCGAAGTAATCCTTCCGTCCCGGCTTAACCTGCCTAGGTTGATCGGGAACGGAAGTTAAGAAAAAACAGATTTTGTGGAATTTTTTATTTTTTTAAAGGTGGAGATTGAGAATGAAGATTTTGAGGGTGGAGATTGTGAGAGAAATTTGTCATTTATGGGGCTGGCAGGTTAAGGTGGGACAAACCAAAATAACAAGTAGGCAGGTTAAGTTGGGACGGAGGTAGTACTATTTAACACAATCGGGCTGACTCGACGAGTCACGAATCGAACCGACTAATTTTAGGCCCAACCAAATTTTGACTCAAAATATGACGTTGGCCCGATGTGCTCGGCTGAATTGTCACCTCTAGCTGCAGGTCGACCCTATAATTTTAGTATATTATAGGGGAATAGGCTGAATCAGACTGACTGATTTTAGGCATGATAAGATTTTAATCTGACCAACCTGATCCAAAATATAATATTAATCCAACGAACTAGATCAGACCGGACTGTCCAAATTACCACCTCTAATTACACACGATAGCGATAATAAAGGTCGTCTAACCAAATCTTTAACTACTTTGAACCATACAAAATTGTAAGTCTAATGCTCGTCAAAACAACCCTAAATATATCATGAGAAAAATTAATGACTCATATTTCACTATATATATCCTAAGAATAGTAATTCCCACTTGGTATAAAAACTTACCATTCTCGAAGCAACAATCAAACACACATTTAAACATTTTATCGTTAATTGTTCTGCCAGGTCTCGTCAACAATATCGACCGCTATGGACATGAAAATGATTGCATTTGCCGCCCTTGTCGCAGCTGCCTCAATGAGCATTGTTGCGGCCACCGTTGAGGTGCCAGCCGCCGCGCCGGCAGCACACAGTGCCGGCGCTGCCTTGTCGGCTGTCACCGGCTTCCTTGTGGTGTCCATCTTGTCCTTCTTTGCCCTTTCTATGCACTAGGCTAAAGATTAGTAAGCACATTATATTATGGAGCTCAAATAACGTAGATAAATAAATGTCTCGTTTTACTAGTAAGCTTTTTACTGTTACCACTTTGTTTAGTTATTGATTTTCTTTTTTTCTTTTTTTTTTTGAAATGGAATAAGGGAATGTGCTCTATTTTATATTTGACTTGTAGCTTTTTTTTTTTTTTTTTTTTAATTGTAGCTCGTGTGTTAAGAGCACCCATTATCTAGATATTTAGTAGGATTCGACTCTCCTAGTTGGAGAAGTGTAATAGATTTCTTTGTTTTTGAATTAGTAGAATTTATTTCAATTGCACCATATTATTTGGTTGACTATTGATATTTTCAAAACTAACAAGAGAAATATTATGGTATGGTTTTGAATATTTGGTACATATTCATATTTAGAATCACACCGAACTAGTTTGAACCATCACAAATTCTTATACCGTGCTCAAAAAATATTGTGTAGCGAATAACATCCTCTATTCCAAATGATGTTTCATCATCTATTCCAATACTATCAATACATATCACGTGTACAAAATGGCATCGCATAAACATGTGATACATATTGATCACGTTAGAATAGAAGATGAAACACGAATTAAAATAGAGGATCTCATTTGTTTTCCTTCAGATTTGAAATTATGCAATGTGCTGGAAAACATATATTAAAAAGTTCTTTTGTTTCTTATGAATAAAAATTGTATTTTATGCTAGTGCTAGCAATTCAGGCAACTCGATCGGTCCAGCACATTGTATCGAGTCAATACCATAAGCTGGGTTGAATTGGGCAAGGTCAAGCTTCTATTGGGCTTAAAATTATCGAGCCCAACTAGGTCAATCATCTTAAATATACTAAAATTTTCAAGTTGGAGCATAATACGTTGGACTTTTAGGTCGAATTTGTTGGACCCGATAATATTTTAAACCTATATTTCTATAATCCAACTTATCTAAAATATCGAACGAACTGCACCAACTTATCGGCTCGGTCTGATTTTGCCGGCTCCCCTACCTTGCAAAACCTCCTCAACCAAAAAAGAGAAAATTGAAAAAAAGTACTGCCTCCATCCCAACTAATCTGACACACTTTTCGTTTTCGTCCGTCCCGGCTAATCTTGCACACTTCTTGAAAAATAAAGTTATAATATAATCTTCACCCTCAATTCAACTTTGAAAAGTCAACAAATGCTTAAAATATAATTTTTTTAATACTTATGTCAATCTCACATGTGTAAAATTAATCGGGACGGAGATAGTATGATAATGCTGAAAGATTCTATGGAATAATATCCACGACTACTCCTGAAATATATAAAAAATCCACGATTCATATATTTAACACGACGGTTAAAGAATCGTCTAACTACTGCCACGTACCCTGACACTGAGCCCCATCAACTATTAAAAAAGATAAAAATCCCAACTTGTAATCATCTGTACCCACCTGAATCACTACAAAACTGCACCGCCCTTGTAATTGGCTACAACCACCATACAACCAATCACAACACGACGCGTTGTTCCGGCCTACATACACCGCATGCACCAGATAACCCCCTCCTTTCAATTTATATATTGCTCAATCGTCCTCTTCCCCCAATTCTCTGCACCTTTCTCTCTCCTTTTCCTGCTCGCTTCTAGGGTGAGCTCTCTCTCTCTCTAGATTTGTTTGTGTTGAGGTGTTATTGCGATTAATTGAAGGTTGAATTCAACTGGATATAATATTGTTTTTTGCCGATGTGTTTTATATTTTATTGTGATTTGTTGGTGGTGATTGGCAGGGGATTGGAAGCGGAACTCTGACAATACATATTCTCTCTTGTCTCCTTGGCGAACAGGTCAGTGTCCAACTTTTTTATATATTAATGGATCCGTCTGTTGGTGCTTATTCAACATTTTTGTTGATTTTATATAGAAATGGTAGATTTATTGGTAATTGTATTACTAATTCTTCAGTATGTTGAATCTATCTATCTGAGCTAACCTAATTCGTCTGCTCATCTATCTATCTGAGCTGAATCTAATTCGTGAGGCTATTTTGTATGTTACGTGTTTAATAAGTTCCTATTGGTGCTCAATAAAGGTTGGTAAAGAAAAAAGATCATCTTTTTTGTGAAACTTGTTTCGGTTTTGTGGTGCTGCTAATTAATGTTTCTCGGCTGAGGTAAATTAAATGCTGCTGCTAAAGTAACTTATTGGTTAGACTTGTTGATGATGGTGATTTTTGAGAATTGAATTCAGCTAAACAGTGAAATGATATTCGGCGAGATTTTTGTTTACTACGAATTGCTTGTTTTTTTGGTTTAATAAGGGAAGATAGAGAGGTGCCTGATGAGATCCACAATAGTGAGGATGCTGTACATGCTAGAAATAAGATGATAGGGGTTGCAAATATTCCAGAAAAGTAGTTGTTCATTTGTCAAAATGTAATGCATACACGTGATTGAACATGTTGAGTATCTCAGCATATGTATCAGTAAGTACAGTGGCAATAATAGACAGCAATTAAGTGTCTAGGAGTATATTTAGCTTTCATCTAATAATCTCATGGCAAAGCGAGGATTAACAGATTGTAGTTGGTGTGGAAAGAGGAGGATTAGAAAAAAAAGAGGGAGAAGACAACATGGAATATGACCATTGATGACAATAGTATGAGTTACAAGCTAATAACAGCCAAATGGGCTGAATAGAAAAAGATTACAGATGGAGTTCTACTTTAGTTTTACTATAAGTCTCTGCAGCTTAATGGTTGCATATGCTTTCTATCCCCATATCCCATAAGTTGGAGCAATTCCAGATTCAAAATAATGTGTTGGTATCAAAGTTGGGAGAATAGATTAATAAAAGGTTACAATGCCGATAATTTCTTCAATGATATATGAAATAACTTATAGCAGATAAAAGGAATCAGGCGGTCGCTATGTTTTACATGGCCACCTGCTTCTCTTGTTTGCCATATATTTTTGTTCTTTTAGATTGAGAGAACAAGAATTCAGACTGGAGACAGGTAAGAAAAAAGTCTTGATGGTTTAATGCATTGTCCAGAAGTATTTCGAATTGTCTTGAAAGGATTAAGCTGTTCATGAGATATATGGTGTTGTGGAGATAAGTAACATCCGTCATGTCTCTGTAGAAACTTTAATTAGCATTTCCTCACATAAAACAATAATTCTTGATCACTTGTTGGTGCTTTATGCTGCATACCGTTTTTCAGGACATCCAATTCCTTTCCTTGGATTTCCAAGTTTCTTGGTCTATCCTTGCCTTTTCATTTCTTTGATTGATTTGTTGTGCTCTTTCTCTATATAGATTTAGCTAACTTTTGTTGATCAGTTACTGTAACTTTTTTTCCTTGTGGTCCCTGGCAGGGACGGCTTAGGATAATAATAATAATTTTATTATAATTAATCTTTTGTTCGTCTCAAAATGTTGTTTCACTTCTGTTGTTTTAGGTGTATTCAACGATCTTTTCCTAATATACCTCTAGTCTTCTACTTAATATTATTTTGTATCAACCACTAATTTTTACCATCTTTTTATCGACAATATTAGATAAGAGTATAGTAGAAAATCGTATTATATTAAATGCATTGTCTGAAATTTGAATGTGGAATACCGTCACGTGACAGATGGAGTTTTTTCTTTCTTTTTTTATGGATGAGGTTGCCACATTCATTTTTCTTGGAGATAAGCATATTATTTCCTCTTTGTTTTTGCTAGTTCTAACTTACTGACAAAATTGTATTTTGGTGGACGTAAGTCTGCAGAATTTTTCTGATTAAGGGGATGTATATCAGAATTTTGTAGACATGCTTAAGGTGGGCTTGATGTTATTAGTACGACTCATGCAATATACGGTTGCGGTTGCAAGTTCATATTGTTTTACATTCAATTCTTCTGTATGTGAGCTCTCTAGAAAGTTGAAAGGTCTTATTGTCAAGCAAATAAACAGCTCATGTTCCAAAACGTTGGAAGTCCTTTCAAGTCAAACAAAAACAAACTCCCACTATGTCGGGTCGGTTATAGGGATCATATCTCATCATTGTGTTTGTCAAGATAAATCCGCTCCAGAAGTGACTTTACATTCCATGCCAAACCACAACATGGACTGTTTATGTAGTGTTTGAAAATTTTCTCATGTGGTTTTACGCAAAATCGTAATTGCAGGAAAAGAAGCTCAATGGAACAGAACGAGACTGGATGCCAAGCTCCTCAAGCTCCAATACTCTGCGTCAACAATTGCGGATTCTTTGGAACGGCAGCGACCATGAACATGTGCTCCAAATGTTACAAAGACGTTGTCCTGAAGCAAGAGCAAGCGAAGCTTGCTGCTTCTTCCATCCAGAGCATCGTCAATGGCAGCTCCAACAAGGTCTCAGACGTCGCTGTGGTTAACGAATCACAGATAGCCACATCCGCGATTGTGGCAGCACCTCCACAAACATCAACGGCATCCTCAGGAAACGAGAAAGGTGAGGAGAAAGTCAAGGAAGGCCCAAGACGGTGTGGCACCTGCAGGAAGCGGGTGGGGTTAACGGGATTCGATTGTCGATGTGGCAATGTCTTCTGCGCGGTTCACCGTTACTCGGACAAGCACGAATGCCCGTTCGACTACCGCTCGGCAGCCCAGGAAGCTATAGCGAAGGCCAACCCGGTCGTTAAGGCCGAAAAGATTGACAAGATATAGATGTAGGGTAGGTTTCTTGAAAGTTGATGGCCATTAAATGGGTTAATTGGGTCACAATCTACATGTAGGTGCCCTTGGGGCCAGTAGTGAAATGCAATGTTTTAGGGGGGCCTATTAGTAATCTTGTGACCTATCTAGTGCTTGTTTAAGGTTTGTATTGGACTTTCTTCTGGAGTGGCTTTTTAGATCTAGCAATAATATCTTTTAGTTTGTCTGGGTTAATCTTTTTTTGATGTGTATATATATTTATTTGTTTGTTTTCGTGATAAAACGATGTTAAAAAATATTATTTTGTCCTCTATGTCTGGTCTAGTTTGCAGTTTCGCGACTCTCCATTTGCTGTTTTGCAGTTTTAGTCCTTTAACAATTAAACTAATTGCGACTTAAGGACTTCGATCGCAATTGTATGTTGGTCCATTGTCGGGTTGGGTGCTGCTACATTGGATATTCGATAAAAATACCCGATCATTGCCGTAAGCAATGATTTGATGAGCCAAATCACATGATAGGGCGGCAATAGGGAGTGGTTGGGGGTGCAGGCGGGTGGCCGGTTTGACATGTACTGATGTGAACATATTTCTATACGAAAAAGTTAGTGTATTCGAGGATGTTTCCAAAGCACCCAAGTGTTAACAATGGTTGAGATAGTGAAAAGTAGTGTTTGTTAGGGAAGGGAGTCGGAGGGATTTTAGTGGGTATCCATCGTGCATCTATACACCAATTTAATGATGTATAAAACATACTGAGTAATATATAAGGAGGTAGGGTAGAATTAACCCTGTCTAACCAAATTCTACCGGGGAAGATTTGGATAAGTAAATAAAATTTAAGAGGGTTTGGGAAAAGAACTAAAACATTATTAGTATTTTCATAAAATTATCGATATGTGAATATATCAATATTTTCATACTTGAGTAGAGTAGTAAAATAAGAATATGTCAAAATTCCAATTATTTCGTTTCGTATTAATTGTCGTTCTAGTTACTTCTTCCTTTTTCTCAATTAATTGATATTTTTTACGATTTCTACTAATTTTTTCCTGGCCTTAATTCTAGAATATCTCTACTTTTCAACCTATCACAAATATTTCATTTGGTCAAATCTTTACACCCCAATACTCCCTCCGTCCCGGCTAACTTTTCACAGTTGATCGAGCACGGAGGTTAAGAAAAATCAGATTTTTCTTTTTCTTTGACTTTTTTAAATGTGGAGATTGAGTGTGGAGATTTTGAGGATGAAGGTTGTGAGAGAAATTTCATTTTTAAGAGTGTGAAAAATTAAGTGGAATGAACAGGAATGACAAGTATGAAAAGTTAGCTGGGACGAAGGGAGTACTAACTTAGTGTATATCTGTCAATATATTTCATCTTTAATTCTTTTATTTTTTCTAAAACGACAATAAATATGAAACGGAGGTATTAAATTTGAATTGGAAGTGAGATTTGGGCAGGCAAGTTGGAGTTGGCATTGGTGCTTGGCAGAATGGGTTGAAGCAGCATTGACAGCTTCATCCATGATGGTGGCCACTGCATGTGCAAAAACACATGCAATTTTGTTTGATGACATCACCATGCCAATTTTATGGATCCTATATTTATTTGCCCATTGATTTCCATGTATGCTGATTTACCGACAATACCCCTTAAATTTCTCTTATCTCTCCTTAATTATCCACTTTTAAGAGTGGATTTGGTTGTTCATCTCGATATGCAGAGTGTTAGAACATAATGAGTTTTTAAGGAGATAAGTATACAATATAGATTGGTGAAAATTGTGTTTGTTTGGAATGATTTGGTAGGTTAACTTTAGTATATACCTTATTTTGTAGTTGGCTTATGGAACTCAATTCTCCCATGAGCTCCATTCGATCGAGTTGGTGGGTTTAGAGAGACGGACTTCTAATGAGAACAAGGCTCCCAATCTGTTAATCAAACATGTTAATAGGGGAGTTAAGGCTTGTAATAAGGTTTTAACCCACCAACCAAACAGTTCCTAAGAGTGTGTTTGGTTGTTCATCTCAATATGTGGGTATTTGAACACGATGAGTTTTTGGGGAAATAAGTACACAACATAGATTGATGAAAATTGGGTTTGCTTGGTATGATTTGGTAGGTTAATTTTAATATAACCCTTGTTTTGTGGTTGACTTATGGAACCGGGCTGGTGAATTTAGAGAGACGGACTTCTAACAAAACCAGAGTTTCCAATCTGTCAACCAAAGGGCTAGTGAATTTAGAGAGACGGGCTTCTAACAAAAACAGGGTTTCCAATCTATCAATCAAACATGTTAATAGGAGAGTTGAGACTTGTAATAAGGCCTTAATCCACCAACCAAATAGACCATTAATATACTAAGATTTTCGGTCAGTTTATAATCCGTTGAACTTTTAGTCCATTAAATCGGACACATTGAACTAAATATTACTTCAAACATATCTTTCTATATCCAATCATAAAAATAGCGGATGAACTAAATCGACCCATCGTAATTGAATTGATTTTGCTAGCTCTAATAATATCTGACGCTTTAAGATAATTCAAGAAAAAAATTAAACATACCCCCTCAGTCCCGCTCTAATTTGCCTACTTTCCTTTTTGGTTTGTCCCAATCTAATTTGTCAATCCATAAATGACAAATTTCTCTTACAATTTTTATCCTCAAAATCTTCACATTCAGTCTCCACCTTTGATAAAGTCAAAAATTCCGTAAAATCTATTCTTTTTTTAACCTCCGTGCCCAGTCAAAGTAGGCAAATTGGGCCAGAACGGAGGGAGTAAAACATAAGAGAAGTAAAACCCACGCACAAGACTGCGGCGCCTACACAAACTGAACCCAAAAGCTTTAACATAGTGGGGGCCACTTCGGGGCCCACAGGGCAATAATCTCCTACGAATGACGGCAGCATAAGCCCCTGCACCACTGGCAAATCTACCGCAAATAAGCTCATGCCGTCATTTTTTATGGTGGGCCCGGATGTATGGCGGCAGTAGGAATCTGGTGAGTCACTGAGTATAGGAATATACACGAATTAAACTGTTCGAAAATTATTTAAATCTCGATTTAAAAAAATTCGGTCCAAATTGTTGGCCAATGTAAATCGAGCTAGAGTCTAGTTTTGAAATTGATAAATTTTCGAGCTGAATTTAAACTTGTAGGTATTTAGTTCACAGACTCGCTAATTTGTTCACGAGGTCAACTTAACTATATAAATTAGTATATAAAAATATTAATTATGGAACACAAGTTCTGTAATATTAAAATAAAAAATCAATAACAAACATGTTATCGAATTTATGTTAAATCGAGTTCGAATTATTCACGAGCTTAGTATTTATAAAATTAATTGAATTTGAATATAATTTGTTAAGCTCAAATGAACTTGAGCTGAATTCGTACATACTAAAAAATCAAATAAATTAAACTCGAGTCTTGTATCGTTCGAACTGATTCGATTAGACGTCCATTTCTAACCGTGTGCAATGTATCGAGATATATGGGAGCAACAAATTTCCGCCTGACCACTAAAGATAAGACACATGGCCAGAACATTTAAGAGGTAGGCTACGCGCGTAGAGTAGCACGTGCGCAGCACTCGGAAAGTGACATGAAAGAAAATAAGAAATTCTATCCTACTCTGTAGGATTCCATTCACTGGACGATCCTATCTAATCAGGTACTATTCGATTGAAAGATTTAATCGTCCATTCAAAAAATGCTTCTTTTGTCCTACCTTAACTTACCTACTTATCATTTCGGTCTGTCTCAATTTTATTTGTCAGTTCATAAATAACAATTTTTTCTCACAATATTCATCATCAAAATCTTCATCCTCAATCTCCATCTTTGAAAACGTAAAAAATTCTACAAAATTTATTTTTTCTTAATTTTTATGCCCGATCAATTAAATAAGTTAAGTCGAAACGAAAAAAATCGTTAACTTTAACTTACTTTTTAAATAAATAATTGAATCATCTAGTCGAACATTACCCGACTGGATAATATAGAAATAGCGAAAGAAAATGAAAGAGGCGGTCAGAGTGGGCGGCTGAGACAATGCCTTTTGCTTTGGCTTTTCCTTCCCACTGCCTTCTTTTGCTCATCATCATCATATGTGGGGTACACCTTTTACATTTGAAATGTCGATTTTGCCCCTGAGTATCACGACATCAGAAATACACTGTTTCTTTGCTTAATCTTTACTCTTTGTCCTTATCATCATGCAAATTAGTGATTATTTACGTTAAGATTGTTTACTAGTTGGTTAATTGTCAAAGAATTCATTTTGAATGCACATATTATCATGTACGGTACGGATCTTAAAGCTACGAAATTTGTGATGGGGATAAATTCGGTAATTGTGTGGAGTTATTTATAAAAGTTAAATAACTCAAATAGCGAAAGCATTCATTATCTAGACTATTGATTCTGAGTTCGGTAATTGCGTGGAGTTTCTTATGAAAAAAGGGATCATTATTGATTTGGAAGAGGGGGTCTTTGTTCTTAGATTAGGAAAAATAATACTTCCTCCGTCTCGACTTATTTTGCACAGTTAATTGGGCACGGATGTTAAGAAAAAATAGATGTTGCTTTTCTTTGACTTTTTTAAATGTGAAGATCAAGAGTTGAGATTTTGAGGGTGAAGATTGTGATAATTAGTTTCTATTTTATGGGTGTGCAAAATAAGTTGAAACGGTCGAAAACAAAAATTGTGCAAAATAAGTAGGGATGAAGGGAGTAATAAATAGTACTGATTTTTAAAAAGATATTACTTCACAGTTTATTACATATCTCTTTATTTATTACGAACAAGTAATATTTTTTAACATAAATACTTATTTATTCTAAATAAATAAATTTTTAACATAAAAAATAATGCATTTTCAATTTGAGAGATTTAAACAATAATATATTTCAAAAAAAATACTACATTTTCATAAAAAACGTATCACAATCCAACGAATTCATCCACAATTCAAATTAAACGAATCTAAAATTCTTGCATCTAGAAAACTTGTGTTTTCAATCTTATTATCCTGTTTTTTTTTTTTTTTTTTGTTATAGGTAACAAGATTGTAGAAAACGTTAGATGTTGGAGGAGAGTCTAGAGACTAATTGGGAACTAGACGGATTGATCAAGTCGCAGGCATGTTCTGACTAATTGAGGCCTAGACGCACTGATTAAGACATAAACGTGATTAAATCAAAAGAAATCGAAAAATAAACCTAATCAATGATTAAGAACCTGATAATTAAACAAAATTAATCGAATCTAGTCGTGGAATAGGAAAAATGCATATAAAAAAATGGTGGTCTCATTATGTCGACAATTATAAAGCCAATGACACGTCAGAGCTAATCCGAAAGCACCCCATAACCAACTAAGCCACTGCCCACCGCAATTCCGTAAAGTCACGAGGGCCATTTCTGTCCAATCACTTGCCAGATACGCGTCTCTTTGAGCCCATCATTCCTTAACCATCACCGACCTCTCCCCCTTCAAATTCCCACCCCCTCACCTCTCTGTAGATCAACAATTTCTCGCTCAAATTCATCCCAAACCAAATCAAATCCACGTTTTTTGCTTCAAATTTGTTTTCATGGCGCAGAGAACGGAGAAGGAAGAAATCGAGTTCACCGTTGTTCCTGAAAACATTTCTCTCTGCGTCAAATGCGGCGTCGCATCGGCGACCAACAATCTCTGCCAGAAATGTTTGAACGCCACCGCCGCCACGGCGTCAAGCGGATCTAGGCCTTTCAGATCCATTAGGTCTTCGCCGGAGAGATGCAATCCTGGAGAAACGAGGCTAGATTTGAATTCAACGACCTCAAACGCTTCTCCTTCGACGAGGAGAGAAGTTAACCGGTGCTGCGGTTGCCGGAGGAAGGTAGGTTTGACCGGATTCCGGTGCCGATGCGGCGAGCTTTTCTGCGCCGAACATCGGTACTCCGATCGACATGATTGTAGCTACGACTACAAATCGGCGGGGCGAGATGCTATCGCGAGGGAGAATCCGGTGGTGAAAGCGGCGAAAATTGTCAAAATCTGATCCTCATAGAAACTAATTAAACTCGTTTCTGATGCTCAAAAACAAATTCCGAGGAGGACAAGGCGATTGGATTCTGCATATCATCGTGATATGAAGAACAGTGTGCAATTCTCATGGATTATTGGCCTTGTGGAGGGAAGAACTGTGACGAGAGGATGAAGATGCCACGATTTAATTTCGTTTTTTATTAATTAATGAAAAATAGAAACGAAAATTGTTACGAAATTTCTCTACCTTGGTTGTTTGGAGGAGTATCGATTATTTCCTTATTTTCAGTTGAATTTTATTATATAAAAAGTTGTGAGAAATTATTTTTTCTTATACAAATGATCAAATTTGGAGCTGAATAGTGTTTTCTGAACGTCAGCGATTTGGCAAGAATATTTTTGCTCGTCCATTGGATATTTTATAGTTGGCTCAAGTGGATTGTGACTAGAGCCGGTAAAATGGGTTCGGATCGATAAGTCAATTCGGTTCTTTCGTTATTTTTATAGGTCCGAAATATCATGGAACCTATCAAATCAAAATCGATGAGCTAAAATATTGACAGGTTAGGGACCACCTCAAAATTTAGTATTTAAAGGGGACGGGTCGGATTGAGTTTGACAAATACGATTCGATGGACTAAAACATAGACGGATTAAAAAATATCTTGAAATTGTAGTATTTAAAGAGGATAGGCTGTGTTGGATTCGATAAATTTTTTACCTATAGAATTTTGGGCCGATCAATCCAACTCAGCCGCACGCATGTGTTGATTGATAGGTTGGGTCAGATTGAATCGAGCTATCCTAATTATCACCTCTAATTGCGACTGAAAACTTTATTACTAAGTGAAGGGCAGGATGAACGACGAGTTCTGTTTGTTGCCTGGCAAATATGATTATTTTGAAGTCCAATTTTTTCTTTTTTCCTGTTTTTGCTCATTAGCTATTAATATGTTATTTTGAGAGAGAAATTTTTTCGTAGTTTCAAAATGAGAGGCACAAGATTCTGTGTTATTCTTCAGGGTAGTGCCTACGTGGTTCATCTAAAATAATCGACTTATAATTATTTTAAAATATGTTACATGTCACATATTATGTGATCTGCAGGTACTATTTTTAAGGGTAGCATATAATATCTGGAGAATTTGTTAATGTAATTTTTGTAAGCCAAATATATTTTTTAAACTAAACTCGGTTTATGGGTATGAGATCTACGATTAGGGGTGCAATATTTTCTATGACAAATGATTAATTGCATGACCCATATATGTGAATTAATCATGCCATAATTTATATTACTCTAGTATGTTTTCTCGCATATATTATATGCTAATATTTTAATGATTCATTTTTTAATTTTATGTCGTCGAACTATAAGATTCCTAAACGTAAAGGATTTTTGTTCAAGTGAATTATTAATTTAGAATTATCATCCTAAAACCGTCCAAGACCAATGTTTCTGGTCATCAATTTAGCACATAGAATTTCTAAAAATGCATTTAAATACATATATGATGGGTGGCTTATATTTAACCATAAATTTAAACTAAGAGCCCCCACTACCAAGTCATTACCTAATGTAATATAATAAATTCTTAATATCATTATTAAATGGTACTTAGTTCATCCCGTTCAGTTTTGCACTTTTTTTTTTGGAGTTCGTCCTATTCAGTTTTGCACATTCTTAAAAATAAAATTTGTCTTACAATTTCAACCCTTAAAATTTCCATCCCCAATCTCCACCTTTAAAAAAATCAATCAAAAAGTAAAAAACAGTTTTTCTTAATATACGTGTTCATTCATACGTGCAAAACTGAGCGGGACGGATGGAATATTTATTTTCTAATAACATATTATATTTAATCACAAATTATGAGTCTTATGATTTGATTTTCATATTTGCAACACTTGGTCTTGATTACAAACAAACACCGATTTAGGCACTTCGAAATATTTGATTGGTCAAATTATCAATCGTTTATATGTTCATTTCCAAGTAAACAGTTTTTTTTAAGGGCTTTGGAGTTTAAAGTCTCACATTAGTTAAATACGTAAAATATCATGAGCATATACTAAGAATATCGAGCAGATCCGCTGCTCATCGAATTTTTAGCTCATCGAATCAGATTTGTTTGGCCAAATAATACTTTGGGCTTAGATTTCCAGTCATCTAAATTTCGGGCCGATTCTGCAGTCTCTACTCCTGGGGAAGGAGAGGTTTTCTTGGAGAAAATAGAATTCAAATTACTACTTCCATTCCAGTTAACGTTGCAACCTCATAAATGAAAATTAATTTTCACAATTTTCACCTTCAATTTCCACCTTTAAAAAAATCAAAGAAAAAACAAAATCTGTTTTTTCTTAATAGATTGTCTTAACATCCGTGCCTACTTGCTTCATCGTTTCGTTCAAGTTAATTTTCCCCATAAATAAAAATTAATTCTCACAATCTTCACCCTCAACCTTCACCTTTAAAAAAGTTACTAAAGAAAAGCAAAATCTATTTTTTCTTAACATATTTCCTTAACATTCGTGCCTGATCTTCGTGTTCGGTTAGAGTGGCAAATTTAACTGGGACGGAGGAAGTATTATTTTCTTGTGAATCAAAAAGAAAAATGATGAGATCATGTCTTTATTGTCCTAACTTGAATAAAATGAGGCCAAAATAATACTTAGGTGAAGTGGAAAAATAAGATTCTTACAGTAATATGTTGTTGCAAAGTGTGAAATTCTCAACACATCTAATTGGCCCCAACACAATGAAGATTACAGTAAATCTGAATTTTCAATGTAGATTTACAGCTTTTGTTTGTTTATTTATTTACTGTACCGTAGTGATGTTCGAGGTAAAGGTGGCAAATCGGGATCGGACCGGGCTCGTGAGGCCAACGTTATATTTCGGGTTAAGTCGGACAAAATTTGGTTACATCTAAAATTAGTTGATCCGATTCGAGGTATTCCCCTATGATATACTAAGATTATCGGACCGATTCGATTGGGTTAAATAGTACTTCGGGCAGGGCTGGACCTTCCGTTAGTCGGAAGAGTCCGTCGACTCGGGCCCGAAAAAATTACAATCTTTTAGGGGTCCGAAATAACTTTTATATATATGTATATATATAGATACAAGTAATATATATAATATTTGCTATATATGTTCAATAATTGGTTTGTGGTCTAGCGGTTGGGTATTTTTGCTTTAGCTTTGCAAACCCGGGTTCGATTTTGTCTTTTGCCAATTTTACTTTTTTTCTGTTGTAATGCCTTGTTAAGCCTGGGCCCCTGATAGGCAAGCCCACGACCTGACACTATATTTGTTAGTCTGGCTTTTGCCAATTTTACTTGTTTCTGTTGTAATGTCTTGTTGAGCCTAAGCCCTGATAGGAAAGTCGCAGCTGGGCTTGGCCACTAATAGGCAAGCCCACGACCTGACACTATATTTGCCTATATATTAGGGCAGCACTTCACAGAGAAAAAAATAATAATAAAAACAAAAAAGAGAGGGAATTAATATCATCATCTAGAAATTTTTTCTTTACAAATTGGAGGATTCTTCAATTTCAAACCCTAGTCATTATACAACCATAGAGAAGACAAGGTAATTATATTTTACTATTCATTGGTTTTTTAGTAATAATTTATGATTAGTTTTGATTGTTTTTACTTATTTATTTATTAAGGGTATGATTGATTGCAATTCGAATTTCATGTTACAATAGGTATTTCATCATTTGTTACACTCAATTCATTAGATGACACATATTAATTTGTGACATCATACCATACACGTGTCGATTAGTGAATGAGTGAAACACAAGATGTAACACCAAAGTGTAACAGGTGATCTCATGGGGATTGATTGTGATTGTCGTTTTACAAAGTTAATTGTCAATTATTACTTGTAAGTGGAATGAGGACTTGAAATTCCAACTCAATTAATTTATTTTGGTTTTTGAGAATGAACTCAATTTGTGTTTATATGTCCAATTCTTTTATTCATAGTCATAAAATAAATAAATAAATCATAAATTGTTAATTTAATATTTTAATTTTAATTTACTTTTTTTTAGCTTTATAAATGCTTCATTTTTATGTGTTTTCTTTCATATTTATACATTGAAGAAAAAAAAGAAAGAATGGAGGCCCAATCTAAAAACTCGACTCAGGTCCGAAGATGCCTAGGTCCGGCCCTAACTTCGGCCTACATTTATGTGGCCTGACCTAGGAGTGAATCACTCTACCTTAATTATATGCATTAGGAAAATGGCGAAAGATATATCTACGATCGTAGACGGATCTATTCACTTCAATATGAGGGCACGTGCCCCCACAAAAAAAAGGTAAAATCTTTGAGTTTTTACTTTATTTTTTGAAAGATTAAGACATTAGTTAAGCTAAAAACAATATTGTGCTCTTATATTTTAATTTTCTTTAATACATTATACATCGTATATTGATTGTATCTTTTTGTATATTAATTGTGCTCTCGCTATAGAATTTTTTTGGATCCGACCCTATTTGCGATGGATAGGAGAGAATTCTCGTAGGGTTCCATTTTCATTTTCCTTATTTCTAGTAGGGGATGTTTTCCTTTACTTTAACTTTTGAAGAAGTAAAGTAGATATTGTGGTAAATTGCTTACAATTAAAAGTATGTAATATTTGATAATAAATTTAATTTTAGTCAAATATAAAAATTGGAGTATTTGATACTTAAGCAGTTTTAACTTACGAGGAATTCTACTTATTCACCAAAATACAAGAAAATTGAAAAGAACAACTATTATCCAATTTTAGCTTTTAGTTTTATTTATTTATTAAAAAGAAATTGTTTTTTTAAACACTACAAAATAATTTTTTTTTAAACTATAAGTTGATAAACACTCGATTTTTTTTACAAACATCCTAAGTAATAAAAGAAAATTGAAATAATATAACTTTCGTGCGTAAATTCTCAATTAAATAATTTGCTACAAAAAAGACCAACACACTAAGATCGTGTTTACTAATAATGGCCGGAGGAGATTGGAGTACTGTAGGCGGGAAGAAATAAAGTGGAAAGAGAATGTTAGATCAAATAACCGAGTGTTTGATTTTATTGATTGCAAATTAAGTTGATATTTGTTTTTAATATAAAAATAATGAAAATGTGACGTGACATGTTTAAATATATCGTCAACAACCATAAAAGAAACACGGCTCAACTGGCTAAATCCATTGCTATGAGTAGTTTATCTACTATGGTTGAAGAAGTCGGCCGCACTCACAATAATTCCTAATTTTCTATATTATTTATTTTTTTCACTAAATTATTTTGAAAGATTTGGAAGTTTATATATGTTATTACACTAATTTATAAATGCAAATCAAGATAAGAATCCAAAGTTATAAAATGTGATAGATTTCTATTTTAGTAGAGATGCTTGAATCTTTGATTCTCATTCTCCATATCTTTCAATGATAAACTAAGACAAAATTTTATATTGTTGGTTACGCCCAAACACATAGAGCTGGTGCAATCGGTCCGACCAGATAGATTAGTCCAGTTCACTCGATATTTTAAATGGGTTAGATCATAAAGGCCTAGTCCGATGAACTAAAAGTCTATTGTACCATGGGTCGACCTAAAAGTTTTAGTATATTTAAGGGGATTGGGCTCAATAACTTTTAGCTCGATAAGATTTTAAGGTCCATCCCAATATATGATGTTGACCTGATGAGTTGAACCAAACTGTTCGAATTGCCACCTCTATTCACACACTCCAAATAAACGTAAAAGATCTCTATGCTAAATGATTAGTTAAAGTGTTTGCCGCTCGCCTAACTAACTAAAACTTAAAAGATCGGAAAATATGTAAAGAAGAAACAGGTTACAAACTCGTTTATTTGAATAAACAAATAAATTTTTGAACTTAAAATTGAACATGATTGACTCGTTCAATAAAAACTTGTGAACAAACTTATTCGAAATCCAATTAATAGTAACAGTAATATTAATAAAAATAGCAATAAAACCAACAATATTCATACTTCATGTAATATAATATTCTTATATTATCTTTTATTATAATGATCACATGATTTAATTCCTTTATTTTGTATGCAAATTTAGAAAACCGTGCGTTTATTTGCTGTTTGTGAACAAGCAATTAGTTGTGCACGACCAAGGTCAAACACGCTCATAAACACAATCAAACACTCTTAATTACAACTCGAGTTCAACTAAAACAAATGAAAACGAAATACGAACACCTACGAACTCGGCTCGACTCGAATCCTGTGCAGCCCAGATGGATCCTGGCCCCTGCAGGACTGGATGATTATGTTTGGCAGTCTCCTATAAATTAACATTGCAAGAAGCACAACATTGGAATATCTCCTAGCAACAGACAGGGATCAAAAAATCCTCGGATTAACCAAAGCCCAAAACTGTTTTTTAGTGACAAAAAAATTAAGTTGAATATTTTTTGTCCCACACTCTTTTGACTATAAAAAGCATCTAATGTAAAATCCTACTGTGAGATCATCAGACACTTCTTTTCTCTGCCATTTGGCATTAATCTGAATGATTTCATGCAAAATCACTTTTTGATCATATCACCTTTCTGGTAATTGGTAATAAACAATCACTAAATTTTTACTATAATAGATTATGTGAAATATGGATATGTTGCAAGATTTGTGAAGTATCAGCTTGAGTTTTGTGTTGTTTGTGATGCATTTGTTCTGTTTTCGAGTTTTCGGGTTTTCGGGTTTTCGGGTTTTTGATATGAGCAAGTTTTGTAGGTGTTCTAATGTTTGTTGTGGTGATGATATTTCAGATTCTGGAAAAATAAGCAGCTTTTGGGCTGTATCAGATTTTGATCCTTAGAAAGGTGTGTTTCTACTTTAGTTTGTTTAATATCATTACATTTTCTGTTGTCATATTGAAAAAAGTGATTCAAGAACTAAGTTTATTTCTAAACTTATTATCATATTCATGACGAAACAAGAACTACTAACCTTGTTTTCGCCATTTTGGAAGTTTCTTTTGGTTGCTTAAGTCCTTTAATACTGATTATTCAAGTCGGCGTATCAATCAATATTGAGCAGTGACGTCTCCAATGGAGGACGAGTGGTCAAAGCTGCACCCGCGCTGGGCGGTGAATACTCGCATCGCGATTTTAGGAGGGGGGCCGAGTGGTTTATCAGCAGCTTATGCACTCTGTAAGCTTGGTTACAATAATGTAACCTTGCTGGAGAAATATCACACAGTTAGTGGAATGTGTGAATCTGCAGATATTGAAGGTAAAAATATAATTAATATTACATAAATATATAGTATGGTATAAAATTTAAATTTGATTGATGATATTGCAGGAAAATATTATGATCTGGGAGGGCAAGTTCTTGCTGCTAGCAGCTCGCCAACGATTTTCGGGTTGGCGAAAGAAACGGGCTGCGAAATGGAGGAAATGGATTCGCATAAGTTAGCGATGATCGATAGTTATACCGGAAAGTATGAGGATATAAAAGTGGCAGATGATTATGTTTCAGTAATCTCACTAACATTGCAACTTGAGGTTAGTTTAGTTCTGTTTATGGTTTAAGAACTTAAAAAATTCGTCGATAATTCGAGCTGAAAAACAGTTATGATTTGCACAGGAGGAAGCTAAGAAAACGGGGCGAATTGGAGTGCACGCCGTGAGCGATTCAGCATCGGATTTAACTCCTGCATTTCTTGACAGTCGTGGATTGAAGTCTGTTCCGAAATCTGTACAGTACGGATACACAGCGTCGGGATATGGATTTGTGCAAGACATGCCATACGCGTACTTGCACGAATTTACCCGAACATCAATGGGGGGCAAGATCAGGCGTTTCAGAGGCGGATACATGAGTTTCTGGCAGAAACTCAGTGAATCTATACCGTTAAAAGTTCTGTGTGATACTGAAGTTTTAGCAGTCAGACGTCATCTGTCTACCGTGACAGTTGACGTCAGACAGAATGCGGAGATCAAGAGTTTATCATTCGACAAACTGATTGTATCTGGCGCGTTTCCTTTCACTGGCAAGACGTATTGGTCTGATGCAGTGAGGAGGGATGGAAACGACAGAATGGATTTCACAGAGCTGGAGAGGGAGCTGTTTGACAAAGTGCAGACGATTGATTATTACACGACGGTTATGAAGATTAAAGGGATGGAACAGTTCCCTGTTGGGTTTTACTACTTTGGGGAGTTCATGGATGATCCGAAGACTATAGGGAATCCGGTGGCGATGCAGAAGTTCTATTCGGATACCGACGTGTTCCTGTTCTGGTCGTACGGCGACGCGGCGGAAACACAGGGTCCACAAGTGACACAGCTTGCTGTTGATGCTGTCAAAAGAATGGGAGGAGAAGTTGAAAGTATAGTTCTGCAGAGGAGGTTTAAGTACTTTCCTCATGTTGAAAGCCAAGGTATTCTTGTTTTACTACTTAGTTTTTCATAAGAAAAGATGTTTTATAGAGGGTGTTCGGCAAAACTTATTTTAAACATCTTATAAGTCGTTTTTAGAGCTTATAAGATTTAATTTTCAAGAGCTTATAAGGTAATAAAATGTTAGGATAAAGAGCCTATAAGCTTGTAATTGAACTAAGTGCTTAACTATGAATTGAGGACTAATATGAATGTACTATCACACATACGTTTTTATTAGTGAGGGAAATATGTGTAATGCGTGTGAAAGAAATACGTATAATTTTTGTGGTGTGTGTAAAATGTGAGCATGTGTGTAATATGTGAAATTTGAGTGTACGTTATTTCTTAAAAAATAAGATTGACTAGATGAACTGTTAATTTTTTGGGACCTTATAAGCTTTAGAGCTTATTTTTACACCTTGTAAGTTGTTTAACATCTTATCTTACCAAATACATTTCAAGTGCGTATAAGCTCTCCAAAACATCATCGAAGATGTTTCGGAGAGCTTATAAACTTAGCCAAACACCCTCATAGTCATTCTAGCGAAAAGAAACACACACTGATTTTTTATTTTCTTTAACATCTCACTAATTGTTGGCCTATAAGACCGCCGGGCCCAACAGACCCGGCCGATGGGCGAGGCCTGTCTCGGTCGGGCCGAATTGCCACCTCGAGTTACTAATAAAATCATTTGACTTTAATTGTCTGTAGATATGAAGGATGGATTCTATGACAAAGTTGAAACACAGCTTCAGGGTGAAAACAACACTTACTATATTGGTGGGCTAATGGCATTTGAGCTTACAGAGAGAAATTCATCCTACGCCATGGCTTTAGTCCGTAAGCACTTTGCATCCGATGATCCGTTGCCAAGATTTCCATACGTAAAGGTACGCGAAATAACTGTCAAAACCGAAAAACAAACATCACTAGATTAGTAAACACAGTAACTAACTTGATTTAACAAATGTTTCTGCAGACATTGTTTTCCGTAATGCCTGAGCGTTACGGAAAGATGCCTCGGAAGCTAGATGAATCCGAGGGAGTGAGCTTTCCGGATTTGTCTAGCCTTGATTGCTATTTAAAGTACTGGGGAACAGATAATGTCGTCCGAAACAAGATTCTTTACACGTGGATAAATGACGAAGGGGAAGCAGTAAACCGAAGGACATATGCAGAGCTTCATGCTAATGCTGATTGTATTGCGGAAAAGCTTTTAACAAGTCGTAAGCCTGTCATTAAGCCCGGTGACAGGGTCCTTCTTGTTCATGTACCAGGCCTGGACTTTGTCGACGCCTTCTTCGGGTGTTTACGAGCGCGAGTACTGCCCGTCCCACTTCTGCCGCCTGATCCACTCCAAAGAGGGGGACAGGCCCTCTTGAAGATTGAGAATGTAGCAAAATCTTGCAATGCAGTGGCGATTCTTTCGACTGTTGGCTACCACACTGCTGTTCGAGCAGGATTTGTGAAGAATCTGCTGCCATTGTCGGATAGAAACGGGAGAGCCAATTCGGGTCGCTGGCCTAATCTTCCATGGCTACATACCGATTCTTGGATAAAGAAATCGAAAGGCTTGCCAGCAGCAAAGACAGATTCTAGCATTGCCCCTCAGGGTGATGATTTGTGCTTTCTTCAGTTCACATCTGGGTCGACTGGCGACGCGAAAGGTGTTATGATAACACACGGTGGGCTGATTCATAACGTGAAGCTAATGAGGAAGAGATATAGAAGTACATCGAACACAGTACTTATTAGTTGGCTCCCACAGTATCATGACATGGGGTTGATCGGTGGGCTTTTCACTGCCTTGGTTAGTGGTGGAACGGCGGTGCTGTTTTCTCCAATGACATTCATCAAGAATCCGCTTCTATGGCTCGAGACCATCAGCACATACAAGGGGACACACAGTGCGGGCCCCAACTTCGCTTTCGAGCTCATGATAAGAAGGATGGAGATGGACAAGAAAAAAGTAAAGAACTTTGACCTTTCCTCCATGGTTTTCCTAATGGTTGCTGCTGAACCTGTCAGACAAAAGACATTGAAGAGATTCGTCGAGCTCACTACTCCGTACGGACTTTCTCAATACGTGATGGCGCCGGGATATGGATTGGCGGAAAACTGCGTGTTTGTTAGCTGTGCTTATGGGGAAGGGAAGCCTATACTGGTCGACTGGCAAGGGAGGGTGAGTTGCGGGTATGTAGATTCAAGTGATCCGGATGTGGATATCCGGATTGTGGACCCGCAAATTGGTGATGAGTGTGTAGAGCCTGGAAAGGAAGGCGAAATATGGATCCATAGCCCGAGTGCTGGAATCGGGTACTGGGGGAAGGAGGACTACTCTGATGCTACATTCCGAAATGAGCTGAAGAATCTTCCGGGTAGAGTGTACACAAAAACAGGCGATCTGGGACGAGTTATTGATGGGAATTTGTTCATTACAGGAAGGATCAAGGATCTGATCATAGTTGCTGGGAGAAATATTTACTCGGCTGATGTGGAGAAGACGGTTGAAGGCGCGTCTGAAATTCTACGTCCTGGTTGTTGTGCTGTCATTGGTGTTCCGGAGGAGGTTTTGTTGGCGAAAGGGATATCAGTTCCAGAAACTGCTGATCAGGTCGGCCTAGTCGCGATAGCAGAAATCAAGGACGGTAAGCCGGTCGACAAAGATGTTATAGAGCAAATCAAGGTGAAGGTTTCAGAAGAACATGGTGTCACTTTGGCTGCTATCAAACTGATTAAACCAAGAACAATCAGCAAAACAACGTCCGGAAAGATCAAGAGATTTGAGTGCCTCAAGAGCTTCAAAGAGGAGACACTGAGTTTGGTCCCACAATCGATAATGGTAAAAAGATCACTCACTCGGTGTAACACTACAGGCACGTGCAGGGACGGCCACACGCCTCGAATGAGAAGTTCTCAATCGAATTCCAGATTAAGTTACGTGGAAATCGTGGAGCATCTTAAGAAACTTATTTCGGAGCAGACTGGTATTCATGGCAGCAAGATTTCGACTAGCGCTAGCCTCACTTCCTACGGGATTGACTCCATTGGCGTCGTAAGAGCAGCTCAAAAGCTTTCGGATTTTCTAGGGGTACAAGTCGGTGCAGTTGATATTTTCACGGCGACTAGCATTGAAGATCTAGCAAGCTTTTCGGAGGGTCTCTTGATCAAGAACCAGCCTCAGGACATGACAAACTCAGTAGAGGATACGTCTTACGATGTTCCTTTACCTCAAGAACTTTCCTTTTCCGACCAATTGCATGTCCTGGGACTGCAATTTCTTGCCCTTGCATATGTTTCCTTCTTGCTAATCCTCCCTGCTTGTCTTGCTATTTCTGTATACATGACGTTAATGTCGTCGAAACCCTCACTCATGACAACTCCTCCAACGTGGACATCTTACATGATGTCACTCGCATTCGCACCCATTGCTTGGATTTGCTGCATATTCGCAACGTGCATCAGCATTTCTATCTTCGGAAATTCATTCCTCCAACCAAACTACGCCTTGAACCCGAGTATTCCGATGTGGTCACTCGATTACGTCAAGTGGTGGGCCCTATACAAGGCCCAAGAGATGTCATCAAAAGTGTTGGCTGTCCACTTGAGAGGAACAGTGCTGCTTAACTACTGGTTTCAGATGTTCGGGGCCAAGATTGGGTCGTCGGTAGTCCTTGATACAATTGACATTACCGACCCTGCTATGGTTTCCATTGGAGATGGAGTTGTGATTGCAGAGGGGGCATTGTTACAAAGCCATGAGGTGAAAACCGGTGTTTTAAGCTTGCATCCGATAAGGATAGGGAAGAATTCTTCGATTGGTCCCTATGCCGTCATCCAGAAAGGAAGCGTTTTGAGAGACGGCACTGAGGTAGCTCCATTGCAAGTTGTTGAAGCTGGAAAAGCGGTTTCCAAAACCAACAAGGCTAACAACAAACACGAGGTAAGAACACTTTGACTGCATACTTCCCTCTATTCGAACGCATTTCCAACAACAGTTTGGGGCATAATGCTTCAAATCTGTTGAAAATTTCTACAAGATCCAATAGTCCATATAATGGTTGACGATTATAAACAGAAATAAGACATATAAACACAATACACACGATAAATGATGCGATTAGCCAACATTACAGTAAGGGTGTTTTCATTCTTACCGATTTCTTTTTACTTGTGTTCTGATCAGGTTGCCAAAGACAGCAATGATATTCACAAGGCCATATATCATCTGATGGGCGTCTACGCAGTCGGCTTCATAAGCTCCCTCTCAGCCGCCATCGTCTACTGGATATACATCCTCCTGCTACATCCAAACACTCCCACCATACAACACTTCATGTTCGTCTGCATCGCCGGAGCTTTCCACTGGTTCCCTCTCACCATCGTTGCATACGCTACGATCTTCACTGCTGCATCTGTAACCCCATTAGCCTTCGCTGTTTCAGTCGCCGCAGCATACACGTGCCACGGCCTCGTACTAAGCCTCCTCACATGCTTAGTAACAAATCATTCTCCTCTCTCAGGAAACGACCCCAAACTCATGTGGCTTCGTCATAGGATTATCATTGCTTGTCATCTTAGATTCACAAAGCTCCTTTCTGGTACAGAAGCTTTCTGCATATACTTGAGACTGCTTGGAGCTAACATTGGGAAGTACTGTTCTATCCGAGCGATTAACCCGATTATACAACCCGAATCGGTTTCAATTGGAGACGGAGTCCATTTAGGTGACTTCAGCAGGATTATCACCGGATTCTACTCCTCAAACGGTTTCACCACCGGAAAAGTTGACGTGCAGGAAAACGCCGTGGTCGGCAGCCAAAGCCTCGTCCTCCCCGGCGCCACCGTAGAGAGAGAAGTGATTCTCGGCGCACTTTCCGTTGCTCCGGTGAACTCTGTCCTTCAAAGAGGCGGAGTATACATCGGATCTCAATCTCCGATCATGATAAAAAACACGATGATTGAAATCGACGACCGAATCGAAGAAATGGACGTAAAGTACAAAAAAATCGTCGGAAATCTAGCTGCGAATTTAGCCGCCACAACTCTCAAGGTCCGAACGCGCTACTTCCACCGCATCGGCGTCGCCGGAAAAGGAACACTAAAAATCTACGACAAGATTAACGGATTACCGAACCATAAAATCTTCGGATCAGGGAAAACTTACCCGGTGATAGTCCGCCATAGCAACAGCTTGAGCGCCGACGATGATGCAAGGCTCGACGCGCGCGGCGCCGCCGTGAGAATATTTTCCGATTCCAATGATCCGATTCTGGACTTGACGTTGAAGACTGGCAACGCGTTTTACGCACGCACAATTTCCGATTTCGCGACATGGCTGGTGTGTGGATTAGCTGCGAGAGAAGAGCATGTGAAGAAGGCGCCGCATGTTAGAGACGCCGTGTGGACGTCGCTTCGGAATGCGGATAGTTTTACGGAGCTCCATTATTACTCAAACATTTGCAGGCTGTTGAGGTTTGATGATGGACAGGAGATGTATGTGAAATTCAAGCTGCGGCCGTTTGATGAAACAATCGGCGAAGATTCCGGCAAGGTCGAGCCGATCGGAATCCTTCCTCCTGATACAGGTACAATTCCACTACTTATGATCAATATCAGTGTATATGATAATCTGTTTTGTTCCATTTTCCATGTTATTGTTCATAGATTGCATCAATATCACTATTTATATTATTCTGTTTGTTCAGTTTCTCATGTTATTGTTCATAGATTGCATCAGTATCACTATATATAATAATCTGTTCGTTAAACTTTCCATGTCATTGTTCATAGATTGCATGTTTTGTTCCATTTTCCATGTTATTGTTCATAGATTGCATGTTTTGTTCAATTTTCCATGTTATTGTTCATAGATTCATCTGTAACAAGTTTTCGTATTCATTACGTGTAGGCGCGATTCCTAGGGACAGCAACGACAAACGTCCACTGCTTTTCCTGGCCGACGATTTCCAGAGACGAGTGAGTTCATCGGATGGCGTTCGTTACATTTTCCAGCTCCAATTCCGTCCCATTCCCAAAGATTCAGCCACACAAGACATTATTCTCGACTGTACAAAACCATGGGACGAGGCCGAGTTCCCTTTCGTAGACATCGGAGAGGTAGCCCTCAACCACAACCTCACAAAACAAGAATCCGAGGAGCTCGAATTCAACCCTTTCCTCAAATCCCACGACGTAGATGTCGTGAGAGCCACATCGGCCTCCCAGAGTGCTTCAATCGACCATGGCCGTTCATTGATCTACGAAATATGCCAACGGGTGCGTAACAACGCGCCCCTCCCGGACTCATGGAGAGGTTTCATCGAGCAATCGGATGTCAAAGTCGACCTCTCCGGTTGCCCCATGTCAGTTCCAAAAGAAGATCCAAATACAACCCGAGTCACACTAGCACGATCATGGCACCAAACATCATGGTCCATTTTCGCGCAACCGTTGCTCCAAACATTCGTACCGTACTTTTTCTTAGCATACGTTATCTCCACCCCTCTGCATTATATGCTCACCTTTAACTTCCCGACGCATTATATGCTACCGTTGTTCTGGGTTGTTTCCGGGGTGTTAGCTGCACTGGCTTGTGTTGTGGCGAAGTGGATTCTAGTCGGGCAAAAGAAGGAGGGAGGGAGCGCGTATATCTGGAGCGGATCAATACTTATGGACACGATATGGCAGGCGGTGAAGACATTGGTAGGGGAGTATTTCATGGAGATGACAACCGGGTCGATGTTGTTCGTTGTGTGGATGAGGCTAATGGGGTCGGGTTTGGAGATGAGTGGCGGGGTGTACGTCGACAGTATGGGGGCGATGTTGAACCCGGAGATGGTAGAGATAGAGAGAGGGGGGTGTGTGGAACGAGAAGCGTTGTTGTTTGGACATGTTTATGAAGGGGAAGACGGGAAGGTGAAGTTCGGGAAGATTAAGATCGGAGAGGGGGGGTTTGTGGGGAGTCGGGGAGTGGCGATGCCGGGGGTGGTGGTGGAGGAGGGGGGCAGTCTTGGTGCTCTTTCACTTGCTATGAAGGAAGAAATTGTTAGGAGTAAATCATACAATTGAAAACTCTCCTCTGAAAGTTCTCCGACTACCTCCGACTATACATCTACGAAGGAAGAAATTGTTAGGAGTAAAATGTATTCTTGAAAGGTTGGGTCTCTTGCATGATCTTGTTTGCAAGAGGCAAAGTTTGGCTGATGTTGTGAGTAATAAGTTTATCAGCCTCTTAATAATAGATGGAATAAAATTTACAGTGGGTATCTGTTACTATGAAGTAGGCCTCCTTACAACATATTCAAACTCCCAATTGCGAAAAATCGTATTCAAAACTAGAGGTGGCAATTCGGTTTGTCCGACCCTGTTCGACCTGGTTCATCAGGTCAAGATTATAAGTCAGTTTGTTGTGGTGATGCTCGCCCATCTCCTTAATATACAAAGCTGGCCGATGACCTATTCGGTCAGGCGTGTTGGTCCTGCGAACCTAGATTCCTATGACCCAATCCACTTAAAATGTCGGGCGGACTGAGCCGATTTTGTTGGTTTTGACGTTAATTTATGGCTGAAAAATTAAGGCCGGCCGGTCGATGACCTATCCGGTCAGGCTTGTTGGTCCTACGAACCTAGATTCCTGTGACCCAATCCATTTAAAATGTCGGGCGGGCTAAACCGATTTTGCCGGCTCTGACGTTAAGGTCAGGCGTGTTGGTCCTGCGAACCTAGATTCCTATGACCCAATCCACTTAAAATGTCGGGCGGACTGAGCCGATTTTGTTGGTTTTGACGTTAATTTATGGCTGAAAAATTAAGGCCGGCCGGTCGATGACCTATCCGGTCAGGCTTGTTGGTCCTACGAACCTAGATTCCTGTGACCCAATCCATTTAAAATGTCGGGCGGGCTAAACCGATTTTGCCGGCTCTGACGTTAATTTACGGCTGAAAAAATATTAACGAATATATAAAATATAAAATCTGCTTGAATAAATTAAAGATACTAAAAATATGAGCAATGGAGATGCAGGGGATCGAACCCTGTACCTCCCGCATGCAAAGCAGGCGCTCTACCATTTGAGCTACATTCCCAATTGATATTATAATAATTTTATTTAAATATATATGTGTTTTTATTTGTCATATAGGATTATTTTATTTACCTTAATGTTTGTATTTTTTAAGTTTTATTCTTCCACATATGTGAACAGACCTGCAGTGATTAAGTTTCAGGACCAATGTTCACATTAGTTCAACTCCAATAATTCTACTATTATATTTTGGGTCAAAATTGGGTTAAGCGATTCATGTCGATTGGTTGCGGGGTTTCCTCGGTAAATTCATGTCTTGGGTTAGTCCGTCAAGCCGGGTTAGGAATTGTCACCCCTACTTAATACCCAAAATTAATATTCGGCATTCCTGTTGAAAATGATAGCACAACAAACGATGTATTGCTCAAATTGTATATAAGTTCCCTATATATTTCAAGCCGCATTACTTATAACCAACCTAAATTGTGCTTCATAGATCAACTAAACTATGTTGTTTCCTATATTTGCACGCGACGTATTGGATAACACGCGACGTGTTTTATCAGGTATAGCATCGACAATCCCTCATATTCGTATACATTCACGCACTGGATTTGTTGTTGCAGATTCGAAAGAGAATTATTTCCCAGAAATTAACTCGGTCACAATTTGACAACGTTCTGTGAGCTTTATTTTTCAAGCATCTATGGAAAACGGAAATTCCGACGAAGAACATCAACTAACAGAACGCCGTTATCTAAGGTCTGGCCGTGTTTCCAGATTGTGAAGCCTGGATGGAAGAAATTAGCGTCGCTCCACTGCTTTAACATAATATCTTATATCTGGTAAAAGAAGGCAAAAAGTAATGAATAATGACAGAAAAAGAAAACAAAAACACCACCACAGTTTTTAGACAGAGAAAGCAAAGCAGTTACTGGTAACAGGGCAACAATTGAAATTTCCGTTGACATTATTTGGCTTCCAATGCACATTACAAGGAACCCCATCCCCCACCACCTGGAGTCAAAATCTGCAGAACTTCTCCCGCCTGAACCTCCACCGTGTTTTTCCCTCCAAGATATACCTTATGATTATCTCTCGTAATGAGGTAATTCGCCCCTCGGGCCCCATCTTGACCTCCCTTCAGACCCCTCGGTGCATGTACCCGCCTCTCCGAAAGAATACTAACAACAACTGGTCGTCTGAATTCGATCTCCCTAACAATCCCATTGCCTCCTCTATGAATCCCAGAACCCCCACTGTTCTCCCTCAATCCGAACCTATGTAACAGAACTGGATATCTCTGCTCAAAAATCTCTGGGTCAGTCATACGAGTATTAGTCATGTGGCACTGGACCCCACTCGTACCATCCCAGGTGGGGCCTGCGCCGCTCCCGCCTCCGATCGTTTCGTAGTACCCGAACGTGTTGTCCCCAAAGGTCAGGTTGTTCATACAACCCTGTGAACAAGCACAAGCCTGGAAAGCTGTAAGAACAACATCAGTAATCCTTTGAGATGTAAGAACATTACCACCAACAACTGCAGCCTTATCGCTTGGAGAGAGAAAAGAACCGGGAGGAATGTATATTTTCACAGGGGCTAAGCATCCTTGATTAAGAGGAATATCAACGTCCACCAAACAGCGTAGGCAGTAAATTACAGCAGCAGCTGTAACTGCCTCTGGGGCATTCCAGTTCCCATAAACTTCTGGGCTTGTCCCAGAAAAATCAAAAAATGCTTCTCCTTTCTTAGCGTCAATGGTGAGTTTCAGATGTATGACAGACCCATCATCCATGAAATCCTCCTCTTCAATGATTACAGAATCACTTTCGAGTTTTGCAGAGTCCGGAGAAACTTTAGCAGCAACAGATTTGAGCATTTCTCTCACTGCACCTTCTGCATTGACCTGAACATGGTTCATGTAGGACTGAACAGTCTCCAAACCGTATTGCTCGATCAGCTCCTTTATGAGTGCAATTCCTCTTTGATTTGCAGCTATTTGTGCATGGAGATCCGACAAATTATCTTGAAGCCTGCGGGTCCCAGGGATGTTATGAGCTGATTCATCAGACAATGGAAATAGGAGAAGACGGGTGATCCCTTCTTCTTGGAAAACCCCCTTCTCCACTAGCTTGAATGCTTTGATTGCGGCTCCTTCCTCCCATATGGACTTGGAGAATGGAGGCATACTTCCAGGTGTAATACCTCCAATCTCTGCATGGTGCCCTCTACTTGCGACAAAGAATACGAGCCTCCCGTTATCAAAGACGGGCGTAACAACCGTTATATCGGGCAAATGGCTACCCCCAGCACAAGGATGGTTGGTAACCAGAACATCTCCTTCATTCAAATTATTGTTCCAATATTTCATCTGCCACCTGACTGTGCTGGACATAGCTCCTAAGTGCACGGGAACATGAGGAGCATTTGCAACTAGACCCCCATCAGGACCGAAAAGAGCACAAGAGAAATCTAGTCTTTCTTTGATATTAGTTGATATTGAAGTTCGTTGTAGAGTACGCCCCATCTGTTCAGCTATTCCCATAAATCGATGGTTGAATATTGAGAGTTGCACAACATCTGCTACCTCTTTTGCAACTTCCACAACATTGTGGACTGATTCGATCTCAATCTTAATGTTTCCGTATTTTGTAATAACAGCACTGCAGCTAGGTTCCACAATGACAGTGCTGTTGCCATTCATAATGACAGCAGGACCAGGAATGACATGACCATATGTCAAAGCTTCTAGCTTGAATAGAGGGGTATCATACCAACCATTTCCAAAATAAACCTTGTATTGACAGTCACTTTTTGGGGTTCCCAAACCAGACTCTAGAGGTTGGGGCCTCAATATGTTAGTGACTCCTATACCACGAACTCTCACGTCACATATCAAGATATTCCTATTTTGAAGCTTAAATCCATATTCTTGTTGAAATAACTTCACAAATTCAACTGCATAATCTCCTCTAGATCCATCGTCATTTATAGGGCTCTTCACCATAATTGCAGTATCAGTTCCCTCATATCTCAGATTCAAATATGTTTCGGTTCTAATATTCTGCTCTTCAAAACCTTGTGATTGCAGCTTATGCTTTACTCGGATCAACAGAGTGGCTTCTCTTTTTGAGACCTCCAACACAGATTCTTGACCATAAACAGCAGAATATGGTTCCTGATCGTCCTCCACAACATCTGCCATTCCCATCCCATATGCACTTAAAATCCCACAGAACCTATGGATGAGTACTTCTTTCATACCCAAGGATCTAGCAATGGCACAGGCATGTTGGGGTCCAGCACCTCCAAAGCAAGCAAGAGCATGGTTCTTCGTCTCGTGACCCTTCATCTCAGTCAATTGACGAATAGGACGACACATGGTCTCATTTGCCACATTAACAAATCCCTGAGCAATTTCCTCCACCGTCATATCCTTAGCTGTTGGATCCTGGTTCTTTCTGTAGATATTAATTTGCTTAGCTAGTTTCTCAAATTCATCCCTAGTTGAACTGATATCCAATGGCTGATCCTCACTGGGGCCAAAGATTGATGGGAAATAATCAGGAATGACATAGCCCAGGATGAGATTAGCATCAGTTACAGCGAGCTCCCCTCCCTTACGATAACAAACGGGTCCTGGATGGGCTCCAACTGATTCCGGGCCCACCTTGAAAGCTCCAAATTGGAACTTCAACTTCGATCCACCACCAGCAGCAACAGTGTTGATCTCAAGCTGAGGTGCTTGAATTATTGCTCCAGAAATTTGGGTTTCTATGACATGTTCATAGCTGCCAGCATAGCGGCTGACATCAGTAGACGTACCACCCATGTCAAAACCAATAAGAGGCTTCTCTGTCTCAACACCAAAAAGTGTCTGTGAGTAGCCAACTACTCCACCTGCAGGACCAGACAAAACAGCCTTGTGGCCAGAAAATCGACTTTCTGGTGCTAAACCCCCATCTGATTGCATAAACAAAACATTTAATTTACCCGATCCCTCATCAAACTTAGATATAAATCCTTTCAAATATTCTTTAATAACGGGTGTCAAGTATGCATCCACACAGGCAGTGAAACCCCGAGGGACAGCTCGAACCATGGGAGTCAGAGCAGATGATATAGAAACGTGCTTGAATCCCAAACTCATAGCCAACTTTTCTATTGATTGTTCATGGTGTGGGTAAGTGTAAGAATGTAATAATACAACTGCTAAGCAGCTAATGCCTCTATCCACTAGACCTTTGAGCAACGGTTTTAATGCTTCCTCATTAAGTGGCTTCACAACCCTTACAAGCTCACCTGAAATACCCTGAACTGTTGATACAGAAGAGTCTGACTTTACATTCTCCCCTTCAGGAACAAGCTCAACTCTCTCATCAATTTCCAAAACCTCCTGATAAAGATTTGATGGCTTTGATACAGTCAGATCAAAAATACTCGGTCGGGCCTGGTTACCAATCTGCAGCAGATCCCTGAAGCCCCGAGTCACACATAGTGCAATATTTTCCCCTTTCCTCTCTAATAGAGCATTTGTTGCCACTGTTGTTCCCATCCTCACCCATTCAATCTTTTCAGTGGGGACTTTCGAACTCCGGGGGATCTTTTCTCCAGTAAATTCTTCCAGAATCCTCCTAATCCCTTCTACTGGGGCATCTTCATAATTGGCTGGATCAACAGAAAGCAATTTCATTACTCGGCCTTCAGATCTACCCGGAATTTCAGCATAGACATCAGTAAATGTGCCCCCTCTATCAATGCAAAATCTGAGTTTTCCTCCTTCGACACTTCCCATTAGTAGTCAGACAGAGGAAAGAGGGCTGGAAATTATATGCAAGATTTGATTTTGGTCTATGACAGAACGATCTCAGACACAGCAACCTGTCAAAACAATGATATTAGGATGGGAATTGGGAGAAAGAAAAGGATATGTAACGATATTTAGAAAAGCAAATCAAATGACATGAATACCCTTTAAGTTCTACAAACATTACTTATTCAAAGAAAAACTCCCTGAAATCATAAAGAAGGACTTAGATCTCAAAATTATAGCAATAACAAAATACTGGAAAGAAAAATAGAACATATTACATAACCATACCCCAGCTTAGATTATCACCAGTTCAGGCTGTTAATATACCAAAACAGGGAAGCATGACTACTGGACCCTTTCGATTTTCTATCCTAACCCACCATTCTTCTTAAGTAAATTGAGATTTTAGATATAGTTTTGCATTGATCAAATATAGGTCATGAAAAATGTGCCCACACACACAAAGAACCCATAAAGTACATTAAGTTAGTAACAGAAGAATTTCATCAAAGCTGATCGACGTGATGATAGTTGCACAACGGGGAAGAGATCTTTGAAGATCATTCAGCAGAGGACATAGTCACAGAAGATTAAGGGTGAAAATAGCATTAACATGCATAAAAACTACAAATAAAATTTATTCAAACAGAGTAATCTGAAATATATAATTGATTGGCGGTCACTGAATTTCTACTCATTACCCGAGTAGTTACTCCAATCTGGAAATTCTATGCTACCCCTCAAGACTGCACACACATCAAATTACAAAGTGAGAGTAATCTAAAAATACAAAAAAAAAAAAAAAAAAAAAAAAAAAAAAAAAAAAAAAAAATTCAAAAGATACAGAGGTAGAGCATACACAAAGCATATATCCTATCTATTTCATCCAAATATGAACACAAACGGCTGTGATTCAATAATCATCTTCCAATTTCGATCCAATACAACTGAGAATGGTCAAAAAAAACATAAACAAACAAACAGCAGTAACACCAATCCTCCGCTCCCCGAAGAAAGTTATAGAAACTAACTCATAATCAAAATTAATAACTCAGTCACTGAATAAGATTGAATTGTACAGTACCTCAGAAAAAACTCTGGTGGAAAAAAGTCTGCAAGTAGCACAAATTTGAAGTTGACGGAAGCAAATTGGGAGACGGCAATATATCAACGGTTTCGATTTCTCCTCATAGATCTAAAGGTAACACCGGGAGTGAAGTGGCGGAGATGAATAGATGAATAAAATTTACAGTGGGTATCTGTTACTATGAAGTAGGCCTCGTTACAGCATATTCAAACTCCCAATTGCGAAAAATCGTATTCAAAACTAGAAGTGGCAATTCGGTCTACTCGACCCAGCTCGATCTAGTTCATCGGGTTAAGATTATAAGTGAGGCTGGGTCTGTTGTGGCCGACGGTCGTCTTAATATACAATGGCGTATGACCTATTCGGTCAGGCTTGTTGGTCCTGCGAACCTAAAATTCTATGACCCAATTCATCTAAAATATCGAGCGAGCTGAGCAACTACTCAAAACACTGTTTATATCCATTTAAAATGTCAAGCGAGCGAGCTGAGCAGCTACTCAAAACATCGTTTGTCGAGCGGGCTGAGCAACTACCCAAAACATCATTTATCGGCGATATTTTTTAAAATGTCGAGCGGGCTAAGCAGCTACTCAAAAACGGGCTTAAAATGTCAAGCGGGCTGAGCAGCTACTCACAAAATACCGTTTATCGAACATTATTTTAAGGCTAAAAATAAATATCAAGTATTGGAGATGCGGGGGATCGAACCCCGTGCCTCCCGCATGCAAAGCGGGCGCTCTACCATTTGAGCTACATCCCCATTTGATATTTCGATCATTTTATTTAAATATATATCCTTTTATATTTGTTATATAGGATTATTTTATTTACCTTAATGTTTGTATTTTTTAAGTTTTATTCTTCCACATATTCACATACAGACCTGCAGTGATTAAGTTTCAGGACCAATGTTCCACCATATCGAGTTTAGATCAATCAGTAATTATGAGTTCTGAAGTTTAATTCTACTTTTATATTTTGGGTCAAAACTGGGTTAAGCTATTCATGTCGGTTGATTGCGGGTTTCCCTCGGTAAATTCTTATCTTGGATCCATCAAGTCGGGTTAGGAATTGCCACCCTGCTCCAAACCCAAAAATTAATATTCGACATTCCTGTTGAAAGTGATAGCACAACAAACTACGTATAGCTCAAATTGTGTATATAGGTTCCTATATATTACCAAAGCAACATTACTTATAACCAAACCCAAATTGTGTTTCATATCATAGATCAACTAAACTGTGGTGTTTCATATATTTGCACGCGACGTATTGGATAACACGCGACGTGTTTTTATCAGGTATAGCATCGACAAATCCTCATATTCGTATACATTCATGCACTGGAATTCGTCTTTGCAGATTCGAAAGAGAAATTTATTTCCCAGAAATTAACTCCGTCACAATTTGATAACGTTCTATGACCTTTATTTTTAACATCTATGGAAACCGGAAATTCCGACGAAGAACATCAACTAACAGAACTCCGTCATCTAAGGTCTGACCGTGTTTCCAGATTGTGAAGCCTGGATGGAAGAAATTAGCGTCGCTCCACTGCTTTAACAGATAGAGTGGAAAGGGACCTTGTGTTCTCCCATGGGGATCCCGGTAGTACCATATGTTAGCGGTGGGGCTTTCACCAACCCGAGCCTTTGGGGCCTCGTCTTCTGAGTCATCATCGCACAAGTCAATCACGTCTGGTGGTTTTTCTGCCTTGTCTTGAGCTTGAGTAGCCTTTTCTCCCGCCTGCATATCTCTACTGACCAAATTGGCAGACAACGTCGCCTGAACAACGGTGTTCGCTACTCCATCACCTGCAGATGAATTCATATAGTTGATATTATTAGAGGCCCAAAACAGAGCGCAATTATTCAGTAATTTGTTATCGAAATGACAAAAAGAAAAAAAAAACAGTTCGTTTATTTAGCTACACGTAGTGAAAAACATCAGGTGGTTTATCCACTAGATTTGCTTGCAGCACTACATGTGAGCGTGTGTGATTCTGTGCAAATAGTAGATGAACAGCCTGGCGCTATCGAGCAGGTGTAGCATCAAATATACCCGTTGTCTTGTTACGTTGAACAACCAAGTATGATAAAAACCTCCTGGACTTGGCTGTCCTCAGTGCCTAACTTGCACTAAGAACTTCTAGAATCAGATAATGAGGGATCTCTGCATTTCTAAGATCATCAGCAGCTTTTGCTTCCTTGCGTTCAATTTCAATAAGGCTATTCTCGGGATATCTTACAGCAGTTCAATAAGGTTCAAGTACACTAATTGGAGTCACTGAAGTTGCATTTTATTTAGTGCCTGACGAGCATAGTACGAGTAGCTGGGGAGTGGTATGGTGCTTCGAAATCAACATTTAAAAAAGGTTGCTTTCCATGTCACAAGTTCTCACAGGAAATCTGGAATACATTTCACCTAGTACAGAGTTAAAAATGCCAAATCAATTATATGATTTTCGTAATGCTGAGTCCGTATATGGAAAAGCTTTTCTTTTCCTCATAAATGCTCACGAAAAGTTCCCGTCCAAGATTCTTTGAAATTTGTCATGTGCTAAAGTTATGAAGTGTAACAAAGTGAAAACAGCTTCATGTTATCCAGTAACCAGACACTTCAGTTGCAATCTCTAAACTTCAACCATTCTACAGGGCAACCAACAGTAGCAGCCTCCCAACATTGCTCCAATATTTCAAACACATTACAACCAAACGAATAGATTTTTTATAAGAATGACCAAACGAACAGATTGAAACCTGTTTTACCTTTTGGATCCTTCACAGGGATGATGCCATCAATGCTTCCATTTTGTACTTTGAGGGTGTGCGAATCACTAAAAGAAACTAGATTCGGAGCAATGATCTCTCCAGATCCTAGAAATTGATTTAAAATGTGAAGTAATCATGTTTGCAGTAAATGGTTACCATAGCAATGTAATGTTCACAAATGATAATCATCAAATCATCTTTTTGTATACTTATTAACCTTCAGTTTGAGTGAAAATTGGATGGAAAGTTATATAGTATCAATTTGACCAATAACAAGAAATGCATGAGTATCACATTGATCCTGGAAATAACAGAGTTGTCGTTTTGCTTTCTCAGGTGCGGGGAAAATGTTTAAGGAAAAAAAAGATTAAAGATGGAATTTGGGAAGTAATAAGTAGTGTTTTACCTTTTGGAGTGTTCATAGGGATGATGACACCAATACATCCATTTTGTTCTTCCAGAGCATGTGGATCACTAGAAATAACTTGAGGCGGGCTTACGATCTCTCCGGACCCTGGAAATTGAGGGAAAAATGAAGTGGGAAGAGACGAGGACTGATGAGACTGCAGAGTAAATGGTTGCCAATCTTTTCACATTTTTTAGAAGCAGTATAATAAGGATATATGGTAACTATTGCAATATAAGGATCACTAATGATAATAATCACGTCATTGATAACCAAAAAATGGTGAGGAAGCACATAATCAATGAAGAGAAAGCCATATAACATCATAAGAGATTCTTGTAGATGGATTAGAGTATCAAGATGAATCTTCCCTAATGGACTACATCTTCTGCAAGGAACAATGCTATTTATCTCAATCCCAGACACTAAAAGAACCCAATTGGCCAGATGAAAAAATATATATAGATTGAATTATTGCATGGTGGTCTTGTATACAAGCAAGATATATGAACAATTAGTGGCCCAATAAATAATTCTCTCCTTGAACATAATTACAAGTTACTAATGATATCCTATATCAATTTGCATCCTTAGTCACAAATACGATATGTCAAATTTAAGTACCCTACTTGCCTTTACTCATCCCAGGGAGTTCACACATTTAGTTACTAAAATTCAAAGCCGTTCTGTCACTAATATCCAGATCGGTTTTCTGATTAAGAGGGGAAGTCTTGTCAAGGTGCAGCAAATACAGTCACAATGTCACGCTCAAAATAAAGCAACCTTCAGTGACAGATATAGCATGTCATATATTTCAATTATAAAATATTCTTATGGTGAAGGAGTCCGACATGCGATGGTAAGTGTAGAAAAACATAATGATGGCATGCAGTGACATATGAAACATAGAACACCATACTTCATGTGACCTTCAAGACATATGAACTGGAGACAGGAAACAACAGTACACCTGAAGCATCTAAGCTGGATACATCTGAACTCTCTCTAAGAATTGATTTCGGAGAACAAGCATGTACTTCTGCTTCTCCAGAAGCATCGGCTACTATAACTTCTGGCTCAAGTTCTTCAGCAATAACTTCTGGATCCATAAGCAATAATTTTTCTTGTTCAGCTGGTGTCTGCAGCATCTTCCGCCTTTCTAGGTACTCAAATTTTGTATATTCTGGAAGGTTAAGTAAACAATTCTGCTAAACAAAGGAGAGAAAGGCGGAACCACCAACCACCAAGGCTGCAAAATGCACTATTTAGGGGAGAAGGATCAAAATGTGGAAATTGTTCATGAAACGAATTTCAACAATCAGGTGGACATAGTCAATTTTGTGGATACAATTTCAGTATAACACAGTCTCAGTCCAATGTTAAGAAGGACGAGATTTTAAAAAAATTAAGAAAGGATGAACAAGCATTCACCAGAATGAAAGCAACAAATATTTACATAGACACACACAGAGAGTTGGTTGCAAGTGGCTCTACGCTTAAAAGAAACGCTGAAAAAATAAGGCTGATAAGAGATGTTGAGAGATACAAGGCAAGACTTGTAGCAAAGAGGCATACTCAGACGTGGGAACAGACTATCAAGACATTTATTAAGTTGCCAAGATACACTCTACATGGCTACCCTTTCCTTGGCCACTATCTCAACTGGCCATTACATCAGGTTGATGTAAAAATGCCTTCCCGAATGGAAATTTGGAAGAACAAGTTCTATGTGGATCTTCACCTGGCTCTGTAAAGAACTCATAAGCAAAGAAGGGGTGTGAAAGAACTAAATTCTTACAACATAGCCTTGAATGGTCTTCAAGAGCTTCGTTTGAAAGCAGCAATAGAGCAATAAGAAGTTATGGTTATTCTCAGACTAAGTTTACCACACAATATTCTAGAAACAATCAGGGACTAAAAAGGTTGCTATTTTAATTGTGCAAGTGGAAGACATAGTTTGACAGGGGATGATACTGTGGAAATTGAGAACCTCCGAAGTTAAAATTAGCAAGAGAATTTGAAAACAATGTTTGGGCTCTTGAAGTATTTCAATCGTGTGAAGTTAGAAGATCCAGTAAAAGTATTTTGTTAAGCAGGGCAAGTGTATCCTTGACCTGATCAGTGAAGAGAATGATTGGTCGTAGAGCAGTTGAGACACCTGTTGAGCCTCATGTCAAGTTGCAAACAGCTAAAGTGAAGAGTGGTAAAAGAGAAAATATATTTGATAGAGTCCTTTAAAAATTTATATGTGGATGTGGTGCAAATAGCCGAGTCACACCATATCTTCGTAATCTTCTTACTCTCTTTGATTAAATATCGTAACTCAAAGTTAATCCGTTAAGGTAATTAGAAAAATAAGTGGCATGATACGACAACAGCATTTATGGTTGCGAAGACTTAAAAGCTTATCAATGCAAGTGTAAATGTTAAGAAAAATAAATGGATGTACGTACTTAGGGGACAAAATAAGTAACAGAAAACAGATAGTTGTCTTATAATTCTCTAAATATGAGTCAAACTCCTTTCCTTTCTCCCCCAGAGAAAATAATGACACCGCAATTAAGTTTAGTCCAAGCTGCTACACATGCTCAATAATTCTGCCTGCTTATAAACAGCTTCTCCTGTCTATATGCAGCTGGCCCTAAGCCGGAGTTTCCAGTCCAAAACCAGATATGAAAAGGGTTTTTAGGTTGACAGCCTGCTTAAAATCTTATTATAGTTCATGGTATGTATATGAGAAATCATGTAACTGACCGAACACAACGGCACCAACCCAAAATAGTGGGCTAAAGATGTAGTTTTCTTCTTGTTGTATAATATATAAGCCCAATGCAAATCAGAATGAGAAAATAAACTTGGGAGGTGTTAAATTCAGAAGTGTTTCAATGCACAAAATTTCCGCAAGCAAAAGGATATTGTCTTTGCCATCCTTTTTCACTGGCATGTTCAATGAGCCTTTGCAACAAAGAGATCTCTCTGGTAATCCACTGTAAACAAATGAAAATAAACCAGATAAAACTGTTAGAACCAAAATAAGGATCACGCAGAGTAATATCTAAGATTTGTAAGCCAATTGGAATGATTTGAAATAATATGCAACCTCACAAATTGCAGTTCAAGGACAACATGGTTCAAGCAATATTATCATAGTGAGTCATTTATACATGATGTCATGTAATGCATACAGTAAACCATTTTCATAAATAAAGTTTAGAGAGTGCCCTGTACCCTGCCTTCAGCAAGATAAAACAAAAAACACTATGTTTAGAGAAGATGGAATCAACATGTATAACAGTGAACTATAAAATAGAAAATTATCAACAGCACATGCATGCAAAAACTCTGCGTTAATCCCAGCTCATGGCATCTAGACAAAAATAAAGAAATAACGGCTACGGAAGCCGTTATTGCTCGAGACTTTCAATCAAATGATGTGGCTCTAATCTCTATTCTTTTCTAAAAGTTAAGGATAAATCATCTTAATTTAAACCAATCAACTTATGTCTAGTATATTATTGAAATGAATCGCAGTTTCACTTTTAAGTCAAGATCCATAGTATGTTGCTTAAAATCTACTGCTGAATATGTTGCATGTAATACATTCTAAGCTCATACGTATAAAGAAGATAGATGAAATTTAAAAGTGAGATTGCTTTAAGCAAAGGCATAACGGTAAAAGGGGGAGGCTGACAGCAATGAGTTAACAATTTAAGTCATGGATGTCAAGGAAAAAAAGCATAACTTACGTGCTTTGTAATATCAACATGCAACACTTGGGCCTTCAATTGAACCTCCTTCTGCAATTATGTCAATGCATAATTCTAATTTTGGAGAACTGATACGAACGAGAAGTGACAACTAAAACAAATAAAATTATTATTTCATGATATAAAAATAAAATTCAATGTCCATAACAGTATTTAGTAGGTTATCTGTGGATAATGCATCGAGGCATCGAGCAAAAGAAATCTTATGCATGAGGTTAATCAAGTACAATGATCCATCACAACTAGAACAACAATTAGTAAAGATCGCCTAAGGGTCATTTAAGTGAATTTCAGATGATTATCACTACATTTTAAATCTGGGGAGTTCAAAATAAAAATACAGGGATAATTACAAAATCACCTTGAGGTTGACCTATTTACAATGTGTCCTTGTCAAAGGAATCAAAGCTTTCATATGAAGCTGTTCACAAAACCTTTTACTAAACCAAATCCATAACATCTCTTTACAGGTAACAAAAGCCGTAATTTACTTATCCAATGAGAAATAGGATCTGATTAAATTATCCTTGTATTTTCTCAAGTCTTAGCAGGTAACCGCTCAAAGGAAAAGGACCATGTTTCAAAAGCAGTGTAGGAGAACCCTTTCATATAACACGTATAAAGCTGAATCAAATGAACAAGCAAAAGATTTATATGGTCAAGAAGTTTTACAACAGTCAGCCTGTTAAGCGAGCCAGCTTTAATCCTGTCTCGCACATCCTCGACTTCTTCCTGCAACAAACAAAAAGGATGAGACGCAAACCAGAAAATGACAACTGCATGCAATGTAAATTAATAATATATTTATCATTGTAATAAATAACTCAAAGTCCAATAGAGCAGTTCCTTTGGAGGCAAAAACAAATCTGGAAGAGTGAAAATAAGCTTGCATGGATATCGTAATAAAATAAAGATGCTACTATACCACTTAAGGAACAAATAAGATTGAAATCTAACTAAAACAAATGGATTTGACATCTAATTATGCTTTTTCTCCCAAGATTGTTCCTCTCATAATTACTAAGGTCCAACTACTTCAATTGACGTTACACCTTAGCATTTTAATGCCAGCCCCAGACAAAAAGACTGTCATGCATGATATCCTTAATGAGGGCCAATTATACACTACCCACTTTGGTAATACCAAGTGGGTTATCCACCCATAGATTGGAGGTATAGATGTCAAATCAAACGTTATATCGTTTTTCAATTTACATTTACACACAAATCAAAATGTGGATATCTCAAATGGGTATTACTCAAGTGGGTAGGGTAGAAAAATTCTTTAATTAGCCCATCACGCACAAGTCAAACTGCAGTAATTGTAAAAAGTTCAATAACATAGCAAGAATTTAAAAGGCATGAATATTTCCTCAAGAAAAGAGAAACAAATAATATCTTTAGTGATCTTTGTAGAAGAATGACTCATATTTCAAATATGAGAATCCAATAAATGGAGGTGCTAACACTGCTCCAGGTTCTTTAAATCACGGAATCTAAAACCTTCTCTATGAGAATGGAACAGGACAATGTTTCTACATGGGAAAGTTTTGAAAAGTATAACGCAATCTTATTTTCTCAATTTGCATCAAATGACATTCCAAGGAAACAAAAGTCATTAATAACAAAACAAAGTAGGTGATCTAATAAAACAAGTCCTGGTAAGAAGTTTCTACTTCATAAGTTTGACTCTATAGAATTTAGAATGTGAATGGCATTTCAAGCAACTAAATTCAAATCTCAAGTGCACCAACCGAATTCATCTTTCCCACCATTAATCTTCACTTTAGAAATAACAGAAAACATAATCTGAAATGTCCATAGAAAGCAATTCTGAATTCATACTAGTATATCTAAAGTTCACAGTTTAACTGAGATTACCATAACCATAAAGCTCATATGTACTCTTGGGTAGATATGTGGCCAAGGCACTGGAAGCTAGTAAGAGGCACACACACGAGACTTACTTTATTGATCTACTCAGAGGACTACAGACTATTTCATGAGTAGTCATAACAAACACAAATAGAGAGATCAGATTTTTATTGAGGTTTCAGAAAATACGAGGAATGGGTGGTTCTGTAATATTTCAGAAATCCTGTATTTCCATATATTCTAGAGAGATCAGATTTTTTTTGGGGGGTTCAAGAAGCAAGAGCCTGTGAAAGATATATAGCTCTTTTCAGTGTTTTAGATAGATACACACAGAACTTCTTAAAAATTTCATTTTTGCTTATTGGTATGAGTAGATTCCTTTTTTTCCACAATTTAGCCTCTAAAAGACCATTCCTGAGTCATTCCAACAGGATTCCATTGAAGTTCAGCTATACTTTTTATCCAGACAAATCTACTTGATAACCATCAAAGACCTCCACTTACTAAGGTTGGTAATACTGATAATGTCATTAATGCTTAAACAGACTCATTCAGTATGGCCTGCATCACTTCTATAAGTTTGTGTTTAGATAAATAATTACCTCAGAAATATTATCATCTGACAACATGCCAATGGGAATGTCTGTGAAATAATTTGAAACTCTTAGGCGGATTTCTATGCCAGCATCACCAGCAGCAGAAATGTTTTCTACACCTGTGAATGACATTGCTTGAGAAGCAACCAACAATGATAACCGCACACGTGCTTATATATGCATGAAAGGAAGAATGCAGAGGAAGTGACACCACTAGTTGGATATTTCATAAGCTAGTCAGACAAACTAAATACATAAGCTGGGGCATAAGGAAGAAGCGAATTTTTCAGAGGTGTGATTGAACTCTCTAGTACTAATTGCACTTAATAACATATGATTGTAACAAAGGTTGACGCAATTAGCAATTGGAGCACCAACTCAATAAATCAGAAAGCTATTACAGATTTTTCCAGACAAAAAAGTTTCCTAAACATAAAAGAGAAAAAAAGGGTTCCTGCCCATCACTTTTGCACAAGCCATGGACTACACCGTCTGAAGTAGACAAAACCTGATTCAGATAAAAGTATGATACACAAGCATTACATGAGGCAGCCCATTTTCCCAATTCACTTTTGGATCTTCTAGTATTTAACTTTATGTTTTCCTTCTCTTGCATTTTTGCATAAGTGGAAGATGTTTAAGGGATAGCACTGATACACAAGCATTACATGAGGCAGCCCATTTTCCCAATTCACTTTTGGATCTTCTAGTATTTAACTTTATGTTTTCCTTCTCTTGCATTTTTGCATAAGTGGAAGATGTTTAAGGGATAGCACTGACAACAAAGGCTGAAAGAGATATGATTAAAGTTATGACCAATAATTTTTAACCATCTCATATTCTTCATAACTTCATTCTAGTACATTTGATTAAGCGGGAATCTGGACATGCCAACTGCTTATGAGAAATCTGTCGGAAAAAATAGCATAAATTGCAAAAATAGAGAAATAATCTAGCATCATAACCACACTTTTGAATGGTAATATATTAATCATATATACCCAATCACCTGTGACTTGTTGAAGCTGGAAGCGATTCTTTTGATAAATGTCATTAGGGTCACATTTCATCCTAACAAAGCTCCCCACTAGTTTAAACTCAAAGCTTTCAGGAAACTTGAGAAGCTCCTGAATTAGCGTTTTCTTTAAATAAATTAGTTTAATATTTTCAGTAACAATCGCAGCAAAGCAACTTTTAGGAGTCTTAGGGGCCTTCTTCATCTGAACAGTATGATTCTTTTTCGAGGCTAAGGATAGCCTCTCTCTGTAATCGTCATCATCTGAACTATCTCCATCGTCAGAGTCATCATCATCATGGTTTTCAGCAAAGTGCTCTTCCAGCAAATCATATACCTTTATCCGTGACATGGACTTCTTCCCGAAAAGAGCAAAAAGTCTCTCATCACAAAGAATTTTCTTCTTCTTTTCTGCACTAGCAAGACCTTTATCATGTATGTACTTAGTGATGAATGCTGCCACCTCATGCCGAGAGAGTGTTTCCTTTGTATCCTGACCGATTGCTTCAAGAAACTCAATTAAAGGCCTGGAGCCCCATCCAACAAACTCAATTTTTCTTTTTCCAACTCTTCTCTTCCTTTTGTTACAAACAGGTGGCTTTCCACTGCGATCCTCCACCCAGTAGTTGTCATTCATATTGTTGCAACAACTTAAGGAGACAACGTTATAGGCAACCCAATTACGGCATTCACGATTCTTTTATGGCCACTCTACTTCAGTATCACAAAGCATAGAAGATTGACGAGAGAATATCTGCAAGCCTGCTTCCTATAAAAGACCGAATAATCTTTCTTTTATTACATATTCAACAAAAAAAATCCAATTCATCTGCAAAAGACGAAATCGTTTTTCTTTTATTACATATTCAACAAAAAATTCAATTCATGCATGCAAATGCAGGTAAGTACTACAAATCACAAAAAAATACCAAAATTAAGCTAAACGAATAGACAAACAACAACATCACTGATATAAACCACAAAAAAAGCAAAATTACCACTGCATTACAATCATACTTCTCCGATAGAAAACAAAGAGGAACTTCAACAAAAAGAAGCTGAACTTTACCAAATGAGTAATTCGCCAATTTGCTAACACTGTAACCGAATATAATCAGCAGCGGAAGAGAAAGTACCACCAGCAGAATCTTCAAATTGGGCGAAATGGGTAAATTACATGGACGAAGGTAAAAATGAAAAATTGGATTTCATCAACAGATTTTCAGCTCAGAACATGAATTTAATTGCGGTTTTTACTGAAATTTTCCACTGAAAACGAAATGTACGTTAGAAAAAGTGGACGTCATAAATTTTGTTGCTCTTTTCAGAGCTGTCAAAATGTAATTGGAATTGCTTGCCAGGTGCTAAAGATGGATATGGAGTATTTACTAGTAATGCTAAACGGGTCAGCCCTAGCTTTTTCGAGCTAGTCTTAATGGTTTCTCATTTATAGGATATCGAATTTATGGATTCATTTTTATCGAGCCGACGATATAGTAAACCTAATCTTTAACCCTGTAAAATTTCGAGCTAATCGGACTAATATCGAACAACAAGTCATCAAATCATCAAATATTCAAAATAGTAATTAAGAGTAAGTAAAACGATAAGAGACGAGACAACAAGTGTAATGTAAAAATGAAATAGTATTGAAGTCTTAGAAGCTAAGTAAAAAGATAAAATAGTAGGCCGTGCGCTGGTCCAGACTGAAAATTTCGATTTTAAACGGACCTAAAAATACCTAAAACTAACTTGAGTTTTTCTGAACGGGTTCAGACTGACCCGGCGGATTAGGGTAATTTCAGCATCCCCCATTTTTACATTGTTATTTGTATCCGGGCCCATTAGGTTTTGCATTTCATGGTCAAACTCAACATTTATTAATGAATTGAGATGTCGGAGCGATCTAATTTCAATAATTATATTTAGTATTATCTACTGTTTGATATATTTTGATTGCATTTTCCAATTTGCTTTGCCAATATCTTACAAAATTTATCACATTTTATTTGAAATAGGCATAATTATATTCAGAATTCACACAATCGAATTATACTTGGTAATTTACTAATTTTTCATTTATATTAATTGATTACCGTTGATGATCTTAATCATAATGTTATTAATTAAATTCATCTAAATAATTGATAATTTATGCTACTTCCATATTTATCATAATCATAATCACTCGTAATCGCTATATAGAAATACTAATTGTGGACTGAAATTCTTATATCAATCAATTAATATAGGTTTAATAAAAATATATATATGTTACTACTTCTAACAATTTAATCACATATTAATAAAAATTGCAATTTAATATATTTTTCTTTTTTCCAATTTCATGCAAATTGCATTTTTTTTATGAACACCTGAAGCTCGACACTCACTCTCTTGATCAATACCACATCACTTAACTAAGAGAAAACTCGTCTCAAGACTTGAAGTACTACAACATTTACGAGTTAAGTATATATGTTTAATATAGTATAATTATGTGTATTTAAGTAAATGTAAACTATTTGGGTTTATATTGCATCAGCACCTGCGACGGATTCGAACTTCGAAAAATACATCTTGATCCCTATCAAAAAAATCACATGGTGCATTGAGTTGCAAAATTTAAAACAATTCATGTATCGAATTACAAAATAAAAAAAAATTATTATTAAATTGTTAAATGAGGAAAAAGTCATGCACTTTTTTACAATTAAACTATAATTGCACATTTTATGACTACTTTAAGAAAGACAACTTAATATGGCGTAGGAGTACAATGATTTCAAAGATCAATTGTTTTTCGATGAGGAATATGATGATTCTTTTCGGACAGTTGTTATATCCTCCAGTTTTTTATTTCGAGACGTCCAAGGATAGGTTTGAGGATTCTTTTTGGGGATTATATTAGTCTACCAATATTTTCGAGAAGGGTGTTGATACTTTTTTAAGGCTATGTATTGGTTATGGCAGATCACCAATTCTTATTAATGAGTAGTTTCTCAATCTGGTGATATGGTGTTCTCGTGTGGTTGTGATGGACGGTCTATTTTCAATGCAACAAGTGTAGAGGGCACGATTTCATCAATCCTTCATAAGCTAGTACACAAATTTATGGATGTCAGTATTGTTGGGATTGTAAAACAAAATATCACTTAGGATATACAGGGGAAGTCATGAGCATATAATGTAAGGTGGGACTTCATTGTATGTTACATTTTGGAAGGAAGCAAAAAACAAAACTGTGTGGGTTAGATCCAAAGCAGACAATATAATACCAATGCGGAGGTTCAACGCCCGACAAACGGTATCAAAGTCATGGTCCAAATTGAACCGATGTGGTGGAAATCCTTGGAATGCCAAAGCGATGGTAGCCTCAATTTGGTGATGAGATGACCTCACAGACCAGGTGAGGTGCACCTTGGTAGGTTAGGCTCTCAAGCGAAGGTAAATCATGGACTCCACGTGAAGCGTATACACAAATACAATGGAGATGGCCAGTTGGATGGATGGAGCGAGCTCATGAGCAATAATACGCCATGGGTTTTACATAAGATGCGTATAGCATCGTAGTGAGAGATGGGTAGTCGACTATATCGAGAAAGTATCATTTGGAAAGAGAAAATGGTGATTGTAGTATGAGGAGAGTTCGATGGCCCTTTGTTCGTAAGACGTATAAAGCATCGCGATGAAGATGTATAGTCAACTATATCAAGCAAGTATCTTCTGAAAAGAGGAGATGGTAATTGCCGTTTGAGAGGAGGTTTGGTGGTTCTTTGTTTGGATGATTGTTGACTTTTGCCAAACAAAGTTCCACATCAGACACACAAGAGAAAGATCATGAGCATATAAGGAAATATGGATCTCAGTTGCTATATAACTTTTTTGGAGAAAGCCCAAAAAAAAAACCGTGCCGAGTAGACCAAAAGCGGATAATATCATATCAATGCGAATATCTATGGCCCAACAAGGCCCAACAAGTATCACCTTTTTGTGTACAAATTAAGGATGGTCGATCCCTTCTTCGAACTTTTGATATTTGGCATGAGATCGAACACAACTCGAGGATGAATCGTCTCTAGGAAAAGGAAAATGAAGGAGACAATATATTTTTATTTTAACTAAATTATTTGGATAAATTTTGGTTTGTTACAGTTTATCTTTTAGGATATCTTTTGATTTACTTCCTATTTAGATTAACATAATTTTATTAGGGTCCAATTATTTTATTAGTATATTTAGGTATTTTTATTATTGTATAATATGATTGATTTTAATTGCCCCCCTCCCCCCCAAATATTGAGTGATATAAGTTTGAATCGTGAATCAACAATTTATCTCGACTCGACTCGTTTACAGCGATTAAGTGAAAAAGAAGTTAAATATCTTGAGGCCCATTAAGAGCTTTCCTATTGGGCCTAGCGGAAGTAGATATAATTCAGCAGAGCCCAAATTCTCTCTAATTTTTAATTTGGGGGACATTTGTAATTCTACAGCATACAAAGGGCATTTCTCGTAAAAGCAGCGAACCTATATAAATGGCGCTTCAGTGAATTAGGGTTTCTCCTCAGCCTTAAGCTCCAGGGAAGTAAACGGCGGTGCAATTTAGCAGCAGCGGCGGCGAAAATGGTGGAGAGAGGTAACAAAGTCAGAAAGGAGGAGGTTGTCACCAGGGAATACACCATTAATTTACACAAACGCCTCCATGGATGGTACACTTTCTACGCTTTGACGCTCGCACACTTATACACGCACATATATATTCATGTGTATATATGATTGACTGTGTTCAATTCCGTTTCAGTGTTTTTGTTTCATATGCTCTGGATCTTAGTAACTCATGTTTTGCATCTGCGAACCTGTTTGCTTGAATTTGATATTAGCTCTTTTATTTCGATGGCTGTTCAATATTTTTTGTCGAGAAAATTCATGCTTGTTGAAATTGAAACACTGAAAATCATTAGGTATTTGCTATGAATATGGAACTTGATCGTTTTACTTCCGTGTATGCTTGAATTTGTTGTTAGCACTGTCATTTATGATGATTGTTCTAATTATTTTGTCGACAAATTAATGTTTGTTGAAATTGAAACACTGAAAATCATTATGAATATGGAACTTGATTAAAGTACTTTCCTATATGCTCTAATAGGCAACTTAAATGTGAATGTAGATAAACATCAAGGTCTTGAACCTAACTTAATAGAGCATAAACTGATAATCAAGGTCTGTAAAAATTCCGAGAAAGATAATAGGCAGTGGTTCATATTCTATAACTTCTGGCCTCTATGTAAATGTAATTGTTGTTCTCCGGGAATCAGGTAAAAAATTGTTTTGTATTTCAAATGCACCAGACTCACTGTTGAGATTAGTCTTGTTTAGAATAAATGGTGGAAAGGAGGTGTCAAGGTCTTCGAGCACGAACCCTATCTCAATGCCTGGACAATAGTCACCAAATCTGGTTGTTTATCTGTTATTATAAAATCTTCAAGTGTTATGCTTCAGCTTGTTTATCCCTGTCACTTTGATGTTTATACCTAAGCCCAAACATTCCAACTAGGGAAATGATATATACATGTATATATGCCTGTTCGATTTCCCTTACATGGCTGCAACTTTCGGTGTTTTGCTTGTGTTAGGTGATGACTCTATGATTATGTGTGTGTATATATATGTTTTAATTTCTATACGTAATATGTAAATACAGATGTTACATTAACATTTTATACAAGATTTAATAGAAATGGAATCTATGTAGTGTTTTTTTTCTATCCAACAATGGTCCATGATTTTGCTCGACTCCCATGATATTTTTTTGGTTCCTTTCTTAAATTGGGTTGCAACATCTTAATACCCGGCTAGCGACAATACCTATTAGTGTATCAATATATTAATCAACTGGATTACGAATTTGGTGTAGTACCTTCAAGAAGAAAGCTCCCAAAGCCATCAAGGAAATCCGAAAATTCGCCCAGAAGGCCATGGGAACTACCGACGTCAGAGTTGATGTCAAGCTGAACAAACATATATGGAGCCGTGGAATTCGCAGTGTTCCTAGAAGAATCCGTGTTCGCATTGCTCGAAAGAGGAATGATGACGAAGATGCTAAGGAGGAGCTTTACTCTTTGGTGACTGTTGCTGAGATCCCAGATGGTGGTTTGAAGGGGTTAGGTACTCAAGTCATCGATGAGGAGGAATGATTTCTTTCGCCATTCGCTAAATCCGATTTTGGTTTACGATTACTATGATTAGGGAAGTTGTTTGAAAAGGATTCTTGATGCAATTCCATCTGTTTGGGACATGTGACTTTATTTTCGTATCTACTTAAAATATTTTTTCTGTTTTTGATGTTAAATGTGGTAGTCTGTTTCTGGTTTGCAGAGATTTTGCTCAACAGTACGATCTCTTGATAGCTCTCTAGTGATATTGGCTCTAAATTTGTGCTGCCCTTTTCCATTCTGTGTTGCTCACTGCCGGTAGAAGTGAATCAATGTTGCAAAATTTTCCGACTAATCTTGCTTTCATTGATCACCTATATTTAGTTTTCGATTTTTTTCTGTCTAACTATGTCTATGCCTTGATTAGTCCGTCTAGATCCTAACTAGTCTACGCCCTGTTCAATCCGCTTAGACCCCGAGTAGTGGCTCAATATTTTGTTTGTTTATAGTATCGTAGATGTTTCAATTGTAAGCATTTCTTAATTTTTAGAAATGGCTTTTCTTTACAGGAAGAACGGCATTTCTGTCTTCATCGTGTGAATCGTTTAGTTAATATTTTCCATGGGGTTGTTATAAATAAATTGTCCAATTTTCAATTGAATTTGATTTCTAAAACATATCAAGAACTATATACTTATTCCCGATTATAACATCGATCACATTGTCTTTTTTAAAAGGTTGTTTATCCATCACTTTATAAGATGTATATTCATCACTTATTTTATAATTTACCGCGCTTAACATCGTGAGTGAAAAATGTAACAATCATCACTATCCTTAAAGTGAGATTGGGAAAGTGTAACAATCGTCGGTGAATTGGGAGTGGAGTGGGAAATGTAACAATCATCTTGAACTGAGAGTGGAAGACGTGATTACTGAATAGAGTGTGGAAAGTGTACAACCGTCGTGAACTGAGAACTATTGAAACTGTCGGTTAAATCCGAACCATCAGTTTATATTTAATTACAAGCTGTAACCAAAATCTTTATTCGGTTTCAATTTGTCCATGATTTCTGAACTGCCAGTTCCAAATCAAAATCGACGGTTCCAACCGTTTGACCATCTCTAATCTTAATCATATATGATCGAATACTATTTACTTGTTCTATTTTATTTTAACTAATACCCCGTATATATCACCTATTCGTTGTTATCTTGACTAATGGATCTATTTGATGATTATATTTATTCATAGAAAAACGTAATTCTTTTATGTTCTTTTTGAATATATTCTTTTATGTTCTTCTAAAATCATTAAAAATATTAATTGATTAAATAAATTTCATTTCTCACGCGCGCAGCAAAACTACTGAAAACAAATTTGAAATGCGCGAAAAAAGTTATCTACCGCGTCGGGAAAAGCTTAGCAAGCACACTTCGATTTCGCCTGAGCTCTGGATCTCCGACGGTGTTAGGGCTTTATCATCTTCTCGCACCAACATTGTCTCTCTCTACAGATCCTGGTAAGCACATCTAACTCACTAATCACTTCTCAACTTCCGGACGAACTCAGATCTTTGAATTGTTAAAAAACTGCTTAATTCCTATGAACTTAGTTTTGGATTACACCGCATTATGTGATTTGAGTTATTAAATCGAATTGTTTATTGTTCTGGGTAATTTTATTATCCAACGCAACATTATGTTTCACTTTGTTCCGATGAGCTTACTTTTCAGTTTTTATTTCATTTATCCCCTTTTTGTTGGAATGCAGCTTAAACATCTGATATTGGAATTTTCGAGGTTGAATGTTCATACTGCTTTTGCTAGTTTATGTTGTGGCACTAATCACTCCTTAGCTTTAGACGATCTCAGATGTTTGAATTGTAAAAAAACTACTTAATTCCTATGAACTTAGGTTTGGATTACACTGCATTATGTGATTTGAGTTTTTAAATCAAATTGTTTATTGTTCTGTGTAATTTTATTGATTATGTTTTAATTTGTTCCGATGAGCTTTACTTTCATTTCAGTATAAACATCTGATATTGGAATTTCCGAGGTTGAATAATCATACTCCTTTTACCAGTTCATGTTGTGGCACTCATCACTCCTTAGCTTTAGGACGAACTCAGATGTTTGAATTGTAAAAAAACTACTTAGTTCCTCTCAGCATCGATGAACTTGGGTTTGAATTACACTGCATTATGTGATTTGAGTTATTACATCAAATTGTTTATTGTTCTAGGTAATTTATAATCCAACGCAGAATTATGTTCCAATTTGTTCCGATGAGCTTTGCTTTTCATTTCGTTTCCCCCTTTTTGTTGGTGGAATGCAATTTAAACATCGGAAATTGGAACCGAGTTTGAAGGTTCATACTGCTTTTACTAGTTTATGTTGTGGTATAACTGACTATTGCGTTATCCTTTAACTGATTTTCAGTTAATAGATGCACTCTTATGGGGTATTTTAGGGTCAGAACACTGCAGAGACTATATGAGTGGTAAAGAGAGGTATACTAATATACGGTGGCCTGTATTAGAAGCTATAACACATCGAACAATGTGAGATGCATAAAAATTACGGAAATTTGTGTTGATCTTGGAAATTTTTGAGATTAATGTTTCTAAGATGAGCTGCTCAGGCATTTCTGTTTCTGAGCGCCTGAGGGCTTCTAAATATGGTTTCAATTTGATTTGTTGGAATACTCCTGGTGACAACAGTTTCTCCAAGGATCCTGTTCTCTACCTGATTCAACGTAATTTGAGATCTTAGTAGCTTGTACTTTCAAAATTCCCTTACAGATGCTTAAGTTAATTTCAAAAGCTTTTTCATGATTTGATGGCACTACATGTGTGTGAGTGGTTTGAGGACGAAACTCATTCGCAGGTGGAATGTTTCGTTGATGTTCTTTTAGGAAGAGGGAAAAGAAGCATTGGCTGATCTGATAAAATCTCTGTACTTTTTGTTAGATGTAGGGATAAGTTTTTGGAACCTACTGATTAAGTTTCTCCATTTCAGATTCAGTGGCCTTATCATATCCGTCCTTCCACATCAGCTTATCGTCCCAAATATCGAGGTAATTTCTTCATTGTGTTTCTGATTTCATGTTGTCAGCCAGAAGAATTATGAAATGTCATGTTGCTCATTTTAATAGCTTACTATATTAGGTACTCAGGTCACTTCGAATCATATAAATGATGGAAAGCCATATGCAGAAGTCTCCCAATATAGCGCATGCTGATGAAAGCTCTGATGCAAAATATGTTTCTGGACTTAGTACCATTCTGGTTGCTACAATACAGGAAACCAAAGACCGGATTTCTCAGATAGAATACATATTCTGCAGTCAACTTTATCCGAAGTTCCAATTGAATTCTCAAAGCTTGCAGAAGATATATTCTGAAGTAAGGGAAGCTGAAGAAGCTGCATACAAAGAAAAGGAACGAGGCCTGCTAGTCCAGATTGAGAAACTTCAGTTTCAAAATCAGCAGGTTATGGACGAAAATCAGATGCTGAAGTTGGAGAAGTCAAAATTTATCAATATGGAGATCCAGTCCTGTAACCGTCTCAATGAACTTCAGGAACAGCTGAATCAGAAAACGACAGAAGCAAATGAGGCGAGGGAAGCACATCAAAATCTGCAGAAGCTTCTCGAATCCAAATCATCGCTCTTGCATAGCTATGGGAAGACAACAGAAAAGCTTGAAGAAAAAAATACCATGCTTGGGGAAAAGCAAAAGAAGCTGGAGATTGATGCTGAGGAATTGCAACAAGAGCTAATGAAGAAATCTAAGGAAGTCGATGATATGATGGAGATGCAGAATAAGCTTCTCCAGGTGAATCTGGAGAAAGAGATCCAATTGAAGCAGTATGAAGAGAAAACAAATGGACTCGTTTTCAAACTTGAAAAATTGGAGAATAAAGTTAATGAGCTGCTATCAGGACTCAGAGACAAGACTGAAGAAGTAGAAAAAGGAAAGGAATTGCATGGGAATCTGCTAAAAAAGATTGAATTTCAAGCCTCTGAAATAATGAATAATGAGCAAATATTGAATAAACGTGAGAAGGAGAACACGCTTCTTCAAGAAGAGAGGAAACGGCTACTGGACAAACAAAAAGGCTTAGAAGAGAAAGTTGATAAGCTTCAGCAAAGTCTCTATGAGAGAACGAGAGAGTCTTCTGAAGGGATGGAGTTGCATGGCAAGCTGTTGCAAAAGATTGAGGCAAGAGATTCTGAATTGCTTGCTGAAAAGCGGAAAAGAAGGGAACTTGTTACTTCTTATAAGAACCTGAAATCTCAATACACTTATCTTCTCAAAAAGTCTGGTCTTACTCAAGAAAGTATCCCGTCTCTTGACAAAATTGAGTATGAACATGAAATAATTAGACATAACCATACTCCGGTATCATCACATGGTATGCATTAGATCTCGTTCTGCAAATTTCATTTCTCCCAGCATGCTTGCTTTGTCGACTTCTTGTTGAAATATACTGGAAATGCGTGTCTTCAATTAAATACTTGTTGTGTATCACTTGATCAAATGCTGGGAAAATATATTCCTCTCCATTTTAGAATTACCGGGCATGCATGTTATGCAACTATGCTTTATGTGATATCCCAAAGTTTGTCAGATTTTACGTGGAAAATATTCATATTTGACAGTCTTCATTTTCTTCTTACATCTCCACTGCAGATATTGAGAATAACAAAATAACAGAACCAGTGGATCATCAAGAAGTATTAGAGAACAAAAAAGGTGTTGTAGTGGTTCAAAAATCTCCCATCTCACCATCAACTGCAAGAACTCTCATTGCTCCAAAACTTCCGAGTAGTTCAAAATCTTGTCCCCCAGCTGGTGTCAAACGCCCTAGTTCTTATTGGAGGGATACCCGATCCCACCAAAGCCGAGTGGGACCTGATCTCCACGATGACTTTCTTGATACTCCTCTGGAGAATGTTAGGGGGAATTTGGGGAAGGTCATGAAGGAGGATCGTCCAGATTTACCTAAACCGAATACAATGAACATGAGTATTGACGACTCTGATGATCAAACGCAGGATATAAATGCTGATGGTGGACCCCAGAAAATGCAAAAATCACCTCCAAAGGCTGGACCATCTGGTTTCAAGTATGTGGAACCAGTGCGAAAGAAATCTGAGCGGGAAAATCTGAAAGGCGTTGAATGCAAGCAATGCAAGAAATTCTACGACGCTGTTCTCCCCGTTGATGGCAAAAATGCGGAGACTGATAGGCAAAATATTCGGTGTGAGCATCATGAAGGAGTGTCGAGGCATCGGTACAGGTACGCGCCTCCTTCAACTCCTGAGGGATTTTGGAATATTGGATTTGAGTCTGAAATGTGATATATTTACCATTTATTACAATATTCAAAATTGCTCTTGATAAGTAATAAATGTTTTTTACTGCTTAATTTAGAATATCAAGCCAACAAACATTGAACAGGAAGCATGTTATTATCCATTATTTCTGCTCTGTGGCTAAAACTTGCAGATAAATGTGATGCTTATTCCAGCCTATAAAATATATAATGACATATTTAGTTAACCTATTATACAGACTGATATATGCACACAATTGGGTAGCATTCAATTTCTTTGTTAGAGAAATGAAAAGGCTAAAAATCTCTGTGCCTTTAAATCAATTGTTATCCAAGTCCTTATTTGTAGAGGTGGCAATGCGGTCGGCCCACCCCATTTGGCCAAGACCGTATGTCGGGCCAGGCTGGGTGGATCCAAAACACCATTGGGCCAACTATTGAGTCTAACTCATCCCCCTTAAAATATATACAGATTTTCAGGCCGGTCTGTGGCCTGTCGAGCTTTTGATCCATCAAGTCGGCTCTGTTGAGGCCTAAATTTCTATGACCCAACTCATCTAAAAAGTCAGGCGAGTCGGGCCGATTTTGCTAGCTCTACGTAATTGGGATCTCAAAATCTTAAGTCCCTATTATATATTTTCGGGCTTCAAATTTCAAAATTCAATACACCTACCATTCAATATTCCTGTACTTTTTCCTTCCCAATAAAATCACCAACTCTGTGCTTCTTCAACATTCCACATCTCCCGATTCAACAAACTAATTATTCTTCTTCCTCAAAAGAAAAAAACAGACTAATTATTCTTACCCCATTTTTTCACAATATAATAATATTATAATCTAATTTTTATCATCAATATTACATTTATAGTACTCCCTCCGTCCCGGTTAAAGTTGCTACTTTGATCGGACACGGATGTCAAGAAAAAGCAGCCAACTGCTTTTTCTTTGACTTTTTTTAAAGGTGAAGATTGAGGGTTGAGATTTTGAGGGTAAGGATTGTCAGAATTAGTTTTCCTTTTTGAGATTACAAGTTTAATTGGGACGGACGAAAAAGTCAAGTAGGCAGCTTTAATCGGGACGGAGGTAGTACAATATTAGCCTCTAAAATCCTAAAACAAACATACATTTAGGATTTCTCTAACTCAACTCAAATTATTTCAAACATAATTCAGATTCTAATAAAGAAAAATTGAATAAATTACAAGAGCTTTAAATAATTTAAGGCCGTTGATTTATATTTTCACCACTCACCATCACATAAAATCTGTTACAGATACAAGGAGAGACAGATCAAACTGGTTATGATGAGAATAATCCTAGTGTGGAAGAAAAGACAAATAAACATATATGATTACATTTCTGCACCTGTTTCAAATTATTGCTTCAATGAACAATACAGCTCCCAAATATTAAACTGTACAAGTACCTCGTTGTCTATTTCAACAATAATCTCTCTGTGGGAATCAAGTTTATCTCAATTAATTGAGCCACTCGTAATCAATGTTCTAAAAGTCGTTAGGTACTTGTCGGAACAAGATTGTCTAGCGTCTAATAGGAGTATAGGCGAGGTTAATCGGGTCAAAGGAGTTAGTCGAGGAAAAATATAAATGGTTAAGGACCGTCTAACGTCGAGACGAAATATAATTGGAGATAGACCTGACTTTTAGAATAAAGCTTATAATCCAAAATTGGGGTGAGCTTTCAAAAGGCGATCTTGATACCCGACTCAACCCCTACGGGTTTTACCGATAGGGATGGGTTTTTTCTTGTGTGGCGGGTTTTAGGTTCGCGTCTCTCGAGAAAGGTTGTAAAAGTCGCTAGGCGCTAGTTAGGCGGTGAATTGGGACCTAACATTAGTTGGGGTTTGGGTGGGACTAATCGGGGCATAGACGTAGTTAGACAGAGTCGCGGAGAGGAATCGGAAATAAACGTAGGCGGTCAATGGGAATCTAGTGCTTAAGCGGAGATTAACTGGAGCTAGTCGGGGATTTTTAGAACAGAGCTCTCGAGTTTCAGTGAGGTTGAATATTTTGAATACCTTATTTTGACAAAATCAACCAAAACTTTAGATTTTTCAACAAAGAAGCAAAACAGATTTAATCTGAAAAAGTAATTTTGGGTCGGGTCAGATACACGTGGGAGCGGGTACTAAAAGGTGGTATTTTTATCAGTACCCGACCCAACAAATTAAACTCGCAAAAATTCGACCCGAATCCACCCCTAATCCTAAACCCGGGGTTCAATGATTCTATCCTGGGGTATTTTCATAAATGGCCTAGTCTAAGTATGATTTATCAAGAATGACCTTACTTATTCTAAATAATCAAAAATAGCCTTTTGTTTAAACAACTCATGTTTTGACATATTAAACAACTGAGTTGTTTAAACAACTAGGTTATTTGAGTAAAAACAACTCCAGTGTTTTAAACAACTCGATTGTTTAAACACAAAACAACCATATTGTTTTAAACAACTCAGTCGTTTTTTATACAAAACTACCATATTGTTTGCACAACTTGAAGAATGGAAAAGAAAACTATCATATAAGTATGAAAGAAAACTCACCTACAAAAATAATCCGAATATGAATGATGATGGAGCTATGAAAGAAAGAAGATAAATGGAGAATTGAGAGAGTTGGGAGAAAAAAATGAGAGAAAGTAGGAAGAGAAGAGAAAAGAGTGAATGCATAGGAGAAAGAATGAGAGGGAAATCTCAAATTTAAAGTTCAAAATCTGAAAATATGATTTTTTTTTTATAAATTTAGTCAAACAATAGGAAGGTTATTTTTTATTATAAACCGGGTTATCCGGTCATATTTGATATATACCACTTCTATCCTCACCTGTCTCACTTTTCATCTGGTTTGTACTTAAAAAGGAAACAATAATTCCTCCTTGGAAGTAATTACTGCCACACAGACCAACAAATTAAAACTATCTTCTGTGACAAAAATTGACTAGTGTCGGTTGATATAAGTATATATTTATTGATGTATTTATTGCATTGTTAGGTTGTTGCAGTGTGGGTGCTTGGGTTGCGTATATGAATTGAGTGTGGGGTGAAAATTCTGGGCGTGAAAATTTTGGTGACAAGAATTTTAAATTTAATGTTTATTTTGGAAAAAAAAAGTAATGAAATTGATAAGATATTATCAAATGATCGATAAAAAATATCAAAATGCATTAAGAATATATATAATAATTAATAAAATTATTCAATTAAATTCTCACATTCTCATCCGAATGTGAAAATCCATAAACAAATATACCCTTAGGGAATGAAAGAAAGAAACTTAATCACTAGTGTTGCATATTGGTCCAAGTATTAGAATCTATTGTGAAGCTTACAGTACCATAATTTATGGGTGTTTAGATTAAATTGTAATGGATTTGAGAATTTTAGATCATAATTTGGGTTTCTTAAATTCAATTGCAACTTGATAAATGTGTGTTGAGTAAAAGTAAAACTCATCCTCAAAACTTAAGGGGGAGAGAGCATAGGTATTTATTCCATTCTGTTCTGATTGAAATTGTCGAAAAATTCTATTCCGATCCGACTCGAAATATGACCTTGGTCCGATCGGGCCAGGCTGTCGAATTGCCACGTCTTCCCATATATATGCACATTAATGTATACATATTTAATTATCTTATTCCTAAATAATTAAAATAGATTTGATTTGACATAAGCAGGTTGAAGATGAATTTGTTATGAGGCCCACAATAGTGTATAATACATGTGCATGTGCAGGTCACATGGGGACAACAGTCTTGGAACATGCATGTGTTCTGCAATATTAGCTTGACCTCTGTTTGATTCTCATTCCCAATTTTAATTTGATTATTAAGGCTTATCACTGGAGGTGGTAATTCGGTCCGTTCGATCTAATCGACCTAGTCATGCGGTCTGGATCTGTTGGGTCTGATGGTTTTTTTAGCCAATAATTATTGAGCACAACCAAGCTCAACTCATTTATTTTGAATATGCAAAGATTTTTTGGTCAGTCCGTGATCCGTCGGGCATTTGACCTATCCAGTTACGTCTATTGAGCCTGATGATTCTACAAATCTAGATTTTTATGACCCAACCCAATAAAAAAGGCTGGTCGGCTGGGACCTACCCATTGGTCTGGATCGATTTTGGCTGCTCTACTTATCATTCCCTTATTCTCCTCGACCTAGCAGGCTTGAGTTCGGTTTAGAAAATTTTGTCGAGTTTGAAATTGGGCTCGAACTCGATTCGTTTAGGTCAACAAACAATCCCCATCTAATATTTTTTCGAGCAAAGATCCGAATAGTGTGGTTTGATTACTTCCCTACACATGACGTATGCAGAAGATGATCACAAATGAATAGTCCATGATTAGTCCCTCTTCCTCTACTGTGGGCGCAAGTTAATATGTCAGCATAGTATAAAGGCATTATACATCTTAAGGTCCTTAAAGTATTAATGTTTGTTTTAAATGGTACTTAAAGTATCATTTTGTTTTAATTGGTCCTTGAAGTTATAAATTTTTAAATCAATTAGTCCCTGAAGTATTTTTTGTTTCAATTGGTCCCTTATGTTTTACAATTATTTCAATTGATCCTTAAACTATTACGAAATTCTATCTTAAGGCCCCCTAAAAGAAAAAAAGATACATAAAATATGTGAAATCGTCGATTTAATTCAAAATAATATTATAACATATCTTTTATTAAATAAATATTGTGTTATTTGTTTATGATACTTTTACCATCAAACGAGGTGAATTATACAATAATAGGATTTGAATAAAAGTTCGAGATTATAATTTCTCAATAATTTTATCCAAACTTTGAGAAATACTTTGTGGTACTTTAATTTTAGTGATAATTTAGTTGAGATATTTTGAACTCTATCTATCTTGAATTTAATGTAAAACTGAACATTATTAACGAAAGGACTTTGGAAATTTTATGTTTGAAGGTCTTTACAATATTTAAAAAAATTAAAGTTATTTCGTTGATAATGTTCAATTTTACTTTAAATTCAATATAGTTAGAGTTCAAAATATCTGGATCAAATTAGCACGTTTATAACTAAAATAAAGTAGCACAAAGTATTTTCTCAAAGTTTGGATGAAATTCTTGAAAAAATATAATCTTGGAGTTTTATTCAAATCGATATTTTAGTATAATTCACCTTCGTTTCAGGGGGAAAGCATCATAATGATAAATTACAAAACATTTATTTAATAAAAGATATGCTACAATATCATTTTGAATTAAATCGGTGATTTCACATATTTTATGTATTTTTTTCTTCTAGGGACCTTAAATATATTTTTGTAATAGTTTAAGGACTAATTGAAATAATTCCAAAACATAAGGGACTAATTAAAATAAAAAATACTTCAGGGGACCAATTGAATAAAAAAATTAGAACTTTAATGACCAATTAAAACAAAATGATACTTTAAGGACTATTTAAAACAAACATCAATACTTTAAGAACTTCAAGATGTATATTGCCTAGTATAAAATGATGCTAATTATTTATTCAAAATTTAGAAATAAAATTTTTACATGTAAACGATAAAACACATTAATATGTTTCTACAATATTATTTATCAAATATTCTAGAAAGCATATAATATAATGCCATAAAAACATAATGTAAAATATTTGGTTATAACTTCACCTTTTCCCCATAATCACTACTCAAAAGTGATAGTGACATGGTAAAAAGTACACTAATAAGCTAATGATGACATAGCCACATCCTATACTAAAATAGCAACACAACAATATACGCATGTTTCCTCAAATATTTTAAGATTTTCGGGCCAGTCTTGTAATCTGTCAAGCTTTGAACCAATTTAATTGGGTCTGTTGTTCAAATAATATTTATCTACATTCTTATGATCTAGTCCATCTAAAAAATCAAATAAGCTTCCAGTCTAACAAATCGAGCGTAGTCTGTCGGGCTTTTAACCAATTAGATCAGACCTGTAGCACCTAATAACACTTCATGCCTACATTTCTACTATCTCAATCCCGCTCTAATTTTCCTACTTTTCTTTTCGATTTGTCTCAACTTAACTTTTCGTCCATAAATAGCAAATTTCTCTCACAATCTTCATCCTCAATCTCCATCTTTACAAAAATCAAGATTCCACAAAATCTGCATTTTCTTAACCTCGATCAAAGTAAAAAAGTGAAATCCAAATGATGGAAATGTAACTCAATCCATCTAAAAAATCGTATGGACTTATCGATTAACCGAATCGAGCCATTTTTCCAGCTCTAATAATCACTACTCAAAAGTGACAGTGACTAGGTAAAAAGTACACTAATAAACCAATGATGACATCGCCACACAACAATATATGCATGTTACACAAATACCAAAGCAGTGAAAAAATAGAATAATAGAGCATAAAATCTTTGCCCACTTTAATATATTACAATTCTTGCCATAAAGTGTCACACAACATTTTCACGTGCAACATCATGTGGACATTACACCATTATACAAAATTAAAATCAAATACATTATAATCAACTTACAAACAATTTAATTCGAAAACTAGTTAATCTAACACGTACGCAACGGCATTCCACACAAGCAATCGTTGTTAGCGAACGACGACGCCTCAAGATGATCGAACGGCGATCCGTTAGGAATCGGGCCGCAAAGGTGGTTGTGACTTAGATCCAAGTGGCCGATGAACTTAGCAGATGACAATGACTTTGGGATGGATCCCCGGAGATTATTGTAGGATAAATCGAGGATTGTAAAATAAGTTTTTGGGCCGAAAACGTCGGGTAGGTTTCCTTCTAATGAATTTCGGCTCAAATTCAAAATGTTTAGGCCCGAGTTAGCTAGTAGGGAAATCGGAATTAAACCGGATAGTAAGTTACTGTCTAGGTTTAGTGTGGATAAAACCGCCATTGAACCGAACTCGTCCGGGATTGAACCTGTGATTTGGTTAACCGATATATCTAAATCGGCGAGTCGGTATATTTTGGCTAATGAACTCGGGATCGGACCGGTGAGTTGGTTCCGGCTGAGTAAAGCGCGGCTCATCATGGATAATTTCCCGATGTCCGACGGAATCTCGCCGGTGAGTTTGTTGTTGCTGAGCTCTAGATGCTTCAAGCTGTTGAGGTTAACAATGGAGGACGGAATAGTGCCGGAGATTTGATTATCGGCGAGGTTCAACACTGTGAGTCGACTCAGCTTACCAATGTCGGTGGGGATTTGGCCGGAGATTTTGTTTCCGACGAGGTCGAGGATGCGCAAGCTAGGAAGTGAGGTGACGCACGGCGGAATCTCGCCGGAGATGTCCTTCCAGTCGGCGATTACGAGGGTGGTGAGGCGGTCGAGCTGGCAGACGTCGGGGGAGATCCAGCCGGTCATGTAGCCTGACCTGCCGGCTTTTTCGAAGATCGGATCTTCGGATTCGCCCCGGAGGACAATGTCGGCGACACGATTGGTTTCCGGGTCGCAGCTTACGCCGTACCATTTGTTGCAGCAGTCGTCGCCTGACCAGGATTTGAAAATGCCCAAGTATGGCTCATTTAGCGCCGCCTTGAAAGCTAGTAAAGCTGCGCGGTCCGACGGCGGGCAGGCGGTTACGGCGACGGTCACGGTCAGCAGCACCGCTGCAAAGACGGGCACGGTCAGCTTCATTATTGTGTACGTATAGATTGCAGACAGTGGAGAGAGAGTGAGAGAGGAGAGTGGCATGGAATTTGTAGTAACGCAATGTTTATATAAGTGGGTTGTGGGACGAAAATGCCCCTGGCAAGATTAGAGAATTGTGGTGGAGAACACTTGGCATTAGAGCTAGCAAAATAGACCCGGCTCGATTGATTTGTGTTCTCGCTATATAAATGTAAACATTGGGTGGTTTGCGTTCTGGTTATATAAATGTAAACTTGAGGTACTATTAAGTTTTAATGGGTTAAAAGTCCGCTGAACCATTAGCTGGTTCTAAAAATCTTACATAAATACATACAAACTAAGTTCGGCTCGTTTGCAGTCTTATGGTGAACTCATTCCGAAAACTTAATAGAGAACTATGGTGTAGAGCTAGCAAAAATGATTCGGCCGATAGACCGTTCAATCCTCTAAATATTTTAGTAGAATGTAGACCGGAAGTCTTACTGAGCCCAATCCGTTCGACTTGATGGGCTAAAAGTCAGATGACTAGACCGTCCCGAAAATTTTAGTATGTTTAAGGGGATAAATTAGATTGGACTCGATAATTTTTAGCTCGATAGAATTTCGGCCAGCCCGACATATGATGTAGGCCCGACTAGATCAGGTCGCTCGAATTGCCACCCCTACGGTGGAGAACACTTAGAGATACTCTGTTTCAACTATGGTGTCCCATTCATAAAACTATGTTGTATGATTCAACCTATGATCTTCTTATTTTATTAATTTCTCAAAACCACGTAAATTTCTGAATGAGATACGATTAAGACACGATAGTTGAGACAGAAGATTCGAACTGATTAGAGAAAGGATGATGACCGTTTGTGGGGCCAAGGTGACTTAGTCTCATATAATCATCATACAGCCAATGGGGTAGTTATTTGTTATAAATAAGGTTGTAAGAAAGCACGTGATGTAGATCAGCTACTGCTTTACTGTGAATATTTATTCACATATCACACTACTACTTAAAAAAGTTTATCTCTAAATATTTCATTATTTTCTAAAGAAAAATACCAAATAAAATTCCTCTAGAGGAATGTTTGTGAGTGAAATACTTTCTCCGTCTCATCGTCTCATTTTATTTTGCACACTTTTTGTTTTCGTCCATTCCAAACGAATTTGTACACCTCTTAAAAAGAAAAATTATGACTTTTCTTTTTAGAGGTGTGCAAGTTTGCTTAGGACGGACAAAATAGAATTTTTGTGAAGTACTCCCTCCGTCCCTTTTTATCTTGCACACTTTTCGTTTTCGTTCATTCCAAACGAATATAACTTTCATTTTCAGAGGTGTGCAAGTTTGCTTGGGACAGGCGAAAATAGAATGTTTGTGAAGTACTTCCTCCGTCCCATCTTATCTTGCACACTTCTTAAAAAGGAGAGTTATAATTTTCTTTTTAAGATGTGTGTAAATTTGCTTGGGACGAATGAAAATAGAAAGTTTGCAAATTCATTCGGAATGGAGGGAGTATAAGTTAATTCATGACTTTCTCTTTCTTTTTGCTACATTTACAGCTCGAGTGTTTCGAAATAATTATCCCTCACAATTATGTTATTATTACTGTCATTATTAATTCTTATTATAATATTATGATAACAGAATCTACAATAATTGTAAGTTAAAAAAATGATGATAAAAAATAATTATAATATGATAAAAGCTATAATAATCATCCTTGTAGTAAATTATGTCCCCTAATTATGAAAATTTGTAAGGCCTACACAAGTTAGATGTCATTATTGTGAAATTATTTTCAAATGTTATGTCGGCTGTTTAATTATACACAAATACAAGTCGGACGGGTAGTGGTGTTTCCAGTGACGGACGGATGAGCAACTCATAAGAACTTATTCGGGAAGGAGAACAACAGCTGAAAACAGCTACTAATACCCCGGAAGGTGAGAAGCAAAATGAGGAATTCGCCCAAAAAGGGTCTTGCGTCTGGTTAGCTAGTTGGTGAAGAAATAACTTACCAAAGCGATGATCAGTAGTTGGTCCGAGAGGATGATCGGCCACACTAGGACTGAGACACGGCCCAAACTTCTATGGTTGGCAGCAGTGGGACATTTTCCCCGATGGACGAAAACCTGAAGGTGATCTAATTATCCATTCAAAAAGTAAATGAAGATAAATAAAAATTAATTATTGACCTTATTTTACTTTCTAGTGGATATGATTAATGCGTTAAATGCAATTCAAAATCTTAAACATATATATATTGTGATGTTTTCAGATTTTATGATCATAACAATTATTCATATTTCTATGGAAAAATACAAATAGATAATTTTTTTTTTATTCAAGTTGAAATTGGTTGGGGGTCGACCCACAACCTGAATGTCTAGGGTTTTGGTTGTGAGTCTCAACCTATTTGAGTTCGTGTGTCGGGTAAAAAAAAGTTCATAATAATCATGTTTAACCCGATCTATAAATTCACATCCCGACTCATTTGACACTCCTATTTGCATGGTATTCACAATGAAGATGGTGATTGGTGAGAAGCTTTTAGGTTGTGTCATGTGTGGCATGTGATAGGGAATTGTGATTTTGGGTAAAGATAGTGACTTTATCATCAACTCATTACAAATTTAGAGAGCATTTATCCCTATATGGAAGTTGGGCCCCGGTATTGCATTTGGCAATTCGGACGATTCGATTCGATTCGATCGAGTCTAGCTTATCGAATCAACACCAAATAAAAGTTATAAATAAAATGTCAAACTATTCGTTTTGTATATTACAAATCTATTAGCAAACCTGCTCAAGAGTTCTAGCCAAACATTGTCAACTTGAGTTTCGGTGTTTTATTTAAAAAAATTTAATATAAGTTTGATCGAGTTTTAATTAAATCATGTGTGACAATGATTCACGAGAGAGCTGAATTTCTCTGTTTTCAGTAGAGATGTCAAAATAAGACTAGCTTTGAAGCTAATTCTAGCCCAATCAATAATCAAGGTTGGATCTTAGTAAGGATGTAAACGAGTCGAATTAAGCTGAACAATACAGGCTCGAGTTTAGCTCGTTTGATTTTTTAGTGCGTTCAGGTTTGACTTGAGTTCGGCTCGAACTTCAAAATTATGATTATGTTTGGTTCGGTTCGGTTCGCTTCGTAGTCACTAAGCTCGCAAATAGTTCAAACTCGGTTCAGAAAAGTTCGATAACGTAATAAACGAACATAGTTCAAACTTGAGTTCGTTAAAATTGTAACTACTAAGCTCGCAAATAAGTTGAGCTCGATTTGAAAAAGCTCGATATCATAGTTCGAGCTCGAGTTTGTGAAACATGTTGGTCTTTATTGATCTAGCATTCTAATCATGCTAAACACAAGTATGTATATTTTTTTGAATTAATATACATACTCGAGCTGGGCTTGCAAGCACCTAGGTTAGTGAACAAGCTCGCGAGCTTACGAATTAAATACTTGCATGTTCGAGTTCGAAACTAGGCTTGGGCTCGGACTCGGTCGTTTAGGCCAATAAAGGAATAATTTTTTCGAATCGAAATCCGAATAGTTTACTTTAATTACATCGCTAGATCTTAATTTTATGGGACCTTGTAATTTACGACTTTTAGCGAAATCATACTCGGACCTACTAAAACTTGGAACGGGTTAGGATATGGTTGGCCCAAGAGCGAAGGCAGCCCATTGGCCTCAATATTGACGTTCCCCAACTTCCCATTAAACATCAATTTCAATATATGGGCCACTAGGCCCACTGCCAAAATCCACTATAAGTTTTGTTTCTTTCTATTTCAGCCCATGTGGCATATATATTCGCTAAATACTCTTTCCGTCCCACTTAAATTTACACACTTATTTTTTTCGTCCGTCTCATTTAATTTTGTACATTCTTAAAAAAAAAAGAAATTCACAATCTCCACTCTCAATATACACATTTGATAAATTCAACTTAAAAACAAAAACAATTTTTTCTTAACATCCGTATCCGATCAGTCCCGACAAATTAAGTGGAACGAAGGAAGTATGTGTTTTCTTAACTTCGGAGTTCTGATGGAATTCGGTGCATTAGTTTAGGCATATATATCAGATTAGCAAAACTACACGCTCTGAAGTTGTAAAATCCACAATTTTTACGTTATAACATGCATGAAAATTAAAATGTATGCCTAGTTATGGTATTTTCTATAATTTGTCTATTTCGAGAAAAAACTATCATAAAAATCGAGATTTTTTGCTATTCAAAATCTAAAAATAAAGATGTGACCTAAAATCGATAATTGAATCGAACCAAAAAAACTCAATTTAGAAGATGTGTTCGGTTCGATTTTAGAAAAATAAAAAAGTTCGATAGAGGAAAGGAATCGAAACTCCCAGCTCTCCTCCGCCGGCAGAGGCCTAGTATCACCACATCTATCTTCACTCAAATAGTGATACTTGTCTAGTTTAATTTGATCTTGATATCTTGACCCATCTGTCATTCTCAATCTTAACCCAATTCCCTGTATTTGATCCCACAACTCAATATTTAACCCAACGTGCACCTAGTTTACTGGAGACTTCGACCGCTTCGACGAAAATAAGAAGGAAAAACGGATCGGGAGTTTCCTAAAGTCGCTACGAAGAGTAACAATATCGTAAAGTCGTAGTTGACGCAATTCCACATATTTTTTCTTCTGTCTGACCTTGTGAACGAACATTTGTTGTCCCCTTCGCAGAAAAGAACTAGACTCTGATTGTGGAATATTTTCATCCATCGATATCAGTTTACGGACTTATCTCTGCACTTGATCAACATCACTGCAATTGTAATACTGTTCGCTGTTAATTAGGTAACTAGTGGTATCTGATTTTAATTCGTTTCTTCTGTTTATCGAATATATATACATATATATTAGATTTTTTTGTGTATTCTGGTTCTTAATTTCACCGCGTTTGTGTCACTTCGATTTTGTATGGTTGAATTGATTCGATCTGTTGAACATATCTGTAATCTGTTAATCTAAGCTGTTGGATAGGTGTTTGTTTGTTATATCTATTACTCAATAAGGATTTAATTCATCGATTTGAGGAAGATCTCCTGTGTTTGACTGCAGAAATGTTAGTATTCATGAAAGGGGTATATGTCTCTAGTTTTTATTTGTCGTGTGTGGAGGAAGTTAGTTGAAATGGTTTATCTCTGTAATTGTTGAGGAAGTTCCTTTGGTTATGATTTATGTGTCATGGTTGAAATTCACTAATACTAAGGGAATTCCTTGTAGATGTGGCTGGCTGGTTCCTGTGGCAGCGGTCAAATGTGCATAGTAGTTGAACTGAAAAATGTCTTTCAATTTTAGAGAAATAGCACTAGAAATGTTCAGAGAAAAGTCTTAGGAATCAGCTAGAGGCGTTAGTAGCCTTTGATTGTACTTTTGTATGCATGAGAGCTACACACCAGCTTATATCATTTTAGGGTCCATGTTTTGATAATATATATATATTTGACCCTTTTTTCTAAGTCATGTGAACCTTTGCTCATTGGTCAAAATCAAACAATTTTGAGGGTTAAATGTTTCATTTCTGCTCTTCTACAAATGACATTGCTTGTATGATTTTTTTCTATTATGGCAGAGTGGCAGTCTCTGTTTTCAATTTTTTTTTCTTTTTTCTTTTTGGGTTTCCACAATCCATAGATAATTCGGTTGTTCACTGCCCCACCCCACTAGCCCTAACCCCAACCTCAACCCTGGCCCCAGGTTACTTTTTTACAACTTGTTGTTGGGCATGATGCAGTTAGAATGTAAATGCTGCTTTTTTGCGAATCAAAATTATTTGATAATGTTACTAAATAGCATTTAAGCTTGTGTGTCGAGCAGTTGATAATCCTAAGCAGCGAGCCATACCTGGCGTTTAAGCAATGGATAAAGCTACGGATCGTAACTTATTTGTGAATGATGGATCGTTCATGGAAAGATTCAAACAGCTTCAACATGAGAAGGAGAAGAGTGATGCATTGGATAAATCCCAACCAGGCTCTAGTACTCCTGTAACATCAACTCCGAATACTGTAATTAGAAAAGCAACAATAGACTTTAAGGCTAGCGGCTCCCGGAAAACTCTCCAAGCTCCTAGTGGCAAACTTGCATTCAGCTTGAAGCAAAAAACAAAACTTGCAACTCCCGCTGTTAAGTTTGAAGACGATGAAGATGAACATGGTCAGGATGCTGGAAATTCGTCAGATGTTGGGCCCAAGAAGCGGCAGAAATTGTGCCAGTTTGATGCTGCTGATCAGTCATCAAAACGAGTTGATGTTGGTAATTACTTCTTTGTCAATCTGTTGTATAACTTCTAACTGACATTGAAGTTAAGCAGGATCATGTGTTCTTTGTTTATTACTCAACCAGAAGAATATTTTCCTGTTCATTCCCATTATATGGCCCCTTACACAACATGAGGTGTATGGTCCTTTTGTTCTCTTTGTGTTCCTTTCTCCGTCTTGGAAGTGGTAGAGTTCTTGTGTGCAGAATGGGATGTCATTCAACCACTTAATTAGGACCGTTCTATACATTTTTTAAAGTTTTCATGCCCTAGTTTGATATTAGTTTGCCATCCAGGAAACACGCTAGAGGCATTTCCCTCATAGGAATTTGTACCAGGTGACTTGGATAGTCATGCCTTTCTTGATTTCTTTGATATCTTCTCCTACTTTTAGCTATCTAAACTTCATTTTTTCGAGCCATTCCTGTGTTACACCTTTTGCGAAGCTTCTTCCTTTTCTTTCTTCTGGCCTGCCTCTTGAATCTCTGGTTGTGTTGGAAGTTTCTTGTTAGCCTTGACTTCACCAAGCTAGTTGGTTATACCATCCCTTGCGAGCTGGTTTTGATCAAACCACTGCTTGTGCTTTCGTATATTCACCATCTTAGCTTTGCAGTGAGTATCTTGGGATTTCTCGTACAAGCTGGTGGAGTAAGTGCAAAACATTCTTGAATTACTTCTATCTGATGTATGCAGACTCATTCTTAAGTCCCTATCAGCATTGGTGGAAAGAGATGTTCTCTGAAAGATTTGGAAAATGTGGCCAGCCTGCTACAAGAGTAATTTACATTCACTTGTTAACGCTCTTGGTATTAATCGGTTCTTTAAGTGAAATGCAGCACCACCTTCTCCAAGTGATCCTACAGTGAAGAAAGTTGCAGACAAGCTGGCAAGTTTTGTGGCCAAGAATGGGAGGCAGTTTGAGCATGTAACTATGCAGAAAAACCCTGGGGATACACCTTTCAAGTACGTAGGCTTCATTTCTACTGTTTTTTTGTTTGCAAGTTATTTGATTTCTTGGTGGATTTATGATTAATATGTGAATCACCGGCCTCTCCTCACCCCTTATGTAGTACCTCACTCATCATTATTTTGATTGGTTGTTTCTTCTTTCGCTCCACTGGGGGAAGCAGTTGTTTGTTAGTAGTTTAGCACATCATTCTCTCCTGATTTTTTGTTTTCCCATATGTGTTGCATATTATCCTCTACTGCCCAATTTGATAGAACTTCCTACATCAGCAATCACTTTGAAACTATTGGCCTTCGAAAACCATATTGGGAAGTTCTCACTTGTCGGACAGGATTTTATTCCATCTAAACAAAAAGCACTAAATTGGTTAATGGGGTACTTCACTAACAAGCCTATGTAGTTCTAAATTTGAGGTGGTTCATTATGTATATGTTTATATGTTTAGAAGTCTTTCATCTGCTCCCAAATTACTCATGAGGTTGGAACTGATTGGACCACAGCCTCATTTGGTTATGTTAGTGTCAAAATTCTATCTATGTTATTTGCGGCTTACACTGAGGAAGGATCACTTTGGCTGTTCATGTGACTTGCTTGAGATTCAGGTTTTCTTCCTTCATCTAATAACTTCGTCATCATCTTCATTGATTTTGTTGCAGGTTTTTGTTTGATAAGGGTTGTTCAGATTACAAGTACTATGAATATCGACTCAGTGAAGAGGAAAAGGCTTTGGCCAATACCAGAGATTCCCAAGCATCACAAAACGGTCAGTATATTGATGTTCAAATTTTTGTTGCAAATTATTCTTGATTGAGTGGAAACGTCTAGAGCTAGCTATTAGAGTTTGCTGATGCATAGTTTTAGTGGTCTAGGATATCACGTGCGCATACGAATTAGAGGATTTTAACCCTACTTCCAAAGATACTACTACTTCCAAAGATACTACCACCACCACCACCACCACCACTATAATTATTATTCTTATTGTTATCGTTATCGTAATCGTTATCATTATTGTTATTATTTTCAAATTATTTCGCCTCCTTTGCTGTGGTGCTGAATGCAATAATTTTGTCCCAGTATTGTGTATTTCTGTCTTTCCATACTGCTTGACTACGAAATTTATAATATCTTTTAGGTGTAAAAGCCAAATACATTTCGGTTTTAATGGTACTGTCTTGATAATTCTTGTTTTCCTGCCCTTTTCCTCATACCTTTTTCTCATGGGTGGTTCAGGCACCACATTGGCCAATTCAGCATTAGATTCAACAAGATCATATTCTCAGCACTCTAAATATCAAACACCAGGCTGCGGTTTATATGAAACCATAGAGAATAAAGGAGCTACCCGTTCATCACAAGCAACAATGGGAAGATACGGTATCATGATTTTATCGTTGTCCTGTTTGTGTGTTCTTTTTCTTCTTCCACTCTTTCATTAAATCTGGTCATTTCCATGATCTAGTTCTTTGTATACTGTATCAGAGTAGTTAGATACATATTAGTGTTAAAATTCTGTTTTCATCGACTTTCTCGAGAGTCGGGCAAAGACTAGATAATACTATCCTACATGTTGAACCATCATGTTGTGGTTTATATTTCTTTGTATTAACTATTATATAGGAATCTATACTTTGCAATAATGCAAATAAGTTTTATAATTGAAGAAAAAGTTGGGTAATAAATGCAGTAATCATCTTAAATTTGTTAAGATATCATATATATACATATGAAACTAGTGATAAGTACATATGGATAGGTTGAGAACTAGCATTACGTTGGGGATATTTGTACGGGGTGTTTGCAATTGCATAAAATAAGTACTTTTTTCCTTTTGACTTTATTGAAGCTAAAAATAGTGTTTGCAAATGACAACTTCTGCTTAAATTTAAGTTGATTAGACTCAAAAGCTGGAAGCTAGAAATTGTTACTTTTCAGATCACAAACACCCCATATATGTGGTTAATTGGTGGTTTTTACATCCTTTTGTTCGTTCTCTACTAATGTTTTACAGATTGATAACGTTTAATTTTTGGTATCCTATGCATGTCAAAACCGGCAGGCGAGTCAAGTGCCGCAAATAGCTCCGATCCGATAGCAATGATGGAATACTACATGAAGAAAGCTGCAGAGGAAGAGAAGCAGAGACCTCCTAAAGCCTCAAACAACGAGATGCCCCCACCTGCATCTATACAAGGTCTGCATTCATATGAATGCTATATTCGACTTACCTACTTATTGCTTAATTTTATGGACAAATACCATCTTATTTTGACTTCGCGTATATTGTTGTATAATTCATTTGATACAGCTCCAAAGAAAGGCCATCACATGGGGGATTATATTCCTCCTGAGGAGCTCGAAAGGTTTTTGGCAGCCTGTAATGATGCAGCGTCACAAAAAGCGGCCAAAGAATTTGCAGATAAATACAAGATTCAGGCTGATAATGTTGGTCATCGACTTCTGTCCAAAATGGGTTGGAAGGAAGGTAAAAGGGAGCTCTGATCATGCTAATACCACTAAAATCACTTTTAAGAAGAACTTTTAGTTTGAAGGGGTGTTTGCAATTTCAAGTTTGAGAACTAAAATCACTTTTCAGAAGTGATTAAAAACCGTTTTTCAAATTCCACCAAGACCCAGATTCTGGATTGCTTTGGATTTAAAATCGCCCTTTTTTTACTAAATTCTGATTTTACCACAAAAATCAGTTTAGTCATTTTTCCAAAAACGCAATTGTTTGCAAACACCGCCTTTGTAAAACGACTAATTGTTGGGATCAGTAATCTAGTTATTGTAAAATAACGTGATTGTGAAGTGCAGGTGAGGGCCTGGGGAGCTCGAAAAGTGGGATTGCAGCCCCTGTTATGGCAGGAGATGTGAAAAAGGATAACCTGGGTGTTGGTGCACATGCACCCGGGGAGGTGACGCCTGATGATGACATTTACGAGCAGTATAAGAAGCGAATGATGCTTGGCTATCGTCATAGACCAAATCCTCTGGTATAAATTTTGCACAATTTGTTCACATTGGCTAATAATGATCCATGTTGAGAAATTCTATGCTATCCAATCGATCACTGCCCATTTGGTGGTAATCTAACCATCCATCCAAAAGTGAACGGAGATCAAATAAAATTAGCCATTGATCTCAATTCACTTTCTAAGTAGATAGTTGGATTACCCAATCGAACACTGTCCGACTGGATAGCATAGAATTAGCCCTCGTTTGGAGACATCTCATGTTTTCTTCATTTGCTTGCCCATGGCAGAACAATCCACGAAAGGCATATTACTGACTGCAACTCAAGAAGCATCTGCTCCAAATTTATCAGAACTTTTTGTTCTTAAAGCTTCTTGTTTTTTGTGTTTCTGATGTATTTCATTGCCACAATGAATTCTACTTTCTGCATCAGATAAATGGTAATAATATCATTTAGTTTCCTGTTTGGGAATGAATTAATCTCTCCTCTCTCCCTCTCTTTATCGACCGTTTTGGGTTGGATCTCTTTGGCTTATTACTGCTATTGGTCGGTGCTGGATTGTTTCCTTATTTTCACCGTGCTATAACCCTTCCTTTTACTTGTATACCTGTCGCCATGTGACATGGATATGATTTCGGATGTTTTTGCTTTTTAACTTTGGGAGGAATCGAGTTGTGGTCTCCATATTTTTCATTTCCTCGTTTTCTTTCTGTTTTTAGTTATAACAAAAGCTATGCATGCGCAAAACCTGATGGCGTCATCGTCACTACCATAAGTCCAGCACAAAAGTTCTAATGCTGAATATTTATTACTCCCTCCGTTCCACTTAATTTTGCGGGGTCGATCGTACACAAATGTTAAGAAAAACTACTTTTAAGTGAGACGAACGAAAAAGACAAATATGCAAATTTAAGTAGGACGGAGGTAGTATTAATTTTATTTATTAATTTTATTTTTTTCTTTTTGTTCCTTCTCTTTTCGTTTTGGCTGCACCGAAATAAATGGCCGTTGATAAACATTTTCGATCTCCTACTCTATGCAATACAATATCTTCTACAACATTTCAATTCACATACGATACGTGTAGATGATGACATCACGATTACATTTTAAGTGATTATGTGGCATCATTAATAAAATATGTTGTAGAAGTTGTATTAAATGTGGTAAAAAATTCGAATAGATGGATAAGGTCGTTTTTTAGTTTTTTTGGACCCCTAATGGACCCATATCCTACATGGACCACAAACATTTGGGCCTATTGACTTTACGCACCTCCTTTTCCTTGACCCACGAATGAATTCTTTTTTACGGTATATACCCTCATGAATATATTCTGACGTTACATAGACTATAGTTAACTAAGAATTTCATAATTTTACTCTAAAACAAATTGAAATTCATAATTTTAATCTGAACGACCCGAGACACTGGAAGAACCTTTTCCGTTCTTCGATTATGTATGAAAAGATAGAAATAAAATGATCACAATTCTATCGATTCTTAGGAAATGTCGAATCAAATCATTTGGCCTTATTTCAACAAAGGACGCAGAAGTGCGTAGTAATTGATGAAATACTTCGGGGAGTTGAAAATAGACATAGATCCGAACTACTACTAAATCCATGACGGTTGGTTTCTAAGATCACTTTTGGCGTTAGGCCTTTTATTAGTTACCCCTGATAAAGTCTCCAGGCGACGTATTTTTTTAAACAATTTCAGAAAAAGAAGAATTCGCTCCATCTCCTTTTTTTTTTTTCAAATGCTTCCATCGTAAAAAAGGGTTATTTATATTAATTTTCATGAACTATACCAAGTTCATAGTAATCCAAGGAAATAAACTAAAAGTTTATGTAGTTACATATGAAAATATTTATAAATTCCCAACAATCTTAGCTTCACAAACTAATGTCAAAAAAGAGTAGGCTGCACCAAATAAGGTAATATTAGCCAGAGTTGCAAGAACAACTCTGTTACATTATTTTCAATAGACCTAGAATCTCCGTTTTGAAACGACACCTTCGTAGAAGAACAGTAGAGAATCTTATTACAACTATTTCGCACCTAAGAACTATGCTTATGAAGTTCAATTTTTCTTAGACCGTCAGCTCCTTCATCGTCCTCTCGTCTTTTCACTCAAGATCAACCGATAGTATTAATAAGTATCCCGGATTCAATAAATTGCACCTAATTAATTAAAATTGCCTAATTTCTCGAATGTCAATAACCTAACTAACTCAAAAAGAATTCTTTTGATGTGACTTTCTCTAAAGTCCTCCACTATAAATTCATATCTTGATTAGAGATGGATCTAGAAGTGGATTTTAAGATATAGGGGGAAAAAGAATCTTAAAAAAATAAAATACTAAAAGCTTAAATTCTTAATTAAGCTTAAATTCTTAATGAAAGCAAAAGTTGATGTTGGATTATTAGGGGGGTTGGCAATCACTTTTCCAAAATATTTTTCAACTTATAGTTTGATAAAAGTTATTTTGTAGTGCTTGCAAAATCAACTTTTACTTTAAAAGAAGTGCTTATGTAAAAGCTAAAAATAGAATTTTAATGTTTTTCTCTACTCAATGCAATTCTGTAAATAATATGATATTTTTTAAAAGATATAAGTGATTCTATAACAAAAGGGGTGTTTGCGATTGCTTTTTCTAAGTGATTTTCAGCTTATAACTTGAGAAAAATTATTTTGTAGTGTTTGCAAAGCCAACTTCTGCTTTAGAAGAAGTGCTTCCAATCTAAAAGCTAAAAGCTAAAATTTAATGCTTTTCTCCACTCAATGGCAATTCTGTAAATAATATGACTTTTTTCAAAAAGCATAAGTGATTCTATAGCAAACACTCCAACTTCTACTTTTATTGGAAATCACTTTTTTTGCAAACACTACCTACTTTTTATAGAAGTGATTTTTATAAAATCTCTAATTTTAATTACTTTTTCAGAAGCAAAAGCAATCGCAAACACCCCTAAACACTCCAAAACCAACTTCTGCTTTAAAAGAAGTGATTCCAATGTAAAAGCTAAAAGCAGAAATTTAATGCTTTTCTCCACTCAATGGCAATTCTGTAAATAATATGATATTTTTTAAAAGACATAAGTGATTTTATAGCAAACACCCAACTTCTACTTTTATTGGAAATCACTTTTTTTGCAAACACTACCTACTTTTTACATAAGTGATTTTTATAAAATCTCTAATTTTAATCATTTTTTCAAAAATAAAAGCAATCGCAAACACCCCCTACATACTTTTCAGATAAGTGATTTTTATAGAATCTTTAACTTTAACCACTTTTTCAAAAGCAAAAGCCATCGCAAACACCCCCTAAGGGGGATTTGCAATTGCTTTTTCTAAATGCTTTTCAACTTATGAAAAAAATCTGTTGGAGTGTTTGGGAAACTTTAGCTTTAATGAAAGTGATTTTAGGCCAAAAGCTAAAAGTAGAAAATAGTTGTTTTTTCTAACGTTTTAGTATTTGGTAAATAAATAGAAGTTTGTTCTCTTATTTATAAATTAAAAGTTGCTTAAGTATCAAACACTCCAGTTTTTATATTTGACCAAAGTCACTCTTATTGTCAAACAATACCAGCAATCTCTACTTTTAATTACTTCGTTAAAACTTAAGCAAAGAAAAAGATCCCGATTCCTGTTGCAGGAAGTAGCTAGAATTCAGTTCGTACCATACAATTTGTTAAATTAAATATCAATTATACCTACCTAAATAACCTTTAAATAATACGAAAATTATTCCGCAATACTTAATAATTTATTATAATAATATCAATTTTGTCTATTTCTCCTCCCCTTGCATACAATGATGTGGCAGTGAACCTTTTATTCGAATTCAGTGCTCTCCGAATCGTGCGGGAAGGCACAAAAGGATGGTGCCTTACCGTTACGTCTATATGGTTGAATATCAATACATTTATACATGTAGTAATTAATATGTATACCTAATTCTTGTTGAATAAATCATAATTATAGTTCAAAATTAAAAAAAAATACTCTTTTGAATGGGAACTCAATATTTATACTTAAGTACTAATTTGGACTAACAAAACTTGAAAGCTCCCTTCAGAAAAAACAAAACTTGAAAGGTCCAATTTAATTGACTATTCTCCATAGGTTTAGGAAACCCTACATTTATAAATCGCTTAGTTTTGTCAGCAAGTACGACTAGTTTGGTGTCCCTATCGAGTGATGGTAATTTGGGCGATTCAACACATAGACTGTAAACGGACATAATTTTTATTGAAGAACTCGTTAACTAGCAAGTTTCTTTGAATAAATCGACAAATGTTTGAGCTTGTTTCATAAACGAAATGAATTGCTCGTTCATTAAAAGCTCGCAAAATTATTTGAAACTCAAATAGTGATAACAGTAATAATAAAAAACAAAACAATACTAGTATTTATACTACGTATAATATAATATTTTTACATGACCTCTTCTTATAATTAGCATTTTGTTAAATTTGTGTATTTGTATGGAGATCGTGAATAAAATAATTAGTTGTTAACGAGTACAAATGTTCATGAACATGGTCAAATATGTCCACGAACACGTTAGCGAATATAGCCAAACACTATCAAATATAGCTCGGTTTGAGTTCGATTAAAAATAAATGAACCACACATGAACACAACAAGCTCGGCTCGGATCGTTTTCAACCCTACTAACCAGGTCTAAGTCCTAACTAAAGGTGCAAAATCGACCTGACCGGATATTTTAGATGGCCTGGGCCATATAAATCTTGTTCGAAGTACTACTAGACCCGACCGGACCGGCTCGATAATTTAGTATATTGGTTGAAGAATAGGTTGGGGCTTGGCCCAACCAAATTTAGGCCCGACCTGAAATGTAGTGTTGGTTCGACCGATCGGATCGGGTCGCCTGAATTGCCACCTCTAACCCTTACCCATCAGACTAATGCAATATGTCAGATCGGGTCAAGTCAGCCCAAAATTTCATCAGATTTAAAATTAGTTAGTTGATCCCAAGCCCCTATAATATATTAAATTTTTTGAATTAATCCACAGTATATCGAGCTCTTAACCTATTGAATCGGGTCGATTTTGTCACGAATATATTGTGAGTTGGAATATGGGATTCCTCTAACAACATTTTGGTTATATACTTGGAAAATACTCGATATACATTAATTTGTATTAATATTTTTCATGAAATTAATTTATGCTTTTAAAAACAATTATTTGTATAATAATTAGAGCTGACTTATTTTAGGTCAAATATTACACTCGATATAAACGTCACGAGTGACATCTGCTTAGTTGTCTTCACAGGGTTCACACGTTAAAGGTATCTTTATTTGGATTTATTTTTTTCATTTATTATTTATTCTAATATATTATTAATATTTTTTTTTAGGGACAGTAGGTTTGGACCACTTTAGTGGGAAGGCTGAAATAAAGGGCTGGAAGTCACAAACTGAGTTGTAATCTCCTCCGTCCCATTTTTACTCTGTTTCAATCGAACTTGAAATTTGTAAAATATTTCATGGTAAATTTTAGAGAGAGTAACACATCCCTTGTTAGTCCATCTTTTTATTTTTTTATTTATATGTAAGATTAGGAACGAAACGAGGATTGAAAGTCAAGGGAGGGCCAAATCTTCACACTTCAAGCAAATATATAAAGAAATAAAAAATTAGTAGTGGTTCCGTCCCTTTATAAGATGTGTCACTCTCTCTCCGAAATTCATCTAGAGGATCCGTATTTACTTTAATTGTGTTCAATTTAAAAAAAATGAATAACTATAATTAATCTTTTGTGGTTATGTGAGTTTAAAGTTCGTGATTTAGGTTCAGGGTTCATGATTCATGTTTAGATTCAATAGTTAGGGTCTAGGATTCGAGGTTTTTGGACAGGATATCTTTTCTATTCTAGATATATGATATCACGATTTACGATTCATGGTTAATGATTTAAATGGAACAAAGTTCATAATATAGTGGTTCGTAATTCATGTGTTCAAAGCGATTCATGTTGCACGATTCAAGTTTAGAGCAGGACACAATTAAAACATGCATAAATCATAATAAAAGTGGAACAACAAATCCGGTCCAAGATTCGGTGATGTAACTGCATTGGATTCAATGCTCTCACTCTCTTTCACACGCACATGCATAATACTATTTGATATATACACACACTCCACATTCTTCTTCTTTTTCATTCACACACACAATATACTGAATCCGATTCTATAACTGCATCGAATCCAAATCCGGACGGAACCACATGCTAAGCTGTACATAGGACAATTTGAAATATTATTTGGAGATTGAAAATTCCAGAATCATACTAAAATATCGGTTCTCATTCCATATTGGAAACACAACTGTACTGAAATTACAAAAAGCCACCTTAAATTTTCTCATTTAGCATTTTACGATGTAATATTTTAAACTTTGGCCATTAACATCCTAAATTCACGAATTTAACAACTATTTCTTCCGTCTCGATCTAATTTATCTACTTTAATCGGTACGAAGATTTAGAAAAAGTAAATTTTGTGGGATCTTTGACTGTTTTAAAGGTGAAGATTGAGGGTGGAGATTGTGAAAAAATTGTCATTTATGAGCAGACAAGTTAAATTGGGACAAACCGAAAAAAGAAAGTAGGCAAATTAGAACTCGAGGGAAAGGTGGCAACCTATATGTGATCCAAAGGTATAATTATATTATTTAAGTTGAATAATTATTTAATAATAATAAATAGATGTATTATTATGTATAAGGCTAAAGATAAATATTTCATAAAATAGAATGAATATAAAATCATTACATCTTAATTTTTTTTTTAATTGAATCAATTTATTGATCGTATTAAAATTGTTGGTATTTTCTAATTTATTTAAAGAGTTGAGTACTGTTGTGGCTCCTCGACATAGTTAGAGAGTGCATATCGGTAGTCCTCCGTTTTAGATTTATCGGATATTACTTTTAATGTAATTTATCCAATATTTTAAGTTTATAACCTATTTATAAGAATTTATTTTCTAACCTACTTAAAATTTGCCCCTTATTAGATAATTTATATCTATATATACATATATTACCCTATCAGATAAACTCCTAGATCCGTCTATAAATGGAATCCCATTCAATAAACTTCTAAATTTGTTTATGAATGATCAAGTTTAACTAAATTTCTTGATCCGGCACTGATACTTTTAATTTTTATAAAGGAAATGATAAAATTGATTAAAGTAATTGAACATCATTTTCATGAAAAGTTAAAAAAGAGAGCCATCTCATCTCCATTATACATGCATATTCCTAAAAATACAATAGCCCCCTCTCTAAATGCCTCTACGTAGTCTTTTTGGTAGCCCAAAACGGTAGTCCACCAACCTCATCTCTTTGCATTATTTTAATTATTTAAATCCCCCACCCTTATTTTATAATGAAAAAAAAAGAAGAAGAAAAAAGACGAGCCAATAAAATGTAACAAGTGATCTCATGAGTCGAGATAGGAGCTTATATAGAGATGTTTGGGGTAAATTAAATTCCAATCCGTGTTAAAATTCGACAGGTCAGCTCTGTCTCGTGCACAAATAAAGTTGGATACGGGTTCTGTGAGCGGCCTCGCACAACCCCATTCCGTATATATCACAAAATAAATTATATATATATATATATATATATATGTATCTTCCTAACTTCTAATCACACCTGATAATAAGAATATAAAACAAGTTTTTGTATCCATAAGTAGGTTTAAAAAAATTTGATGGGCAGAACGGGCAGGACATAGTGGCGTATTCAGGAATTTAAAACTGAGGGTACGATATATACATTATAAAAATATTATTTAAATTTGCCATAACAAAACACAAAAACGAAAACAACCAACAACAAGATCCAAACTCCGATTGATGGAAATAGGGTTCACACGCGCTGCCGTTGCGGCAACATAACAATAATGCCTAAAAGTGTTACCTATAAATGAAAAATTTCAAATATTTTGGGGGTACAACTACGTGCTACCGCGGCGCCAACATGATAATAATGCCTAAAAATACTACCTACAAATGAAAAACTAAATATCTTGAGCGTTCAACTGCTTGTACTCCCTTGTTCTAGGCTATAAACGTCACTAACAAGATATGAAGCGAATTTTTTTTATCTGAGAGGGCACAGGACGGGCCTCATATATATGAGATGGGGCATTAAAATACTCGACCTGACTCGTCTCGTTGACATGCATAAATAGTACGTTTAATATCCGTACTATTTGAATCGCGTGCTAAATTGTGAATAGTGTTTCATAATGTATTTTGGGTTTTCTGGTGGAGCCAAAAGATTAACCCCTGACCACACATTTAGTCACTTGACCCAGAAGCCAAGTTGTTTATGCTTCTAAGATTTTCATAGCGTTAACTTTACTAAAAATACATACAGTATATTACTAGATTAATTTCTTTTCTAAAAATACTCCCACCGTCCCGGTTGAATTTACACATTTTTTTTTTCGGAACGTCCCATTTAAGTTTGCACACCCTTAAAAAAAAAAAAATCTCACAATCTCCACCCTTTCAATCTCCATTTTTAATAAAGTTAACCAAAAGGTAAAAAACAGTTTTTCTTAACATACGTGCCGGCTCAAATGTGCAAACTCAGCCGGGATAGAGGGAGTATTAAAAATTTATGAATGAAATATTATGAGTCCGTTAACTTAAGATTGAGCTCAGTAAATTTAGAGGAACGAATCTTAATAAAACACACTCATTAACTTCTTCAGTCTTATTTGATTCAGCACTCTTCAATCTTAAGCAAACGGGCCAATATGTATGAAGTATAATATAGTAAAGGGTTAATCGTAAATATGTTATATACAATATATTAGATATATACTTTACGTACATCATATGCATGAATATTTTTATGTACAACAGATCAAATTACTTTTAGAAATATTAGATTCGTGTGATCCAAATTAGGGTGTAACCGAGTAAGTGAGCCGAGACAACGATGAGCCACTCGTGATCGACTCGCCGAAAGATTGAAATCGAATCAAGATAAATGATTCGAGCTCGCGCTACTCGAGTTGGTGTCGAATTGAGTTCGAGCTCATTAATACTCGGCTCGGCAGATTCACGAGCTTAATCTAGTTTGTGTTAAATTACTAATTTACCCTTCATAGTTTACATAATTATATCCTAATTTCATATTAAATAAGGTGAAACTCTAAGGTTTCTATTAGCAGTCCTTTGTAATACAATTAACATTTTCATTTTCAATATAATTTTATACTACCTCTGTCCCAACTTAACCTGCCTACTTGTCATTTTAGTTTGTCCCACCTTAACCTGCCAGCCCCATAAATAGCAAATTTCTCTCACAATCTCCACTCTCAAAATCTCCATTCCCAATCTTCACCTTTAAAAAAGTCAAAGATTCCTTAAAATATGTTTTTTCTTAATCCCCGTGCCCGTCAACCTAGGCAGGTTAAGCCGGGACGGAAGGAGTATTTTATTTTGTATCAATTAAGTCGAGTCAAGTCGATCTCAAACTCAATAATTTTCTATCTAGCTAAGCTCGAGTTTAAAACAAATGAACTCGATCGAGCTTCGAGTATTTTAGTCGATTTCGAACCTATCAGTACTCGACTCGACTCATCTACCTCCGTATACTTTACGAGAATAAGAACATAAACGAAGGACTCAAATAATTTTTATCAAGTCAAGTTCACTTTAAGAAAAATGAACTCAATCAAGGTTCAAGTATTTTAGCCGAGCTCGAACTCGAGCCTATCAGTAATCGACTCGACTCGAATAATAACATAAACGGAGGGCATCTTAGACAATTAAGAGTGATTGGTGAGCTGATTATGAGACGTGGACAAGACAGTGTCGATAAAGGATATCCATTAGTAATAAAAGCTGAAAGCAAGGGTACCGTGATAAATTCGGTCTCCATAAATACTGATTGGATTTATCAAAATCAATTTGACTTTTCTGCTATTCATTTTTAGAGAGAGAAACACCCCTTGTTTTCAGCGTTTCCTTCTTTCTTTTTCAAGCTAACCTGCTTCAACCAAACTTTCCTTATTCTCCAGTAGCTGACTTTCTAAATCCAAAAAAGTTATCTCATCTCAAATCCGCTTTTCCACCGCCATTAATGTCCTCTTGCAGCTTTTCGCCATCGGAATTAGGAAGTGTTTGTTGATTTCACCGTGTTTAGTTCGGATTTCTCCAGTAGCTGACTTTTTTATTAAAAAAAGTTATCTCATCTCAAATCTGCTTCTCGACCGCCATTAATGTCCTCTTGCAGCTTTTCATCATAGGAATTAGGAAGTGTTTGTTGATTTCACCATGTTTTAGTTCGGATTTCTCCAGTAGCTGACCTTTTTATTAGAAAAAGTTATCTCAAATCTGCTTCTCGACCGCCATTAATGTCCTCTTGCAGCTTTTCACCATAGGAATTAGGAAGTGTTTGTTGATTTCACCATGTTTAGTTCGGATTTCTCCAGTTGCTAAACTTTTTAATCCAAAAAAGTTATCTCATATCAAATCTGCTTCGCGACCGCCATTAGTGTCCTCTTGCAGCTTTTCGCCATAGGAATTAGGAAGTGTTTGTTGATTTCACCATATTTAGTTCGGATTTCTCCAGTAGCTGACTTTTTAAATCCGGAAGAGTTATCTCATCTCAAAGCTGCTTTTCGAACGCCATTAATGTCCTGTTGCAGCTTTCAACGTAGGAGTTAGGAAGTGTTTGTTGTTGATTTTATTTTATTTCGCGATGTTTAGTTCAGATTTCTCCAGTAGCTGACTTTTTAAATCCAAAAAAGTTATCTCATCTCATCATTAATGTCCTGTTGCTGCTTTTCGCCATAGGAATTAGGACGTGTTTGTTGTTGATTTGATTTAATTTCACCATGTTTAGTTCAGATACAATTTCTAGAAACATGAGCAGAAACAGCAGCTTGAACCCTAGTAATCACAGTTTCAGCTCGGATTTGATTTCCAACCCGATCCAAGCTCAGACAACCGGGTTGGCCCGGTACCGATCGGCTCCGAGTTCGTTTCTGACGGCGCTTTTGGATTCAACTACGGAGAATAGCAGCAGTGGGGATGAATCTGAAGCTCTGTTCTCAGCTTTCATGGACGGGTCACGTGATCTGAACCGGAATCAGATGCAGTATCAGATGAAGCAGGAAGTTGGGGTCGAATCGGAGCCCCGACCTAGGATGGGGTATGAGAGTGCGGTGAGTGGGGGTGGTGGGGCTATTGTCGGATCTTATTCGGTGGGAATGGAGAATCAAGTTAATCCCCGGAATGGGAATGGGAATAGCTCAAATCTTGTGAGGCAAAGTAGCTCTCCTGCTGGATTCTTCAATGGTAAAATTACTTTCTTTCCTTTTTTGGTTATTTTACTTTATTTACCTTTAGGTATTCTATATACGAACAAGAATATGTGTTTTATCATTTATGGATCCACTCACTCCTGGATTTTTTTTTTTTTTTTTTTCTTATCATCATTATTGTGTTTTTTTTTGGCTATGTTACTTTGTTTTCTTGCTTTAATTATTCTATATATGAACAAAAATATGTGTTCTATCATTTATGGATCCACTCACTCATGGAAATTAATTTTTTTTTAGAATTTTATTATGGGGTTTAGCTGATGATGAATAGGGTTGACCTTGGGATATTTTTGGATCCGGAATTTTAGGAATTAAATACAAGAAAATAAAGATAAATTAAATTAAAAATGCTCCCTGATGTTAAATATGAGTACATGTTACATATCTCTAAATTCCACGATGTTATGTTTTATTCGTTCTAACAATACTCTTCAAGAGGATCTATTCCATTTGAATGGTTTCATTACAAAGCAGAACAAGAATTACTACAAGTAGATTTGTCTGAAGAAATATAAATATGGATTCTTGTTAATTTCAACCCTTTATTAATATGTGAATATTCAAATAGTAAAAATCGCTAGATCTTAGTTAGGAGGTGGACTGAGGCCTAGCGACTAGTCGGGTCCTATGCGGGCTAATCGGGTGTAGACATGGCTAGGCGGGGAAGGAATCGGAAAATAAACGTAGGTGGTTAATGGGAATCTAGCGCCTATGGGAGATTAATTGAAGCTAGTCGAGATTTTTACAACAGAGGCTAATACTACCAATGTTGAAGATTGGAATTTGGATATGTTGCTCTGTCTGTACATTCAAACTTAATCGAAACACTATTGTGAACTAGAATTTCCGTCTGGCAATGTACGATTTATAAATTGATTTATTAATATGAATATAATGTAACGAAATATTAAGTGAAAATTTGATCTGGGCTTCACAGGATATGGTGTAATGGGAGAGGTAGGAAATTACAGACTCCAAAACCACTCAAAACCCAGTTCATCATCTGCTGTTGGTATCACCAATCACTTCTCATCTGGCCCGTCTTCGAGCACGCGGTTCATGCCTAGCATACCTGAGAACATCAACGAAACCATTGCCCAACAAAGCCATGAAAACGGGCCCTTGGAAGCATCCGTCTTCCCTCAAGATTCGTGGAATGATCCTCCTTTCAACAGCTTGAAAAGAAACCGGGACGCTGATGTTAATATGTTCTCAAACTTCAATGGATTGGAAAACCAGGTACTGTTGGAAACTCGTTAAAAAACATGGAATCCCTTTACTGAAATATTCAAATATTTTGCCTGAAATGTAGAAAATGCATGACTTTCAAATCAGGACGTTACATTTGTGCTGTTTTCATTAGCAAGTACTGATAGTCTAATACTAATGTTGATCCTTACATCAGAATGTCGAAACGAGAAACATTCGTCCTGGTTTAGTTCACCATATGAGCTTACCGAGTAAAAATTCGTCAGAAATGGCAGAACTCGAAAATTTTCTACAGTTTCAACCGGATACAGTTCCTTGTCAAGTGCGGGCGAAAAGAGGGTGCGCTACTCATCCAAGAAGTATAGCTGAGAGGGTAAGAATCAAATTCTTCTCTACATCTGTAAAAAATCTTGATCAAACTTCTATTGAATTTGAAGAAGGGTCAGAAAAATGGTTTAATCCTCTTGAACCGAGAGATCCATGAATCGGGATTGGCAGTATTGAATATGTTATTTTATAACGCGCAGGTGAGACGAACTAGGATTAGTGAAAAGATGAAGAAGTTGCAAGACCTTTTCCCAAACATGGACAAGGTAAAGATTGCTTTATTTTTTTTTTTCGTTTTGGGTATTTTTTCAGCTCGGGTTTTTATAGATTCAATTCAATTGGCAGCAAACGAGTACAGCTGATATGTTGGACTTGGCAGTTGAGTACATTAAAGACCTTCAGAAACAACTGCAGGTGATGATGACACCATAAAAGAAACCTAAAGATTCACATGAAACCAATCTTTACATTTTCCCGCTTTCTTGTGCAGACACTCTCTGATACGAAGGCGAAGTGCGTTTGTTCAACAAACGAACAATAGTCGTTTTGCAGAAACGAAGATTGCTCTATGTCGATTCACCAAACAGGCCATTGGTAAATGCTCGTTTTGAACTGGTAATTGAAAGATAGGCCTGTGCCCCGCAACACCATTAAAGCCCCAAGAATGGAATGTGGGGCCTAGACTATAGTGTATGTTTGTAGGATGGTTTAAGCTGTAGTTTTATGAATAATAATGTGTATAGAAAGTGCATTAACTTAAACTTTGTATTTTGTGTACTTTGTTTGGTTATAGATGTGGGGCTCATAGTATACTTGCTTCAGATAACTAGGTTTGAGTATATATTCTATCCCCGGGCGTAGTAAGTCTGGACGCCTAGCATGAAAGAGCCTTCTCTGGCTCTGGTAGGCACTATACCTTAGTCTCTCTCTAGCTTTCGGTCTATATAAAACGTAGTAGTTAGGAGAGATCAGTCTGTTTGCCGCTTCATAACAGAACCGTTATTCCCGGCTGGCATAGAAGTCTCTCGCGCGGGCGAAGGAGATGCATTTCTGGTACTGGTAGTATTGGACAAGCTCTCAGAGAAGCTAATGAGGATATAAGAGTAAATACACCTACCTCTCAAAAAAAAAAAAGAAAAAAAAGGAAAATTATCCATGACCTAATCTAATAACTGGTGGTTCTGGTGGGAGAGAATTATTGAACACCACCAATTAAATTACAAAACTTTATTCTAGAAAAAGTGATCTATTGGGATTCAGTAGTAGTAATATAATATAGGAGTATGTGTAGGATTGCAAACGAACAGAGAGCTTTTGTGGAACGGTTCGTTAACGATTTCGTTTAGTTGAATGAACGAATAATTTTTTTAGTTCGTTTTATAAATGGATAGAGTTTGAACATAAATGACTCGTTTATTAGAAGCTCGTGAACAAGCTTGTACGAAATTCAATTAATAATTACAGTAATGAAAAAACAAAAATGTTATAAAATATTCGTAATAAGGGAAAGTAGAGATTCCAAAGGAAATCGTCGTATTTCATTCAACATATGAGTTCTATTTAAAAAAAAAAATTGATAAAGCATCGTCGTGCTTGCACTGACGTGCTTACGCACTATCGTGCTTCCGCATTGTCGTGCTTGCATTGGTGTGCTCCTGCTCTGTCGTGCTTGCGTTGTCGTGCTTCTTGGTTGACGTGCTTCTGCACTGTCATGCTTCTTGCATCGTCATGCTTGCATTGTCGTGCTTCTTTGTTGATGTGCTTCCGCACTATCGTACTTCTTGAATTGTGCTTCCGGCACTGTCGTGCTTTAGGTATTGCTGTGCTTTTGACAATGTCGTGCTTCGGGCTTCTGACTCACTTTCAAGTAACATGCTAAGATGCCCACAAAATATATGAATCACTCTGTGATTTATAACAAAAATTAGTATTTACACTACATATAATATAATATTCTTACATTACATCTTTTTATTACGAGCATTTTGTTAAATTTTTTATTTGTATGGAGATTTAGAATATGTGTGTATTTGATGTTTGTGAATAAAATAAATAGTTGTTCACGGCATTAATGTTCATGAACATTGTCAAACACGCTCAAGAACAGGCATGTGAACATAATCAAACACTCTCAAATATACTTCGGCTCAAGTTCGATTGAAAATAAATGAACATAACAAGCTCGACTCGGATCACATCGTTTACAGCCCTAAGTATCTTGTATCAATATTGTCGTTTTCCTTTACATCTTCTATATATATTAGGTTAATGTACTAACGCTGATTTGTAAATTATAGATAAGATAATTCACTGCATCCTACGATATTTTGAAGCATTAACTAGTGAAATATTAACTTGTGTTCATCGTAAATTGGGGAGTGGAACTGGTAAAAATGATGATGTCATGCTGACAAGAGTGAAGCGCATAAAACGGTGATGATGATTTACCTTTAATATATCTAATAATAAGGCCGTAAGTTTGTGGCCCAATCAAACCCAAGGGCCCTACTTAAAATGAAGAAAAATAAACAACCTAAAATATAGTCTAATCAAATTCAAACACGAACATTTTACCCAACGCTATATTCATTAACAATACTAATAACATTCCAATCAAGACGATACTTATTATCTATACTGATAAGAGTCTTGTAGCTCAATGGTAATACTTTGATTTAAAACTAAAAGGTCCAGAATTTTAGTATTATCTCCATCCCGACATCTCATTGTACTAAAAAACGTAAGAAAAATAATCATGTACACAAGGATCAGGTGCACGGTACAATTCGAGAAGGTGCACAAAGTTACAAAGCACAGTCTCCGAATATTCGCGAGGTGCACAGTGCAATTCTGGTGTCTTCTTGTACACCAAGTACCATAATCCAGATGTCCTCCCGTACACTAGGTGCTGGCATGAATAAAGTTATTTGTGGTGTTGCTGGAAATTCGGGTATCCTCCTGCCGGCAGACTAGGTTCCTTAATTCGGGTGTCCTCATGTAACAAAGTTAGAGTGAGTCTTGTGTGTGAATGGTCACACGTGTGACGGAATACACTTTTACAGAAAACATTGATACTTTTATAGGAAAAAGTGATACTTTTACTACATTGATACTTTTACAGATAAATGTGATACTTTTGCTACAAAAAGTGATACTTTTTTTTGTTCAAAAAATGTGATACTTTTACATATAAACGTGATACTTTTACCACAAAAAATGATATTTTTTCCCGTCACACCGTGTGACGGTCACATATGAGTTTTTGCCACAAAATTATTATGCATAGTCTCCTGTACATCATGTGTCCGGGAGCTAGGTGCCGCAATTTGGGTGTTCTCCTATACATTCGATCCCAATAAAAATAATGTTATTAGACATAGTCTCCTGTGCACCAGGACAAGATAAAATTATTAGGCACATCCTCTTGTACGTCAAGTGCCGGGTAAAGTATCACTATTTATAATACGTTATCTTTTTTCATATTCAATCCACAAACGACACCTGTATATTATGATATCACGAATACATTATATTTGATTTAAGGTAATAAAAAGAAAAAGGATTAAGGTAATAAAATAACAGCCCATAATTCCGTGTACAGTAGTGCGCTTACTAGCTACTCCGCGTCGGAGCCACCGATAAAGTCAGAGTCAATCAAATACTTTCAAAGCTCCTTCCTCTCTTCTTCTTCTTCCATTTTTCCTCCATTGTAGGCCATAATCACTTTTGTTTAAGCACTTTTACCTGTATACGTACACTGTTATACCATCTAATACTACACGATACTACTTTATACGTATACGTTACTGCTGTTGCGATCCATCCTTGCCCGCTCGATCGGCTGTTGGAATCGGATTTTAGTAGAAATGTACGGAGGAGATTACGGCAACAAAGTCGATTACGTATTCAAAAATGTATTGATCGGCGATTCAGCGGTGGGGAAATCGCAGCTCCTGTCGCGCTTCGCCAGGAACGAGTTCAGTTTGGACTCGAAGTCCACAATCGGAGTCGAATTTCAGACGCGAACTCTTGTCGTCGATCATAAGAATGTCAAGGCGCAGATTTGGGACACTGCTGGCCAGGAAAGGTACTTCGAGTTCTGTTTTTTTCGTTTTCCCTCTTGTTGGTTTTAGGTTAGATTTGGATGTTTGTTTGAAGTTTTTAGTTGATTTTCTGGTTTTATATTGTGATGTGGCTTGATGATAACTTGAGCTGTGCAGTTTAGCTCAAAGAGCTGATAATTTGTGTAATATTGTTACATCAGGGGTTTCATGAAGTGAAATGGTTGGAAATAATTTATGGAACTGCAAGGATGATAATTTAAGTGTAGTTTTCATGAAGTGATTAGGAAATAATTTCTGGAAATGCAAGGATAATAATTTAGGAGAATTCTTCATGAAATGAAATTTTAGGAAATAACTTATGTAAATGCTAGGATAATAAAGGCTTGAACTGATTATGACATTTTGTTATGCCGATGCATTTGATTTAGCAAAAAAGGCTAGTTAACTCTTTTTCACCACGAAAAGGAAAGTTGTCGTCTTGGGCTTGAGTTCATTACGCTTAGGCAGACTGGATCATTCTGTTTTGGGTAAAGATTTGTTAGTTCTTCTCTCTTTTTATTAGCTGAAGCATCAAGTACTCCAGTATTTCAGTAGTTATTGAGAATATTTGGATCAAACTAAAGTAATAGTAGGGACTCCATTTTGCAGCTTGAGTTAAAATTATCCACTAGATGTTCTAGCAATACTTAATTTGTGGCGTTGTCAAATTTATCCTATTGAAGGACGCATTTCAATAATGGTCTAGATTTTGTATCAGTTATTTGTTTTGACTATCTGCATGTCATTCCTTAGTCCACCATGATTCCTCGTTATCACTGGATATGTTTTTATTACTTTGTAGTCTTAACTTGAAAAAAAAGGCTACAACCGTACTTTGTATACTGATATTGTTATCATTCTTTTAACTATCATAATAAGTTCAACTAGAAAGTTAAAGGCATTATCCTTTTGTTACCAGAATAAGTTGAAGAAATGGTCAATGTAATATGTATATAGATTCATGCAGATCATCGAGAACTTCCTTCCATTGTCTGTCATTTCTTGATCCATAAATATATTTCTTCGATGTTATCGTAGTTCAATTATTAAATTTTTTAATCATGAGAACTCTGACCTCCAAACCCATATATCTGCTGGATTGGTTATTATTTATCGTGTCTGTGTGAGTTGAATAATTATATATAGGGTTGCTGATTGTTCACTTGGATATGAAAACTCAATGATTTCAGGTATAGGGCAGTTACTAGCGCATACTACAGAGGCGCAGTGGGGGCTATGCTCGTATATGACATCACCAAACGTCAATCATTTGATCACATAGCTAGATGGCTGGAGGAGTTGCGGGGCCATGCTGACAAGAATATCGTCATCATGCTTGTAGGCAACAAATCCGACCTGGAAGATCATCGAGCTGTATCAACTGAAGATGCTAAAGATTTTGCTCAAAGAGAAAACCTATTCTTTATGGAAACATCAGCCCTTGAAGCAACCAACGTTGAGCAGGCTTTCGTTACCGTCCTAACTGAGATTTATCGGGTGGTTTCCAAGAAAGCCCTCGTTGCAAATGAAGCAGATTCTGGAGGCAATGAAGCGCTTCTCAAGGGAACCAAGATTGTTGTTCCTGGACAGGAACCATTACCTGCTGCAAGCAAGTTTAGCTGTTGTGGATCGTAATCAGTGAGACCCGATCCTCTCATCTTGTAGTGTATGATTATGTGATCATAATATAGACTTTCCCACTATTCAAATAACAAAAATTTATGTTTATACAAATGAAAGTTTCATTTCATTCATTGGTTTTTACTGATATTACTAACATTACATAGGACACATACTTTGATGCTAACTTCCATGCTTTTAGCTTTAACAAAATCGTATCAAATATTGAGTAGCCCTCTTGCAGGTAAACGTACTAGTGGCATCATCATACGCGTAGCTATATGCCGTTGGGCAAGCTTTCTTGAAATACTCTGAATAATTAGTCGGCTTGCAAACTGTCGGATTGTTGTAGGCTCCTGTACAGCAATACTGAGGCTCATTCAAAGCCAAACATGCACTTTTACAGGCTACAGTTTTACCTCCACTCACAACCTGCAGTTTCGCCGGGCATTCCCTGTTCAAGTCCACGAAACAATCCACGGCAGAGCAATTACTGGACCCTCTGGACGGGATGATGGAAACAGGAATGTTGAACCCGTCAACAAAGCTGACGTCATAGAAGTCTTGTAAGCCGCCCAGAGTGAACTCCGCCAGGGAGGCTGGCGGTGCACCGACATTGCGGCCGCAGTCTAGGAGGCCGTTGCAGTCCCCAGTGGTGCAGTTACCCTGCTTACCTGATTGGTCGAAATTGCACCCGGTCCGCGGCCAGAAGCGGCCCGACCACCCGGCGGGTGCCTCGACTGTGGTTTCGGCGTTGTGTAAGAGCTTTGGGTAGGTGTTGTTTAGCAGAGGGTGTCCAGAGCCTGAGAGGATTCCAAGCCAAATAGTTTCATGACACAAGTTCTGGAATCTGAAAATTACAGCATTGGATCCTGGAAATGAGAGAAGATGAAATCAGTTAAGCTGTAAAAGTTCAAATGATTAAGTGATTATGATAACAACCTGTGAAGAAATAGAGGAGAGAGAGTAAAAAAAGCTGTGACCGCATAGTGATTTTAGATAAGCTTAGAGAGGCAGAAATGTGTATTTATAGCAGAGTTTGTTGGAAAAAGTGTTTTTATTTTGTTTTCTTTTTTTTGGTTGCTTTCAGGTGAGAAGGTGTAGCAGTATTATTTAATGAGGTACTGATATGAATGGGAACTGGGAGGATGAGAATAGAAGGAAAAGAAAAAAAAAAAAAGAAGAAAGACAAAGAGAGTGTAGTTAACATGAAAAGCTTTCCTGATTTGATGAAAAACGGAATGTGCAGTTAGGATGATCTGTTTTACTTACCGCTCCGCCTAACGTCTAGGTTGCCTAGGCGGCTCCGAGGCAATGCCTAGAAAATTCTTTTTTTCTTTTTTAAATTTAATTTTTATGTCTAATTTAAAGGTTTAAAGGTTTATATAGTTAATTAATTATGCAAGATGAAATGAAAAAAGAGGCGACGAAGGAACTCGAATTGTGAAGGAGAGAGTTTTAACTTTTGTTTTATTTTTCTGCCATTGGAATGAGGAGAGTGAACGTTTTAACTTTTAGTTTTATCTTTTTAATTTAATAACTTGCTTCAAGTTCAAAAAAACGACGGTGTTTTTAATAAAAATAGGACCGCCTAGGCCCAAAAACGTCTATGAAGGACGATTTGGACAAAAGGGGAACGGATCGGCGGCGCCTAGCGCCTAGGCGAGTGCCTAGACCGCCTTTTGCATCCATGATTTTACTCTCAAAATAATCTACGATGTTGCTGTGTTTTAGAAATTTGAGGAAGAATGAGTTTAGGGATGTAAATGAGGTGAATCAAGTCGAATAGTATAAAAGTTTAGCTTATTTGATTTCACGTAAAATATGGGGAGTGGTGACTCATGATATCATGTTGTACGTATAGTAGTTTTGATAAGGTGCGTGGCAAATCTATGCGCGATTACATGCCACTAGAGCCGGCCCAGTATAATAGTTTTGATCAGCAGCATGACAAATTTATGCGCGACTACATGCGACTAAAGCCAGCCAATGGAGTGGCCAGGCCTGCTCGATATTTTATGTGAGTTAAGTTCTAAAATTAGAAGTTCAAAGAGCGATCGGCTCCACAAGACCCGATCCATTAGCCAGATGGGCTGCAGGCTGGCCCCATTTTTTTTTTTTTTTTTTGAATCGTGACCCTTAAGTCATCAGGAGTTTATTTGAGTCTTAGCTCCTAAATTATTAAATAGTATTTAGTAAATACTAATTAATGTCACACAAAGAAACTAATTGGAAATATGTCACAACATTCCATGGATAGAAGCCACAATCTTTGTCTTTTCACCATGAAAGAAATTATGGTTGAAGGCACGGCCTTTAATCTAATCACATTGGAGTGAGAATCGTTTGCTGTCATGGAGGTGACGATTGGGATCATCGGGTCAGATTCGTGATCGATTTCGAGTCGATTTGAATTATATATCAAAAGTAATTAAAAGCATATAATTATTGATAACTTATTGATTTCTAATCGTTTCCAATTAAAATCGAGTTATCAATGTGTTGTCTTGATTGCAAATTTTCCTCAATAAATTTACGTCGAGTTGAATCGAATCAATTGAATCCATCGGATCGAATTAGGAGCTGCCACCACTACTGTCATGTGAATTGTCTTAATGCGTACTTGCATGTGATATGCCAACAGCCTTTTATTTTTTTAATTAATCTTCTCATGTGGCATGAAGTATTACTCAACATATTTGGGAATTTGATGGATTGTTTTGTTTTGTTTTTTCTCAATACACTATATTGGTGGTAATTCGGGCAGTCCGTCCCGGTCGAACCCAGCCTATTGAATCATCGTCATATTTTGGATCGAGTTAGGTCGAACCTAAAATTAATCAGCCCGACCAACCTATCTTCCCTATAATATACTAAGATTAGAGGGCCCGCGGCACCGGACTTTTGGTCCATTGGGTCGGGTATGTTGGGCTAAATAATACTTCGAGCCATAATTTATATGGCCCAATTCATCTAAAATATCGGGCCATCTAGGCAAACCCATTGGGCCATACCGATTTTGCCACCTCTAATAGGCATGTAGGCTTAAAGTACCATCGGGCCCAACAAGCCCGACTCGATGGGCGAAAAGCTCGACGGACACCAGCCAAGTCCAACAATCTTAGTATATTTAAGGGGGATAGGCTAGGCCGGGCTTGATAATTTTTTGCCCGATGGAATTTCGGCGAGTCCCAATTGCCGCAGTATACACAACTTGATCCACTTGATATATTGGATATGATTAGTCAGATTGAAAAAACATATATATTTTTGTTGTGGTGACAATCACCATAAGTTTTGAATCATTATCAATAGTCACCAACTTAATAAAAGTTTACTTACTAAAAGCAACATTCTGAAACCAATTCTTTCTGCAGATTACCTTCTTCATCAGGCGTTTCCATTGCTTCCTTTAAGATTAATAGCTGCAAGCTCCTGTTCTACAAACTCTCCAGCACACATGGGAGGATATTTGCACGCTTGGGGCGATTCCGCGAAGTGGCATAACGGTTTCAGCACGGCATCTGATGCTATGTGCGCGAATAGCTAGATATAGAGGGAAATACAAACCCGATTTTTAGAGAGTACAAAAGAAGACTAGCAAAGCAAAAGTGCAATAATCTTGAGGGCGTGGCTAGACTCACCGTGGATGATACTCTCCACAAGCTGCGATTCTGATCCGAAGCTAATTTAATTGCATCAATTGTGCGGTCAGTCACAACGACTTCGTGCATGCCAGCTATGCACTCACCAGCGGTCAGCCATTCTATCTGCATATCAGATATCAGTACCAAGCAGAGGTTTGGAGAGAAGATGATGAGGATTTCCGAAGGAGAATGATCTAAGTGATAAGTTAAGGGGGACAACACATTTAAGGGTGTTTTTCATCGCTTTTGATTTTAAAAAAGTGATTAAATTTAAAGATTGTGGGAACATTCACTTGTAAATAGAAGTAGATAGTGTTTGAGATAAAATGATTTTAACTAAATTTGATAAGAAGTTAAAAGGCTGAGTTGGGAAAGCAAGACATAGCTGCTTTTGTTATAAACCGGCTTTTTTTAAGTAGAATTTCCAATAAGCAAACACCAAATATAGCTTTTGCAAAGCTGAAAAGCTACAAGCTGGGGTGTTTAAGCAATGAAAAACACCCATTTAATAAAATAAGAATCTGTTTGTATTTCATCATGGTCATCAGAAAAACTATTTTTCTAGATTAATTAAAATGCCAGAGAGCTTGCTAATTTGTTTATAAATGTTGTTTATAAATGACCAACAACAAATGGAAAGGTACAAAATATTTGCTGGAGCCAGAGGCCAATATGTAGATGTTTTTATCGTTAGATATGTTAATTACTGTACCTGCTTGCCTGTTTGAATGAGGAGACATCCCACAGGAACTTTGACTTCCATTTTCTGACCATTTTTCAGCCAAATATTTAGTCCTGGGAATCTACTCCTGCCATGAATGGTAAGAAAGTTGAGGTCATAATGGTATCCAGCAAACACAGTGCCTATTTGACCGTGACGTCTTAGATTGCTTCCTGTTGGAGCAAGCAGGTGTGGTCCCTGGTAGGGAGAAACCGAGAAAGTGAATATTTATAAGAGCAAGTCAGGAGATGAGCAACACATGCACACTGAATATAGCAATCAGATTTTGAAGAAAAACGAAAAAAGAAAAAAACATACACAAACGAGTATGAATTGGACAAGAAAATGGGCTCTTTTGGTGGGATTAAATAGAGTTTGGGTGGAGTCTTGACCTCCATACTGATTAGTCGGGCACAAGTGCAAAATTTTCCTTGCGAGGGCTTCGCAGTACAGCTACTATTGCACTGAAATGTATTAGGAATAGCTTTTATCTGCAGCATTACTAAAGCTAAAAGTGCGGCAAGTATGTGGAAGCATGGGTCCAGGTCCTCCTAAAAACAGAGCTTAATGGATGAAAAATAGATCACCCTCAAAGTTTAATATTTGACTCCAAAGTGTTGAACAAGAGAACTTTTATTGTAACGTGTTCCCTTCTACGAGTTAACCCATGGTCTAGTTGCAATAGACTTTCAAGATCAATGATAGAGTTACAGGGCATATTCTGATATGAACTATCAGATACCTCCCCCCCCCCCCCCTCTCCAGCCAGGGTTCTTCCACTCATTGAAAATAGATCTTTTCAATGATACGATGACCAATATCAGTTCTAAAAGGAAAGTCACAAATATAAGACAAACATTTCAAATAGGAAATCTATACATCTGAAATTTAGTAGAACTGTTTAGTCGGCTCTTCAGCCAAAAAAAAAAAACGTTATACCATTAACCCCATTATCATCACATGGGTGGAGCTGGAAAGCTTAAAGTCGATATGTATTCATGATCAAGTTGCAATAAGGAATTGAGTATAGGCCAGAAACAACAGTAACCTGCTTCATAAGAGAAGTAAATGCGTCCTTCTGCAGACCAAACCCAACTGCAGCCATTTCAGCAACAGCCTGGCAAAGAATGGCATGAAATGAGAAAGTACCGTCATGCAAAATAAGAGGAAATCACAATACTCACCTCTATAGCAGATATCATTTTATAACCCCATGAATCCATGGTATCTTTCCACTCTGGAAATCCCTCAGGAATGACGGGCTCAGAATTTAGTTCCTACAAGACAAAGACAAACCACCTTGAGAAGCCTACTAACATCAATCATAAAACACTTTACAATCTTGACCTTAAAGCGGGTACTTGATGGCCTTGGACCAACCCTCCACATATACCGCCACTTAGGGTCGGGTCCAGAGGGAGTGCTCGCTCGATACTCAGTTGGCATTGCTCGTAGCTTCTCTTGCATTTCGCCATCCACTAAACTGCGTGGTACTTCAACTCCTTCAGGTGTTACTCCAACCTGAACAGATATGAAATCAAAAGTTCAATTTGAGTGAGTGATGCCCTGTCACAAAGCTCAAATAAGTGACACCTTGCAGAAAATTTTGAGGACTGAGGATAAAACCATCTGTAGATAGACTACGTGTGAGTCCAGGTATGACCACCGATCAGCATATGCTGCCTATGCATAGGAGGTGTATACCCAGAAAGTATGTCGATTCTATAATATATATCCTTGAAAAGAGAAACATACAATGTAGATCGAACTCAATCAGTTCCATGTGCTCAACCCCCAATTCATGTTTATTACCAAATTCCAGTACAGATCACCAAACCATGGCATATAGTTCATATTTATTAATTCAATCCAGAAATGGCTCAGCTTTGTTTGTTATGCTTTGTGAGCTTTCGAAAGAAGAATCCAAGGATCAAATTTAGGATGTGATATAGATATCTACAAAAAAGAAATGCATTGGGAAAAAATTGTGACGAAAAAATTCTGAACATCGTCAACAAGCAAAGCCTTAATTCGAGATGCCAAATGAACAAGCACAAACACCTAGATAAGGATCCAGGACCACACATCAGTGACCTAACGTGATTAAAAATGTAAAATACACGCATAAATTCAGTCCTACAATTAAAACAACAAATCTGAGACCATGACAAATCACTTCAAAATCAAACCTAATGATATATAAAGACAATTACCAAACCCCAATCCATAATCAGTCCACCCATTGCTAAAAATGAAGTACCTGGTAATGGAGGTATCAGTGACCTAATGCGATTAAAAATGCAAAATACAAGCAAAAATTCAGGCCTCGACAAAAACAACAAATCCGAGACTCCAGCAAATCACTTCAAAATCAAACCTAAGGGTATCTAAACACAATTATCAATCCCTAATTCCAAAATCAGTCCACCCATTGCTAAAAAAGTACCTGGTAATGGAGGTGGGGGCGTTCCTGTCGGCGTTTGAAATCATCAGGCATTTCGAAATACTTCTCCATCATATCGAGAAACCGGTCGTTGTCCTCGGCGGAGCATCGGGGATCCTTGACGAGTAAAGCTCCTGTTTCTCTTAGGGTCTGGCTGACCTCCGCGCACAGACTCTTCAGATGTGAATCGAGCTCCTCTTTGCCGGAGCTTGAAATTTTTTCGGCGAATTGTAGGTACGGCGCGAGATCGATCACCGGAATCTGCATGATTGAGTTTTAGAGAGAGAGAGAGTGTGTTGGAGATGGATGGAAATGGTGGGGTTACGAATTCTAGAGTTGTTTGGTAGAAGGATTATGGCGGGAGAATTATTCTATTGCTCTTTTTGGGTTTAATTTTGCGTGTGATGATGATCCATCATGATTCAATGGAAATAGGATTTTGGACCTCGAGATCCGCGATCACAAAAAAGAAACAAATAACACCTCATTAGAGCTGCAAAATCAATCGAAAATAATCGGCCCAACCCGATCAACATTTTAAATGTGTTGATCGGAACATCCGAATTAACACCTCTAGCATCGGCTGAACTTTACTTTTATCCTATAAAAGTGTTCTACCAAACTCTATAAAAAATATAACATACATAGAAGAAAAGAGATTGTTAATAGCGAGTTATTATGAATATATATTTTGAAAATATTGTGAAATACTAGTGTTCATAAAACATTTTAAAGAATGGTGCAAACTAGTTGAAATTCCTCATTGAAATTTAAGATGATTTTATGGTACGATAATGGTATCGGTATTACTGTAAGATAAAAATGAAATATATAATTTAGTAATCCTCATATTTAAATATATATGTATTTTTCTCACAGTGATATCGATGCCATAGTGGTACCGAATTCAATTTCAATTTTTTCATCGTAATTGGTGTAATATCTACAATCAATGATGGATTTGGGGGGGGGGGGGCGAGCGGCGGTCGCCCCCTTGGACTTCTAATTTTTTTTTTACATATAATTTTATCTGATAATTTTCATTAATACTCTTAATATATAAGAGTTCGCTCCCTTACTCTTTCAAACTTCGCCCTCCTTAATTCAAAAATTTCGTCCCTACACTATATAACATAGTTATAAAACACACTCGTCCCCTTACGACCGGTTACTAGATCCATCCCTGTCTACAATTGCAATAAGACAAAAGCATTACATACATCATTCATGTCATATCATGCATGTACAATGCTTTTGACCAATTATGTAAGAAATGCACCATAAGCAACAAAAATTTCAGATTATTGTGGTGTACACGCTTTGGATACTTCTTCAAACATCAGCCTTTTTTTGAAATTAATTTCCAATGTTTAATAATAATAATAATTATTATTAAATATTATTATTATTAGTAATTAGTAATGTAATGCCATGAACGTGTGTGTGTGTTTTCTTTTTCTATTCTTTGACTTCCTTTCATTGAGGAAATATTATTTAGATGCGGGAAGGTGCTTAATTATTGAATGTCATGTTATCTTACACTATTCTCTCCATCTCATTTTATTTAGTACACTTTTCGTTTTCGTCCGTTCGAGGCGAATTTGTACATCCCTTAAAAGAAAAATTATAACATAATCTCCATCTTAAATCTCCATCCTCAATTTTTATCATCAATCAACCTTTGAAAAGTCAACAAAATCTCAAAAAACTTTTCTTAATACTTGTATCAATATCCTCTGCGTAAGATAAGATGACACGGAGGGAGTATATTATATACTAACCATATTCATGCTATGATTACAATTGGTCAATTATATCTCCACGTAAGAAATCTGAAATCTACATATATGACTAGTTTTTATAAATTTAACTTATGTTTTAAGAGTTGCCGTCTATCTTCAGCAATTAAATCTCGTTCTCACATTTCTCTCTCGACTTCTTCTTCTTTAATTTCCCTAAACTCCGTTGAATGCGCCTTGAAACAATTTGTTATTTTTACCATCGTTAATTGAGAGTGTGAAATTAATTGTGAAGTTGGTCGAGAAAAATGAAGGTGTAGCATTATATTTACTGTTGTTAATTGAGAGTGTGAAATTGATTGTTAAATTGATCGACGGAAATGAAGGTCTTGCACTATTTTTATTGTCGTTAATTGGAAATGTAAGATCTTGTCAAGGTGCATCTTACAATGATGATGGGTATTGATAAAGCGCAATCCGGTTCCCAATCGATTCAGCCTAAAACTAGTGCAAGAAATATAAAAACACACAAGATATACGTGGTTCGATCCGGAGATCTACGTCCACGGGCAGAAAATCACTCTTGCCGAGGTGTTTCTTTCACTAAAACTTTGAGCTTACAAGCAATAATCCAGAATATAAAGTGCGAACCCTAATTCAGAGTTCTTTTCTCATATTTATACTCAGCTTTCCTAAACCCTAACAAACTCCCTATTCTCACGCCTATTTCCCGCTGCATGGCGGTTGAGAACGAATCCTGAGCCTTGATTCGCGGAACAAACCACCTGTTGGGCCAACGCGTGTTCCTGGGCCTGTTGAGCCAACGCGTGTTCCTGTGCCTGCTGGGCCTACGCGTGCTGGGCCTTCACGTGCTTGCTGAGCCTACCCGTGCTGGGCCGGTCAGTGGGCTTAGGTATTAACCCGACCCGAAGTGATCGGGTTATCCCTATCAGGTATATAATTAGATGTCAAAAAATATAATTAATATTGTAATAAAAAAAAATTAGTGATCAACATCGATAAATTTTAAAAATCATATTGCAATTAAAAAATAGAACAAAAGATCATGATATTTTTCTTAACGAACTATTTAACAAACTTTCACTACTTCGAATTTCTTTTATCAAAATAACTTATATTTAAAATACTTTTACATTTAATTGATTTTTGTACAATTTCTGAGTTTAATCAATGTTGGAGAAGCGCAAACAATAGTAGACACTCACTTATGTTCAACATATCAAATTCTCTTTCGCAAAAATTCGGACTAGCTCCTTAATATCTGTCTAGACACTAGATTCTAGGTTTCCAAATTAATTTTCATCTAGGAGCTAGACTCCATTAACCACCTACATTATTTCCTGCTTAATCACGTCTATAACCTATCAGCTCGGGGCAAGCCTAATCAAACCTATACCTCAATCAACACTGTCTAAGCCGCACTAGTTGCTAGGGCCTATACCGCAATCAACACCGTCTAAGTCCCAACTAGTTGCTAGATCCTAGTTTATCGCATAAACCATAATCATGTTTATATCCAACCAGCCCAGCCTAATCAAGCCTATACCTCAATCAATACCGCTTGAACTCGACTAATTGTTAGGACTTATACTCTAATCAACCCCGCCTAAACCCGACTAGTCGATAGGCCCAATCTATCGCAAGGACCTAGTGATTTCCACAACGTTGATCAAATTGTTAAATGAAAAAAAGTGTGATAGGAATTAAGCTAAATCTAATCTAGAGGTGAACGCGGCACATGCCCCGTGCTCCTCCCCGCCGTCCACGGCGAATTTTCTAAGTCCGGTGCCATTAATGGAGATTCCTGACACAGTTATCATCTCTCTTTCTCCTCCCCCATTTAAACTCTTCAATCCCCACTCACTCATTGCAATACATACATTATGATGAGATTGATGAGCAGAGTGTGTACCATTTGCAGCATTATGCTGCTAATCACTTCATTTTCCGTGAATTGCATCACGTCGCCCGACTCCGAATCGTTGAAGGCCTTCCGAGATGCCATCGGCGGCGCTGCCACCGCCGCATGGACCGGAGCCGACTGCTGCGCGTGGCCTGGAATCGTCTGTGACCCGGACAATCAGCGAGTCACCGACATTGTCCTCCGCGCCACCGACTCATCGCACCCAAACTCACCGGGTCATTCCACCGGCTTCATCTCCCAATCACTTTGCCGCCTCGATCAGCTCACAACTCTCATCCTCACCGACTGGACCTCCATCTCAGGCGAGATTCCGCAGTGCATTACCTCCCTCTCCGGCCTCCGCATCCTCGACCTTTCCGGCAACAAACTCTCCGGCAAGCTCCCCGCCGAGATCGGGAAACTGAGTCAACTCATCGTGATGAACCTCTCCGGCAACGAGATCTCTGGTACCATACCAGCTTCCATCTCGAAACTACGCCGTTTAAAGCATCTCGATGTCAGCAGCAATAAATTATCCGGCGAGATTCCGGCGGGGATGGGGAAAATGAAGATGCTGAGCCGAGCTATACTCGGTGGGAACCAACTCAGCGGATCAATCCCTGCTTCAATCGCTGATCTTAAAAGGATGGCGGATTTGAATCTGTCGATGAACAAGCTATCAGGTCCGATTCCGGCACAAATCGGATCGATGCCGACTTTATCGGTGCTTGAACTTCACTCGAATCAACTTTCCGGCGAAATTCCGGCGAGCTTGTTCCGTAACAAGGGGCTAAGTTATTTGAATTTGAGCAGAAACAATTTGGGCGGGCAGATACCGGATAGTTTCACGCCGGAAAATTATTATATAGTTCTGGATTTGTCGTATAATAAGCTGAGTGGTAAAATTCCGAAGTCTATGAAGGAGGTAAAATACATGGGGACTTTGGATTTGAGCCATAATAATTTGGAGCCATAATCCATGGCCGTTTTGTTATATGTTGCAACTTTTCCGAATTCTCTGTTGCGATTATGATGTTTCAATTATATTTTATATTTAAAACTTTTGATCTTATATTTATAATTTGTTTCGTAAAAGGAAAAAAAAGGATTAAGAAACATAAGAAAACATAGTTTTTTTTGGAACACAGTCGAGACATGATTGTACGAATAGAGGATTCTAAGGCAATATTATATTTTTATTTTTATTTTTGCACACCCTATGATTGTTTCCTTTTTTTTTTTCTTTTCTTTTTCTATACATTGTTATGTTATTTATTTATGTATGTTAGTTTTTGTTTATATTTTTGGAGGGGAGTGATGATTTTTTTTTCTTAAGCTTACTATATGTTTTCTTGCCCATTCAAAAATAAAATAAATATACATATGTTTCTTGCTCACACCTATTGGATATTTACTATTACAAAATTATCTTTCATATATATTCATAATGCTATCGTGTATTATAATATGTATTCAATCGATTCATGTATAGTATAACCAAGCAATTTATTATAACGTTTTAACGAATCTCTTCTCGTTCAAATCGGCGTATTATGTGTTATGAATGTAAGAACACAGGCAAGTTATCAAAACAATCGATCAACAAAAGAACGATTTACGTGGTTCGGTGTAAACTTGCCTACATTTACGGGAGGTGAGCCTTTCACTGAGATCACAAAGAAGATTACAAGACCAATGAATTGAAGTTCCCTCTAAAGCTATCTCTACTCTATAACTTCTCTCTTGTGTATATGAGAATCCATAGCTTATCGCCGTGCATAATATCCGTATATATCATATATTATTGAATTAGTGTGTAAATATAAAACAAAGATCAATATTATTTTGATTTACATTTATACATCAATTCAATGATATATGTGAATATTATCCACGAGTTATATTGTTCGGGAATTATTCGAAACTCAACTTGTAAAAATATTTGTTCGAGATCGTTCGTTGGCTTAAACGAACTGAGGTCGAGTCTAATTTGAGCTCGGTATAATTTGTTACCTGAACTCGATCTTGTAGTTATTTGGTTTGTAGACTCGCGAACTTGTTCATGAACCCAGCTCAAGAACCCTACCCGATTTATATATATTAGTATATAAAAGAATATTAGTTATGCATTTAATTATGTTCGGCGTAAATTGAACAAAAACCTTTAAGTCAAAGTAAAGAGTCAATATCATTATGCAGCTTAGTATTACAGATTTAACGATTAATATATTATCGAGCTTTTATCGCATCGAGCTTAATATTACAAATTTAACAAACTCGAATTCGAACTCGAATTATGCTCATTTAATATATTATCGAGCTTTTACCACATTGAGCTCGAATTATGCTCGTTTAATATGTTATCGAGCTTTTACCGTATCGAGATCGAACTATTTCCGAGTTTATATTTACAAAACGAACCGAACTGAAACATAATTTTATAAGTTCGAACGAACTCGACCAAATTTGAACATACTGAAAAATTAAACGAGTCGAACTCAAACCTTGTACTGTTCGATTTGATTCGACTCGTGTACATCCCTACTCATACTTCATGCAGCAGCCATGCAGCACGTGCAAGCTTGTTTGTTTCCCTTCTTCCCTTTAGTTAATCTGTTGTCGTTTGCATCTGAATGAGTTTGCTATGTATCACCAAACAATCCACTACTCACCGTGGATAATTATTATTCTTGATTTCTTCATCGATTTTTTTATTTATTTCATTTTTTTCGACGTTAAAAGAAGAAAACTATGCATTGAAAATTACTGTTATGAATATTTATATTGGAAATTAAAAACAGATTTACTAGATTTAAGGCCATAAATATTGCTATGCTAGTAAAATGTAAAATGTAAAATGATCCGTAAATATCATTGTATTGTTGATAAAATTTTCATGACATATTATTATTACGATTTTCAGTTTCGGGTTATATTGTGAAAATATTTATTTAGTTAATGAATTACCTATGGAAAAGATACGATATTTGGATTATAGTGAATAACTAAATTCTCTCATCATATTTTAGATAATACAAATTTGACCTTTTAAAATTTCAAATCACAAACAGAATCTCGAATATATATATAAATTTGAATGTTCAAAATGTTTGTAAATTTCAGATATATATATATATTCTTTTAAAATTACAAATCATTCAACAAAATTTTAGATATACATAAATTTAAATTTTCAAAATCTGTCTATTTTTACTAAATAAAAGTAATACTTCCCTTATAATAATAATAATTTCAGAACATTATATAAAGGTTTTTATATTTTTTACTACACATTAAGTAATCAATTTTATTATTTTAACACAGGCTAACTAAAATACAGATTGAAATAGGAGATCTCGTAGATTTTCCCCAATATTTAAAAAACGGTTGTGCGAAGCGTATGCTGCGCTTCTCTCTCCTCCTTCCTTTGCGCAACTAAGCAATATCCTCACCATTGACAAGCTTGTACGGTGCGATTCTCTCCTTTCATATAGTTAGTATTACTAATGCATTCATATATATCACTGGTTTTCTGGATTTGAATTTCATCACATGATAAGTGTGTTCTTTCAGTTTTATGGCTTAGTTTTAGCCGTTTTGCAGTAATAACAGTGTAGCGTGTTTGGTGGATTGCTAACTTGCATGGTTAGTGTTCATGCTTTGGTTTAAATGAGTCGTTGTGGTTGCCAGTATGGATTGCTTCGTATTTGATATGGCTATGAGCGTCACTTAGATAGATTTCTTAAGGGACGTAATTACGTAAATGAGTTGAGCCGAACTGAACGTAGTATTATTTATGCTTGTTTGAAACATATCGAGCTTCGAATATTATGTTTGAGTTGAGGTGTTTGATTATTGATGGAATCGAGTATTAACCAGCTTTAACCGAGCTAAACACGAGGTTGAGCTTGGTAGTTTGACATTTTTACACTTGTTTCAATATTTTTAATTTATCGAGCTGGCATGGAGCTTTATATTTTATGCGAATGTAAAAGTATGTTAAAGACGTAAAAATATTTTCAAGCTTGTTTGATATCTTTACTCAAACATAATTCAAATGAGCTTTAACAAATGATCTCAAATTGAGTAGCTTGGTTTGATATTCAACCTCTATAAGTATAAGTATCGTTTGTAATTAATTTTGGGAATGGAAGCAAGCTTGTATTTACTGGTAATTTTTAGGAATGGAAACTTGTGTTTATTGTATCAAGCTTGATGTGCTCCCCCTCTTCCGTTTTTTTTAGGAGAGAACCAGTGAATGAATTGCAGATTGTAGAGTACGACAAAAACTTTTGATCAGAGTGAAAATCAGGTGAATAAAAACGTGCACATTTTGTTGTGTACTGATCTTTTATTTGACATTTTAAGTTTGCATCTTCGATGGGACCTTAGGTTTTGTTTCTCGATATAGGAGGTAAAAATGGCGCGAAAATCAAACAAAGGAAGGAATCGGCTGCGGCGAAGTGCTGAGCAGGCTGGTTCTTCTGAATCCTCCTTAACTGGTAGTTCCAGTACTGTACAAGCTAATGGAGATACGAGCGTGAGCCCATCAAATGAGACAGTGTCAGAGGTGAAAGAACAGGACAATGGCTCCCAGCAGCATCCAACAAAACAAGGTGAAATCGGCGACGCTCAACTATAGGCTATCTATTTTTTTAATCTTGAAGCTCAGCTACTTGAGTTTCTGCATATGGTTTTAGCTTTTTATCAAGATACATTAATAAGCTGATTGACTGTCAACTCTCGAAGCTCTGTTAAGTGTTTTTGCTTTGTGCATACTTTCTAGAATTTAAAAGTATAACTGTATAAAGTGATTGAATTGTGGGGTTGCATAGATGAATGAATAGACTGTCATATTAAAAACATTTAAACTTCTTCAATATATGTGCTTAGCATTGCATCTGCTGGTACTTCTTTTGCGACTATTTGGACATGACATACTTCCTGTTTTGCTCTAGGCCTGCTGATGGCATTAAAATAAACATGTTCCCATGCTTACTCGTTTTGTTTTAATGTTGTTTTTAGTTGCATTTGGATAAAATCACAAAATATTTCACTATGTTATAGCTGCAGTTCAAATCTTTAGCTAAGTGGACAACAGTTCTACATGGGGGACAATATTTATGCTCCAGCTCTACTCTTGCTTAGTGCATGATTAAGAATAAATGCAGAGACCTAACAAGTGGCAGTTCAGCATAGGGAGCCTTGCTTGCATGTGCATATCATGCTTAAAACATTGTAGATTTGGGATGTTTATTTAACTCAAAAGCTTGAAGAAGCTCGTGCGAATGCAGCACACACATTATGGTGTTTTTTATTTTTATTTTGAAATATTTTGTTATTTTCCTTTCTTACCTTAGAATCAATCTGTTGACAGAGTTGGGGCATCTGTGTTTCTAATCCATAGATTATTGCGTTAATAGTAGTTTTTGCCAAGTCCTTCCAGTACTCTTTGCTACTGTTTCTTTACTTGCGCTGTTGATACTAAGTACTATATGGCAATTGATTAAGAGAGATGTACGGAATCTGTCGGTTCTTATGTCTTTACTTGCTTCATTTCAACTGTCTGCCAAATGCCAATACTTAACTTGCTTTTCAGTTTTGTTTGTATTAAAGAGTTAAGAATTGAGAACATGTAATGCTGATTTTCTTTTTTTGACTATCTGAGTAAATGTTAAACATTACACTGATAATGGAAATATTCATGTACAGAGCATATTATGCCACATCCCACACTGACATTTTTCCTTCTTGTTGCAGCTGCTATTCATCTTTATCCTGTTTCTTTAAAAACAGAAGGAGGGGAGAAGCTTGAACTACAAGTAAGCTGAGACAATGTAATTAATTGCTAATTGAGATGTCAAGAACTTGAGCATCTTCCTAGCCACAGTAAACATTGTTCTCTTGCATAACCGTAGTATCAGCTGATCCAGAGTCCATGATTACTTATTTTGATTAGTTATTGCCAGGCCTAATATTTTATTTGTGTGCTAAGAAATTTTATAGATATGCCTAATCCATTTATTTTGTACTGATTGGCATTTGCAGTTGAGTCCTGGAGACTCAGGAATGGATGTGAAGCAATTTCTACTTGATGCCCCAGAGACATGTTTTTTGACTTGCTATGACTTGTTACTACACACAAAGGATGGCTCTGTTCATCAGCTGGAAGACTACAACCAGATTTCCGAAGTTGGCGATATCACTAATGGGAACTGCTTTCTGGAGATGATTGCTGGTAAGCTTAATCATTTACTTACAAAAAAAAGAAAAAAGAAAAAAGAAAATTGACTTAGCTGCATCATACAAAGATGCTCAAATAAGAAGAGTCGACTCTTTATTAATTCATCGATACCATGATTCCATTTTTTGGACACGATCTAGGAGAAAGGTGTGCTCTCAGTTAATTTATTTTGTAACATCATTTGTAATTAGCTGTGGAGAAGTTTTCTGCGAAAACGAATACATTTGGCATTTTTTTCTTTTACTTGGCAATTTTTGGCTACTTTACATGGACTTTGAACTGAAAATATTCTGCAGCCTCATACGATGATTGGACCATTAGAGCCCATGTCCACCGAACAAGAGAGTTGCTTTTGCCTTCGACTCTGCATTCTTCTGTTTCAACAATGCTGGCACTGCATCATGAAAGCGGGAAAATAGCATCTGCAAATTCAGGAGGTTTGCAACTTTCATATTGTTTTGTCTGGTGCTATTTGTTCTTTTTGCGTATATTACATTTTCATTTTGTTTTTGTTCCGTTTCCTTCTTCTATGCTGCTTTGGGTGGACATATAACTGCTTTCTTTTAAGTCCATGCAGATGGGGTGAAAGCTGAAGTGCTAGAACTCGATAATCTGAGTTTTATGGAGAATGTCACTGGCTCACTCACTAAATTATTTTCATCCCCCTCCAAAGAGATTAAGTGTGTCAAGAGTATTGTTTTCTCTTCATTTAATCCTCCTCCGAGCTACAGAAGGTTGTACTAAATTGAACAGTCCATTTGCATCTAATTTCCCTTTTCTTTTCTTTTTTAAAATTTTCCGGTGGACTTTGCTCGTTCTACTTGCCATTTTTCGCTTTAGTTCAGATTATCCATGCTAATGTACTGACTGGTTGTGTCAGGCTTTCTGGAGACTTGATTTATTTGGACGTGGTAACACTGGAAGGAAGTAAATATTGTATTACAGGAACAACAAAAGCTTTCTATGTTAACTCAAGTACAGGGGACATTCTTGATCCCAGGCCAAGTAGAACTGCTGCGCAAGCAACATCCCTTGTTGGACTTCTACAAAAAACTAGCCCCAAGTTCAAGAAAGGTAACTAAGATTGCCTACTTTTGGAAGATTAAATATTTTTAATTGCAAGTATTAATGTTATAGAACTTTTTCTCTAACACTCTCTTTTCTTTTTTTCAGCTTTCTGCGAAATATTGGAGCGTAAGGCATCTGAAAATCCCTTTGAACGTGACCAATCTCTGTTGCGGCCAAATTCATGGCTGGGCTTGTACCCTGTTCCTGGTATTGCCAAATCTTTCTGCAGTATGTGTTTGTAGGTCATAGGCAGCAGATGAGATACTATACATTTTTCGACTTTTTCCTGTACTGTGTAGATATTCAGTAACTCAGTGTCTAATCAGGCTGATTGGTAAACATTACTTAAACGTGATTTTTTAAATCTTCCAATTCTTTTGTTGGAGAAAGATCCCTTAGGAACTGTTTATCTTTTGTTCATATGCATGGTGAATTAAATCAAATGACACAAAACCCGCTTTGACTGGGTTTCTATTGCTGGAACTACCGATCTTCAATACTACAAGTACAAAGAGAGTCCTTGCAATTGCGACGGTATTGGATACATACCATAATATAAAATATCTTGATTGCAATGGTATCATTGTCTTTGCTTGGATGGCTCATTAACTCAAACCTTAGGTAGTGTGTTTTCTTCGTTTCTTTTTTCATCATCCTGTTTGTCTGGCAAGATTGGTGGTAATTATGTCATCTTCCTATCTGTCATAGTTTCCTGTTATTTTGTTAGTGGATTCTGTATTTCTATTTTCTTTATGTATTAAGATATTAAGATAGCTAAGTGGTGATGACAATTTCAGATCACGAACGTGATGAAGCGAGAGCTGAAAATTCCTTGACTCTGACCTTGGGAAGTGAGCTCATGCCAAGAGATTGGAATGAAGAGTTGCAGGAATGTAGGGAAATTCCACATGCCACGCATCAGGAAAGGTATTTTGACTTTTTATACCATCGTACCGCAATAGCAACATCTGTGTAGAAATATCTTGATTTTATGTTACTGACCACTTTATCTTCTGTAGGATCATACGAGACAAGGCCCTGTACAGGGTGACTTCTGAGTTTGTTGATGCTGCGACTAGCGGTGCTATTGGAGTCATAAACAGATGTATTCCACCTATTAATCCAACTGATCTAGAGTGCTTTCATCTGTGAGTATACTTGAAAAAGTTCTCTCCTTGAGCCATCTTATTGTTAGTACAGATGTGATTATCCTACATTATTAATGTAGCCGACCCCCACATATTGGATAAAAGTTTAGTTTGTTCTTGTATCATATTTATTCGTTCTTCTGTTGATGGAAATCATCTAATACTTCCTTCTCTGTTTTTCATCTTAAAATTTTTTTTTGCACATTTGATTTGTGTATTGCTGCAAAATTATGGTGTATTTTGGCTGAGAATCGTAACTTCTCTAGTTGATGCAAATCGCACAGTGATTTTTAAACAGTAGATTTGTTCTGTTTGTATGTGACTTCCATCTTTCTATCGACATTCTTTACATTCACTTGATATCTCCACATATGAACATGGAATTCATATGGAAAAATAAGAGGTATAATGCATACTAAATTTCTGCAGAGCCTTCCTGACAGTTTTACAAATTCGACTCCAGCTTTTAAAATCCGTCACTGTTATCATTGTTAAGGTGTTGACTTGATATTATTGGTTCTCTAGGTACTTGAACAACAACATTTTCTTTACTTTTGCTGTTGATGCGGACCTTGAGCAATTGCTCCGGAAAGAGGCATCAGGATTAAACTCTAAGGTCCAAACCACAGCCTCAGCAGAGAAGTTGGATGACAATCTGCCAGAAGGTGTTTCCAGGGTTTCATATGTGGATGAAAATGCTGCTTCAAATATGGAGGACATTAATAACTCTGAGGCATTGTCCTCCGACTTGCCTGCAGAGGCTCAGTTGGCTGAAAATGACAAAACTACATATGCAAGAGCTAACAATGACTTGAAAGGCACAAAGGCATACCAAGAAGCTGATGTTCCTGGCTTATACCATCTTGCTATGGCCATAATTGATTATAGAGGTCATAGAGTTGTTGCACAGGTGCGTGTTCATTTGACGCAATGTTTAACAGAATTCAGGAAATGATGTTTGACCAGGTGGATTTTTCAGCTAGATGTACAACAAAATATTGCCTAGTTAAACTTTGCATTTATTATGCTCTCCACTAACTAATTTTCTACATTAATATCATTTTATGTATTATTGCGTCTTTTTTACCACTCTGGTGTTGCTTCCATCTCCCCTGGTTTCTTGTTCTAACCTTTCTGATGACCAACTAATTGATTCATCAAGTTTATGCTACTGTTACACTATATACATATACATGGTATTTACTATACTATGTTAAGTAATACTTGCCTACTTTTTTTTTTCATGCCAGAGTGTGTTGCCTGGCATTCTCTATGGCAATAACTCATGCTCAGTGCGATGCGGTTCTGCTGATAATGACAAGAAAATATGCTGGAATGAAGATTTTCACTCCAAGGTAAAATCTAATTTATATTACGGTGAGTGTATCCAAATTTGTTTGTTTATCTTTATCTCCGTTTTGCCTAAAAAACTCTGGCACTCCTTATAATCCCAATTCAACAGTCTAGCTCCTGTGCCACCATTCACGTGTGAATGATCAGAATTAGAAACTCTCTTCATCCTTATGCAAACAGTTACTCATCCAACACTCATTTAGTAGTTTGTCACGAGTATCCTGACTAGTAGCGTTTTCTTGATCCTCTTTCTCTTTGTGAGTGCGAAATCACTATATAATTTAGCATTCTAAATTTCAAGTTTGGTACTACTATCAGGCATAGAATTCTATAGATTATTATTTATTTTTCTTTAAGCAACTAGAGTTGCATATGTGAGTCGAAGGTGCTCTGTGCTTAAGTCTGATATTGCCTTCTGTACCCAACAAGAAACTCCCGAATCCAAAAAATATTTCTGAAAATTTCAATCGTAGTTGCCTTCCAGGTCATAGATATTGTGATTATATCGTTTCTCGGGATTAATAAACTTATAGTCCCTATGGACCCTTTGTGTTTCTTATTCTTGTAGAATCTCCTAATTATGTGAAAACTTATAGGTTAAGTCTTGACCCCATCATTACTTCCAAATTCTTCTTTCACCATGTAGGCACTGGAGGCTGCAAAACGCCTTCATCTAAAGGAGCACGCAGTGCTGGACGGATCTGGTGATTCTTTCAAGTTTGCTGCATCAGTTGAATGCAAGGGCATTTTAGGTAGCGATGACAGGTAAAACTTCTCTTCTGGGTACTTTTCTATTTTGCTGTTGACAGTTAATATCTCGATTTTACTTTCTCCATTCATTTGAAGTGAGAATATCCTGTTCCATACTTGAATACTTGGTCTGGGTTGGATGACTTGTATTCTAAGTAGTGTCATCTGCCTGCATGTTGAATCATATATTGTTGTGTATGTGGGCAAGGGGGAAATTTTGGGGTTCTAGAGGTCTTAGGCAGGGAGATCTTCTCTCTCCCTTCCTATACAATCTTATGGAAGATGGGCTAAGTAGATTGGTCGACATAGCAAAGAGGGCATCATTATTCACAGGATCAGCCGCGGAAAGGACAAAGTAGAGGTTTCTAACTTACAATTTGCAGATGACACTCTTATTTTCATCAATGATAGCGTTCTACATTTTAGATGGTTGGTGGTAATTCTGAAAATTTCTGTAGCACGTCTTGTCTGAAAAATATTATGGAGAAAAGCACTCAGGTAGGCATTAACATGGGAGACAGAAAGGTCAATAATCTGACAACAGTGGCGGGCTGTTGTGAGGAGAATGGCCGACTACTTACCTCCGCATTCCTTTGGGTGGCAAACTAATTAAATCATAATTTTGGGAGTCGATATATAATAGATGTAATGAATGATTTTACTGAGTGCATTTCCATCTTATACTTCTCGAATTGCTGAACATTTTTTTCAGCAGCATACTGTATCCTTTTTATTTTTCATATTATTCCTGAGGTGGTAGCCGCCACAAATGTAGCTTTGTTGCTTTTCCCTCTCTCTAAACATTGTTATACTCTACCAGGCAATATCTTTTGGATCTGAAAGCGACTCCTCGTGATGCAAACTATGACGGCCCAGGTTCCAGATTCTGCATTTTGAGACGTGAACTGATATCTGCTTTCTGCCATGTATGATCTTCCTGTTATCAATATTATTTAAAATCATTTTGGAGTTTTAGCATTCTTAGACTATTGTTTGTCATGAAAAGGCTGAAGGTAGTAACCTGTCAAGATGTGGATCTCCATCAGAACAAAATAATTCCGTTGTTTCTGGTTCTTTGAATGTCGATAGTGCTGAAGTGCTGAAAGCTGACAAACTTGCACCCTCGGTAACAAGTGACACGCAGGTATGGTCATGATTCTATATGTACACGTGTAATATTTCACTGTACACCAACTACAGTGTTTTCTTACACTGTTTGTTCAACTATAATCAAGGCTCATCTGGTTTTGCATATGAACATTTTACGATTCTCAGTGATGCATGGACAAGCACGTGCCAAATTTACTGTTGCTTTACCTAGTTTTACTCACATAGTAAATGGCTTTTGTCAGGGTGCTGAAGAATTTGAAAAGCAGAACCTTCGAGAATGTTGTTCGCACTCAGATGTTAAAGACACAAGCAAAGAGATACTCTTCAACCTTGATGTTTTTACTGAATTTAAGCTAGGCGGAAATCAAGAGGTAGCATATGACACCTTGTCAACACTGGCAGGCAGCTTTGTATATTTTCAGAAAGTTTGAAATATTCCAAAATATTTTTTCCAGGAGATCACTGCTGATGAGGAAAATGTACGAAAAGCAAGCGCGTATCTTAAAGATGTTGTATTGCCTAAATTCATACAAGATCTTTGCACACTTGAAGTTTCACCAATGGATGGGCAGACTTTAACTGAAGCACTCCATGCTAATGGCATTAATGTCCGGTACATTGGAAAGGTAAGAACAAGCTTTTCTGGGTTGTAAACCATTTTCTGGCATTACTCTTAGATTTTCTATAGCTTGAACTAGTCTTACTTCATGTTTTTGTTATCCTATTGCTTACTTCTTCTCTATTGGTGCTACAGGTGGCTGATGGGACCAGACATATGCCTCACTTATACGATCTTTGTTCCAATGAAATTGTTGTCAGATCAGCTAAGCATATTCTGAAGGTACCTAAAAATTTATTGGGCACTTTAGGTGTTTCTCTACTAAAAATGTAATAATAACGTCATCTCTTATCGACTACCCCAGTAAGTTGAAGGTGTTCTGAAAATTTAGATTGCCTGAACAGATATTTCTTTCTTCCATGTATAAATTTTGTGGCTAGGATATAAAGGTGGATATTCCCAACATCTAAATCATATCATTTCAGGAAATACTTTAGCATAGATTCCAATAATTTTACCAAATTTTACAGTGAAAGCAGAAAATTAATTTGAGTTTCTTTGTATTCAGCCTTCGGCTGGGCAGCTTCAGCTTACGGGAATCATCGGGGGATATCTTTTGTTTCTTCCAATATATCTATATCTACTCTTTTTATTGAATAATCAGCTCTTTACTCTATCAGATTTTTTCTGATTTGTACAGTTAAAGAATCTGTATGATTGTAAAAATGTAGTTTTTGGCTTTCACATGAAATTTGCCATTTATGTCTATTCCTCCCCTCCCCCTACTTATTTATTTGTGTAATTTCTGGGTGTGGACATGCAGGAAATCTTAAGAGATACTGAGGATCATGATCTTGGGCATGCAATTTCACATTTTTTCAACTGCTTCGTGGGAAAAGTTCAGTCTGCTTGCGTAAACGTTGCTGCAAACAGTTCACATCCAAAAACTCTGAACAAGGTAGATAGTTGTAGTTAATGTCCTCCCATACCTGTTATCTCCTTCGGTTTTTTGTCAACTTCGCCTGGTAGTTCTTTTGACGGCATTTAGGTTTTTTCTTTATTGGATGTTCATTGTATGGTGATTCATTGAAGAACATATATCATTGTGATCTAGTTATTGTGACGTCTAGAAGACTAATATTGTACACCTTCAAAAAAAGCTAGAGTGGATCATGAGATAATTACTACATGAGTTGGCTCCATATTTCTTTTATTTTGGAATGGTGTGTTTTGGTGTTTCCATGTGATCCTGAAATATTATATTTTACAGGTTCATTCAGGGTGTCATGTTTCTGGGACGTCTACTTGCGGACAAACTAATTTCAGATATGGGGGACATGCAAGGAAGAAAGAGTCGTTGTTTTTGAGTATCACTTCTGATAGCTTGTGGTCTGATATTCAACAATTTGCAAAACTCAAATACCAGGTCTTTTGGTTACTAACGTAACATCAGCCACTGAGTCTCAGTGGGGCAGTATATTTAATTGTTTGATATTTTCTTTCTTCTGCAGTTTGAGTTACCAGAAGAGGCAAAGCAGCAGGTGAAAAAAATCCCAGTTATACGAAATCTTTGCCAGAAGGTATTGGTTCAAATAGAAAAAATTGCAACTCCAGATATGAGTTCCTTTTTCTGGGCTAACTAATTATCTCCCCCGTCCTTAACAGGTAGGAATCACCATTGCTGCCCGCAAGTATGATTTTGATGCTTTGGCACCTTTCCAAGTTTCAGATGTATTGAATGTGCAACCAGTCGTTAAGCATTGCATTCCAGTTTGTTCAGAAGCCAAGGATCTGGTTGAAACTGGAAAAGCTCATTTAGCTGAGGTATGGTTTACTTTGACGAATGTGTAGTGAACTATATGAAATTTTGTTTCCTTTTATTTAAGTAACCGATGCTCAAGAAAATGTCATTCAACAGTCTGCATCTTATGATGCAAAATATGAATGTATTAAAGAGGCTCTTATACTCAAGTGTGGGTATTGTAAGTTTGCATTATTCATACATGATATGCGGAAGGCACACCACAGGTCGAACAAAAAGTGCTTTATCTAATTCCTTTTTCACTACTATGCTCAGGGTATGCTCAGTGACGCGTATGCACTATTTTCTGAAGCTTTAATGATCCTCCAGCAGGTATAGATACATGTCTAGTCCCTGTTTTGGCTCTTTATTTAGAACATATCTCTTACCACGGACATGGAAAAAAATTCAGGTCACTGGTCCAATGCATCGAGAGGTTGCAAAGTGTTGCCGGTAATTTTTGAAATAATTCCTCGTCTCATTCTCATGATTATGCCGTCTTTTAATATGCTGCATTTCTATTATCTATATTTTGGTACTGCATATTTGACTTTGATGACAGATACCTGGCCATGGTCCATTATCGTGCCGGAGATATGGCTGGAGCCATATTGCAACAACAGAAGGAACTCATCATAAACGAACATTGCCTTGGACTAGACCACCCTGACACAGCTCACAGGCACGAACCATATTCCTATTTCTTATTTTATTTTATTTTATTTTATTAGTTGTTAGTTTTGCCGGCTGGCTCGATATTGTGCCTCTAGGGCGGATACATCTAACGGTCTCCTGCAAATAGATGATTGGATGCAAATATCGAAATAACCTTGTTTCTCTTTCAATTTTTGAAGGTTTATGTGTATGAATATGTTGTGTTAACTTGCTAGTAAAATTTGTCGTCTAATGCACGCTTACCTGAGTAAAATTGTTGCTGCAGCTATGAGAACATGGCATTGTTCTATCACGGACTTAACCAGACGGAGCTGGCACTACGTCACATGTCACGTTCTTTATTTCTTTTGGGTTTATCATCTGGGCCAGATCATCCTGATGTTGCTGCTACTTTTATAAACATTGCTATGATGTATCAAGATTTAGGAAGGGTGAGTACAGGTACAGCCCTTCGGTATTTGCAAGAAGCCTTGAAAAAGAATGAAAGGCTGCTCGGGCAGGAGCACATTCATACTGCCATGTGCTATCACGCTTTGGCCATTGCATTCGACAATATGGGTGCCTACAAGCTCTCTCAACAGGTGCGCACCAAGTCTTCGTATTTCATTAATGAATTTAGATGTTCTGATATACGATGTAATCTTTGATGTGACAGCATGAAAAGAAGACTTACGATATTCTTGTGAAGCAACTGGGAGAGGACGACTCTAGGACGAAGGAATCTCTGAAATGGATGACCAAATTCAGGATGAGCGAGTTGCAAGTAATAATCTATCCTAGTTGCATGACAATATATATACTAGTGTGTTATCACTATATTTCCTTACCTTTTATTATTGGTACAGATTAGAGCAAAAAAGCAGAGCCACCTGATGAACACGATTGATATTTTAAAGGTACTCGTTAAGTTTTCAACTCCATTCTCTTTCACCTAGCTCTTCGTAAAAAGAGAGGAAGTGAGACGGTCAGAATTGTCACCGTGATATGTTTACCAATTGCCGATTTAATATACTACCATTCAATATTAACTAGAGATGTTTGGTAGAAAAACTGTTTGTCTCAAACTTCTTCGTTTGCTTTTATACTTATACTTAATGTTTTCGTGCACTAGGCTAATCCAGAACTGATACAAGCATTTCAAGCTGCTGTAAGTAGCTCTACTTCCTCTGCAAACAAATCATCCAACGGTAGGAGGGGTGTTGATGGAAGAGCAGCTCGAGCTGCTGCAGAAATGCGAAAGAAGGCAGCAGCAGGCCGTCTCCTGACCCGTCCACCAGTACAGGCTCTACCCCCGGTTACAGGGGTGCTTAACACTGTAAATTCCGGGATGACACCTGATGGTATAAACATTGATGAACTACAAAAAGCTGAAAATGTACGTACTTCCAAGGCAGATCAACAAGATGAGACCCCGGTCGGGTTAGGATTAGGCTCGACTCCTTTGGATGCCAAGGAGAGAACGAAAGATAAAGACGCATCTTGATGAAGTTCTAACTACAATCGTTTAGGTTAGCAGTAGCTTTATTTTCATTTTTGAACAGTCGTTAATGTTGTTTTGGTTAGGAGTAGATTTGATTATCACTTTTGAACAATCTAACCGCAATCGGTTAGGTTGTTTTGTTTTTCATCAGAATTTTTGTAGACAGTTTTTCATTTTGGTAGGCAGTTTCCGTGGCAATTTCTTTTAGTTACTCCCTCCGTCCCGGCTTATCTTGCACGGGGGGTCGGCACAGATATTAAGAAAAGTTGCTTTTTGGTTGTTTGCTGACTTTTCAAAGGTGAATTGAGGATGGAGATTGAAAGTGGAGATTTTGAGGGTGGAGATTATATTATAACTTTCTTTTTTTAGGCTGTGCAAGATAAGGTGGAACGACAATTTAAGGAAAGTGTGCAAGATAAGGTGGGACGGAGGGAGTACTAGAGTGTTTCCGAATGGACCCACAAGTACACTATTTTCACTTAGGAATTTACAGTATGAAATTGAGAATATTGTCAACAAAAAAGTTGCAACCCTTTGATTTAAATTTCCTAGGACTGATTTCACCATGATCTGATATGTGTAGTAGCTCCTAATATGATCAAAATTTTTAGAAGAATGTCATGATAGACCAAAAAGTGCACTACTTTCACTTCCTTGGCCATTTGTGGAAATATTTTGTGTGAAATGAGAAATGTTGTCAACATCAAAGTTCTAGCTATCCGTTTTAGCTTTCCAACGAACAAAGAATCATCTAATTTCAATTTTTACATTACAAGTTATGATCACTCGAAGTTCTACATGTATATTTCAAGACGTTTGATCCACTCAGTCGAACATTTAACATAATATTTTATAAATTATTATAAATACCTTAAATTATCAATCCAGCTCTTGTTTGTTTTCTTGTGAGAGTTATATTTTGTATTCTTGGGGTTCATTGGCAGTAGCGAAGGTTACAACCTCCCGTGGATGTAGGCTCATTAGCCGAACCATGTAATTATCTTGTTTTTCCTCTTATTGTCTTGATCACAATTTAATTGCACACAAGCACTCCAAGTGTTTGAGTTTATGTTCAAGTGGTGTTAAATGTTTCTTTCATCTCTTGAATCAAGACTTGAAAATGCTTTAAATATAACTCCTAGGTTCTAGAACTACTATATACCCTATACAGAAGTTAAATAATTGAATCAGCAACTCCAATATACAATCTATATATGGCTTCTCAACTCCGATTTCCCGGAGAAGATATTCTAGAAGAAGCCAGCAAATTTTCCTATGAGTTCCTATCCGAACAACTTGCCAACAATCAACTCTTAGACAAATGGGTTACATCCAGCCGCTTGCAGGAAGAAGTTGTTCCTCTTCATATAATCATACCGTACTATAGTTCAGACAAGAGGATCTCTCTTTTACTCTGCTATACTACATGATTGAATTTTTTTTAAACCGTTTGCTAAAAAATAAGCACAAGAAACTCTACGAAGGTGTCTATGATACAAAATATTAAGCAAATACATGTTTGGGAAAGAATCATAAGAAGATATGTATAACCTTAGGCTGATCTTCTCGATTGTTCACCAGCTTCTCTGCTTGGTTTTTGGCGTTGCTAATCAAATGGGCTTGGTATAGTCGTAGTTGCTACAGATTTACCAACACGAACTCCACTGCTGCGATCGGTGTTCCGAAATCTTCCAATATGCTTCTCAGATTCTGATCTTAAACTGCTACGGGCTAATTTTGTTTAAATATCTCCTTTGATATTCTATTATATTTTGAAGAAGGTGAGTAAGGAAATAGAATATTAATTAATTTATAAATTTACACTTCAAAATCTCTAAAAAGATCTTGACTTTGAAAGGAAAGTGCAATACGTATCTTGTAACTTTCAATTTCTTCTTATTAATCTCCCATTTCTGCTATTTTCTGCTTCCATAGTATCTTGTAACTTCCAATTCCTTCTTATTAATCTCCGACTTCTGCCATTTTTCTGCTTTGGGTACTAAGGGCTCAAAATTCTAAAAGACATAGCTCAACGTTCTGAATCGGGAGATGGAAGGGCACTTCTTCGCCTTCATTGAGCGATTTCCGCCCAAAGTCAGCTCCGGGAGTGAGGATTTATTCCCACGGAGCCCATCTCCTTGCAAACCGGATCAAAGGAGACGATAAATGCTTCATCATCTCTGACCGTGTACTCGTCGGAGGAGTAGGAGAGTGGGAGAAAGGGGATGGCAAGCTGAGGATTGAATAGTTCGGGGTGAAATGGGTAAATGGGGGGTTTAAGGAGGGGTTTTGAAGTAGGGGGAAAAGATTGTGAAGGACTGTTTTTTATTCAATTTGACATGAAAACAGAAAAAAACAAAAAATAAATAAAATGGGGAGAAGGGTAAAAAAGGTAATAAAAATAAATGAAAAGGAGAGAAAAACAAGTGCACAATGAATAAATTAAGGAAAATGCTTACAATTAAATCTTACGAAGTACAAAAAATAAATGAAAAAGGGAAAAAGGAAAAACAGGGAACAAAAAATAAATAAATAAAGAAAAAAAGAAAAGAAAGAAACACACACAATTAATTCTTACTATTGGTATTTTTTTCGGAAACAATTAACTTTTTGGTATGGGATGCTAATTTACAATTACATCCTTATAAAAACTATATTTTTAAGGATATTATTGGCAAATCAAATTTTGTAAGAAATCAACTCATACTTTTTATATTAGAAGTAGATTTAGTTACTAAAAATATTTTTGTGACGACTCTCTATTTTTTGTAACTACATTTTGTAGTGGCAAAAAGTCTTGTTTTCTAGTAGTAATAGAAGATTCATTTGTTACAACTACCCCTAATGACTAAGATTATGATAATGATTTCTATTGGAAATATATGTAAGCCTCAACTATTACAACTACCGTTAATGATTAAGATTATAATAATGATTTCTACCAGATATATCTATAGTAGCGGTCTGTTCGAAGCTAATTTAGGGTTCGCTTGGTTGCAACTGATCAATGGCAATGGTAATGAGTATGAATGAAGAGTTAATCATACTAAGAAATAAAATGGGGAAAATTGTTAATAAAATGGGATAATGATTAACTTATTTATTATATACCAAGCATCATAAATGAAAATAAATCTTCGTTCATTCTCATTCCTTACCTCTAAACCCCCAATCAAGCGGACCCTTAGTCTACTTCATAAGTTGGATTCCCATCATAGCGATAGTTACGGGTATTACTTTAAGCAGATTACCCTTCCCCACTAGTGAGACAAAAGACCACGACAAAAGAGCATCTTTCCAACCAATGTTCTCATACTCACTAAGTCTAACTTACGATCGTATGAGTCATTCATGTTCCCACGATTCAGCTCATATACTAAATCGAATATTGATGAAATCTTTGTAGAATGATGAGTTAAATTGATAGAATCGCTGGTAGAATCGAAGGTAGAATTGGTAAAATCTTTAAAATTCCAAAAATTAATGTTTGTACTTTAAAACCTCAATTAGTAAGCATGGCTATATTATTTTGCCTAAACATCAAAAGTTCATTCTACTTTAAAAGGAAAAACAAAAAAATATTTGGGGAAAGATTTTAGGAAAGACGTACTAATTGATTCAAAATTTTCGTTTCAAATTATCATATCACCAGTTGAATGTAATTTTTCCTATATATATATGCATATTTGAGATGTATATATACATAAATATATATTTCCATTTATATTTACATAATTTGTAGAATTTTATGATTCTACGATCTGATTCTGTAAATCGTCCACTTATCCAAGTTAGAATCGCGAGTTTAACAACTTTGTTTCCAACAAAAAAAAAAAAAAAAAAAAAGATCTGATTAAACAACCTTTGTTTCCAGCAGTCGTGCCTGGTAGGGAAGAAGAGTTTGGGTCCTCGGTGGAAGGTATTGAGGCACGTTATGCAGCACCAGAAATATTTGCTTGAGCATATTCGAACCGAATGTGAAGGGAATTTCGTGATGGATCAGCCATGGAAGATGTTGCAGGTTGTCTGCAGTAGATGAAGAGGACGGGTTATGAGATCAGTTTTTTCGACTCAAATGGATGTAAACCAGCTGGCAGGCTATCTCAAATAAGTTTTTCAGAAAATGTTGTTGCAGGAAGACACGCAAAGAAGAAGCACATAATTTCTAATTTTGAATAAAATTGAAATTTTTATTTTAATTAACTATCTTGAATTAAATTTTAGGGTTAATTACCAAATAAATCACAACCTTTGGTCGGTTTTTCAATTGCAACATGCCTTTTCAAAGTTTTCAATGTTCGTCACATATTTTTTTGCCCTTTCATTTACAACATCGCCACCCGTCTCCGGCCGTGGGAAGCTGACCTGGCAGATAAACGTCGTCGTTTGGTCGGTCTGACTCGGTCGAGGGGATTTTGCCTCGGTCGAGTTGACCTGACTCGGTCGAGTCAGACCGACCAAACGACGACGTTTATCTGCCAGGTCAGCTTCCCACGGCCGGAGACGAGTGGTGATGTTGTAAATGAAAGGGCAAAAAAGTATGTGACGAACATTTGAAACTTTGAAAAGACATGTTGCAATTGAAAAACCGACCAAAGGTTGTGATTTATTTGGTAATTAACCCTAAATTTTAATTATATTTGTTATTTTTATGGTAGGTGAATAAAAGAAATCGAAAATAAAATTAAGGAATACATATATTTAGAATTTAAAAAAAAAAATTGAAAATACACTGAAAAACAGGTCATATACCAGTCTCATTGTCTATATAGCCTGAAAATATGGCCGAAATTATAATTTGTCTCAAATCGCATAATACAGGTTTCAGTCGAAAAAAATAAATTCTTTAGGTTGCAAAGTGTAAAAACCCACAAAGTTTAAGTTCCTTTCTAAAACTAACACTTTTAAATATGTGCTACGATACACCTCCAAAAAATAAGGATATTACTTATGAGATAGGCTAGATTTAGCCTTATTGGCGTCTCCTTACATACACATAAGTGGGTCTTAAGTACAATACTAGAACACTTAATCCATCTCCCAGTCTTTTAGATGCTACACCTTAGCATCAGATGTCTTATGTACCGTAAATTTATACAAATAATATTTATATGAGCATGACTGAGTATATTTGGATAATAGATAAATCACATGGCCGGTGTAGGTTTTTTCAGGTATACCATGGAATAAACCTTCATCTATCATCGGAGTTTATATAAAGAAGATATACTCCACACCTATGGTGAACACCTTTTTAAACATCTGCATATGTGGTAATTTTTTGCATAGGGTTAATATTAATTGTACCCTGATCTATGCGAGATTTTTTCTATATTTCACTTAAACTATTTTTTTTTCAAATAACAACCTGAATTCCATAAATTTAATAATTGCAACCTCTGGCGAATAATTTTGGCCAAAAACGCGTATGTGCCTCGAAAATGCTTAAGAAGGTTATTTTAGTCATTTTATGTTCCATTAGCAAATTATCCCTCCAAAATCATCACAAACTCTAAATCACTCTTAACCTCAAACAATCGACCCTAACATTAACCAAAATCCCAAAATCCTAAAAACCCATTTTGTCCATCAAACGCTACCCCAATCTGAGAAATTACAACACGGTTTTGTCGAAGATTGTTGTCGCGCAAGGTGTTAATTGCTCAGAGACGAAAAGGGGGAAAGTCCCCCCCCCCCCCACCCGCCCTCCCCCTCCCCCTAAACGGTTAGGCCCTGATTCCAGTAAGCAAAGCGCTTCCTTTCTCAAATACAATGAATCTTTTTGCTTTGCTGTGATTCGATTATTGTGGAGTTTTTAATGTTTTTGTAACGTTTGCCTCCTGGATTGTTGTTCCCTGGCGTGCGTGTCAGATTTTTTTATTTTTTAAGTTACTTATTTCAATGTTTGTCAATGTTCAGTGTAAGGATTGTTACTTGTCCCCTGGATTGTTGTTAATGATCAGTGTTAAGTTGTTTTTCTCAAGGTGTTAGAATTGTTGTCCCCTAGATTGTAAATGTATGTTTGATAAATTATTGATTGTTACAGTTTGTCTGTTATTGGGGTTAATGTGTTTGCATTAAGCCATTTCTTTAAGTGTTTGTGGATAGTGATTTGTCCTTTTCTTGTTAGTGGTTATTGTTTATTAAGTTTGTTGTTATTGGTTATTGTTTGGTGGTTGTTTATTGTCAGAGATTGTTTTGGTGTTGTTTATTATTCAGTGGGTATTGTTTGTTGTTTGTTGTTTGGTTATTATTGTCTGACATTGTTTTGTTGTTATTGTTTAATAAAATTGTTTACTAGTTTTGCAAGTTGAAGAATAATAGGGTTCATGCCGAGCTGACTTTCATAGGCATCTTGCATTTAACCTTTGATTCCTCCAATGAAGTGGAAGCTCCAAAGCATTGCACACCATCAGTGCTAGATGATCATCATCTATACCATGGTCATCAAGCTTTTTCTGCAGAAAATTAGTGGAGAACTTTCGTGCTACTTCTAGACTCTCTTCACCTATTTTATCGATTAACAAGAGGAGAATATTTATTATTCACAACTTCAATAATTCCGATTAAACTAAGAGTGTAATTATTCTTCAGTGGCTCTATATGGACTGAAATAAATTATATAAATTTTAATTTATTACTACAATTGAATAACTAATTGGACTATGATACTATGGAAGATAAAATATAGGGTTAATTACGTGAAAATTCACGAACTTTTGGTCAATTATCATTTGCAACATGATCTTTCAATTGTAACGTAAAAAATCATCACTTTTATGATTTTTTCAATTCAATACACCCGAACAAAAAATTAACTCCAATTGCTGACGTAAAACCCGAAATTGAGATTTTGACTATCCCAGCTACATACGTAATATCATATGATATTTATAAACCCATAATTAAATGAAAATAATAACATTTAACTATTAGGTTTAATGATAAAACAATGCCATTTTTGTGTAATTAAGGGTTAAGATGATTCGTATAATTACACGTATGTAATTGGGTGGAACAAAATCTCAATCTCATGCTCCACGTCAGCAATTGGAGTCGAAAATTTTCTCAGGTGCATTGAATTGAAAAAACTATAAAGGTACGTGGTGCACTTTTATGTTACAATTGAAAGTTGATGTTGCAAATGATAATTGACTAAAAGTTCATGAATTTTCACGTAATTAACCCTAAAATATATGATATCTTCTATATTTATGAGCGCTAAAAACTTGGAGAGAGAATATCGTGATATATTTATCCATATAGTCTAAAAGAAAATGTGTGCCACATGCTTTGCAATACGGTTTTTGATAACACCCGAAAAACTTGGTGATTTATCGTGGAAAATACAAGATTTTACTGTGAAAGCACGCTACAAATGTATTATATAAACCGATCTGGTAGAATATATAGTAATTAATCATATGATGATGTATAATATTGTTCGTAAAACTACTACTTCACCTTGATTCAGCAAGAAGGAAGTTTCATACAGCTGCAACAATCCTATTGTATCTTCCTCAAGGCTTGCCTTGAACTCACCCTTCTCGTTCTTGAATCGATCAAATACATCTGCCACCAACAAATTTTACATTCAGTAACATTTGAAGCTTTAACCTATTTTTCTTACAACAAAATTTGACACTTGATTAGAATACCTTGAGAGACATTAAAACCATGTTCTCTGAGGCGTCTGAAATGTAGGGCTATTGAGTACAAATAATTTTCATGTTGGTGCTGCATGGACTTCAAGATTTGCTTGATTTGGTCATCAAAGTGATAAGATATTCCCAGCTTGAACAAATTATCTATCAACTCCAATCTTCCAACACCCTCCATTGCTCTCTCGAGCAATATTCTCACTTGCAAAACCAGCTCTGAATCCCTTTTCAAGTACTTCTCCCCCTACAAATCGCATATTAGAGCTTTCCCATATCATTTATAAATATTTTTTGATAGAAAAGTACATAAAAAAGTTCGATGTATACAATTAATATATATATATATATATATATATCTATTACTAATATAAAAGTATGAATTATTTCGTCCTGTTTTTTGTTTCGTCTTTTCTTGTGATGCCTATAATATCCTTATTAAGTATTAAACTTAAGGGTGGTTAAGTAATTTAATAAATTATGTTTTCCTTACTTGATTATAAAAAGTAAAATATCCTTACTAAGAATTAAATTTAAGGGTAGTTAAGTAATTTAAAATAATTTATGTTTTCCTTACTTGATTATGAAAAGTGAGAGTTCTTGTAAATATGGAGATGATATTTGCCATAATTGTGGTCTTGGATGTATTCCGTATATAAAGGAGATTACAAAAGATACAAGGATATACAAGATACACAAGATCTCCTAGTTACAAGGAAACAAATCATACAGAATATTTACACATATATGTTATCATCCCCCCTCAAGCGGAGCGAGTGATTACTCCTAACGCGAAGCTTGGAAAGAAAAAATTCGAAAAGAGGCCTAGGAAGAGTCTTGGTGAAGATATCGGCAATCTGCATATCAGAACGAACGAAGTGAGTAGCAAGCTGGCCAGAAGAGACGAGTTCACAAATTAAATGATAGTCAATGTCAATGTGTTTAGCCCTTTTGTGTGCCACCGGATTTTGACTTAAGAATATGGCGCTGTTTTTGTCGCCAAAAAGAATTGGACGATCGGGAGGAAGTGCGTGAAGCTCACGAAGAAGATGCTTGACACATTGTAACTCAGCAGCGGCATAAGCTAGAGCGCGGTACTCGGATTCACAACTAGAGCGAGCAACGGTAGGCTGTTTCTTAGCACTCCAAGACACAAGATTTTCGCCAATAGATAGAGTAGCCATATGTGGACCGTCGCGTCTCAAGACAGCGGGCCCAATCAGCATCAGAATAACCCGAAATAGTAGGAGAAGACCCACGAGTGACATCCATGTTTCGCGAAAAAGCTTTCATGTTTCTTAAGCCAGGTTCCTTGAGATTATTTCGTTGGATTCCGGATTTTAACCCCTATAAGGTTAAGAATTATGTTGCACTGATTTGGGTGCGCATTTATCATCTGTCACAAGAATATTTGGTCAATATTGGATTCTCAGAATCGCTAGTGCGTCTGGAAACCCCCATCAACTTGATTCCAGAGGAGTGGACAGTATCTACGGCCAATATGCGAGAGTTCTAGTGGAGGTTGATTTGAAAAAAGACTTGGTTAAATCTGTAATGGTCGAACTTCAAGGGCATTGTGCTTTTGTCTCGTTATATTATGAAGACTGTCTGGATTTTTATAGTTTTTGAGAAACTATTGGGCATGTCGCAGACCATTGCCGTCGACGAAAATCGTACGGTCCACAGACTAATGTTCCAGCATCAATGGAATTACGTACACGCTCTCGGGGTAGATCTGCATAGTCTCGACATACTCGTCGGTAGAGGCAAGAATATCGGGAAAAATCTAGGCCACCTATTGGTAATGCTACTGGTCTTTCTTCACATCAGCCTATCTCTACATCAGTCCCTGGACGCGACACATCTACAGCACCAATGGATGCCCCTCCAAAGCCCTCGTCAACTATTGTTCCTATTGTTAACACATTTGATGCTCTTCCTAATCTCGAAATGGATGAGGATTCTCTACATGAGATCACTCCCAATCCTCCTTCGTCCTCTCCTTCGGATGCTGCTCACACAAACCATAATTACACGGACCAGGCCACTCAATCACCTATGAATTTTGCCGCCCTTGTGGCCATACAGGAACCTATGGAGACTTCTCAGAAATGATTCTATATATGAATACCATGCACTTGGTTGCACACAAAAATGGGGTGATATTACGGATACAGATGAACCGTCGCCTGAGCACGGTGCTGATTTCCGTTCTCTATGAAGATCCTTTCTTGGAATTTGAGAGGCATGAGGGACGACCTCACTCAAGCTTCCCTAACTGAGTTGTGTCGTAAGCACAGTCCCGATTATCTTGTTATTATTGAACCCAAAGTTTTGATCATAGCAACTCCAATACGATGTTGGAGAGCCCTTGATATGGTTTTCATTGGACAAAACAAAAGAGTTGGATTACGTCCCAATATTTGGCTGTTTGGCAGGCCCTCCCTTGCAGCCGACACTTCCATTGTCTATCACTCCCTTCAGCTGCTGGTAGGAGTTCTATCTGTTAATGATACTAATGTCTTCTTTGCATCGGTCCATGCTAGTAGTTTTTGTATCCGTCGTCGGGATCTCTGGGCAGATTTGTCACTATTTGAGGATTGCTCATTGTGTATTGTTAGCGATTTCAATGCGATTTTAGGAGCTAAATGAAAGAAGTAGTAGACGGCCCCCTCCAGGTACTTCTTGTGTAGTCTTTAGAAAATTTGTTGATGATGTTGGCGCTGTTGAGGTCCTTGTCTCGGGACTCGATATAAATGGTGCTTCAGGAGACTCATGCATGAGTTTTTTGCTTCGAAGATTGATCGGGTGTTTGCTACCCCGGTATTTATGGACTTATGGCAGCATCTCACTGCTCATTGTCTACCTCGTCATAACTCTGATCATCATCCAATTTACTCGTTCGGACAGTCATGTGAAGACTTCTCATCCTTTCCGCTTTCAACATGTGGACAACCCATGATGGCTTCCTGTCCTTGGTGGACAGTTCATGGACAGTCCCACACTTAGCGAAAGATCCGATCTCCCGCAGCATTGGCAAATTAAAACGTCCCAAGCAGGCCCTCAAAGTTCACTACTTTCCGTAATATTTTCAATAAGTTGGATGCTGCTCAAGCTCGCCTCTTAGATATTCAGAAAGACATGTATGATAAGGGGTTCAATGAGATTGTTGCTCAAGCGAAACTTAATCATATCATGTTGCAGCAACATCTTTTCTACTCACAGAAGAATAGTACCTCTTGGCTCCGTGACGGGGACCGCAATACACAATTTTTCCACACTCAGTTGAGAATGGTTAAGGCTAACAGGGGCATTCACAGTATATTGATTGACGGTATTCTCACGGATGACATGGCTACTATGGAACAATACTATATTGCATTGTTTACTGCCTCGGACAATAGTGCTTCTCCTCAGGATGATTTTATTCATGGATTGCATCTGCAGCAGGTCTCTCGCCTTCATAACTCTATGTTAATTGCACCCCCTACAGCTGATGAAATCAAGGCTGCCATTTTTTCTCTTCCTCGTGACAGTTCTCCTGGGCCTAATGGCTTTGGGGGTAGTTTGCTTGCTGGATTACATTGCTCAGGATGTAATTCACGCCATTTAGTATTTCTTCTCCACGGGTTTTCTCCCGTTTGGCCTGAACTCCAGCTTTGTCACTCTCATACCAAAGTGTGAAGAATGGGTCAATTGCATCAATGTGTAACCAATTCTGCTTGAAATGCTGGGGTGGTTCAGGAACCGGACATATCAGCTGAAGAACCGGACCAGAGTAACAGGTTTTGGAGAAAAGCCGAAGTCATAACCACCGGTTCAGGGTGGTTATGAAGCAGTTGCAGGTGAACAGATTAGACAACGGTTTTGAGACCGTTGTGAGGCAGTTGAGCTGATAACTTCATTTCCCGGATGATTTGAGCTAACTTTTCAATACAGAGCAGTGTTATATGATGTATAAATACTCAATTTACAGTTTTCCCTCTAGCTTAATCAGTATCAAGAGAGAATTGTGAGAAAAGAATTACGGTTATTCAGTTTAGGGTTCTTGACTGAGGGGTTATGTAATTCTTGAGAGATTCTTGTATTCTTGTGAAATTGATAGTGGATTGAGGTGTGCTGATCCTCTGTGGATGTAGAACAATTGTTCGAACCACGTAAAATTCTTCTGTGTGATTGTTTTTCTTTCCTGTTTGTATTTTTCTGTTTTCGATTTTCTGGTTCGTCTGAATTGCTTCTCAGTTCTCGGCCATTGTTCATCATTCTTTGGCCGAACGTGTTTTAGAGGATTTGAGTGTTGAATCCTTACAAAGTGGCGCCGTTTGTGGGAAACCTTTGAACCTGAGGAGAGAGATCAATGGCGAGCATGAAAATGGAGGTGGACAGATTTACTGGGAAGAATGATTTCGCCCTGTGGAAGATTAAGATGAATGCAATCTTGATCCAGAATGGGCTATCCATGGCGTTAAAGGCTCAGGAAGATTGGTCGCTTGCAGAAAGACCAAAGTTCCAAGAAACCGACCAGAAGGCATTAAGCTCTATCATTTTGTGTCTAGGAGATAAACCACTCAGAGAAATCTCGAGATGCAAAACTGCTTTGGAGGCATGGTCAAAACTGGAGGAGCTGTATCAATCAAAAACGGTAACCAACAAACTTTTCCTCAAACAGAAATTGCTGTCTTTCAAAATGATTGAGGAGAAAACGTTGATTGATCAACTGGATGATTTCAATCATCTGATTGATGACCTTGAAGATCTCGGTGTAAATCTGGAAGAGGATGATAAATCCCTCATGTTATTGAATTCTCTACCAAAGTCACTTGGAAGTTTTAGAGATACTCTAATGTTTGGTAGACAAGAAAAATTAAGCTATGATGTGATAGTTACTTCTTTGAAAACCAAAGGATTACAACTTCAAAGTGATCAGAAACTTAACCCTGCTGCTGAAGGTTTAAATGTGAAATTCAAGAAGCAATTTCAAAAGAAGAAGAATTGAAATCAAGGCCAGAAAGAAAATAAGACTGGTGAAAATGATTTCAAGAAATCATCAGATTGGGTGGAGAAGAGGAGATGTTACTCCTGTAAGCAAACAGGGCATCTCAAGAAGAACTGTCCTTCCAGGAAAAAATCTGAGAAAAAGGAAGCAGATGCTGCTGTGGTAGAGCAAGCAGATGATCTGGCAGAGGTGCTGAATGTCTCAGAAGGAAGAATAACCAAGGAATGGGTCTTGGATACAGGATGCTCATTTCACATGTGCCCTCATGAGCATCCGTTTCAAGACCTGACTAAAATTGATGGAGGAATTGTCCTTCTGGGAAATGACCAGTCATGTAAGGTAAAAGGAGTGGGCTCTGTGAAGATTCAAATGCATGATGGAGTCCCAAGAATTATCTCAAATGTGAGGTATGTACCATCACTCAAGAGGAACCTAATATCACTTGGTTCCTTAAATGAATCTGGTTGTGAATTTAGTATTGTGAATGGTTATATTCATATTACTAAGAACAATAAAGTAGTAATGAAAGGAGTGAAACAGAATGGCTTGTTCATCTTGATTGGAGAATCTGTCATTGGATCTACAGATGTCACACTAAGTAAAACAGAAGTAATGATATGGCACAAAAGAATGGGTCATATTGGAATCAAAGGAATGAAGGAGCTGGCAAAGAGAGGAGTAATTGGAAATTTGAATTCAAACAGCTTGGAATTCTGTGACCAATGTGCAATGGGAAAATCAAAGAAACTAAGCTATGGGACTGCTGCTCACACTACCAAGGAAATCTTAGATTATGCTCATTCTGATGTATGGGGGCCTGCTAGAACAGAAACCTTAAGTGGTGGAAAGTACTTTATAACCTTAATTGATGATTACAACAGAAAGGTGTGGGTATATATCTTAAAGCAAAAGAGTGAAGCATTCTCAAAGTTCAAGGAATGGTGCACACAAGTAGAAAACCAAAGAGGAAGAAAGCTCAAATATCTGAGAACTGACAATGGACTTGAGTATCTGTCAAATGAATTCACAGAATTTTGCAAAGAAAGGGGAATTGTGAGGCATACAGTACCATTGAATCCCCAACAGAATGGCATTGCTGAGAGGTTAAACAGGACCATTCTGGAAAAGGTCAGGTGCATGATGATAGATGCAAAGCTTCCTAAAAGTTTCTGGGGAGAAACAGTAAACACAGCCTGCTATCTCATCAACAAAACCCCCTCATCATCACTGGAGTTCAAGACATCAGATGAAATCTGGTATGGGAGGATGCCAAACTATTCAGAGCTCAAAGTATTTGGTTGCTTGGCATTCACTCACATAAAACAGGATAAACTGGACCCTAGAGCATTAAGGTGTGTTTTCCTTGGCTATCCAGAAGGTACAAAGGGTTACAGGTTGTGGTGTGTTGAACAAGGACACAAGAAATTGATCATTAGCAGGGATGTGAAGTTCAATGAAGGTATCATGGGATATCTCTCAACTGGAGAACAGTCAAAAGTTGAAGGAGTCACTCAAGAGGAAAACTCACCAGTTGAGGTGGAGGTATCAGGGGTAAGGACTCAATAAGACTTACAACCAGCAAATCCTGGAGAATCAAGTAGTTCCTCAGACAGTGAAGAAGATCAAACTGAGCAAAACAGTCTAAGAAACTACAGCCTAGCAGGAGAGAAGTCCATCCACCAAGGAGGTATGGACAAGCTGACATGGTATATTATGCTCTGAATGCTGCAGAAGCTCTTGAGTACACAGAACCACAGAATTACACAGAAGCTATTAAAGGAGTAGAAAAGAAACAATGGATCAATGCCATGATGGAAGAGATGAATTCTCTTAAGAGAAACCACACTTGGGATCTGGTAAAGAAGCCAAGTGGTCAGAAACTTATAAGCTCCAAATGGATCTTTAAGAAGAAACTGGAAATGGTAAATGGTGAGAAAATCAGATATAAAGCCAGGCTGGTAGCAAGAGGATTCACACAGAGGGAAGGGATTGATTTCCATGAAGTATTCTCACCAGTAGTCAAGTACACTTCCATCAGAATCTTGCTGGCAAAAGTCACACAAGAAAATCTTGAACTTCAACAACTAGATGTCAAGACAGCTTTCCTACATGGAGAGCTAATGGAAGATATTTACATGAAGCAACCTGAAGGCTTTGAAAAAACTGGAGAAGAAGACAAAGTATGTCACTTGAAAAAGTCTTTGTATGGGTTGAAACAAAGCCCAAGGCAATGGAACAAAAGGTTCAATGAATTCATGATAAATACTGGATTTATTAGAAGTTTATATGACAACTGTGTGTATTTTGAGAAGAATGCAAAGACAGATCAGATATACCTCTTGTTATATGTAGATGATATGTTAATTGCCAGCAAGAGTAAGCTGAAGATTCAACAGCTAAAGGAAAAGTTGAGTACTGAATTTGAGATGAAAGACCTGGGAAATGCAAAGAAAATGCTAGGAATGGATATTATCAGAGACAGAGAAGCTGGAGTGTTGTGCTTATCTCAGAAGGATTATCTACAAAAGGTGCTAGAGAGGTTCAATATGCATGAATAAAAACCATTGGTAATTCCAGTGGGGCAACAAACCAAGCTATCAAGAGATCAAAGCCCAAAAACACCTGCTGAAGAGAAATACATGCAAAATATACCTTATGCAAGTGGAGTAGGGAGTCTCATGTATGGTATGATTTGTAGCCGGCCAGATTTAGCATTTGCAGTATCTTTAGTGAGTAGGTTCATGGCAAATCCAGGAAGAGAGCACTGGGAAGCACTGAAGCAGATTCTGAGGTATCTAAAAGGAACAGTCCACTTAGGTTTGAAATATGTGAAGACAAACTCAGGAAATGAACCCTTGATGGGATTTGTGGATGCTGATTTCGCTGGAAATATAGATACCAGAAAATCTATTTCAGGGTATGTATTCACATTATATGGAACAACAGTATCTTGGAGGTCAATACATCAACCAGTAGTGGCACTATCCACAACAGAAGCAGAGTATATTGCAGTGACAGATGCTTGCAAAGAAGCTATTTGGCTAAAAGGAATTCTGAAAGACTTTGGTGTAACACAGAAGTGTGTTACAGTGTTGTGTGATAATCAAAACACATTACATCTGGTAAAACACCATGTATTTCATGAAAGATCAAAGCATATAGATGTGAAGATGCACTTTGTAAGAGATATTGTTGAAGCTGGAACAGTAGTGGTGGAAAAGGTACATACAAAGGAGAATGCTGCTGATTTCCTTACAAAATTAGTTCCTGGAGTGAAGTTTGTTCATTGCTCAAGCTTAGTCAAGCTTGAGTCATGTTTCTGAAGTAATACATGGTGGAAATTGAGGATAGGATGCACACTTTGATTTATTGAGGTGGAGATTTGTGAAGAATGGGTCAATTGCATCAATGTGTAACCAATTCTTCTTGAAATGCTGGGGTGGTTCAGGAACCGGACATATCAGCTGAAGAACCGGACCAGAGTAACAGGTTTTGGAGAAAAGCCGAAGTCATAACCACCGGTTCAGGGTGGTTATGAAGCAGTTGCAGGTGAACAGATTAGACAACGGTTTTGGGACCATTGTGAGGCAGTTGAGCTGATAACTTCATTTCCCGGATGATTTGAGCTAACTTTTCAATACAGAGCAGTGTTATATGATGTATAAATACTCAATTTACAGTTTTCCCTCTAGCTTAATCAGTATCAAGAGAGAATTGTGAGAAAAGAATTACGGTTATTCAGTTTAGGGTTCTTGACTGAGGGGTTATGTAATTCTTGAGAGATTCTTGTATTCTTGTGAAATTGATAGTGGATTGAGGTGTGTTGATCCTCCGTGGATGTAGAACAATTGTTCGAACCACGTAAAATTCTTCTGTGTGATTGTTTTTCTTTCCTGTTTGTATTTTTCTGTTTTCGGTTTTCTGGTTCGTCTGAATTGCTTCTCAGTTCTCGGCCATTGTTCTTCATTCTTTGGCCGAACGTGTTTTAGAGGATTTGAGTGTTGAATCCTTACACAAAGTTTGACGAAGCTAACAGAATTGAAGACTTCCGTCCTACTGTGGTTAGTAACTTTCTCTTTAAGCTTATTAGTAAAATAATTACCACCAGGTTGGGTTCGTTTATAAGCAATTATATCTTCTTTTATCAATATGGCTTTGTTCCAGGAAAGCACATATATGATTGTATAGCCCTTGCTTCTGAATGTGTTAATAGTCTTTATAGGCAGAGGAGTACTAATAACGTGGCTTTTAGGATTGATATTCACAAAGCTTTTGATACTGTTAGTTGGAATTTTTTTTATCTCTGTGCTTAACTGCATGGGCTTTTCCCCGTGTTTTTGTTTCTTGGGTTCGTACTATTCTGAGTTCTTCTAGACTATCGATTATGTTGAATTGCTTGCCATATGGATACTTCTCTTGTTCGAGAGGGGTTCGTCAAGGCGACCCTCTCTCCCCTTTGTTGTTTTGTATTGCATAAGACATTCTTGGTAGAATGATTGGTGTTGGTATTGTCAATGGCCTTGTCCAGCCGACACTTGCTAGAAATATCATTGGCTGCTCTCCATTTCTTTTTTATGCAGATGACATACTCGTTACCTCGTTTGCTTCCGTGGACAGTATCATAGAGCTGCGATTTTTTTTATGATTATGGTACCATGTCGGGGCAGCATGTTACCATATCCAAATCCCAAGTTTTCATAGTTGCAAGGCGACGAGAAGCTTCAGACGGTCGGTCAAGTTAATTACAGGCATGAATGAGGGTCTTCTTCTAACTCGTTATCTCGGAGTTCCTTTATTTAGAGGCACTCCTAAAGCACATGACTTTCGACCCCTTACATAATTGATCATTAGTAAATTCTCAAAATGGAAAGGTATGACGTTTTCTATGGCTGGCCGAGCATGTTTGATCAGTTATGTTGTCACAAGCAGCTTTATTCACTCTATGATGATCTATAAATGGCCTTCATCTGCTCTTAAGAAGGTGGAGATTTCCATGCAAAATCTTCTTTGGGCGGGAAACGTGGATAAGCCAGGAATTTTTAATGTCGCTTGGAGCAAAATATGTTCCCCTACGGATGAAGAGGGTCTTGGGATTCACTGTATTCGTATTGCTAATGAGTCTTTCCTTTTTAGACTCAGTTGGGATGTTTTTACTTTGCCTGCGCCTGACATGGCTTTTCTTCGAACTCTATGGCATATGCAAGCAGGGGTTCTGCATAGGAGATAGGTGAAATCCTCCATTTTTTATGGATTCGGAGAACTCTTATCGAATTATGCCGGGATATTAGATGGCTTCCTGGTCAACGTTCTAGTGTCAGGTTTTGGTTGGACAATTGGCTCGGATATGTGATAGCGGATCATCTTCGCATTCCTGCTCACTGCCACATATATTTGCAACAAAGGATCACGGAGTATAGGATGAATGATGCTTGGTGTTTCGAGGAGGTCTTCTTTCATTAGCATCGTAATATTGCTCAAGACATTCTTCATTGTGTCTTCATGGACTCGGACCAACAAGTTTGGACTTCACATGATTATGGTTGACTCACATCCACGCTTGTTAATGCTCATTTGCATGTTAAATTCCAGGTTACATCTAGGGGACAATGGATATGGAGCGATTTCGTCCCACCTTGTCGTACATATTGTATCTGGAAAGTTGTACATTTGCATCTTCCCGCCTGGGAGGTCCTGCATGACCGCGGATTTCAAGGGCCTACGATGTGCGTCTTCTGTTGTCAAACAGGGGAGGGCTTGGATCACATTCTTTCATCTAGTCCTTATTCTCTTGTTATTCTTCGTTGTTTGTGTTGGGCTTTTGATATTGAGCTTGATTTTAATATGGGGTTTCATAGTTTGTTATTGCAGGCTATATCTTTGCCTTTTGGTTCACAGTTAGGTGCTTTATGCAGTGCTGCCTTTGTTACTTATGTCTAAGCCATATGGGCTACGAGGAATAGTGCCACGTTTGATGACAGTTTTTTGCAGCCCAGGGACGTGATGGCGTGCATTTGGGTGGCCATACAAGAGGCATCTTCATTTCTGGTGGGTTACATGCTTAATTCAACTGTGGAACTTGTATGTTTGCAACGTCTTTGGGTCCGACCTATTCCTCGGCGGCATCAACGGGTTGTTTCGGTATTTTAGGTCCCACCTCCTCCAGGGTGGGTGAAGATCAATACTGATGGTAGTGCTACTAGTGCTCCCCACTATTTGTATGGGGCCGGGTGTAATTTTTTGGAACTCTAGAGGGTTTTTCCAAGGATGTTTCACTATATCATTTGGTAGGAGTTTCGCTTTTGAGGCCGAGTTTGGGATGGCTATTCTTTCTTTAGAGATTGTATATGATAGGGATTGGACTCGTCTATGGTTGGAATGTGACTCTAGTATTGTGGTTAATCTTTTTCACACCTTTTCGGACATGGTCCCATGGAAACTCCTTCTTCGGTGGAAGAGGGTTTTGCAGCGTTTGAGTGGTATTGAGTTTATGATCACGCATGTCTTCAGGGAAGGTAATAAGTCGGTTGATGAGTTGTCCAAACTTCGGCAAGACTTTGGTTTCAATACCCACCTGCTCATATTGCTGATATTGCTTATAAAGATTTCTGTTCAGAATATTTTCGCTTTTGTTGATTTATTTTATTGTTGGTACTCTTTTTCCTAATCATGGATTTTTCTCACTGGGTTTTGCCATGCTTAGGTTTTAATGAGGCCAGCTTAGGGATAAGTTACCGTGTTGTGGTTCTCGTCATTAGTATGTTATTTCTAGGGTTGGCTTGTAATCCCCTTTTGATACTTATTTTTTCCTTTACTTTGTTACATACATTCTTTTCAATTTAAGAATCAATTAGCGCTCTCTCTCTCTCTCTATATATATATATAATATATATATATATATATATTATATTTTTCATGCATACTTTAAGAAAATACTTTTTAGCTAGAAAATAAGTATTTATATTGATAGGAAAATTGTATGGTTATCTAATTCCAAAGCATGAACTTTCAAACATTCTCTTATTTAATTAGAAGGAAATAATACAGACAATCCTTTATTTTCTAAAAATATTAATACTCTTACATCAATATTATTTGAAACCATAATAAATCTAATTCGAGGTTTATTTAGAATATAAGTATGGTGGAATTAACGAATTAAGAATGCATGTATACATAAAATGGTGAGTTACACAACAGGATCAAACAATAGAGCCGATAAGCGGCGTTTAATCCATTCACTCTGAACTCCAAGGCCATCTCCATGTTGGTACATATATTGTCCAGTTGTTGCAAGATCAGCTGCACATCTAACAAAATCTCTTGAGAATGGAGAATCTCCTGCATTTTGTATTTCTTTATTCAACTTTTTCCAATTTTCACGTATCAGAGCCCTTATATGTTCAACAGCCTCTGCTCTGCTAGCACCCGTTTCTTTCATGTAACACTGAATTGATTTTGGGACATCACCTCTTTCCATCTCATCCTAAAATCATTTTTCACAAACACCAAGAATTTAATTGCAACAGTTGAACTTGTATGTATATACATATATTTAAAGATGAGAGGAATTAATCATTAATTAAAAATACGAACCGGTGATGTTCCAAGATCATTGGCAAGACGTAGAATAATTGATGAGCATCGGATCATATCATCAAACTGAAACAAGCTTTGAACTGCGTCCTTCTCAATTGGATTGATCATTGCAAAGAATTCATGGGACAACATTACAGGGCCTCCTACAGAATACCAAGCGACGTTGATATATTCTTCCAGTTTTGGTGCATCACCTTTTGAGTACCATTCTACCTCCGGCATGTATGACTTGCATAAACCAGCCCACTGCAGCAGTAATAAATAAGAGCCTAAAATGTTGGACTATTTCGTCTTAATTAATTACTATAACAACATATCCAACATTAGAAATTAAAGTTAGAATAATGAACAAAAAATCAAAGAGTAAGGGAGTCGTAATTAATTACTAATTTTCGTAGATATGGAATGAGAAGAAATCTTTGTTCTTTGAGAACATGATATGCCATCTCATCTACAAAGTTGTTGAGTGCTAGAAAACACATTTGCATATAGTACGGGAGTTGGTCTATTGCTTCAATATCCCATCTGAAAAGGAAAATAAGAGGAAGAGACAACATGTTATGAAGAGATCTACCAAGGTTCCATTTAAACTAAATGTGTTAAAGTGGTATTAGTCATTCTTCAGTAATATATTTTGGAGTATATTACACAAACACACACATATATATACATATATACGTATATATATTACAAGATGACTTTAAAGGTGATACATTGTAATAGTAACAATTACTAACCTTTGAATAATATTGTTGAAGGCGTGGAGTTCTTCATATGTACCATAGACATCAAATATATCATCCATTACGGTTATTAAGATGTTGACCTTAGCGCTGATTATTCTTGCATATCCGTATTGAGGCAGAGACATCTCTCCAAGACCCCACGCATAACACTCCACCAATCTGTCTCTTGCAAATGGTAGCTTCTTCGACAGGGTTGTTTTCTCCCACCATCTATTTTATTTATAATTTATGCATAATAATAAAATATAATTAGAAGTGAAAATCTTTTCTAATAAAGCCCATAATATATTAGATCTCATATTACGTTTACATATTCAATTTGTATTCTATCCCACTAATACATGTGATACACTCCTTTCGTCTCATAAAAATCAACTTACAGTTATTTTTACATAAATTAAGAAATAGTAGTAAATATAATTACGACATTATATTTATACTCTATTTTCTATATGCCCTAGCCCCTAAATCTTATTTATTATTTAAATATGTTTAGTTGAATCGGAGAATATCAAGACATATTAATGATGTGGTTGCACTACAACAATAGAAGTCTTTTGCATAAGACTTTTTGACACCACAATTGTGGTCACTAATATTAAGTTATTTGTGACCACTTGTTGTCACAAATCTCTTTACAAATTATTTGAGATAACTTTAAGACTACTTTTAGAGACAACTAGTTGTTGCAAAAAATATTTGAGACGCATTTGAGACCACTTTTGTGGTCACAAATATATTATTTGCGACGGAGTTATTGAGACGACAATAAAGTTGTGACAAATACTCATAAATTGTAACAAATACTCATTATTTGAGATCACTTTGTTTAAGTTGTGGCAAATACTCATTATTTTTGTGGTCTCAAAAGACCCTTTTCCTTGTGTAGTGTTGATATAATAAAAGTTCTATCTTTGTGGGGATGGACTAAAACGGAAATCAAGTTTATCTTGGTGCAACAAAGAGAATGCATTTACTGAATGAAACAGAAGTATAAAATATTTGATATTGACTTTTTCGGGGCATCACCTTAAGACATCTTTGAGTTCCTCAAGGTATGTTGCTTGAAGAATGTTGAAGTCCAATTTTGCAAGTTGAAGAACAATAGGGTTGGTGTGGGGTTGACTTTCATAGGCATCTATGAACCATCTTGCATTTAGCGTTTGATTCCTCCAATGAAGTGGAAGATCCAAAGCATTGCGCACCATCAGCGCTAGATGATCATCATCTATACCGTTATCATCAAGCTTTTTCTGCAAAAAGTAGGTGGAAAACTCTCTTGCTACTTCCAAACTCTCTTCACCCTCAGTCAACAGGAAAGAAGCTTCGTATAGTTGTAACAATCCTTTTGTATCTTCCGCCAGGCTTGCGTTGAACTCACACTTCTCGTTCTTGAATCGATCAAATATATCTGCGGCCAACAAATGTATCTATATCAGTTCTACCCCCACCTACTGTGGGCATATGTTATTGTGCATATGAGTTGATGTAATTAATCTGATAAAAAAAATTAACTAATTTAATTTATCCAAAATTTTGGTATGACATATTTACAGATCAATAATGAACACATAAACATGTGCCAACGGTAAGTAGGAGAGTGTTTCCGTTGGTGTGAATGTATATGTAATAACACTTTCAACTTATTTAAAACAAAATTGACATTTAATTATAGGACCTTGGGAGACACTAAAACCATGTTTTCTGAGGAGTCTGAAGTGTAGAGCCGTTGAGTACAAATCCATTTCCTGTTGGTGCAGCATGGAACTCAAGATTTGTTTAATTTGGCCATCAAAGTGATAAGATATTCCCAGCTTCTGCAAATTATCTATCAACTCCAATCTTTTAGCATCCTCCATTTTTTCCTCGAGCAATATTCTCACTTGCAAAATCAGCTCAGAAGCCCTTTTCAAATACCTCTCCCCCTATAAATTGTGTTTATATTTAGTGCTTCTTTTTAATTAGCACTTATAAATATTTTCTGACAGTAAAAAAGGTACAAAAAATAATGTATAAAAAACAATAGAAACCAAAATTCTCGAAAAAAGTCGGCATATTCAATTAACATATATAGGGAGTTGGGTAGGATTATTGTTATACATATATATAATTATGTGAGCATCCTTAGTATCTGCTTATGTGACATATTGCCATGTCCCTGCCGCATAAGCAGGTACGCCCAAGGTGATCGTAGGGGCAAAATCTATCCTATCTGAGTGGGTAGTGCTCCACTTGAATAATCCATTATACATTTAAAAAATGTATGAAGATCAAAATAAAATAGACTATTAAATCCCCATACACTATCCAAGTGTATGATGGATCGTCCATTCACGTACTACCCAGGTGGGTAGCATAGAATAAGCCGATCATACGAGGTGTGAAGGCACACTGTAAAAAAAAAAAAAAAAAAAGGTATCTTTTGTCATATTTAATTGCAAAAATTGATGTCTCTAACTATACATTCATGTTACAAGTTATTGTCACAAAATGCTCTACAAATTAATCATCCCTTTTTAAACCTTTTTTAGAGAAGTTGTTGCCAAAAATACTTGAGACACTCAAATACTATTATTTGCAACCAAATTATTAAGAAGATTAATTAGTGACGACATATTATCTCTAATAATATAGTTTTTCGAAATATCTATTATTTGAACATTATTCTTGTAATGACATAACATTTCTAATTTCCACATATATAGTATCTACTCTCTTCTTTTCAAAATAAATGTCGTTTTAATTTTTTTTTTTTTTTTGTAAAAATTAAGTATTGATTACACGAAATTTAATGATAGCAAAGAGAGCATTTTTTAAAATTGAAATAATATTTTTTTACGATCCAGCACAGCCTTACGTTATTGTGTCATACTGAGATTAGATGAATAATTATCTCAAATATTGTTTTAAATATTTTATGTATTATTAAATAAAAATGTGATGTTAATAAAAACATTTTTTATTTTTGCTTACTATATATTGAGTACTTAGCTTTACACGGTTACACCGATGCACATATATGAAATAAACATACTAATGACACAATTGTCTTTGAAACTTATACTCTCTCTATATATATGCATGTACAATTATATTTAACTTTCAATGTATTGATTTCAAATTCGATTTCTGATTTTGAAAGTCCACATCATATAAAATTCATTTAATTTGATATATTTTGTGATATAAAAAAATAATCAATTAAATTAAGTATGTTGTATAGGATAAGATTAGAAGAATTATAATTTTTTTGTTATAACGATATTAATTTTAACCTGCCTACTTGTCATTTTAGTTTGTCTCACCTTAACCTGTCTACCCCATAAATAGCAAATTTCTCTCACAATCTCCACCCTCAAAATCTTTATTCTCAATCTCCACCTTTAAAAAAGTCAAAGATTCCACAAAATTTGCTTTTTCTTAATCTCCGTGCCCGGTCAACCTAGGCAGGTTAAGCCGGGACGGAGGGAGTACTTATTTTGAAACGGGGAAGTATTAAATAAACTAAAGATGAGAATATGTACCCTGTATTCACTGGTCAAGGACTGAATATAATCGAAATCCCAAAGGGCAGGAGTATAGTTTCCAGATCGTCGTATAGTCGCGACCTGATCGTCGAGAGGCATAGCACTGCACTTGACTGAAGTGCAGGGCTTCGCCACGACGGTCGGTGGAAGGGTAGAAGAGACATTCCACAGTTTTGAAGCAGCAATGTTCATCCTACCAACATACTTACCTGAATTGCAGGGATTTGCTAAATTCAGTATGATGGTAGACATTTTGGGTTGATTAATTTGTGTTTATATTGATTTACTTTCTATTACAAGTGAGTGAGGACAGTGATGTACATTTATTCATGCATGGGGTTTCTATTTATAGTGCATGTTTTGTTGGGGTTAGGGGTAGGGGTGTAAATGAGTCGAGTCGAGTACTGGCATCATCGAGCTCGAGCTCGACTATAAGGTTTCAGGTTCGAGCTCGATCGAGTTCATTTTTTTCAAACTCGAGCTCGGTTCGGTAGAAACTCATTAAGTTCGGAATCGACTCGACTCGACTCGATTCATGCAAAATAAAATATAAAAAATACATTTAAATTGAAAACATTAATGATACTACAAATCGTTGTTAATGGGACCTTATAGAATTAGAATATATCTATACTTATGTCAATTCTAAAGGGTAAACTAACAATTTAACATAGGCTCGATTAAGCTCGCGAGCTTTTCAAGTCGAGTATCAATGAACTCGAGCTCGAACTCGATACCTACTCGAGTAGCTCGAGCTCGACTCGATTTCGATCGTTTTGTTAGTCGATCTCGAGTGACCTCGCGAGTTGTCTCGGCTCATTTACACCCCTAGTTGGGGATGACTGGAATATTGTTGGTTGGGGATAGTGGCTGGGGTTAGTGGCTGAGAGAGTAAAAAAATGATGTTTGTTTGGATGGTTGGGATAGTGATTATAGTGTAGGATATAATTTTTAATTGTGAAATATGATGTGATGTGTGTAAGAGTTTGTTAATGGTTGGATCAACCTGTGTAAACAATCATAGGGAGGGATTGGGCCAACCCCGATCAAACATACCCATAGTATTTAAGGTGATATGTAATTAAATGCAAACCCAAATTCAATTTAGGCGTCTGCTGTCTACAGTACTTTTGCATTAATTTGGTTATGGGTTTGATAAACGATTAACGTAGTACTCCGTACAATAATAACTCTGCTGTCTACAGTCTGCAGTACTTTTATGTTAACGTAAATTTTTTTTACTTAGAATTTTAACATTATATTTTTTATAAATTTCTTTTAATAGAAGATATTTGTATTAATATAACCAGACACAAATATAAAATTCTGAGCTTAAAATCCAAACATGAGGGGAATAAAGAAAAAACAATATATTGCAGCACTATAAGTTTGTAAATTAAAAAATTCGATCAAACTGGATAGTAATTACTATTGCTATTTTCTTGATGAAACCAACGGATTAAAGCACTCAATACCATGAATGCTTGCACGGTGACAAAAGTAACCACAAGAATCTAGAAATGCATCAACCAATGCTCTAATGATCTAACCGCCATCAACATTATGATAGTTTACACGGTAGTCCAACAAAGAAACATTTTTAGGTAGCGAAAAAGTCAGTAATAACAAATAGTCAAGAACACTTTATTTAAGATGACATTTGATCACTAATTGTGGAACTACCGTGGAAACAAAACCACGTTGCAAATAATTAATTTATTTGAGATGTTGCAATAACTAATTAGCTCTAAAAATATGTGTATCTTATAATAACTTGTCATAACATAAGCTTATTTTTAGAGATAACATTTATCGTCTAAAATGATGTCTGGAATTTTTTTATTGTAGTAACGATATTTCTTTAAAAGAAATTACGAGAGTTCATTTAGCTCATCAAACAAACAAATTAATTAGTGAGTAGCTATTTCACATCATGTGATTCATTTAAAGTAAGGCTGGCAGTCGTGACTTTTAATTGGGGGCGATTTTTTTTCAAGTAATTGTCAAAATTCTTGTGGGGATGATAAAAACATATGTAGCTATAATTACATGATATACATATATAGTATTCTAAAAGACGTTAGTTGAAAGATAATCTCGTGTTCAGTCAGAATTTTAGTAGAATTAAGTAAGATTTAAACGAAATTAAGTGGAGACAAATTGTGAAAAGGATATAGAGAACCAAAAATAATTTCCTATATAGAGAGACACCTAATTAAAAGTAGATAACTTTCAGAAAATATTGGGTATGTTTACTTAAGGCTGTAGAGTGCTGGGCCAAATCTGGCTAAAGGAATTTATGAGTATGCTTTATCGAAATTTGAGCCATTAAATCTACTGAGTCAAGCCTTAAGTAAACATAGCCATTATATATGCAGAATACTTGCAAGTACTCCATTAAATCTAGCACGTGGGAGAGTGGGAAAAAGGCTGGTAAGTGGTACTAAGCATGTCAATGGGCGAATCAGATCGGGCTTCTTATTTTCTTTTTCTTTTTTTTTTTTTTTAATCTTGCCACAAATAACTCAACTTTCCAAAATAATTCCTCCATATATTTTTTTATGTATAGTAATATACATACTTTTATATTTCTGTATATACCTATAATTATCTGTTACTAATATAAAAGTATGAATTGTTTATTTCTATTTTTGGTTTCGTCGTTTCTTGTGACACATATAATATCCTTGCAAAATAATAAATTTTAAAGATAGATAAGTAATTTAACAATTATTATAATTATCTTCACTACAAGAAATATTATTAATAGTGACTGATTTTAGTGACGGACAATTTCCGTCACAATCTAATTACGGACTAGTGACGGAATAGTCACGGATAGAGACTACAAGAGTGTTTGATTATTAGCAACGACTTAGTGACGGAATCATGACGGAATTTAGAGACGAAAAAAAATCCGTCATTAAACCGTAGTAACAAAGGGTGCTAAAAATGTGGGAATAAAATATTTTAAGGTTGTGACGGAAATATTTCGTCATTAATCATGTATCGACGGATTAGTGACGGTATTTTAGCCGTTGCTATTTAGTGACGGAAAATATTCCGTCATTAATCTTGTATTGACGGATTAGTGACGGAATTTTAACTGTTGCTATGTAGTGACGGAAAACATTCCGTCATTAGTCTTGTATTGACGGATCAGTGACGGAATTTTTTCCGTTGCTATGTAGTGACGGAAATTCCGTTGCTATGTAGTGACGGAATTTTTTCCGTTGCTATGTAGTGACGGAAAATATTCCGTCATTAGTCTTGTATTGACGGATTAGTGACGGAATTTTAACTGTTGCTATGTTGTGACGGAAAATATTCCGCCATTACTTAATGCCCATGTAAAATGATGTTTATTTAATGACAGAATTGATCGTCATTAACTAATGACGGAAATTTCCATCACTATACCCGAAACCATAGTCATAAATATTTCTCGAGAATAAATCGCGAGTTATATATTGAAAGTGATATTTCCGTTAATATCGTGAGTTTCAAAACATGTCGTGATATTCACGCTGTTTTCGTGAGAAATATATTTCTCTCGCGATAAATTGGTTTAGTCTATTTGAAACAAATTAATAGACATAAAATTTAATTAGAAAAATTGAGTAACTAAAGAAAATTGACTTATTTAAACCCAATTGATGAGGAGAAAATTTTCCATTTTTCTTTTCCGAATAAAACTCGAATAAAAAATTATTAGTGATGCTAAATAATATCCGTATTCATATTTTGTTACTAAACCCAAAACGACACCATTCTGGTTGGTGATTTACGCTTAAAATAAATACAATTGTAATATGCGAGCAAAAGATTTGAACCTTGGACTTGGTGGAATTAAATCAAACTACTTACCACCAAGCCACTTGTTATTATATTAAGTATTCATTTATTGTTTACTTATTTATCTTATTTGACTTTCAGATTTTCTATTACCTAGGGTTCAATCAAGATTATACCTTAAACGACATCGTTTTGTCCATCATTAATTAGGAACGGAAATTTCCGTCACTATCCAAACGACGTCGTTTTAGACCTCCCGTGCTTAAAAAGTTAAAAGTGCAACATGCTAGCCTCGAACCCTTGACCTGGTGAAAATAAAGCAAGCTGCTTACCACTAGGACACTTCTTATAATATTGAGGATCCTCTACTTGTTTTTTAGATATTGGTTTTTCTACTTTCAAATCTCCCTAAACTTTCTCACGCCACACTCTCCTTCTCCCTAAACTTTTTCACACCAACACTCTAGGATTCTTCACGCCACTCTCTTCTTCTCCCTAAATTTTGTCACGCAAGTTGCTCGAAATTCGGTAAACCCTAGAATTCTTCACGCCAGCGTTCTTCTTCTTCTCATTTTGCTCAATCCTCCATTATCGATCCTTGCCAAGTTCTGACAGTCGTTCCCCTTCTCGATCTTCTCCGACGAAAGTTCAATTCGGCCATAATCATGTGATAGAAAAACAGGCTGACTGAGTTTAATCAGGTAAAGTTCATTTTAATTCCACATTATCTTTGTAGATATCAGATTTAAAGATTGCAAACTTGAGCTTTTTTTTTTTTTTTTTTTTTTTGTTGATTCAAAGCAGAGGCATAGAAATTGTGTAGAACCCTAGAAATTCAGTAGGAAGGAAATATAGGATTCAATAATTGGTTTAAAATAAACAGTGGACAATTTACATTTAATCGTAGGAAGCTGCTAATTAGTTTAATACAATTTGACTTGGATTTGTATGAATGTCTGATTGTAGCAGTATTACCATTTGCATCTTAATAAATTAATAGGTTCAAGCTGATTCAGATTGTAAGTTTTTCAAAATAAGTCGAAAATTTTGGGTGTACATTTTTACAGGTGCGAGAATGAAATTTGACTTTTGATTTTATAAATTTAGTAAAAAATCTTTGGAACTTAGTTTTATGAATGTGTACTACTCCAAATTTTCGTTTTATTTAATTTCTTCGCGAATATGAATTTTTGTAATCTATATACTAAGGAATGTATCTTTAATCAGTCGTGCTAATGTTTAAACTATATGTTTTGATACTTATTAGATATTTGATTACAAAACTACATTTTATGTTGAACGTTTTACAACTTTGATAGATTGACATGTACGTTTATCACATTATATAATGGTTGCTACGGATTTTAAAGTTTATTAAGTGTAAATTAATTGTCATAACAGATTCTACATTAAATATAAATAAAATTATAGAAAGAAAATTAGATAGTATAGTGACGGAATAAAGACGGATTTTTTTTTTTTGTAACGGAATAATTCCGTTACTAATATAGGCAAGATAGTGACGGAAATATTCTGTCATTAATTTGTGACGGAAATATTCCGTCATTAATCCTGTAGTGACGGACTAGTGACGGAATTTTAGTCGTTGCCATTTAGTGACGGAAATATTCCGTCACAATTTTATGACGAATTTTTTTAGAATTGTGACAGAATTTCCGTCACTACACTAGTGATGGAATGAAAAATCCGTCATTATCGGTTTAGTGACAAAGGTTTTTGTAACAAAACATTTCCGTCAGTAATCCGTCACTACTCCTTCATTGTGACGGAATTTTTCAGTTTAGTGACGAAAATTTCCGTTGCAGTCGGTGATTTTTCTTGTAGTGCTTCTTATCTTTTTCCAATACCAATATATCCAACAGAGATCCAAATTTATTAGGGATAGATAAGTAATTTAATAATTATTATAACTATCTTCATATCTTTATCTAATATCAGAATATCTAAACTTCTAATATTATTTATTAATAATTATTACTATTAATTTATTACTATCTATATCTAGACTATTATAAAAGTGTGTTAAGTTTTGACAATTTTCAGCTAATTTTCGTTTGACCAATTTTAATAACAAAGTAAGTTGTTAGTTCGCTTTATCTTTTGCACTCAAAATAATTGTAAATCTAACTTACTTCCATGTCATATTATAGTTGCACGACGTGACCCTTTAAATGGCAAGTAACTATAAGCGCATCGAGAATCAAGTCTCGATGCACCAAGTGTTATCCATGTTATATTATTAATTTTGATTTCTTAGATTTCGAAAATAATTAATTGGAAACGTATTTTTTTATTTTTTATTGTTTACATTATTATCATTTAGGATTGATAAATTAGGAAGAATATTAGTTAAATCAATTTCGTTATACGAAAAAAAAAATATATGATAATACAAATCTTGAAATAATACGAAAATTGGTTGTAGTTTAGTTGGTAAAGGATCTAGTAACCTGGGTCAATGGCTAGCTAGAGGATTGAAGAAATCACAATCTTTTTAAAATGGTAAAATGCACAGGCCTCATAATTTAATTATTTTGTGTGAGGTCCCTAAGTGATTTTAAAATTGCATGATACTCCTACATGTTTTAATAGTTCAACCTAATATCCCTTTTTCGATGTGAGGAGAAGAGGCGGATGTGTTAAACAGCTCAGATGTAAAGTCCAACAATAGTTGGATTCTTGACTCAGGTTGTACATTCCATATGAGCCCTCATAGACACTGGTTTAATGACTACAAGGAGCAAAACTTGGGGTCAATCATGCTTGGAAATGATCAATCTGTGATTGGTATTGGAAGTATAAAGATCAAAGTACATGATGGTTCTCTGAAAGTCTTGACTGATATGAGACACATTTCCCAATTAAAAAGGAACTTAATTAGTCTGGGCACTCTTGAAGGCAAGGGATGTAGTTTCCAATCGAAGAATGGATGTTTGCTGGTTAACAAGGGGTCAAAACTTGTAATGAAGGGAATCAAGAAGTCCAGTTTATATTATCTACAAGCTGAGATAGTGCTTGGTGAATCAGAGATTGATCAAGGTGATGAATCAATTTTGTGGCACAACAGGCTGGGCGACATGAGTAACCATGGACTTGTTGAGTTACAGAAGCACGAACTATTGAAAAGTGATAGAAAATTTCACCTCGAAGCATGTGAGAGCTGTGTATTAGGCAAAAGCAAGAGGTCTCCATTTCCAGTTGGAAGGCACATTTCTAAAGCACCATTAGACTATGCCCATGTTGACTTATGGGGGCCAGCAAGAACAGAAACCTTGGGTGGAGGAAAGTATTTCTTGCATATAATAGATGATCACTCAAGAAAGCTATGGATTTATATCACTCGAACCAAGGATCAAATGTTTAGATAGTGGATGCTCTCCCAAAATTTGAACCTTGCTCGGTCATTTGAGTATACAGGTCCTTGCTTCTCTTGAAGAATGAGAGTGCTCTCTTGTTAGCTCCCAATTCTAGAAGATATCTGTAGCATGCTTGCACCATTTACCCACAGATGGGTACATTGTCGACATTATATGCAAAAAAATTAGTGAACAAGATAAGTACATTGTGCACTAATAACTTTTCCTAATTTTCAAATAGAAAAGAAATAGAAACCTTAACAATTATGTGAGAAACGGATTTACCTGATTAAAACTTCGATATACTTCTTGTAAATAAGGGAGTTGGTACGGTGAGATAGTTAAGACTTGTCATCAATTGGACTTTATTAGGAACCCGACATTGGGATATTATTCTTCTCTCTCTATATTATTTTTCGTGCCATACAAAGTAAGTTTTTAGCAAAAAACTGAATAATTACATTGATAGGAAAAATCAAAGAAAGTGTGCGATTATCTAATCTGAAAGCATGAATATTCCAACATCCTCTTATTTAGTTTTGGTAACTAGAAGAAAATAGTCTAAACATTCCTTTATTTTCTTTCAGTATTAATACTCTTACATCAATATTATTCGAATCTAGTTCCAAGTTTATTTTAGATATGTGTATGGTGAAATTAAGCATGTATATGGAAATGTGGGCTACACAACAGGGTCAAACAGTAGAGCTGAAAGGCGGCGTTTAATCCATTCACTCTGAACTCCAAGGCCATCTCCATGTTGGTACATATATTGTGCAGTTGTTGCAAGATCCGCTGCACCGTTAACAAAATCTCGTGAGAAGTGAGAATCTCCTGCTATTTGTATTTCTTTATTCAACTTTTTCCAATTTTCACATATCAGAGCCCTTATATGTTCGACAGCCTCTTCTCTGTCAACACTTGTTTCTTTCATGTAACATTGAATTGATTTTGGGACATCACCTCTTTCCATCTCATCCTAACATCATTTTTCTCAAAAAAAAAAAAAAAAAAAAAAAAAAAAAAAAAAAAAAAAAATTAGTTGCAGCAATTGAATTTGTATATATGTATATATGTGTGTGTGTGTGTGTGATATAAACATATATATAAGCTAAGAGGAATTAAGTATTGATTGATACTACAAACCGGTGATGTTCCAAGATCATTGACAAGGCGTAGAATAATTGATGAGCATCGAATCATATCATCAAACTGAAATAAGCTCTGAACCGCATCGTTCTCAATTGGATTTGTCATAGCAAAGAATTCATGGGACAATATTACAGGACCTCCTACGGAATACCAAGCAAAGTCGATATATTCTTCTAGTGTTGGTGTATTGCCTTTGGAGTACCATTCTACCTCTAGCATGTATGACTTACATAAACCTGCCCACTGCAACAGTAATACAAAAGCCTCAGATATTGGATTGTTTCTTAATTAATTACTGTATCAACATATCAAACATTATAAACTAAAGTGAAAAATATGATGAGTAAAAAATCAAAGAAAGTACGGGGGTTGTAATTAATTACTATTTTTCTTAGATGTGGAATGAGAAGAAATCCTTGATCCTTAAGAACTTGATATGCCATCTCATCTACGAAGTTGTTGAGTGCTAGAAAAATCATTTGCATATAGTATGGGAGTTGGTCTATTGCTTCAACATCCCATCTGAAATAGAAAATAAGAGGAATATGCATCACGTTATGAGGAAATCTATACAAAGTTACATTTAAACTAAATGTGGTGAAATTGGTATTATTCATTAATTCTTTAATAAGAGTATATATTTTGGAGTATATTTACACGCGCGCGCGCACACACACACACACATATATATATATATATATATATATATATATATATTACAAGATGAATTGAAAAGGTGCTGGGTTGCAATAGTAATTGGTCACAATGACTAACCTTTGAATAATGTTGTTGAAGGCGTGGAGTTCCTCATACGTACCATAGATATCAAACATATCATCCATTACTGTTATAAATATGTTGACCTTGGTGTTGATTTTTCTTGCATATCCATATTGAGGCAGAGACATCTGCCCAAGACCCCATGCATAACACTCGACCAATCTGTCTCTCGCAAATGGCAGCTTCTTCGACAATATTGTTTGCTCCCACCATCTTTTTTGTAGTATTATGCATCAAAATCCATATGTATTTAGAAGGAAAAAAATAAGTTAGTATACTACATTTCCTATTGCAATACAATATGCAATTTGTATTCTATCCCACCAATACATGTTACATGCTTCTTCCGTCTCACAAAAAGACTTATAGTTATTTTTGGTAATGCCCGTAAATGATAATATTATTAAATTAAGCTCTATCTTTTCTTAGGGTCTAATTATATATATTTTTAAAACTATTTTATAGTTTATTATTGAAATCATGTTCTAGAATCAAAGTCCAAGCTCATGGTTTTCTTTATTGAACAACAAAACACAATCCTAGTCTAATTCGAAATACTAAAACTCTAGGAATATAGCTATATAAATGAGATTCAAGTCATAAATCAATACCACTACAAATAATCTGATTTTCATATTTTCCCAAATATTTTCTTCTGCGGACTGTCTCTAAATCTCAACTCCTCCCAATATATAGGTATTCCGTTTTAAAATTTCAAAAAAAAAAAAAATACAAATCATGAAATTTAACTATGTTGTCTTTTCCTATTTCTACAATGATTTTCTACTACTCAAGCACATAATCTAAAATTTTAATTTCTCTATTCTAATTCACAAAATTTGAAATATATATTTACAGTTGCTCCAAAATTTTAAATATGTTATTCATATACGTGTGTTTTATCCTATATTAAAATTTCAAAGGGATGGACCCACTATTTTTCGAGTTATTAAGTTTTTCCTATAGCTGTGTAGAATTTTATGTTTCAACACTTCCAGATTTAAAATTCAAAATCTATAGTTATACATCTTATAAATTTCCGAGATTGGAATATAATCTAAGGGGGACTGTTGAATAAAACTATTTTTTTATTTTTTATTCCTCACGGTTTATTAGATAAAATTTATGTATAAACTAATGCACAGTGAATCAATACTTACATGAGTTTTCTATCTCTTTCAAGATCATTTTCAAAATTTTCTAAAATCTATACGAAGCCCAAAATTCTCAATTCCACAAATATCATAGATGTTAAAGACAAAGATAGGTTAATCTTATAACTGGATAAAAAAGAGAACGAGGCAAACAAAAGCTAACGGGAATCTGTATCTGCATACAAAGTTTTTTCTATTTTTCAAGGTGGAGATTTCTTTCTTAATGAGTTTGTTTGTCTGGTGTAAATGCTCTGGATGTGATGTTAATATCCAAGTACAACATTCCATATGCTATAGGAAACTGGTTATATGTCATGCTAGCGCTATTGTTGAGCTATGCTATGCTCAACAGACAATAAGTTTACTATGTTGGCCAACATCTATTTTTCTATGTTGCCAACTTGCCAACATGAATTGTATTTAAGTTCGACAAACTTGCGCCACTGAGTCTGTGGCTTGCTCACCCCATCCTATATTTCAGTTTCTATAGGTTACTCAAAGCTTGGTGGAGGTACGAGGAGCATGTAGATTTTATTAGTCAAAGGTTCTAAAAATGTATGTATTCTATTTGAGTGATAATTTATTTTCCTGTGGATGTTTGAGTAAAAAATTTGACTTTTACTAAAGGTCTGGTATTTATATTTTGAGTCAAGTTGTAGAGTTTGTTCAAATTACGCTTCTGCCAAACTATTCAGTTCTACGGATTTTTTTCTTATTATTATTCAACTTATGTTTTGAATTGGTTATTTTTCGAAATTATATTATTTTACCTTCAAAGGTGTCTATTCAATTGATTAATAAATTTTACATCCTAAGTTAGAAACGTGTACAACTCACATCCCCTAAAAATGTCTTATTTAATGTTATGAAAATCTGGGTGTAACATTTTTATACGATTTAACAAATGGAAATGGACAATTAATCATAAACTTAGTATAATAACTGTTGTATTTTTGTGGGATGAACTAATTGAATGAAAATCAAGTATATCTTTGTAGGACAGAGAGAATATATTTATTTGAAGGAAACAAAAGTACAAGATATTTGATATTGGATAACCTTAAGACATCTTTGAGTTCCTCAAGGTATGTTGCTTGAAGAATGTTAAAATCTAGTTTTGCAAGTTGAAGAACAATAGGGTTCTTGTCGAGCTGACTTTCATATGCATCTATGAACCATCTTGCATTTAGCCTTTGATTCCTCCAATGAAGTGGAAGCTCCAAAGCATTGTGCACCATCAATGCAAGATGATCATCATCTATACCATGATCATCAAGTTTTTGCTGCAAAAATTTGGTGGAAAACTCTCTTGCTACTTCTAGAGTCTCTTCACCTGTTGGATTGATCACATGATAATTCTGAAAATAAATTGTCTTGCAGTTATTTTCTTTAGTGAAATAATATAAATTAATAAATTATTATGACAAGTCAAGAGTTGACTGATCATAATTAATTTATTTGAACTTATTTTGAATTGTGTCATAATAGGTCCCCTCGGTGACTCTATACGAACTATGATTTATTACAATAAGAATTGTTGTTAAATCACACTATGATGGTATTCCATAAACACATCTTGTTTAAATTAATTAATTTGGTAGACTACATAATAATAATCAATTCTATGACGATGTATTTTGTATATCAGATTGAATCGTAAACCTACTACTTCACCTTGAGTGAGCAAGAAAGAAGCTTCATACAGCTGCAACAATCCTTTTGTATCTTCCTCAAGGCTTGCCTTGAACTCACCCTTTTCGTTCGTGAATCGATCAAATACATCTGCAGACAACAAGTTCTACATTCAGTAACATTTTAAACTTTAACCTTTTTTTCTTACATCAAAATTTGACATTTGATTAGAATACCTTGAGAGACATTAAAACCATGTTGTCTGAGGAGTCTGAAGTGTAGGGCTGTTGAGTACAAATCATTTTCTTGTTGGTGTTGCATGGAATGAATCAAGATTTGCTTAATTTGGTCATCAAAGTGATAAGATATCCCTAGTTTCTGCAAATTATCTATCAACTCCAATCTTCCAACATCCTCCATTTCTCTCTCCAGCAATATTCTCACTTGCAAAACCAGCTCTGAACCCCTTTTCAAGTACTTCTCCCCCTACAAACCTCATATATAGAGATGGCTAGTTTTTTTTCTTGTTTCTAACAGTATAGTCGCGATCTGATCGTCGAGAGGCGTAGCACTGCACTTGACTAAAGTACAGGGCTTCGCCACGACGGCCGGTGGAAGGGTAGAAGAGACATTCCACAGTTTTGAAGCAGCAGTTTTCCTCGTGCAGACATATTTAGCTGAATTGCAGGGAATTGCTGCCATGTTCAGTATGATGGTAGACATGTTGGGTTGATTAATTTATAGTTGATGGAGTTTCTATTTATATATAGTAATTAAGGTGACATGTAAGTAAATGCACATCCAAATTTCAATTTAGGCGTCTGCCTTTTTTCCTATTTTTGTTTTTCTTTTTTTACCTTTGCATTGATTTGTTAATGGGTTTGATAAAACGGAACATAGTACATACGAGATAATCTCAATCCGTGTTTCATCTTATATTTCAAAATAATCACTGCACGCCATGTGTATATGATGACATCATTAATTAAGATATGACGTATAATGAATATAATGAAAGGGAAAAATTCATTTTTAGTCCAGTATGTTAGGCCTTGTCCAGTAAAAGTCCTGTATGTTAGAAAATTTCAATTTTAGTCCTGTATGTTCCAAAAGTTGTCCAATTTAAGGACACTAACCATCACCAACGACCAATTTAGCCGGAAGTAGACTAATAAATTTAGGGCTTTTGAGTGCTAATACTTATGTATCAAGTATTTGTCCAGATAACATGTCAAATCATTAAATTACTTTAGTAGCTCGACCAAAAAAGAAAAGAAAAAGGTAACCCCTAATTTTCATATGAGGTGGATTTCATTATATTTTTTTATTTTATTTTTCTTTCTTTCTTCATCTTTCTCAAATTTAATAGTGACATGCGTCGCACGTGATTAATTGTGGCCAAATTGGTCATTTCTGATGGTCAGTGTCCTTAAATTGGACAACTTTGAAAATATACAGGACTAAAATTGAAATTTTCTAATATACAGGACTTTTACTGGACAAGGCCTAACATACTGGACTAAAAATGAATTTTTCCCTATAATAAAATACTAGATGGAACATAAATTGAAATAGAGGATCCAATCCGTGTCTCTAATACTTTTACCGTTTATTTTTCTACCTTAATTTAACATTAGTATTATTTTTATCGTAGTTAGGTAAAAGAAGGTGAACATGAACCGTGAACGAGTTCCCTTGATGCTAAATAATAATAATTAAGAGGGCGTGTCTGATTGAAATATCGTGTATTTTTTAATTGTTTTCATTTTATTTATAGCTATAAAACGTTAGCTTGTGTTTTCGAAATAAAGTATTTAGGTGTAATCGGGGACGGAGCTATGTGTGATCCGTACCGGGCTTCAACTCAATGCAAAATTTGTAGAACCTTAATTTTAAATGTATAATTTTATTATTTTATTTATTTAGTACTCCAAATTTTAACTAACTCCACCCCATTTTAGTCGCAACTTCACCGAACGCTGATAAATTTTTAATATCTCAGTTCATCCTATTTATAAATTCTGAATCCGCCCCTAGATGTAATGCTATTTCTTTTTGTTTAAAAATAAATAAAAAGAAGAATGAGCTTTTAAGAGATACCTATATGTGATGGAGTTATGAAATTAAAATTATAGCAAGGGATAATTTTATAACGAAAAAGAACAACATATTTTAGAAATAAATTTGGGTTCTTTACTTTTGTAAAGACAACTTATAACACCTTACATAATATTTTTTTAATAACAAAATCCTCCATAAATAGTAATTTAGCAATTTCTTCGTCCAAAATTTATTGTCAATTCTTAAAAACACGATTTTATGTCTATAAGCTTTCAGCTGATTATTAAATGCATTTGTACCATATATTCATTTAAATAAATTTATATAACAACCTAATATAATTATTTACTCCCGGAAAATCAGGAAAATTTGTCTATAGTTATATAAAGAAACAAATTTACAATTTTCCAAAAAAAGAAAAGACTCCTTATCATATATTACAAAATCTATCAATTAATTGTGAGTCGAAAAAGTGACACAATAACTCCAATCAACCAATTAACGGCAATTAAAATAATGGGATTGTGAAATTGGTCAAGGGTAAATTAAGGTCTTGTCCAGGCGCTTATAATCGTGGTGATGCGACACAACATTGATAAGTTTTACAAGTCATGTTGCATTTGAAAATTAAACCAAATGTCGTTGTTTGTTGTAATTAACCCCAAAAAATAATGATATTTTTAGCCAATTAAATGATACTTTTCACCACCTAATGACCTAATTGAGCGGAACTATGCACTCAATTACAGAATAAAAAAAAAAAAAAAAAAAAAAAAGAGTTCTCGGACTCCAAAAAGGCGTTAAATAAAAAAACATAAAAATTTTGGAGTTCATTTTTTTAGCAATGGATACTTTTCCGCGATACATTTAATAAAAATTAATAACTTTTTAAGAAAATGTGTTTTTATTAAAAAATGAAATATCACTTAAACTTCTTTTCTTTTTCTTTTTAGGAAAAATTAATATGATTAACTGAATCAACTTGCTATGTGTAAGAAGATTCATCATATATTATATATAAATTGTTGCCAAACAATTAAACTCTAAGCCTTCAGTTTGTAGGCTACACGAGCTACTGTCGACAAAGGCTCCTCTTCAAAATAAGACAAACACCTTTTCATGCTACAAATCGACGGATAATAGATCACAAAAATATTTAAAAGTACTAAAAATAAACAGCAAGTGAAAGCAATAAAGACGACTAACAACAAAGGTACGTAGCACGCATCAAACAAACAACAAAGAAAGCTCCCAAAGCTCATGTCAAAAATCCAGAGCATGGGGGATTCTAACGTTCCTCACCGGTATGAGTCCAAAATTCCTATCACGGCTTAACGGATAAGCTTGGGAACCAACCTTCGCAAGTGCCCGAAGAGACCACAAATGTGATGGGATCACCTTTGGCAAAAAATGAATGGGCATAAAAACGCGCAGCAGGTAGGTTGTAATATTTGGTGACTTACATCACTCAGTATCAAGCTAGAAAGATCAAAATCATACTTGAAGAAGCAAAATCAAGAAAATCAGCAAGGCTCAAAGACAACAGTTTCCAGTTAGTTATAACTGTAATCTGCAATGCTTGTCCAACGGTTCTGAAACTGTTGTCTTATGCCCGTCTAGTTTTCTATTTTGTTAGCTGATTTGAGATCAGTTTTATGTAGGGGTCATTCTCCATTCATTAGATACATTCTAGAGAGACATTCTTGCGCATCTTATCTTGCGATTAGATAGTGAAACAAGAGAGCTTTAGAGTCAGAAACACATTAGAGTTGAAGTCAATAGCTCTAATTAGTGTGTTTTGATTTGATGTGATTGCATATTCATGTTGTAACTTTGTACTTTTGATTCGATAAAGAAAGTATTAATTCACTCTGTGGACGTAGATCACATTGATCGAACCACGTAAATCGGTGTTCTTGTTTTTGTGTTCTTGATTCACATTTCATGTTCATTTTGAGAGTTTGAGTGTTTGTGAGGTTTTATGTTCATTGTTCTTGATTCCCACAACAATTGGCGCCGTCTGTGGGAAACCAAGAAAGGGTTAAGGACCCAAAAACGCGAAGAACACCATGGCTGCGATAAAGTATGATGTTGAGAAGTTCAATGGCAGAAACAATTTTGATCTTTGGTAAGTGTAGATGAGGGCATTACTGGTGCAGCAGGGCTTAGCTGGTTCTCTCAAGGGTTCGAAGGGATTCCTAGAAAAACTAGAGGAATCTCAGAAGATCGAATTCATGGAGAAGGCACATTCTGCAATTATTCTATCACTTGGAGATAAAGTGCTTAGAGAGGTTGCAGAAGAGAAATCTGCACAAGATGTTTGGAATAAGCTGGAGGAAGTATACAAGAAGAAAACCGTAGTGAGTAGACTTCACATAAAACAAAGACTCTATTCATTCAAGATTTTAGAGGATAAAAGCATTGATGATCAGTTAGAAGAATTCAACAAATACCTGGATGATCTTGAGGGCATTGAAGCTAAGATAGAAGATGAAGATAAGGCAATTATGCTTTTGAATGCATCGCCTAAATGTTATGAACATTGAAAGATGCCATGTTATATGGCAGAGAATCCAAGATAAGTCTAGCTGAAATGCAGACTGCTCTCATAGCCAAAGAGATGCATAATTACAAATTGACAAATTTACAACTATTATGTGAATATCAAATAATATAAACATTGCTAGGCATAACAATAATCGTTGTTTAGGCGCTTGCTACTCTATTCTTAAGATATAGGACCTTTATCTTCAAATTGTCAACATTAAGAAAATGAACGTCAATCTATCACATTCTCAATTTCTCCACCATTTCAAATAAAAAAAAAAAAGAAATTAACAAAAAACAAAAATTAACCAATATTTCGCTAAACTATCGGCGACTTTACAACAAAATGCACATTATATCAACCAAAATCGATATTTACCCGCCTAAATTTCGACGAAATTTTAACAAAAATACATTTCACCCCTCATTTCATTTCGGGAGGTTAAAAAAACTGAAATTTTAACAAATTCCGTGATTTTTCAATCTCTGTTTACCACAGAAGTCGATTTAAGAACGATCGCTGACAAATTACTTTCCAAGAACGAATTTTAGTAACACAAATGAAAAACCTGTAAGATTTGGAAGTGTGATTTTGCCTAAAAATAAAGTGATATTGCTCAACGGATATTCTTTTCGACTACAGAAATATGCCTCTATTGAATATTCAGACGAAAGAAACTCAATCAAATAATAGTATTACAAGTTTACTCTTCTCTTCCATTATTGCAATGCAAATTTTTCCGCAGAGCGATCAGCTAAGAATCTTGATGTTGCTAAACATCTAACACAGTCGACGAACACATCTGCTTTGAGATAAATGTTGTATGTACAATACGTTATAGCAGTATTATATAGCTATGAGATCAAAACGAACAAGGTGCTACCTATTACTATGAATACCATTCCCTGCAAGAAGCATTACATAACCTGGCAAATAGAAATGGAAGGGGACAATTTTGGCCCCGAATTGATCAACCCAATGGGGAAGCTGATACCGAATGTTCAGCCTGATGCTCCAGCAGCAGCCCCCTTAGAATCTTCATTTTGATCTTCTTTAGCAAACTCCTCTATCAGTTGGCGTTGCCTCTGAGTCAAGTTTCTGAGACGAGGTTGAAAAAAACAAATAAGTTAGGTTCCACTGTTGAAGTACCATAAAACAAATAACGGATGGATGGGATTCAGATGTTGTTTATCTTAAAGGCACTTACGTTGGTATGCTGACATTGAAGTGCACGTATTGATCCCCGAATGAGAAGGAGTTTCTGACTTTAATCCCTGCACATAACATAAAAAGAAGAATTACTGGAAGGAGAAGAAAGGAGTTCCGTGAACACTGCATTTAACCACTTGAAACTTTGTTTTGTTCCTGAAGAACAGTTAATAGCGCAAATATGCCAGACAGGGTACACGTGGGCATGATATTATTGGTGACCCAATTTGCCCATAGCTGGCTAATGTAAAGGATTCTAGTATTTAGACACACATTCCCTGACCTAGAGCGATTTCTAGTGCTAAGACACATATCCCCACTGTCCTAGAATGATCTACTATTAAAACAGACGCATAGTAGAAAGTAGAAACAGATGGGATGTAATATCTCAAGAAAACCCCTTACCCTTATTTTTCAAGAAGACTTTTTGGCCAGGTTGAGTGCCAGGGCGCACCTGCATGCCAGAAACGAGTAGAAAGTGAGCACCAGAGAGCACATAGTTAGAGGTATAGCAAAGTACCTTACCAAAATCTTTATGTATCTGAAAATACTAAACTGAAAATCGCATCCTTCACTAACCCAACCCAAAAAAGAAAACGACGGGAAAGGTGAAAGAAAGTTGCAACCACTCTAATCCAACACTCATTATTCCATAATCAATTTAACAATGAAAAAACAAGGTTACATCTGACAGACCTTAACAACGACATCTCCACTCAGAGTAGGAACCTGGATTGTTCCTCCCAAAATGGCCTGCAAAGAAACATAAGATTTGATTAACCTAGCCAGCCGGAAACTGATAATCAGATGTGGAAAGGAAACAAAGGGGCAGCATCAATGCTTGTTATTCCAGTGATGCATAATTATTAATCTACACTTTATCATCCAAACTACCACTAGGCAACTAGTACCTGTGTGATCCTCAAAACTGCATCAACATGGATGTCAGCACCCTCCCTACGGAACACTGGGTCTTCTCTGACCTGTCAAGTCATCAAGCACGGATTTGAGCATGTAAATGTCAAACAAATACTATGGAAGAAATCACCACATGGAGCTAATCACGCAACCTTAATCATAACATAAAGATCACCAGGTTGATTTCCATCAGGATCTGCTCCACCGCTTCTGGGAATCTTAATAGTTTCATTGTTGTCCACTCCTGCCGATAAGAAAGTGTAATATCATGATATCATTCATGCTGTTGGTCCTCCAGAAAGAAGTTGTAAAAAGCCAAGGTTCATTTTCGAGACCACTTCCACTATTGTAACTACTATAGTTACTTCAAGTTCGATAAATGCTTCTTAGACTCATATTTCAGAAATCAATTTGATATTGTATTTATAACATGACAAAAGATTCCAATAGTATAGATGCTTCTATTTTAACCAATCCCAGGGAGCCTGAAAATAAGAGACGTTGAAATACATAGGTGCTCATGTAGCTAAGCCGTAATTGCCATCAACGAGTGAGAGGTCACCAAAATTAAGCTGCTCTAAAAGGAAAATCGAATCATTGAAATAGGCAATTAATTTACGTCATTATCTCCAGTTTAAAAATTCTGGCACAGAAGGGGCTACAGCTTTACTAGGAACTCACCTGCCATGACATTCAACTTCACCGTCTTTGGTCCTCTCACTACCCGCTTACCCTTGCATGTCTTGCAAAAGCTCTGTTGCCAACAGGATAAAGACCACAATGATTGAATATTAAAAAATTCAGCACTTCATGTAAAAGTATGCCACTCTTTTACTAATTCAATATCAAGAGAAAGAGTTAATATGGTTGAACCAGCTTGGGCCATAATTTTAATTTCAAGACAGTTAACGGCAATAACTCATTAGTTTCATGACATTTAAGTACCCAGCAATATTATAGACAATGTTTCCCACATTTGACAAGACATTGAAGGATATACCGATATACGCAGGCAACTACTGATATGAAACTGTATTTACGGTTTATGAGTAAGCAACCTAATAGTAACATGCCAATGCAGCCAATCAGAGACAAATGCAAGAAAATATTAGGACAAAAGAGTTCAATTTCCACCCTGATTCCCTTCACATCCATACAAGGCGAGATTTTTTGTTGGTCCTCCAATCCTGAGGCAAGTACATTTTTGCTCAAGAACAGTTTGTTTACAATTCCAAGCCCACAAACTTTCATGAATTTACAATTTCATCAGCTCTCAACTTATGAGCCACACGAAATTAGCAACAATTCTTAGGTTTTTGCATGTCTAATAAGGGATGATATGGTAGGTGTGCAGCAGAGCTGAACTCTATCTGTACAGGCTACAGGTCTTAGGCACCTTTTCCTTGATCTACATAATCACTTATACATGAATACTAAAGGAGAGAAGTACTCAGACTAGCCAGCAAGTAATGTTTAGGAACTGAATATTTAGTATGAAAAAAAAATTGTACCGAAACAATTTTCCCCGCTCCTCCACAATTCGGACATGTAGATTGAAGTGTGAAAGGACCATTTTGTGTGATAGTCTGGTCAAAATAAGATATTAGGATGAATTTCCAATTACAAAAAGGAAACTATGCCAAAGGTACCCACCATGCCTGAGCCTCTACATCGTTTACAAGTTTCAGGCCTTGTTCCAGGAGGAACACCAGTTCCACCTGAAAAATCACCAAGTAAATTGAGAATGATGATGTGAGAAAACATGGACGAATGACAAGATGTCAATGAATCAATAGGACAGTTCATGGATAAAAACTCAGGCAGATCATTTTAAACAGGACTTCACAAATCTCAATTAGTTAGTTTGGAAAGACATATGACAATACCGCATGTTTCACAAGTCAACTCAGTCATGATTGACAATGTTTTGGTGCATCCTTGGACTGCTTCCATAAAGGATAGTTCAACAGCGACCTAAATTCAAAATTGAAATTTGTTAGGCTAAAATTGATACAAATGTATAAATTTCAAATTATTGCTGAAATACATATATATATGTATGTATGTATATATAAATAATAAATAAGTAAATAAATAAAAGTGAAAAGCCCAATGGTAGCATAGATAATAACCTTGACATCTTCACCACCCATATCCCTGTTGAAAATGTTAAAAATCTGATCCAAAGACAAGCCAAACACATGACAAAATTAGTTGGTTTCAATCTTAGTCACAAATACAATACTGGAGAAAAGAATAATTAAATGCTACTTAGCCAAAAATGATATGTGAAGCTTAGCAAGTCACACTCTGCATACTCTTAACCTATGTGAATCTATCAACTACCACTATATACAGGTTAATTATGTAATAAGTAGCCTTGTCAAACTCTTAGTGCACTGAAATTATGGTTTTGTCTAAGATACGAAGCTAAAATTATCGCATGGCAGTGGAATGGCAATTAACAACGTCCTCCCCACTAAAGAAAATATCTCTACACCCCAGGACCTTTCTATGTACAAAAGCAATAGTGAATAACTAAACTCGTCTTCGACTTTCACAACACACTATGCCAACTACCATTTCAAAAAGTTACTTTACCAAATAATGCAACGTAAAAGAAGTCCATCCTTCACAGGGTAAGAAATAACTGTCACCATTCCACCCTGCAATTTATGGCTTGCTAGATTATACATGCAAGCCCTTTAATACTGATCACTCAAATTGCAATTCTTCAAACATTTGACAAAAAATCACATCTTACTATCAGCACCAATAAAGGACAAGGAGCCTTAAGTAGTCTCAGAAACAAGATAATATGGATTACAGAAGGGGAAAAAAAGAAGAAATAGCTACACATATCTAGAAAGAGAAACATGGACTTATCCACTTACATCAGCATTTCTGAATATGTCCTGGAAAGGATTGAAGCCGCCAGCTCCAAATGGATCAAACCCAGGGCCTTCCCCATTACCAGCACGCTCAAAAGCTTCATGACCAAGCTGTTATACAGAAATGTCACAACACTCATTAGACCTAGAAAAGGAAGTTTATGATGCCTATGTTATAAAAGATGAATGAGTAATCCCCTATCATGCACATAAGCCATCTATGCACATGCCATCAGCAAAATCAGACTTGCAAAATTAGAGCTTTAAACTCTACATACATAAATTGCTATTTATGATGTCCCAAAGTGAAGGTAAGATGCACATGCATGTCAAGATTAGATATGAGGTGAAGAGTACTCATAAAAGAAACCTATAATTAACCAAGATTGCAATTAATATGGACAATATGAACAATCAGAAGATATATTTGAGACCTGATCATATTGTTGGCGCTTTTCTTCGTCCTTCAAGACCTACAAGAGGGTTGGGACATGACATAAGACTAACAAAACACATGAATTACAGTTGGGACATAATTTCCAGGACTTGAAGATTTTCCACTATACCTCATATGCCTTCTGGACTTCTTGAAATTTCCTTTCAGCTTCAGGGTCATCTTTATTTGTATCAGGATGCAACTTCTTTGCTAGCTGCGGAAGCAAATCATGTATGAACACAAGACAACCTAAGAAGAAATAATACAGATCCATGGCTGCCAGGGGAAGTGGAGGCAGAAACAAACCCCGTAGTAAGATTTCTTGATTTCGGATGCTGTTGCATTTTTACTGACGCCAAGGACATCGTAGAAATCTCTTGACAATGGTGCTTAGGCAGACCCAAAAACACAGAGAATTTTTTTTAGTAAAAAATAAAATTAAGTGAAATAGCACAGTAAGGTAACACCAACAGTACATAAAGAGTCAACTACTATTCACCAAATGAATCATAAATTTTTTGGTGCTGAACAAATATAAATATGCTGTATACTTGTTCATATTCATGGAAACAAACGAGTTACTAGACTAGTTACACACATCTACCTTATACCATCAAGAGCATAACTTATACCAACTTGCGTACAAACTGGAGATATGCTTCTTGTCTAGTGGAGAATCTAAAAGAAAAGAATATGATGCAAATAAATGGCAAATCCGAAGTCTTTTATTTTTAAATTTTTTACTTATTTTTACGTTTGAGTTTCAGCACATCGTTTAAATAATACTAAATTAAGTCCTACAGAAAGATCAATATTAAACAAGAACTACTTGATAGCTAACAAATGTTTTAATATCATACACGATCTGGTAACTTCGTACACAACATCAAACACAAGAACCTAGCTCCAAATTATCCCTATATCCCTCGTTAACTGTCAAATGCCAAATACCATGAACAACGAAAAGAAACTCAGCTCCACAAAGAGTAATAATTACCAGTCCCATGAATTGACCGAGCTGCGCCGATATTATCACAGAAGAATCCTGGCTTCAATAAATACTTCTGCTTGCCTACTGTATTCATTAAAAGAAAGCGCATCAGGAAAACATGCGTAGCTGAAATTCAGAAACTCCAATTCAAAAGTACCATTTCCGTAATCGGAATGGAAAAGACTCCTGGATTGATTGCATAATACGGTGCCAAATTTCCTACAACCAACCTTCAATGCAAAATTGCAACCAATTACAACAATAACAGAGATAATTTCACAACAAAATCCGAACATATATACACATAATTAACTTTAAATATGTACATTTGAATGAGAACTGTGGACGAAACAGGAGAGAGAACGGCGGGCGAAGCGGAGGCCGTGGCACCGGACCATTGCTTTAGCTCTGTAACTTCAATGGATTGAGCGAGGGGTAAAACCCTAGAGAAACCCTTTATTATTGTTTATTATTAAATTAAATTTGAAGTCAATTTAAATGGAGAAGTGTGAGGGAGACGAGATGTAGTTCTTGGAATGTTCTAGGGACTAATGGGGCATTACGAGCTCCGAAATTATCTGGGTTTTCTAGGGCACTGTTTGGTTACGTTCTTAAGGGCTTATTGCATAATGTATTCCATTTATTAATATGGTTGGATCATTAAAATGGGCTTTGTTTGCCCCGCTGTTATAAATCTCAAGCCCGGTTGTTTTTAGGGATTTACATGAGTCGAATCAAGCTGAACAGTCTAAGGCTCGAGTTCGATTCGTTTAAATTTTTATTGTGTTAGAGCTCGGCTCGTGTTCGTTCGAGCTTATAAAACTTTGTTCGAGTTCGATTCGTTTTGTTATTACTAAAACGATAATGTAATAAACAAACATAGTTCGAATTCAAGTTCGTTAAGCGTGTAATTCTAAACTTGCAAATAGTTGAGCTCGGTTCGATAAAAGCTCGATAACATACTAAATGAGCTCGGTTCGAGTTCGAGTACGTGAAACATGTAATAGTTGTGGAGGTCATGTGTTCGATTCTCACTGAACACAATTTTTATGCATAATTGATTTTTTTATATATATAAAAAATATTCATGTATATTATCGAGCTTCCGAACCAAATACCTATAGGCTTGAGTCCGGCTCGAAAAATTTATTGAGTTTGATATTAAGCTCGAGTTCGGTTCGTTTAGGCCAACGAACGATTCCGAACGAGTAATTTTTCGAACCGAGACCCGAATAGTTTGGTTCATGTACATCCCTAGTTGTTTGTATCCTACGTCAAGGTGGTAATTCGGCCCGTTCGTTCCTGTTCAACTTACCTCAGTGTATCTAGTCAAGATTATAAGTTGGGCCAAATTTGTTGAACCTGACAGTGATGTGGACAAAAAATTATTGACTCTGACACATCCAATTCTCTTAAATATGTAAAGATTTTCGGGACGACCATGGTCCATCGGGCTTTTGGCCCTCATGTTGAGTTTGTTGGGCCCATGGTCATGTGGCCTAAATTTCTATAACCCAGTCTATCTAAAATGTTGGGAGGGCTGAATCGATTTTACCTGAAGGAGCCGTTTACTTTGGATTGTGGAGAATAGAATGTATAAAAATGAGTAGAAGCGGGGTTGTTGTTGCTTACATCTTATGGCTAAATACTAATTTATTTAAGTAGAAGCTATAAAATACAAATACTAATAATTAATTTAAATTTAGTTATAAGTTGACAAGTAATTTAAGCTATTGCAAACTATAATATGTGTGAAGATGATGTGGTGTATTCTACTGATGTGATCCTCTTTGATTTATCCAGGTTTCACATAATCAAACCAAGAAAACCAAGAAAATAAGTCATGCAAACTGATATATAGTTTATTTGCAACTGAAAGAAGTAATTACAAGAATGTATATCTTGATCACTCTTTTTCTTTATGAATAAGTTCACTCTTTTTTAAAAGCACTTGCTCACATTATTTTTCGCATGTCCTTTCTTATATGCAAGTTCCCTTTGAGTCTGTATTAGAATTTAAATTTGGTGGGAAACACCACCCCAACTCTTTCAAATTATAAATGTCCTATCAAAATCGTGTAAAAGGGTATATCCACCATGTGTTATATATGCGGAGCTTACTCCGGAAGCATTTGTCTTTGTTTGCCACTTTGATTGAGCTCGCGACGAAGATCGCTTCAAAGCGTCCTAATCACCCAGGTCGGCCTGTCCTGCTCTGACGTCCTGGGGATGATCCTCAGATCACGATGTTACTAACCTCCGCGACTTAGCTTCAAAGGTCGTTTGTTTAACTTCTCGTTTATCTTTCTTTAATCACGTTTTTATCACCTTTTCGCTCTACGTCCTTTCGTTAATGACGTGTTCGCTCATTTTGCACTTACTAACGTCCGGACGTGGACGAGGTATCCACACAAAGAAGTGTAGCATGTAGATGAGAGAAAGAGAGACAAGCATGGATCCAAATCATCGTTTTCATGTCTTGAGCTCAGAATTTGTCAGGATGATGAAATCCACATTCAAAAGCAATGGTCCCAATCATTTCCATAATGCAAACAAGCCCACTAATTCCATACAGTCCGCCATTGTTGACCAGACATCCATGGCATTCATCCACAGATCACCATTTATAAACCAGATCTTTCTCCTCTTTCTCTCTCATACACAGTCATGCTGTTCCTCCTCTTCTTCCTCCTCTCCGGCCACTCCGCCGCCGAGCAATGCCACCCTTCAGACAAAACCGCCCTAACAGCATTCGAAAACAGCTTTTCAACCCCTAACCCTTTCCCCTCCTGGAACGTCATTTCCGACTGCTGCGACTGGCCCGGCGTAACCTGCAACGAAACCACCGGCCACGTCATCGGCCTCGACATCGCCTCCGCCGACAATCTCGCCGGCGCAATCCCTGCCTCCCTCGCCGATCTCCACCACCTCCAGAACCTCCGCCTCCACAAAATCCCCAACCTCACCGGCACAATCCCTACCTCAATCTCCAAAATATCCAATTTAAGATACCTCGTTATAAGCTACACCAACATCTCCGGCCAAATCCCCAATTTCCTCGCCCAAATAAAAAATCTAGCTTATCTCGATCTCTCCTTCAACCGTCTCTCCGGCCAAATTCCACCCTCTCTCGCCACTCTCCCCTTCCTCTACGCCATCGATCTCAGCCGGAACCAGCTCACCGGTCCGATTCCTGACTCGTTCGGCGAATTATCAGCCGATTCTCCGGTGCTGATTTTGTCGCATAACAAACTATCCGGCGAAATTCCCCTTTCCTTGTCGAAGGTAGACTTTTCATCCGTCGATATTTCTCGAAACAATCTATCAGGAGATGCATCGGTGTTCTTCGGTAAGGGAAAGGTAACTAACACCATAGTGATCTCGAGGAACGATTTCGAATTCGATTTGTCGAAAGTTAGCTTCATGGAATCGCTGGATGTGCTTGATATCTCGCATAACAGAATATATGGGAGAATTCCGGAGCAAATCACTGAAGCAGTGTACTTGCAGCAGCTGAATGTGACGTATAACAGATTGTGTGGGAAGATTCCGAGTGGGTGGAAGTTGAGATACAGAAGGGATGTTTGGGATAACTCGTCTTTTGTTCATAATAAATGCCTCTGTGGGTTTCCTTTAGATCCATGCAAATGATATTCATAATGCAATTTGTGTTTGCTTCCTGAATTAATTACCCGCAGAATTTCGGTTGAAATAACCGAATTTTAGAAAATGCCTTAACTAGGGATCTTATCGGATACTGTGTCCTAATTTTTTCGAGATGTAAGTTTTGAATTGATAATAAAACAAAAAATTTACGTCATAATTAAGAAAAACTCAAAATATACATACCTAGGATGTAATCAAACCAAACTATTTGAATTTCAACTCGAAAATATATTCATTCTTTGACCTAAACGAACTGAGCCCGAGTACAATTTCGAGCTCGACAAAATTTTCAAGCCGAACTCGAGCCTCCAGGTATTTGGTTCATAAGCTCGCGAGTTTGTTCACGAACTCAAGTTCGCAAGCTCAACTCGAGTATATATATTAACTCATAAACGAGATCCCGAGCTCAATTACATATTTTTTGAGCTCAAACAATATTATCGAACTTTTCCGAACCTAGCTCTAACTATTTGCAAGCTTAACAATTACACTCTTAACGAACTCGAACTAGGTTCGATTATTATGTTATCGAGCTTTTGTTAAATCGAACTTGAATTATCACGAGCTTAGTAATTACAAAACGAATCAAACTCAAACATAGTATTAGAAGTCGAATCGAACTCGAACACACTGAAAAATTAAACGAGCCGAACTCGAGCTGAGCACCGTTCAGCTTGATTCGGCTCGTTTTCATCCCTATCAACATAACCAAACATACATGGAAATACCACCACAAAGATTCGAGTAGGAAAAATATATATATATTGGCAAGATACAATTGTAGTTAATAACGTTTACAAGCATAACAGTATTATGGTCAAAATTGTGAGTTAATTTACAATGCCACACTAATAAATATGCAGCATCACCACTAACTCCTAATATCACAACATAGAGAGACATATATCCCCAGGATCAACCAAAGAAGAAAACGAAGTCGTCGAGTGTCTCCCTGTCATCACCGGTGCACTAGCAGACCATACGGTCGAACCACTGGTTAAACCGTCAACTGGTAGCATGATCGGTTCACTCAACCTTAGGCTCCTGATCCGTTACTTAGTTGGAGCGTCATTTTTATATTCATAGCAGCCAATTCTGCAGCTAAATATCTGAAGACATAAGGCATGGCAACAGTCTCCATACCCTTGCCAGTCTTGCAGGCAACACATGTAACCTTTTTGGGGGCTCGGGCGGGTGGGAGGTCTTGCCCAATCATTTCTCGTACTTTTTTCTTATCCGACTGGATAAGTGTAGTCGTTAAGATACTTCCACAAAGGGAGCACACATCAGCAATGTGATGGTCGGAGCTTGTGTGGAGCCTGTCGTGTAATAAATATGCAGCACCATGAGCCAGGAGGGAGTCCCGTTCCATTTCTCCAAAACGTACACCACCACCACGCTTTCTCCCTTTGATAGGTTGCCTGGTGACTTGGTCAACTGTTCCCGTAGAACGGACCTGGAAACAAAGAAAACAGCAACCATATTTGAGTGTCCCATCTAGATGGGACCTAGTGAAAAGAAAAAAACTCTCTTTAGCAACAACTCGGGTTTTACTTCTTTTCGACCAAGAGAAACAAATTTGCCAAGTATGCCACTTCTGGTTGTGGTGGTTCTGGCCAGGAAAAAAACCAGATATTTTAAGACACAGGCTGTGGCGCCATGGGAGGGAGAACGTGGTTTCTTTTTGTACTTGCTATATACGGTGGGATGACATGTGTTCTGATGGTACACACTAGTGCAGTTGGAATGATATTAGTTTTAGTAGGCTACCAGCTAGTGTAGATCGAAAAGGGTGGTTCATTATAAATAGTTGCTTGCTACAAACCAGGCCCTCTAGAATTTGAGTCGATCATGTCCACGAGTATGGTGACAACTTCAATTATAAAAGAAATCCATTTGCCATTTGGCATATAATGCCAACATACTGCTACAGAATATAAAATTCATTGAGCTGTGGGAGAACTCTCACCTGAAATTTATCAGAAACCATGTGGCGCAGCCGCTGATAGTATACAGGCCCGATAAATATTTCACATGTCAGCTCGGTTCCATAAACTCCACTGTACAATACCTCCACACCATGATAATTGAACCCGCGTGCAACCAACTGAGAACCAAGTTCATCTACAAGCGAACTATCGTCAGACTCTGACCCTGCAGAATTCTTCTTCATTGAGCTTGAAAAAGGTGTCGCATCAACAAAATTTCCATGCAAGGCGCCTCCCTATGAAATGCATGCCACAAAATCAATGCAAGTATAATAATAAATTAAGTTCTATTATATTAGTTAGTTTTACTTCATACGATGTCACTGCACTACCTAGGACAAAAAGTGAGCAATAAAATACTAATGCATACTGCCCATACCTTCGCAGCCATTGATTCTAAAAGCATCGCAATTGTCATTCTAGAAGGAAATGCATGAGGATTGATGATAAGATCTGGCCGCATTCCAGTGACTCCTGAAAATGGCATATCAGTATCTGGCCATAATTGAGAGCAGACACCTTTCTGACCATGTCTGCTGCTAAATTTATCACCAATTATTGGATTTCTAGGATGCCGAAATCGGATGTTTGCCTGCATAAAGGATAGGTGAACTTGGTTATGAAGGTAATTGTATATACTAAGCTGAAGAACCTGGAGTGGAAATGATATTTTAAGGCATGATTTTCTGTACATTAAGAAGCGGCACATTAAGATGACAAAAGAAATCATAATAACTGTAAAACCAACACACTCAAAGGCACTCTCCTTTTTGTTTTTTAGTTGCAGAACTTAGTGTACATAACGCAATCATTCCCTTAGAAGGCTGTTAAAGAAATTTCATACAGAACCTCAAAGTGAGACGAACATGAACTCTACTTGATAAAATTTCTGTAAGCAACTCAAGACTTAGTGTTGGGACAAATAATAATAAGGAAGGAAAAGGATGATAGTATTTTTTCGTAGCGGAACAATAGAAAGTAACCATACAACAGTGGGCAAAATTTTCACCACATTAATGGAAGAGAGAAAAGAGGGGAAGAAGAAAATGAAATACCAATTGCTTACTGCAGAAGATGCAAAACTAAATGGAGAATTACAAAGAGAAGAATATTATTTTCTCATACTCCGTCAATGGTCACTAATTCAGGTCTTTCCCATCATTTCAGGTAATACTAAAGACCAGCATGGTCCAGCCCTCATCTCTCCCTTTAGTTTACACTTTCCGTCAATTATAGGCTGTGATAAAAAACATAATACCCAATCTTAACTAACTTGAGGTCATTGGATAAAGTGCTATTATCTTTCACAAATGTAACCAAAAGTTGACTGAATGCGCAGTATCCATAATGCATGACTAGAAAAGGAACTTTCAGAAAGAACCCCTGATACAAAAAAGCAAAGGTCTGACAGCCCAAGCAGAAATGAACCTAGGAATGAAGTACTGGTTATCACGCACCATTAGAAAAGTTTGTTATTCATTTGAGTCTTGTTCTATTGGAGAAATGAGAAACAACAAAGCTAGTACAATATAATTTCTCTTAGATTTTTTACTTTATTATTATTTCTGATACTCTGGAGGATGTCGATGATTTATTGATATATCACAGTCTACTCCAACAAGATATAAGTTGATTTAAAATACATCATTCTATTTGAAGACTGAAGATATATGATAGCAATGAGTAAAAGAAAAGTCAGACTCATAAAGTGTATTGCTTACCTTTTGTAGATGCTTCTTGTTTTTCACATCAACCGCAACATAATCAACATAGGCAGGATCTGAACCCTTTAACTTGTTTGTTGTGACTCTACTCGTAATTTCGTCATAGATGCTACAATATGGATCGTTGGGGCTTATCCTCTGAAAAGTGTTGCACACACAGTTACAACAGTTAACTAAAGATAAAGAAACGCAAAAATATATGTGTGTGTGTTTTGCAACCTGTCCAACGTATGGAAGCCCATCAGAATCAATCAACTTATGAGTTGATTTGTCCAAGTTGCTTCTCCCAAATGATCTTTGGGTGCGATCCGAGCCTTTTTGTTCAGCCAAGTCAATTGTTTCTGTCTGCAAAAGCATTTCATCAGTGTAATCAAACTAGCCAACTCTCAGTGACTGTAGTTCTGCGCATATGACTATATGTGCATAATATATGAAGATAATTCTCAGGTAAGCAGGTAAATGACAGGATCAAAGGAAATACAGCATTCTAGGAGGCTCGGCGTTATTCACCTAAAGGTCTTAATTATGTACACCATTTCTATCTAATTACCAAATTCTGGCACCATTTCTATGTACATAACAAGTACTGGAAAAAATTTCGAAGAACCATAGAGAGGAGCAAGTGCAAGATTAAGACATTAAAGAAAATAAAAAACATATATGACATCAACAAATAATAGATGGATGTGCTTTATCCAAGAAAACCCTGAAAGAAGTATGTATTAGGGAAAAATGGGATTTCATAGTAAAGAAGCTGAATACTAGATGGACCTGGTATATGTATCCACGGCACATGCCACGATCCACAGATGATCTATTTAGCACCATAGCATCTTCCATGTCATATCTGCAATGTTCACAGAACAGAATAAACCAAATCCTGATGGATGGTCCCAAAGAATAGAAGAGAAAAAGAGACACAGAGGACGTGTAAATATTACCCTGAATATGCTAAAACAGCTACAATGGCATTAGTTCCCAGTGGAGAGTCATCAATATTGTATTTCTCATATGTCTTTGTGCGCACAATCGGGGTCTGTGGGGTCTGCAAGAACCCCATCAAGTTAGAAGCAGGAAAAAACTTACTAATGCACACAAGATACTGTTTGCTAATAGAAGGTCCACGACTAAATGGATATCAGTGAGGTCCCGTTACTTTCATTTTAATCACATCAAACGAGTGAACGCACTATATGGAAAAACTTTGTTCAGATCCCTACATATATCAGAAGATGTTTACAACTGATATCTAAAGGAAGTCATCAAATAAGCATGATACTAATTCACAGATGAACCCATGGAATTGAGTATAAATTAAATATAAGGCAGATTTAGTTAACACCAATACCGGGCCTCAGCCCAAGGCAAAAATTGTAGAACCACATTTTTTGTATCGTGTTTTTTATTGTTCTAGTTATTATTTTTTACTATGCCCACCCCATTTAATTTTTTTTGTTCACGTTCTTGTCTCTATTACAGCAATAAATAGATATCTCAAACGAAAAAACTGTGTAATCATTTCATTTTAAATTATATTAACTGTTTTAGTAAATTTTAAGTAGAAAGATCAATTTTCTTGTAGGTTTTGTTACTAATAATTTTTTTGTCTTGATGTATACTACGAAACAGCTTCTTTTAACGTTAATTTTTTCAATGCATTCGAACTTTTACATTCTAACCCACCCCATTACTAAATCATGGATCCGCCCCTGAATTAAACTACATCAAACAATTTGTCCTAAAAACTGTCAATATTCAAACTACATGCATTAAACTCTATTGAAACTTCAATGACATAGATTAGGTCAACTGTTGTACCCATGTCTGCGAAATTTTGAGATGTTACTTGTTTATGAATCTGGTTAAGTTCTTTCTAGCAAAAGCCAATTATCTGAATTCATGTAAGATATTAGCTGCATAAACTATTATATCAACGGGAAAAAAATTTCTGAAAGTTAAAATCAAAAGAGAAGCTGGAGGAACTAGCTAATAATACTTTAGAGGACAGAAAGTGACTTGAACTAACCTGAAGATGATACAGCTTTTGATCAGCTCGAGAATGTAAAGATTGACAAGAAAACCCCATGGTTTGTTTCGCCATCTGTTACAAGATAATGTTGACAAGTCAACATGCAAGCGTATGCATTGGGTATAAGAACAGTATGAATTCTCACACAAAATGAGTAAATGAAGATGAAGACCTGACACTGGTACATATTACGAGGACTCTGATTATGGTCAGACCAAGGCGTAAGGTTTCCAACAACACTTAATATTCCAGTTGGATGAATTTCTTCATGAGTAGCAGGAAATACATCTTTCCTCCCACCATTCCCGCCATCAGGACAGCTTATTTCCATGTAGACCTACATACAATACCCATGTACAACACACACATACGCCACATAAGACCTCGGTTGTAGTCAATAATAATAAAGCAAATTGATTGATGTCAATTTTATCTTATCTGTTACATGTGTGACATATAGATGGGACAATGTAATGCTGCTGGTAAGTTATGCTCACCTGCTCAAAGGGCCCAATAAGCTCAATGTTGTTGCTTTCTTCTGGAGGTATCAAGACATTCCGTACAGGTCGAACAAATCTTGATGCAGATGTAAACAGGTATAAGCCAGGGTATGCGCCACCCATGCTCAAAGGAATGTAACCAACCTCAAGATCTTCAGGTATCTGGTGTATGTTAAACAATAACAAACCGTGACCAAAATGTGGGTGGTTTGCCGCCGGGGGGAGGGGGGTGTGCTGTTTGTAAAGTAGAAAGTAGAGGAAGCTCACCACAGAAGTTGTGGAAACCTTTAATCTCCGCAGGTGGGTTACAGCTTTTTCTATCAAATCAGATGCAATAGAGCCTACAACACGACCATCTAGAAGAACGTGAAGAACTTCAGGAGGACCAGCTAGCAGAAGCTTTGGCAATGATGGAGTCATTCCGATGCTCACTAGAACTTTCAGGATTGACTTTCGGATCTCAAGAAAGTCCTTTACATTCCCTTCAGAATCATAATATGAAGTTATCCCTGCCAACAAATAAATAAATATATCACCTTTCAGAGTTATTCCCTCAGAAAAGTTCCCCATATTTCTAAGTGCAGTAAGAAATAGAAATTCATTTTATAAGCCTGCTGGTATGACAATTCTTAACATGTCAATTGGTTCTGTGAAACATGAATTCCATTTATGCCTGTTTTCCACGTCACGACAGGAACAGGCTCCAGGAAATTATGGCATTCACAAATATGGACATTTATCATTCATTCTACCACTTCCATGTATCTGCAACAATTCTCCAACATGAGAATGTTTCCCTATTAGCAAAAATAATAATTTCCAAAAGTCCGGCTTCTAATAAAAACCATAAATGTTCTCATTTCAATATCACGAGAAGAAACTGCATGCAAAATAATGCCTCAACTCTTCTAAGTAGAGAAAGGCTTGAGAATGTACATAATATAATATTACTCATATGTATCCATGGAAACATTTTATTTTATTTTACTATGTATACTTGTTGCTATTTTTCTTCATTTTTCATGTTCAACATCAAAAGACCATTTCCTTGAGGAAAAAGATAAAACTCGAAGACAAGTTCTTACGGCATGAAGAAGTCAGATGGTTCAACAGCCCACATGGCTCCCCATCGGGTGTGTGAACAGGACATAAAAATCCCCAAGATCTGCAAAGGTGAACTCGTATGCTTTAGTAGAGAATGGAAAATGACGGGGAAAATACAGACGAAGAGCAGGAAAAGAGAAGTAATAAAAAAGTTAATGCCTTCAGTAATAGGGCACTGGTACATACTCAGGCAACAACTTCCGTACACTTGTGGTGCGGAGTCCAGCAAATGAAGCCCCACGATGAACAGCTCGAAAGTGTGAAAGGAAACGCAGAAAATTTAATCTCTCAGCCTGAACTGTCATTCCAGCTCTCTAGTAACCAAAATTAAGATCCAAAACCAACATAGATAAAAGAAATCAGTAATTATCAAGCATTGAGTTCCAAACGAAAGCTCACCAAAGGAAAGTTTTCAAAGTAACAAAACATCTAGCAGAATAGCTGCTAAAATACTGGTTTACAGAAGGGTGTAAAAAATATTGAGTCTATGTAAATGCAAGTGGTAAATCACAGCGCAGGTGACAATCCAACAACCAAAATTAATAACTCAAAACCGATGCACCCAAGATTAGATTCATGAAAAAATAAATGATGCTACTTTAGCTCATAAAGCATAATTGACATACAAGAAGCTTGTTATTACAACCAACTCATAGCACCAAACCATTCCAGACAACTCCACAATATGTTACAATGTCATAGTTTATTTGTCTTACAGTTTTCTCATGACATACAGAAAAACCCGATTTCCACTCATTTCACAGTTTCAAGTAATCTTCTGGCATCAAATGATCCAACAATGTTTCAAATTTTCGTTAAAGTTACAGGTATCATTGAATTTCAAGAGTGTAATGATACTTATTTTGTATGTCTATGCGGAACGTTTTGCATATGATAGATACTAAGATGTTGACATGTTCAGTTTTCAGGAACTCTTTTTCGGATCTGAACAATCCCTTAGACTACAGACTTCTACATTGGATATCTGCTACAGCAGTATATCACATAAAGCAACACGTGGTCAAACTATCCAACCATCATCAGGCAGTATGCATGTAACATCGTAAAGGAACATTTACGGAATATTGGAAAGTAAAGACTATTAATGGATCCGAAGATTAAAGAGCATTCGATCTTCTGCAGTAAATCACAGGCAAATAACAAATTTTAGTTGTATCCCGATACGTATTTAATACTTATAAAACAAACAATAAAATGCTGCATAATCCAATAGTATATTCTGCATATGGCCTGTCTTAAGAAGTATAACTTGAGGCTTTCTGCAATAATGAAAGAGAATAGCGCTATTTATGTACCTGCTGCAAATCTAAACCAGTCTGTGTAACCAATCTTCCTGTCTTCAACAAATTCTCAATAGCTGCACCAATTTGCCGTGGAGATGTTTTCTCTATGGCTTTCTTGACGTCTACCACTGCCATTAATCAGAACGAAGAACAGAAAAATGTTACCACAACCAGATTTATTTAATACTTGGTGTAATGCAGTATCCTCGATTTTTCAGTAGAGGGTCCAATAATAACAGTCTATTAGGATGCAAAGCTGATAGGGTAAATTCTCGCGCAATCTAAATGGTTCACATGATTGCTATGTAACGTTCTGAAACGAGACACTAATAAGTCAAGCCATCTGAATTGAGGAATGAGATGATTGACGTGAAAGGAAACCTTCATAACTGCAAACAAGTTATGAGCATACTATTGCTGAAAATATTCTTCAACCATATAAATATGCTAACAATAACTCTTCCTATGGGAGAAAGGGACTTCCAGAAACAAAAAGTTTAATGACGCAAAGCATTTATTTCATATACTGGAAAGCAAGCCTGAAACTACTGGTGGTGGATGTTACATAACTCAATTCCTGTGCTTACAGCTTTGCTACACAGTGGCGAAAGTTGCAAAATAAAACGCATTTCAGTTCAAACAAATCTCTAGGTCCTCTATATGTATTGGGATTCTCTTGAGACAAAAGGCATAAACAAAAAACAATCTATGCTCTTTACAGTTGGAGAAGGACAATATAAGTTTATAAACAAAAGAAATCATACTATCAGGAGAAGAATTTCATCTCACTCAGAGCACATAATAATAATCATTGTGGAAAGCAAATCTGAAGGAAGCCAATTCAATTAAAAGATCGTATTTATATATTAAGTTATATTATATATAAATAACCATTAGAGCCACACAACAAAAATCAGAGAAAACAAAGCAAGGTATTATTTATATGGACATTATAGCATACAGCTGGTCAACTCGAACTTTTTGGTGTTATTGTCAACGTCATCTTGGAGAGTCTGCTTTGCCCTGAGCAACCAGTCTTGTAATTTTTCCTGCGATATACAATGATAAGCTACATAAACAAAGAAACACCCAATCACAGCCTACTTAATGAGCATCATACGAAAATTTCTTCTAATAAAAGCCTTTCTTTATATTTGGAGTTTTGGACCCATGATATTGAAATATGATTGGATCATAAAGTCACCATAGATAGAAACTCAATTTATCATATAAATTCAGCATACCATGTTTACCCTGAGAGAGAAATTGATTTTATTCACAAAAATACCAAAATTTATACCTTGAGATAAATAGTTATTAAATGTCCAGGCAACAGAACTTCTTGGTTTTGTAAGGAATCTGGATTGTCAGGTACTGAAGTCTGGTCTACGAAGGAAAACAGCTTCTGCAACATTAAGCTGAGACGAAATTCAAATAAGATAACAGAAAGCATTTATAAGAAATCATTAAAATCACAGAAATAGAAGAGCAGACAGCTAATTATTTGGTAAAATTTAACTAATATCTGAAAGGAAAAAATGAAATACTAACATGAGTAGATTGAACTTATCAATATTGTCTTCCAGATGGACAAATATGAAATCTTTTAACACGGCATCAGCAATCTGCAAAGGGGTGTAGGCACAAGTAGGGAGTCTGTCAGACGGAATCCTAGGTGCTAGGATCGAAAGATACACATTGTTTTCCAATCAAATCCACATTTTTTATTCAAACTCCCCAAAAAGCAAATCCAAGGTGGCATTGCTTCAGGTAAGTATTCTAACTGGGTGAATACCCATGAAGAGAGATTCACTCTTTCCATTGAAACCTTCCAGAAAGCAAATGCAAGGTTGCTTTGCTTCAGAATATTTATTCTATTGAATGAAAATCCATGTACTGTTGTCTTCTAAGGAAAGCAATCTACCAGGGGTGACAAGTTTCAAGAGCTACATCGCACTAGTCATCACATAAATATAATATGCATGAAAATCGTGAACTTACAACAGAGTAGCTTTCTTTTTTCATTCCCATAAGAGGTTTGAAATGCTTCCCTAGAAAAAGGAAAAAAGCCTTAGTGGATGACATCAACTCATGCAAAACACGAAAGAGATTGAGGCTTACCGATATGTTGCAGACACTGATCGCGGGTATAAAGAGACAAATTCTGAAGTTCATCTAAAATAATTTTAGCTCGTTCACCAATAAGTTGAGTACCAACAGATCCCTTAGCCCGATCGTACATCTCATTGTAGCAGCATGTTAGACTCACGTAAATTTCATGATCAGTAGTCTCAGTCAGAGCCTACATAGAGCAGACCACGTCTGAGAAAAAAGAACAGTGGCAAGTATTTGCTTCAAAATGAACTTGTCAAAAGTCACAAATTATTAATGTTAACCAGCACTTCCTCCTGTGCTTCAGGGACTTTAGATGATGTCATATATCTCCAACTATACTTGTTTCCCACTTCACCTTATTTCACTTGTCCCGAAATTTGTCACTCCTATACTCAAAAAATTTACCCAATTCCCCCAAAATCCTAGTCCAGCCTATAACAGTTTCAGAATTCCTCAGAAAGCAAATCAGCAACTGATTTTTCACCAAAGTATTACATCATGCATCTCTTAATTATGAATCACACCAGAAGATAAGTAGGCTTCAGATATTATTCTGAACATTTTTTACGTCACGTTTTGACGCAATACACACTATATAACCATATAAGAAACTTCAAGAGTAATTTACAATATTCGAACCCCCAACGTAGACAAGAAAATATCTGATACCTTTAATATGATTCCAACAGGAAGTAGATATTCTCTCCCTTGTATCCTAGCACAGAAACGAAGTTAGCTTTACATGCTTGATCCTACATGCAAAGTCAGTGGGCATAAAAGTTCTCACCAGAATCCAAGCCTTGCACTCCCATTATTAAGGTAGTATAGTTTAAGTGACACAGCAGACTGGTCTTCCCTAACACATCTGAATATCCAAAAAGCAAAATGATAACCAAAAGATAGAAATGAAAGAAACAGAAGAAAAAGGTTACTGTTGCATAGAAGAATTCCTTCAAGGACAATAGTTTTGCCACAAACAAATATGAAGGAAGACCTCTCAGAAACATTGGAAGCAGTTTCAGCCCATGAAGAGTTTATGATATGGTTGCACTTGATAACATTCATGATGCAAGACAAATAACAGAGCATAGCTATTATTTTTCACCATATCCAGATAGAATATGTAGCCAGAAAGGTACTTTTATCCTTCTATTTAATTCATTTAGTATCACTACTGCTTGTGCCATCAAAACGTAGAGATAGAGTCCTTCCCGGACGAAGTTCCAACCTAAATGGACACACTACCATTGAGGCCAAACAATGGAGAATAAATTAATTTTGATATTACAGGATTTCTGGGATGAAAGATCAGAAAAGATAATGCAGGCCCCCCACAACAAATAACCTGTGAGATACCGGATTTATGCATCATTGAAGCTAGCACAAGGCAAATCGTCAAGGAAGAAAGAAACTGAACCTTATGACAACGGCTTTATCGGTATAACCTTCACGACGTTCACGAAATGAATTCCGCACCATGCTTGTTGGCTAGACATGACCACAAGAACGAATAGGCAATAAGAAGGAAATTTTATTTTACTTGAACCAATCACTGTGTATTGTGGTCGTCGAAAAAAATGGATAACTTTAAACATCATGTGTAGATATTATGAACGTTAAAGAATGTCTTACATAGTTTCGCTTTGGCAATATAATAAGACGAATAACTCTCTCAAGCCCATTCAAGATGAAGTATCTAAAGAAAATGAAAACATAAGCACAGATAGAACTGAATAATGTTTATATTCAGCAAATTCTAAAGAAAGCTGACAACTAGGGTACTCACCCTCCCATTTCAGAAGGCTCCTCTTTGTGCTGAACTAACTTTTTGGGATCATTTGCAGCTTTAAGATGACAGAGTTTGGACTACATACAAACAAACAAAAATTGCAACAACAGACAAATAATAATTTCCAACATAAGTAAAAAATGCTAGGCATCAGGCTATATAAATGTCATGTCCTCTAGGCTCAAACTTCAATATATAAATGTTCTATCTTTCTCTCTCTCTCTCTCTCTCTCTCACATTCAGTACTTTGACTCACTCGTGCCATCTCTTCCAGGACAAATAGCATTTACACTAACTACTCCACACATAAAGTTTTACCCCAAGTGGGTTGGAGTTAGTCTATGACTAGCTACTCAACATCATTCAAATGCCCACTCCCCAACATAATATGATAACGAAAAGCATTTTATCTTTCAATCTGAACACACATCAAAACATAAGTTATTACTCTCTAGAAGCGCCTTTTTCACAAATCAACTCTAATTAATAACAACCAGCTATCACAAATTAACTCTAATTAATAACAACTAGCTATCACAAATTAATGTTTGACGGAAAGACTATCTTATAACTTAGCACTTGATAGTTGAGACACCAAAGGGCACATGATAAGTACATTAGTTAATAACACAGGGATCATGGTACCATTTATCAAAATATAAATACTCAATTCAACTTAACAAGCTACAGTCCTAAGTACTATAAGGGAAAGGATACGGAAAGGCAAACGCAGTGAATAATGCATTACATCACTTACCTTCAACATAATAGGAATCTGACCAAGATTAATTTTTTCTCTCAAAGGGGCTCCATTATTATACTGCAAAATCATGTCAACTTGGAAGTTCCCCGCGTAAGTGAGTTTTGCTTGTCTACACTGTTCCAGCCACAACATTCAGTTAACCTCTTGCAGCAGTTGACTGGAAATAAAAAGATGTATTGATGCTGAAGGAAGGAATGTACCTCAAACGGATATAAAGCATCTGCAATGGATCTGGAAAATCGTTCTTTTTGAGGAGGAAATATTTCAGGGTTGTCGAACCACAGTATGTCATGGGTTAAGAATCAACTAAAAATGGCCATAGCTCATAACATAACCAGGAAAAAAAGGCCCGCACCTTAAGTCTGGAAATATATCATACAGTTCTACATAATCCTATACACTTCAAACCTTCTGACACTTCCATTCATATATCTTATATTCCCCACCTTATCGAGTTACCGCATGTAGCTTAAAAGAAACCAGACAACAAATAAACTTTAAAAAAAATTAGCAAATGTTTATCTATCATCCCTTTCCAATTAATGCCCCATGATTCTCCAGATCAGCAACACCTAACATTATAAGCAGACTATCCCATCCCATGCAATTTCAAGGACTTAACCTCAAGGCAGAGCTCAAGTGAAGACTTCGACGGTGGAAAAGGACGAATAACGTAAACTAATTACAACGGAAAATGATCAACAAACCTGCTCCGGAGAAACTCTCATCAACTTAAGCAACAGATAAAAATGTAACAAAAATACAAACCGAAGGAAAAAGAAACAGCAAGGAATTAAAAGTGGACAGAACTCTGCAAAGGTATTTGATAACTCATGCAATATACCACAAGCTCTAAACTTTCCAAAAGAAACTAATCCAGAGAAGAAAGAAAAAACAACTGAAGTTCAGCAAACTTCCAAAGTAAAAAGAAAGGATATTCCTTAGCTTTGTGCCGGTGGAAGAATCCTCAACTTCAACGGGTTTTATACTCATTAACGCCTTGGCGATTCCATATTCAACCATGTGATCAAAGGAATCAATATGGTGTCTGAAAAGCTCTCGAAAAGCTTCGTAGTCCTTCTCCTCCGCCAGGTGCGGCCGCCACGACGTCCTCCCACTATTTTCCGCCTTTACCTCGTCCGCCATTGAAGCTTTACTTTCGAGTTTGTGCAATTCTCTGATGAAGGAATGAAGCAGCTAGTTTTGAGGGTTTAGGAGAGGTTTGTCTGTTAGAAAGGAGTTAGATGGGCTTGCTACTAAATGGCCCATAATGGATTTGGGCTGAGATGATTATAAACCCCGGCCCACTATCATAACGGCCCAAGCCAATCCCAGAATTCCTGCCCTGCCCACTATAGACTCGGCCCACGTTGAAGCCCAATGCCCAAGCAGGCCTGTCCGTTTTCTTCACAACAAATAACAGCAAGGTTACTTTTACCATTATATAGGGTTAATTGCAGCAACTACGTCAAACTATCAGCGTTTTTTTACACAAATTAATAAACTTTATTTGTAGCATCGATATATATAAATTATATAAATTTGACAGATAAATCACCAAACTTATTTTCCGATCAGCAGATAAACCACCTAACTTATTTTTCCATCATTTTTCGTCAGAATTCAATACAAGACTTGCGCATGATAAACTTTTAATGGCTTTTTGTTGTACAAGCAACTCTTTTAGTATGTCAAAATTGTAAAAGAAAAATCACACATTTATTTTCCATAATTGTTTGAATCATTAATAGTTCTCTCTCTCAATATCTAGAACCTCTATTGTTGAAGATTAGCGGCTCGTATACCTAATAAAAAGCGTGTTTGTAAAAAAAAACCCTTAAAATTTTATGGCGCGTAAGTCACATGTGAAATTTCAACGGAAATAAGTTTGATGTTGTATCTTCCAAAACTCGTACCTTTTAGTGTCACAAAAAGTTTCAATTTTTCATGTGCAAAAACGCTAAGTTGATTGCTGTAATTAACCCTATAATTTAATGCAAGTTCCACGGGTACCCTTTTACTCTCACCTTTCACTTTGTTCTCTTAGGCCTAGTTTGGTTTAAGGGTTGGAATAGATAAAATATATAAAATTAGGTAGGATTGCACCGTCCAGTGTGTTCACTAGTACTAGTAATGTGTTTAGTTTCAATTATAAAATTTTATTGATGTTCGTAAATTTACTTATCTAAATATGTATATATGTATTACGTTGTTCCAAAAAGACTACTTATTCATGTATTAGGTTACTCCTAACCTATATATATGATTCCGATGTATTTTTAACCATAAAACGACACACACCCATCTATATGTGTATTAAATATTCTTTTCGTCCCGTCCTAATTTGTACAATTTTTTTTATATCGTCTCACCCTGCTTTGCACACCTCTAAAATGGAAAGGAATCTTACAATCTTCACCCTTAAAATCTCAACCCTCAATCTTCACCTTTAAAAAAATCAAGGAAAAAACAAAATCTATTTTTTCTTAAGATTCGTGTTCGGTCAACAGTGTAAAATAAGCCGGGACGAAGGGAGTATGTGGTCAAAAATACATGGAAAACAATGCAGGGGGTAGAATAGAAATCACGTATTACAGTATAAGCAGAATCATGTGGCAAATGGAATGATAGTAATGTTTCGTTTTTTCTTTTTAAATTTTAAATGTGTATTAGAAGTATTAATAATTAAAAACAGAAAATGAACAAGAAAAATAGCAGCTAAACTGAAGAGCAAAAAATAAATTTCTTACCAACAGCAATGATCCTACATTAACTTAAACTTAACTTAGAAAAAGCAACAACCAAAGTACTCGCAAAATCTAAACCCAAACAAGGCATAAAACAACCCAAAAAGCCTTTCACCTATATCCCCAAACCATCTGTTAACACAAAATAAACATGGCAAAACAATGCTCACAACAAGCTATCGGTTCTTGCAGGCAACCTCCTCAAGAAGTTCACCGGATACGACGGAAGCCGATCGCGGAACCTAGGATGCCTCATAGCGTAAAATCCCACGACGGTTGCCACAGCTTTCGGAGGAGTAACATAGAGCACAACAGAACCAACCAAACAGAAGATAAGAAACAATGCTGTTGCTCTTGGGTCTCTCCAGCTCAGCACATTGCAGAATCTCTCTGCTTGAGTAGCAATGTCTCCCAACACGGTCTGAACACGCGAGCTTATAGCTCGTAGCCTATCATATCGCATTTTTATGACATCGATGTTCTTTTGAGAGGTTGGGAAAGTGTCAAACTCTTCGTCTAGTTCATCAAAGAGGGCAGTGTCGGCTTGCGACAGCTTCACATCCATGTGTGGAGGATGTCTAGGCCTAAAACGGTAATTCCACAGCCCGATCAGAAATAGGTAGAGGAACACAGTGCTCATGATCATCCAAGGGAAGGATACGAATCCGAGGAAGAGAATGTGGACTAGAATTGTAATGAAAGGGTTTGTCCAAGAGGATATCTGATCAAACCATTTGATGAGTTTGACAATTGCAGACATGATTTGAGCAATTCGGTAGTGATTGGCTTTGCTTCGTCTTACACTCCACATGTTTGAACCGACGTCAAGCATGTATTCGACTACTTCTTTCCTTAACGGTGGCTCAGCCCTGCTCAGCCTCGTGGAGACGAGCTGAGTTGCCTGGTGCCTAAGGGATTCGATATGGTGGCAACTCAGTGGGTGAAGGTAATGAAGGCTAGGCAGCAATGGTTGTGTGTACATTTGCAGAATGTTGAACAAAGATGCGGACGAAAACCTGACTGCCAACTGGATTTCGCCCATTTTCTTCACCCCAGTCGGCGAAAGCACAATCAACGGATACAAATGCGTGTAAACACGCCCTGTTTCAAGTGTAGATAACCGGATCCTCACCTTCCCGATTCTTGAATCCTTAGCACCTCCGTTCACTCCTTGCAAATGACAATTATCGAACACACCCACTGTAATGACAGTGCACGGATCGTACACTTCCCATGTGTACTGCTCGTTCCACTTCGGATTAAAACTGTTGAGAATCGTTCTTGTCCTAATCCATTTCTGGCCATACTTAGCCACACAGTAAGCATCTGTCAATCCTCTCCCGTCCTTCGTCTTCATTGCAGTAAGATTCCGCGCATTCAAAACGCCTAACTCCAACACCCCGACCGCAGGCTTCCATAGCTGCCTAGCAGTAGGCCTCAAATCACTACTGTAATGCGTTAACTCATCAAGAACATGATAACCGCCATCCAAACAAACGCGTAAATGAACCCGGCTATTCAGTTTGTTCACATTCCTCTGCCCATTTTCGGAAACCGTACGCTTCTCAAGATTGTACCATCTGTTAACAGGAGGCTTAAAATCCACCCTCTTCTCTATCCCCTGCAATGAAATCACACACTGCCCTAATTCATCCCTCTTATTCGACCCGATTCGCTCCTCAACACACAAAACAAGCTGCTCCTCAAACGGCTCTGCAACAGTAAACATCAAATCCTCATTCCACCATGGATTAACATTCTTGCTCTGAGAAATCTTAGTCCTTAACACCATATTCCCATGAGAAACTCTCACTAGAATCTCAGGTTGTTGCCTGTTTTTATCACTAATCTGCAAGTCCTGAGCCTCAATCACATTAACCCTAAGATACCATAACCGCGGCGTCAGATAAACCTTCGACCGTATACTTGTGATTCCATCGCCATTAACGGAAGTTGTATCCAAATGACAAGCTTCTGGAAAAGCTTCATCAGCTTGCGTCCCCATCCAAATCGCGAACATTAACTCTCCGGCGACTCTCTCTCCTTTCCGATTCTCCAGCCTGTACCATTCCGGCGCCAACGGACTATCAGGCGGCACTCTTCGAGGTACATCAATGGCGTCAAGCACAATCATCCCGATCAGATTATCGCCGTTTTTTCCCTTATCCTTCACCGCAATCTCCACTCTCGGCACTTGAATCCGCTCCTTTAAAATCGAAAACACCTGATTCCACTCCGGAACCGCCGTGTTTTCATGCTTAGTAACAGACCTAAACCCTCCGATATTCACTTCGACGAAAGCGTCTGGATTATTAGGCAACTGCTTCGCCTTCACAATTCTAACGTACAGATAATCCATCTGCTCCACCAAGTCGAAGGCGGTTCCATTGCCGGAGAATCTCCCGCCGCCGAGGCTCGGCCGCGTCTCCGTCAGGTCGAAATCCTCCTCCGCCGCTGGATTTTTCAGATAATGCTGATTCCGATTCTGATTCTGGTTCCTGTTTTGGTTCGCCATTTCCGTCAACACAATCTGCAAAAAGGCTAATCAATCAGGAGTATGAAAAAACGCATAACAATTTTCAAAAAAATTCAACAGCGCCTAAAAAGGTGGGGAGGGGATATGAAGAGTTTAAATGGAGCCGTTACAGAATTATGATATCTTCCCTACAAATATGGCAACGAGTTTGAGCATTAATTTTTTGCATATAAAAACGATGAAAATTGATTGTGAATATTATTACGGTTCCCTGCATTAAAACACATTACGAGAAAGAAAACGAACCAGGTTTTGTGAGGAATGGCTCTGAAACTGCAATGCCGCAAGCAAAAACCTCCACAGACAAGAAATGGACATTTATTGCATATAATGTGTGTGCGTGTATATATATATATATATCCATATAGAGATATTAGCAGTGAGAGTGAGTCATTTTCCTATACTAGGATAGAGGGACTAGTAGCTTTTCCGAGCTTTTTAACAGGAAATGATGATTTCTGCAACTGCAACACTGGTAGTGAAACAATGTACACAGACTAAATTAACAAAATTTGATACTTGTTGGAATTTATATATATACACACATATATATATATCGAGTTTTGATATGTTGCACACCTAAAGTAAATGAGCACCAATGTGAGTGACATATGTAAAAAAGTGGCACATATACAGATGCTCACTTTAAGTGTGCAGCATATCAAATCTCTACCTATACATGCATATATATATAAAACCAATGCATATAGACAAAATAGTTGGATTCAATTCGGTGTGGTTTTTTAAAGTTGAAGAGTGCTGAGTATCGTTGGCTGAAGTAAGGGATGAGTATTTGAATCAATAAAAATCGAAACTAACCTTTTTTATATTTTTTTTAAACTGAATCGAAACATAATCGAAACGAATCGAATTTTTGCGATTTGGTTGTCGGTGAGGTTTTAACTATTTTATATATTTATTTTTTATGTTTCATAGCAAAAACTCTCGATTTTCATGATATTTTTTTCGTGAAATAGAAAAATTAAAGAAGAGTACAAATATATAAGCATATACTTAAATTTGCATGCATGTTACAATTGGAATATCATTATATAAATAAATTCAATCAAATAAAATAATATAAAATAAATATATAATTAAATAAAATAGTTTAGTTTGACCAATCAAATTCTTTTTGGCTAAGAATCGATTCGAGTTGAACTGTAAATCGGTTCTAATATTTGGAATCGAAACAATTATTATACAAAATCGAACCGAACCGAATCACTCGGTTGTATCGGTTTCTCGATTTCGATTTTGCCCACCCTTAGGTGAGGTAAATAAAATGGTGAAAATATAATGAGTGGATGAGGAGAGATAAAGTAGAATAAACTTGAATTTAAATGAACTAAAAAATTCTAATTTTAAGTCTAAATTTAAACATTTATCTGGATCGACCCGTCCTCCATTCCGACGGGCGAATCCGTAAACAAACATACCATAAATAGCTACGTATATAAGTGTGTCTCTGTGTGCGCTCACTAAAAGTGGGAGGTGCGCTTTTTCAGGTTTAAGGACATGAGCCCCTGCACTGTGCACACTGCTTCCCTGTCGTCTGAAATTCTACTGTCCTTTACTATTGCAGAGTACCATGTTAGCACAAACCGGTAAAGATGAAATGGAGCTGCTAGAGTTGCCAAAATCGACCTCAGTCGCCGACCTAGTCTGTTCGATATTTTAGATGTGTTGAAGCATATAAATGTAGATTTGGAGAACTATTATTACCAAATGACTCTATCCAATAAGTAGAGGTGGCAAAATCGGTCCGACCCGACGAGCCGACTTAGTAGGTCCGATATTTTAGATGGACCAGGTTATAGAAATATAGGTTCGAAGTACTATTTGACCCGACCGGTCGGCCCGGTAGTTTTGGCATATTTTAGGGGAATATCTCAAACGGGACCGACTAATTTTAGGCCCCGCCCAAAATATGGTAGTGGCCCGACGGGCCCGACCCGACCAAATTGTCACTTCTACCAATAGCTTAAAACTTCGACAAGCCACGGATCGACCCAAAAAATTTAGATATTTAAAAGGATAGACTGAGCTAGGTACGATTATTTGAGGTCGGATGGAATTTCGAGCCGGCTTGATAGGCTGGGTCGGATAGAGTCGGACCGCCCTAATTACCACTTCTAATATAGATTATGTCCGAGTAATTTTTTTTTTTTCTAAACACTTTTTAAATTACGATTAATCATATATCAGACTACTATCATGATGGAAAATTATTAAAAGAAAATTCAAATATTAACTACTCTCTCCGTCCCAACTAATTTTACACGATTAATCGGACACGGATGTTATAAAAAAACAGATTTCGGAAAATTTTTAACTTTTTCAAAGGTGGAGATTGTGAGAGAAATTTATTTTTTAAAGATGTGTAAAATTAATTACGATGGATCGAAAAAAAATATGCAAATTTAAGTAGAACGGAGGAGTATCATTTTAGATGACTATGAAATTATTGTCGTATTCTTTTTTTTTTTTTAACTCTTAATTTAGTACTACCTCCGTCCCGGCTATTCTTGCACTGAGAGGGTTGGCACAAGTATTAAGAAAAGTTGTTTTTTTGGGATTTTGTTGACTTTACAAAGATGAATTAAAGGTGGAGATTGAGGGTGGAGATTTTGAGGGTGTAGATTGTATTATAACTTTCCTTTTTAAGGGGTGTGCAAGTTTAGCTGGGACAGACGAAAATGGAAAGTGTGCAAGTTTAGGTGGGACGGAGGGAGTATTAATTTTAAAATTTTAATCACTATCTTATAGAGACAAGTGGACCACTTCCTTGCTCATCAAGCTCGTGCTTTTTTGGGAAGTCAAATAAAATAAACTAATAAAGTGACTATGTTTGACGATAATATATATATATATAAAAATAAAAGTAGATGAATTTCCTTGGTCATCAAGCTCCTAATAAAGCAAAATATTTTCACCTTCTCTATAAATATTGCTACTTACTATTCCTCCTCATTTTCGACACTCTTCAACAATGTCTTTCTTCACTAGCTTTTTTAGCTGCTTCACCAGTTCATCGTTTGTGCAAAGACACGATCAATCTTCACCAAAGATATCGAAGCACAAGGAAAAATCGTCGAGTCCCAAGCCTTACTTCACACAAGTTTGGCGTCAATAGTTCGTGTTTAAGTTCGACTCGGATGTCACAAACTCACAGTGTGCAATGGCTCGTGGAGGGGTTATGGTGGTGTGAAATTGTAAACAATTTTTCAATTTGATGTGTTTTTCTCCTGTATATTTTGTTTGATGTAAACGATTTGATTCAACTATAAAAACTCATACTATCTCCGTCTCACTCTAATTTGCATATTTTCCCTTTCGGTTCATCCCACACTAATTTGCATACCCTTAAAAAGAAAAAATTTCTCACAATCTCCACCCTCAAAATCTACATCCTCAATCTCCACTTTTAAAAAAGTTAACCAAAAAACAAAAATCAATTTTTCTTAATACACGCATCGAAGCAGATGTGCAAATTAAACTGGGACAGAGGGAGTACTTGTTTATTAGATGTTGATTAATTTCATGTTGAAAATTGGATTTAGGTAAAAACTATATAGTATCAATGCTCAATTCATACTCTTATGTACAGAGAATTAAGAACAACATGCAGAATACAACATTGTTTTTTTTTTTTTTAATTTTTTTAATTTTATTACAATAACCAAAAAAATATGTAACTAATTAAATTTCAACATACACCAAACTCGGAACAAATATTGCAACCTACAATATATACACAAATTTAGTTCAAATAAGCAAAAAATAATCCTACATTTTTAATAGAATATGATAAAGGATTCCGTAAAAAATAAAAACTAAATATAGCGTGTTTTTTTTAATGGTGAAAATTTGATTTTCAGAGTAAATGTAAGGAATGAATAAAATATATATATATATATATATATATATATATATATATATAGTGTATTTTAGTTAGTGGTGTGAGTGTGAGGTGACAGAACATATCAATAGATGAGCTCTATAAGAAAATCGAGTTCCATATCATTATTGATTAGATGATATCAATAATTAACATATATATTCTATTAAAGAAAATATAAGAAAACAAATCGGGTAATATGATATCAGTTGGATTTGATCCGAAACTATTAATTAGGGGTTGCTCTGTACGGGGAAGTGGTGGAAGTAAAAGAGGTTCGTACACACGAAAAAAAATAATCATTATTCATATTTAATTTATTAACAATTCTCTCCATATCGTTTTATAGTATTAACTTTCTCATTCATACTCATACTCATTATCAGTCGTGATTTAAATCAAATGATCCCATAATACGTGTACAACAAGTTACTAATTGGAGACTTAAACGTGGCAGTCAGACTTGGTGGCGTCGATTGTTATTTATGTTGTGACAATACAATTTTTTACATTTAATTAAATCATAATCCAGGTTAAATTATCAGGTTATGATGAAAACGCGTTAGGATTGGTAGGGATTTTATTTAAAAGGAATAAAAATGAGTTGTTCGATCAAACTATCAAATATATTTAGACTGGGTCATTCCACATTCGACTGACAACGACCCAAGTCAATAAGTACTTTTCAAGTGCTAATAAAACATTTTATAAGATGATGGTCTTACGACTCATATTAATATTATTAATTATTAGTGTTAAGGTAAATATGAATATGGTAAAGCTAAGCGGGTATATTGTGTCCGGGTCGATTTTCTAAATATATAAAAAATTATTTGTGAAGACGATAATTTAATTTTTAGCAATAAAGCTTGATTACGGATACAAAAAAAAAAGACGTCAATTTTTTTAGATTGCTTCAAAATGATAGTTAATGTTTATTTTTTTATCTTGTACTCCCTCCGTCCCACCTTATCTTGCACGCTTTCCTTAAACAACCCTCCCATTTTATCTTGCACAGCCTAAAAAATGAAAGTTATAACATAATCTCCATCCTCAAAATCCCCATCTTCAATCTACCTTTGAAAAAGTAACAAATCACAAAAAAAAAACTTTTCTTAGTGTCGATTCCATGCAAAATAAGTTGAGACAAAGGAAATAATAATTATCATTATATTTGTAATTATAATTAGAAGATAATAAAAGAAAAACAGCAATAACATAAAAAATAAATTTCGATCCGAGCACAATGTACCCGTTTAATATTGTTGAGGTGAAATAAATAGTATCCTCAAACTTCAGATATCGTTATCACCAGCACAGGTTCTTCCCAGTTTCCATCATCACTACTAATTAATTAAAACGAAAAAGAATATTACCTTTTTTGCGTGCTCAGCAAGCTCATTCTCTTCACTATAAATCTCAATTCTTCCACACCAAATACTTCATCAAACTCTCTCTCTCTCACACACACATACACGCACAAAAAACACACATATACACTCAGCCATGTCTCTCTTCACAACCTTCTTCAGCTGCTTCACTTCTTCGTCTTCTTCACGCATATCCGATCCCGATTCATCGTCACCGAAAAAACCGAAGAAATCGCCTCGTCCACCGATTCCGGTGTCGTACTTCCCGATTAACTCGCAAGTTTCGCGCCTCTAGTTTAATTTTCGCGCCTGCAGATCTGGTGGTTGGAAATGGCGATTTTGATTGCCGTTTTGGTATTTTAGTTTGGTTGTCGGATGGAATTTCCAGCTGGTTGATATATTGTTGAAGCTTCAATGGTGGACTAATTTCGAAGCATGGAAGTTCATGAATGGCAGCATAGACGGACCTACACTCGGGCCAAGGGGCACTGGGCCTCTTGGCCAAGGGGGCAAGAGGCCTCTTGGCCCGGTCATAAAGTACTATTATATATGTGTGTTTTCCCTCATTTCGTTCATAGACGGACCTATACTGTGGTCAAGGGGGCACTGGGCCCACTGGCCCCGTCATAATGTACTATTATATATGTGTGTTTCCGCTGATTCTGTTCATAGACGGACCTACGTTGGGGTCAAGGGGGCACTAGTCACATGGCCCCGTCATACTGTACTATTATATATGTGTTTCCCCGATTCCGTTATAACGTATTATTATATATGTGTATTTTAGTCGACTTTAATATAATTTAATTAAATAAATATAAATAATTCAATTGTGTAACTTGAAGAAGATTAATGTTTGTTATCTATAAGCAATAGAAATAAAAATGTTAGAAAATATCATGAATATTGAAATATTATATCTTGATTTTTTTCTTTTTGTGATTAAATTAATTTATTAATCTTATCTAAATTGTTGGTACTTTTCTAGTTTTATTTATACATTTGATTATATTTAGGAGCGCACAACGGTATTCCTCCTTTAATTTTAAGATATTATCATATAATTTATCTAATATCCTCCTTTAATTTTAAGATATTATCATATAATTTATCTAATATTTTAAGTTTATGGGCTAATTATATAAAATAATTTAATTTTTAGCCACTCAGACTCTGTCCCAATTTGGTAAATATTTGCCACATGAGCATAATTAAAAAAAATTATTTTGTAAGAACTCCCAAATCGGTCTATAAGTGGACCCCCTCATCTAAATTTTTGGGTCAGTCATGGCAGATAGCTCAAATGACAAGAACACATTATATTTATATAAATATAGATTATTGATTTTGGGCTCGACTCACTTTGAGAAAGTTGGGAAGAGTTTTTATTCTTAAATTAGAAGAAAATACGTGGCTAGGATTTCATATTTGTTAACGATTCATCTTTGATGATTAATCGTGTGGATATGCAGTAATTATAAATTTTATTTGTTTACTTATTTGGTTAACTATTTCTATGTAATGTTTGATAACGTAACATGGAAAATAATACTATCCAAAAACAAAACATAGTACTCCCCCGCCACGTTAAATTTTGCATATTTTTTGTTTTGGTCCGTTCTACTTAGTTTTATATATTCTTAAAATAACTTTTTTCTTACAGTTTGTACCCTTAAAATTTTTACCCTTAATTTCCACTTTTGAAAAAGTCAAGCAAAATGCAAAAAACAATTTTTTTTCTTAATATATGTACCCGGCCCTCTTAATGTATGTATCCAGCCTTACGTGCAAAATTGAGCGGGACGGAGGGAATATTGTTTTAAGAATTAAAATTTGATTTCTCAAAAACTTATAAGTTATTAAAGTTTGTAGATAAATAACTTATAAGTTTGCAATTAAATGTAGTGAAATAGTGATACACGTGTTTATGCGTGCATTTTAGGTCGATTTAAGTGTCCATTTAATGATATTTGCATACATAATCGATCGTGATTGGCCTATATTCGTATTATTGTGCTATTTGATGTTTGTGGACTTGTTTTAGAGATATTCAGGTGATTTAAGGCCAAATAATTGCATTCGGCTAATGATGGGTGAAGAAACGAGTCCCGGAAAGTCCAAAACCGAAGAAAATCAAGCCAAGTATGAAAGGGCTAGTCGCGGCCGCGACCCAGATGCGCGGCCGCGTCAAAAGTGGCCTAGAAAGGGCTGAAAAGCGCTGGAAACTCTCCGCGGCCGCGGTCTACGTGCGCGGCCGCGGCCAAAAGCCTCCTGAATTTTCTGACAGCTTGATATACCTCTAGTATTTTGGCCATATCTTGAGATTTACAACTCCGATTGAGGTAAAATTGGTGGCGTTGGAAAGCTGATTCAAAGTGCTACAACTTTTTGTGAAAGAGGCAAAACCCAAAAATGACCAGAAGACCCTCAAAAATAGCTTTGAAGTTGGAAAAACAATGCAGTGTCGGCCCATTACTTGGCCCACAAGCTCAAAAACGAGTTTTTGACTTATTTTCCTATTCCAATTAGGTTTTTTTTCCCCTCTTTATCCTAGACATGTACTCCTATAAATATGTTAAGACTCTAGACATAAAGGAAAGAGTTGGAATTGGGATTTTGGAGCACTTCGAAGGGGACGAGCAATCAAGATTCGGCATTCTCGGTTTCATCTTTCTAATTTATTTTTGTTTTATGCTTTTCATTAGAATTATGTCTTTTGTCACCGCCATGAGCGGCTAGTAGGTTATTTCAGTCCTTAATCGAGTCGAACCCTAGTTTTGCTATTCTGTGATATTTACAGTGGTTATTAATCAGTTGATTCCTTGAAACGTTGTTATACTATTTGTTTATCCTTCAATGCTTGTGCGTTTATATGCTAGATTGATCACCTAGGATTATAATTGCATAAGTAACGCTAGGTTATAATCGTAATCCGTAATTGTTACGAACCTATAGCCACTTAGTAGCGAATAGCGAGTGATATCGCTAGGGTAGTATATAGCTCGGTCTGAATGGGTCCGAGCTTACGAGGTCCACACCGTGTCTATCCCGTTATCCTAGTTCTCTAGGCGTCCGGTTAATGAGATCCAGAGAGCTTATTCTGAGGTCACTCAACTGGATAGACTAACCAAAGAGCTTGTTTTGGTTAGTTAAACATAAGGGATAACGAGGTTAGCAGAGCTTGTTGCTAACCTCGGGGTAGGAGTTTTAAGGATAAAATTGGTTAATAATTGCATCTATTACAGGGTAGTAATAACTAGGGGGAGATAAGATTAAGGGCTGGGATTCGTTATTTTGATAAGTAGAACAAGTCATAGTTAATTTGCTTAATTTCTATTTTAGGTCCTTAGTTAATATACATCAATTCACAAACCCCATTATTTATATATTTATATATATGTTGCTAGTATTAGGTTTTATTTAAAACACTAATAGTCTTCCTGTTCCCTGTGGGATCGACCCTACTTACCACTTCTACGAGCTAGAAGGGTAGCTAGGTTTAATTAATTTTACCGCATCGCGACAGTGCGGTCAAATTTTGGCGCCGTTGCCGGGGAGCAGTGCAAGATTAACTGTGTTTCTAGTGTCAACCTTATTTTCTTCTATTTTAGTTACGTATTTTCATTTGCTAATTAGTATTAGTTATTTTCATTACGGTTCGTAATCTTTGGGTCATCTTATGTGCTTGTCGAATTGCTACTTTCTGTAGGACTGTTATTGTTTCTTTTGATGTCATGGCGGAACAAAATTCCAATATGGCATTGGAAGATATGATGAAAATCTTGATTTCTAACACTCTGCAATTTCAGGAAGAGACACGGTCAAGAATAAGGAATCTTGAGACTCAAATGAGTCAATTGGTTACTGTGGTAAGCAGGTTAGAAAGCCAAGAAAGAGAGAAATTGACATCCCAACCAGAGGAAAATCTGAAGAACGAAAATGCCATGATTTTGAGGAGCGAAGAACATCCTAGAGAGGATGAAAAACCCGTGCAAGTGTTGCAAAATGAAGAGGGCATCAAAAGTCAGGCTGAACAGACGCACATTGGATGCGAGATGCACATTGTGTCATCTAATGTGCCATCAGACAGTGTGTTGACAGACGTATTGAAGATGCACACTGGATCATCTAGTACCCTGCCATATGTGTTACATGCAGTCTGTGAAAAAGAATTAAAGTGCGGGTATAATTTGAACATGGCTTCAATTGGATACCTGAGAAGGAAACGAGTCAGAATGAAAACTCATACGGTAGTTGAGAAGCCACAATCATCAAGACCAACCCGTAAACCTCCTTGGTGTATTTTCTAGAAGGGAAGTCTTGAGTCGGGCCGACGACGTAAAACAAAGGCGCTTATCGGGAGGCAACCCGACGTTTATCGTATTTTTATTTTAAGCTTTATATTTTATTGTTATTTCCAGTTTTATGTGTTTCTTATCGTTTTTAATTAGTATGTAGGAACTAACATGGTTAAAAATCAACATAGCAATGGAGTATGGTGGAGAAAACACGACATCTGGTGGGGCGCGATAGCCAAATATTGGAGCATGCATAACTTTCAATCACCACTTCAGTAGCATTGTAAGTAAGCACTAAGCCGTACCACTCTTTTCCCCACAAACTTTGGTTTTCAACTAAGTTTGGGGGAGGAGGTGTAAGTGGCACGACTTGGCCGCTTTTGAGCTTTAGTTTTACTTTATGCTAGCTACTAGTCCGGTGTAATGATTAAATTGTATGGCCTGTGAGCCAATTACTTGGTTGATCGTCGGGCCTGTGAGCCACTGTCTTTTTGAGTTGGGTCATGTTAGTTGTTATGTACTTTATTGTTTTGTTGAGTCTAGATCGAGTCTAGGATAAGAAAAAAAACCGGAATATGCTGTTGGGAAAAGAAAATATACACATTAAGGTGATAATAAGTTTGCAATGAGTTAATGATGAATTCTTGTAAAAACTTGTTTTAAAATAGCACATGATAGAGCATGACGAGTAATGGATATGAAATTGAGCTTTGAATTGAAACATTGATCATAATTGCCCTGTGAGGAATTTGAGCCTATTTTGTATCTCCATTCTTGGAGTAATTTGTATAAATTCTTTCGGTGTGATTTTCATTGTTTATGTGCAAATAGACTCTAGAACTTGCCATGCATCTATGTCGTGAATACGTCGGTATGTGTTGTGGCTTAGAACATGATCTTAGGCATTTTTTTTTATTTTAGCCTATTTCAGAGCCTCAAAATAATTACCCTTTTTACCAAAATTTTGAAAAAAAAAAAAATTCCTTTAGTTAGCCGTTTGAGCCGTGAGCCTGTTATTTGTTAGCCGAATATTACAAGCCGAACATCTTTCAAATTAGCCTTTGACCTTATTGGACTAATCTAGTTAAGAGGGAGGCGAAAGGAGAGGTAGTCGGGGATGTTATTCGGGATTACTATGGGCTGAAAAAAGGGGATAAAATAACAGATGAAAAGGGAATTGGTGATAGAAAAATCAACAAGGTTTACCCTCCTATGTACTAAAATTTTAGACTCTTTGATTTGTACAATGCAAAAGTAAGGAAGAAATGAGTCGAGTACACATGAAGAATGAGTTGAGGAGGGGAGTAAGAAAAGTGCTTAGTGAAAAAAAAAAAAAAAAAAAAAAAAAAATTAATTAAAAAAAAAAAAAAAAAAAAAAAGGGAGAAGAAATTCGGGTAGTCCCAAAAACATGTGGTACCCAAAAGAGAAAAAAATAGTGAGAAAAGAAAAGCACTTGGTTGTAAAAGATGCGGACGTGGGGAGAAGAAGTCATCCCTTGGGGTGATTTACTGAGTTTTGGAGAGTGAGATGTGAGTGATTGTTTTGAGGGGTGGTTGAGTAGGAATAACTCGGTTAGTCCACATTTTAGTCACTTTCATCCAAATTTTATCCTACCTTACCTAAGCCTACATTACAACCGAATTAAAGACCTTTTTGATTTTTTGCCACGCATGTCGAGTACTAGATCCGACTTAAATAATTGGCAAGCATATGGTGGTCGTTGCATATAAGTCAGTGTGAGTGAAATACTTTCAATACCTTAAACACTTGAGAGACGAGTGATACACATTCCCGGTGAGGATCAATTGTTGAAAATCTTAAGTGTTGAAAGTAGTTGAAGTTGCTCTGTCAAATATGCTCGTTTACATCATGCTGCTGTGTTTTGAAAAACTTTTCTGAAACTCATACTTGCCACTTAAAGTACCTTAAACTTGTGTCTTGATTGTTTGTTTGGTTTATATTTGTTCGGGACGAACAAAGGTTTAAGTTTGGGGGATTTTGATACACGTGTTTATGCGTGCATTTTAGGTCGATTTAAGTGTCCATTTAATGATATTTGCATACATAATCGATCGTGATTGGCCTATATTCGTATTATTGTGCTATTTGATGTTTGTGGACTTGTTTTAGAGATATTCAGGTGATTTAAGGCCAAATAATTGCATTCGGCTAATGATGGGTGAAGAAACGAGTCCCGGAAAGTCCAAAACCGAAGAAAATCAAGCCAAGTATGAAAGGGCTAGTCGCGGCCGCGACCCAGATGCGCGGCCGCGTCAAAAGTGGCCTAGAAAGGGCTGAAAAGCGCTGGAAACTCTCCGCGGCCGCGGTCTACGTGCGCGGCCGCGGCCAAAAGCCTCCTGAATTTTCTGACAGCTTGATATACCTCTAGTATTTTGGCCATATCTTGAGATTTACAACTCCGATTGAGGTAAAATTGGTGGCGTTGGAAAGCTGATTCAAAGTGCTACAACTTTTTGTGAAAGAGGCAAAACCCAAAAATGACCAGAAGACCCTCAAAAATAGCTTTGAAGTTGGAAAAACAATGCAGTGTCGGCCCATTACTTGGCCCACAAGCTCAAAAACGAGTTTTTGACTTATTTTCCTATTCCAATTAGGTTTTTTTTCCCCTCTTTATCCTAGACATGTACTCCTATAAATATGTTAAGACTCTAGACATAAAGGAAAGAGTTGGAATTGGGATTTTGGAGCACTTCGAAGGGGACGAGCAATCAAGATTCGGCATTCTCGGTTTCATCTTTCTAATTTATTTTTGTTTTATGCTTTTCATTAGAATTATGTCTTTTGTCACCGCCATGAGCGGCTAGTAGGTTATTTCAGTCCTTAATCGAGTCGAACCCTAGTTTTGCTATTCTGTGATATTTACAGTGGTTATTAATCAGTTGATTCCTTGAAACGTTGTTATACTATTTGTTTATCCTTCAATGCTTGTGCGTTTATATGCTAGATTGATCACCTAGGATTATAATTGCATAAGTAACGCTAGGTTATAATCGTAATCCGTAATTGTTACGAACCTATAGCCACTTAGTAGCGAATAGCGAGTGATATCGCTAGGGTAGTATATAGCTCGGTCTGAATGGGTCCGAGCTTACGAGGTCCACACCGTGTCTATCCCGTTATCCTAGTTCTCTAGGCGTCCGGTTAATGAGATCCAGAGAGCTTATTCTGAGGTCACTCAACTGGATAGACTAACCAAAGAGCTTGTTTTGGTTAGTTAAACATAAGGGATAACGAGGTTAGCAGAGCTTGTTGCTAACCTCGGGGTAGGAGTTTTAAGGATAAAATTGGTTAATAATTGCATCTATTACAGGGTAGTAATAACTAGGGGGAGATAAGATTAAGGGCTGGGATTCGTTATTTTGATAAGTAGAACAAGTCATAGTTAATTTGCTTAATTTCTATTTTAGGTCCTTAGTTAATATACATCAATTCACAAACCCCATTATTTATATATTTATATATATGTTGCTAGTATTAGGTTTTATTTAAAACACTAATAGTCTTCCTGTTCCCTGTGGGATCGACCCTACTTACCACTTCTACGAGCTAGAAGGGTAGCTAGGTTTAATTAATTTTACCGCATCGCGACAGTGCGGTCAAATTTTGGCGCCGTTGCCGGGGAGCAGTGCAAGATTAACTGTGTTTCTAGTGTCAACCTTATTTTCTTCTATTTTAGTTACGTATTTTCATTTGCTAATTAGTATTAGTTATTTTCATTACGGTTCGTAATCTTTGGGTCATCTTATGTGCTTGTCGAATTGCTACTTTCTGTAGGACTGTTATTGTTTCTTTTGATGTCATGGCGGAACAAAATTCCAATATGGCATTGGAAGATATGATGAAAATCTTGATTTCTAACACTCTGCAATTTCAGGAAGAGACACGGTCAAGAATAAGGAATCTTGAGACTCAAATGAGTCAATTGGTTACTGTGGTAAGCAGGTTAGAAAGCCAAGAAAGAGAGAAATTGACATCCCAACCAGAGGAAAATCTGAAGAACGAAAATGCCATGATTTTGAGGAGCGAAGAACATCCTAGAGAGGATGAAAAACCCGTGCAAGTGTTGCAAAATGAAGAGGGCATCAAAAGTCAGGCTGAACAGACGCACATTGGATGCGAGATGCACATTGTGTCATCTAATGTGCCATCAGACAGTGTGTTGACAGACGTATTGAAGATGCACACTGGATCATCTAGTACCCTGCCATATGTGTTACATGCAGTCTGTGAAAAAGAATTAAAGTGCGGGTATAATTTGAACATGGCTTCAATTGGATACCTGAGAAGGAAACGAGTCAGAATGAAAACTCATACGGTAGTTGAGAAGCCACAATCATCAAGACCAACCCGTAAACCTCCTTGGTGTATTTTCTAGAAGGGAAGTCTTGAGTCGGGCCGACGACGTAAAACAAAGGCGCTTATCGGGAGGCAACCCGACGTTTATCGTATTTTTATTTTAAGCTTTATATTTTATTGTTATTTCCAGTTTTATGTGTTTCTTATCGTTTTTAATTAGTATGTAGGAACTAACATGGTTAAAAATCAACATAGCAATGGAGTATGGTGGAGAAAACACGACATCTGGTGGGGCGCGATAGCCAAATATTGGAGCATGCATAACTTTCAATCACCACTTCAGTAGCATTGTAAGTAAGCACTAAGCCGTACCACTCTTTTCCCCACAAACTTTGGTTTTCAACTAAGTTTGGGGGAGGAGGTGTAAGTGGCACGACTTGGCCGCTTTTGAGCTTTAGTTTTACTTTATGCTAGCTACTAGTCCGGTGTAATGATTAAATTGTATGGCCTGTGAGCCAATTACTTGGTTGATCGTCGGGCCTGTGAGCCACTGTCTTTTTGAGTTGGGTCATGTTAGTTGTTATGTACTTTATTGTTTTGTTGAGTCTAGATCGAGTCTAGGATAAGAAAAAAAACCGGAATATGCTGTTGGGAAAAGAAAATATACACATTAAGGTGATAATAAGTTTGCAATGAGTTAATGATGAATTCTTGTAAAAACTTGTTTTAAAATAGCACATGATAGAGCATGACGAGTAATGGATATGAAATTGAGCTTTGAATTGAAACATTGATCATAATTGCCCTGTGAGGAATTTGAGCCTATTTTGTATCTCCATTCTTGGAGTAATTTGTATAAATTCTTTCGGTGTGATTTTCATTGTTTATGTGCAAATAGACTCTAGAACTTGCCATGCATCTATGTCGTGAATACGTCGGTATGTGTTGTGGCTTAGAACATGATCTTAGGCATTTTTTTTTATTTTAGCCTATTTCAGAGCCTCAAAATAATTACCCTTTTTACCAAAATTTTGAAAAAAAAAAAAATTCCTTTAGTTAGCCGTTTGAGCCGTGAGCCTGTTATTTGTTAGCCGAATATTACAAGCCGAACATCTTTCAAATTAGCCTTTGACCTTATTGGACTAATCTAGTTAAGAGGGAGGCGAAAGGAGAGGTAGTCGGGGATGTTATTCGGGATTACTATGGGCTGAAAAAAGGGGATAAAATAACAGATGAAAAGGGAATTGGTGATAGAAAAATCAACAAGGTTTACCCTCCTATGTACTAAAATTTTAGACTCTTTGATTTGTACAATGCAAAAGTAAGGAAGAAATGAGTCGAGTACACATGAAGAATGAGTTGAGGAGGGGAGTAAGAAAAGTGCTTAGTGAAAAAAAAAAAAAAAAAAAAAAAAAAATTAATTAAAAAAAAAAAAAAAAAAAAAAAGGGAGAAGAAATTCGGGTAGTCCCAAAAACATGTGGTACCCAAAAGAGAAAAAAATAGTGAGAAAAGAAAAGCACTTGGTTGTAAAAGATGCGGACGTGGGGAGAAGAAGTCATCCCTTGGGGTGATTTACTGAGTTTTGGAGAGTGAGATGTGAGTGATTGTTTTGAGGGGTGGTTGAGTAGGAATAACTCGGTTAGTCCACATTTTAGTCACTTTCATCCAAATTTTATCCTACCTTACCTAAGCCTACATTACAACCGAATTAAAGACCTTTTTGATTTTTTGCCACGCATGTCGAGTACTAGATCCGACTTAAATAATTGGCAAGCATATGGTGGTCGTTGCATATAAGTCAGTGTGAGTGAAATACTTTCAATACCTTAAACACTTGAGAGACGAGTGATACACATTCCCGGTGAGGATCAATTGTTGAAAATCTTAAGTGTTGAAAGTAGTTGAAGTTGCTCTGTCAAATATGCTCGTTTACATCATGCTGCTGTGTTTTGAAAAACTTTTCTGAAACTCATACTTGCCACTTAAAGTACCTTAAACTTGTGTCTTGATTGTTTGTTTGGTTTATATTTGTTCGGGACGAACAAAGGTTTAAGTTTGGGGGATTTTGATACACGTGTTTATGCGTGCATTTTAGGTCGATTTAAGTGTCCATTTAATGATATTTGCATACATAATCGATCGTGATTGGCCTATATTCGTATTATTGTGCTATTTGATGTTTGTGGACTTGTTTTAGAGATATTCAGGTGATTTAAGGCCAAATAATTGCATTCGGCTAATGATGGGTGAAGAAACGAGTCCCGGAAAGTCCAAAACCGAAGAAAATCAAGCCAAGTATGAAAGGGCTAGTCGCGGCCGCGACCCAGATGCGCGGCCGCGTCAAAAGTGGCCTAGAAAGGGCTGAAAAGCGCTGGAAACTCTCCGCGGCCGCGGTCTACGTGCGCGGCCGCGGCCAAAAGCCTCCTGAATTTTCTGACAGCTTGATATACCTCTAGTATTTTGGCCATATCTTGAGATTTACAACTCCGATTGAGGTAAAATTGGTGGCGTTGGAAAGCTGATTCAAAGTGCTACAACTTTTTGTGAAAGAGGCAAAACCCAAAAATGACCAGAAGACCCTCAAAAATAGCTTTGAAGTTGGAAAAACAATGCAGTGTCGGCCCATTACTTGGCCCACAAGCTCAAAAACGAGTTTTTGACTTATTTTCCTATTCCAATTAGGTTTTTTTTCCCCTCTTTATCCTAGACATGTACTCCTATAAATATGTTAAGACTCTAGACATAAAGGAAAGAGTTGGAATTGGGATTTTGGAGCACTTCGAAGGGGACGAGCAATCAAGATTCGGCATTCTCGGTTTCATCTTTCTAATTTATTTTTGTTTTATGCTTTTCATTAGAATTATGTCTTTTGTCACCGCCATGAGCGGCTAGTAGGTTATTTCAGTCCTTAATCGAGTCGAACCCTAGTTTTGCTATTCTGTGATATTTACAGTGGTTATTAATCAGTTGATTCCTTGAAACGTTGTTATACTATTTGTTTATCCTTCAATGCTTGTGCGTTTATATGCTAGATTGATCACCTAGGATTATAATTGCATAAGTAACGCTAGGTTATAATCGTAATCCGTAATTGTTACGAACCTATAGCCACTTAGTAGCGAATAGCGAGTGATATCGCTAGGGTAGTATATAGCTCGGTCTGAATGGGTCCGAGCTTACGAGGTCCACACCGTGTCTATCCCGTTATCCTAGTTCTCTAGGCGTCCGGTTAATGAGATCCAGAGAGCTTATTCTGAGGTCACTCAACTGGATAGACTAACCAAAGAGCTTGTTTTGGTTAGTTAAACATAAGGGATAACGAGGTTAGCAGAGCTTGTTGCTAACCTCGGGGTAGGAGTTTTAAGGATAAAATTGGTTAATAATTGCATCTATTACAGGGTAGTAATAACTAGGGGGAGATAAGATTAAGGGCTGGGATTCGTTATTTTGATAAGTAGAACAAGTCATAGTTAATTTGCTTAATTTCTATTTTAGGTCCTTAGTTAATATACATCAATTCACAAACCCCATTATTTATATATTTATATATATGTTGCTAGTATTAGGTTTTATTTAAAACACTAATAGTCTTCCTGTTCCCTGTGGGATCGACCCTACTTACCACTTCTACGAGCTAGAAGGGTAGCTAGGTTTAATTAATTTTACCGCATCGCGACAGTGCGGTCAAATAGCTATGAATTTAGGGATTAATTTGAATGTGTGAAGTGTGTATTATGTGTGGTGTGTTTTAAGTGTGTGCGGTGTGTGGGAAATATGTGTGTGAAATAATTGTGTGGAGTGTGTGCGAAATACATGTAATGTGGGTATGTGTATCTCTGTAGTATGTGAAATTTGAGGGTAAGTATTAAGATCTTAAATAATAAAATGAACAAAAAAACTTATTTTTTATTTTATTTTTAACTTATAAACTTTAAGAACTTATATTTCTAGAGCTTATAAGCTCCCAAACATTTTTGTCCGAATTTTGATTTCCCTCTAATTTGAGGAATGATTTTTGTTAGTATTTTAATGAAAGTATATTGTGATTCTTTTAACTTAACTAAGTTGTAATTTTCTGAGATCTTTCTGGAGTTGGTATAGATCATAATATTGTTGACTCATTGTAACAAAATATTACCAATAAGTAAGGTTGTAAAAGTCGTTAGGCGTTAGTTAGGCAATGGACTAGGACCTCACGACTAGTCGGAACTTGGACGGGACTAATCGAGATATAGACGTAGTTAGACGGTGAAGAATCAAGAAATAATCGTAGGCGATCAATGAAAGTCTAACGCCTAGGCAGAGATTAATCGGAGCTAGTCGAGGAGTTTTGTAACGAAGTAATAAGAATCATTACTTTCAAACTAAAAACTTTTTTAATAAACTAACTTGAGATTTTTTTCATGTTTAATATTTTGCAAAGTCTCATCATCTTCAATCGATCCAAAATTAATATGTTTTCTTCAAATGTAGTAATTATATATTTAAAATTATTTTTAATATATAATTCGAATTGACCTGAAATCAAATACGAACTCGACCCGATAACTCGACTGGTCTCATTTTGATCAACAATCCACTTAATCCTCCTGAGCTTATTTAATTTAATCCACTTTTAGAATATCATTTTTGTTGTCACGATCAAACTCAACTTATTAGTTGGAGACTAAAACGTGGCAGTCATACTTGGTGGCCTCAATCGTTATTCGTCTCGTGACAACACAATTTTTTCCCATCTAAATCATAATCTAGGTTCATGAATCCCTGGAAATTTAGCCACCACTTCCTTTTTCTTTTTTTTTTTTTACCTCGTTCGTTTCAAAATAAGTGTCGTTTTAATTTTATTTTAAAAAATAAAAAAATTAGTAAAAATGATAAATATATCCATACAAAATCTATTTATAAAGAAATATGTTTTTAGGATATGATTGGAAGAATTGTAATTCTTTTGTTATAATGACCCTTATTTTGGAAAACAAAATTATATTGTTAATACTCCTCCGTCCCAACTAACTTTTCACAGCTGACCGGGTACGGATGTTAAGAAATAACAGATTTTGCTTTTTTTTTTTACTTTTTTAAGAGTGGAGATTGAGTGTGGAGATTTTGAGGTTAGAGATTGTGAAAGAAATTTCCTTTTTAAGGATGTGAAAAGTTAAGTGGGACGGACCGAAATGGAAAGTAGGAAAGTTAGCCGGACAGGAGTAATCTTTTTATTTTATTTATTCTGTATCCATAATTAATTTGAATAAAATTTGCAATATAAATACTATAGAAGAGTATGGCTGAAAATTAAACGAAGCTGCTCGATACTCAATTTGAAATTGTTCGTCGAAAACTCATTTGAATTATGTTCGAATAAAGATATAAAAAAACCTGAACATACTTTCACGTTTGATAAAATCTAAAGCTCGATTTGAGCTCGATAAGTTAAAAATATTTAAACAAGTGTAAAAATGTCAAACTACTCGAGTTCGACTCGTATTTGGTTCAGTTAAAATTGTTTAAGCTCAATTCGATCAATAATCAAACAAACTCAAATATAACACTAGAAATTCGATAATATTACAAATAAGATTGAACAATAATACGTTCGACTCGACTCTTATGATGAAGGGTGGTCAAAACGAGATAATCTGAAGAAGATATAGGAAGCTTCGCCGATGATAATTTTTACTTGCTCACTAATTAAACCACACTATATATACCCATTCATCTCCAATCATTTCTCCACCATCATCATTCACAAAAAAACAACACAGATCTGCAAAAAATCATCGGTAAACAATGAATTTCTTCTCAATCATTTTAGGTTGCCTTCTGTCATCGTCTTCACGCGTATCTGATGAAATCGCGCTTAATTCCAGCAATAAGCCGCCGAAGAATAATGAGAATTCTTCTTCTCGTCCAGTAGTTCCGATTCCGGTTCCTTATTTTCCGATCAATTCGAAGCTCTCGATGTTGTAGATGCTGCTGCCATGGCGGTTGAGGAGTTTTTGGTCGAGTGTTTAACAATGGCGATTTGGTTAGCGACATGAGTTTGAGATTTTGTTTTCCCCTTTTTTACGACGGATTGAATCCTCTATTCCAAATTGTATTCCATCTGCTATTTTACTGTATCTTAACACACGTTACGTGTTAATTATTATTGTCGTTATATACACGTAATATGGAATACGAAATGGAATAGAGGATCTTATCTGTTTCAAGAGGGAATGAGAGTTTGATTCGTATGTTAACGGGATTTAATATTATTTACGTTTTTCATGCTTTATTTAATTATTTCGTGCAAATTTTCGGAGGGCAAAAATTAATTTACAGTATCTAATATTATTTATAGTCAAAACTTATTTACGTAAGCATACAATTATAATTATAATTAAATAAAGCCTGAAAATATTCAAATATTTAAAACAAAATGAAATTTTATTTCGGGACCTAATATTTACTTATTGAAGGGAGACAAAATTCCTCAAAATATTTAAATATTTAGAACAAAACAAAATTTTATTTTGAAAATTAATATTTTCACTTATTTACAGGAGACGAAATTCCTATGAAAAGGAATGAACAATGAAACAAAATAAAATTTAAAGATAGAAAGATGAGGGAGGAAGACGGCGAGGGTTGACACAAAGATGTTTAAAGAGATAATAGAGATTTCTTTTTTCTATGAACCACGTTAAATTAAGTCCTTTAATCTCGATTTTTGTACATTTTATGTATACGTTTATAAAACAAATGGTCATCATGATAAAAATATTAAAAAAATTAGAAACACTATTAAATGATACTAAATGGAAAGAAAAAAGAAAAAGAAGTATCATTTGTTCATATTCATCAGTCATAATCAAGTACGGAACCAAAATTTTATAACGAGGGAGGTGAAATAATTTTTTAAAAATATATATAAATATGTATATATAGAGTACATCGATCGAAAAATTTGAGGAAGACAACCACAGTCGCCAGCCCTCCGTTGGCTCCGTCTCTGGTCGTAATGAACTGCAACGGAATGTGAGAATATTTCCAAATTATCATGAACTATTAAATATAATCGCAAGCATATAAAATTTGATATGATCAAATAAAAATAGAAGGGGTGAATAGAATAAAATATAATATTTTAGAGAGCTTAAAATTACATTTTACCTTTTCGCAAGTGACCCACATGCATGTTTCATGGCTTCTCTCAAATGACTCACAAGTCACATGCATGTTTCATACCTTATAGCACCATAGCAGATAAAACATTTTCTTCGTGTAACAGAAGATGAGCTGATGAGCTTATCAGATTAATTTTAATGCGGAAGCGTCCAAAGCCATATCCAGATTCCTGAATTCTGTTGCGAGATGAAGGAATTTGCAATGAGGATGAGGTTTTCGCGTTCGTCCAAAAACTGTCAACAGGTACTTCAAAAAGAAAAACATTATGTATAATATCTGCAATATGTGTTGTGTATGCATTGGATTCTTCCATTCGGTGCTGATGTTGAAGTTTTGGTTCATCCATCGGAACGATACAGAATTTGAAACTTAGTACTTAGAAGCTCAAAATTATCAATTAATTGTTAATTCATTTTTTTTAGCTGGATATATATATCATATTATTGTGTTTATGGAGTAGCTAGGGTTTAATGGAGGAAAATGTCGTGAATCGTGATTATGGCGAATCTGTATTTATAAGATTGAAAATGGTAACGGAATCAGTTGCGATCTTAATACTATGTTTGAGCACTAACATTTTTAACGAATTAATGTTGAATTTTACAGTCCAAATCATGCGAATCTGGAAACGAAATATGGAGGGGGAATAGTGGTGCTTTATTTGAAACTTGAATCAAACATTTTCAGTTTTTGACCACAAAATTGTACAGATTCATGAGCTAATGACCTTTATCAGATTAATTTTGTGGTGGCATTTCCTAAACTCTGTTACGGCTTGCGAGATACAAGAGTTTGCGATGAAGATGAGGTGTTTGTCCATAAGCTGTTATCTTCAGGTACGGTAAAAAAGTTATAATATGTGCACTATGTGTATGCATTGGATTCTTCCATTCGGTGCTGATATTGAAGTTTTGGTTCTTTCATGGACGTTGCCATCGAAATGGAACAGAATTTGAAACTTATTACTTCAGAGCTCTTATGTATTATTAATCGTTGAATTTTATTTTTTCAGCTGAGTATTTATAATCTTTGGGTTTTTGGGGTGGTAACTAGGGTTCTAGTGGAGGAAAATGTCTTGATTATATGTCTAATCTGTATTTATATAAGAATAAAATTGGTAATGGAATCAGACTCAGTTCTGGTCTTCTCTTTTCACCGCCCTGTTTCTTTAGCACAAACATTTTGAACAAATTAATGTTGAGATTTTACTGTCCACATCATATTATCATTTTACCTGTCTAATTTGAATCTGTTTGCAATCAGAGTTGCATGATTCATTTCTCTAACCCCTAGAGTAACATGGATGAAGTTTTAAGGATTAAATAAGATTGATAGAAACATTCTCGGCGAAAGACGATTAGGTGGATGAGCATAGGGCCTTAAAGCATCGAAAGCCTCAAATGGATAAGGCTAAGCTGCACAAAGTGGAAAGATTGATGTGTTAACGCGTTCTGTTTTTTGTCATTTTTCTGTCTTTTTGCTAACTAAGGATCCTAGTTTCTTGCTAATTAAATCAATCGGCGAGTATATTTGCATCTGATGCCCAGTTTTGTCCGTATAGGAGCAGTTAACATCAACATTTTGAGAACTTGCTGACAATTAATGTATGTTCCTGTGAAAGTCAAATGATTATAAATGCACTTATCACACTAGAAAGAGAAGCCAGAGATCTGAAGCAGGACTTGTGAAGTTTTCTGTGTCAAAACACTTTAACACTTGTGAAGAAACACATTTGAGTCTTTAAGAGTTGTTATTGGGATATTTGAACTGAAATGGAAAATAAAAGTGGACTGTTCAGGTACACCGACAGTGTCGACAAGTTACTCATGTTCGTCGGTGCAGTGGGTTGCATCGGAGAAGGATTGGCAGCTGCACTGACCATGTATACATTGAGTGGAGCAATAGATGCTTTTGGGAGTGCACATCTCCCTATTGCGAATGAGGACGTGGACAAGGTGTGGATACTTTAATTAATCACATGTCACTCCCGTGACTTTTCACAAGGCTTTTATATTTGTGTAATCATCTTGCATCACTTAGACTGAACAGAAAACAGGAAGTTGTCCATTTCTTCAACCTGTTGGAAATGCACCATAAATCTCTTGATTTTTTTTGTACTAAATGAATGTGAAATATCTTTCTCTATGTTGTTTTGCAGTATGCACTCAGGCTACTTTATGTCAGTCTAGGAGTTGGCTTTGCTTGTTTCTTAGGTATGTATCCCATGTTGGTGCGATGGTGCATAACTGAGAAAAAAATAAGTACATTATAAATCTCACGCTGAAGCCAAAATAATAGTGTTGTTGGTAGAAACTATCATATGCATGACTCAGATAATCAGAGAAGGCAGTGATTGATTTGCTTATTTACAAATTAGTAACACTGTAAAATTGCAGAAGGGCTTTGCTGGACAAGAACTGCAGAGAGGCAAACCTCACGAATTCGAATCTTTTACTTAAAATCAGTTCTCAGACAAGAGGCTGGTTTCTTTGACAACCAAGATGATTCATCTACAACCTTCCGAGTTGTCTCAAACATCTCCACTGATGCTCACATTATTCAGGATGTCATAGCTAATAAGGTTCTATTTTCGGTGGACCATCTTTATCATCTATGTTTGCCTCAGTTAGAACAAGAATGTCATTATGCTCTTCTATTGCAGATACCAAATGCCCTAGCGCACTTTTGTTGTCTCATTTTTAACTTTTTCGTTGCCTTCATCCTCTCATGGCGATTGACATTAGCTTCTCTTCCTTTTATACTCGGACTTACCATCCCAGTGATGGCATTTGGAAAACTAATGACGAATGCCGAAATCAAGAGTAAGGATGCTTATGGGATTGCAGGCAGTATTGTGGAACGAGCAATAGCCAATATAAGAAGTGTTTATTCGTACGTGGCAGAGCAGAAAACAGTTGATAATTTCAGCAGTGCCCTACAAGAGAGCTTGAACCTTGGCATAAAGCAAGGATTAATGAAGGGGTTGATGATAGGAAGTATGGGCATGATGTTTGCAACTTTTGCACTTCAGTCTTGGGTAGGGGGCCTTCTTGTTACGGAAAGAGGAGAAAGCGGTGGCCATGTTTCCGTTGCTGGCATCTGTATCGTCCTTGGAGGACAGTGAGCCCTAATCTTAACCATACAAATGAAATAATATGCTTGAAAAAACTAATAACTGCTAAACATACTATTTATATGAGTTGCTTTTATATAGTTGTTTCCAAACCATTGCACGTTAATCCAGTCTTAAAATCTTGTAATTTCAGATCCTGCATAATGTGTCTACCTAATGTGCCATATATCATAGAGGCATCAGCTGCTGCAAAGAGGATATTTGAGATGATCGATCGGGTCCCTGGAATAGACTCTGAAAACGATAAAGGAGAAGTCTTATCACATGTAAGGGGGCAAATCGAGTTCCGAGAAGTTTATTTTAGTTATCCATCAAGAAAAGATGACTTGGTCCTTCAGGGACTAAGTCTTACAATAAAATCTGGTCAGAAAGTTGGTGTTGTGGGAGGAAGCGGTTCTGGCAAATCAACCATTGTTTCTCTGCTGGAAAGATTTTACGACCCCGTTGAAGGAGATATACTACTTGATGGGCACAGAATAAGGAGTCTTCAACTGAAATGGTACAGGTCGCAGTTTGGGCTTGTTAGTCAAGAGCCTCTTCTTTTCGCCACATCCATAAAGGAGAATATATTGTTCGGAAAAGATGATGCTCCTCTCGAACTGGTCATAAGTGCTGCTAAAGCTGCAAATGCTCACAATTTCATCGCCCAGTTTCCTCAAGGATATGATACACAAGTAAGTCAACTTTTCATCCATTGATCCGTATTATGAATCATTCGCTTATTTGTGACTTCATAACTCAGGTGGGGCAGCTTGGCGTTCAATTATCTGGAGGGCAAAAGCAAAGAATTGCTATAGCAAGAGCATTGGTCAGAGATCCGAAAATTCTTCTACTTGATGAAGCTACAAGTGCTCTCGATGCACAATCGGAAAGCGTAGTGCAGCAGGCCATTGATAAAGCTTCACAAGGCAGGACAACACTAGTCATTGCTCACTGCTTTTCTTCTATCCGAAATGTTGATAACATTATGGTACTTGAATCTGGAAAAGTTGTCGAAATGGGGTCACATGATGAGCTGATGATGCAAAGGAACAACGGGCGAGATGGAATCTACAGTCACATGGTCAAATTACAAAATTCAGTTATGCATAAAATAATGCCGCTGCCTCATGGTGTGAGATCAAGCTTACAGAATAGTCCTACTTCCACGTTTACTCCTGCGTTTCTTTCATCTAGCCCAAATAGTCCAGCTTCGTCCTTCAGTGTTCATTATGAAAGCGATGCAAAATCAGAATCTTCCTTTTCTCCGAGTCCTTCCCTGTGGCGCTTGCTCGAAATGAATTTACCTGAATGGAAGAGAACCGTACTTGGCTGTTTAGGAGCTGTTGGTTTTGGTGCAGTTCAGCCGGTGCATGCAATTTGCATGGGTTCTCTTGTCTCCGCTTACTTTGAGGATACAAGCTCGAAAATAAAGTCCCAAACAAGACTTTATAGCGCCATCTTTTTAAGTATTGGAGTTATTACTTTCTTTTCTAATGTACTCCAGCATTACAATTTCGCAGTTACAGGAGAACGATTAACCAAGCGAATACGTGAAAAGGTTCTTCAGAGAATACTTACTTTCGAGATTGGCTGGTTTGACAAAGGTGAAAACACTAGTGCTGCAGTCTGCGCACGTCTTTCTGGTGAAGTTAACATGATTCGTTCTCTTGTTGGAGATCGTATGTCACTGCTTGTTCAGGTCTTCACAAATGCTTTCATATCCTTCGCCCTTGGTCTGATTCTTGCCTGGAAAGTCGCAATCGTATTGATCGCCATACAACCTTTGATCATTGGCAGCTTTTACTACAAAGCGGTTTTGATGAAACAAATGTCTGTAAAAGCCCAAGAAGCACAAAACGAAGGAAGCCAGTTAGCAAGTGAAGCAGTAGGGAACCACAGAAGTATCGCCGCGTTTTCTTCGCAGAAAAGAATCGTAGAGCTCTTTGAAGCAACACTGGTAGGCCCTAAAAAACAAAGCGAAAAACAATCATGGATTTCGGGACTTGGATTGTTTAGTTCCCACTTCCTAACAATAGCTTCTACGGCATTTACGTTTTGGTACGGGGGGACATTAATGGCGAAGGGATTACTGAACTCGAAGCAGCTCTTTCTGGCTTTCTTCATATTGATGAACACCGGTATCACCATTGCAGATGCAGGAGCCATGACATCAGATTTGTCAAAAGGCAGCAGTGCAGTTACTTCTGTTTTCACGATTCTTGAAAGGCGAAGCAAGATTGAATTGGACAACCCAGAAAATTTAAAACTTAATGGAACTCTGCAAGGCAAGATAGAGATTGATGATGTTTATTTTTTCTACCCATCGAGGCCTGGACAAATGATTTTCCGGGGTCTTAGTCTCAAGATAGAAGCTGGAAAAACAGTGGCATTGGTAGGGGAAAGTGGCTGTGGCAAATCTACTGTCATTGGATTGATCGAGAGATTCTACGACCCTGTAAAAGGATCGATCTTCATAGATGATTATGATATCAAAAGCTACAATCTGAGAGACTTAAGATCATACATTGCACTAGTTAGCCAAGAACCAGCTCTTTTTGCAGGAACCATCCATGAAAATATAGTATTGGGCAGGGATGACGCCTCACATAGTGAAGTCGAGGAAGCTGCAGTCCGTGCAAATGCTCATGAATTTATAAGGTATTTGTAGTATACAGTACAATATCCTCCATTTAAATGCAAATAAATCTTTTTAGATCCCTTTTCATATGTTCTAATGGTTTTGTGCCCTTTTCAATTCATTAGATAGTAAAATGAAGGGTTGCACGACTCGGTTATGCTGCTCATTTCGAGCCTACGGGCCTTATATGTTAACTCATTAAAGCATCTTTTCTCATGGAAAAGTGATATTCCTCATGACATTCTCATAATTTTTGTAACAACTGAGCTATCTCCATGCAGTTCAATGAAGGATTGCTACAAAACATACTGTGGAGAAAGGGGAGTCCAGCTTTCGGGAGGACAAAAGCAGAGGATAGCACTTGCGCGCGCAATACTGAAGAACCCGAGTATCCTCCTTTTGGACGAGCCAACGAGTGCTCTAGATAGCATGTCCGAAGATTTGGTCCAGGAAGCATTGGACAGGATGATGGTTGGCCGAACATGCGTTGTCATTGCACACCGGTTGTCCACCATACAGACGGCTGATTGCGTCACAGTTATTAAAAACGGAAGGATCGTTGAGCAAGGATCGCATTCTCAGCTTCTTGCTCTTGGAGGTAATGGTGAATACTCTTCCTTGGTCAAGTTACAGCACTACTCTCCGTTGAGGTCATCAGCAAGGTACTGAGACCACAGTTAAATTAAGTTGACCCAAGTTGGATCATTTTGTCTGAATAATTCGTCTCAGATTGGCAAGTCGGGTTACTACCCCTGGTTAGCCTCTAAGCAGGCAAGTGAACTCTCCCATATGTGGTTACTGTCTTGCCTGAATCGTGCAAGGGCGAATTTAGGATTTAGTGGGAAGGACTCGAACGTAAAGATTCATAGATTTTGAAAAGGAAAAAAAACGTTTGTTACTAATAATCTATATAGAAGTCTTTTTTAATAAAAAAAATTACTAAAATAATTAATAAATGAATTTAAAAATAAATAATTGGACAAGATTTTGAATATGAATTATTTATTTATATATGAAATAGAGAGAAAATTCGTCCCAGAGTCGCCCCCCCGACCGGAACATCAATTCGACTCAAGGTCCGGCGCTAATAGAAGTTGCTTGCCACGAGGTGCTGCCTTATTATATTACGCTATTTCGTGAAGGGATGAGACCTACTAGTGTATTTATTGGACCCGTCGGGACTGGCGGGGCCGCCGCGTTTTACTGGGAAGGATCGAACCATGGGATCCCCAGGGTCCCAAATGAATTGGCTTGGCAAGCTGCTGTAAGTTTTCGATGAGATCCTGAATAATAACCCCTATTTCGCATTACATTAAAGGCGAGAAAAGGTTCAAGTCTACCGGTCGCTATTAAAGGAAATGGGTGTTCTAACATTTGCCCAGGGAAGGCTCGCTAGACCAGTGAAAGCAATAAACAGTAGAAAAATTACGCCAATCCATTGAAATATGGTATGCCGAACCCAGAGCTAGCTGGTTCTCCCCGAAATGCGTTGAGGAATTTGAGTATTACTCTATGCTATTATAGAGATAGCGCAGAAGGGGAGAAGCAGGGCTCGAAGAACGAGCCGTGCAAGGCCAATAAGATAGAAATAATGAATGGTAATGTAAATAGAGGGCCGGCCGCCTAAAAACTTCTTACTGAAATGACAGGCATATAAAATGAAATGAAACGGATTGATCATTTATACCATCAAGAATTCTCACTATTTCTTAGAGTCATGGACCTGTGTTTTTGGTAAACAGTCGCCCGGGCCTGGTCTCCACAAATTCAAAAAGCCTCGACAAAGAATTGCTCTCCTCATTTTGGTCAACCGGCTGTGGAAGCTTTTACTCGGGGGGGCCCCAGGGCTATGGATTCTCCAGGACCTACACCCCCCTTTCTCCTTTCTCTAATAATAAGGGAAGCTCCATAACCGGTGAACACACTAATCCTCCAGCATATAAGTTTATCATGCTTGCATATCCATCATTTGAGTCTCCAATGCTACTTTGCTGTCTAACCTCATCTTCAGATGAAGGGGATCAACAGGGGTGCTGGATCGGGCAGCGATCTATGTATTGCAGGGGTGGTTCATTCCAAAAATGGAAAGTTCGACACAATTGGATGGCTATTTCCCAATTTGATACAGATACAAAAACTAAACGGAGGCCTTTTACAAATAATCTCTCATGTTAATCATTTTGACTGACTGTTTTTACGTAAATGATAAGTAGAAATGCTACATTGGGAATGGTCGGGATAGCTCAGCTGGATTTGCCGCCAGTTAGGCTTCCGAGGTCGTATCACCCGCGATTCCCCCGCCTCTCGGCGGGAGGTCTAGCCCATTGCTTTTCGAAATGAAACTCTATTCTTTAATTGTATCAAAAATCGAAATATTTCATGCCTTTTTTGACCGGACCAGGAAAAAAGAAGAACGTGAACAATAAAGTGAAACGGAGGTAGACTTAGATAAAATTTGGAGTAAATAACAATCAAAATATAAAAGATACTAATATAGTACTAATGAAAATAAGGTTACACAAATTTTGCATTGTACTGGAGTCCAAAATTGGCCGGGTGTAGATCCACCCATGGAACCGAGCATGGACTAGATGACCATTCTTGGACCAAACTAAAGTTCTATGATTTTGTTGTACCATATTGATAACGAGTAGACATTTTCATCGTTAGAAACCAAAATCCAAGGGCAAAGGCGAAAGCCATGGAGACCTATTTCCACGTGCAGATAAAACGGCTGACGAAAGAGGAATTCTAAAAAGAATAATAGTTTGCAGATAAAAAGAATAATAGTTAAACAGCGTTTTACAAATAAAATTTGATATTGTTGTTGACTAATTTTCCATGTATAAACGGAAGTTTTTGTTTCAACAAATGGTGAATAAGGAAAATCCAATATTTCGTAAGCAGCCTCAACTCCAGCTGAAATGTCCAAAATGTCCAATAGAGAAGCTTAAAAAAATATTGTGACAGGATTACTGGATTAGCAATAGCCAAAAAACCCATGTCTAAGACTGGCTAAAGCAACTACCCCAAAAAAAATGCAACAATAACCAGTGCCAGAAAAATATATCTGCTAAATAAAAGTATGGCCTCTTTTGTTAGAGGGCATAATTCGCAGGGATGTAACGAAGCACTCGACAACTATTTAATGAATACAATCCATTCCAAGCACACCGGGCTGATTGCTGATCGAGTAGTAAGAAAATTGGAGACCATTCCTTCAATTTTTATACATTTTCCAGCCTTCACCAGGATATGAATATCAACGACCAGCAACCCAGAAAGGCTACTATCAAACCATTATTTCTCACAAGCAGAGTCCCTTCATTAATCGCGGAATGCATGTAACTTCATATTAAAAAAAGATTTACACAAACAAATTTGGTTTTTTCTTTCGAGAAGGGCAAAAGCAAAGCGTACGCACCATTCCTCGTTTAAACTGAAGTCATGGAGGAAGAACATATATTCAACTCTCCTATGATTGCATTCATATAACGCACAACAAATTCAACACTGGACAAAAACTACGAAACAAACCTTAACTAGAAGCCAGCCCATCCAGCAGGCTGGGACTCTATCTTACTTCCCGCGCTCTTTGATTCACCAAAACGCTGAGAATTACCCAATTCACCGACAGGTGCATTTATCTTAGAACTAGCATTTGGAACCACCTTAAAGCTATCAGTTCCAAACCCCCAGTTATTCGCACCTGAAGACAGCTCAGCAGCCTGGTTTTTCTGCTGACCGTTTCTGGTTCTAGCAGATCTAGGAGGGTTGTTTGTCGGTGTTGTCTGTGACTTGGGATCATCAGGGAAGGCCTGCCACTGTTTGGAATCTGGGCTTGGAGAACCTCGGTCGAAGAAACCCTGTTGAAGTTCCCACACTGTTCCTTCAATTTTTTCATTCTGTTTTTACCAGAGTAAGATACTAAAAGTTAAAGTATTTAACAGGATAATTACCAAGGAATAACAACACTTAAGCATAAACTAAAAAGAGAAACAAAGTAAAATTTGTTTTCTTTCTTTTATGGTAGCTAGGCTACCAGAAGTGCAGTTTTGTAATTTCCTCCAATATGAATTTAAATAATTTAAATTGGGCAAAAACATACCGGTGGGGTGGTGGTAGTTGATTGGCTTCCAGGAGAAGGAAGGTTCTTTGGCGAATCCCGACTAGGTGATGGAGTTCTCGCAGCAAGAGCATGCTTAAGTTCTTGGATCTCTTGTCTCTGTGACCTACAAATTGCTGTGAGTTTTTCGTATTTGGAAGTTATTTCTGCCTTCTCTGCATTGACATTTGCAAGCTGCTCCTTCAGCTTTTCTACCTCGGCGTCTAATTTCTCATCCTTCCCTGGTTTCTGATGGCTGTTGCCAGGACTTTGTTTATTGACGTTGAATTCAGCCACAAAAGCATTAAATGTGTCATTTTGAAATGTTGGTTTGGCCTCTACTTTGTGTTGTTTTAGTCTTTCCGCACTGTGGTTCGAACTATCAGGAAATAAATTTACAGATGATCTATGGCCAGTCAAGTCTTCATCATACTTTGGTTTGGTTTTGTCATCCATGCCTTCTGAATCTTTTGCAAATTGAGTAGCCCAGAAAGCACCCAAAGGACCAGTGCTTTCGCCTGTTTTCGAATTATTCGAGGCGGGTGACGCTTTTCGGGGTGCTTCAGAGGAAGGGGGAGGAGGAGGACTTCTACGAGGCACTGGACTAGGCTTGTTTGACTGCTTTGGTGTGCCTGCAGATGGGAAATAATCAGAAGAGCCTACCAAATGCAAGGAGCTACAAGTCAGCAATCGGACACAGTTTGAAGTTCCAATATATGGATTTCTGGTAGATGTATTTTTTGATGATCTTTGCTTTGAAATCAACATAAAAACTTGATAGGCTGTACCATCAGAATTCATATTTAACAGCATTTCAAATATAACTAATTTTAAGATCCTCACCTGCATGCACATCTGAACTATGCTGCGGCATTTCTGGAGGTCTATCAGGTAACGATTTCTGTAGCATCTCTGGTAAAAGATCATTAACACGAAACCAAACCTGAAACAGAAGAAACCATAGAAAAGGAATTAGTAAGCATGCATGCAACCTTAGCCCTCATGATTGCCATGGGTGCAAAATTCTACAACTAACCTAAGTTCATGGGGATGAATGGCCAATCAAGCAAAATGCTTGCCTGCGTGATATCAGGTCTGTCGTCTGGTGAAGATTGAAGCATATCTCTGATGAGGTCTGTCAACAATGAATTGTACTTGGGTAAATCTGGGATGCGATAGTTCCCGTTTAAAATTTGGAGCTTTGATTCACCGTCAAATGCTAATTTCAAATAACATATGCGGAAAAGGAGACACCCGAGTGCCTGCAGATAACAGAACTCGGTATTAAATACTTGCTGAAATTTCTAGATACTAGGCAGTTAATTGTTCTTGCAAGTCTAATCCACATACTATAGAAACCAGTTAGCTTACCCAAATATCGACTTTCTCATTTATAAGTTCTCTCCGAAATAGATCCCACATCTAAGCCATGAAACGAGGGAGAGGAATCAACAGTTATACTATAAATAAGTTTAACAATAAGTTTTTGACAGAAAGTTCTCTATCTACCTCAGGGGCTCTGTATGCAGGTGTGGTGTGTTTCCTTATATTATCTTCCTCAATTCCCATTTCTTCAGGTCTCTCAAAGCGTTTATGGTAGGTAGAAGTACTACCAAAATCACACAACTTCCACGAGCCATCAGGCCCCAGCAAAAGATTCTCAGCTTTCAAATCTCTGGTGCAACTCAGAATGATGAGCGCATCAGCAAAAACAAGTAAAACTACTACAAGATCATGCCCCAAACAAAAATATACTCAGCCTTCAAATCTCAAAAATTCGCCACTTATAGAAGGAAACTCCAAAAGGTGAAACTTGTTTAACATGTCCATGACCTTTGTATATATGAAAGTGACAACATAAATCAATTTACCTGTGAGCAATAGGTGGAGTCTGGCAGTGCATTGCGAAAACAGAGTTGCATATATCTCTAAAAATTGTTAGGACCTGTTTCTCCTCAAAGAACCCTGCTCCTCCTCTGCTCTCCAGCACATTAACGAGGGACTTCTCACAATACTCCATGAGAATGAGAGCTTCTTTCGTACGACCCATATCAAAGATAGCATGGGCATAAAGAGTAATAACATTAGGATGGCCTTTAAGTGTTTTCATGACCGAAATCTCCTTCATCACAAGCTCCTGCGACTCTTCATCATTACATATCATGTGCTTTAATGCATACTGCTTGGATCCATGTATTGCATCTCGAGCCAAGTAAACACAGGAAAATCCACCCTCCGCAATGGCATTTCTAACCTGAACTTTGAAATTGCCAATGTCAATGACTCGGCCTTCAAGCCCAGTTTGTTCTTTATGCGTGAAGGGTTTGAATTTCCACATAGTTGGTGATGACTCTTCAACAAAATGAACCACTGCAAAGGTGACATAATTATTAAAAAGGTAACTAGTACGAAATGTTAGTCCCAAGGTAAAATCACATCCATTGAACAGATAAACATAGATGCTAAGGATCAGTTTCAGCTAATCCTACATAATAATGACCACTTCTTAATGCACACGACTAAAATTATATTTTCATGGACAACATTCCATTAAAAATAAATAACTCTGTATAAACAGTTACGTAAATGGTAACATGAGTTTGAAATGGCATCTAGGAACAGTTTAAGCTTCTACTGTGACATTGCAGTCATTCCCAAATTGGATAGAAATGTAACATCGCAGTCATTTCCAAATTGGATAGAAATGTAACGAAAAGATGGTAAAATACAGATTCTATTTTTGAACTCTGGGAATATAGTTGAATGAGTCCTGATCTTTTCTTCTTTTGGTTCTAGAACTACCTAAACAGAAATCAGTAGCAACTGCAGATGAACTTTGATGCTACCAAAGGCACCTATAGAAACCTACCAAACTGGATTGCATTATAGGATCAGCAGAAATATAACTGCAAATACAAAAATGCAAGTCCACACTCTGATTCTCCAGTGGCAGAAAATGCTCAATTGAAGTGTTCCATGAAAGTTGTGCCACCACATAAGTGTAGAGGAAATTATTAGGAAAAGAACATGTGCAGATTCCATGAATGCGACACACAAATATAGGGAAGTCTGATACCAGCAACCAACAAGGATTTTGTGATCACTAATCAATCTAACATATTCAAGAAATTGATGCTCAACTACAATTAACTTATCAATATCAACCAGGGAACATTCACCAACAACCAGCATTCACGTTCAAATTGTGCAAAGCAAGCACAGGGAAAGATGACTGGGCTTCCTCAAATTAACAGATCAGTAAAGATATTTCACTTATCAATATGAGAGATTCATGCAAACCTAAAATAATGGTCTCTACTTAAAATGGCCCAGAAAGACATGCAGAAAACAGACAATGAACTGGATAGAACTAAGGAACACAATTATCCATTGCTAGTATGATGGAGTACAGCACAAGAAGAAAAAAAATCATTTGTTAATGGCTTCTCCAACAAAAATCTAGGCTGAGTAATTTCTTTCCACATAACATTGGTGTATGTTTATACTGTTGTGCGATACTCAGTTCTTTTAGGCTTAATTTAGATTGCTAGAGATATTCTATATTAATGACCCATCACTCTGATAGCTAATCATTAAAATTAAGTGTTCATTACACGTGATGCTAGAACTACGCCAAGCAAAAGTTTCTAAGTATAAACTTCACCACCACCCAACCATTTAGTCGTGAATCAAAATTCCTCATGCTAGGGATAAGAAAAAATACCACCTACAATAAGAGGAGGCGCGCCACATATCTTATAAGTTAAAAACATCCTTTAACAACATAAACTCTTTACTTTTTTAAATAATTTACAGTGGCATTACTCTACAGGATGGCCTCAAACACAAAATACTAACATACTGATCAAACCATTTTATATATTAACCTCTATAGCCGCTAGCACAGGCCACAACGAAAAGAAGTTGTCAAAATCATATGTTAAAGATATCTTCTGACCTAACCAGCATATTCTACACATATACATGACATCACATTTACAATAATAAATTCGCAGATCTAAATACGCATATATATATAACGCTTTATTTATGGATCTCTGCACACATAAGCTACGCAAACCTCGAGCACCAAAATTCAATTACCCCGAATCTAATTGTGACATAGCCACAAACAAATATAAACACAAAAAAACTAGTGATGACAGAGAAAATCTGCTGAAGCTAGGCCGATGCTGAGAATAAGGACATGAGGCGAGATATCAGCTACTAGCTACTGAATACTATAATCGGAGAAAAATGCAGTACGTAAATCGAACAACAAGATCGTGAGCTGCGAACAAGTGATCGAAGACAATGAGAGATTGACGTACCTTGAAGAAGTAGTTAAATCGGAGCGATTGATTGGATTAGATCTGGGGAATGGCTTTAGGTTTTTTAGAAATCAATGAATGAGAGAGATTTTTTGTGAGCACAAAGTACAAAAATGGGAGTGGAGATGCATACAAACTTTTGTATGTATATATGACGTGGAGGGTGCTCGGCAGGGTAGGGAATAAAGAGACGCGTTAATTACGTTTTTGCCAAAAAGTGCTTTTCTCTGCTTTCGGCTTCTTCCATTTGGCACAAATTCGCTACTCCGCTTTTCTTTGTGCCGCTCTCTCAGCCGCATGGTTCGGATTTTCTACTACATTTGGTATAGCATACTCCTTCCATTTTGATTAACTTATCACAGTCTGTTATTTCTTAATTTTCGTGTCCGACAAAGAAAGGCAAATTAGGTCGGGATGGAGGTAGTATTTTATGCTTTTCTGTTGACTTTTTCAGGGTGGAGATTGAGGGTGAAGATTATAAGATAAATTTTCTTTTTAAGGGTGTGCAAATCTGAATAAGACGGACCGAAATGAAAGTTTGCAAAATTGAACGGGACGGAGGGAGTAGTCATTAACTCCATTAACTATATCTATGAGTAGAGGTGGCAATTTAGGCGGTCCAATCCGGATTAAAATTTGATAGGGTCTACAATTAATTGAGTCGGTTCGGCCTATTCTTCTATAATTTACTAATATTATCAGGTTATTTAGTGGTCTGTCGAGCTTTTGATCCATTAATTGATCCGATCGAATCAAATAATACTTCGATCCAAAATTTATATAATCCAACACATTTAAAATATTGAGTCTCCTAAACCGACCCACTGAACTGGACAAAGTTTGCCACATCTATCTACGAGTTGTGTTTTATATGTAATGGGGTGGGATTTTTAAGTAACATTAATTTTCACGTCAAATTTTGAAAAAGTAACACTTATTTTTTCCTTAGCAAATAAGTAATGTAATACATCACAAATCTTTTTCCATTATTTGATTGATTTGCTATTCCACCAAACTAGAAGATCTAGCTCAAAGATCAATTCGAATTCTCTGTTATGGTATGTATTTCCTCCTCTGTTACATTCAATTCACTATAGAAAATATATTAATTTGTGATATCATATTATATACGTGTCGATTAATAAATGTAGTAAAACATAAGATGTAACACAAAGTGTAACGGATGATCGCTAATCTTTGTCAAATAACTTATTTTTTGTAACTTAAATTTTTTGGTTGAATCACTTCTAGTATATTATGGATTGTACGAAATTAATCATATACGCAACGGACAATAATTTATGTCCACTATTTATTTGTCGCACCGTATAAGCAGCAGAGTTCAACATCATTTAATTTTGTGTGCTGCAAGGAGAAAAATAGTGAATTTCGTTACTTATATGGTGTTATATAAGTAGTGAGCATATAAATTAGTGATATATATCATCAATTCCGTAGATATAATATAGATTATAGATCGATGTTCTCAATGTCATCAAGAAGATAAGATAATTTGTTGATACGTACTATCTAAAAATGCTCCTTACGACTAGCTATGTTCTAAAAGTTCATGTCTACCTTCGACTATACCCCGAAAAAGCATTAGACGGTCTTTTACGTATATATTTTCTCCCGACTCCTTCTCGCCTAACTTCAATTAGACCTAATTAACTCCCGTCTAAATTCCAATTCACGCTAGATCATAGTCTACCGTCCGACTAACGCTTAGCGTATTTTGAACATTACTTACAAGTGTCATTGAGAAACTGGTTTTAATGGGCCGGTATGATACAAATAGCCCAAATGCATCTCGCAAGTTGTATCATGATTTAATTGGAGGCCCAAAGCTATTTGACTGGTTTATTAATTAGCTATAGTACTTGAAAAAAAAAATATATTTTTGGGCCTAAAGTTTTCCAAGGCCCATTGTTATCGACTAAAATGGCCATACAATAAGGCAAAAATTTGTATCAAACCGTCGCTTGGCCGTCGCACGATATGACAGAGAAAAAAGTATCACATTTTATAGTAAAAGTATCACGTTTATCTTTAAAAATATTACTTTTCCTGAACAAAAAAAAAAAAGAAAAAGTATTACTTTTATCTTTAAAAGTATCACTGTAGCAAAAGTATCATTTTTATCTGTAAAAGTATCATTTTTTTCCTGTAAAAGTATCAATTGTTCCTATAAAAATATATTCCGTCACACACAAGACTCACTCATACAGAAATACCAAATATCTCAATACATTTTAATATATACTAAAAGTTCTGATATTTTGTTGATATTTCGGTATTTCATAATTATGCCAAGATTGTCATATACCAAAATTTGGTATATCAATTTCTTTTGTAATATATAAAAGGAATTTTCATATACCAAAAAATTTGTAACAGTATAGATTGAGATTTTCGAAATACTATGTATCGTACCATCCCTACGTTGGATAACTTTTTTAATTTTCATGGCATGAAGTAAAAATAATATTAAAAAATTTAGGTCTTAAATTTTGAAAAAAAATATATATATTATAATACGACAAGTTTTACATGCCTCATTTAATACAATTGGACAAAAGATTCAATAATAACTAACTTGAAAATTTTCCAACAAGAAGGGCACTTCTGCTATTGGCTGGAGGGACAAGTGCCCTTCAGCTCAATTAGGTTGTAGCCAACTGTATTTTTTTAACCTAAATATATAATAGAGTGTGTTTGGTGCAGATAAAGAAGATGTGGCAATTTGGACAGCTCGTCCGATCATACCTAGTTTATTGAGTTAATATTATATGTGGATGGGGATCGAGTCGGTAGGGATGGCAATGGGGCAGGTCGGGGCGGGTACTTGAATACCCATGCCCGCCCCATCCTTCAAACGGGGCGGGGCGGGGCGACCCGCTGCGGGTCACAGGTCGGGGCAGGTCGACCCATTATTTTTGAAAAATAATTAAAATTTAGTTATTATAATTTAAAATAAATGTTGACTTAATACATTCTATACAAATATTATTTGAAAGAGTCATCGTAAACTATAAAAAAAAATAGTAAATGCTTTAATACATTTATAATCCTATTTTGTAATATTTATTTATGTGTCTAAACTTAATTAATAATTTTTACGTTTGTTATATGGTATTATTTGATACATGTTATTATTATAAATATTGCATGATTATTGAATACTATTAGTATATATTAAATTGATTCATTATGTGAATAACACTACATATATATATATATACACACACACACACATTACTGCGGGGCAGGGCGGGGCGGGGCATGACGGGGCGAGGGCATGACCCATGCCCGCCCCGCCCCGCCACGGGTCACAGAGCGGGCCGCCCCATATGCCTCGGGCCAGGGCAGATCAGGGCGGGCCAGGTCGAAATTGCCATCCCTAAGTCGGCCTGATATTTCATTGGGTCAAGAAATTATTGAGCCCGACTCCGTTTATTCCCCCTTACATATATTAAGATTTTCGAATCGACCGCGACTCATCAGATTTTTTCCCCAGGACTGTTGGGTCCGATGATAATTTGAGCCTATATTTCCATGACCTAGCACATCTAAAATATAGGGTGAGCTGGATCGGCCTATACGGCTGGATCGATTTTGTCAGCTCTAGATATAGATCCAAAATAAATGTATATTGATACTCTTGATTTTGGTGCAAGTATAAATTGGTGCTGCTTGCATTTGTATATTTCTTGTAGGTTGTACGAGTGGACAATGAGCGGTTTTTAACAAACTTCTTGTAAATTGTATGAATGGACAATTAACGACTCTTAACAGACTTTTAGGTGAAGAGAGATCATATATAATAGAGATGTTAAAATAGGCCGGTCCTCTAACCCTAGAATTAGTACTGCTGGCCTTAATTTCATAGGCCCTTATAGCTTAAGGGTTTTAGTATGGCCCTTCTCGACCCTTAGATCTACCAGGACTTGGACCGGGTTAGAGTAGGACCAACCCTCAGGACCTTTATTTACTTATTTTATATAGATTATGTATAATATATAGATATAATTATATATAATATCTCATAAATAAATTTAGAGATTCATACAATTAATCAACGACTTTTCACGTTTTATTTAGTCTTCCGACCCCTCTGCTGTGAACTTCACCTTTTCTTCTATAGTATAGCATTTATGTTCTCTGGCAGTGTTGATAGGCTTTAATTTTGTTGATTTTTACACTTTAGAAAGTGAATTTTCTATCTCTTTTTATAAATATGATGTGGTTCTTAAATATGCCGAGTTAAGAGTCACAACTCGACATACTTGAGAACCACAACATATTTATTAAAAGAGGAAACGAGATTGAGATGATTGTATTTTTGAAATTATAATTAACTATTTATTTTTATAAAATTTAAACATATAGGTTATAGAGCTTAAGAATGATGACAAGCAAACAAAATTATGTGAACTTATATGACTTGGCATCTCTAGTATATAGTAAAGCTTTAAGGGGCATTCTGGTACTATGCAGCAGTGCTGGTATGAGACTGTATAGTTGAAGAGAACTTAGAAAATTGATTAGTGATACTCATACAAATAAAGTGCATCTTCTTTTCTGACACTCGTTGTGAAAAAACTTCAAGTTAGGCGTACTTGACCGAAAGTAAAACATAAAAATACATAGACACACTCAAAACCAAAGTCGTAAAAGTCGTTAGGCGCTAGTTAGGCGGTGAACTGGGACCTAGCAATTAGTCGGGATTAATCGGCGTATAGACGTAGTTAGACGGGAAAAAATCGAGAAATAAATGTAGACGACAATGAGAACCTAACGTTTAGATGGGGATTAATCGAAGTTAGTCGGGAATTTTTACAACATACCTCAAAACTATGTAGATAAACAAAAGAAGCATTCATAAGTATGCCATAATTGTCCTCCCACACAAAACAAATGATTCAATTGAAATACACATATTTCACAAAAAGAACCATAGGCCCACATAAAATAATTTAATTTTCCTGTCTAATTAAGCCAACCCACAAAAAGGAAAGACTTGGGTAGGCCCAAATTCATTAGTTTATTGCCCCACAAATGACAAATGTATTGCTTGATAAATAATAAATATATGGTCCAAAAGGCACACCTTTTTACAGAGGTGCCCTAAAGAAAGTGTTGAAAAGGGCCCAAAATACAAGTCCTTGGGATAGGGGCTGGCACAATCGGTCCAGCCAGATGAACTAGTCCAATTTATCCGATATTTTAGATGAATTGAGTCATATGAATCTAGGTCAAAAGTACTATCAGGCCCATCAAATCAGACTTGATAGGCCTAAACACCGACGGACTACAGGTTGGTTCAAAAAATTTACTTCCTTCGTTCCGCTCAATTTTGCACACTTTCTATTTCGGTCCGTCACACTCAGAATCTCAACCCTCAATCTTCTCATTTGGAAAAATCAACAAAAAAAGCAAAAAAAACAAATTTTTCTTAATATTTGTGACCCTGCGTGCAAAATTGAGCGGGACGGAGGGTGTAGTATATGTAAGGAGAATGGATTGGGCTGAAATGTGCTCAACAATATTTGGTCCGACTCGGTCCAAAATATGGTGTTGGTCCGACGGGTCGAACCCGATGAAGTCGGACTAATGGAGCCGGACTGTCCGAATTGCCAACTCTAATCGACGGATCACAGGCTAGTCCAAAAATTTTAGTATATGTAAGGAGAATGGGTTGAGCTGAAATGTGCTCAACAATATTTAACCAGATAAAATTTGGATTTGGTTCATTTCGGACCAACTTATAGTATTGACCCAACGAGCAGGCCCGACCAGACCGGACCGGAGCGGCCAGCACTACTTGGGATTAATGGAAGGAGAGCAAAATGGATGATTAAAAGGCTTTAATGCACATGGGCAGGAGACAGCTCCCACATGAAAATAACATGGGGTTTTCTTTCATTTGCTTCCTAAATATACAACATTATTTCTTTTGGTTTCTCATATTCTACTCATCCCCATATTATTATTTCATGTCATGTCAATTTATTACATGGATTACCTTCAAGAGCTCTTGTCCACAAAAAAATAATATATAAATAAATAAGAAAATAAATTATTGTATTCTTAGTTAGTTCTTTATTCTTTTTTCTTTTATATTTTATTTTGTTCCTTGACATTTTGCTAAATGATTTGAGACTTCCGTTTGCTTAAGATTGAGCTCAGTAGATTTAGAGGATCGCAATAAAACACACTCGTTAACTTTCTTAGTCAAGTTTGGTCCAGCACTCTTCAGTTTTAAGCAAACGAACATCCATGTGATTGTGAGGAATTTGATGTGTATGTGAGAATATATTGTTTTAATTTCTTGAGTTTGAGTATACTTTGGTTCAAATTGTTGTTTACTGATTATGATTAGTGTTAGGATTTGATTTTGGAATTTGGAATTTTGGTCATTAATATTTATAAATATATATGCGGGTTAAATTATTTTTATTGAGTTTATATGGAAGTGTTTTTTATTTGGAATGAGCCAAATAAGTGTTGGAATCTTTACCCCGAATCATGAAGCAAATCCGAGATATAGTATTAAGAAGATAGTCGAGGAAAAGATCTTGAAGATTATTTTCACATTATGGTACTCATATCACATATGCAGAATGTATATTATGTCGTGTGTTGTTTATTCATGAATACCCCTACCTTTCAATATCTTGGGTATGTGGTTCTAGAATGCTAGGTTAGCAGATCAGTCTATCTTAACATCAATCGTTTCGCAACACATCAAATAACAATAAAGACACACAATTACGGACTACATATAAAACATTCACATTTGACATTGTTTTCCGTTTGCACCACTTTTGCGCCTGTGAAGCTTGCACGACCAAGTCACTTTTCGGGGACTGTGCCGAGGGAGTCATATTCGGAGCATTTCACATATCAACCGTCAGAGCAATTCAGTTACTCGTAGATTAGCTTATTTTTCTTTTTCATCAGTCACTCCGTATGTTATATTATATAAAATGTTGTATCAAATGTGATAGAAATCCGAACCGTGCGAAGAAGGAGAGGAAAGATGATGATGATAAAGACATTAATTTTAGTAACGGTTATGGACAACACAATCCAATTGTTCAGAAAACTTAAATGCACTCACGACATACAAATGGTATTTTCGTGAGTAATTTTTTATTCTTTAGTTCAAGATATTGTATTTTATCTGATTTTGATAGTAGATAAGACAATCACATTATAGAAAATTGAAACTGTCAATTACTATATAAAATTAAATATTTATTAGCAGCACAAAGTAATTAATTGCTAGTCATTTCCAAGTAAAAGATCATCTGAGTAATAATAGTACTATCGCCGTTCCGATTAATATGGTACACTTTCTGTTTTCGTGCGTCCCAGACAAACTTGCACACTCCTTAAAAAGGATAGTTATAACACAATCTTCATCCTCAAAATCTACAACCTCAATCTCCACCATCAATTAATCTTTAAAAGGTCAACAAAATTCCGAAAAGTAACTTTTCGTAATACTTGTGTCAACCCTTCAGTACAAGATTAATCGAGACCGAGGTAATAATAATTATTATAAAATAAGAAGTAATGATAATAAGTCATAAAGAAAAGGAGAAAATATGGACCGTTGTTTAGAGGGGTCCAAACGATTCCAATCTAGAACCAGTAGTTCCTGGGCGGAGTCAGAACATGTGGTTAGGGGGGCGATCAATAGAAAATCACCGATCAACACTGATATACATGTGATAATAGATATTAAATATATTATATTTATTATTTAATTAGAATATTAACGGTATTTAGTACTATTAAATATGTGAAAATGTATCATTAGTTACCCATATATTAAACCGTAGCATATTTTGTTGCTATCTTGGTGACGCAACCTTTCAATCGCTGATTGCCGAACAATTGCAAATATTTCGGTCACACGAATATATTCGGCACATAATGGTCATAATTATAATAATTTTCTAAACGGTGTCAGCTTGTTCGGTCGTTACTCACCGAATAGTAGACTTACAGTCATTCATGAAGGCCACATTCGTAACTAATTTTGTCCATGATTCATGTTAATTGTAGGAGCTGACATAAGGTAGTATTTTTAGAACGATAAATGAAATCAACCTAACTAACATATTGTGTGCCCTTTTTGTTTTATAAAGTATTTAGATTTTGTTTTGTTTTTCTTATTAACTAAAACTCTCTTAAAAAAAATCAAGAAAAACTTATATTTCTTCCGTCCTAAATGAACTTGCACATTTTTCATTTCCGTCCGTCTCAAATAAACTTGTACACTTCTTAATAAGGAAAGTTATAACACGCTCTTCACCCTCAATTCACATTTGAAAAGTCAATAAAATTTCAAAAGATATTTTTTTTTAATATGTGTACCGACTTGCCTGTGCAAGTTTATTCGGGACGGAGGAAGTATCAGCTGAAAATGATGGGCTAATTTCATGCACCATTTGACTCCACTATATATAATTATGACCTAATCCAATTAGTTAAATTTAATATATCTCTAGTAAACATGGTTGTTCAACTTCTTCATCAATGTGATTTAACCATTCAACTAACATTTTTTTTGAATTTCCATTTTATGTACAAGATACATGATTTAGAATCTTGTGCGTCACATTTATTTTTATTTATGTTTCTTTCTTATATTAAACAATCACCAGTGGAAAATTTATTTTTAGTCATGTATATTAGGGTTTGTTAATAATTTCGTATCGGGAATAGAGTTGTGGCTTATTCGGCAAGACACTCGTCTCCAACGGCCACCTATGTCGAATATGTCACATGAGGCACATGTGACCCAATAAATTAGAGATTCTCGACGAATTCCATAACGTAACATTATGTTTTCCCGCGGACAATCCACCTAATTAACTCCCTCAAATAAAAACAAAATTTAAATATAATTGCCGCATCATCATACAACTTTAATAGAAATAATCCATCGGACGAGACCTTCTATTTAAAATCATAGGTTTCTTCGCAAAATGATTTGTATTGGGTTGTTGGCCAGCAATTGAGGTCATAATCCACCTTAGAAAATTAATGAAATGAATCAGACCTTTATATATATATATATTAAAAAAAAAGAATCATACTTAAAAGTAGGGTTTGGTAACATTAGTTAGCATATGAATATCAAGTACTCTCTCCGTCCCTCTTTAATTTGTCTATTTTCTGTTTCGAAAAAAAATTATTTTTAGTCCTGTATCTTAGGGTTTGTCTAGAATTTTTTTTGTATGTTTTGAAATTTCAATTTTAATCCAATATATTTCGAAAAATGTCCAATTTAAGGATACTAGATGCTGACGGCCAGTAATTGTGCAGGCATGTGACCCAATAAATTCGAAATTTTCGATCAAATAGCCAATGTCATAGTGATGAATTCATGTGTACATGCAATTAACTAAATAAACCAAAACGACGATTTATTTCCCTTCAGGAAGTCTAACGATGATGTAAATTTAAATTTTGTATTTTTTATTTGATGTGTTGATTTAATTACTTGACATCTATACGTTGATTAAGAATTGTCAAGTTAGCTTTTTACCAAAATTCCCCAATTTACAGGGTCACATGCGCATATTCCGATATAATTAGTGGTTGTCAGCCCATAAATGACAAATTTCCCTCACAATCTCCACCCTCAAAATCTCCACAATTAATTTTTATCTTAAAAAAGACTAAAGATTCCACAAAACTTGTTTCTTCTTAATCTTCGTGTCCGATCAAAGTAGACAAATTGAGACGAGACGGGGGGAGTAACATCTAAATTAAACAACTAATAAAGAATCATTGAAGGGGTTAGTAATGTTATTATTTCAACAACCGACCATCCGAAATATGTAGTTAATATTGTGATGTGGATACTGCTTTATTTAATTAAGGTAATTGTTTGAAAAAAAAAATCATCCTTAAAAAGTGTCGGTAAATTATTATAGGAAATATAAATTGATGGTTAATTTATTAGAACTTTAAGAGTTAAGACAATCAATGTCGGTAATATGGGTCTCAACACGACAATCTAACACGAACTCAACCTGTTTAAGTGAGTTAGAGGTATGATGGTTTCATGGGTTAATTAGGTCGAACCCGCCAAATCTATCTCAGGTCGTTTATTACTTGAATCTTTTACCCTCTATTTTTTCTTTTCATAATATATTATCTCAGGCAGTAAATTTAATACTATTTATAAAAGATATTTATACTGTAAAACATAATGACTAGTTTTTACTCTACTAACGCTCATCGAGTTTGTGTGAGCATGCATGTGTATGTGGCAGACAGGTTTTTGTTTGCCATTGGTTTCAGGTCGTGGCAGTGAGTTGAGGTCATGTACTATGTAAGAGTAATTCTCTTGCACACAATTTGCACAGATTTTTGTTTCGTGTAATTCGGGTAACGGCCATTTTTCACGAAAAACGCATTAGTGTCAATGTTGAAAGACATTACTTATTCTAAAGAAAGAAAGTATGCTGCATAATACCTGTTCTTAAAGTAAATAGTATCTTTCATTATAAACAACGAGACATTTTCATGAATCCGTCCTTTAAGTCGAATTATACGAAGACTACCTGGTGTACATGCAAATTAGTAACTATGCAAATCGTGCATGACTTTAAGTGTCTCTTACCTATGCTTTTATTATACACTAAACGAAAAGCGAATACAATTTTGATTTCTCAATGCCGTCAAAGTTTATTATATTAATTAATTAAAGGTTAAATACTAAAATTAATCTGTACTTCATGAATTTTTACACTTTCAGTATTTAAACCTTTTCTTTTCTTTTGTTTATCGATTGCAATATGAAGTCCACGAATTGCAAGTTGCAATCTCCGTCGAATTTTTCCGGTCGAATATCAAACATGTAACACTCACATGGCAGATTGAGAGGGTTTTTGCTATTTCTATAATTTGTTGAGGCAGATTTACATGTCAAACACGCGACAATAATTTGCTATTGCAGTTGCAACCTCCATCGAATTATGAATTTGTCTCAACAAATCATGAAAATAGCAAAAATTCCTCTTATTTGGCATGTGATTATTACGTGTTTGATATTTGACCGAAAAATTCAACAAATGTTGCAACTTTTACAATTCATGAATTTCAAATTGCAATTAATCAAAACACGAAATTTAAATATCAAAATGTAAAAACTCACAAAATACGTCTTGATTTAAGTATTTAACCATTTATTAAGCGTTCTAAAAGTTGTTTTGGTTATATCCTGAAAGCTTCGTATGTAAGCCTTTGAATAAATAATTTTTCTTTCCACTTTTTCGTTATGGCAAATTATACACTAAGTTATATGATGGAATAATTATTGTTTATTATTATAGTATGGTAGTTTGAAGTCCATGTCAAGTCTAATTTCACCAATCATAGTAAAAATAATGTTATGCATATATACATTTTTTATATTAAGATGTCCATTACAATTTTGTGAACAGTTATACGAATCGAGACAATTATAATTATTTTTTTACGATATTTGTAAATTTAAAGTTCGTGATTTATTTTCAGGATTCATGTTTAGATTTTATGTTTAAGGGTTAGGGTTTAATTTTCTTGGGCTAGGATATATTTTATATTGTAGACTTACGATTTCACGGTTTATGGTTCATGATTTAATGATTTGATGTTTATAATTCAGTAGTTCATAATTTAGGTTCATGATTCGTGTGTTCGGGACTCACGATTCATATTGTACGACTCGATTTTAGAATGAAACTAGATTGTGACAGGATAAATATGGGAGGATCCTTACCCGTTTTCGTAACTTTAATTATATCCCCACTTTCATTTCCTTGTGAATTTGGGAAAGTTTTCAACGATTGCAATTTCTATTCTTTATCCTACAAGCAAAACCACCTCAATAATGATCATTCCATTATGAAGTAAAACCTTTAAATTAAAAAAAAGAAAAAAAAAATCATTTTTCAGTAAAAATATCGAAAAGTGAGTTAAAAAATAAAGTAAAAATTGAAACTTGAAGAAGATAATAGCAGTGTTGCACAATTCGGGCTAGGTAGCTAACTAGCCGGCGCCTAGCCACTAATCCGCCATTGTTAGTCGTTGCGTGAATTAATCGCCGACTAGTCTGCCAAATCAGCCAAGTTGGTTTTAATAATTTATTTTTTATTAAAAAAATTATAAAACGATGTAATTTTTGTACTTAAATAAAAAATTAATTCTCATTTCTCACAAACTAGTGTATATCTATATTAGTATATTCGCATTTGAAAGTAAAGTATTTTTTACTTTTGCTGTTTTAGATGTCATTTGATTTATTAGAGGGAGGAAAACAAAGTCGATCGGACCAGCTAAACGGCGAATAGTCAGCCTGAGCGCTAGTCGACCACTCTCTAGTCGACTTTCGATTTCCGATTTCTGCAACCTTAGATAATAGAGAATTAAATGAATATTGGTCTGCAGTTCTCTAACAACTTTCGTGGTTTGTTTAAAAAGTACTTCTTGATTAAAAGCTTAATGTTGCTTTATCATTAATACATCAATAAATTCTTGGAATGAGTCCAAAATTCCGAAGACAAATGCATATGGCATGTACACCATAAAGATATTGGACATTATAATACGAGCTAAAATTATTTTTGGTCCATAACATTTTACTTGGTTCTGAAAAAGAGTTAAAAATTATATTAAGTTCCGTAATTTTAAAAGTTGTCCGCATTTAGTCATCTTTCATTGTTAGTGACCAATTTGACCGAAAAACATGCTTGATATTTATTTCGTACAAAAAAGATATTTTTAATAAGTAAATATTAATTTCTCCGTTCCTAAATACTAGTCATTTTTTTCCAAAAAAATAAATCATTTAAGCAATATTACTTCTAGATTTATCCAACAGACCATAAAAAAATCTCCTAATTTTATCACTATCTGAATTAATAATTCTCTTGAACCTAATAATTAAATTTGGAAAGGAGAAAAGGGATTTAGGATATTAGAAATATATTACATTAGAGTCTATTTATTTAGTCAAATAATTTATACTTCTCCTACGAAATCTAAAACGACTAGTATTTGGGAACGGAAAAAATAGTGCATATTGTATTTGTATCTATAAAGTTATCTACTCAAGATCTCAAAATGCCTTAAATACACGATATTTACATCTCATAACATACTTTTATGGAAAAAATTTACTACCAAGGTAGAGAGTTGAAAACTCTTTCCTGTCACTTCGACTTTTAAATTGTAAAAATATCCACTTTTCAACTGTGGTGTTCATTATATTCTTCATTTAATTTATTCTCATCATCACTCTCACCGTCACCCACATCATGTCCTGTATATGTCGTGTATCATGTCCTGTTTTCGTGTATGTTCTCATGTATCATGTCCTGGGTCGTGTATCATGTCATGTATTTCTTATGTCACAGCCAATTAAGAATAACATCACCCAACAAAAAATAAGGACAAAAATGATAAAGTAGATATATTTGCAATTTTGAAATTAAAATAACAAGAATTTTTTTTAATCTTTTTGCCAGAATCTGCACGCAAATTATCACTACTTTTATTTCATCATAAACGTAAATTATTAAAGTGTTTGGATAAAATTATATAATATCTAATATTATTTGACTAACATACATTCTCGAAATTCGATGAGTTTGTATAAAGTAACTTGAATATAAAGATAGAATTTTGAAATAAAATAGATAAATATAGTTGACAAATCAATATGTAATATTATATTTTTCACAATTATTGGTATATTGGAGGCTTTAGCATTGACCCTACTACAACTGGCCAATCTCATGATGCATGGAATTTGGTTAACGGACTGTTTTTCAGTTAGCATATACAGGGTGTCATTCGCTTCGGGATGTGTCACTCTTTCTTCGAAATGTATCGTAAAGTACTTTAAAATCTTCGATTTCCACATTTTATGTAGTTGTTAATTACTACGTATGCCTAAATATATGATAAAAAGTACTTCCTTCGTCCTGGCTTAACTTTCCTATTTTGATCGAGCACGGAGGTTAAGAAAAGACAGATTTTGTGGACTCTTTGATTTTTTTAAAGGTGGAGATTGTGAGAGAAATTTGTCACTTATGGGCTGAAAAATTAAGTTGGTATAAACCGAAAATGAAAGTAAAAAAGATTAGAACGGGACGAAAATAGTATATGTAGGGACGCAGTAATTTAACTTTTGAGAATGATCACATGAATACAAATATATATATATATATATATATATATATATGAAAATATTTTCTTTTGTAAAAAAGTACACTTTTTCTACTATTATACTATTATATGCCATACCCAATAAATTGATAATTTCAATTTTTTTCTAAATTTCTACGTTAATACCTTCACATTTACATATATACATAATAAATGCATATAAAAAGAAAAAATGGCCAAACTTTTGGAGGGACATTTTTCTGTATCACTGCCCTACACTTATATATCTAGAGAGAAAAAAAAAACTTGTAGCGGGTGATTGATTTAGGTTAAGTGGGTCGGAGAAAATCCTGACTTTATATATAAAGAGAGAAAAAAAAAACTTGTAGGGGGTGATTGATTTAGGCTAAAGCGGATCAGGGAAATCTTGACTTTGAAATCCTAGGACTTAAAATGAAGGTAAATAAAAAAGATGTACATTTGCTTTGAGATTGTATATAGTAGGATTGTACTGTAGATGTCAAATCAATGCTGTAAAATATAGATATGTCATATCCGTAAAGTTTTTGAGGGGGTAGTGGCCCCGCCAGTGTAGAATAATGATTGCCTTGTTTTCGCTCAAAACGTGGGCCGCCAAACAGCCATGCATTTCCATATGTTTCTCATTTGGTATGTAATTGCAGTTCAATGCAATTATAAGGGCTCGTTTACTTAAAATTAGGGAGTGTTGGATCAAACTTAACTGAGAAAGTTAATGAGTGTGTTTTATTGAAATTCGATCCTTTAAATTTATTGAACTTAATCTTAAGTAAACGGACCCTAAGTATGTTTACATGGATGAGAGAGATCAAGATAATTGCATGAAGCTGGAATGTTGTCAATCAATATTATATTGGGTTAGATTTGGTCATAATTTACTAATCATGTAACAAATGTATTTTCACCTCTTTTTGGGCTCGTTTCCAAGATTAGTACACTTGAAATTCAACTCTTGCAGACCTTATTCATCTTGTCGATTAGCTATCTTCATCGTATTTGGACACTCTTAATTACATGAAGTTTATAATTTTACTATCGCTGCAAAACATGTACTACTAAGGGGGCACCTTTACCTGGTCCATAGGATCGTCCCCTCGTCTATCTCGGGCGGCTCACTTCCATGGTCAGTACACTTAAAATCTAACTCTATCCAGGTCTACTTCATCTTGCTGACTTTACCTGGTCCATAAGGTCGTCCCCTCCTCTATCTCGGGCTCACTTCCATGGACAGTGCACTTAAAATCTAACTCTATTCAGGTCTACTTCATCCCGTCGACTAGCCGTCTCCACCATATCTAGGCAAACGTTACGTGAAATCCATGGTTTTACTGTCGCTGGAGAGCCTGCACTACTCAGGTGGCATATTTACTTGGTTTATCGGGTCGTACTGTTGTTTATCACGCTTCACTGTCTTTTGTATGGCACTCTGAGGATATTGTCCGTTTTAGCTCGAACTTTTATTTTTGGGCTTCCTTTCAAAAGGCCTCACACCTTCAAAGATCTATACTTATATCCTCATGATTCTTCCCTTAGTTATTGAACGTAGGATTTGTTTGACTATCCCAATATAGCGTACATGTATTTTAGGGATGCCCAGTTTGGATCTTAATCAATCATTATTATGAAGAGTTAGTTTAGAAAAGGAGAGTGATAATGATTATGATGATTTTAACTTGAAAAATAGTATCTCTAATTGTCCATTAATCATAGGTAGAAGGATTGATTAATCTAGGATAGTGGAAATAATCATGTTCTTAACTACTTTTTAGTTATTTCACCTTGCAAAAGTAGGATAGCTGAATCTACACTCAATTCACTAATTTTAACTTTGAAACCCAACACTTTTGGAATATAAATAAGTTATTGTTGGAAAAATTTAGAAATATTGTATTTAAAAATGACTCTAAAAAAATAACGGGATTGGTAAAGTTGAGGCACGAATTTGGCTCGCTGTTCGTAAGACGATGTTGCTTCGCAACCAAGTTCTCACGGTCTTCGGCAATCATCCCCAAAATATAACGACTTTTAACTTTAGAATTGCAGCACAACGAAACTAATTTTTTTGGCGAACTATTCGATACTCAGGACTTTCTTATTAACTCAAAAGACTCGAGACTAGAAAATGACATATGCATACCACACTGAAATTGTCGTTGTATTAGTTTAAACGATCGAGTGATTGGAGATCCAAATGGTAACGCCTATTTATAACTTTCTAAGAGGCGCCATTTCGTAAACAATTACACTTTTTCAACCGGATCAATCACAACCATTAGATCGTACCTCTTGACTTAAGGTCACGATCCTATGGTTAGATTGCATAATTTCCGAACGTTTACGACCTTTCGTTCGCATCTATTCAACTTGAATAGTCGCAACTTTTCAATACACATTTTCGTCTAATAAACATTTTTCCATTCACACTACGAAATTCCAACAACTATTTCACAAAATAACTATCATGGGAGATTATAGAAGGGCGTATATGTACATTTTAAAGAGTTCTTAATTTTTAGACAAAATTTAAAACAATCAATTTTTGTTTTAGGGAGTCATTACACATATATATTGAGCTTAGTGATCAGTCGGATCTGGATGAAGCTCATCGAAACATAGGCTATGAGAAATTAAGAAATAAATGTACATAAATAATAAAAACCTAGTACCTAAATAAGAATTAATCGGAGTTAGTCGGAGATCTTCTTTCCTGGTCCATTTTCTTCCGTACAAGTTTGCTTCAACATTTAGTCACCATTATTACATGGAACATTTCTTGGTAAACTCATTAGTCATCACACCATTGAATATAGACAAGGACATAATAGAGTTTTTCCAATCCCACAAATTTGGACAGTGATTGGCCAATCTTAAAGATCATTATTATTACAAATCATCCGATCTTTGCTTGCAGGAAACACAAGTCACAAGTAAGGCAACTAAGTTAGTACTCCCCTCGTACCAACTAACTTTTCACAGTTGATCGGACACGAATGTTAAAAAAAAGTAGATTTTATTTTTTCTTTTTCTTTTTTTCTTTTAAAATATGAAGATTGTGTGTGGAGATTTTGATGGTGGAAATTGTGAGAGAAATTTACTTTTTAAGGGTTGTGAAAAATTAAGTGAGAGGATCGAAATGGAAGAAAAAGTTAGTTGGGACGGAGGAAGTAACTAGTAAGACTATATTTGGACTAACCTAACAAGCCCGATCAAATAGGCCAAAAACCTGACGAATCACGGATCGACTCAAAATCTTAATATATTTATGGGGTAATTTTGGGTTGGTCTCAACAATATTTGGCCCAAATTAAATTTTAGCCGGCTCGACCTAGCGCGACTTATAGTGCTAACCCAATTGACTAAGCTAGATCGGATCGGTTCGACCTAGTTGGCACCTCTAGATATGAATTACTCCCTCCGTCCCGCCTTAGTTTGCACACTTTCCTTTTTCGGCCGTCTCATTCTATTTTGCACATTCCTAAAATAGAAAGGAATCTTACAATCTCCATCTTTAAGAAAACAATTAAAAAGTAAAAAATAATTTTTTCTTAATATACGCGTTGAAGCAGGTGTACAAATTAAGTCGGGACGGAGGGGGTACAAAATAGTAGAATTAAGTTTGAAAATCCGGTGTAGGAAAGGGAAACCAAACATGCCCAAAGTACTTTATCCAAGTTTGGCGTTCCCAAGACGAGTTCAAAGTAAGTGCAACCAAACAGAACCTTAAGACGATTATATGCGACAAAACATATTCCTGATGAGGGCCAACATTGAGGGGCCCAGCTAAAGGATGGCGAACAAGTAACCATCTGCCATGCTGGAAAAGCTGCCACCGTGTTTCCAGCTGGATTTCGAGATTGGGGTAATATCACTCTTATCTGGTGCTGCAAAAATTCTCGACTAGCTCCGACTCATTTCTATCTAGTTTAGGCGCTAGATTCTCATTTAGCCATGTCAACGGAACAGGTCAGGTCGAATTTTTGGATTTTCTGACCCGCCCTATCCACGGGGCGTGCTTCGTTCTCCATTGAATCGGATTTTGCCCTGTCCCAAAGGTCTCAGATCGGGACGGATCATTTTAGACATGCCTACTCTCATTGACTGTAGATATGGTAAAAAATCGGTCCAACTCGATATTTTGGATGGGCTGGACCATATAAATCTTGGCTCGAAGTGCCATTTAACCCGACAAACCCGACCCGATAGACTAAAAGCTCGACGGAACGCGAACGGACCAAATAATCTTGGTATATTATAGAGGAATAGGCCGAGGCTGACTAATCCAAGGCTAACAATTTTAGTTCGGTCTGACCTGACCCAAAATTTAGTGTTGATTCGAGGAATTAGGCCGGGTCCATCCGTATTGCCACCTCTAATTGACCATCTATGTTTTTTTCGATTTCTCTACATCTAACTCACCAAGCTCCGATTATTAATAAGTACAACCTTTTCCATGCTGCAATCCAAAAGTTTACCTAGTTGATATACAACTGAGCATGACGTGTTCATATTTAGCTAAACAAATCTTGATCAATAAAAGTCCAACAAATACTCAAAATCTAGTAAAATCAAATAATTAAAATAGAAAAAAGTACTACAAACAGTAAAGTAATGTACAAATCTTTCATAATTCCAATATCATAGCTCGCCATTTTTCTCATGTGACGAAAAAAAATACCATTTTATATTGCAAGAGTACCACTTTTATCTGTAAAAATATCATTTTTTTTAACAAAAAAATATCATTTTTTATAGCAGAATTACCACTTTTATTTGTAAAAATACTACTTTTTCTCATAAAAGAATATTTCATTACAGGTAAGACCGTCACACACAAGACTCACTCTTTTAACGAGTACAAACTTAACTAAATTTTCAAGAACATAGGTCACACAACTCTTTCTAGAGTAGCAAGCCCTAAAATTAAGCAAGCAATTTACTACATAAATTTTATTATTATCACATTCAATTAGCAATATTATATATTATTAACTAAAACATTATATTGAGTTCATGTAATTATCTTATTACTAGACGTGTCACTTAAATTACGAGAAAAAAATTTCTTTTTTTTATTACTAGATGTCACTTTTAGAGACTGTCCAATCACTAATTTTACTTGTGTAATTCTAATTTTAATTTCAATTTTAATTTTAAAAGGACATATGATTATTTTTAAAGAATTAGACTAAATTAGTTTGACCTTTTCTCCCTTTAGTATATATGAGAACTCCAAAATTTAGGACAAAAGTTGGTAGTATCCAATGTTGTAAAAATTCTAAATGCAACAAGACAACACTATAGTAACAAAAATGAAAACAAAATGAGTTTATGCAGTATCCAAAATCTTCGAGTAGCTTTGATTAATCTTGCCTAGACGCTAAGCACCTATTGACTGCCTACATTTATTTTTCAATTTCTCACCATCTAACTACGCTATATTCCGGTTAATCCCACCCAGATTCCGACTAAATGCTAGGTCTCAATTTACTGTCTCACTAGTGTCTAACGACTTCTATAACCTCGTCTAAAATTACGTAGATTACTAGATAATTCCTATTTACTTATTTGTATTTTTGCCAATTGAGACTACTTATATCATTTAATAAACAATGTTCCACAAAGTAGGACTAATTCATCTTGACTTTTTCCTAGCAAGTCTTCCATTGTGATTTTGTTTCGAGTTTCGCTTAGAAGATTTGGGACGAGCACATTTTTTTAATCTTTACCCCCGATTCACGATATGTAAATGTAACATGAATAAATAATAAATATTTATATATTTATACGGTTATAATACAATAAAATTTTACAATCAACGTATAATAAGTAACAAAAAAACATATTTGTTAATAAAAGAATAGAGATAAAAAAACGAATCGTACCCGAACATAATTCTAGAATCGAGCTGAAATTATTTGTAAGCTTAGTAATTACACGTTTAACGAAGTCGGGTTCGAATTATGTTCGCTTATTACGTTATCGAGCTTTTGCCGAACCGAGCTCGAACTATTTGTGAGTATAGTAATTACAAAACGAACTGAATTAGAACATAATTTTAAAAGTTCGAGTTAAACTCGAATACATCGAAAAATCAAACGAGACGAACTCTAGTCTTGCACTGTTCGACTTGACTCAACTCGTTTACTTTTTGGAGTCGTCACAGTATAAAAGATCACAGGCTGTCAATTGCGAGTGGAGTGGGAATGTGGAACTGGAATGGCGGCACGGCAGATCGCACGATTCTTTTACGGCTATTTTTTATATGGTAATATGGTAATCTATTATTAATTATATAATAATATATAAAGTACACGTTTTGCTTCTTATTTACAATGGGCACAAATTATATACTTAACGAGTATGTTAATATGAAGATAAATTAAGTTTTTAGATGTATAATGTAACTCGGGTTGAAAACCACAATTTATACTAAAACGTATTACTACCCCCATCCCAATTAATTTTGCACATGGAGGTTGACATAAGTATTAAGAAAAACTGTTTTTTAAGTGTTTATTGACTTTTCAGTGGTGGATCGAGGATGAAGATTGTGTTATAACTTTCAATTTTAAGGAGTGTGCAAGTTCGTTGGGACGGACGAAAACGGAAAGTGTGCAAGATTAGCCAGGACGAAGGTAGTACTTGTTATGGGTAATGTATTGTGATACCGTTACCTTGAATAAGTAATATTATTAAGAACATTAATCATTTTTCGTCAAGATACTTTAACCCAGAACGTATAATACATTTATGTATAAACACTAAATACCTTTTTGTCCATCATCTGAATTGCATGGATCTGAAATTAGATTCATGCAACTGATATATAAGATACATACTCCAATATAAATACACGTAACATAATTGATTGTTAGTGTCTAGTAATTAAGGTGACGTGGCTGTATTTGAGTTATATTTATCACATGTACTCCAGGTAACGTGAAAACGATAAATAGTACGTAGCGAGCTCTAACGAGTTGTTTAATTAAAGAGTTATTTTGGTTACAATTGTTTTAAGGATTCTCTTTTTTAGTCTTGTTTATTATAATTGCATTAGGGGTTTATGAATGTACATAAAATATATTTATACTAGTTATATTACCTTACTTGGCGGACTTCGGACAGGTCCCCCTTCTAAGAGGTCGTCTTTAGCATTGCGCGACCTGGTGACATCATGTTCGTGGACATATTGGCCTTGTACCTCTGTTCAACGATTTTTATTTCTGGTGCAAATTGGCGTTTAAGTGATGGTCTTCTTGTGACCCGAGCAAGTTCGACACCTTTTTATGGTTAGAGTGATCTGATAATTTGTTTTAATTATCCTTAATCATTTTATCTTTTTTACGTCACAACACAATGTAATAATTACGATACGAGTATCCACATATAATATTTAATTAAGTGCAATTAATTATTTCATCTTTAATTTGGAGATGAAATTTTTATACATCAAAGATGACTCCAAAAAATAAATATATAAAGTATCTAAGTTAGACAAAAATAATAATTAGACTTAAATAAAAAAATTAATATAATAGTATAGTCACTTTATAACAGCTGGAAGTGGAGTGGAGTTATAAATCCACAATGCACGCCACGCCGCCTATAATAACATTCTCCCGCTCCCAAAGCCTAATCCACTAGAAATTTTGAAAGAAAAACCGAACAAGTCATGTGCCAACAAGTTTACTTTACGATATATATGTTTTATGCTAAAAAATAGTTAGAGAGCATTAAATAAATGTTAAATGTTATCCGCGAAAAAATCACTGTAATTAAGATTTATTCCTTACCCCTTGCTCATGCCTGCATGTACAACGAGCAAAGGATTTGGATGATGGACCTAGCTAGACAAAAGCGAACTTGACGATTGGAGCAAAAGATCTGTGGAGAAAGACCCAGGAAGGCCAGAAACATAGACGAGGCGAAATCTCACGTTAAAACCCTAACTGAGAGGTGTGGTGGATATTTCATTATTTTCGAGACTGAAAAGAAAAAACTAAACAAAATTAAAGATGAAACCTTCTTCCATCCTTCCAATAAGGAAGGATGAGGGAAAAAAGGCGACGATGACTAAATTTTTAGATGAAGAGATTGTTAACGGCGGCGTCTAGGTTTTTTCATTTGTTTTCTCTTTAAATAGTTGACCACTCTCAAAAGTTTTTAAAAAAGTTGCTCATATATATATATTAGAATTAGAATTTATAATTATATTCTTGTTAACAGATTGTTATATTATTTTGAATATTTATTATATTGAAAACTAATATACTGATCATTAAACTCAATTTAGAAGAGAAGAAAATAAAATAGTGATGCTTCACGCTTAGCAACCGGCATGCTTTTTATTGCTTCTGACTAGTACTGAAAGTCAACTCCGATTTATCAAAAACTGTTTCATGTAAATTGCAGGACGTGCATTTTATGAATCTCATGTTCTCAATACTGTCACTAACACTCACAATGAGCCCTTTAGTAATTTCTCAGTGTCTTCGACTGCAGATTTCCCTTAAAATTTGAACTTCTATATAACTGTCGTCTTATAACATGATGTCATGTTAATTATTCAATCATTTAACATGTGCTTACTTATCGAAAATGGTTGGGATATGGAGTTTTGACTTTTGACCCCTAAAATTAAAATTACACTTGAAACAAAACTCGGAAATTTGAGATTGAGTTAGATTAAACAATACTATTAATGTATAGATATTTGTTGCTTTAGAGTTAATGAAACCTTTCAAAATATTTGTTTTTTGACAAATTCCCATATATATAAGTTGGACGTATCGTAGATGCGTGCAATTCAGATTAGACAGGTTCCAATTCATATACAGTTTCGAGAAATATTTGTATATATATAAAAGAAATTGTTTGTTTGATGCTAAAGCGATATGGCCACCATTAATTTCCATGTTCGATCTCAATCCTGTACTTGGAAAAATTAACAAAAAATTCCAATTGTATTAAAATATTTTGAGATTTGTGGTCAGAGAGTAATTATTACGTTCTAACGGTCTCTAGCAACAAATGTTTAAATACAGAGTCATCCATAAGTATTTGTGGAATCGGATCGCATGGACGAATCGATCGTGTTAGTGGTTTAATCGGTTTCATCAGTTTAATCGATAGTTCGACTGAAAATAATAATTAATTCAATTTTAAAATTATATGATATATTCGTAGAACATAATATATGTTGTATTCGGAGAATGAACTAAAAGTTTAAAGAACCACAAAATAAATATTTTATAATAAACAAAGATATTAAACTAAAAAAATATTAATATTGTATAATTATTATTTACAAAATAAAAATTTAACAGTTTTTAAAGTAGGAAGCGGTTTTAATATTAGAACGGATGCGTTATATTTGATTTTTAGCGGTTTTGATCGATTCTGGCCGGTATAACACTACTTTCGATTTTGTACCTCTATCGGACCGGATCAGTGGCCGATTTACAGTCGAACCGGCAGGCAGGTTCGGTTCCACAAACATGGCTTACAATTATATCTCCTCAAAATGTTTTATAATATGTCTGAGAGTTTATAAACTCTTGTAATTTGTTTGGCGAATTAAAATGTGAAACTTATAAGATGCTAAAATAAGCTTTTTGAGTTACGAAGCTAAAAGAAGTACGTCTAATCCATCTTATTTTCTTAAAATCCTAAATATGCCACGCTCATTATACACACTACCCACACGTATGCATATGCTACACATACTTTATACACAATAAATATGCTACACATACTTTATACACAATAAATAGTTCATACACTTCTTTGCACACACTGCACATTTAACGTACTAACTAAAATGTATGTTTGATATAAATTTCAAATTCGTCTGTAAATATTAAATTATAATAATTAGGCATATAGGCATACTTTTCGAAATGCCTAATGAAAAACAATAAGTATTAACTGTATAATTGGTAAAAGATAATCAATAAACAAATAATGAATTTTCGTGAACAGTTTATAAATATAAACTCACAAGTCAACAAAAAACAAAATTAATAAAAAAATATAAACTGTTAATAGATCTTATTCATGAGTTCGTCACAAATACCAAATACCGAATATATATATATATTGAAAAAAAAATAAACTTGCATTAAAATATATCTGCAGTAAATATATAAATAAAGATTAAAGCGTTAGAAATATAAAATTGCCTTTAAAAAATAGAAATATAAAAATAAAATAATTAACTTGAAAATTGACCATATTTAATTTATTCATTTCTAATAAATATTTGAATTTTATTATGAATGATCTAGGCAATTTTAACAAACTGTGGTACTGTTCACGTCCTCATTAAAAATATAGGTGCTCTTATTGATAAAGTAAGTGAACTCGCATGTGCCACAGGCGAGTTCACTTCTCCCTGACGAGATCAATTGGGATTATATATATATATATATATATTTTAATCTCGCCTATGCGAGAGGCGATTTCACGTTACTCAATCTCGCCTCTGGGAGAGGCGAGATCACGTATAATTTTTTTTTTTTAAAGCCGTATACCTGAGGGGCGAGTTCAATTATTTCACGGTTTTCCCTAATTATTTTTGTGTAGAGGACGAAAATATCGGTATTCAAAAATATCGGTATTCGCGGAGATATCGATAGATATCGGAATATTGGTGTAATTTTCTAAAAAATATATTAAAAATTTAAAAAAATTATTTTGTGTGTATATATATTACCTAAAAAGGAATAATTTATCTTTTTAACTCGCATTCAACTTTTTCTTCAAGTTATTTGTAATAGTTGCATAAAGTTGCGTTGATATATTAGATTTTGTCTTACCTACATATTAGATTTTGTCTTTCATGTTATTTGTAATAATTGCGTAAAAAGTTAATTGATATTTTAAATATTTATAATTAAACTAAATATTATAAATTTTAACTAATCGAATTTATTGCATTGACTATACGATAATCTTAATCTTACATAAAGAAAAAGTTGAATGCGAGTTAAAAAAATAAATTATTCCATTTTAGGTAATATATACACACAAAATAATTTTTTTAAATTTTTAATATATTTTTTAGAAAATTACACCAATATTCCGATATCTATCGATATCTTCGCGAATACCGATATTTTTGAATACCGATATTTCGTCCTCTACACAAAAATAATTAGGGAAAACCGTGAAATAATTGAACTCGCCCCTCAGGTATACGGCTTAAAAAAAAAAAAAAAAATTATATCTTTATACGCTTCATACGTGAAATCGCCTCTCGCATAGGCGAGATTTAAAAAAAAAATATATATAATCCCAATTGCAGGGGCGAGATCACTGTTCTGGTGTCAGGGAGAAGTGAACTCGCCTGTGGCACAGGCGAGTTCACTTACTTTATCAATTAGCAAAAAAGAGCACCTATATTTTTAATGAGGACGTGAACAGTACCACAGTTGGTTAAAATTGCCAATGATCTAATTATAAAAAAAGTAAAAGGGTGAATATGTGCGAGTTAATTAATGATTAAATTAATTAATTAAACTAACCTACCACTCGTTGCACCTAATAAAATGCTTTTGATCAAAATAAAAAATTGTAGTCTTTGATAAACAAGTGTTTTTTATAACTTACTTTACTTACAGAAATTTGACAAATTTACAAGAATGCCAAAAAATTACTAAAAGCAACACATTTGACGCTCTATTTAACTTAAACTAAGTCAAAATCACAAACGTTTTTAAAATATGTCACGGAAAACACTCCCTAAGTTTTGGAGTGACAAAACAGGATAGTAATTATTTCAACATGCAATTTAAGACGCTAACTTTTTAAATTTCATTTATTAAGAATAAATTGGAGCCAAAATTTGAAAATTGGCCTTCCTCTTTAATTTTTTGCCATGCCAGTCGATAAGTTCGTGGAAAATTACAATTCATTTCCCTTCCAAAATTAACAAACGCGGTTTTTTGTATGTATAAGAAAGAAATAAAATGGTGTCCAATTTACAATAACTTAAAAAATTTAATGTAGAATGTAGATTAAAAGTTAAAAACTATTCAAATTGAGAGTTAGATTTTATTTTTCACCATTGCCACGCGAAATAAAGTTGAAAAATAACGTTTCTTGTATCCTCGAAATAACAGGGATGATCCAATCCCCTCCTCCCCCGCTCCCAAAAAGGTGACGACGTTAACATTTTTCTAATTTGACACTAGAAAATTATTTAATTTGACGTATTTTTGCACATTAGATTCCAAATAGGTTTACAACTCGCATTAAAGCTTGCCCAGCGACGCACTTGATATTTAGCCCGATTTTTTGAATTTAGAGTTTAATATATCATTAATGTGCGGAAATTCAAAATTTAACATCTTAAATAGTCCACCCAAATGCTTATTTGCCAATACGAGTCAAATGCCTTACGCCCCTAGGAGCATAGAAGGGAAATAAACCTAAAATTTAATGTTTTAACTATACAAAAAATTGATTAGAGCAAAAAATTGGAAGCCAGAAATTATCGGGCGTGTTTGTTTGAGTTTGAAAAGTGCTGAAGTCCTTTTAGCTAAGGCAAAGAAAGTGATGAAAAATAGGTTAAAAGTAGATTGTGGTCTTCCCTAATATAGTGGAGCAAAGCATAAACAAACACACTAATGACTTTTAGAATCACGTAGGCGGTATTTGTGATTGCTTTTGCTTTTGAAAAATGATCAAAATTAGAGATTTTATAAAACTACTTATGTAAAAAGTAGGTAGTGTTTGAAAAAAATGATTTCTAATTAAAGTAGAAGTTGGAGTGTTTGGTATAAAACCACTTATTTATTTAAAAAAAACATATTATTTACTGAATTTTCTTTGAGTAGGAAAAAACATTAAAATTCTATTTTTAAATTTCACATTGGAAACACTTCTTTCAAAACAAAAGCTGATTTTACAAACACTACAAAATAATTTTTCTCAAGTTATAAGCTGAAAATCACTTAAAAAAAGTAAATCCAAACACCCCTGAATCTTGTGTGTGACAGTCACACGTGTAACGGAATACACCTTTACAGGAAAAATTGATACTTTTAAAGGAAAAAGTAGTACTTTTACAGGTAAAAATGAGATTTTTACTAACTGATACTTTTACAGATAAATGTGATATTTTTACTACAAAAAATGATACTTATTCTTGTTCCAAAAAAATGATACTTTTACAGATAAACGTGATACTTTTACCACAAAAAGTGATACTCTCTCCATCCTGAATAAACTTGCATACTTCCCTGATCAGGATGTCCCACCCTTTTTGCACACTTTTCATTTCAGAAAATAAAACTTTACATCTCTATCTCACATTAATCACATAATCACAAATCTGTCATCAAATAAAGGTAAAAACAGATTTGAATAAATCAACATTTAAAAAAAAAACAACGTTTCTTAATAGGTGTGCTGGGTTAGTGTAAGTTCATTCGGAACGAAAATTCTACTTTTTTTCCGTCATACCGTGTGACGGTCGTGTGACGCGTATAATATAAATTTTTGCCTTTATTTTAATCCTGTTTTTACAATTTTACAGGCAAATATTATCCAGAAATAAAATTGTATATCAACCTGTCAGACAAGACCACTATATATATCTCAACACACATCACTAGCAATCTCAATCCCCCAAACAAGAAAGAGAGAGAGAAAGAAATTCAAAAAAAACTGACACAAAACGCATCATCCCTGACTCTCCCATCTCATTAGCCTGTACGAAACAACATCTCAATATCTTCTCCTGCAAGCCCCCGCCATTAATACACCACCTACACTCCACTCCATTATTATTACAATGTGTCAAATGGCTAAGAAGAAACACCATAGCTACATTTCAGTACCATCTCAGATAATCAACTCCATCTCACAATCTTCCCTCGAATCCCTGCTGTATTCTCCCAAGAAAAAGCAGAATCACTACAGAGCTTTGCTCAACAGTTCTGGGTTTTTAACTTTGCTCATTTCTGTGGTTTGTTTTCTGTTAATGGTGAAGATGTGGTTGAGTTTTGAGCCTTTTTTGAGGAGCCCATGTTCTGTTTCTGGACAAAAACTGGTTCTTGGAAGTGGGTTGGAAGAAAAATTGGTTCCTGTAAGTGGGTTTTTGAAAGGAGAGGATTTTGATGATGGGTTTTGGAAGCAGCCTGATGGGATGGGGTATAGGCCTTGTTTGGATTTCAGTGAAAGATATGGAAAAGAAAGTGGGGAAATGTTGAAGGATAGAAGTAAGTATTTGTTAGTGGTGGTTTCTGGTGGGATGAATCAGCAGAGGAACCAGATTGTTGATGCTGTTGTTATTGCAAGAATTCTTGGTGCTGCTCTTGTTGTGCCTATTTTGCAGGTCAATGTTATTTGGGGTGATGAAAGGTTTGTTCTTACTCTCTAAAAAACCTTCGCCCCGTTCTAACTTTCCTACTTTTCTCTTTGGTTTGTTCAAACTTAACCTTCTAGTTCATAAATGATAAATTTATCTCATAATTTTCACCTTTAAAATAGTTAAAAAATTTACAAAATCTATTTTTTTTTTAACCTTCGTGCCCGATCAAAGTAGGAAAGTTAAGTCGGGACGAGGAGTAAAATAAAAGGAAAAAGAAAAAAGTTTGGTATTTTGAGTTTTTGAGCTGTCTAACTTTCCTTCATACATACAAATAAAGAAAAGTATCTTGAAAAGTTGGTATTAATCAAGAATAAGTCAATTAGTGCATTTTAATTGAGGGTAATTGTTTCCCATGTGTGATTTCTACACTTCTTTGAATATTCCCTCCATGTCGGTTTAATTTGCCTATCTTGGTCGGCACGAAGATTAAGAAAAAATAGATTTTGTGGAACATTGTGAGAGAAATTTATCATTTATGGATTGACAAATTAGATTGGGATAAATCGAAAAGAAAAGTAGACAAAGTAGGGCGGGATGAAGGGAATATTTTCTTGTTATTTTGACATGTTTTTGTTTTTGAGTATTCTAACTTTCCTTCACTAAAGAAAAGTATCTTGGAAAGTTGTTAGTAATCAAGAATAAGAACAAGTCAATTAGTGCATTTTAATTGTTGTTCATGTGTTTGATTTCTGGACTTTTTGAAAATTTTTAGTTTCACCTAATAGTTATCTTTATATATTGAAGTTGTCCTGTTTTTCTCTGTATGATTGCAGTGAATTTGGTGACATATTTGATCTGGATCATTTCAAAGATGTTCTTGCCAATGATGTTCGAATAGTTTCGTCGTTGCCTTCGACGCATTTGATGACGAGGCCGGTGGAGGAGAAGAGGACTCCCCTCCATGTCTCGCCGGAGTGGATTCGCTCGCGTTACCTTAAGCGGGTAAGGAAGTAATTTCGTGTCTGGAAATGGACAGATTGTGGTTAAAAAACAAAACATTTGTTCACTACTTATGTTTGTTTGATTGGAGAATATTAAATGTTGATTCTTTTGGCTGCTTATGGGCTGCTAAAGCATTGTGATGTTGCCAATGTTCAAGCCTTTGACTTGGTTCTACGTATTCGAGTGCACATTTTGATTCTTTCGCGTATGATCAACTAAGGCCGGCTCGTTTTTCTTGCATTGATTCAACGTTTGTTATCTCATTTTTCAGAGTTCTTAAGCAAGATTTATTGATTGATATGCTCAAATGATAAAACTTTGAACTCTTGTTGAGCGTCGAGACTTATAAGTAATATTTTCTTGTTTCGTGCAGATTAGGAGGGATGGCGTGCTACTATTACGTGGTTTAGACTCGAGGCTTTCTAAGGATCTTCCATCCGACCTTCAAAAGCTTCGTTGCAAGGTACCGTGGCTGCTCTTGGTGTCGCTACAATAATGGAAATCTCTCGTATTTAGTTACATTTCGTCTAAACGTTAGTGAATTCGCAGGTTGCGTTTCATGCACTGAGGTTTGCTCCGCATATATCAGAACTGGGAAACAAACTTAGTGAGAGAATGAGGAGCAAGGGGCCCTATCTTGCTCTCCATCTCAGAATCGAAAAGGATGTTTGGGTTAGGACAGGGTGTCTTCCCGGTCTTAGTCGTGATTATGATGAGATGATCAACAACGAGAGAAAGGCACGTCCCGAGCTCTTGACTTCGCGGTCCAACATGACCTACCATCAACGAAAACTTGCTGGCTTGTGCCCCTTAAATGCCTTGGATGTCGTTAGGTACATACTTTAAACAAGAATCGAACTTATTGAACTCGTATTTTTGCTCGCTCTTAATGTTCGTATTATGTTTAGGTTGTTGAAAGCGTTGGGAGCTCCGAAAAGTGCACGCATCTTTTGGGCCGGAGGGGTCCCGTTGGGCGGAAAACAAACCTTGGTTCCACTGACACGCGAATTCCCTCACTTCTTCAACAAGGAAGACCTCGCGTTGCCAGGGGAGCTCGAGGCATTCGCCAAGAAAGCTTCGTTGTTGGCTGCTATCGACTACATTGTTTCAGAGAAGAGCGATGTTTTCATGGCCTCACACGGCGGAAACATGGGCCACGCGATCCAAGGGCACAGAGCCTACGCGGGGCTCAAAAAGACCATCATACCGAACAAAAGACAAATGCTCAAATACTTCATGGACTCGTCTCTTCCTGAAAACGAGTTTAACAAGATCGTACTGGACTTGCACCGTGACTCCTTAGGACAACCCGAGCTTAGGACGAGCAAATCCGGGAGGGACGTGACAAAGTACCCCATCCCGGAATGCATGTGCAATAGTACAGATTCGTCGAGCTAACACTTACCGTGCTATCATTCTTAACTAAATTGGATTTTGACCCTGCGTTGTTCCCGGCAAGAGTTCGTATAATGAGACTGCAGTCGAAGGGTTTGGTTGAACTATAGGGTAAAATAAACAACTTAGCTACCGAGAATTTCTCCGCTGTGTTATCTATGTTGATCATATTTTTGCAGTGGGGAGGATGTATAGGAAAAGTATATATATGTTGTGCATTTATTTATTTATTCTTTATGTTGAGTTTGGATAGGGCATTGTAGACATGTATACTTATACTGATTATTTGAATAATTATTCTACATTATATAGAAAACTTATACTGCGATATAATGTTTTTATGTTGCAAACTTGCAACTTTTTCTCTTTGCTTTAGTATTTGTGGATACAAGCATGAATTTAAACACTATTTAATCTTCACCTTGTTCGATCGTAAAGTTTAAGCAATGCTTTGCTTGTTGTGGTAGAACGTTCAATGTATTCCACCATCGCTCTCGTAAAGTTCAAACGATGCTGACACTGTTCGGTTGCAGTGATCAAACACAATGATTGCGTTGTATAATAGTCACCGTATTCCAATTTGCTTATTCGAAAAAAAATTTACACACGTATGAATTTTTTTATAAAACACTAAAAATCGAACTCATTTCTACACAATATTCAATAGTTTTAATTAATTTAATTTGTTAAATAAGATTAAATTTTTTACTAAGTGAACCATATTAAGAATCTTATATAAGTGGACTATATAAAAATTCCCGCCTTAAAAAGGTCACCTCTGTCAAAAAGTTAGAGTATTAATAGATAAAATGTACAATTTTATGAAGAGTACGGTCTTTTGTACATGAATTGCACGGACAAATTGGGTTGGATAATTTTTCATGAAAAGGCAGTGTCGTATATATTCAAAGGTATTAAATATCTTGCAATATAAAGAGTGATACCTCTTCGAGAACGAGTAATATCTTTCGATATAAACAGTAATAGCTTACCTCGATTGCACCGTGCACCTAGTGTATGGGAGACTTTGCCTTTTCTTAATACCATAAATCGTCATATACTGATTTTGCTATTCACCTCTACTAAAATATACTAAGGCCCCATTTGGATGGAGGGATTTGATTTGTCAGGGGATTTAAAATGAATAGATTTCAAAATTCTTAGATTTGAAATCCATGGACTTGAAATCCCTTGTTTGGATTTATGGTGGATTTGAGAAAGGATTTTGAAATCCAGAATTTTCAAATCCATTATTTGGCAAAAAACTGATACAATATTTGTAAAATTCAATTTTTTTTTTCTTTAAAGTTTAAACAAACAATTTATAGTTTTTATTAAATAAAATAATATTTATCTACATCAAAATTAACCGAATAAATTTTTTTCTAATTATATATATACACACATATATACATATTATGTATTTTATATCCCAAAAATTTATTGGGAGCATTTAATTGGAGATAAAAGGGAAAAAAAGAAGAATTAAAAAAAATATTATGAGCATTTTATTGGAGAACGAGAGGAAGAGATAGCGATAGGAAGAAGAGAATAAGAGAGAGCGGGGAGGAGAGAGGACGAGAGAGATAGAGAGAGAGAGAGAGGAGAGAGAGAGAGAGACGACGAGAGAGATAGAGATAGAGAGAGAGAGAGAGAGAGAAGTGTGAGTGAGGAAGAATTTGTAAATGACTACATTTGTCAAAAGATTTGAAATCCACCCAAATATAGTGTAAAATGGAGAATTTCAAATCCTGAATTTCTAAATGGGTTGATTTAAAAATCTGGATTTTCAAATCCACTCATTTAGTATTTTATCCAAACACATGGAGTGGATTTGACAATGGATTTATAAATTCATAGCACAAATCCCTCCATCTAAATGGAGCCTAAGATTTTTTTGGTTGGTCCGCAGCTCGTCGGGCCATTAACTCATCGATTGAACCAGTGGTACTTCGGATCAGAGTAAATGCTCTTCGTTTTGACTGCTAAGCTGAAACTTGTATGGCAATTATAAAGTTGAAGCGGCCCGAATGGCCCAATAGGCCCAATTGGGCTGGTTTCCGGGTGGGCCTGGTCAGTTTTAGTTAAGATAAATAAGGATGGGCTGGGAATCTCTGGCCCAATCTGCTACAGAGCGTGACGGCCCAGATTGTCAGCTTCAAACGGGTTTGTTGGCCCATTAGTGTTGGAAAGCTACGAACAAAGAGGAAAAAAAAATAGAGAAATAGATGATTGAAAAGTGAAGGATATTCTTGCCTTCACGCTCCTAGTTGAAACAACTGTAATAATTCCTGCAAAATCGACGAAAGAATTTCTGGTGTTAAAATCTCAGATGTCATAGTTAGGATTGTCACATCAAAAGAAGATAATCATATGTTCTAGCGAAAGATAATATTATAAGTGCATTGTAGTTTTTGTCAGTAGTCAATATGTTTGTATCTTTGACGGGGTGGATATTTATAATATTTCCCCGAAGAGCGAAAAGGTGTCTAGTAGGTTTCCTTAACAACAACTCTGTACCGTTCTAGTTCCTACAATGTAAAACTTTCAATAGATTTCTACAAAACTTTTTAGCTATGGAATAGATATCTACGTGATTTAGCTTTGTATTTTGTCTTATACAAGTGCTAATATATAACATAATATGATACGATCAAACTTAAAAATTGAAAATTAAGAGTTCGAGTTAGAAACAGGTCATGCCAGTAGATTTGTTCAATTTGTGTCTTTCAATTGCAGCTGGAGAAGTATTAACGTGAAGATTGATTATTATAAGGATATTGCAAAAAGATTTTTGTCAAAGAGACACTTTGATGTTAGGAATACTACAATACCCGAAGACATCATTTTTCTTTGTAATTTTTTTTGTTTCAATTGTGTTTGTTTTAGGTTGTCCTCAATCTATTGAGGAGGACCCAATCTCAATAAAGTCCACTCATTTCGAACTCCTACTCATTAAATTGGAGCTCTCGTTTTTCATTATGAAACATTTAATCAGCAGCCTATGCTTTATAATGATTTTGAGTACATATATAAAGTCTTAAAAAAAACCCTAAGTTTCTAGGAAATCTAGAACGATCTATTCCATTCATGAGCAAAATCGAAGATTCCATCATTTCCATTTTCCATAAAACAAAAAAACAATAAAATTCCATTTAATACCTACTAAAATATCAAAGGTCAAAAAGGGAAATTCGAGCAATTCATGACTTATCGTCCAAGCAATTTACCCCTAGCGCAAGCCACCGCCTACCACACCTGCCGCCAATTCACACACATGCTATGACCTCTATACCCCTTATATATATACACAACCACTGCTCAGAAACTTGTCATACCAAATAATCTATCTACTCAAAAGCATCAGAAACATTTCTAAACCTCTCTACAAAATTCTCGTAAACCTAGATTCTGCATTTCAGCTAGTCTCATTTTCCGTAAATCCTTCGTTTTAAAATGATGAGCCGGAGTGCAATGAGGATGGCGCGGTCGGCGCGCTACTTTTCTACCGCCGTCGCGCGCGGCGGGGCAGCAACTTCACTCAGGACCGGCGGCGGTACCTTTTTCCCTGGTTCTGTGAAGGCGGCGGTTATACGGCCGGTTATGGCGGTGCGTGACGCGAGTACGGTGGCGTTAGGCGAGAAAAACCAGTCGGAGGAAAAAGTGCACGGCGGATCGGGTGGATCCGGTGGTGGAAATAATGATGATAAGGAGATCATGAGCTACTGGGGAGTTGAGCCTGCAAAAATTACCAGAGAAGATGGCTCCGAATGGAGGTGGAACTGTTTTAGGGTAATTTCATATGCATATATCTATATATATATGTACATATATGTTTCTTCTTTTTTTTGAATTTTATTTGATTGAATTTTGGTTGCTTGGGAATGAAGCCATGCGAGACGTACGAAGCTGATCTGTCAATTGATCTGAAGAAGCATCACGCACCAGTCACATTTCTGGACAAGGTCGCTTATTGGACTGTCAAGTCTCTCAGATTCCCCACTGATATATTTTTCCAGGTATTTTTTTTTTACTAGCAATAGTTCGATTTTTACGGAAATATGAGTATTTCAATATTACGTAAATTTTGTTAAAATATTGTATCGATGAAAATATTGACAAGTAATTTATAAATATTAAACAGTATAAACGATATCTAGTAATCTGATACACATTTTGAAGTTTTTTTACGATTCTCCAGTACTAAAATAGAGATATATCGTAGCTCAAAATGTCAATCATATAAAAAAGCAAAAAAATTATCCATAGAATTACAACAAAATGTACGAAACTTTATCCAAGGAATTTGAACAAATTGTACGAAATTGTAATTTTCCAGAATTTCTTGGCAGAATTCTGCTCAAAATGTTAACTAATTATTTTAATCAAATCCAAATTTTATACATTTATAATAAATTGTACGCAAATCGAAAATTTTCAGAAATTTCAACATAATTCTATTGCATCTCAATTCTTTTTCACTAAAAAAGAAAAATTTCGACGAAATTTCGGGATATTTTCGTCCCTAATTGTGTAATATTGTGAATGAAACAGAGGAGGTACGGCTGCCGTGCAATGATGCTAGAAACAGTCGCCGCGGTGCCGGGGATGGTGGGAGGGATGTTGCTCCACTGCAAATCCCTCCGACGCTTCGAGCACAGCGGCGGCTGGATCAAGGCGCTATTAGAAGAAGCGGAAAACGAGCGAATGCACCTCATGACATTCATGGAGGTCGCCAAGCCCAAGTGGTACGAGCGAGCTCTGGTCGTGGCGGTGCAGGGCGTGTTCTTCAACGCCTACTTCTTGACCTACCTCGTCTCGCCGAAGCTGGGCCACCGTATCGTCGGGTACTTGGAGGAAGAAGCGATTCACTCGTATACCGAGTTTTTGAAGGAGCTGGATAAGGGTGCGATTGAAAATGTTCCGGCACCGGCTATTGCGGTTGATTATTGGCGCCTGCCGCGTAATGCAACTCTCCGTGATGTCGTCGTGGTGGTGAGGGCCGACGAGGCACACCACCGTGACGTTAATCACTTCGCATCGGTATGTGATCGGGATTTGTTCTAATGTTGTTAAAATTGATTGTTGTTAAATTTTTTGGAGGTAATGAGAGTTGTGTTTGGTTGCAGGATATTCATTATCAGGGACATGAATTGAAAGAAGCTCCAGCTCCAATTGGATATCACTGAATCACAAGACTGCAATGGCTGACATGACACGTTGAATTGTATGAAGTAGGAGATTTAAAATGGGAAAAAGGGTGGCTGTTTTCCCAATTTTCTTTTTTCTAATTCTTTTTCTATATTTTTGTAGAGGGAAACGATCATATATTAATTTTTCTTTTTTCTAATGAATGTTTTTTGTACTGGAAATTCTTTAATGTAAAGACCCAAAATTCTGATATGAAAATATTTGAAGTTCTCTGCAATCTTCAGAAGACAAGAATATAAATTGGGCGGGAAAATTGCACCAAATATCCTTTAACTTTACCTATTTGCACACAATGTCCTCTAACTTTTACACTTGCATAAAATGCCCTCTAACTTACAAGAAGTTGCCCGCTTTATCCTTCAACCTGTTATAGCCGGTCACGCAACCGGTTAACAGTCTAGGTGGTGTTTTTTTTCACATGCGGCAGCCTATTTTTCGTTTTTTAATGATTTACCTAATTGTTGCCATGTGGCATTTATTAAAAACAACAAAATAAGAGGAAAAACAAGAATCTGCAGACGTGGAAGATAAAACTTTCAATTTTTCTCTTTGTCATCGTCAATTCAGGGACTCAGCTGCAGCTGGTAGCCGCGAGGCGGATGACGATGAGGATAAGGAAGTAAACGTCGATGAAGGATAATTAGACTTACAGACCCTCGTCTTATTTTTCCTCCTGTTTTATTGTTTTTAATAAATGTCAACCAATTAGTGAAAATATTAAAAACAAAAAACAAAAATATGCTGCCACATGTGAAATAAATGCCACCTAGGTTGTTGACCTGTTGTGTTACCTGCTATAACAGGTTGGAGGATAAAGCGGGCAACTTTTTGTAAGTTAGAGGACATTTTATGCAAATGTAAAAGTTGGAGGACATTTTATGCAAATAGGTAAAGTTAAAGGATATTTGGTGCAATTTTCCCTAAATTGGGCTGATCTGGTGAAATAAATTGAAATATTTACCGATCTACTTAAGAAATATACCCTCTGTAAATGGGGAGTGGGGTGTATGGGTGCCGGAGGAAGTGTTAGAACACTAAGTAGTAAGAAAAACACTACAGAATTAAACAAAAATCCGAATGTTTTATGCCCCCGTCATCACCAGCCCTAATTCCAACACATTAATACCATATTACTTACAGGTCATCAACTTACGCAGACACGCAAGTCCAACACATAAACAACCTCAATTCAGATTCATTATTACGGCATAATTCTTAACCAAACAAATACGATCATTCCCGAAGATACTATTAGGGCATAATGCTTAAAAAATACAAAGAAAAATAGTCGGGTAAAGAAATGAAGTTTTTTACGAGTGGTGATGTAGTCGAGTCTAGGGTGTTTTGGCTATCCATTTCCTTTGCATCACCATTGCGGGCCTCCAAGTTCAAAGATTTGTGCAATGTCGTCGGTTATTATGAGCAATTTGGGAAAATTAGATTTTTAGGGTTTTTATCGCAGTGCAATTTAGGGGTGATTAGGTTTGAATAGGAGGTCGTACGTGAGTATATCTTATCGTTTAATTCAATTTTTTTTTTTTAAATTTTACTTTATGACGTCATTAAACAGCCATATGAGGGGCTTGTAACCAGAAACGTTAGTTTGAGACATGAGACTGAAGTTGCTTGGGAATGAGATGAAATGTGCAATGAAAATCACATTTGGGACCACTAAAGCAAGTAAAAAAAATTTGGAGTCACTTCTGTAATGCCTGGGATCAAAATGAAACACCTCTGTATCCTGTGGGACTAAAAGTGTAATTTTCTCGTCCGTCTTTCATAGATGCTTCATGATCTAAAGAACCTTCAATGGCTAAGAAGACCAAAATCATGTATGTTTTATAAATTTGAATTTAGTTATATAATTACAAAAAAATTGACTTTTAAGTCAAATAGTGACCCGACTAGTACGTAAATTGATAGGACTTAGATTTTACAATCTTATCATCCAATAATAAATGACTGACTTATCCCAAAACTTGATTAGTCCAAATTTTTTTATATTTCACAACATTAAACAAATACATCAATATATATTCTTGTTCTGCAACTAGATATGAGAACGTAATTTTTTGTTGTATATATTACAAATCAAATATTTGTTTGATAAAAAATTGTGCGATGTGACAGAAAAAAAAAAATCTTTACTTAATTATTAATTAAAAAACATATCCAAATATATCACTAGGTTATACTCCCTCCGTCCCAGCTATTCTTGCACTGGGAGGATTGACACAAGTATTAAGAAAAGTTGCTTTTTGGGATTTTGTTGACTTTTCAAAGGTGAATTAAGGGTGGAGATTGAGGGTGGAGATTTTGAGGGTGTGGATTATATTATAACTTTTCTTTTTAAGGATGTGCAAGTTTAACTGGGATGGACGAAAATAGAAAGTGTGCAAGTTTAGCTGGGACGGAGGGAGTAGTATCTAAGTTTTCTATAAAAGTATGTTTTTTGTGATAGATATTAATTCTAAAATAGTAAAATTGATAATGATTGTGTTTTTTTAGGATCAAAATTGATAATGATTGTTGTCCATTCCCCACGTGTGAAATTACAAACCAAAATCGGATTCCAAAACCCTGTTCTTAATCCAATTTAATAAACCTGTTTCACGCCCGCCAGCCCAGACACACACACTCGCACTCGAAGCCTGTTAATTGCTCAAATGGATTCTTCAATCAAATTCGCTGATTACGCTGTGTTAACTCGGTGAGTTCGCAATATATTCAGGTTTATGCCCGCCGCTTTTGCGTATTCGGAGCTACTGGTAGGGATTTTATACTCCTGAGTGTGAAAAAAGTGTGAATTCTCATCTCCAAAAGCTGGCTATGGATTACGAGCCCTACGATAGTAGTGGTGAGTAATTCAGTAGAGTATTTGATTGATAGTTGTGCATTTGGTTTGTTATGAATTCGTAAGGCTTTTCAAGGGTTTGTGGATAATTTCGGGGCTAGGGTTTGTGATTATGACATTTAATTTAATTGTCATCGGTTAGAAGGATTATGATATGGCATTCAATTGACCAGGTTTATACTGTCCGTACAGTTGCGCGTTTGGCGCTCTTGAATTTACTCGGAAGGAAAGATTATGGGGGATTTACCGTTTTGATTTTAACTCCATTAGTGTGTAGTGTGATGTGTAGGTGTTGACCTTCAAGAGTAGCTCCCCTATTAGTTGGAATTCTTGTCATTTTTCCACTAGTCTATTACTTGTATAATTCAAGTTTTATCCTTTAAAATTTGGATGTTTGTATCTGATTATCATTACAATCTTTAGAGTATCTTTGGCATGTAACATGTGTGATAATGGTATCAGCATTGTGCAATGCAATGAGAAGCTTTGTGTTGGTACTATTATGGAATCCGCAAACCTTACATGGTTTATAGTAATTCAAGTCTGATTTAGAAAACAATAAAAAATAAAGATGAAGTTTTCGTTGTTTTGATGACAACCCAGCACCCTAAAAAATACATCATCGTTGGAATTAGGTTTATGACAACGAACCAACTATTGCGTGGTAACGCTATCCATGGATGTGGAGAAAAACACGAAATTTTATGTTGTTCCCCGCTGTAAGCTACACTCTCCATCTTCCCTTGGGTGCAGAGTCACTTGAGTCTAGCTGCCTTGGTGAAGCCTGGTTAAAAACTACAAGTCATGGATAAGCAAGGATATTGTCATCATGTTTAGACTCGGGCTGTAAAGAATCTAGTTCAGACTACAATAGGTAAGCTTAGATTAACCTTACTGGACTTATGTATAATCTAGTTGAATAGCTCTTGAAAGATATGGGAACATAAGGCATAAGGCGCAAGGATAAGGCAAATGTCCATGTACAGACGGCTTAAGTAGTAGGAATGGGCTTTGTTAGTAATGATGATGATGACAGAAGTACTATAGGCTTAATTAGCATGCATAATCTATGGAAGTGGTGGGATATGGATTATTTATGCGTTGTGGCAACACCTTTTGCAGTTTTGCTGATTAACTATTTAGTATTTCTGTTCCTCAATGTTGATTGTTGAACTAGTTGCTATCACATGTATCAAAGCACAATCGTCTAATCCAATTTCAAATTAAGTGCACACATCAGCTGGTTTGTAATTTTTTCATTCGCTCCTTTGGTAACCCTGCATCTGGAGATGTGTTTGACATTGATTGATGGCATGAATATTGGTATTGTATTGGCAGTTGTTCTGAACTGAGGAGTCATTCCTTCTATGTCTATGTAAGATGTAACATGGCGTTCTCCTTATTTTTATCTTTCACCCATTGACTCTGAAGCCATAAAATATTGTGGCCTGAAAATCATAGGGGTTTGGACAAAGAGGTGCAAGTGCACTGATATTGGTTCAGACAATTAGTATGTTTATGCAAATTTCCATGTATCACCTTGTATTTGCTTGAGGATATGCTGGTTTTTACTTATTTTCTGGATTCGGGAAGGTGATCATTAGTGCATGAATTGGGTTATTGTTTTCCAAAATTTTGTGAGTATCTTATCCATCAACTTACATCTGTTGAACCTCATATCTTGGAACTGTCAAGTTACAGGTTTTCTTCAACTCCATAGACCTGACATGATTCTCTTGGCTCTTGTTTGTACACCATGATCTATGTAGTGGGGTGTATTGGGGGCAAATTAATGATGATCATTCTCAGTCTGTTCTTTTTATGAATTTAGCATTTGTTTCATGAGCTTTATAGATAGTCTTTTAATTACCTCTCCTGTTTTTATTATGATGCTGCTTCAGGCACTGATGATGATTTTCCCCCACCACATCAAAATAGAATTTCAAGAGGAGGCCGCATTTCTAGTAATGGAAGGCCTCCTGCCATGGGTTCTATACCACATTCCAGGACATACGATGAGCCTGATATGGAAGCTAAAATACACCAGCTCGAGCAAGAAGCGTACTGTTCAATTCTAAGGGCCTTTAAAGCTCAAGCTGATGCCATTACTTGGGTATTTGCCATTTTATATTTGGCATGTGGGCAACATATTGCATCTTTGTTTGGTCATATTAAGTAACAGTGAGTTGTTCTTCAGGAGAAGGAAGCTTTAATAACTGAGCTCAGGAGAGAGTTAAGACTATCAAATGAAGAGCACAGGGATCTTCTCAACCGGGTTAATGCGGACGAAACAATTCGAAGGATAAGGTTTATATATGAAACAATCTTACTCTTATATGTACATATATATAACAATTTTCCTTTTTTTTAGGAACTCATGCCCTAGTTTTGATCTGCTGAAATGACTTGTTTTTTCATTGATAATTTGTTAAACACTATCAGAGAATGGAGACAGTCAAGTGGTCTTCAACCAGGCATGCCAAGCACTGGTCAGGCTGTCCACGAACCAATGCCTAGTAATTCCATTTCGGCTTCTCGCAAAAAGCCGAAGACTTCCTCATTACCTTCCCAATCCTTTGGTGAGCCATCTTCTTTCCACCCGCAGACAATGGCTGCAGCAAATCAACCATCTTCATCGGCAGCAAAGCGTGGACCTGTGATGGGTATAAAAGGGAAAAAACAGAAATTAGTGAGTCAAATCTTTCACCTGTAAATTTTACACCTAGCGTTGCTGATTTTATTTCACAATATTCTTTACTGTGCAGATGCCTCCTGGGGTATCTTCAGTGAAAATGCAAGATCCCTCTGGTCCCCGGGGAAGTGGTCATTTCGGTAACCGTATTGCTGGTGGCCCTGCAACTGAGCCTGCACGAGGAGCTGCATTTGATCGTTTGATCGGAAGGATAGTCAAGACTAGGTGGCCTGATGATAATAATTTTTATGAAGCTCTCATAACGGATTATGATCCTGTTCAGGTATCTTAACTTGTGACCAATTTTGTGTCCAATAAAAAAGAACAAAATATGTGGTGATTTTAGGCTCTCATTTGGTACATATGCTTTTCCAGGGTCGACATTATCTTCTTTACGATCGAGGTACTGATCATGAGACATATGAATGGGTAAACCTTTCTGAGGTAAATATAAATATTTACTTTATATCTTTGGTAAAACATTTCAAATCACCTGTTTTCTTAGTCTTTTATTTATTAAATATTTCACTTCTCCATTATTAATGTGAGGTGGAAAACGTATTAAATTGTGATATCATACCATATTGTGTTGGTGGGGAGATGTTTACTACATTTTGGGTGATCTGAAAAACGTTGTATGTTATGAATCTCTAGTTTCTTCCACCATGATAATGTTCTTCTGTACTTTTAAGTTACATTCTCGATTCCAAACTGTTACAATATTTTGTTGTTCTCTGCAGATTCCTCCTCAGGATATACAGTGGGAAGGTGAAGATCCTGGAATTTCTCATCGTGGGGGTTATGGTGGACCGGGCCATGGGCCGAATAGACCTTCTGGGCGGGATAATGGTCTAGGTGCTGGAAGAGGGAGAGGATTGCCGAAAAGTCAATCCAGGACAGACTTCCAACCGTCGCAGAATGGCATCGGAAAGAACGGAGTGGATGACATTCAGTTGCTTCACACTGATACTTTAATAAAGGAGGTATAGAATGGTTTTATACTACACATGCATACACATTATGGTAGTTTATGTTAATTGCCTGTTGAACTTTGGCAGGTTGAGAGAGTCTTTAGTGCTAGTCATCCTGACCCTGTAGAGATAGAGAATGCGAAGAAAGTGCTGAAGGTTTGAGAAAGATCCAGCATCTTCTATTTGATCGTATTTGTAAATTCGAGTTCTGATTTTCTTGGAAATGCAGGATCATGAACAAGCTCTTACCGATGCAATTGCAAGACTTGGATATCTCTCTGATGGTGAAAGTGGTATGATTTCCAGTTAGCTTTATGCAGTTTCTTATATATCATGATCTAGAAATCTTTGCCAGTTGAACCACCTTTTTTTGTTAACTATCTTTTGAGGAATCCCCAAGGTGTTGCCTACTTACAACTAACCCCCATATGTTTTGAAATTACAATCATCCCCTAATGAGGTTTGTACTTTAATAAATCGAAACCTCAGATGTAGTTTTTGTAGTCATCCTTTTTCTCAACGACTCTTAGCCACTCTTACTTTTTCGGGTATTGGATCTGTGATCGTCTGATAACTGTCAGTTATACATGTGTATTATATGCTTTATACCGCATTTTTGCCCACATATCTAGTCTTTGTTGACGACATTATCTATTCCAACATCTTACAACAGATGAAAACTCGGATGTAATTTTTGTAATTATCCCCTTTTTCAATTACAAAGTTGGGCCTCTTAACCACTCTTAATTTTTCGCGTATTGGATCTGTGACTTTTTTCTTGATAACTGTCAGTTATACATATGCATCGTATGCTTTATACCGCGTTTTTGCCCACATATCATGTCTTTATTGACGACACTCTTTATTCCAACATCTTACGACAGATGAGGGCGGCCGGTTTTTACATGGGCAAGCGATGGACAGAGAATGACAAACATCTATATGGAGGATTTGGAGAACTTAGATCAATATGGTAGATAGGAGTCTGTTGTATAATGCCATAAGTCAGCTAAAATTACATTTTATTTGGTTCATTTAGGTTTTAGGCCAAAACCACAGCAGGGCGAGGTTGCTCTGTGTTAACTCAGATTGTGTTAACTCAGATAGTAGTGCTAGTTCGTAGCCCATTAATTAATGTAAAAAGTTAATGTTTTGAGGGTTTATTTTTTCTCATTTCATTTTGTGCTTCAATCAAGCAGGTTGGAAATGGTCTAAAGGCATAGTTAGAGGTATCAAAATCGGTCCGGCTCGATGGATCGATCCAGTTGGCCCGATATTTTAGATGTGCCGGACTATAGAAATTAGGCTCGAAGTACTATTTGGTCCGACTGAGTCGGCCTGATGAGCCAAAAGTTTGACGAATCCAAGTCTAGTCCGAAAATCTAAGTATATCATAGGGGATTACTCCGAATCGGGCTGATTAATTTTAGGCCGGATTCCTTCTTGAACCGGCTCGAAATATGATGTTGGACCCGACCGGACCGTTCGAATTGCCACCTATAATCATAGTGTAACATATTTGTGGTTAACTCCTGATGTGCCTCCTGCACTTTTGCCTTTCGATCCTGGTCGAATCTTTTAAGGCGTCCAGTGCGAAGAGAAAAAGGAGCCCTCGTTTCATATAAATGAAATTATAAATAGTAGTATTACTTTTACGAAAATTAATTTTCATTTACCGAATACAAAATTGATGTGTATTATTGAAAGATGGTATTCCAATCTCAATAGTAATCTCATCAAAACAAAGATATGCATAATAATAATAAAAATAAATTGTTCTTGTACCTTTCCGAGGTGGGAAAATTGATACTGTAGCCTGTCAGAGTTATAGTGAGATATTTTTTGCATAGTTTAACTTTTTACATGTAAAAGTAGTCAAAGTCAGTCAAAGAGAGTTTTCATTTCGTGTACAGATATAAAATTATCGTGTACACATCAATAATTGTACACTCGTGTACATGATAAATTTTTTTTATCGTGTACACGTTGTAAAACTATTGTGTACACATATACAAGATATAAAAATTATCGTGTACACGATAAAAAAATTTTGTTACATGTACATGATAATATTTTATCTGTACACGATATAAAATTATTGTATGCACGATAATAAAAATTATCGTGTACACGATAATATTATCATTCCTGACGTAGATTGACTACTTTTCCAAATAAAAAGTCATTTAACTATACCCCTGATAGGTCACTTCACACCATTTCCAATTTCGAGGTGAAGATGCATAGTTTCATGTCAGAAATACACAATTTGACATAATGAAAATTAAATAATAAGAATTTAATTAAATCTTATTTGTAAGATAATAATAAAAAAAAATCAACTGTAGATGTATAGAAAAAAGATACCACTTGTTGGTTGACAGCTCAATATTGTAATTTGTTTTCTGTTAATTATGTAATAAAAAAAGCCCATGTTATCTGCACATATACATATTAAAAACAAAACAAAGAGAGAAGGGCGATCTCGAGGGCACAAGCACATGTCATCTGTGATATAGTAACAGTAATGCTCCCTTCGCCCCGACTTATTTTGTATATTTTTCGTTTTCGGCTGTCACAATTTATTTTGAACACTCCTAAAATAGAACCTAAGTTCCACAATCTTCACTCTCAAAATCTCAACTACCTTAAAAAAAGTCGAAGAAAAAGTAAAATTTATTTTTCCTTAATATATGTATCCGATTTACTGTGCAAAATAAGCTGGGACGAAGAGAGTAGTAATTATAAAAACAACACAAACTGACGAAGAGAGATGTATACATTAGCGTTGATTATGGAAGTTATTGTGTAACTATTCACTCCATCTCCGCCCCCTCTACAACCTCCGATAATACCTCTGATTCTTTGATCGCTTATATTTTCTCTACTCCTACTCGTTTAACTCATATTAGACTTGATTAATCCCACATGAACTCCAGTTAGGCGCAAGATCCTAATCTGCCGTTTGACTTGCGCCTAACGTCTTTTAACTTGTCAATGGCTAAATATGTTGAGGGCTTTAACTTATTTTCTCACCATGGATTAAGAGAACATAAGTTGAGCAAGAAGAGAGTAATAGTAGGTGTTAAGTGTGTGAGAAAAAATGATGTATATGTTGATGATGGAAAGAAGAAGAAGCCCAGAATCTTGGTTGCTGGTGGAGGGATTGGAGGGCTTGTTTTTGCACTTGCTGCTAAGCGTAAAGGATTCGACGTAAAGGTGTTCGAGAAAGACATCACTGCTGCTCGGGGCGAGGGCAGAGACCGCGGCCCGATACAGCTTCTGAGTAGTGCATTGGGGCTGCTTCAATCCATTGATGGAAATGTTGCAGCTCAAATCATGGAATCTGGTTGTGTTACTGGTGATAGAAGCCATGGCCTTGCTGATGGGAAGACTGGAGAATGGTATGTTTCTAATTTTAAGAATCTATGGACGTGTTTACTTAAGGTTGGGGAGTGCTGAGTTAATGAGTATGCTTTATCGAGATTTGAACTTCTACATGTATTGAGTCAAGCCTTAAGTAAACACACCCTATATTTATGTTTTTATATTGCAGATAACTAAGTTCTTTATATGAAATTTTAACACATCAACTATCGTGGTGGGATTGATATATCATTGTCTACTCCTCCCTCCGTCCCGATTCAATTTGTCTACTTTGACCGGATACGGAGGTTAAGAAAAAATCGATTTTATGGAATGGTTGATTTTTTTAAAGGTGGAGATTGAATGTGGAGATTTTGAGGGATTTGAAATGAGTGGATTTAGAATTAATGGATTTCAAATCCACCCAAGATAAAGGGAATTTGAAAATCCACTCAAATTCTTAAAAAAAGGGGCTCAAAAATGAAATTAAGAAATAACAAAATTGATCTTTTGATACAACAAAATGTGGTCTCAAATAATGAGTATTTGTCGCAACTTATGAGTATTAGTCACAATTTTATTTCGTCTAAATAATTTGGACGCAAATAATATATTTGTGACCACAAAAGTGGTCTCAAATGCGTTAAAATATTTCTTGCAACAACTAGTTTTCTCTGAAAGTAGTCTTAAAATGATTTCAAATAATTTGTAGAGAGATTTGTGATGATAACAAGTAGTCACAAATAACTTATTATTATTGACTACAATTGTGATATGAAGAAATGTTATACAAAAGACCATTTTTGTGAAATTTAACTTGTGCATCGTACAGGATAAATTGATGTTTACGTTACTTATAGGGTCATTCTATAATACACTTGGTGTTCATTTGATAGGGATGATAAGGGTTGATTATATTACTAATATAGCCTAAATCAGTCATTTGGTAGCCGGTATTATACATACATGTTAAGCAAGGAGGTCCGATAATAAAATCATATCACGTCATGTTAGTTATCTCACCAAAATGGCATGATAGTATATCATTGGTTGAATAGTAACTAATATCACAAACTTTATTCTCCAAATACCGTCGTTAGGACTAACTTTTCCACCTTATTTCATACTTTTGCTTGTGCTGCCAGAGGTGTATTTATTTGGAGAAATGACTTATTTTATGGCAATTACGACCCCCACGACCACCCCACCCCCCAAACCCTAGGTTCAGCTTTCGGATTTTCCAACTGCAGTATCACTCTTTGTTGATAGTGTGCTTGTCTTTGTATTTTTGTTTGAATACACGTACACGTACACTACTACAATTTTACTTTCATTATTAGATGGTTGGAAGATGATGCAAATAAAATGGTGATGTTTTGCTAATTTGAGCTGGATTTTCCACTTCTTCAACTTCTTGATGATGCAAATAAAATGGTGACGTTTTTCTAATTTTAGCTGAGTTTTCTACTTCTTCAACTTCTTGATGATGCAAATAAAATGGTGACATTTTGCTAATTTGAGCTGGTTTTTCACTTCTTCAATTTCTTGCATGATGCAAATAAAACAATACTATCTCCGTCCCAACTTAACCTGCCTATTTGCCATTTTGGTTTGTCCCACCTTAACCTGCCAATCCCATAAATGACGAATTTCTCTCACAATCTCCACCTTCAAAATCTCCATTCTTAATCTTCACCTTTTAAAAAGTCAAAGATTCCACAAAATCTATTTTTTCTTAACCTCCGTGCCCGGTCAACCTAGGCAGGTTAAGCCGGGACGGAGGGAGTAACTGTTGAATCTTTTTCTTTCTTTTTTTTTTTTAAGTTTTAATTTTTAGATCAAGTGACCTACTACATACTCCCTCCGTCCCCGTTAACTTGTCATAGTTGATCGGGCACAGATATTAAGAAAAATCAGATTTTGTGGAATCTTTGATTTTTTTTAAAGGTGGAGATTGAATGCGGATATTTTGAGGATGTAGATTGTTGCCTTTAATTGTCATTTATGAATGTGACAAGTTAAGTGGGACGGATCGAAATGAAAAGTAAGATAAGTTAACTAGTACGGCGGGAGTATATATGTTAACTACATTTTACATGAATGAATCTGTAGGTTAGTGTTGCTAGATTTTCAAACTGCTGCTAAAGAGAAAGGAATCCCAGTGACTCATGTTATAAACCGAATTGAACTTCAGAGAATCTTACTAGATGCAATTGGGGAGGAGACAGTGATCAATAACTCCAAAGTTGTGGACTTTGTTGACGATCCCGACAAGGTGAAGTTCTCTCTCTTTTTCGGGTTATAAATGAATAGAATTTTCGTTGAACAATTCGTTCATTTGGATAAATAAACAAATTCTGGAGCTCGTTTTATAAACAAACAGAGTTTGAACATTGATTGACTCGTTCATTAATAGCTCGTGAATAAATTCGTTCAAGACTCACTTACCCACTTAATAATAGTAGTAGTAATAACAACAAAAATAACAATATTCATACTATATGCTCCCTCCGTCCCGAATGAACTAGCACACTTTCTTTTTCCGTCCGTCCCAATCAAATTTGCACACCCCTTAAAAATAAAAGTTATAACACAATCTCCACCCTTAAAATCTTCAGTATCTCCACCCTCAGTCCACCCTTGAAAAGTCAACATAAAAACAAAAAACAGATTTTCTTAATATGTGTGTATCTTGAGGGGTGCAAGATCATTCGAGACGGAGAGATTATAATCTAAGATTCTTATATTACTTGTTATGCTAGTAAGGATTTGGTTAAATTTGTTTATTTGTATGAAAATTTAGTGTTTATTTGATATTTAGGAAGAGTAATTAGTCGTTTACAAGTACAAATGTTCACGAACATGATTAAATACTTTTACGAACATGTTCATGAACAAAATTAAACACTCCAAAATATACCTCGACTCGACTCGTTTACAACCCTACTCTTTTGCCCCTTCTTATGGTTGTAGTCTGACTTATCTCTATTAATTAAAATCTTATTTTTAAGGTGACAGCCTTCCTTGAGAATGGAGAAAAGTATGATGGAGATATATTGATTGGTGCAGATGGCATACACTCTATGGTACGCCAATTTTTTTTGAAGCAACTATTCTTTCCGTCCCGAGATAATTTACACACACCCCTCTCTACATGTGAAATGAAAAAAGAGCTATTTTTTGCTCCTTAGTTGACTTTTCAAAGGTGGAGATTTTAAGAGTGAAAATTGTACGAGAAATTTCCTTTTTAAGGGTGTGCAAATTATCTCGGGGCACCCCGAAAAGGAAAGTATACAAATTATCTCGGAACGGAAGGAGTATTATTGAGTAGTTAATTGGTTTATTATTATTATTATTATTAATTAATTAATTAAATTTTATTAACTTTTTTTTTTAAAGTAATAACAATTTAGGCTTTGGCAATATTATTACAGGTGCGGTCAAAACTTTTTGGTTGTAGAGAACCAAAATATTCCAATTTTACGTGCTACACTGGGGTTGTACAGTTTCACCATCATGATCTCCCTCGTTTTGGGTATGTCTCCGATTTTGGATTCGAGTGCAGTTACTGTAATGAGTTCAATATTTAGCGTGTATGAGATATAAATAAAGAATGTGTTGTATGCGTGAGTATGTGTATGTGAAAGAGATAGACACTAGCTTGGATTCGTCACTGATTGGATTCGTCACCCCATGAGAGTACTCTTGGATTCGTCACTGATTGGGCCTTGCTAAAATTTCCGACTCTGTTACTAAGTATTTCTATGTTCATCTTAACGAAATGCTCTAGCTTTCCTCTGAGTGCATGTGTAATTATCAGTGTGTGTATGTATGTAGGTACAAGGCATTTGTCGGGAGGAACCAGTACTTTGTTGCCTTATACATTGGAAATGGAAGGATGCAATGGTACGCGTTCGTAAGAGAGGCATATTGTCAAAGTGTAGTTCCCTCAATGGGTATCTCGATCTAAATTAATCTACATACTTATTATTTTACTATTGTTATTATTATTATTATTTTGATGATTTTTATGTGTATGAATTCATCAGAGAAAAAGAAGTTGGTTATGAAGTGCTTCGGAGATTGGTGTGACGATGTGAATAGACTCGTAAACAGGACAAGAGATGATATGATAATAAGAAGGCCTATTCATGATATAGACATGACTAACACGTGGGGAAGGGGTCGTATCATCTTGTTAGGTGACGCTGCGCACGCGATGCTACCTAATCTTGGCCAAGGGGGTAGCATGGCTATTGAGGTTAATATAACTTTTTTTATACTAATTTCTTAACATTATATATTAGTCGGTCTCTATGAATTTGGCACCTAGCTAGGCACTAATGACATATATATTACTGTCTCTCTCTCCCTCCCTCTCTCTTGTCCACACGCACACACACAATCTCTCTCTCTCTCTCACTCTATCTATCTATCTATCTATCTATCTATCTATCTATCTATTTCTCTCTCTTTCTTGCTCCCTCCCTTCTCTCATCCGCACGCGCACACACACAATCTCTCTCTTTCTTACAAACACGCGCACACAAACACAATCTTTCTCCCTTTGCTCGGACTCACACACACATGCGCACGTGTACATACACTCACACATCTCTCTCCCCTCTCTTCCCTCTCTGTCTCTCCCGCTCTCTCTCTCTCTCCCTCTCTCACACACACTCTCACATATGTCATCTTATTAGAACTAATGACATATATGCTGGTTGTTCAGGACTGTTATTGGCTTATATTCGAGCTACAAAATTTTGCTAAAAATCATCCTTTATACGAGATTCCGTTACACAGATTGAAATTAGCATTCAAAAGGTATATATATGTATATATGCATATATATGTCATATTTATTCCTTATTATTTTAAGTAAAACTAAATTATTATATATCATTTTTTTTTTTTTTTTGGTATTAATAGATTTGAGAAGAAAAGAATGTTCCGAATAAGGACACTACACTCAGTTTGCAGAGTAACGTCAGGGATGACATCACTTTATCAGTCATACTTGGACATTGGTCCGTTTCCTTTTGTTGTAAGTTTTTTATTTTATTTTTGGGTTAAATACGTAAATAAACATGTATTTTACGAGTTTTTACACTTCAATATCTAAATTTTATTTGTTGATCGATTGCAATCTGAAGTCCACAAATTATACAAATTGCAACCTCCGTCTAATTTTTCTGATCAAACATCAAACACGTAACAGTCACATGCCAAATTAGGGGATTTTTGCTACTTTCATGATTTGTCGAGAGATTCACAATTCGAAGGAGGTTGCAACATGACAATAGCAAAGTGATTGTCACGTGTTTGGCATGTGAATCTGCCTCAACAAATCATAAAAAAGCAAAAACTCTTCCAATTTGGCATGTGATTGTAATGTGTTTGATATTTAGCCGGAAAAATTCGACGGAGGTTGTAACATGTACGATTCGTAAACTTCAGGTTGCAATCGGTAAAAAACAAAGCTTAGGTAATAAAGTATAAAAACTCGTAAAATATTGGTTAATTTAAGTATTCGACCCTTTATTTTTTACAATTTACATTTACTTGGAGAACTAATTAACTCTTTCTCTCTCTTGGGTGTAGAATCTTCCATCAATTAAGCTTAAACATCCTGCATTTCATATTGCAAGCACAGTACTGCAGTTGGTTCTTCCAAAATTCATGGACTGGGTTCTCGTAGGCCACGAATGAGCAGACGAGATCCTCTATTTCAATTCGTATTCAATCTTATATTTTAAAATAATTACTATACAATATTTGTATATGATAACATTACTAGTTAATACATGTCGTGTGTTAAATATAATGGATATTAGATAGAACACAAATTGAAATAGAGGATCCAATCTGACGAACGAGAGGATTTTTCAATGTGTGCACGTCATTGTTTACAAATTGTATGTCATGTTCAATAAGACAATTTTGCCCTTCTTTCTTTCATGGGAGACACATACTTGAGGTTTAATTATCGTACATCTGTCTATTTTTATTTTAATAAGAGCTTTTTGAATATAAACTCAGGTCCGTACATTGCTAGGTCCGACATTGGTTGTACTGATTTTTTGAGTTTCGAAAATCATTTAACTCATCCTCCTCTGTCATATATCATACTCTCGTCCTATAATAAGAATTTTATTTGAAAATGTACAACTTTTTATTTTTACTCAATTTGATGAATACACAATTCTACAAAAAACTACCAACACTCATTTACACACTTATTTGATTTGATTTGACATATTCAATCGTATGTAAAATAGTAAAGTGTTGGGTTTTGGAGGAATATTATGCAATCGGAAAATTACGACAACACTATCCTAAATGATTTATTTGAGTAATCCCCCAAGATACAACATAACGTGTAGCTAATGCTAAGAGCATGAACGACAAAATCATATTTATAACCCAATTAAAGTATAGTGTAAGAAGAAAGAACATACTCTCTTCGTTTAAAAATAAGTGTTTTTTTAGTTTTTCCTTAAAAAATTAAGGATAGATAGAAAAGACAAATATTTATATATAAAATCCATTTTATTGGAATATTTTGTAGAATAAAAAAATAAGTAATAAATTAAGTAGGATATTTATGATTAAACTGAAAGAATTGTGATTTTTTGTGTTAAAAAGACACTTAGTTTAAAAAATTTCATTTTATTTAAAAAATACTTATTATAAAACGGAGAAAGTATAAAATACACTCGTTTCGTTGCTCCTCGAAATTCCTCGTGTATGAGATAAATGTACAAACCCTTGAATTAATATATCAGTTTTAAAACATATTAATTGTGAACATTCAAAATAATTAATTATACTACCTCCATTTCGTTCTAACTTACCTATTTTTTTTCGGTTTGTTCAACTTAACGTGCTAGCTCATAAATGAGAAATTTATCATACAATTTCATTCTTAAAATCTGCACCCTTAATCTTCACTTCTAAAAAGTAAAAAATTTCACAAAATCTGTTTGTTTTTAACTTTCGTGTCCGATCAACTAGACAAGTTAAGTGGGATGGGGGAAGTATTTATTATTGTTAAGGATATAGAAGAAAGCAAAGAAAAAGAACACGTAGGAAATCATGCAGTACGTACTCCACATGCATACGAGCCACGTCAGCATTAGTGACGTCATCCATGACGTCACGTGTAGTAGGGTCAGTTGCAGTACGTTTGTGCTTCTAGAACTATCATTCAGGTTCTATAATAAAAGCCTATGATGGACGTTTCGAAAAAATTTCGAGATATTTTCATCCCTATCGTACGTACGTGTTTGAAAAGAGAGAAAGAAAGTAAATGAGGAATAGAAAAAAAAGGTTAAGGAAGGAAAGAGGGTGAGAACTTGTTTCACTTGTAGGGTTATAAATGGACTATCATTTAATTGGAGTCTCCATTATTGCAAATTAATTTTAAGTCCTAAAAATTTCACAACCACCTCCAAGCTACCGTTCAAATGCTCACCCAACCTTTGATCGTTTCTGGAAAAAGTCATTTTTAATCCTGTATGTTACGACTTATTTAGAAAAAGTTTTATGTGTTTTGAAATTTTAATTTTAGTTCATTATATTTCAAAAAATATTTAATTTAAGGATACTAGACGTCGGCGATCAGTAATTGTGCTGCATGTGATCCAATAAATTTGGAAGTTTCGGTAAAATAGCTTGTGTGAAAGTTATGAATCTAGAGTACATGCAAGTAATTTAATAAACTCAAAACGGTGAGTTATTTTCCTCCAGGAAGTTTAACGCTGATGTGGATTTAGATTTTATATGTCTTAATTGGCGTGTTGATTTAATTACTTGGCATGTACACCTGGATTAATAACTGTCACATTAGTTTTTTTTTTTTTTTTTTTTTTTTTTTTTTTTTTTTTTTTAATCTGAAATTCCCAATTTATTGGGTCATGTGTGCATGGCATAATTAGTGCCCTTAGGCATCTGATCTCCTTAAATTGGATATTTTTCGAAATATAGTGGACTAAAATTAAAATTTCAAAACATACAGGACGTTTTCTAAAGAAGCCTTAACATACAAGACTTAAAATATATTTTTCCCAATCTTTTTCGTATAGGAAAAAATTCGTTTTTGGCCCTGTAATTTAGGATGATTCAGAAAAAGTGTTATATGTTTTGAATTATCAATTATAGTCTTGTATGTTAGAATCAAGTCCAATTTGAGGATAAATTCTACCGAAAATTGTAAATTATCTGGAATTTGTCACATACTCTGAACATGTTTACAAATTTTGAGGCTTTCTGATCAATATCTGTTGACTTGTCCAAAATTGTTGCTGTAGCACAAAAATTTAAAAAAAAAGCCTTGAGCCACTCGCATTTGCCTCCGTCGTCATCTTCAACGCCTTCTTCATATTTGGAGCAATATCCGTAACCGTGACCACCACACTCAGATTATGGATCTTGATCAGCCACAACAACTTCTTCACATGGACAAAAGGTGCCACCCGAGATAATAATGTAGGCCTTTCTGCCGAATGTGGCTCGAAATTTGTCGAGAAGTTGGGTGAAGGCTTGAACTTCAGATATGGAAATTTTTGGGGGTGCATTGCAGCCCATTGAGTAACGTAACCCAAAATTTGGGAACACGTGCAGTGCATGTTATAGATTCCAGCTAATTTTATAATTTCAGGCAAAAAATTTCCTAAACTTGGACTCAATCCTAATATATATGTTTATAATTGGTCTCACTCCTAACATACATAACTAAAATTGATATTTTAAAACATACAAAATTTTTTCTGAACCGACCTTAAGTTGCAGGACCAAAATCGAAATTTTCCCTGCAAAAAGTAAAAGGAGAAAAAGGAAGCAACATTCAAACGCTGCCGTTTAATGCCTCACTAGTGGGATAAGAATCTGTTTTTATCAGAAATATACCTCCAAGTTGGAGATTGTGAAAATGAAAGTTTCCACACCATGTTGAGTGTGGACAAATGAAAGCTAGACGCCTATCCTCTAGGTTCAAAAATAGCAGGGTGTTGCATGTGGTAATTAAAGTCAAATATATTATTTCCGACCAAATTATTGAGAAAATTAATTAATAACGACTAAGGTTGTAGAAGTCGATAGACGTTAGTTAAGCAGTGAATTGAGATTTACTAACTCGTCATGATTAGACGAGAAGGAATCAAGAAATAAATATAAGCAACTAATAAGAATCTAGCGCCTAGTCGAGAATTTTTGCAACAGAGGTGACGGCATATTGTTTCTAATAGTGAAATTGTGACAAATACTGATTATTTTGAGATTACTGTTTGGTGTTTCAAATGACCATTTTTGTTGTAGTGAATTTTTTGGTATAAGTCGAGTAGTATCTAATTGGGTGATTCAAGCACACACTTAAATTGAATGATTAAATCATCCAATCAAGTAGCACAAGTACAACTGGACAACAGAGAATTACTCGTGTATTGTGGGTGTTGTATCTTTGTTCTAAAAGTCCCAACCTCTAACTATACCTCGTTTAGATGCTAGACGGTTCTTGACCACTTATATCTTTTTCTCAATTCCTCCCCGCATAACCCTACTTAAGTCCAATTAATCATGCCCCAATTAAACGCTAGATCCTAACGTGTGACCCGACTAATTCCTAGCATCTTTTAGAACATTGATATGTATATGCTTCATTATTCCTTTATTCCGTTCATATACTACCTCCGTCCCCTCTAATTTGTCTACTTTCCTTTTCGATTTGTTCCAACCTAATTTGTCAGTCCATAATGACAAATTTTTCTCACAATCTCCATCCTCAATCTCCATCTTTGAAAAAGTCGAAAATTTCACAAAATCTATTTTTTCTTAACCTCCATACTCGATCGAGATAGACAAATTAAATCGGGACGGAGATAATAATATAAAAGGACCAGCAGCAGTCAGGAGAGGTAGGTACAATTGGCTAAACTTCTTGGTATACCAACTATATTCTATTATTCTTCCGTATTTATTTAGGTAGATTGTCGGTGTAAATGATAATAGCTTTGCTATCTATTATTTCCTGTTCTAAAAATCTCCGTCTAACTCCGATATTCTTCCGTTTAGACACTAAACAGTCCTCGACTGACTATTGTTTTTCCTCGATTTCTTTCTGCATAACTCTATTTAGACCCAATTAACTTCGCTTCAGCCTCAATTAGGCGCTAGACCTTAGTAAACCGTCCGACTAGCACTTAGCGTCTTTCATAGCACTGCTATTATCCTGTAATTTATGGATCTACATCCAGTGCAGTTACTATACCTTGTACAGTAATCTCTCTCTCTCTCTCTCCTGTACACGCAACACTTTCTGACACACACTCTCATACTTTCTATTTATCTCACACATACTTATTACTGGAGCCGATGCAGTTACAACACCAGATCCAAACCCGTAATTTACCTTTTAGGTTTGCAAACTGGGTCCATTTGTCAGTAACTTTAACAGGCCCATTCATTCATTATTGATATTTGAGGCTGGTCCAAAAGTGTTATAGGTATGCTCATAAGACTGCTGGTTTCTTTAGTATTTCAATTCTGTTCTAATTGTTGCCTTAATTATGTAGACGTGCATGCTACTGAGAATGCTCGTTACAGTGACGGATCCAAAATTTTCGAATAGGATATGCACAATTACATAAAGTATTACACTGGAAAAACATTTAGAATCATACAATTAAATAGTAAGAGATTGTTAAAAAAGATTAGTTATACAAATTCTAGAGATTAAGAAACCGATAAACTCTTTAAAAAAACAATTTAAAAGAAATTTAAGAGTTAGTGCAGTCTAACACAAATAGAGATACATTTTCCTATTGTAAATTTATTTTTTTCTTTATACTCTGTTCTAAAAGTTTCCGTCTAACTTCAATTATACTCATTTCTCAGCCGACTTTTGTTTTTTCCGATTAACCCCGCATAAGCCACTGCGGGAATTAGGTCAGGGTACCTTTGATTGCAGCGGATTTGAACCCCGGATCATATATGGGTCGAATCACGGCCTCACCTCGATGATTTGTACTCTCGGTCGGGGTGGAAATCACGAACGGAAGTCCAACACGATCCACAATTCATTAACATCTCCAGTTGCTTTTGGAAAAGTGCTTTTGAGTGTGGGAGAAATCATTTTTTGATTTCTCCCCTTTCTGTTTCTCACAAGTGTACCCGGTACACTTGATAGGGTTTATATAAGGGGATAGGTGGGCTTCTAATTAAGGGAGATGGACCTCCCAGAATAGCCCACTTCCTGTAATTGAGCCAGCCCACTTGGGTTGCCTTCGACAGGGTCCAGTGGCCCGGGTGAACCGATCCTATGGTCCGGATCAAACCAACCGCCACAGTTAGGCGCTATACCCTAATAAACCGCCTCACTACTGCATAACGTCTTTTAGAACACTGATTTTACTATAAATTTCGAAATCTCTAAAACCTAAAAGATGCAGTATACAACAAACGACACAATATTATGAAAAATAAAATAAAATATACAATATATATTCACACATATATAGACTTTTCCGAAGGAAAAATCGGGTATGCACTTACACACTCTCTTCACACTATACATCTGCCACTGGCTGATTGATACTTATCAATGGCTACTAATTATGTTAATGGCTTCAACTTATTTACTCATCATGCATTAAGAAAACAAAATTTAAGGAAGAAGAGAGTGATTCTTGGTGTTAGATGTGAAAGAAAAAATAATGTATATGTTGATGATGGAAAGAAGAAGAAACCCAGAATCTTGGTTGCTGGTGGAGGGATTGGTGGTCTTGTTTTTGCACTTGCTGCTAAGCGTAAAGGATTCGACGTAAAGGTGTTCGAGAAAGACATCACTGCTGCTCGGGGCGAGGGTCGAGACCGCGGCCCGATACAGCTTCTGAGTAGTGCATTGGGGCTGCTTCAATCCATTGATGGAAATGTTGCAGCTCAGATCATGGAATCTGGTTATGTCACTGGTGATAGAAGCCATGGTCTTGCTGATGGCAAGACTGGAGAATGGTATGTGTGTATGTTTATATGAATTTTTTCGGCAACACTAAAATCACTTTTGAAAAAGTAATTTTAATTTAAGGATGTTTGGAATTTCATATTTGGTGTCTCAAATCACTTCCTAAAAATGTTTTTGCGCCGGCGGTCCAACAAAGAGGCGCAGTAGTGGTCTATTCTTTGCATTACGAACGACACACCGTCGCTTGCTCCCTCCCCGTGTCCACTAGCGCTCGTGTCCAGAGCGAAGAGAAGGCGAAAAAGCGACGCTAAAGCAGACTTCTATTGCTACGTAACAGTAAAGCAGGATAACATTTTTCGCCCACATCTTTGGATTTGAGGGTAAAGAACTCGCTTGCTATACGGGATCCGAAGCATCCAACGTAGCTTGAGAATTCCCAAAATCCTAAATTTTGGAAAAATTTATATTTTTTTAAATAAATGGAACTATTATTTATTTAGAATCACATTTTACCCAACACTACCAATTTCTAATTTTATCATAAAATTAATTTAAATCACTTTTCTAAATGCATTATTATTTGCAAACAGTATCTATTAGCTACTAATAGAATTTTTGCCGCGTGTAATGCACAATTTGAATTATATTTATTGTATAAGAAAAAAGATTTAATTTATTTATATATACAACTCAAACATCCTCACCACCGCTACGAGGGTATCTGGCTAAATTTATATCAAACATCTTATAAACTTTAACATTTTATAAGTTATTAAGAGATTATAAGTTGTGTACGGTGTGTATGAAGTGCGTGTAGTGTGTGCAAAATGTGTGTGTGAAATGCGTGCAATGTGTGCGAAATATGTGTAGTGTATGAAATTTGAGTGTAACTTATAAGATCATAAAAATAAGATTGAGTAGAAGGATTTAGTTTTTTGGGAGCTTATAATCTTTAAGGGTTTATTTTAACATCTTACAAGTTGTTTAACATTAATGTCATTGACTTTCTACAGCATCGATGGATAACAACAGATATAGACCGTTGTCTTTCTATATATTTACGACAACCGTAATAACAACGCTTTTAATCCGTTGTCTTTAATATGTTTAACAACAATGTCCACAACAGTTATTCTCCGTTGTCTTTGTAATATTTACGACTACGATTTGTGGAGATCCGGTGGTTTTGAAAGAGGCAAGATGTTTTGCAGATTTGTGGAAGGACAAATCACCTTGCTCCAAAATGTTACTGATAGTTTGATGAGGAGTATCCTGGCTTATAGTTTATCAAAGTATTCCCTCCATCTTGACTTATTTTGCACAGTTGATCGGACACGGATGTTATGAAAAAACAGATTTTGTTTTTTTATTGACTTTTTTAAAGGTGGAGATTGATGATTGAGAATTTAAGGGTGAAGATTGTAGAAAAAGTGTCATTTTTAGAAGTGTGCAAAATAAGCCGGGACGAAGGGAGTATTACTTTATATATAGTTTTATGTGTATGACACGAGATTGTTACTAGTATCTTTTAACGCGTATATAATACGTATGTATATTTGAGTTTCTGTTAACTACATTTTACATGGATGGATTTGCAGGTTAATGATTTTAGATTTTGAAACTGCTGCTGTGGAGAAGGGAATCCCAGTGACTCATGTTATATGCCGAGTTGAACTTCAGAGAATCTTATTAGATGCAATCGGCGATGAGACAGTGGTCAATAACTCGAAAGTCGTGGACTTTGTTGACGATCCCGACAAGGTGAAGCTCTTTTCTGTCTCTCTCTCCCACCATCGTCGTAGTCTGACTTATCTCCATTGATTAAAATCATGATTTTAAGGTGACAATGATCCTTGAGAATGGAGAAAAGTATGATGGAGATATATTGATTGGTGCAGATGGCATACACTCCATGGTACGCCAAATTATTTTCTTCAGAGCAAGTAATATGGACTAGTTAATAGGTTTTCTTTACCGAGTATTCCTTTCGTTTCATAATAATTGACGTTCTAGAATAAAAGAGAAGAATTAAGAATTAAATTTGAATTATGTTAAAAAATAGAGATATTTTAGAATTGAGCCAAAGGAAAAAAATGTTAAAATTTGTGAAAAGTATCCATAACGTCAATTAATTAAAAAAAATTAACTAGCTAAAACGTTAAGTATTATGGAACGGAGGGAGTAATAACTAATTAGGCTTTGACAATATTACAGGTGCGGTCAAAACTTTTTGGTGGTAGAGGACCGGAATATTCCAATTTTATATGCTACACTGGGGTTGTGCAGTTTCATCCTCACGACGTCCCTCGTTTTGGGTATGTTTATCCTCCTCCTTCTGCCGCCGCCGCCGCCGCCAGCACCATTATTACTACTACGACTAATACTATTATTACTACCACCTCCTCCTCCTATTACTACTGCTGCTGCTACCAACTCCTCCTCCTCCTCATCCTCATCCTCCTATTACTGCTGCTGTTGCTACTACTATTACTGCTACTGTTGCTACTGCTGCTACCTCTTCCTCCTCGTACTACTGCCACTGCTGCTATTGTTACCACTACTACTGCTACTACTACTACCTCCTCCTCTTACTACTGCTGCTACGACCTCCTCCTCTTCCTCCTACTGTTGCTGCTACTACTCTGCTACTACTGCCTTCTCTTTCTACTACTATTGCTGCTGTTACTATTACTACAACTATTGTTGCTGGTACCGCTACTACTACTGCTGCTACTATTACTACTACCTTCTCCTCCTCCTACTACTACTGTTACTGTTGCTGTTACTACTACTGCTACAACTACTGCTACTGCTGGTGCTTCTACTGTTACCTACTCCTCCTCCTCCTACTACTACGACTGCTGCTATTACTACCAGTAATAGTAGTAGATAGAGTTGTTAAAATGAACTTTAGGTCTTGACTTGACTCGCCCCTCTCTGCATAATAGGTAGGTTGGGCCAAGTTTTAGTTGCTCGTCATTTTTGCGGCTGACTCCACTCTTAATTCTTTCTTTCCATTTTAAAACGAAAATTAATTTAAAATGGAGGAAGTAGTATATATAAGAAAAAGAATACTCCTCACATCCCATGAGACTCTAGAATCTGTCACTAATTGGAGCCCACTCGACCAAATTTCTAGCTCTGTCACCGACTACTTTTATCCTCATACTACCGAAATGCTTTGGATTTCCTATAGTACATGTCTAATTATCAGTGTGTATGTGTAGGTATAAGATATTTGTTGGAAATAACCAGTACCTTGTCGCCGCATACATCGGGAAAGAGAGGATGCAATGGTACGCCTTCGTAAGAGAGGCATGCTGTCAAAGTGTAGTTCCTTCTACGGGTATCTCCAATCCAAATTATTATTATTAGGGTAAATTGCGATAACTCCACCAAATCATCATCATTTTTGCATATAAACTATTAATTTTTATTTTGTAGCAATGATACATACAAATTATATGGATTTGACAGATAAACCACCAAATTTATTTTTTAGTCATTTTAGGCATAATTCAGCACGTGACTTGCTTGTGATAAACTTTTAAAGTTTATTTTGTCCAAACAACATTTTCAGTAGACCAAAAGTGTAAAGTTCCTTCATACCTTTTTTTTCCCTAACAATTCTGTTGAATCACGAATGGTTCTCTCTCCCTCCGTTGTTGAATGAGCAACTCACCTACTAATAAAGTTGTTTTGAAAAATAAAACTTAGAATTTTATCACGGCCAAGTCACATGGGGAATTCCGACAAAAAATGGTCGAAAAGTGAGTTTGGTGGTTTATCTGTCAAATTCGTATAGTTTGTATATATCGATGCAAAAAAATAGTTTAGCGGTTTATATGCAAAAACAGTGATAGTTTAGTGTGGTTCTTGTAATTTCTTCTTCTTCTTCTTATGAGGGAAAAAATCATTTTTAGTCCTGTATGTTAGACCTTATCAATAAAAATCCTGTATGTTAGAAAATTTCAATTTTAATTTTAAAAAATTGTCCAATTTAAGGACACTGGCCATCACAAATGACCAATTTATTAACGCTCTAAAGCCTTAAATTTATTAGTCTAACTCCAGCTAAATTGATTATTGGTGATGGTCCGTATTCTTAAATTAGATAATTTTTGGAACATACAGGGCTAAAATTAAAAATTTCTAACATACAAAAATTTTACTAGACAAGCCTAACATACAGGATTAAAAATGAAATTTTCCCCTCTTATAATGATGACGACGACGACGACAACGACGATTTTCTTGTGAATGAACTCATCAGAGAATAAGAAGTTAGTCGTGGAACTATTCGGAGATTGGTGCGACGAGATCAGTAGACTTATAAACCAAACGCCGGATGAGATGATAATAAGAAGGCCTATTCATGATATAGACATGTCCGACACGTGGGGAAGGGGCCGTGTCGTCTTATTAGGTGACGCTGCGCATGCGATGCTACCGAATCTTGGTCAAGGGGGTAGCATGGCTATTGAGGTCATTGTAATTTTTTTCCTTTCTAATTTGATAACATTATACTTTCTTCGTCCCGACTTAATTGGTCAACTTTGACTGGGCACGAAAACCAAGGAAAAATATATTTTGTGAAATCTTTGGCTTTTTCAAATTTGGAGATTAAGAGTGAAGATTTTGAGGGTGAAGATTGTGAGAGAATTTGCCATTTATGGGCTAGGACAATTAGGTTGGGATAAACAAATATGGCAAGTTGGCCAATTACGCCGGGACGGAGGGAGTACTACCTCCGTCCCACCTAAATTTGCACACTTTACTTATTGGTACGTCCCACACCAATTTGCATTGGGAAATTTCTCTCACAATCTCCATCCTCAATTTTCACTTTTAAAAAAATCAACAAAAAAACAAGGGAAAAAATTTTACTGTAGTCAGGCAGAGAGATGAAAACTCTTTTCTGCTACTTTGACTTTTAAATTGCAAAAATACCCACTTTTCGACTGTGATGTCCATTATACCCTTCATTTAATTTATTCTCATCCTCACCCTCACCGTCACCCACTTCGTTATCCTGTTGTCATGTATCATGTCCTGTTATCGTATATCATGTCCTGTATGTCACATGTCGTGTATCATGTCATGTTGTCGTGTATGTCATGTATCATGTCCTGTTGTCGTGTATCGTGTATCATGTCCTGTTATTGTGTATCATGTCCTATATGATACACGACATGCCGTGTATCATGTCTTGTTGTCGTGTATCATGTCCTGTATCATACACGACATGTCGTGTATCATGTCCTGTATTTCTTATGTCACAACGAATTAAGAATAACACCACCCAACAAAAAGTAAGGTAAAAAACAGTAATGTAGATATATTTGCAATTTTGAAGTAAAAGTGGCAGGAAAGAACAATAAATATATTTTTCTTAATATACGTGCTCGATCACACATGTAAACTCCCATGAGATGGAGGGAGTATATTAGTTAGTTGGTCATGAATTTGACACCTAGAAAAAAATTAATTAGCACTGATGGCATATATTCAAATTGTTCAGGATTGTTATTGGCTTATGCTCGAGCTACAAAATTTTGCAAAAAAACATCCTTCATTCGAAATTCCATTACATGAAGTGGAATTGGCATTTAAAAGGTATGTATGTCATATTTATTCCTTTTTATTTTAATTAACTACATTACTTTATGCCAATATCGAGTGATTATATGATATCACTGTGGTATCGGTATCACGGTGAGATAAGAATGAAATTATTTAATTTAATGGGTCCCTCATATTTAAATATATATGTATTTTTCTCTCACAGTGATATCGGTACCACAATGATACCGAAGTTCGACTCATAATATTTCTTTTGGTATTAATAGATTTGAGAAGAAGAGAATGTTCCGAATAAGGACACTACACTCAGTTTGCAGAGTAACTTCAGTGATGACATCACTTTACCAGACATACTTGGACATTGGTCCTTTTCCTTTTTTTGTAAGTTTTTTATTTTATTTTTTACATTTTGTATTTACTTGGAATAAATAGAAAAAAGAAAATTATTAGTCCTGTATGTTAATGCTAAAAAATATTTTGTAACTTTTATATTTTCAATTTTGATCATGTATCTTTTAAAAATTATCCAATTTAAGAACATAACTCGCCGCCTACACCTAATTTGGCCGGAACTAGTCACGCTTGCTGCACGTGACTATTAAAATTGAGGTATTTTTGTTATTAAAATGATGTGGCAAAATTTATATAGTCCACGATGGCAATCTGCGCCATTTAATCAACATTGCCGACGCCGTCTCATTGAGCGTCAGTGTAGTAGTGGCTAACAACGTTTTCAACGGCGAGAGTCTAGTTGTGGCTTGCCATCGTGGACTAATTTTTGTCACGTCTGTTAAATAGTAAAAAAGTTCCAATTTTAATAGTCGCGTGCAGTGAATGTGATTAATTCCGGCAAATTAGGCATCGACAATGGATCGTGTCCTTAAATTGGACAAATTTCAAAAGATATAGTACCAACATTAAATATATGGAAGATAAAGAATATTTTCTGGAGAAGTTCTTACATACAGGACTAATAATGAATTTTTTTCGAGAATTAATTAACTGTTTCTCTCTTTTTGGTGTAGAATCTGCCATCAATTAAGCTTAAACATCCTTCATTTCTTATTTCAAGCACACTACTGCAGTTGGTTGTTCCAAAATTCATGGACTGGGTTATTGTAGGTCAAGAATGAAATGATTTTTCAATGTATGAACATCATTTTTTACAAATTACAATTTTTGTTGAATATAAGACAATTTTTGTAACACCCCGAATTTTGATAAGTTGCGTTTGTACTATCGTGATATTACCGTTGAAAAAAGTTTATTTTGGACAGTTCGGTTTGGGCATGTTTCGGGTAAAACCCAGTAATAAAACGTAAAATTTTAAGTTGGGATTGTGCTCTCCTCCGATAGAGATTCGAGACGATATATGCTCAAATTGGAGTTTGGATGAATGAGAAATTGAAGGTCTAAGTTATCAGAATATGAAAAGTTAGAGATAACTTTCTCAACTATGTATTTCTCAAAATAGTACACTAGCAAGAGTACTGAGAAAGACGGTTTAAAAAATATCATGAGTTGATTTATATCAAGTTGAAAAAAACTAATGTGTTACTCTCTAGAAATCATGATCTATTGTTGTGCTTGAAGCACATGTTAATTCTAGCAGAAGTATAGAACAATCTAGAAGCCACGCGTATAAACCTACTTGCGGGGCCTACAACGACAGACGTGGTGGTTTTCGTAGATATGACCAAAGATATTTAGAAATAACACTTTTCAAATTAAACAAGCGCAATCTACACAAAAATTGTACAACACTGCATGCATCAGTATTGATGAGAATATGCAACACTGCTTACCACATGAACTTCAGAAAATGGAGAATGAAATGTTCAACAATTCGCTATTATCAAGATCATGCAGATATAGTTACAAAATCCTTGTCAACAAGTAAATTTGAGAAATTTATACATTACATTGGAATGAGAAGAGTTATGAACTTGTAAGATTGATAATATTGTATGAATCGGGGGGGGGGGGGGAGGGAATTTGGTGTGTTGTACTATTTTTCCCTTATGTCTGGTTTTTATCCCATTAGGATTTTTTCAGCTTGAGGTTTTTAACGAGACAACTATATGCACTTTAACATGAATTAGAGTTATGCACTCTATTTCTTTTTAATCGGTTTTGTCCCACTGGGTTTTCCGACTTGAGATTTTTAACGAGGCATACTAATATTCAAAGTAGTCCTGAAGGCTGAGCCTGGACAAGAGATTTTTAGATTTAAAACAGTCATAAAGATTGGGGCATAAAGGCTAGTGAATATATTTTTCTTATGATCAACTTTTTCCCACAGGATTTTTCCGACTTAAGTTTTAGATGATGTATATCTATTTTGAAGACAAATAGTTCTACTCTTACTTTTGACCACTTTCTACCAATATGTTTTTCGGACTTGTAAATTTTACGAGCCATTTCTATATTCATCCAATTGATGAAAATAAATAATGATAATGTGTCCAAGGGGAAGTATTATAAATCACAGAGTGTACACTTTGTGGACACCTTAGCCCGTTACTTGAAAGTGAGTCAGAGTCCGAACCACGACATTGCCAGGAGCACGATAATATCAGAAGCATGATAGTGCCCGAAGCACGACGATGCGAAAGCACGTCAATACAAAACGCACGGCAAAGCAAGCATGACAATGCAGGAAGCACATCAATCCAAGAGGCACAACAATGCATGAAGTACGACATTGAAAGCACGTAATACAGGAAGCATGATAATGCAAGCACGACGATGCTTATGTAAATTTTTCTATAAATAGGGCTCATATAGTAATATAATAAGACCCACACATCCACATACTAAATAAACACACCTACAAGTATATATATATATGTATATATTGTTAGGCTATGTTTGATTGGGTTTGGAACAAAAAAATTGGTCCAAACTCAAATTCATGTTTTTAAATTATTATCAAATTTAATTATATTTCATTTATTTAAAATTGACTAATTTAAATATACTTCAATTAATTAAAGTATAAACATTTTAAAAAAGAAAGAGTAATAAGAAAAAAAGTATATTTACTCGGTGTACCAAATTAGTATTGAATGGTTGGAGACGATTTTCTATCTGCAACAAATTTTTATAATTTAAATTTATTAAAATATAAATTTATACCAAATTGTATTGCACGGTTGGAGATGGTCCAAAAAATCTTTCCATGCTTATGCATGATTTTTATAAAAAATCTCCCACAAAGTTGGAGATTGTGAAAATGAAAGTTCCAACACCATGTGGAGGATGGGGAATGAAATTAAAATCTTGTCAAAAATAGCAGGGTTTTGCATGTGGCAATTAAAGTCATTGGAATGTTATGAGTGCTATTAAGAGGTGGCACTTCGACCCGTCTAGTCCGATTTGACAGACCAAGATCATAAATTAAGTTGGGTATATTGGGTGCAATAATTTTATGGATCAATAATTGCTGAGCTCAATCCAGTACATATTCTGAAATATATAAATTTGATTCGTAGCTTGTCAGACTTTTGGCCCATTAGTTCGGGCCTATTAGGCCCGATTGTACCGTAGGCCTAGATTTCTATGGTTCAACCATTAAATCACTACAATAAAAAAGTCTTTTTATTATGTATTTTTTGTTTTACCTTATATTTGGTGTTGCAGAATTCTAAATAGTAAATGACGTTTCTCTAAAGTAACATTTCTATAAAATATATATCGTATTCCTCGTTTTAAATTTCTGGATACACCACTGTCGTGAATAACATAGAATCTCTCGTATATTTGTTGCATATAAAAAGACCAGCAGCAGTCATGAGAGGTAGGTAGAATCGGCCAAACTTCTTGATCAACAATGTTGTATTTATTATTCCACATTTACTTAATTTTATTATGGGAATTATTAATATCACATTCTTGGAATAAAATGACAGCAACTTTCTATATATTATCTGGAATATATCTTTTAGTGTTGCAAATTGGGTCCATTTGTCGGTCACTTTAGCGGCCCATTAATTCATTATTACTTTTAGGGAGTCCTTTGAAAAAAATTAGAGTGGTCCAAAGCAATGTTTTTAGATCCGGATCAGATCGGTCGGTTCAACCAGTTTAATCGGAAATCGAGTATGTTGTCGATTCGATTCTTGATATGTAGCGAGTTTTAAGTGATCCAACTGATCTAGTGAAAAACCGGGTAAAATCGGTGAATCAGTGACTCATAGGGATGTACACGAGTCGAACCAAGCTGAACAGTCTAAGGCTCGAGTTCGGCTCATTTAAGTTTTTATTGTGTTCGAACTCGGCTCGTGTTCGTTCTAGCTTATAAAACTTTGTTCGAGTTCGGTTCGTTTCGTTATTACTAAGTTCACGAATAGTTCGAATTATATTCGTCAAAAGCTCGATAACGTTATAAACGAACATAGTTCGAGTTCGAGTTCGTTAAACGTGTAATTCTAAACTCGCAAATAGTTGAGCTTGGTCGATAAAAGCTCGATAACATACTAAACGAGCTCGGTTCGGGTTCGAGTACGTGAAATATGTAATAGTTGGAACTTGGAGCTCATGTGTTCGATTCCCACTGAACACAATTTTATGCATAATTGAATTTTTTTATATATATAAAATGTTCATGTATATTATCAAGCTTGGCTTGCGAGCCTGGTTCGAGAGCTTGCGAACCAAATACCTATAGGCTCAACTTCAGCTCGAAAATTTTGTCGACCTCGATATTAAGCTCGAGTTCTATTCGTTTAGGCCAACAAACGATTCCGAACGAATTTTTAACCGAGATCCGCATAATTTGGTTTGTGTACATCCCTAATGATTCAATTAACCCCTTTTTTTTTATTTTTTTTTTTAAATTTCAGAAAAGGGAAAAAAAAAGAGAGAAAGAGAGAGAGAAAGGAAAGTGACTACCACTACACGATAACTAGTAGTAATGTAATAAACAAGTTTATCAAATTAAACTTTCAAAGTCAAATACACATCATTTTACAAATACAAGTCATGTTGAACAAGACAACTTTTGTAACACCCCGATTTTCTCATAAACTGAATTTAGACTTGCATTTATACTATATATCATGATATTATTATGTGTTTCAGTGTGACAAGTGTGATACTTTTGGCAGGTAAATCATTAGTTGATATCGTTCGAAAAATGGCCAAAGTATTCAAAATTGGTTTTATTGGACCCGGCTACTTTTTTAAGGTGGAGGTCTTGTGTTCGATCAGGTCTCTATATTCATTTACTAATTATTACTATTATTTTATAATAACTTAATTTATAAATAAAATAATTAATATAATGTATAATGAAATAAAAACGATTTTATGGTAATGACCTCCCCTCTATGCCTAGCGGTAATGATTCCTCTGGCATTACGACATTTACCACAAAGATCAGGATCTTTCAGAAAACGGATTCTTATTTGAAGAGTGCTAACTGCATGTGCTTACACTAACCCGTCAATTTGGAATCCAATTTGATAGCTCAGATTAATCCCTCCTAGCATTGACGCTTACGTTTATTTTTTAATTTTTTGACTAGTCGCTAGACCCTAATTCACCGTCTAACTAGCGCTTATCGACTTTTACAATCTTGATATTGAATATAAGACAGTAAACAAGAAAACAAAAAAATGTCAAAGGATTCGAGTGCACATTAACAATAGCGTGTATCGGGTGCAATCAAGGGTCGGTTTGCTTAAGATTTAGCTCAGTAAATTTAGAAGACCGAATTCCAATAAAGCACACTCATTAACTTTCTCAGCCAGATTTAACCCAACACTGCCCAATTTTAAGCAAACGGACCCCAAAGTTTTTGTCTTTTTAATAGATTCACATGAAACCATTGCTATTTCATTTTCATTATTTTGTGGAACTATTTTTGTCACACATATATTGTTGAGTTACATCAAGAGTGAGTAGAGATGTGAATCCTTGTCCAACTCCACCTAACCAATTACTCTATATGGCCATCGTTGGAAAAAAATTAAATTATAGACGGAAAAATTCGTCTCTAGTCACATGATATTTATTTTTAAATTAAAGTAGTAAGGATTAGAGATGAAATATTTAGTCTCTATAATGCTTGTTCTTAAAATTCGGAGACCAGTTTATTTTGTCTCTATAATTAGTGATAAAATTTTCGTCTCTATTATGAAATTAGAGGCCAAATTACCTACAGAATAGAGACGGATTATGTCCGTCTTTAGTATGCGGTTACTAATTCGTCACTAATCGAATACAAAAGATTTTTTTGTCATTTTCTCTCACTGTTCTATTTATATTTAGTGACCGATATCCTTTACTAATTTCCATATCTAATTATTAGGAATTACGGCGCAATTAATTGAGAATTTAATAGGCAGAAAAATATAGGACACAAATTTGTTAACTCAGTCGTCAATATGACTCCACGTGAGGGCATTATCGAGGCAGAAAATTCTAAATTTTCGGTGATAACAAATATAGTGAATGATTATTTATAACCCAAATTGCATCGGAGCCCTAAAAATTATTCATCTTGAATACTGCTTTTAAGGGGCCGTGAAGTGTTCATCAGGCTCCATAACCTAACACGGATATGAAGATTTCTTGTAGTGCATAGCAAGAGAGAGATAGAGAGAGAAACGTGTGGACTGAGAATTGAATTCCGTCTTGTGGGTCCAAATATTTTGGATCTCCTACTCCATACGATACAACATCTTTTACCATATTTTAATCTATATACAACACGTATATATGATGACATTAAGTAATTATATGACATGATTAGTATAATATGTTGTAGAAGATGTTGTACCACATGTAGCCGAAAATCCGAACCGGGGTCCAAAATAGCAAAGATCCTGCGTTTGGCAATTAAAAAACTGCGTCTATTAAACAAACTTCTGCATTTTAGTACATCAGATTCACTCAATCTCCACCCCCTCCGCATGCTACTGAGAGTGCTGCTTATACTTTTCCCCGTCTACTTCCGAATATACCTCTCTAGACGCTAGACGGTCTTTCGCTGTTTCTTTCTTGCTCCTCCTTGCTTAATCCAGATTAGACTCGATTAATCCTGTCTGGGTCCAATTAAGCACAAGATCTTAGTCTGCTGATCGAATAGCGCCTAACGTCTTTCAGAAACTTGCTGGTAAATGGCAAAATATGTTGAGGGCTTTAACCTATTTACTCACCATGCATTAAGAGAAAAAAAGTTAAGTAAGAAGAGAGTAATAGTAGGTGTTAAGTGTGTGAGAAAAAATGATGTATATGTTGATGATGGAAAGAAGAAGAAGCCCAGAATCTTGGTTGCTGGTGGAGGGATTGGAGGGCTTGTTTTTGCACTTGCTGCTAAGCGTAAAGGATTCGACGTAAAGGTGTTCGAGAAAGACATCACTGCTGCTCGGGGCGAGGGCAGAGACCGCGGCCCGATACAGCTTCTGAGTAGTGCATTGGGGCTGCTTCAATCCATTGATGGAAATGTTGCAGCTCAAATCATGGAATCTGGTTGTGTTATAGGTGATAGAAGCAATGGCCTTGCTGATGGCACCACTGGTGAATGGTGTGTAATATACATGTGTTTGTTTGTTTACTACTCTCGTTCGTCCCATCTTATCTTGCAAACTTTCCGTTTTCGTTCGTTACAGACAAACTTGCACACCCCTTAAAAAGGAAAGTTATAACACAATCTTCATCCTCAATCCACCTTTGAAAAGTCAACAAATTTTCCAAAAAGCGATTTTTCTTAATACTTGTGTCAACCTCCTGTGCAAGATAAGGTGGGACGGAGAGAGTACATTTTATACAAATTGGATTCTTTATTGCTGTTTGTATTTATAAGGTATTCCATTACATCTAACGCAGATCATGTGTTAATTAGTGGTTTTCATATACATGTGATTTGTAGTGGTTTTAGGATATAAGATTGAAAACAGATTGGAATAGAGGAGCTCGTCTACATTTTACATGTATGGGTATGCAGGTTGGTGATGTTAGATCTTCAAACTGCTGCTGTAAAGAAGGGACTCCCGATGACTCACGTTATATGCCGAATTGAACTTCAGAGGATCTTACTAAATGCAATCGGGGATGAGATAGTGATCAATAACTCGAAAGTTGTGGACTTTGTTGACGATCCCGACAAGGTGAAGCTCTCTCTCTCAATCTCCCGATCTCTCTGTCTCTCTCTTATTCATGGACGTAGTCTGACTTTATCTTTATTAATTTAAAGGGTGCAACTTGCATTATGCACATTTTTTATTATAGAATCTAAACTATTTTGTTTTTTTAATGACATCCTGAACTATGAGGATTTTTCCACTTCTGCAACCTCCGACAGAGCATGGTACAAGTTACGTAATGATATTAACCCTAAATTTAATTTTAAGGTGACAGTCTTCCTCGAGAATGGGAAAAAGCATGACGGCGACATATTGGTTGGTGCAGATGGCATACGCTCTGTGGTACGCTGGTTATTTTCTAAGTCATTAAAGCAAACAAATTAGACAAAGTCTCATGTGCATCAGTTATACGGTGTAATCCACGTTCGGTATCACCATTTATGTTTAAAGGTATTCATTTTTCTGAGTAAAGGTATCAAAATACTTTTATCCTAAACAAGTGATACCTTTAAGTATAAATGATGATACTTTTCAGTGTGATACCTTTGCCCAAAATATTTAATACCTTTAAACATAAATACTACTCCCTCCATCCTACCTTATCTTGCACATTTTCCTTAAACGGCCGTCTCACCTTATTTTGCAGCCTAAAAAATGAAAGTTATAACATAATCTTCACCCTAAAATCTTCACCCTCAATCCACTTTTGAGAAGTCAACAAACAATCAAAAAGTAATTTTTCTTAATACTCGTGCCGACCCCCCCTGTGCAAGATAAATCGGGACGGAGGAAGTAATACCTTTTAACTCATGACCCAAATTGCACGAATCTAAAATTCGTACAACTGATGCACCCGAGACTTTCCCGACAAATTAATATCCTAATTTTAAGGTGACAATGTTCCTCAACATTATAGGTGCGGTCAAGACTATTTGGTAGTCGAGAGCCAAAATACTCCAATTTTATATGCTATAGTGGGGTTGCAAAGTTTCATCCTCAGTACCTCCCTCATTTTGGGTATGTCTATTATGTTCATGCTTCTTTATGCTACCTAATGAGTCGAGTAGAGGTGGTAATTTGGACGAATTAGGTCAAATTTATTTTGGCCTAAAATTAATCGGTCCAACTTGATTTATTTTCTTAAAATATACAAAAAATATTGGGTAAGCTCGCGGCTTGTTGGGCTTTTGGTCCATCAAGTCGGACTAGTCAAACCAAATAATACTTCTTACGTAGATTTCTATTACCTAGTCCATCTAAGATATTGGGACGGGCAGATTTTGCTCCCTCTAGTCAAACTGCATTCTGAATAGGGGGTGCTCACGGTGCGGTTCTGCGATTTTATTTTCATAAATTTAAACAGCACAGTAATATGCGGTATGATTTCTTATTTTAAATTAAACCACAATTTATGCGCAAAAAAATGAGTACGCGGTTACGATCGGTTTGTGACGGTTTCGTGATTTCAATCAAATATAAAAGTAGAAGCATATAATTACTAACAAACAAATGTAAAGTTGGAAACTATCAAACAACAGATGACTATAAAAATCTTAACCGTGGATTATCAATATATAAAAATTATAGATAACAGTGCACTACAATTTGACTCAACGGTTCAAGAGGTTTTATAAATTTATGCTCAGCCCTAATTTGAATGGCAAAATCAAAGTATATATTCGATACTATGCACAAACATTATACTACCTCCGTCCCGTCTAATTTTACACACTTTCTCTTTTGATCTGTCCCACACAATTTTCCACACCCTTAAAAATGAAATTTCTCACAATCTCCACCTTTGAAGAAATCAATTAAAAAATAAAAAATAGTTTTTTCTTAATATATGTATCCTTTTTTACATGCAAAATGACCTGGGACGGAGGGAGTACTTATTTTTTTAATGTGAATATTAGGTACAAGATATTTATTGGAAGGGAGCAATATTTTGTTGCCTTAGACATTGGGAATGGGAGGATGCAATGGTATGCTTTCATTAGAGGAACATGTCAAAGTCTTGGTCCCTCCATAGGTATGTCTAAACTTTTTTTTTTTTGGTGCATATAGCTAAAATAAGTTGTATTAATTTGACGATTTTTGGTGTGGATCTAGTAGGGAATAAGAAGTTGGTCGAAGAATGCTTCGGAAATTGGTGCGACGAGGTGAATATACTCATCAACAGAACAACGGATGAGATGATAATAAGAAGAACTATAGATGACATAGACATGATCAACGCTTGGGGAAGGGGTCGTGTCATCTTGTTAGGCGATGCTGCGCACGCAATGTTGCCTAATCTTGGCCAAGGGGGTAGCATGGCTATTGAGGTTATCCTAATTTCAACCATTGTTAAAATTGCTGTCTATAAGAGTATCTTGACTCTATTAGACAAGGGCGTAGAAACCGTTGCAAAGATTGTTGACTTTTTTTTTTTATTTTGACGCTATACGACGGATTTTGAAAAACTGTTGTTAAAAGCTTTGTCTATCAGTGCAAAATACGCTGATAGACAACAGTGAGAGTAAACCGTTGTCTATTGCACATCGGCATTGTCTGTTAGCGCTTTTCTACAGTAACAGACAACACTTCTTCGTAAAATGTTATAACATAATAAAAGACAACACCAAATACAAACAGCATGGTCTATTAAGTGTTGTTATCTGCATTTTTCTTGTCGCGATAGTATATAACAACATAACAGAAAAAAAAAAAAACAAATATAACGACATATATGTTAGTGGCCTAGCTCCATGATCATTTGATAGCTAGTAAAAATGTACTTAATTTAAACTAATAGTCTACATGCATTTGAATTGTTCAGGATTGTTATTGGCTTATGCTTGAGCTACAAAATCTTGCTCAAAAGCACACTCTATTCGAGATTCCTTTACATGAATTAGAATCATCCTTCAGAAGGTACGATGTCTTATCTTTCAAAGTTCTAGCGGTTTACGAAATCTAACTTTTAGGTGTGACACTACATTCACCTGGATTATTATACTATCACTTTTGCTATTATCAGATTCGAAAAACATAGAACTTTTCGAGTAAGGACACTGCACTCGATTTGCAGAATAGCTTCAGCTTTGACGTCCTATTACCAGACATACGTAGATATCGGCCCTCTTCCTTTACTTGTAAGTCTTTGATTTATTCATTACTTGGAGAAACCCTCTCTGCTTTTTTATTTATTTGTTATTGGTGTGTGTGTGTGCAGAATCTGCCAACAATTAGGCTTAAACATCCTGCGTTTCTTGTTTCGAGCACGCTGTTACAGTCGGTTTTCCCAAAATTTATGGATTGGGTTGCTATAGGCCCAACATAAGATGAGATTTCAATGTAGCTGCAAAAGTATGGGCAAGGAGCATGTCACTTTCAACCTGCAAATTAATTTCTCTCACTTTTTAGTTGTAACTCTATTCTCACAGTTGTTCATTGTACTTTTGCCATTTCTGTCGATCGAATCTACGTTTCTTGCATTCATTCTGCCTTGTGTTTTTGCCGTTATTCGATTCAACATCATCAATTTAAGTTTGAAGGTTTCTTGGAAGAATCGTGCTAGAATTCACTCTTCCAACGTTCACTGCTTTAACGTGCGATTAGATCGTAATAACTATGTGTACTGGTGCATTCAAGTCATCACTACTGTTCGAGCGCATGGATTTGATGGTTTTCTTACAACTGCTGCTACAGACTGCATCAACTACTGTACGTATTCGTAATCCAGACTATGAAATATGGATTAAGAAAGGTTAATTCCTTATGACAGGTTGTTGAGTTCGATTACGGTTGGGAAAGAACACACAACGAATAAACAATAAACGCGAAAATCGACAACTTGTTTGCTACATCCATGACCAAAAGAAAGAAACTCAATTCAATATATCAGAGCGTTACAATATAGGACTTTGCTATCCTAACAAACAGAGACAATTGAGTATTAATTGATGGATACTCGACTAAAACAAACTCTTCTAACTCCAATAACCAAAATCAAAACACTAATCAATTCTAATCTTATACTCGAAAGACACCGATGGAACTATTTATAAGCCCCTGATTCAACCTAGACACCAATTAGAACCAAACTGGGCCCACGTAAGCTCAAAAATTGCACCACCTCGACACGTCGCGCCTGCACCCGCTTCTTGCGGTGCCAAATTCACTTTTCCAGAAACAATTGGTCGCGGCCGCGTTGCTTCCAACGCATCCAGAATTTATATTCACCTTGACACGAATGACGAACTTAAAAACGAATCAAATTTAAGGCACAAATCCTAACAATTACAGAGTCTATTAGCACATGTAAACTGATGCACTTCTTCTTCTCAAGTTTGTAAAGTGTTTGAGGAATTGCTTAGATCACAATCAAAGGCCAAAGTGTTAAATCTACGTTTTCAATACAAACTCTAAAGACGAAAATTCTGTTTTTGACGAAGATGTACACAAACCAAACTATTTGGGTCTCGGTTCGAAAAAATATTCGTTCGAAATCGTTCGTTGGCCTAACGAATCGAACTCGAACTTAATATCGAGCTCGATAAATTTTTCGAACCGAACTCGAACCTATAGGTATTTGGTTAGCAAGCTCGCGAACTAGGCTCGCGAGCCGAGCTCCATAATATACATGAAGATTTTATATATATAAAAACATTCAATTATGCGTAAAATTGTGTTAAGTGGGAATCGAACACATGACCTCCGAGTTCCAACTATTACATGTTTCACGAACTCGAGCTCGAACCAAGCTCAAACTATTTGCGAGGTTAGAATTACACGTTTAATGAACTCGAACTCGAATTATGCACGTTTATTACGTTATCGAGCTTTTGACGAATCGAACTTGAACTATTAGCGAACTTAGTAATTATAAAATGAACCAAACTCGAACAAAATTTAATAAGCTCAAACGAACACGAGCCGAATTCGAACACAATAAAAACTTAAACGAGCCGAACTCGAAACTTATACTGTTCGGCTTGATTCGATTACATCCCTAGCTCAGTGATTCCATATGTTCAAGTGAGAGACAAGGGCTTATTGACGGCACCATCTGCTGCTAAACCCAAACCCCAGCCCTAGACGAATTACAGCATCTCATAATGATTTATGTCGCCGGACTTCCATTTGCTCCTGATGACTCATCCCAGGTACTCGTTTTCTCTACAACAATTTCAATCTCCAAAGTCAAATACTGCTTATGAAATCTGCAGATTTGACCCAATCTATTGGGCGTTTTTGGATCATTTGTTGTTTTATGTCATGTCATAAACCAGATTGAGATCGTTTATGTCATGTAGATGGTTGAGAGAGGTTAATTTGATTTATACAGTTGCAATTTGTTTTTAAATGATAAATCTCTGTTGATTTGTACAAGTTTGAAGAAAGCTGGTTCTTCCATTTCACTGATTTGTTGATTATTTGTTCTGAACGAAATCAATGGTGATTGTTAAAGCTTTTGTTGCTCCGAGTTTATTGTTAGTGTGGCATTCATGGTGTGGATATTTACAGACTTTCAAGGAGACAAGGGTTAGATTGCTAGGTGTTGAAAGTTTATTAGTTCTTGTCCATCGTTTCATCCCCTTTTTTGAAGATAGACTCGGAGATAATCGAAATCCATAATCCTCAAATTTACCTCTAGCTATCGTGCTACATTCAAGAGTGTTAAAAAGAGCATCTTCATGGGTATAATATCTTTAACTAAAATGTTTGCAAGCAAGTATTAGGTCTTCTATTATCGTTTTTAGTTAATGCTTACGCGTCTGCTGCTTGGTCTATTTTTAGGCGTGTTAAGTACGTTTATGTTTTAAACAGGGCATGGATACCTTAATAGCTCTCATGGAGCATCCAGTTTTGATGTCTGCATCAAATTCCTTTAAGTCTATGCAAGAGAAGAAGATCTCAGTTTCTGAGAACTCTAGTTCGGTGAGGTCAAAAATCAGCAAATGGGTCTACATCTTTCAAAGGGAATTTGCTACTGTTGACCCTGCACTTGTGGATGTATGTTTTTATTATGCTGTAAATGCATTTTTCGTTGTAGTTTATATGTCACCGAATGTTTTTATTCCATTAATCTAAAAGTAGGAAAATTTGTCACAAAAATGCATAGGAGTATTGTCCTTTATAGATAGCATTCTTATGATTTCTCTTCCTGTATCTACAAATTCATTTTGCCTTTGTCTCTTGTGTATTTATATTTAAAAAATACATTGTCATTGTCTCAAGTTAGTCGGTACTGATGAGGCAACAACTTGTGTTGGTGTATCAATAAGAAACCGCAAAAGTGGAATGTAAGTGCTACTTTGCTAGAAATTTCTGATTTATATATCCAAAAGGTGTTCGAGCATCATTTATCGTGTGATATGATTGCAGGATATCCGTTGCTCATATGGATTTCCTGAAAGTTGTTAAAGGAGGCCTGAGTCAGATGTTATCGTTAGTTGCTGATCATGATTCCGATGCTTTGTTAGATGTATGATATTTTTGTGCTGATTTGTGAGTTGTATTTCTGAGTCTAACTTGGAGGTTGTGCTGTGCAGGTGCATCTGATGGGTGGGTTTGACGATATTTCATCTCAAGTCTGGCAATATTTCACCCATTTTCCATTTTATTTTGTAAGCTTGAACTTACAGGAATATATTTTATTAAACTTGTTGTTGAACTTTTATGCAGGAGTCTTCTCTTGCCGTAAAAAGTCGAACCAAACTGGGAGGATATTCATATCCTTTGTGTGCAAAGATAATTGACACACTGAGGAATAGGAATGAGAAGTTTCAGATTCAAACTCTTCATGTGCTTGGGCATAATACCAAACGGGATTCTGAAGGGATCGCATATCCCGTTTTCCATGGATTCGTGGTTAGACATTCGACTTTTAAATTCTATTTTTTTATCTTTTTCTTTCGAAGGCTCTAAGCTTATTTTTAAGCTATTTTGTCATAATCTTGAATCCAAGAGATCTGTATATCTTATAACTCCCATCTTTTGGTCAAATTTTGTAGATATCTGATTATTTCATATTAGTTAGCCATTTGAAGCATAATTTTCAGTTATGCCTTTATTTTCTCTGACAATATTAGTTGACTCAGGTGGAGACCTCTACTGGATCAATCATCCCTGCCTGCTTTGATGAAACATCAAGATGCCCTGATGAAATTGTCCGAAGAATTCGGGTGACGGCATCATTCGAGGATCCTAATTGGACAGGCAGGTTGCTGGATACTTATGATACTAGAACCGACCAATTTGTGATTGCTCCATGTGCCTGGTAAAAGTGTTTTTGTTTCTTGACAGGCTATGATCGTGATGGTTTTCTGTGTAAACCCGATTAACATTGTACCCTTTCTTTTGCTAGGTCCATGCGGCAAAAACACATTGCACTGGCGCTGCAAAAACTATCTGATGCAGAGATACTACGTTCATGCTCCTCTTCACCTTATGCTGAGGGGCCCGATTTTGTGGATAATGAGAGACGGTAAGCACTTCGTATTTGTTTGTAATGGATAATATGATAAACAGTCACCTTGTTTGCAAGACCTTGGATGCACAAGGTTTATGCTCATAAAAGGGGATTTCAATCCGGTGCAGTAACTCTCTCACACACCACCATGTATTCTCTCTCACTCGCACACACATGGTATGTTATCTCTCTCTCTCGCACACTGATGCACTGTGCAGTAGCTGCACTGGATTGAAATCCGTGTTGTAGCTCTTTATAATACAATGTTGTACAAATTCCCACTTAACCCCACTTAGGCTCGGCCCAGGTGCTAGACGTCCCTGTTCTAAACCCCACTCAAGCCCTGCCATATTAGGCCCTAGCATTGCTGCCCGTGTAGAGCCTATTGCGTTCTACAACATCTGAAACCGTTTGTTCCTCCAGGAAATGGGATTACTTGATCAAACACCCAGATTGGAGAGAAGCTTTTCCTGCGAAGCAGTCTCGTGTATTCCAGAGGACAGCAGAAGGAACCTGGGTCAAACAGTGACGTGAATGCAGAAGGTCGATTGCTTCGAGTGTTTCAACAACAAGAACAAGGAATTGGAACCATTGATGCCAAAGTTGTTTCATACCATCTGGTTCTGAGCCATTGCCTCTTAGCAGGGAAATGGTTGTTCATTACTTATTATCCCTAGTGCTTTTAAATATTATCCATTGTTTTAACTCTATACTGCTGTATATTATGGCTAAATGCTCATTTCCTTCCACTATATGTTTTAACTCGATTGCGTGTACCTCATATTGGTCTAACTCAATGTTTTAAAAGACGCTAGTCAGACGGTAGACTAAGGTCTAGCGCCTAATTGGGCAATTAATTGGGTCTAAGAGAGTTAAGCAAGGAGTCGGGAAAAAAATATATGTGTCGAACCGTCTAGCACTTAGACGACGAGGTATAGTCATAGATAAACGGAGACTTGAGGTGTAACTTATCTTCCAAGGGAAATCATTATTTCAATCATGTGCACTTATGCTTCTACTCCCTCCGTCCCGAATGAACTTGTACACTTTCCGTGCTTGTCCGTCCCAAGCAAACTTGCACTCTTAAAAAAGAAAATTATAACACAATCTCTACCCTCAAAATCTCCACTCTCAATCTTCATCCTCAACCTTTGAAAAGTCAACAAAATCCCAAAATGTAATTTTTTCTTAATATGTGTGCCGACCCCTGTGCAAATTCATTTCGGACGGAGGATGCAGTACATTTTATTCAATACAATTTTTATTTGTGTTTGGCTCTTCAATTCCACAACAAATAGAAAGAAAGCAAGAAAACAGTGTAGTGAAAGAAATGCAAAAGTGGGTACAAATCAAATAGAGGGGCAAAAAAGTGAACACAACATAACAGAAATAATAGTAGTCCCATAAGAACAAAAATTATCATCCACTTGAAATTCTAGTTCTAAACTAAAGCACAATGATCCTTCCTTTTTCTACACAAGCAATAGTGATCATGCCAAAGAGTTCCGCAGTTCACTTGCAGAATGCGCAAAATGACACCTCTCCCCGAAAGTGCACAATCCCTTGGGAAACTTCTCGCACATTTTCTTCTTATAATTTCCTGCTCCGCCACCCTGGCCGAATGAACCTGTAGGTTTCTCTGCACGGCCCGTGGAAGCGCTTATGTTCATCATGAGTTGGCGCACCATACTACTGGCCTCCTTGATCTGCTCGAATGTCCCTTCAAGCTCAATATTCCTCAGGTTTGAATCTGTCTCATGATCCTTCACGGATAGCTTTACCCCAGTTTGCCTGCAAACTTGCCTTGAGTTCATGCCATTTTTCCCAATAATAGCCCCAGCAAACGACGCATCTATGCTGATCTTTGCAGTTGCTGATGCACCAAAGTTGCCCACAGGCACATGTTGGGATGACTCAAGATGTTGAGAAAACCCACCCATGGGTCTGCTGCTCATTCTTGGATCTTCGTAACTTGGATTATGAGACTTGCTAAGCTCCATCTCACTGTGGGCAAAATGGCATTTGTCACCGTATCTGCATCCTTCCGGAGTATTGATCTTGTTGCAGAGCTTTGTTTTGAGGGTTGGAACTGGGGAATCGGTGAAAGATGCACTTCTTCCAACAGGAAGAGCGTTGTTACCACCCAACTTTGCTAACTGGGCTTGTGCACTGTAGCCAGGGACATAGTGGAGAAAGTGACATGAATCACCGAAAGAACACCCTGATGTGCTGCATTTTCAGGGCAAAATATGGACATGAGAAAACAAGATGCAGAAAAACAATGTAAAGCACCTACATCTTTATGTTTAGCTCCATGAAGTGAGTAAGAAACCACGTCAAAAAAATAATGGGCTGTCTATGTATGCAAATATTATAATCAGCAGTTGTCGCTTAATCAATTAATTTATCATTGCAAACCTCCCTAGTTCTCCATGTGATGGCATGAGACATGCCCAGATACAAATGGATAAAAGGAGATACGTTTCGTGTTCTTTTCTTCTGCTTTTCCATCAGCAGGTTTGCATATGAGATGTTTAGAGGCAGGAAACAGACTTAAGCCTCAAGTTCTCAATGAAACATGTTAACATCAGAAAGCCGAACAGATTATTAATATTTCAACTCCGAATATGGAACTTGAATCTTATAGTATTAGCAGACTCTCCCGTCGCTTATTATTCACAAAAAGAACATATTTTGAGATAGAGGCTTAGTTTTATATATAACCTGAAAAACTTCGTGCATGGCTTTGATTTGCTTCCTACACCAGTTGTATACGAGTCCGTTTCTGTACCAGAAAATTAGTTTCTTTCATTCAGTTAATATTTCAATCACTTTTACATCCATGTCATAACTGTGATGCCCACGCAAATGCGTGAGATTCAGAATTTTACCAACATATTATTTTCCTCTAGATTAATAAAAGGCTTCATAAACTCATTGAACATGCAGTTTTGATGTTGAGTGAACACTGAAAGGCCAAAACATACACAAGATAAAGCACAAAACATACAATATGTGTTTATATATGTACTATTTTTCAATATATTTCAAGAAAATTCTGCATAATTCCTGAATAAACATAATTTTCGGAAGACAATTACTGAAATTCACATCTTCTCTTGTGAATTCTTTAGCAGCACTACACTCTACAATTTAACACTAAGATACACGTACGTAATCGATCAGAATAAAACTCAACAAATCAAGGTAACAATATCAAAATAAAACAACTCCAGCAAAGCGCCGCACCCAAACCCTACCGCAAGTAGAATTAATTGAAGTTGCAAAAAAAAAGATAATCAGGCCATAATTCGAAACCTGCAATCGATTAATTCGACAACTACAACACTTCAAACTGCAAAATTGAAAATTACTCACCTTCCTTCGATTTTTTGAATCCTCCATTCCTAGAGAAAGCAGCATCCGGTCTACCTCTTTTCCGCCCGAAATCCATTACAAATTCTAGATTTATTGTGTAGAACAGATAAACAAATTGCAGAGAACAAACGAGCAGCAGCAAAACCCTAGGGTTTGGGGGCGAAGAGGCGGTTCCCGGAACTGAAGCTGAGATTCGAATTCGGTTAATTGTGGGAGACCTTCTGCTTGTTCAGATTCCTTACGAAAATCGCAAGCAACAAATAATTGGGCCGGGCCCATTCTGTTGGGCTTTGGCTTACTTTCTTAACCTGGATTGGGCCAGTTCAGATTCCTTTAGAAAATCGCCAACAGTGATTGGGCCGGGCCTAAAGGCTATTGGGCTATACCCATCTCTTTTATTTGGGCTTTGCCCACATAGACCTTTATTTTTTATTTTTTCAAATGTAAAATCTTCAATTTTCTAAAATGGGTGAAACTTACATGGGACTCTCACATGGTGTGACGGGAAAGAAATGTCACTTTTTGTAGTAAAAGTATCACATTTATCTGTAAAAGTATCACTTTTATCTGTAAATCCTACTATTGTTCAAACTTGTTCGAAATATTATCGAGCTTCTAATATTATGTTTAAACTTGTTTGATTATTCTGTAAATCGAGTTAGAACGAGTTTCAATCGAGCTGAATACGAACCGAGTTCAAGTAATTTGACATTTTTACACTTATTTTAAAAAAAAATTACTTATCGAGCTCGAACTTGAATCGGGCTTTAGATTTTATCAAATATAAAAGTATGTTCGAACTGTTTGATATCCTTAATCGAGTATAATTCAAGCAAGCTTTCAACGAACGATCTCGAATCAAATATCGAGTAACTTGACTTGATTTTTAGCCTTATATGCCAGTCATATATGTGTTAGAATATTGAAGTTAAATGATAAATGTTCGCATGTGAGTTGTCCCACATTAATAAAATACTTGAAGAGAGTCTTTTATAAGTCTATGTAGCTGCTCCTCTTATCACCAATTAATTTTAGGATGGATGACATTTGGTGACTAAAACTCTCTCGATATATTGACACGCTTTACAATACGGAACCGTCCCCGACGCCCTCGACTTTAACAATATGACTATAAAATTAATATTAATATACATACAAAGTTGGGGTGGGGTTATGGGTTGACTAATGTCAAAACCTTAGTGGAATTGAGTAGATTTATGATTAAATGGACCACATAATGAATTAAATACTATCTGCAGGTGCAGACATGTTCAACCCACCAACCCTATTTATTTCTCAATCCAAATCCTAAATTTCCAACCTTGTTGTCGAAACCCAGATTTTCTGTTATTGTAATCATGACATTTAGATTGATTTTTTAATTTGTTTTTTTAAGGGTTAATTACGACAATTCCACCAAATTATCAGTTTTTTTCACATAAACTAATAAAAGCTTTTTTCTTTATACGGTTTGGTCGATAAACCACCGAACCTTATTTTTCAAAAAAGGTGATGTAAGTAATAGGGTGTGAATGTGGAGGGATTGGTCATCCGGTTGTAATATAATACTTCCTCCGTCTTTTTTTAGTTGTCATTCTAGCTTTTGATAAAAAAAATTAAGGGATTTAAAGAGTTGGCAAATCAACCATCAACTAATTGTCTTAAATCTCATTTCTATATATTGTGAACACTTTCCATAACTATAAGGTTAGTATTGTAAAAAAAAATAGTAAAAAAGCTAGAATAACAACTATTTATAAACAAAACAAATAAGCTAGAATGAAAATTATGAAAAAACGAAGATAGTATACATTAAGGATGGATCATGTTCCATTCGGATGGTGACATGCCGACCCAAATATCATTGAACCTTGTTGTCAAAACCCAGATTTTCTGCTAATGTAATCATCAGATTTAGATTGATTTTTCTTAAAAAAAAAAAAAATTTATTACACTTTTTGACCCTTTCTTTCCACTAATTAAGGTTCTTCAAATTGGAGTAGTTATATGTCTTCAACACGTTTCCATATTATGACTCTTTTGAATTTTAGTTTCTGCAGTTGGAACAAACAAATTGAATAATTCAATAAATAATCAAATCTCTAATATTCTATAAACAAAAATATAATATTGTATTTATAAAGATTGTTATTAGTGTGCGAAAAGTCTGAGGAAGCCGTGTTTAGGTAGAAACCCAAAATCAAGGTGCTTTAATTATTAAGTAAATGATAATTTTATTAAGAAAAGGTAAGGAGATGATTGATAGGGTCACAAACGATTCGAATCGAGCTGAGTTTGTAGGTCTTCATGTTTGGTTTATCTATTTTTAATCGACCTCGAGCGGAGTCGAGTCGTATTTGAGAGTTTTGATTATATTCAAGAGTGTTGTGTAGAGGTGAGCAAAATCGAACCGGGACCGAAAATTCGAACCGAACCGATTGAATCAGTTCGACTCGGTTCGGTTCGGTTCAATTCGCTTAACATCCACAAAACTGAACTATTTTTCGATTCGAAATCGAACCAACCGAATGCTTACCCCTAGTGTTATGGACCATGTTCTTGAATATTTGTGCTCGTGAAGAACTATTTTTTTTTTATACGAATATCAGATAAAAACACATTTTCCTAAATCTACATACAAATAAACGAATTTAACCAAATGATCATGATAAATAAGAGGTAATATAAGGATACTATATTAAATGTAGTATCAACATTTATTTTTATTATCGTTATTATTAGTTGGGCTACAAACAAACGTGTTCATGTGTTTTTAATGAACGAGTCAATCATATTCAAGCTCTATTCTTTTAAAACGAGCTCAAAAATTCATTCATTTATTTAAGTAAACGAGCTCCTTAACGAGTTGTTCAGTGAAAACTCTGTTCTTTTGCTCAATTTTCCAAAACATCCATATCTAATTCATCTCTTAACATCTATAATCCCATTATTATACTATCCCAACAACTAAATTTCTTTTTTCATTTATGTAGTAGTATCTTCTCAACAATAATTTAATGTAGGTCAAAATTTCAAACCTTATTTTTCCAAATTCTCTTGCCAAGGAAAGAGGAAAGAAACAATCTTCTCATTCCTCCCTTTGACTTTGATTTTTTTTTTTATTATTATTAAAAAAAAAAAATTATTCTCATTATCATCTTATGGAAAAAATCAAATAAAATATAAAAGTCATAGATCTATCTAAAAAAAGGTTGGAGCATGTCAATCAAGAAGCATCCATATCTTTTAAAATTCCAAAATATTTATGTAATGATTATAAGTGAAGAATAATATTGTAATGATGGCCATAATGAGTACACTACCTACTGCCACACAAAAATCTTTTCAAGATTCTTCTTCTGTTTGTCCTTATACCAGAATGAAAATTATTTATTTCAGACTGCATTTGGATTTTGAAGATCTAAATGTAGATCATGTTTGTTTACATTCTCAAATGCATTTTTTCTTTTTTCTTTTTACTTTTTATCAGAGACGAAGCCAGAATTTTGTAATGAGACGGACGAAACAATTCTTTGAAATATATATAAATATTTTCGAGAATTTGTTGGGACAAAATTATTTTTTTCAACTGTAATTACACTGTATATGTATACATACAGTATATCGGTCGAAAAATTTGAGGGTGACGGCGGCCTTGTCTCCCTCCGTCATGAATGAACTTGCAATCCTGGGGATGCACAACGTTAGAAATACTAAAAATTGAAGTTGAAAACATAAGCAAACATTCCTTAAGGATTTGAAATAAATGAATTTCAAGCTCACTCAAAATGAAGTGGATTTTAAATCACAGCCGCTGTTAACAATTTCTTCATCTAAAAACCTATATAGTTGTCGTATTCTTCTCTCATCTTCCTTCATGGGAGGATGGGAGGAAGTTTCATCTTTAATTTTTGTTTTATTTTTTACCTTTTCAATCTCCAAAATAATGGAAGATTCACTATGCCTCTCCGCTAGGGTTTTTAACGTGAGATTCGCCACGTCTTTGTATGTCTTTTTTCGGCCTTTTCTGATCTTTCTCCACCAGTTTTTTGCTTCGATCATCAAGTTCACTTCTGCCTAGGTCCGCCATCCATATCCTTTGCTCGTCGTACATGCAGCGGGCTAGGGGCCAAGAACATATCTTAGTTCTACTGGTCTTTTCGCGGGTAATATTTAACATTTATTTGATACTATCTGGTTTTTTTTTAGCATAGAGTATATGTCTGAGCCAACTTGTTGGCACATAACTTGCTCGTTTTTTTCTTTTTCTTTAGGTGATCTAATTGTTTGGCTAGCTCCTGATTTTTTTGATTGTATTAAGAATCTTGTACTAGACGATCTACATTAATTAGTATGAGCCTCAATTTAAAAAAAAAAAATTATATATAAACGAATAGTTATTTGAAATCCACCAAAATTCAAGCAATTTCACTAAATTTGCTACTATCAATTTCAAATATATTCTCAAAATCTTCCATCTAAAATACACAATCTTAAAAAATTTCTTTAACAATTGAGAATCGGGGGTAGAAATCTCTTTCATAGTAAAAAAATTCAAAAATTATGTTTTACTCAATATTCATAGTCTTTGGCCACCTATATTTTTTTCCGACTCCTCACTGCTTAACTCTGATTATATCATATAAACTTCGTCTAACTAGGTTCAAAGTAGGTGCTAGTTTAACCCTAATTCATCACTTTACGACTGTCGTCTAATATTTTTTAGAACATTACTAAAAAAGTACGACTCCGACAATATTGATTGTAAATGAAACTTTAGTACTTATAATGGGAATAATTTAACTCAAACATGAAACACCCAAATTGAAAATGGCACTACTATTATAATATTAATCAACTTTCTAGAATAAAACAAAATCCAAAATCCATTATCTTCATTCTTAAGTTTCTAATATGATACAACGTGATTACGTATGCATGGGTAGGATCAATAATCTCAACCTTATCTTGAAGAAAGAGCTGTCATAGACTTTTCATTTCACCAAAAAGTGATTGTTTAAAAAGTGATTTTTTTATCACTAATTAGTATAAAGTCTCTTGCAGATAATACAATCTTCTCTTTGCTTATTGGCTTAGCTTTTTGTAAGAATTGGGTTCCACATAATCCTTGACTTGTGAACAATATATACGTCCTCATTTTTGGACTAACATCTCATATTTGGCATTTGGGCATTTGGGGATAATTGTGCTGGGATGTAGTGAAATTTATCCCGTTGACTGTGTCACGTTTTGGGATGGTACATCCACTTAAATAGTGAAAATATATTTTTGTTTAAAAGGATGTGTAGGGTAAGATGTATACTGTAGATGTCACATCAGTAGGTTTTAAGGTGGTTGATAGTATTAAAAGATTATGATAGATGATGTGAGTAATGATTGGTTGATTGAAAAATGTGATAACTTTATATGATGGGATGTGGGTGGATGAGCCACATCCACCTAAAGTGAAATTGTTTACGGATGAGTCCATCCCTCTCCAATAATCCCCTTATGGATTGCACTTGTAATAATGGTACCCTAGTAAGTTTCTACCATAGAATTATAATAGCCAAATATTCCTTTCGTCCCGGCCTAATTTGCCTACCTTAGTCAGGCACGGAGGTTAAGAAAAAAATAGATTTTGTGAAATTTTCACTTTTTCAATGTGGAGATTGAATGTGAAGATTTTGAGGGTGGAGATTGTGAGAGAAATTTGTCATTTATGGGCTGATAAATTAGATTGGGACAAACCGAAAAGAAAAGTAGGATTAGAGCGGGACGGAGGGAGTATAAAGCAATATTTGGTGATTGATTTTCGTTTTGTTTTTCTCTTTGTTTTTTCTTATGGGAGTTTTCGTCTTCCTTCAATAAGTAGGAGTTTTAGTCCCTGAAATAGTGAAAGATCAGTTATTTATAGTGTTTATTTCGATGATTCAGCTGTCATTGAGCATTTCAACATTAATTTGTTCATTTCTTGGGGCTTTCATCGGAAGATTGGTGACAAATTCGAGATCAAGTATTTTAGTACCCAATTCGTCCAATGCAATAGCGATTTGTTTCATTTACTAGATTTCGCTTTTAGTACGCAATTCATTCGTTCGTGAATGTGCTACATTGAACGTGGTACATGCCACTATATCCCAATCCAATCAAATAAAAAAACGAGATTGAGGAATTAAAGGTGCTCAAAATAAGTGGACATTCCTCATTTTGGGTCTAAAAGCACAGATGACACAACTATAAATATAATGATGTGGTCTCACAAAGTAAATAAAGATAAGGGTAAGACTGTCACATTCAAAATCTTTGAATGGGATCACAAGAATGTCCATCTTGATTTGATTCTTGTCTTTCCATTGGTCATGTCAAGCCAGGTAGTGAGTGCTACATGATAATTCTTTTCCTTTTTCTGCCTAAATCTTTTGTCTATACTTGCATAGAATTTAAGGCATGTAAGGTAAGTAGGGGTGTTTGTGAATACAATGTACGCGATGTTTGGATAAGGATTGATACATCTATACGTAAATCAGGTGTTTGTATATAAAATTATAACGGAATGTCACGAAAACGTATGTTTGCGTTGAAGTATGGTAGAACATATATATATGATGTTTTATGTTATTATATTATGAGAAGTTATTGGTAATGATTAAAGGATTGTTGGAACTAATGACTTTATATTATTTTATTGTAAAAATAATATAGGTAATAAATAATTGATTAAGCGATGATTGAAAATGTAGTTGGAATTCTTAAAAGAGGATAAGATTTTGGATGGAGATGTGCAACATGCGAATGGACACATTTCTGCACATCCTGAAGGCTTAAAATCAACTTCAAGATCTTTGGGCAAGAGAGGAGGTTTGCCATGGTTCCTTTATTCAATGTTAGTATTGCATCATAATCCCATGTGGGACAATTTCCATGGGCTTAGCAGCCACTAGGTCTTCCTTGAGCTTACCAGTCACCAAGAGCCTCCTCTCTAGCTTCTTAGGTGCTGTATTGATGCCTCATGCATTATGCACCCATCCTTAGAGGGTTTCCTCGGGCTTACTAGTCAATAAGAGCCCTCCTCTCTAGCTTCTCAGAGGCTAGATTGATGTCTCCCGCACATCCACCACCCTTAGAGGAGTCTTGATCAGGGGCTAGATCGACGCCCCCCTGTAGATCATGTACCCACCTTTGGAGACCCCCACACCCTGCCATTGATACTAATATGATGCAACGTGGACTTGAGAGTGGTGAGCTAGATGTTGGAATTATATGTTCACCCAACAATGGCTTATAAGATTTCACTAGTGTATTACAACTCTCAAAAGATTCCAAATAAAAATTATGAGATTCGATGTATGAACTGCAAAAAAGATTTTGATCACCCCTATTTGAACAACAAAGGAACAATTAACAAGGATTCTGGACAACCAATGTACGAACAACACATGAATAGTCACCAATGATTCTTGACACCGATGTTCAAACAACATAGAAACCACTTCTAAAATTCTGGACAGATAATGTTTGAACAACATTGGAACAACTCCGAGATTCTTGACAGTTGATATCTGAAACAAATGTTAATAAAGTCGAGTCGAGATTAGACCTCTTTCCGTAAAACGAATACGTCCCAGCTAGTGATCATTGTTTGATGTAACGTTCCCAAAGAAAAAACAACTTCCATCTTCTGGATAGTACACCACAAATCCAGAAGCATCAACGAACTAGAATGTGTGATAAGAACTGGACAAAGTTCTATAAGCCAAAATCAAGAATTCTCGAAAATGCAATGAGATGCAGATTTTTCATGTGCATCAAGTGTTCCACGCAGGAAAACAAGACCCATATATATAGACACTATCTCACTCAATTGGAGATTCATGACACTTATTAATGGGTCTTTAAGACATTCAAAAGTGTCATTTAAGGCATTCGAATGAGGCTAGTAACCTCCAAGTGTTACACCATCTTAAATAATATAGGTAAAACACCCCCATTTAATTCGGGCATTACACCATCATAGTGTCCCATTAATAGCAGAAGTTACAACTCATGTCCCTTAACAATTCAAACATGAACTTTTAGGTCACAAAATATGGCCCATGCACTTACCCTATCCCCAGCCTTGGTCGAGGCCGAGCCGAGCCCAGCACGCTTGTGCGTAACTTGTGCTCACTTGCTCACCCACAGGTGTTAGGCATTCACTACACCTCTATTGTGCTATATCATTTAAGCTAGACTAACATTATGGTTTTATCGATGTAAGATATACTTTACTATCTCCCACAATTTCATACACATGCATTAGCCAGTGGTCGACATCTTCGTGAATTAATTTCTCACTCTCCAAAATTCAATTTTCAGAAATCCGACACACTATGATCACCTACTCAAAACGTAGATCATACACAACTCAATCACACTAGAATTGAATATTTTGTCACTTCACAATTGGTCAAAGTTGAGTACTCACATCTTTCCTTAGATCAATTTCCAACACTAACTTCACCTCAAAACCAACACTAACTTCACCTCAAAACCATGCCCAAAGAGACTTGCTATGACCCCTTTACCCAAGGCAAATATTGTATTATAATCCTATGCGGAACAATTTTCTTGGACTAACCAAACGCCAGCCACCAGATTCTCCTTGAGCCTCCTTTCTAACTTCCCAGGAACTGAATCTAACTTCCCAAGAACTGAATCAGTGTCCCTTTATCATCCATTCACTCTTAAAAACTCGTAAACTAAAGAGTTAGATCGATACTCGTACATAACATATTCCCCTTAAAAGGAACGAAGAAGAAGAACAAAATTTAGATAAGTTGTTACAAACTTACAAGGAACCAAAGCGCCTTATTTTGATTGCAATCATAGGTCTTTGTCTTGAAATTATTTAAATATAATACTTCATCCATTTATTTTAAAGACTTATTTACAATGACATAATTTTCTTTTCTTTCGTCAATTTAATAAATGTATAATTCTCCATAAATTATAGATTTTCATTCAAAATTTTCTTAGTTCATTTATACAACTTTATTAAATACATATAGTTTATTTACAGAAAAAAAAAAAATAGCCATTAATAAAATAAGACCATGACTTTCAACACAATTATCTTATTTTGGTCACAAAAAATTGTAAAATAAGACTTAAAATTTTCAGAAACAAAAACCCTTATATATATACTACCTGATCCATCCCACCTCATCTTGCACACTTTCTGTTTTCGTCCATCCCAAGCGAACTTACACACCCCTTAAAAAGAAAAATTATAACACAATCTCCACCATCAATCTCCACCCTCAATCCACCTTTAAAAAGTCAACAAACACTTAAAAAACAACTTTTCTTAATACTTGTGTCAACCTCCCTTGTGCAAGATAAGTCGGGACGGAGGTAGTAATATATATATATATATATATATATATACATATATATAAATATATATATATATATATATATATATAAGTCGCTAGGCGCTAATTAGGCGGTGGGCTGAGGTCTAGCGACTAGTCGGAGTCTGGACGGGACTAATCGGGGCACAAATATAGTTAGGCGGGGAGGAATCGGGAAGCTAGTTAGGCGATGGACTAGGGCCTAGCGACTAGTTGGAGTCTGGACAGGACTAATCGGGACATATGTATTTAGGTGGAGAGGAATCGGAAAATAAACGTAGACGCCTAATAGAATTCTAATGCTTAAATGGAGATTAATCAGAATTAGTCGGGAGTTTTTATAACATATATGTGTATGTATACTTTTTGAATAGAAACAAAGCCTTATTGTTTCTTGTTAATTAATATGATGGAGATGGTTGGGCAATAAATAAAATAGACGTAGACATACAATAAAACAAGAAAACGTAGCACAAATCATTGGGTGCCATATAATATTGGCAGTTGAAGTTTCTAGTTAATTAGCTGATTCGGTCATCTCAAACTGCCCCTTTTCAGTTTTCACAATTTTTTATTATCCATAATTCCCAATCAACATTATGCCAATGCCTCCATCACCCCTTGGTCGGTTACTTATTTAAATCAACCAAATTGTATCATCGATCGTAAAGATTCCCGACTAATTCTGATTAATGCGTTAGATTCTCATCGACCGTGTACGTTTATTACTCAACGTCTTCACGCTTAATCATACCTACACTACAAGAAAAAGTCAAATTAGAGACAAAAAAATTCATCTCTAGTTACTCCCTCCGTCCCGGTTAAAGCTTCCACTTTGACCGGAGACGAATGTTAAGAAAAAACAGTTATTTGACTTTTTCAAAAATGGAGATTGAGTGATTGAGATTTTGAGGGTGAAGATTGAGAGATTAGTTTCATTTTTTGGGGTGGCAACTTTAGTTGGGACGGACCGGAAAGACAAGTAGGCAGCTTTAAGCGAGACGGAGGGAGTATATGATATCGGTTTCTAAACTAAAGTAGTAACGGATTAGAAACGAAATAGTTAGTCTCTATAATGTTGGTCTCTAAAATTTAGAGACTGATTATATTCCGTCTCTAAATATAGTGACAGAATTTTCCTCTCTATTATGAAATTAGAGACCAAATTACCTACCGAATATGGACAAAATTATGTCCGTTCCTAATATTTTGTTGCTAATTCGTCACTAGTCGGATACTAATGATTTTATGCCACTTTTCATCACTGTTCTATTTCTATTCTGTTTTTATTTTGTGACCGATATTATCCGTTACTAATTTCCGTCTCTAATATGTATTTCTTTTGTAGTGCTATGCCCGGATTAGCCCACGCAGATCCCGATTAATCGTTTAACTAACGTCTAACGACTCTTACAATAATGATTGTATCTTTACATTTTTTTAATTCAATTTTTTTTTTCCTTCAATGAATTACATTATCCAGCAACATCTGCTTTTGGGCTTTGTACACGTTCGAATTTTTGTTTGTTTCTGAGACTTGTTTGTTAAATAAAAGATTAGTTATCTTAAGATAAAATTAAGATTTTTAGTGGCATATTACTGCCTCATCCCTTAATTGGTCCCGGATCCTCTATTCTTTTTTATATCGTGTATTATCCGTGTTCGCTTTAAAAATTAACTTATTTTATTTATTTGTATTATTATGTGAGCTTAGAGTTTTTTTTAGTGAGGGAGGGAGAGCGGGTTCATGATTTAAGTTTAGAGTTTGTGATTTACGATCAGTTTCTTAATTTAGGGCATAGACACTAGTTTTTTAGGATTATGATATATTAATTATTCAAAATTCAAGATTTCATGGTTTAGGTTTAAGAATTAGGATATAGGATTTATATTTTAGAGAATAGGGTATTTATTTTTAGTCTTGCATAATTTATGATTTATGGTTTATAGATTTACAGTTCGTGCATTCATAATTTATGAGTTCACGGTTTTTGTTTTTAAAGATAACTGAAACAGATCTCTATTCAAAATGAAAACTGAAACTGCCCCTTATATGAAGAGGACAAAAAAACAAAACTAATAAACTTCTACTTGAGGAGGACAAAAATCTCCTACAAAAGGATATGATACAATGAAATGGAACGAAAACATGGCATAACGAATTTTTAACAAGTGGATCTATCTAAAAATGAAAGAAAAAAATAGATTTAAAGAACATAAAATAAAAATAACTTCTCCTTCTCCACAAGCTCATTGATCCACTGCCTCCGTCGTCGCTAGCATTGTCACCGTTGTCCGGCAATCGATGGGGAGGGGTGGGGGAAGATGAGGAAAGTGGTGGAGGAGGGGTAAGCTGGTTAATGTTCCATTTTGTAAGAAACAAGTCAGTTATAATAATTTATTGTTTATCCTTTTCAATAATAAAAGTCATATTTGATAAATGCATAACTTTTCATTTTTTATCAATTACACGAATATATAACCTTCTAAAAAACATGAATTATCACTTGTACTACTTCATTTAGTTTTGTTAATTTGCTTAGTAAACCACACTAACTTTTTTAATTAATATATATATATATATATATATATATATATATATTTAGACTAATAAAACATTGACTTTTAAGAACATACTATTTTTGTGGGACAAATGTTTTTAGAACATACTCCCTCCGTCCCGAATGAACTTGCACTGATCATTCGGTACACATATTAAAAAAAGGTATTTTTTTATAAATGTTGATTTAGTCAAATCTGTTTTTACCTTTATGTGATGACAAATTTGTAATTATGTGATTAATGTGTGGTAGAGATGTAAAATTTTATTTCCTGAAATGGAAAGTGTCGGGAAGTATGCAAGTATTCAGGATGGAGGAAATATCTTTTTTCTGGACGAATGAAGTATACTTTTTCCTTTGAAATTGCCCCAAGTCTTTAACATATACTCCCTCCGTCCCGAGATAATTTGCACATTCCTTCCGATACGTGGAATAAGAAAGAGTTATTTATTTTTTTTAGTTGACTTTTTCGAAGGTCGAAATTGATGATAGAAATTGTAAATGAAATTTCTTTTTTAAGGGTGTGCAAATTATCTTGGGACACCCCGAAAAATGTATAAATTATCTCGGAACGGAGGGAATACGAATATGATTCAAGAAAATCAAATCATAACCCATCAAATATTAGTATTAACAAAAATGACAATACCTCTCGATATATATATATTTTGGGGAAATATATTTGTCGACATTAACATATAGATTATAGACACGCATGGACATGTATGTATAAGCAATGTGATCAATTTTTTGACACGCACAAATTATGCAAGAAATTTAATGAAAATGGACGTAACTAATATTTTGGTATTATATGCTACAAGTTGAAAGTGATTATTTTAGGAGTTACGTGATACGTGGAACTTCAATAATTGGAAGAAACCAAAATCATGTATATGACTCACATATTTAGCAACTCAAACTTGCTAATAAATACTCCCTCCGTCCCGGTTAAAGCTTCCACTTTGACCGGGCATGCACGCATGTTAAGAAAAAATAGTTATTTGATTTTTTTAAAGGTGAAGGTTGAGTGGTTGAGATTTTGAGGGTGAGGATTGTGGATTAGTTTCCTTTTTTGGGATGACAACTTTAGTTGGGACAGACCGAAAAGGCTTTTTTAAAGGTGAAGATTGACGGACCGAAAAGGCAAGTAGGCAGCTTTAAGTAGGACGGAGGGAGTACTACTCTCCTCGTCCCACCTTATGTACCACTTGTATAGACGTTGGTAAGTTAAGGACTATTTTAACATGTACCGCTTGATGAATGTTATATTACGAATTTTCTAATTATTGAGTTAGTAAATATAATATTCTTTAAATTTAATTTTGTTTTTCTTTTATTCAGTGTTTGAATCTAAATTCGTACCTGAGAGCTCTTGAATCAAAGTCCAAACTTTAATCACTAGATCAAGTCAACAACTTTTAAATTTAATTATAATTTATACATTATTTAGATAATTAACTATAGTCGATAGTAAAAGATAATTGTATGCAATTTATTTATCCACATTAAAAAGAATTATGTTAACTAATTCAGATATTTTTTAGGGTAACTAACTCAGATATTGATTAAATTATTCAAACACAAATTCTCGTATACATAGGTGTACGGATTTTAGATAAGGACAGTTCGGGTTGCTGAAATATGTAGTTTTTCATAAAAATATATCACTATTTTATAGTGAAATGTGTACTTGTTTCAAACAAATGTATTATCTTTCAGCATATATATTTCTTTATAATAAGTATATGTAGTCTGATACATTTTTCTGAATAAGTAATACATTTTACTTTAAACACTAACGAATTTGATCTTGAACACTACAAATAATTGTGCTACATGCGCTACCGCTCAACTTTTCATTCTTTCAATCCTTTTTTTTTTCTTTATTTCCTTCCACAAAGCAATCTGTTTCATTCTTTATTTTTTCTTAATTCATAGTTCACAGGTTCATGATTCAGGTTCAAATTTACCGCCTAGGGTTTAAACTTTGTTATTAGGCTATAGTTCTATTCCATGCTTCATGAATTCATGATTCATGAATTCACGGTTCATGATTCTCGTTTTATGTTTCAGATGTTAAAAGAAAAATTAAAAAAAAAAAAGAAAAAAAAAAAGAAAAAATGAAGAATGAAATAGGTTGTTTGTAGTGCATGTAACGCTCAAGATCAGTACTCTAATTAAATACTAACACATTCATATAAAAAAAATGCTCGCAACTCAGTTTCTCCCCCAACCTAAATCGTACATATCTTAAATCCGTGCAACTAATGTACGAACCGCTCTTATTCAAATTGTCCTTGGATTCTTGGAGATCACACTCCCAATTTTGTGATCATTAATGGCAAGGTGAATAGATCCCCTACCCTTCATGTGAGGTGAATTTAATCAAGGCTTCATTTTTATGGTCATCACAAAATCCCAGTACCAAATTACACCCTTCAATGCACCATCACTTTCTTGTGTATATAGAAAATGATATTGACAAGATATATGCATTAATTATATGTTTACTGAAATACTACCTCCGTCCCGACTTAATTTGTCTACTCTGATCAGACACGAAGATTAAGAAAAAATAGATTTTGTGGAATCTTTGATTTTGTCAAAGGTGGAGATTGAAGGTGGAGATTTTGAGGGTAAAGATTGTGAGAGAAATTTCCTTTTTTGGACTGACAAAGTTATTTGGGACAAACCGAAAAGATAAGTAGGCAAATTAAGTCGGGACGGAGGAAGTACTATAGAGAAAATATGAAGTTTAGACATAGAGTGGAGATGTTAGAGGTATTGATTGAAAAAGTATTAAGATATTAATTAGAAGAGTTCATACATGAGTTGTTCTACATTGATAAAATTAAAGAAGAGAGACCATCTTATAAGTCTAGTAAGTTACTCTTCATATCGATTGATTTTAGGATGAAAGTTCACTTGATGGCTCAGGGTCTCTCCGTATATTAGCACTTTAATGTGTGGGACCGTGTCAGAGCGGGTCTCATGCTTGAGCCTGTATGGGTGATCATGTTCGTATTATATTGGATTGAGAAGGACTCACATGTGAGGGGAGTGTGTTGAGATATTGATTGGTAAAAGAGTTCACATGTGAGTTGTCTCGCATTGATAAAATTGAAGAAGAGAGACCACCTTATAAGTCTAGTGAGTCACTCTTCTTATCGCTAATTGATTTTAGAATAGAATTCATTTGATGGCTAAGGATCTCTCCTTGTATTGACACATTTCAATGTGTGCGACCGTGTCAAACGCCCCACACATGTAATTGAAGATACTCAGACACACTTCAATGTGTATGAGACCTTGAAAACCAAAGTATACACAAAGTAAAGCATCATTAAACATATTAAAGGAAAGAATAGGGAAAATGCCAAATATTAAATTTCTATTGCAAAAATCTCTAACTAACTCTAACTAGTCTACGCCTAAGCGCTGAACTTTCGGTGGTCGCCTATATTTTTCATGTTTCCTCTCTGTCACGGATATGCTCCACTTTGTGCCGCTTAGACCCCGACTAAATATTAGACTCTTGTCTGCCGATTGATTATGGCTAGCACTTTTACAACCTTATTCAAGTAAAGAGACCAAAGGATAAGAGATACAACTTTTCCAAAAAGAGTTTTAGCCAAGCAAACGTGTTTAATCGATGCTTTACTGTCGGATATACTGACAACTTAGTGGATGTAATATCTTGTGCTACTTCACAATGGTGTATATCGAGTCAACAGTATTTACATAATAGGCCTCTTACGCCTTCCGTTCTTAAGGTGGTGTCCATTTCAGGCTATAGACAATCTTGGATTTATAAGTGCTTCATTGAGGCGTCATTCCTCACATTCATATAGATGGTCTCCTATCAAGAGTACCCTGCAATACTTTCTCACATTTTGGATTGGAAACCATTAAAAGTCATGTAAACTTAACCTTACCACACTTGCAGGTTACAACACTCGATTTTCTCTAGGCAATTGTTTTAAAATAAGGTCCAAGTGAGTTGTTGAACTTTCGTAACTTAGTTGTCTCATTGAACCAAGTTCCTGGGATCTCCAGTCATCATGGTTAATTTATCCCTATGATTATTCTTTTTTTCTGTGGATTTTTAGACTTACTCATCTAGACATGCAGTTTGAATGACCTCTCAAACTCTTAGTTTGTGGTACCATTCCACACGTGAAATTCCTCCATTCGAGGTCTACTGTCAACTTTCTTCATGCATTTCACCACTTAAGGTATATGCATCACAAGTTTACATTAACATAGAACCTCCTCTAAGAAACTAGAAGCCGTTGGCTTCTTCACAAGTGAACCATTGTTTCTATGTTGAAACATGTTATAAACTCATAACTCACACTTTTCATGTTAATAATATCCATGTGTGTGGATTAGCCTTTAGGAATCACCTAAGCTATTCACCCTCAAAATTCATCACTCTAGTGAAAATCTAAGATCCCCACGAAAATGAGACACGACCTTAGTCCACATTACCGATGTGTTTCTTCAACTATGGCAAGATTAGTGCAACACATTGATCATGTTTCAATATGCTCCCTTCTTTCAGAATAAAGCCAATATAACCATATATGTTGATAATGTTATCACAGTGCAACCTTAAGAAATATATTAGTAATCATTAAACTGTGATAATTACGATATGTGAACTGTGACAATGTTATCATAGTGCAACCTTAGGGTTTGTTCGTTTATGAATTTGACCATCTGAAAGGAAGAAGGTTCAATTCAAACTTGCATTTGGGTTGAGACTTAAAATTACGATCCTTTAATCCACTTATAAATCCAAGCCTATTAACTCTCTACTTTTTCTTTCTCTCATCATTTTCAGCATAATAATTGCATTTTTTTTTTATAATATCATGCTATATTTCATCTTAAAATAAATACAAAATTACTAAGATTATTTAAATTCACACATCTTAAAATTTACTCGTCCAAATTTATTATGTCCCACTTAATCCACAAACAAACATACCCTTAACTAATCAACATTCTAATTTGAAAATTAGAACAAAAAAGCATCTAGAAAAATGAAAAAAGTTTAAAGAAAGAGGCAATGATGTCACGTGAGGGAGTCACGTGGAGAGCAATGAAAATCAATAATGGGGAATGTACTTAGGTGGTGTGTTGTAATAATTGGTGGTGATAAATAGGGCACCTCTCTTTAGCAGACACATCCATAAATATACCACCTTTGTCCCCCCTAAAAACTCGTACTCCCCCATCCGAATGAATTTACACATTTTTTATTTCGAGTCGTCTCAAATAATTTGCACACGTTCTTAATAAAAAATAAAAAATCTCACAAATTTCACTTCACAATACACTTTATTTACCAAATAAAGCAAACAAATAGATTTAAAAAGTTAACATAACTCAAAAAACAAGAGTTTGTTTGCTTAAGGTTTGACTCAGTAGATTTAGGAGACCAAATTTCAATAAAGCACACTTATTAACTTCCTCAGTTAGATTTGGTTCAACACTCTCCAGCTTTAAGCAAACACACCCCAACTTTTTTTTAATATGTGTATCCACATGTCAGTGCAAGTTCATTCGGAACGGAGAAAATAATAATAAAAAAAAATGAAATATCCATCACCGCACGCGAGAAATTCTGTGTTACCCGAGTAGGGCTGACTGAGTAGTTTGACCATCCATCTAAAAAGCATATAAAAATAAAAAAATATTAATTATTAATTTTAGTTTACTTTTTAAATAAATGATTAATCCCAACTAGATAATAATCACCTAGTCGAGTACTATCCGACTAATACTCGACCGGATAGCATGGACTCAGCCACCGCACGCCTTGGCATGTCAATCAATGCTTTTTGAATGAAAATAATAAATTAGGGACAATAGACTGACAGTCTTACCCTAAACCATGCCTTCAACCCCGGGACATCCCAACATACTTCCACCTATCATGCCCATTCACCATTCTTCAATTATTTTATTATTATTTTTAATTTTTATTATGATTATGTTATAAATATATTTAACACAATCATTATCAATTTCTCCTGAATGTAATAAAAAAATTTCATGGCATGAGTAGTACAATAAAATATAATTAATCTACTATACTTGTAGTTGCAGTCCAATTAATTATTTTGCAAAAATTCAGTCAAGGACTCAAGTGTCACAATAATTGTACCTAGCACACATATATATATCAATATATATATATATATACACACACAAATAATGATTGTTAGAAAAAACAAAATTGCAAATAATGATTGTTAGCGACTCTTTTACCATTTTGGGCAGAGATGCCAAAATAGATTACGCTCGATCCTGAAAATATAAGGGTTGGATTTGAATTTTACGGGCCTTTATAGCTTAAGGACTTTTGGTTCGATTCTTTTCGACACTCAAGCTTAATAGAACTTTGACCAAGTTAGGATAGGGTCGGTACTGAGAACACTCATTCATATGTTTTATACTCCATCCGTCCCTAATGAACTTGCACAGGGGGATTGGCAACATATTAAGAAAAATTTGTTTTTTGCGATTTTGTTGACTTTTCAAAGGTTAATTGAGGGTGGAAATTGTGTTATAACTTTCCCTTTTAAGGGTGTTCAAGTTTGATTGGGACGGACGAAAACAAAAAGTGTGCAATTTCATTCGGGGACAGAGAGAGTAAAAATATGAGTTAATTGCAGCAACCCCACCAAACTACCAGCGTTTTTGCACATAAACCATAATTTTTTTCAGTGGCATCCATACATATAAATTATACGGGTTTGACAAACCACCAACCTTATTTTCCGGTTAAAAAATAACCATTAAACTTATTTTACGATCATTTTAGCAAACAAAATAAATAAGTTAGGATGTCAACTAAAAAAATGGAGGTAGTATTAAATAAGAATACAACAAGATTTCAATACATAAATTTCTTAATTTATTAATAATAATTTGCATTTTAAAAAGACACGACATGTCCGAGTTCATATGTACGGTTCTAATTAAACGTAAGTAAGCCATGCAATAAAAGACAGCTGTCTTAAAAAAATTAGTTAATTTTACTAAAAGGGTCAACAACAATTTTAGGTTTGAGTCTTGAGATGGAATTTCTAAAATTGACTTTAAAAAATGCCACAATTTTATTCTAATTATTTTATAATGCAAATGTATTTTTTTACCACACAAAAAATATTGACAACGTCGCATGTGCATCAGTTGCACGTAGGGGTGAGAATTTGGCTTAGGGTTTCGGAAATTCAACCCGACTTGCGCGGATTTTACCAGATACGGTCGAGTTTTTTTAGTGCATCGAGTATCGGGTTAAGGTCGGGTTGGGGTTTGGTAGGATCGGGTTTTTATGGGGTCGGATTTTTTCGGGTACCCTATCTTAACAAAATTAATCATAAGTCTACACCTCCTTCAACAACCTTAAAGAAACAAAAGATGATTCAATCATAAAAATCAACTTTTAAAAAAAAAAAAAAAAATCCGACCCGACTCCGATGGGTACCCGCAAAATCGGGTTGGAAAATCGGGCTCTTTTATCGGGTACCCAACACCCGTAAAACCCGACCAGATCCCACCCCTAGTTGCACAGTGCAATTTAGGGTGGACATGATTTACGTTTCACATATTTTGGATAAAGGTATTATAATAAATTTACTAATTCGTCGTACTTTTAATCATGATACATTTACTCAAATTATGTGATATTTTTATGTACAACTTAAATTACATTAAATCTAGTATACGTGCAACTGGTACACAAGAAACGGACGACAAAATATTAAGAAGAACAAACTGGAAATATAATCTTTTTGCGGTCAACAACCATATTGTCAATCATCGTTATCAGAGGAAAAGTGAAAGAAAACAAAAGCAAAACTATTGGATTAATAGGAACTCTCCTATGAGTGACTGACTTTTTGCACCACCAAAAGAGAATACTTCAAATATGATGGAATACAAAACACTATCTATGTGCATCATGGGTGTGTATGGTGGAGAAAGGAAAAAAATTATCGGTCGTAAAAGTAGCTAGACGCTAGTCAGACAGTGGATCGAGGTCTAGCAACTAGTGAAATTTAAGTCGGGTTGATCGTGGTATAGACGGTGATGAAACAGGAAAAATAAATATGAACGATCAAGGAGAACCTAACGCCTAGGTAGTGATTAGTCGGAGTTAGTTCAGATTTTTTTGCAATATAGATTTTAATACGAAGTACTACCTCTATTTTTTAGTTGGTGATTAGTTAAATATAAGAAAATTAAGAAGTATATAAAATAAAATTGATAAATAAGTCCTCTATTATTTTTTTTTTCTCCCGTTAAATTCGTAAAATTACATCATCTCCTTTATATTATCTTTCTTCCCAATGATTAAGAAAAAATGTTGGGCCGAAATTTAATATTATCTCAGTTCCTTTAGATATATTTTTAGCTTTTGTGTTTGATTTATAAATAGTTATTCTTTTAGTTTTTTTTTACATTTTTTGCAATAATATCCCTATAATTATACCTTAAAAATTTCTAATTATCTAACTTACCATATTTATATAATCTAATTGAGGACTTATTTGTTCATTTTTCATACCCCTTGCTCCATCTGTCCCAGCTAACTTATCACATTTTTCATTTCGGTTCGTTCCACGTAACTTTTCACACCCTCAAAATCTCCACACTTAAAAAAGTCAATGAAAAAACAAAATACTCCCTCCGTCCCACTTAAATTTGGGTACTTTCCTTTTCGATCCATCCCATTTAATTTTGCACATCCTTAACAGGTAAATTTCTTTCACAATCTTCATCCTCAATCTCCACCTTTGAAAAAGTAAAAGATTCCCCAATTACTTTTTCTTAACATCCATGTCCGATCAACCGTGCAAAATTAGTTGGAACGGAAGAAATACATTATTTCTTAATATCCGTGCTCGATCAACTGTGACAAGTTAGCTGAGACGGAAGGAGAAGAACGTCTAAAAAAACGGAGGTGAAATGAAATAGTTGAAAAACCAAACAAATAATAGAAAAAACTCATAAATAACTGTATTTCTTACACAAATTTCCAAACAAATGAAGGAAAAAAAGGAATATTGCCACTAATATAAGCACTATTTTTCCTTTGAATTTTCTCCAAAACTAATAATTTCTGTCCTGTATTCTCCCACAAAACCCAACACTGATTGAGCTGCAAAAATTGCTCAATTTCAAGAATTCAGTCAACATCAAACAAAATCTCACTCCAAACATAGCCAACAAAAAGAAAGTTATCTATATTTACAAGTAATCTGCAGGACCACAACCTTTCTACATACTTCAATTTACGGGTCGAGTAGTGCCTGACTAGATGATTCAATTTACGATCCTGCAGGCTGATTAGGATTGGTTGGTGTTTGCGCAAAAGGGTAAAATCTTGGCCGTGTTAGAGGAAAAGGTGCGGCTTTCGGAATCGAATCCGCCGTGGAGGTTGCAGCCACCGTCATGGCGGAGGGAGCAGCGGTGGCGACGCGTTCACACGACGGACACATCGTCAACGTCGTCGCCGGAAGCTGCATGTAGTAGGGATTTGAAGTTTTTAGTGCTCTTAGTTCTTGCACTTCTTTATGCAGCCTCCTGTTTTCTTCAGTTAGCGTTTCGCAACACTTTTTTAAGTACTCGCAATCCACCTCGGTTTGCTTCAACTTCGTCCTGCACATAATTACACACTTTAGTGTGTGTTCCGATCACTCAATTTATATAGATAGTCTACAGAGACAGAGCCAAGGAGAGACTGGCGGCGACCACGCACCTCAAATTTTTCGATTGAACTACTGTATATATACATATACAGTATAATTGTAGTTAAAAGACGAATTTCGCCAGCCAAAATTTCAAGAACTTTGATAAATATCTCAAAGATATAATTTCGCCTCCCTCAAGGAGGGACTGGCGGCGACGCCTCCCTCAAATTTTTCGATTGGACTACTATATATATATATACAGTGTAATTGTAGTTAAAAACGAATTTCGCAGCCCAAAATTTGAAGAACTTTGATAAATATCTTAAAAACATAATTTGGCTCAACTCATTATAAAATCCTGGCTCGATCCCTGTGTACGTATATACACACGTACCGTGCTCGTCTGTTCTGGAACCAGACTTCAACTTGCCGCGGCCGGAGATTAAGCTGTTTAGCCAGCGCAAGTTTCTGTTTCTGCTTTAGGAAAACATCATTCAAAATTAATCAAAGAACGAAATTCAGGTGCCCGTGTTCCGCACATGAAACATATGAATACTCACAGGATTGAGAGTGTTGTGTTCTTTGAAGCTTTCTTCGAGAAAAGCAGACTGTTCTTTGGATAATCTGAGCTTTTTTCTGGTGTTTCCTCCATTTTCGTCGTCGTCGCTAGCTCTAGACGACGCTCTTTCCGCCTCCACGACATCGTTTCCTTCAAAATCCCTCTTATGAATACCCAGCTGCAGATTTCCGTTGCCTCTGTACATGCGGCAGAAGAACGGAGACCCGACGCTGTTCGCCGACGATACTTCCTCCGCCGCCGGCGGCCTGTTCACATCCAGCCCCTTCGCCGCCGGTACGCCGCCCGATGATCCGTTCTCCGAACTCCCTAATTATGCCAAAAATAGAAAAAAGAAATTAACAAAAATTTGACAAATTAAACTAGATTATAATTTATATACATACATAATTATGAAATTACCAGAAGACCAAGGTAGAGATTGAAGAGGGGAGATCTGGCGAGGAACAGGAACAAGAGGGAGAAGATTGAGCTGCACAGGACTGTCGTCCTGGTCGTGGTGGTGGTCGAGAGCTCTGCCTCTTTCCGGATTGCCGGAATTGAGGCCTAAAGTCATGCAGAAGCCCAAACCAGCAGTCTGATTTGAAGGAGTGTTGTCTTTCAAGAGGCTAAATGAATTTGATGCAGGATCTCCTAAGCTCAAGCCAAGCTCCATTTTTGGGTAGAGAGAGAAAATAAGAAAGAAGAAGAAAAGGAGTTTGGATAGGAGAGTAGAAAGAGTCTTTATAAAGATTCAATCCAGTATGTGTGAAAATGTTTAAATAGTGGACAAGTACAGTAAAGCTTATTTTAATCAAAAAGTAGATTGAGGGGGTGGGGGTGGGGGTCGGAGATCTGTTCTAAAAGTCTCCGTCTACCTTCAACTATACTCGTCTAAACATTATACGGCCTTTCAATCGTCTATATTTTTTCCTGACTCCCCCATCTAATCCTTCACAGCTATACCTATCTAGACGCTATACGGCCTTCCATGGTCTATATTTTTTCCCGACTTCTCCGTTTAATTCTTTTTAGACCCGATTAACTGTGCATAAATCTCAATTATGTGCTAGGGCGGGAGGTTCATTTTAAAAGTCTTCGTCTACCTTCAACTACACCCATCTAGACGCTATAAGATCTTTCGTCGTCTATATTTTTTTTTCCGACTCCCTCGTCTAATTCCTCTTAGACCAATTAACGTGCCCGAGTTTGAACTGTCCTCTGTTGAAATCGAAATCTCTGGCGGAGAAGCGTAAATCTCAACTAGGCAGTAGACTCTAATCATCCATCCAACTAGTGTGTAGCGTCTTTTAAAACATTAGATGGGATGGGATTGCGGGTCAACACTATATCTCAGGCCAGGTCAACCTAGCATATCCTTTATATACTAAGAGTATCAGACTAACCCGTCGGACTTTTGACCCATGCTATCGAGTATGTCGAGTTAAATAATACTTCAAGTCAAAACTTATGTAGCTCAACACATAAAAGATATCGGGCCAACTAAGCTGGTCATTGATCTGGCCGATTTTACCAACTCTAACTGTGATTAGGGTGAGGGGTGGAGGTGGGGTGGGGTTGAGGGGGTAAGAGACAAGGAGGGAGTGGGTAGGAGTAGACCAAACATGTAGTAACCAAGTCTTCTACTTTTTTCTTGTTTTACTTAAAAATATAATTTTTTGTGGAGTAGCTTTTTAAGGTTTAAATAAAATTTTGTTAGTTGGTGTATGATTTTGGAGCATTAAGAATTTAGTTGTGATGATTAGCATAATGGGAGGAGGTTTGACCGACATACTTATGTTGACAAAAGATCACACGTGAGCCAAGAAAGACATGTCCCTCATTCAAGATTTTGGGGGACCCTGCCTATATCCTTTTAGATACTTTCCACACACGCCATTCACTTCCTTCTCTATAATAGCCCATTCGGACGATTCGGCTCGATCGGACCAGGTTTGTTGGGCTAATATTATATTTCGGATTGGTATATCCGGCCCAAAATTGATCGGATTTTAAATTAATCGGTCCAGCTTGAGATTCATCGGGCTTTTGGCTCATCGGATCGAGTCGATCGGATCAAATAATATTTCGAACCTACATTTTTATGGTCCGACCCATCTAAAATATTGAGTCTATTGGGCCTGACTGATTTTGCAACCTCTAATAATTCACAATATCAACTTTATTTTGTTCTCCAAATATTTGCAAAAGTCTCCTTATATAAGTTTTTAAAATCTAAGATTTATATAAGTTCTTCATTTATAAGTAAGGAATTATATTCAGCTATATTTAGTTGGATTACTTTAAAATTAAGTATTCTTTAAAAAAAATTAATAAGTTTTCTGCTAAAAGTATTATGTCTCGGGGAAAAAATATTTGTTCCTTTTACTTTTAATTGTAATACGTTTTTTCAAGAAATATAATACTTTTGAATAAAATAATAAATTTTGTGTTTCTTTTTAACTTTATGTGTTTTTATGAGGATTTATATAAGTTTTCATCATCAATTTTATATAAGTCCACCAATTTTCAACTTGATATTTCGTAATCTATTTTTGAATGATGTATTTGTACAAAAGAAAAGTAATGCATCTCTCAAAAAATTATTAATCGTCAGGGAGTTGGTTGATGTGTGAAATGAATGTCAAATTTTTCATATTTTTTAACTAAAAGCTAGCGTTTTTTGAAATCCATTTAGATTGGGTCAATGTAAATTCGTAAATTTAACCATTTTTTTTGGAATTGGATCAACCAATCATGTGCATGAGTATCCATGTATATGTGATATACTACATAAGATTTGTGATTTATATAATAATAAATTTAATTAGGTTTGCCATATTGGTGGAAACAACCATATGCGAAATCAGCAATTTGGACGGTCCGATGTTGGTGGGCCCAACCCGTCAAGTAATTTTATATTTGGGATCGGAAAGAAAATTGATTAGACCTAAAATTAGTCAGTCCGATCAAACCTATGCTCTTATAATATATTAAGATTATCACCAAATCAGACCCTCCAGCTCAAATAATGTTTCGAATCAAGATTTATATGGTCTTGTTCATCGAAAATATCGAGATAGCTAAAGGTGTCCAAGTAGAGGTGGCGATTCGGGATCGGACCGGGCCCGTCGGGCCAACACCATATTCCGGGTCGGGTCGGTCCAAGATTTGATCGGGCTTAAAATTAGTCGGCCCGATCCGGAGTGTTCTCCTATATTAATATACTTAGATTTTTGGGGCGGTCTGAGACCCGTTGGGCTTTTGGCCCATCGGAACGATACGATCGAGCTATATAGTACTTTGAATTTATATTTTTATGACCTAATTCATCTAAAATATCGAACTAACTGAGCTGACTCAATTTGCCACTTCTACCATTAAGTCGTACCCATTTTACCACCTCCAGTAATAAGTTAGTGAGTGACTGTATGGACACGGTTTCTGACGCATACTTTGCGTAAATAATTGATGGACAGATGAGGTTCTTTTTCTGATTAATTTGGCACCCCTAATTATTATGGACCATAAAGACCACTCTATATTTACCAACCAAAATGAGAAACCTTCGCCCCTCTTGCTCATGCTGCCCACTATTTTACATGTCAGAATCTAATGGTAAATTCTGTTTGTGGTTGGAGAGGGGTTTGAAAATACTTTGGTTGTGTTCGTTTATGGTTGGAGGAGGTTGGAGTACTGTAAGTTGAGAGACATAAAGTGAAAAGAGTAAGTTGGGTTAAGTACATGGATGTTTGATTTTGTCGGTTGGAGATTGAGTTGTGATTTGTGAAATTACTAAGAGTATCAAAATGGTATCATACCTTAATTTATTTAAGAAATTATAAATTATGTATCATGTTATGTAGTATCCTAATGGAGGAGATATTACGAGTAAGTTATGAATCCGAACGAAAGATCGAGAAGAAAAACTCTCAAAATTCACTTGGGTGAAAACTGATCAAGTAACAACAACGTGAAATATTTTCAGATTTTGGAAAGGCAGAAACAAGATTTCCTTGGAGACTTACTCCAAAGGTGTGATAAGATTCTTGAAAGAAGTAATGAGCTCAGTAATGAGTTACAAAAGCCTTTCAAGATGCTGAGTTTGGCTGAATGGAGATAAGAAATCAAATGAATTACCCTAATACAAGAGATACATATAGAAGGGAATTCAACTGATTTCATCAATTTTACCAGCATCCATTGGAGATTTTCTACAAAAGAGATCTGGAGAAGACGTATCAACCAGTTTCCGTTAGAAATCTAAAAACCTCATTTGTATTTTTTGAGAAAATATGATGGGACTTAATTAGGAAATTAACAATGAAGAAAAATTTAAGATTTTCAGATCTAGGGAAGTCCAGAAGGCCATCCAGAATCAGGAGAGATCATCCTCAACCATCGTAGAGAGATCATTGAAACTCTCAAGGATGTCCAAAAGAGATTAACTACCTTGGAAACCAACCAAGTACGTCAAGAAGAAAATGAGGAGTATGACTACTGCCATCTTTATGCACATAACATTTCTTACATCAAAAGGAAAATGCTACTAAAATAAGAAGGGAGTCAAATGATAATGAAAAGATGATTACTTTTCTAAACGACCTTGCACAATCATTTGCAAGAAGGGGTCTTGTAAATTTAAAAATGCTAATGTCTTGAGGGGACAACAAGTGATCCCTAGAAATACGTCTCAGAATTCAACCATTGCGGCTGAAAGTATGGGATCCCATGACTCACCACTAGACGTCAATATACCACATGTTGAATATTTCACGACAGGTGACAACACGGGTTATCCAGCAGGAACAAGAAGTATAACCCAATGACGAAACACACCCATTATTTAAAATACTCAAGGTTGCAGAAGTCGAAAATCGGTAGTCGAGTGGAGAGTGACCGACTAGCGCCTAGGACGACTACTCGCCGACTAGTCGGTCCAACTTTTTTTCTCTGCCCCTTTAATAAATTAATTTACATTCCAAATGGCGAAAAAAAAATACTTTCAAATGAGAATATACTAATATAGATATACACTGATTTGCGAGAAATGAGAATTAAACTTTCATTCAAGTATTAAAACGACGCCGTTTTATAAAAACAAAAATCAATAAAAAATAAATTATTAAAACAGACTTAGCCACCTAGCCCGATTAGTCGGCGATTAATTCATGCAACGCCTAGATGGGCCGACTAAGTTGAACTCGGGTCGATCAGTGGCTGACTAGTCGGCCGACTAGCCCGAGTTCCGCAAAACTGAAAATACTTAAGCAATAATAAGGGATTTTACTAAACTCATCATCTAAGATGAAGTCGGATAGCTCAAGTAACCAAAACATTCACTACCTAAATCTTTGGTTTGAGTTCGAGTCACCTTGAGAGAAGGAAAAAGTATTTTCTTTGTTCTTATATCACAAGATTTAAAAAAAAAAAAAAAAAAAAAAAAAAAAAAAACAATTAACTCATCATCTAAAATACCAAATCAATAATAACGTGCTGCAATAAATTAATTATATATCTGGCACAACCTACAATAAATCATGAAGATCTTTCAAAATTTCTTACAAATAGTGTAATAGATCCACTTGCAATTATTATTCATCCAATTGGTTTCGTCATTTATACGAAGTTGTTAAGGTAGTTTATAGGGACACTAATACACGCGTGATTTTCTGAATCATACTTCCAGATCTTTATGTGCTTTCTCAAAATATCTAACTTTTATTTTTTTCCCTTTTCTTTTGGGAAGATCAATGCCCTTTTTGCACAACACAAGAATTTGTGTGACGCGATTACACTGTGTGACAAAAAATATTACTTTTATCTGTAAAGTATCATTTTTTTTTAACAAAAAAGGTACTATCTCCGTCCCATTCAAATTTGCACTAGGGCGGGACACGAATATTAAGATTTTTTTTTTTATTTTTTTTTAACGTTTTGGCTGACTTTTTCAAATGTGAAGATTGATGATGGAGATTATGAGGGTTAAAATTGTAAGAGAAATTTCATTTTTAAGGGTGTGCAAATTGCTGTGGGACGTACCGAAAAAGAAAGTGTGCAAACTGAGTGGGACGAAGGGAGTATCATTTTTTTGTATTAAAAATATCACTTTTATCTGTATTTCTACAAAAATGGCACATTTGATTTTTCTTTTAACACTATATAATTAAAAAGAATAATGATATAAGTGAATTAAACATACAATCACTCCAATAAAATAGGTCTTTTGTATAACATTTTTTGAGACTATAATTGTGGTCACTAATAATAAGTTATTTACGACCATTTATTGTCACAAATCTCACTAAAGTCATTTGAGATCATTTTTAGAGACAACTAGTTGTTGTAAGAAATATTTAAGACCACTTTTGTGGTCACAAATATATTATTTGCGTCCAAGTTATTAAAACGACAATAACATTGATGATTTGGACAAAGATAATTAGGTCAAACATGGCTAGATTTTTATTTAAAAGAGATCAATGATCCTTATCAAATTTATTTTGCAAAGTAGACACACCCAAATGTGGTGTCCTAAGAAGATTGTACATGTAGGATCCTTGGGCAGTTAATAAGATGGGTGTATCATCATTCATCATTAATGTACTCAATGAATCATAAAACAAATGCCGTGTTTGTTTAGAGTTGGGTCAATCGATTATGAATTGAGTTTAATTCATTATGTGTTTAGTCTGCGATTATGAGCAATAGCTCACAACCCTAATCTCACCTCATTTCCCAATACATCTTTATTCAATAATCAATCATTATTTAACTACCTCTTACACCCATAATCAATCAAACTCTATTCTCAATACAATTTTAAACGATAACCAGTCATTCTTTAACTACCTTTTACACACATCAAATCATCTTTACCACCTTTTACAATACTCCCTCCGTCCCGACTTATTTTGCAAAGTTGACCGGACAAGGATGTTAAGAAAAAAAAATAGATTTTGCTTTTTCTTTGACTTTTTTAAAGGTGGAGATTGAGAGTTGAGATTTTTATGGTGAAGATTGTGAGAGAAGTTTCCCTTTTATGAGTGTCCAAAATAAGTTAGGACGACTGAAAACGGAAAGTGTGCAAAATAAGTCGGGATGGAAGGAGTATAAACTAACTCCAACCCAATCTTCAACCAACATAAACAAATATTCACTTATTTATCCCGACCTCCATATTCCATTATATTCCCCACAAATTACAGTACTTTTACCTACAGCCATAAACAAACCGAGCCAAAGGGATTTTTCATTATTTTTTTCCAATTCTTTCTTCACATTCACTAGTCGAATCAAATCTGATTTTCTGACCCTTCTTTTATTTCTTCAAGAATCGCCACATTTATTTCTATTCAAGGGAAGACCATAAAATATCAACTAATCCCCTGTTTGGTGCAGTTGAGTTCAGATAAATGCATCACACAACTAGGGTTGTAACGGTAAATGAACAGAGTTTTCGTTGAACAACTTGTGAGCAAGTTCGTTCATTTTGATAAACGAACAAATTTTAAAGCTTGTTTTTTAAATATATAGAGCTTGAACACTGATTGACTCGTTCATTAGTAGCCGGTAAGCAAGCTCGTTCGAGATCCACTTAATAATAATAACAACAAAAATAACAATATTCATACTATATATAATCTAATATTCTTATGTAACTTGTTATGCTAGTAAGTATTTGATTAATTTATTTATTTGTATGGAAATTTAGGAAAATTTATGTTTCGTGAGAAGGGTAATAGTTGTCTACAAGCACAAATATTCACAGTCACGGTCAAATACGTCCACGAACATGTTCATGAACACAATCAAATACTCTCAGATACAACTCGGCTCGATTCGAGTTCGATTAAAAATAAATGAATGAACATAAACACCTACAAGCTCGGCTCATTTACAATCCTAATCACAACCAAAAAGGAAAAAAAAAAAAAAAAATCTTTTTGTCACTTATCATAGTTATTCGAGTCAAAAGTTGTTATCAATGAACACTAATGTCTAATCATTCTTTTAGTTTGATAGATTTTATGTAGAATTGTCACTATGTAAAGATTTCTTATAAACCTTTGAATTTCATTTATTGTCTTGTATTTGCTTATAGACCTTTGAATTGTCAATTTTCTTTGTAGTTTGAATTTGTCTTCTAAAAACCTCTATTTCAAGGGAAAAAACTAGAAGAAAAAAATGATCAAAGAGGAAGACTTTTTTTTTTTTTTTTTAAATTTTAAATTTTTAATTTATTTTTATTTATTTCCTTCTTTTGTCTTAAAGACTTAAGCCATGGATCGAAATCCTAGCCGGTCATTTTCGGGTACAAATCATTTGTTCCACTTCTGATATTTCACTTTGTATTCCACCTTAAAAATAAAGAGTTGCATCATGAATTGTGTACTTTGAACCATATGAATTATTAATTTTGAACTTATGAACACAAAACATGAATCGTGAACTATAATTTCATGCATTATGAATCCATGAAGTGTGTAATAAAACTACAACCTAATAACAAAGTTTAAACCATAGACAGTAGATTTGAACATGAACCCGTGAACCATGAATTATGAATTAGGGACTCGTCGCCTCCTAAACCCCAATTCTGCTGACTGGCGGCGAGACCCCTGACTAATTCACGTTAGGGTTCAAAGCATTCCAACCTCACACCGAATACCGTTTTATACTTATTGTGCTGAATTCAATTTAATTTCTATTACTAGCTAATGGTATTTCTGGAAAATAAGAGTGTGAGGGAAAGAAGAAGAAGCTGGAACGTTAATCGAGTCGTGGAATACCCATTGTCCTTAGGACGAAATACTTCCTGGCTAGTGCTCATGATTGAAGTATTCGACCCCAAAGATAAAACGATTTTCCCATTTCCTGAAGTAACACCACTATCAGAAAAGGTACCGGCGAACTAAGAATGTTCGTCTAAACTGGAGCTCCTAGAGCAAATATACTGAATTTCACGAAAAGAAAGAGGAAGAGATTTCAGGTGTAAAAATGTTGTGTTGTATGCATGCAGGAGACAACCTTTATATAGGCTCCAGGGGGTAACAGCCAACAATATGGTTGTTAACGACACTAATGACATGCTGACCATTTTTGGGCTGTTATCTGACCCAACGATTTCAACATTATTTCTCTTTAAATATATCCTGGCGGTTTTAGACGTCCCATAATGATCCCGTTTGAATTCAAATTCAAACCTGGTCCGTAACCGACCCAATCCGGCAAGCCCAGCCTTTTTGGTTCTGTAATTTACAATTTATTCAAACATTATTTCTAATTATTTTATTGTTATTCGAATCTCCTTGGTTGGTATAATTTATGGGGAGATCTCTTGTCCAGTTGTACGCATCTTCCGAATCATATGTTAAAAAATATTAGTGTTTATGCCTAATGATATTACATATTCTTGGTAAACGTATCACGATGAAAAACTATCACGATTTATGCTTAAATATATTACTTTTCATGTAAAGATATTATCATACTTTTACCCACAACAACAAATAATACCTTTAAACATGAAACATAAATTATACCGTGCAACTGATGCACATGAAAATTTTTCGTATTAGAAGAATATAGTAGCTATATAAACTGATTTAATTATGCAAATATAGAATACATTACAACATCATTGTCGACGCCCCCCATAATTCATGCTTGTCTCGTGCCTTACCCTTATAATATAATAAATAAAATAAATAAATAAAATAAAATAAAAATAAAAAAAATAATATGCGTGTCATAACTGCAATAATAATCCCAAAAGGAAGGCATGACACCCCATTTAACATGGACTGTCTGTCCTCTTTCCCATCTAAAGTTTCCTTTGACTAGGACACCTCCCCACCCCACACATATCACCTGACCCTACAATTTTTTTTTTTTTTAAAAGTAAATAGGAATTTTTGATAGCATTAAATACATTTTCTCGATTTTTATTTATTTTTTGTAGTTTTAATATTCGAAAAATTATAATTGTTCACTTATACAATGTTAGAGTATAAGCCTTAAAAAATAGACATTATAAAATTAAACATGGACAAATAAAAGTAGACATTCACTTGTAATAATGACTTTTTAGGAGAAATATATATTACAAACATGATTGTTTTGGAATTGAATGATTATTACTTTTCCTACTTTTAAGAGTTTAAGAAGTAATATCTGTTACATGATCTAGATCCGGTGCTATAACTGTACCGCGTCCAATTCTCTTATCTTCTATCTTTCTCTTATACATACTCATTACTATCAAATGCACACTAACTACATATATTCTCGTTTTGTCTCATACACACACAATGCACTGAATTCGGTGCAGTTATATCAGTGAATCCAAATAAAAAATACAAGGTTTAAATTGTTTCATAAATGTTTGTTTTTCTAGATGAAAATAGGATTTTAGATTCTATCTACATCAAAATCACTAAATGACACGTCATGTTGGTGCATTAATTACATGATGTAACAAACTTATGCTCCATATGTCATATAAATTAAGGCTATGTTTTTTTATCATATTTTTCATATTTAATGAGTAATACATGTATGCTTGAAAAATGTGTGTATGCATGTATGTATGTAAGTGTATATGCATGTATGTATGTATGTAAGTGTATGTGCATGTACTCCCTCCGTTCCACATTAATTCACGTTTTAGGATGTTTTTCTCTTTTTCAATTAATTGACGTTTTACATATTTTTCACAAATTCTACCAGTTTTCTCCTTAAACTCAATCCTAAAGTATCTCTATGTTTCAAGCTATCAGAGATATTTTGATTTGATCAAATTTTTAGCTGAAGGTATATCTGTCAAAATATTCAATCATTTCATCCTAAAACGTCAATTAATATGGAACGGAGGGAGTATGTATGTAAGTGTATGTATATGTATGTATGTATGTACGTAAGTGCATGTGCATGTATGTATGTAAGTGTATATGCATGTATGGACATGGAGAGAAATGTTGAGAAGTGTGAAGGGGACAAGTCCCCAACAAGAACAATCATTGGCATGAAGAAGCTGCAAATACAGTCCTATTTTTAAGCAAAATATATTGAGGCATTTTGACCAATTATTGCACCACTCATTTGAACCTCCTTTACATGTCCTTTTCAAACCTGCCCATCCTCTTTCATCTTTTTCTGGTAAACTTCGTGTTGGCTAATTCTATGCTATCTAGTTGACTAGTATCGATGATCTAATTATTCATTTAAAAAGTAAATTAAGATCAATGATTGATTTTATATTTAATCTTTATTTACTTTTTAAATGAATAACTAAATCGCTAAATCGGACAATACTCGATTGTGTAACATATAATTACTCCTGCACTTCTAAACATACCAAAAAAGATAACATAATTTTCTGATGGAAGAGGAGTTCCCTGTTTCTGGTATATGTAGCATACTTAAGATACATAATATTAGAAATACATAAAAATTATTATCTTAGAGTACATTTTTTTAGGCTGAGTAGTGCAACGAACGTGATACGTGCCACTACATCCCAAATCAAATATTTCCTTAGATTTTCCTATACTACTTGCCAGTATCTTATGGGTGCATACCAATCATAGCTGTCTAGGGCGCGAGGCGCAAGAGGCCATCTGGCGCCCGAGGCGAGAGGCGCGCTCGTGGCGCACGTCTTTAGGTGCATAAACATAGAAAAACACGTACCAATAGCTAAATAGATGAATTTTATCATTATTAGGCTAAAATAAACATTTAATAAGTAAATAACTGGAAAAAAAAAAAATAATAGTTGAAAATTCAAAGATCAAAATTAGTCGGGGCAGGGAAGAGGGTGGCGGCGGCTGGGCAGTGGTGTGAGTGCAGTCACGGGCTCACCTTTTTTGCTTTATCGTTTGTTTTCTAAGCCTAATTAATTTTCTTGTGAAACACTAGTCGCTATACCTTTACAAAAGTGCTGATAACACAACTAAGAATTAGATCAAAGTGTCAAACTTAATATAAGAAAACATTTTTTTTTTTTTTAAAGGGTAATGCGACCAAAAGGGCGCGCCTCTTCAACAACCCATGATGCGCATGAGGCGAAGGGAGGCGCGTGCCTCCTGAACTGCACCCACTTCTCATACACAGAGGCGCCTATCCTCAAATCTTGTGCACCTTACGCTTGAAGCGTGCCTTTAACAGCTATGAACTAGACGCTAGTATCCCATTGATCGCCTATTTTTATTTTTTGATCAACCTTCCTTAAATTTCGACTAATCGTTAGATCTCAGTTTATCACTCGACCAGCGCCTAACTACTTGTACGAAATTAGGTAAACCATGAGATTGGGGTGTAAACTCTTTCCCTCTCAAGTTGAATAATAGATTTCCTCAATTCCCAAGTGATGGGGCCTACCTGACAAATGAAGACTTCAATCACATGACAAATTAACTGTTTCCATTATCACACATCATGGGCAACAATAACATTCTGCACATCTAACAACACCATGGGATGGCATAAAGTTCATGTTTCCTACAACAAGATTAATTCATCAATCTTATGTTTGTGGAGTGACTGACAAACTAAGTGCATGTTGGGTTGGGGTCGGGGATGATTGGAGTACTGTTGGCTAGAGATAGTGGTTGGAGCTAGTAACTAGAAGAGTAAAAAAATGATGTTTGTTTGGGTGATCGGGGTAGTAGTTATAGTGTAGGATATGATTTTTAATTATAAATATGATGTGATGTGTGTAAGAGTTTGTTATAATGATTAATTTTATGATTAAATTGATATTGGAATTTGTGATGGTTTATAATGATTGAGCCAACCTGTGTAAATAAACATAGGAAATAATTGGGTCAACTCCAACCAAACATACCCTAAAGTTAATAGGAAATCATATTATTCAACTATTCACCTATCATTTCTCATGATATACCTCACAATGATAACAATGTAAATAGCAGTTGCCATTAATTGACTTTTGGAAATGAAGAAGCGCGTAAACTGGGACGGATCCAAAATTTACTAATGGAGTGAGCTGGAACGTAAAAATTCATATACATTAAATGTTTTTAAAGCTCAGAAAAATTATGGCCTACTATAGGCTTTAATTATTTTTAATCAATAATAGAGTCTATGCAGTAGTATTCATTTTTTAAAGAAAATTTACTAATTAATAGGTGAATTAGAAACAAAATAATTGGACAAAATTTTGAGTATATATGACACCAACCTAAATCTATCCAGTATAGAGTCATCGTCGGTCGATATATGCAGTGATGTCGCTTCAGTGTTAGAAGGTCACCACTCCCTCATTTGAAACACCATTCACGACCTACGTCAGCGCACTGAGGAAAATCACTTATTTATATATGCGTCAGATACTAAAGTATGAACAACAAAGTGAAATGGAGGTAAGTTTAGATAAAATTTAGAGCCAATAATAATTAAAATAATAAAAACTTTACTACTACAAATAAAGATTCTACAAATTTCGCGTTGGATTGGAGCCCAGCGCTGACTTAATGTAGCTCCACCCCCGCACGTACATTGCTCCGGCTAAGACGAAAGCACCTGTTGATGCAAAATTACAAGGAAAAAATGTTGAGCATGGATTAGGGAATTATTCTCGTATTTCAAATCCCTCGATCCAAATTCAACTTAAATTGAGAATTGATAATGCGAAAGCTAACAATTTTAATTACGTTTGAGGAATCAGAAATTTTTCTTAAACATAGTCAATAGAAGTTACCGTGGTTTCTAAAAGCAGTTAGTTCAATCTTCTCCTTCTAGGTTCACGGATATCTCGACTGTCTGCATCCGAAGATGCAGCAGCATTAAGGTCGTCCGTCTGTAAGACAGCAGAGGACGACCTTGTAAAGATTCCTGAATTCAACTGATGAAGCTTGTTTATTATTTAGTGAAAATGTATTGAGAATAGCTGTTTCATGTCTCCGACTGCACTTTCTGCAATACTGAAAACAGATGAAAGCGACGTACGTAGCACATTCTGATATTACCCTTGAAATCTCTGTAACAAGAACATGTGACAGATGAAGCTTACAGGTCACTCCTTTCCGTCTACCAATCTCAACCCTACGAGCTCCACACGCAGTCTCATTGCCCCCGTCTCCTTTCCGTTTACCAATCTCAACTCTACGAGCTCCACACGCAGTCTCATTGCCCCCGTCTCCATATATAGGAATTACGGTGCTAATGAATACCTTCGATCTACAAACTGCGCATTCTTTAGAAGTTGAGTCGAAGTATGGAATTGATAGAACCGTGACTAACAAAACAGACCACAGCAAGTCAAAACAGGATCATTTGCAAGGTCCAAGCATACACTACAATCAGAAACGAAGCTCCCTCTTCGTTTATCAGCCTTCTTCACTTGAGAATCTTTCTCCAGTGTTCTCGTTACCAAACCAGAACCATACCTTTTATAACCTCGTTTCTTCCCACCTGTTCTATCTACAATGCACATCTCAGCATTCCATCAACAATCTGTTCCTTTTCATTCGTTACTTCAACACCGAACAAGGTGGTTCTATAGGTTCTTCGTTCAAATAAAATTCTACGACATCCACACGCATCAAATCATGTCCATCAACAGAAGCATGTTGCTATCAGATACTCCTCCGTAGCAATTAAAAATCGAATCAACACGTGATGATAACTTATCAGAATCCATCTCCAACGCCTTCACTACCAAATGATAACTGTCCCTTCTACAATCTTTTTCCTTGTCAATAATCATATCTACCATACTTCCATCAACCATTTTTTCACTCTGACATTTTAGTTCATTTCTAATGTCCTTATTTATGTAAAAACACATACGTAGATAGAGTTGAACTGTTAGCATTAGGATATCTAATTGGTTAGTAATTCATTTGTGAGAGATCGACCTTGCTCACCACTGCCTATAGATACGTCGTATACTTGCCGTCGTACTAGAATTTGATATTTGTGTGTCAAGAATTTCAACCAACTAATAAAAGAGCTACTTTCCACACAGAAATACTTCCCATAACAAAGAAAATCAAAGTTGAGGAAGTTTACCACAACTTCATTATTGAAATCACCAAACTTAGAAATAACAACACAACAATCGATTACTTCTACTACAATGAAAAATTGGACATCATCTGAGCTTGAAATCGAACCATTTGTATCTGCAAATCAAGATCCTGCAGAATCTTCAACTTCTCTAAGGGAGTTAATTCGGCCTCCTTTTTCTTCTCCTTATTCACACACTTTGTATGACACCGAAGTGGCAGTGACGGTGGAATTGCAGCATTTGGAGGTGGATAGATGGGAATTTGAGGTGGATATAAATGTGGATTGGGATTGGGATTGGGATTCGAAAGAGCGCAATGGAGATGGATATCGAATTCGCAAGCAGAACAGCAGTAGGAGAATCCATTTCCAGCAAGATTTCAGGAATTGCAGAGAAAAGAACCGGATGCATAAGTAGGACAAGGGACTAGAGTTAAAGGATGAAGGGGATGAGAAGGGTGCTTAAGAAACCGTGTTGCGCGAAAACATTGTTCGTGTAGGAAATAGTTGCACTGCCAGCAAACCCAGAAATTGCCGGAGCCCGGAGGAGATTTGCAGCCCGAACATTGGAGTTCGGAGCCTTGAGGAACTTGGTGAAAGCCCAGCCCGTGATTGTGGCTGAAGTGTTTCAACTGATCCATAATGGACGAGGGTTCAAGTTGAATGTGATTAAAATTGCATATATAAAGCTTATTTTTTCTTTTTTTGTCACAAATAAGTTTGAGCAAGTTGGAATATTAAAAATGTTTCATAGTTAGATGTAAGTACATTTGAGATTCTTGACAGGATGTGAGTTGAATTGGTCACCTGATAATGGAGATTGACTTGCAATTTTTCTGAGTTCTCTGCCCTATAATTCTGCTCTTAATATTTTTTAATTAGACAATTAAATATTCATGTTTGGTCTTCATCCATCTTAAAGTAATTCTTTTTACTGTAAAATACAATCATTACACTTAGCTGATTTTTTTCCTTCTACAATATTGGTTAACATATAAATAAGGTGGTAGGAAGGAGATTCCTGGATCAATCAAAAGTCAATGAAGAACTGGTCATAGTTAATTGTCTTGCCAACAAATCTGGGATTTAATATCAATCATCTTGCTCATAAGTCTTACGGGTACGTTTGTTAATGGATTGAGTGGGGCGTGATATATCCAGACGTTCAAATTCTAGAACATGTGAATTCAAATGACGAAATACATAAATGGATATTTTTATGTTTTACAGCTGATAAATATATGCAGGAAGTAGAAACTCTATTTAATGATCCCATTTTTTTTCAAAAAATTCTGTTTAATTCTTAGCCTTTATTGGTGGTGAATATGATATTTGGGATTCTGAGAGGTGCGGAGTCAAGCGCATCCAACACTTTGTCTAGTATCGTCGGAAATGCTCACCTACTTATGATAACATATGCCGATAATTGATAGATTAATTTTTTTTAGTCTAAAAATTGATCAGTGATGTGCACATAGTAAGTAGACGAGCATTCCCGCTAGTTTTGATACAAGAGATTCATCCTATTATTAGTGACTAGTTAATTTGGATGTTGATCATAATGAAACACCAAAAAGTCGATTATGCCCTTTCGAGCTAATTCCTTTGTTAGAAGCTCTGATCAATGGAAAAGTTCTTCAAACAAAATACATATTTCCCTTTGCATATGATCATGAATGACATTTTCCCTTAATATATTAAATTTTCTTTTTTTACTTGCATGCATAATATTACTATTTTTCCATTGATGTGGTCTGTGTTCGAAATACGTGTCCGAAATATATAATATCAGACAACGGTTAAAAAAGCCGTTGTTTATTGCTGAATAAAGTTGTCAATAAGGTACTCTTAACAACATCACTATGAATAACAGATTTTTTTTCTGTACAGACAACAGATACAAATTCGTTGTCTATTTGTGAAATTCTTGTTGTGATTAATCAAATGACAAGGATCATAATTCAAGATAAATTTTACAACTTTTACTGTTGTAAGGCTTCAAACTGCAAAGGAAGAAAGGAAAGAAAAACAGTGAAATCCATACAAGTCTCCATCTTTGAGACTTTAACCATGGATGATCAGAAAAGGCCTCCAAGTCCACCAAGAAGATCCAGGCCGCCGCCTCCGAGAAAATCGAGTCCGCCTCCACTGCTCAATAAAGACTGCAGAGAATCTAGTCCGCCGCCACTGAGAGCATCCAAACCAGGGATGCCGCCGCCACCAAACCCACCGTTACTAATCCCAGACATCAACTGCATCAGCTGCTGTTGCCCCCTGTTACCACCAAAACCTCCTGCACCGCCACCACCGACGCTACCTGCCATTATCGCCTGAGACATTGCGTTATTGTTCTGGATCATTTGCATGATGGCATGAATCGTCATTTCGCTCTGTCCGGCGCCAAACGAAGGCGAAACCGCATTGTTCATCATCGGGTGAGGCATGAAATTCTGCTGCATTTGAGGCTGAGCCACCGGAGCCGACCGAGAGTACGTCGCCACCACCTGTTGCGGCGGCGGAGCACTCTTGGCGCATTTTAAATGTGCATCAAATCCACAGGAGCTGCATCTATAGACAAGGATGGATCCATGATTTAGGTATCGGGTGAGCAAGAACGTAAAAGTTCAAATGCATTGAAAAAGTTAACGTTAAAAGAAGTTGCTTCTTGCTATACATCAAGTAAAAAATATTAGCAACAAAATATCAATAAAATTGATCTTTCTACAGAAAATTTTCTAAAACAATCCATAGACTAATTTGAAACATAATAACTAGACAAGTTTTTTGGTTTGGAATAGAGAGAATAATGTGAACAATAAAATGAAATGTGATGATTAGCTTAGTCAAAAATAATAAGTAGATAATAAAAATCAGAAATACTCCCTCCGTCGGCTTGATTTGCTCACTCTAATCGAACACGGAAGTTAACAAAAAACAGATTTTAGAATCTTTAACTTTTTCAAAGAATTGAAAGTGGAGATTTTGAGGATAGAGATTGTGAAAGAAATTTTTCTTTTGAGCTGAAAAAAGTTATTTGAGACAAATAAAAAAGGCAAGTAGGTAAATTAAAAGGAGACGGAGGAAGTACATAACACTAAAAAAATAGTTCTACAAATTTTGCTCTGGGCTAACTAGATATGCACTTGCCTATAGAGCCAGTGATCAGATCCATGTCCCTTGCATATATCACAGACGAAATTCTTGGTATCATAAGGCGATCCAAATACAAGCTCGAGTTTGTGGGGATGATAAGCCGTTGTTAGTAACAACGGCGTGGCGGCGCAAAGTATATGCAGATCAATGCCACAAGGTTTGCAGTGGTAAGAGAAGCCGGTGCCGGTTTCACGGCAAGCATCGCAGTCGTAAACACCTTCGGCATAGGCAGGTTCCGGCAGGAGGGTGAAAGGGTGCTCCTTGTGGAAGGGATGAGTGATTTTGTGGGGCATTTGGAAGCAGTGTTTGTGAAGAAAAAAGGTGCAGATTGTGCATGAATAGAAGGTTCCAGAAGGTGGGAGGTTGCATCCTGAACATGGATTGAGAGTTTGGTGGGAATTGATGAGCTTCAATGGGTGTGGGTGGCTGAAATGGGTTGCTGTTTGTTGGGGTTCAGAACTGATTTTTCCCATTTCTGTTGTAGCTGGAAATACATGCAGAAAAACCAGATCCAACGGCTATAAAGCCTTCTGTTGACTTTAATTTGTGTATATTATAGTCACTTATACGGTGGCAAAATCGACCCAATCCGACGGATCGGTCCAGTAAACTCAATATTTTAGATGGGTAATTTAGACCTTAAAAATATAGGCCGAAGTACTATTTGGTTCGATAAGTCTTGGGTCGGCCCGATAATCTTATTATATTATAGGGAAATACCTTGGGCTGGGCCGACTAATTTTAGGCCCGACCAAATTTTGACCCAGTCCCATCCGGCTCGAAATATGACGTTGGCCCGACGGACCCGATCTAATCGGGTCGGGCCGTCCGAATTGCCACTTTTACTTGACGAAGAGAAATCGGGAATAAAATATAGACGATCAGTGAGACTCCAACACCTAGATGAAGATAAATCGGAATTAATTAAAAGGTTTTAAAATTAAAATTAATATATTAGAATAGAAGATGAAACACGTTGAAATCGAAGCGATTCGTTTTGCTCAAGTTTTGGCGTTCCGGTGTGAATGGAAGAAGATTGTCATAATGCTTGATGACGAGGATATTGTTTTCCGGCTCTCCTCATATGTGCAGCTTGTGGGGGAATTCATTGATAATAGTCGAAGACATCACATTATTATGTATTTTTTTTTATTTGTGTAAATTTAGTTTTATTACTAGATCTAGAAATGTTTCTTCTTGTAAGCTTGCTTTACATGATCTAGAAATTTAGTTATATTCAATGGAGTGGTGTTCCGATTTTCCCTCTTGGATTAAACATGTTACCGAGAGGGGTGGCATAGTCATTTGTCTACGATTTGTATCTCCTGAAGTAGTGCTCTGACTTTCTCTCTTGAATTAAACATGTTACCGAGGGGTAGCATAGCCATTTGACTACGATTTGCATTTCCTTTGAGGTTCGGTGATATGAAAACTTTCATTTCAAAGTTAAAAAAAAAAAGGTTTTTAACGGGCTAAAATCACGTTGGGCCAGGTTTGTTTAAAAGCAGCCCAATTTTGTTTATTGGGAGAAGCCCAATTTATTTTCTCCAAATAGGCCCATCTCTATCATGATTATATAGATGCTGTATTCTTTCGAAATTACAAGAGAGGACATGCACGAGTTGTACGGTCCAATTTAAGATGAGTATTATTATTTATATTTAAAGGTATCACATGTTTTCAGTAATACAATTAAACATTATTCGTGGCAACTTTTAACCATAATACCTTTATCCAAATTATGCAATACTTTTAGTCATAAATAGTAGTAACTCTTGATCCATGATCTAAATTGTACGGATACAATATGTTATTCTTCTTTTTTATTTTAGTCCATTTTGTAGAGTTGGTTGATTTATCAAGCATATGTGGAAAATTTCTTCTCATTTCTGTATTATGTCACATGGTTTTTTTATTACTATATAGTACTTCCTTCGTCCTATTCAAATTTGCACATTTTTCTTTTTGGTACGTCCATATCAATTTGTACACTCCTAAAAGGTAATTTTCTCACAATCTCCATCCTTAAAATCTTTACCTTTGAAAAAGTCAACAAAAAAGTAAAAACAATTTTGTCTTAATATACGTGTCGAGTCAACTGTACAAACTCCCGCGCGACGGAGGGAGTAACATCTTATTTTGTATTTTATTTAATTACGACTATATTGCATGTAAACTAATAAAGTCAATTAACGTGCACTCCTGAACATATATGACAACAACATTTTACAATAGGACCACATTACTTATTATTTCTCCAGCATATCCAATCGACGTTTTTTCTTTCAAGTAATATACATTCGGGGACGGAACCAGAAATTTTAGTTAAGGTGACGATATAATTCTTTTAACATTACTAAATTTTAGTTTCTTTTCTACAGAGATAAACTGTTGTATTTAGAAGCTGAGGGAGGGGAGGCGAGATTTCAGAATCATTTGAGATCGCAAAATTCATTTTTTTTTATATTACACTATACATATATATACTCTCTGTTTTCTTTTAAAAATTAAGGAGGAGCAGCCGCCTCCACCCGTCCCCTTAGCTCCGTCCCTGTATATATACATCATATTCCCTTCTACAAAGGGGGTTCCAACTGGCATCTTTCTCAGAAATTATCAACTTTCTATATCAATGACTTAAATGACTTAAAAGTATGTCAAGTTGTTCCTCCAAAATACTACTCACTCTCCGTCCAATAAAAAGAGTTTTATTTTCAAAAAAAAATTGTATCAAAATAAAAATCATGTTTAAATGCAAGATCTCGTTTTATTAGTTCAAGTGAAAAATTAAAATTTTTAGTTCACGAATCGTTTAGAGTGAATAAGTCAAATAAAAACAATAAGTCATCTGAGCGCCTATTGATTATTTTTTAATTTATAGTTGTACCTTCATCAATTTGACAAATAATAAAAAAAAATTATATTTTTAAATATGACTCTTTTTATGGTAAGAATAAAATAAGTATTAAAGAATTAAAGTGAAATTCAAATAAAGGAGTACCTTGGAATTCATAAGGGATTTTATGATTTACTTGTCTATGTATTGTTCCATTTGATATGTTAGGTCTCTACTTCACCTCGACAATTATGTCACAACGTCGTTAAAGCCTATACGCGATGGATAGACTCCTATAACCATGACGTATTTGCTTGCTTAAACATCATTTCTTTCCAATATCATAATTCTGATCAAATCGCACATTGAAGTACTAGTCGTTTTATAAAATTCATTTTGTTAAAAAAGAACCATTCTAACAAAATAACTACTTTGTAAAATTACCTCAAATATATCCCGACAAATCCCTCTAAATATACTTTGAATTATAATATGAGCGGATAAAAGAACCAAGATTTTCTAATTAACATATAATTTTATCTAATAATTTTTATTAATACTCTTTAAACATAAGAATTTGCCTCCTTTTAATAGAAAATTTTCTATTAATACTCTATACTATAGTTGAAAAAATTCGACCCCCTTAGGAGAAATTTCTAAATCCGTCCCTGTCTGTATAGGGCGTTTGAAAAAACCAATTGCAAGGTGCATCGAATTTAACGTTCCAAAAACACCCGACCTATGAAAAAAAATTTAAATTTAAAAATAAAAAATAAAAAATTGAAAAAGGGAATATTCATTTGTAAATATCAAATTCCTGAATTTGACAATTTCAAGATTGAACAACTCCAATTATTAAATGCCCAACAGAATGTCAACGTCTTTTGTCTGGCTTTTGCAACTTGAAACGTGATCAACTTAAACGTCGCATTAAGCTAGTGGCTATAAATCGGGAAAAAATTGATTTGGTCTCATAACTTTGTATTATTTCGAACTTGATCTTATATCTAATTATTTTTTTCAATGTAGTCTCGTACTTCTATTAATTGTTCAATTTTGGATCAGTTTTGACTAACTCAACGCAAAAGCCACGTGCCGATGCCGATCAGAAAGTTCTGGCGACTTATGCCACGTGACGGGGGAAAAATAATTTGATCTCATAATCTTTAACATTTCTGATTTTATCACATATTTAACTATTTTTTCAATTTAGTCTTTTACATCTATCAATTGCTTAATTTTGGACCAATATTAACCCAATTTTGACCAATCACTGGATAAGGCCACTTGTCTCCCACGTGCCGGTGCCGATCAGGGAATTTCGACAACTTATACCACGTGGCTCGTATTTATGAGGTGATTTTTTATTTTTTTATTTTTTTCTATCCATCAATTTACACGTTAACTTAGAAAATTTTCGCCTCAATAAATTATTTAATAAAATAAATAATAAAAACTCAAAATTTATGTTATAAAATAAATAGGAAAAATTAGATCAACCCTAAAAGATGAATCTCAGCTTGCGCCTAACTGCCTAAGTGATCCTCCACTTAGCAATTAAATAAATGGAGAAATATGGCACTCCCGGGCCCCACACCAACCACACAAATTAAATATATTCATACTCGGATTGGATTTTCTATTTCAATTTATATTCCGCCTAGTGTTATATTATATCCACCATTTATCATGTATTAATTAGTGATCTCATCATATACACGTAGCGTGTATTGATTATTTTGGAATATAAGTGGAACACGAATTGGAATAGAGGATCTCATCTAGTTCACATCAACTACGTACTCCCTAATTAGTCCAACCGTAGGCCATTTATGTTTGACAAAAAATTGTGTGAGACCGTCACACGTGACGATAATATGACGAGAAAAAAATACTTTCTCCATCTCAAATGAAATTGTATAGGGGGTCGGCACATATATTAAGAAAAATTGATTTTTGAGGATTTTGTTGACTTTTCAAAGGTGAATTGAGAGTGGAGATTGAAGGTGAAGATTGTGTTATAACTTTTCTTATTAGGAAGTTTGCAAGTTTGCTTGGGACGATCGAATTCGGAAAGTGTGCAAGTTCATTCGAGACGGAGAGAGTATTATTTTTTATAGTAAAAGTATCAATTTCATTTGTAAAATTATTACTTTTTTAACAAAAAAAAATATTAAAATATTATTGTAGTAAAAATATCACTTTTATCTGTAAAAATATTTATTTTTCATGAAAATATGTATTTCTGACACACGTGAGAACGTGGACTCAACACTCCCTATTTATATTAAAAGCTCTCATCTGATCAAAAACTTCATCCACACAAACACAACAATGGCGTTAGTTATGAATCTCTCTCATCAAAATGACACAGAAGCCGCTTTTGACAATCAGCAAATCAACCATTTCAGCCACCGCCACCCCTTGCAGCCATGCCACCTCCACCACACCGACACCGCCGTCTGCTCCGGTTGCGAGCTCGACATCATCGGCTCCGCCTACACCTGCACCAAGCCGACCTGCACCTTCGTCCTCCACGACCTCTGCCTCGACCTCCCCCGCCGCATCCGCCACCACTGCCACCCTAACCACAACCTCACTCTCCTCCCGGCGCCGCCGTACAGCGACGGCGAGTTCACGTGCGACGCGTGTGGCAGCTCCGGTCATGGGTTTACCTACAACTGCGGTGGGTGTAAGTTTGATCTGCATATCGGATGCGCTTCGTTGCCGGAAACCGAGAAGCGGTGGGATCATCAGCATCCGTTGATGTTGGTGTCGGCGTTTTCGGAGAAGATGGAGAGCTGTGATTTTGTGTGTTATGTGTGTGATGATCCAGTGGTGGTAAAGGGGCCATGGATGTACTGTTGTTTGGCTTGTAAGTGTGGGACGCATTTGGAGTGTGCACATAAGTGATGTGCTCGTCGGAAAATTGTAAAACTCGTCCTGTAATTTATGAGTGAATTTAAAATTGGATTTTTTTTTTTTTTAGTTTCTTGAATTTGGTTTGTTTTTACTGGATAATTGTATGTACGCCTTTTTGTTTCTCTAATGAATTGGTGGTTCACATGGTTAATTTTATTTGGATGAGATCATTTATTCCACCATATGAGAGAACATGTTGCATTATCATGTTTCATCATATTCAGCAAACGATATGTGTATTGGATAATATCATAATTATTTGCATGTGTTGTGTATTAAATAAAATGTAATAGAAGATGAAACACCTAATGTAATAGAGGATTTTAATTGCTATTCTAGACGATATCTGGTATTCCAACATAATCACTTTATGCAACGTTGTCAGGGGATAGTCCCTTAATCCTCGGGATTTTCCGGGATTAGGTGGGGTAAGTTATCCGTGACGCGAGAGGCACGCGCATCTGCACAGAATGCCGAGATGCGTGGCGGAAGGCAGGCTGCCGAGCAAGTATGTAAGCGGGCTGGAGGCAGTTGCGGAGCAGAAGGTCTTAACGGATGAATACCCAGGGAGATATTTGACGGGGAACTTCCTTGAGGTGTTGAGAGTCTCTCCACAAAATTTCATCACGATCCAAGTTTGTTTGAGTAGGCTTTGGGACGAGTTTGTAAAGTATGGCAACGCAGCAACACTATCGAGAATATGATGCGGTGTGTGGGCGCCCCCGGATGGGGGAGCCTCGAGCACACTGTAAGGCGCATATGTGTTGATGACTCATTATCTAAGCCTAGGTTTGCGATGTTGCTCCTCTCGAACGAGGCACTAATGAGAGGCCATAGATACAACACCTAGGACATCTCGAGTGGGAGACGAGCATGAGGAATTGCGATGTGGGTGTGCGAGCGACCCTCAGAGCCGAGGAGAAGCACGAGTGCTTCGATACCATTACGAGTGGGCTAAAATGACCTGCGATGGTTGGCGATGCGTAGTTAGTGTGCTAGCTAGTTGTAGGCAAGGGCCGAGACACGTAAGACGTGCTACCCGGTAGCCCTCGGCAAAGGTGATCATTGAGGATAGACGAGTACTTGCGCAAGGCGCGGCGCAGGGATGCTGCTTATGCTAATGCACACGGTGTGCAACAATCGAGCAACGGGTCATCGTGAGACTCGATGAAGGTAGAAGACCGGACGAAGGTTGCGGGAGTCTTTGTGGCGGCATGGGAAATGTTCCACTGCATGAAAATACGACGACCCGAATAACGAAAGGACTGCATTCCGTAATACACGTATATTCAATGATATCATTTATTAACACGTGACGTATATTGAAAGCAACTAAATATAAGACGGAATATCATCTTAAAATAGAGGATCTCATCGAAATTTTAATATCTTTTGATGTCAAGTTGCTTATAGGGTCATGACACAACCACTTTCATTTGCAAAATGCCTCGTTTCAAAGTATGAAATAAATTGAACCATATTATTCAATAATTAATCCATAACCTAGATTGAACGGATTTCAGAATCATATGAAATTAGATATTTATTTTGGGTCACATCACTATCAATTCATTTAATATAATAAAATAAATTTCAATTATTATTTAGTGGGACCCACAATTTACTATTATTCTAATAAAATATTATTATCCAATCATATTATTCAATAATTAGTCACATCTATTAAAAATCAGTTACATTTATGAAATCATATCAATTTTCTTTCGTAAACAATGCTACAAACACTAAAAACTAAACATCGGAGATGAAAACATAATCAAAACATCCCCTAAGTTAGTTGAATTGCTATGCAATGTTTATTGTTTATTCTACAGAATCACATGAACACTACGAAGACTAATAAGTTTACAGGCAATTTAAAGTCAAATATACCACCACTTGTTATCACGCATCACAGGTCAAATAAAACATCTACTATCGCCGTCCCTTTTTAATTTGTCTATTTTCTATTTGATTTATTCTAATTTAACTTGTTAGCTCATAAACGATAATTTTTTCACACAATCTTCACCCTCAATCTTCACCTTTAAAAAAATCAAAGATTCCACAAAATTTGTTTTTTCTTAACCTCAGTTTCCCGTCAAATTAGGTAAATTAAACCGGGAGAGAGGGAGGATGTAAAATAAATATACTTGTAAGTCAGTCAACAACTAATAAATTAATTGCAAATCAATCCCCATAATAGAGTGGACTAATTCAACTACAAAATTATCAAGAATCTCATAAGCTGTCACCCAAATTATTCACATTGTTTATACTTCAACTTGACAAAAATCAAATTTATATACTCATCTTCATCATCCCCAAATCACACAATGGATCAGTTGAAGCATTTCAGCCATAACCATGGCCTCGTTTTCCACCAACTCCATCCCGAACCCTCTCATATCAACTGCTCCGGCTGCAAAACTCCGGCCTCAGGCAACGTGTACGCGTGTTGGCAATGCAGCTACTTCCTACACGAACAATGTTTTCGCGCATCACGCTCTTTCAAACACCCGTCTCACCCTCTACATCCGCTGACTCTCGTGCCTTCTCCTACCTATCCATCCGGTTCGTTTTTTTGTAATTCTTGTAAACTTGGCGGAGATGGATTCTCCTATAGTTGTTCGGCTTGTGAATTCGATATCCATGTCCATTGTGCTCTTAATATTCCACATTTGCCTCATTCCCTTCTCCCGGAGCAAAATTACAATCCTCTCCCTCAAACTCCAATCTATCCTCCTCCCCTCCAAACTAATCATTTCTCGTCTTATCCGCCTCAAAATCCCACTTTCCCGAACGACCCACAAAATTATCCTCCTCCAAATCCCACTTTCCCGAACGACCCACAAAATTATCCTCCTCCAAATCCCACTTTCCATAACGACCCACAAAATTATCCTCCTCACAATTCAACTTTTCCGAACAACCCACAAAATTATCCTCCTCCAAATCCCACTTTCCCGAACACCCCACAAAATTATCATCCTCCAACTTCAACTTTCCCTAACGACCCACAAAATTATCCTCCTCAATCCCATCCTCAACCAGCAACTTATTCCCCTGTTCCAAACGGCCCCTATCCAAATGTCAACCCGACACACACACACAGTCAGCACAACCCCCCTCCGATCAATGTTGCCACCCCACCGCCACCACAGCCACCGGCGCCGCAATCTAATCCCACCTATAGTACTGTCGTAAATCCCACCACCACTACACCACCACCGCCACCACAGCAGCCGTCACTTTCTCCGGCGACACCATCAATGATAAAGCATTTCAGCCACCCGCACGTGCTGAAACCCATGGAAATCGAGGAAAAGAACGCGAAAGTCTGCTCCGCCTGCGAGTGCGAATTATCCGGCGCCGCATACTGCTGCACGGAGCCTCACTGCACCTTCAACCTCCACAAATCCTGCTTCAATTCCCCCCCTAAACTCCAACACAAATCCCACCTCGAGCACCCCCTCACCCTCCTCTCCGCGCCGCCTTACAGCGAAGGATTCACGTGCAACGCGTGTCTGAAAGACGGCAAAGCATTCTGTTACACGTGCGAAACTTGCTCCTATGATCTCCACATAGACTGCGTCCGGTGGCCGGAAACAGTGACCCGGCCCGACCACAAACATTCTTTAACTCTGTACTACTCGTCTCCGGCCGCGGAGGCGAGTCAGGAAGTGGTGTTCATGTGCGATGTGTGTAAGAATCCGGTGCATGAAATGGCGTGGATGTACTATTGTCGGGACTGCGATTTTGGGACACATCTGGAGTGTGTGACTGGGGGTGTTAAAGAGCAAAATGTCGGCGCCGGAAAAACGCAGGAGGAGTTGATGAGGGAAGTGGAGCTTAATTTTGCAGTGCTGCAGCTTCTTGCACAGAGCAGGAAAAATGCAGTGGATGCGATTTGATAAATTTGTATGCATGGAACAAGTAGCATTGTTAAGAATAATGTTTTCTTGTAATAGATCTTTGTGATAATCTATATTCATGAGTTTGATGGTTTTTCTTCATTCTTTTTTCTCAAATAATGTACTGGAAAACTAATCTAATCCAGATTGTGAATTCTTGATATATCTGCCTTCTTTCGTTTTGTTTAAATCCCCAAGTTTTTGTCGGCACGTGTATTTTTCGGCGAAAATTTGAATTTTGGGACTAAAATTGGATAATCTCAGGACATATAAGACAAAATTCAAAAACCAGAAAGTTGTGGAATATTTAGCGAAAGTGGTCATAGTTATGGGACGATATATAATTTTTTTCCCAGTCAGGGCTGGTCATTCGTCAATTTTAAAAGTTGACCAATGGCTAATGGTACGGTCCGGACACTGAACTTGCCGGAGCTAGTTAATGTACAAAACCTCCGGTCCGTGAGTAGCCGTGGGGTAATGGAAATGGCAAGAATTGATTATGCATCCTTCTCCGAAAAATAGGTTCGAATATTCCTACATCCCAATTCCATCCACCTGCATAAGAAAACATAGAAACTCGAGTATTAGCATTCATATATTGCAATGAATGAGAGGAAAATTTCGGTTTTTCAGTTCCGATCCAGTTATCACTTATCAGTTAGCGCACAAATTGTGGTGCCATTGCCAACCCGCAAAAACCAGCATTGACAAAATCTCTGGCTGCCATATTACTGCGCCAAATATAGCTTGGTCGACTACCTGCCTGCGCAGATTGGAGAGAGGAGTTAGAGAAGAAAAGTGCTTCGAAAATATGAGAAGTCATTGAGTTACGATGTTTGAGAAGGCGTCAATATTGCTTGGCGATCATAGCTAAATTAAAAAAGTGAATTTCCCGAAAACCTAGCCCTCCCTAGCTTTCGACTTGGTCATTCTTTCCCAACTAATCCAATGGTATCCTCTCTGTATCCGTGGAACCCAAATAGAAATGAGCAATGGTTTCAGTTTAGGTTTAGCTTTAATTTAGTTTCAGTTTCAGTTTCTTTACAAACCGAAATGAGAAATAAGAAACAGTTCATCGCATAGTTGGGTGTTCCCGCCTTAGTTAGCGCCCTATATATCTTTCCAAGCTTTAATTCGACCAAGAACTCTTTCGACTATCACCTTAAATACTTGGGTTCTTGATCGTCCTATGATCGTTGGCAATCCAAGGTACTTATCAAAAAATTTCGTAGTAGAAGATATTACACCCGGAATTTAAGTTACTTTGGTTAGAAATACTCGGCAACATGATCGAATCTTCTATTTGACTATTGATCAAGTTTTGCATCTACTTTAGTTTTTTTCATTTTTTTTTTTCTGAGTGAAGTTGACTTTTTGTCATTGATGCCATTTTTTTGGGTGTAGAAAACTGAGGCGACTTTATCAATCAATTATATCCCTCTATTCCGAGATAATTTTGACACTTTTCTTTTCGGAGTGTGAGATAATTTGCACATCAATTTTCATCCTCAATCTCCATTTTTGAAAAAGTCAACTAAAAAGTAAAAAATCAGCTCTTTCTTATTCTACGTGTCCGGAAGGGTGTGCAAATTATCTAGGCACAAAAAAGTACTAAAAATTATTCTCTCTTTATACTCAAACTTGTTTGACTAAACAAACTTATATACTCATCATAATCTTCATCACATTCCAGTAAGATGGATACCAAACATTGCAGCCACAACCACAGCCTGGTTTTTCACCAACTCCCTCAAGGTTTTCAAATCCATTGTTCGGGTTGCAAATCTCCGGGTTCAGGCAACGTCTACGCCTGCTGGCAATGCAGCTACTTCCTACACGAACAATGTTTTCGCGCATCGCGCTCTTTCAAACACCCCTCTCATCCTCCTCATCCTTTAACTCTGGTCCCTTCTCCGACCTATCCATCCGGTTCCTTTTTCTGCAATTCCTGCAAGCTTGCCGGAGATGGATTATCCTACACTTGTTCGGAATGCGACTTCGATATCCATCTCCATTGTGCTCTTACGCCTCCTAACCCCTATCCACATGTATTCCCAAAATATACTTGTGTTAACCCTGGTTACCAACCTAATCAACCCCCTCCCCCTCTTGGTTACCCCCAACCAAATTCAACTTTTGTTCCTCCGGTGAATGCCACCACCGGAGCTGCACCACCGCCGCCGCCACCATTGGAGACTACAATAAAGCACTTCAGCCACCCTCATGCCCTGAAACTCGCAGAAACCGGCCAAAACAACGGAAAAGTGTGCTCTGCTTGTGAGTCACCTTACAACAAAAAAGGTACTACCTCCGGTCCCAACTAATCATGCACACTTATCGTTTTCGTCCGTCCCAGCTAATTTTGCACACTCCTTAAAAAGGAAGTTATAAAACAATCTTCACTCTAAAAATCTCCACCCTCAATCCACCTTTGAAAAATCAACAAACACTTAAAAAAAAAAAAATCTTAATGCTTGGGTCAACCTCTCTTATGCAAGATTAGTTGGGACGGAAGTAGTATTTTGTAATACATTTTCTTAGACCACTATTGTGGTCGTTAATAATAATTTATTTGACAATACTTGTTGTCACAGGACTCTCTATATTATGACACCATTTTCCAAATTACTTTTAAAAAACTGTAATTAGCTCCATGACAAAACTCTCTAACTAGCTCCACTAGTTCGTTTAGACCTTGACTAGTCGTTAGGCCATAGTTTACCGCTTGACAAACGACTAGGCAAAGTTGTAAAACTTGTGATTCTAACTTAGATCGGTGGATGGTCTATGGAATCGGATTATAGAATCGTAATATCTACATATTACGTAAATGTAAATACAAATATATTATTACGTTTATATACATCTCAAATATGCTTATATATATTAAAAAATTTCAGGCGAAATGATAACTAAAAGTGAAGATTTTGATTTCATTATTGTGTCATGCCACAGATCTCTCCATTAGGGAAAAGAATATAGTTGTGCTTGCTGATTGAGATTTTAATGTACAAACATTAGTTTTTGAAATTTAAAGATTATGCCGATGCTACTCGTGATTCCACCGACTCAATTCGAGATTCTAACCATCAATACACGATCTAGTATAAGAGTTGAATTTTTGAAACACAAATGACTCGTAGAATTATAGGATTGTACAAGTTGACTCGCAAGTTTAACAACATCAACCTAGCGACTAACAATATTGCTAACTAGTGACTGCATATTGTCTCTAGTAAAAAAGTTATAACAAACGTTCATTATTTAACATAATTTTTGTTATCTCAAAAGATCATTTGTTTCTCGTAATATCAGGACTATCCGGCTCCGCCGCCTACTGTTGCACCGAACCCTACTGCACCTTCAACCTCCATAAATCCTGCTTCGACTCGCCGCCTGAAATCCGCCACAAATCCCACCCCCACCACCCCCTCACCCTGCTCACCGCCCCGCCTTACAGCGGTGGATCGTTCACGTGCAACGCGTGTAAAAAAAGTGGCAAGGCTTTCGTCTACACGTGCACCATTTGCTCTTACAATCTCCACATAAACTGCATCCGGTGGGCCGAAACAGTGACCCGACCTGATCACAAGCACCGTCTGAATCTCCGGTTTTCGGCCCCCGTTGCAGGTCAAGGCATGGTTTTCATGTGCGATGTGTGCAAGGACGACATTGATGAAATGGAGTGGGTGTATTATTGTGGTGAGTGCGATTTTGGAACTCATTTGAAGTGTGTGCATGCTGATGTGAAGCAGCAGAGTGAAGAGTTCAGTTTATATGAGTTTCTGATAATGGCCGATGCCCATAAAGCTGCGCTGGATCTTTGGGACTGATCGGAGTTATTCCCTCCGACCCACCTTAATTTGTACACTTTTCTTTTTGATCCGTCCCGTACTAATTTGTGTCTTCTTAAAAAAGAAATTTCTCTTGCAATCTCCACCTTTGAAAAAATCAACTGAAAAACAAAAATAAATTTTTTCTTAATATATGCAGCGGAGCAGGTGTGTAAAAAAATCAACTGAAACCAAAAAACATTTTTTTCTTAATATACGCAACGAAGTAGGTGTGCAAATTAGGCCGGGATGGGTGGAGTACTATTTTGCAGATTTGGATCATCTGTAGTGCATTTAGAGAGTGAAAGACACATACAACTATTATATTAGTGAAATATAAACTCATGCAGACATATAATATATGTATTTCTCTCTCTAAATTCGTCGTGCATTTTTTACAGAGGATCCACGTTTTTATTTTTCACTGTGGTTTTTGGCTCTCGTAAATTAAATCGTGGAAATGTGCATTGTATTTTGTATAACACAAGAGGGTTTACCTTTTTCTTTTAAGTTGATTCTTTAAAACCATGTGGATGGTCATATCGCAATTATTGTATATGTCGTGACGTGACAAAGCTATGTTGATTAAGGTCAATAAAGATAGGTCATCACAGGATAGAGTGTTGAGCTCGCACAAAATACAAAGGAACCATCACTTAATAGACTGTCAGGTCGCACCCGAAAAGTAGTTTGGGGACACGTACACAAGACTATTACATCCAACAAGCATGATAACATTAGGTTACAAACGACCTCCTAAAGAGCCGCCACCCCAGGTTAACTCATAAAGACCTTATACAACTTTAAGAAACAAGAGTGTGAAAAAAGAATCCCCGAGTAATTGTAATCAAAACAGCTCGCGAATTCAGCAACTCGTAAATATATGAGCTCGTTGAGCACGTGTGATAAATACAACCCAAATACAGTCATACCATCCAGATTATTAGACACTGATAATCAATTTTATTACATGTATTCATAACCATAAACTATGGCTAGTTGTTCTCATTGATTTTTGATTGATCCAGCAATATTCTGTTTTTTTGCTTTTTAGTTGACTTTTTCAAAAGTGAAGATTAAGGGTGGAGACGGCCTAATATACAAGACCAATTTCGAATTTTTCCCTATAAATTGAGCAGAATCACTAAACGCTAGTTGTTACTCTCTTCGTCCCAGTTAACTTGTCACACTTTTTATTTCGATCCATCTCACTTAACTTTTCACACCCATAAATGACAATTAAAGTCTAACAATCTCCACCCTCAAAATATCCACATTCAATCTTCACCTTTAAAAAAAATCAAATATTCACAAAATCTATTTTTTCCTATTGTGAGAAGTTAACTGGGACGGAGGGAGTACAATATACTGGATTATCTAAATTCAGTAATAACGAGTATACGTTAATGGAAACCTATAAACAATCTAATTTGTCAAAGATATTACTTTACGGTGGATTAATTAACTCTACCAAACATGAAGATTTGTCAAAAGATTCAGTCACTATGACTAAGAGCTTAAATAAACAATTTAATAAAAAAACATTTGTAGCAGAAGATAGGGCAGTAAAGTCAGAAAATTTGCAAGTTGATCTACATTACAAGTGACCAGTTCAACTCACATCCTCTCAAGCACCTCAAAAGTACTTGCATCCTAAGTATGCGCAAGAAAAAACATACTCCCTCCCTCCGTCCCAACTAATTTTGCACGGTTGATCGGACATGAATATTAAGAAAAAATAGATTTTAGGGGATCTTTGACTTTTTCAAAGGTGGAGATTGAGGATGGAGATTGTGAGAGAAATTTTATTTTTAAGACTGTGCAAAGTTAAGTGGGATGAATCAAAAAGGAAAGTATGCAAATTTAAGTGGGACGGAAAGAGTATAAAAAAACTGTATATATGCAATTTTAACCATTATTAGCTAGCACATTCAACTTGAACCCTCATCCATTATGGATCAGTTGAAACACTTCAGCCACAATCACGGCCTGGGCTGTCACCAAGTCCCTCAAGGCTCCGAACTCCAATGTTGGGGCTGCAAATCCCCACCGGGCTCCGGCAATTTCTGGGTTTGCTGGCAATGCAACTATTTCCTAGACGAACAGTGTTTTCGCGCGCCACGGTTTCTTAAACACCCGTCTCATCCCCTTCATCCTTTAACTCTAGTCCCTTGTCCTACTTATCCATCCGGTTCTTTTGTCTGCAATGCTTGCAATCTTGCTGGAAATGGATTCTCCTACTGCTGTTCTGCTTGCGAATTCGATATCCATCTCCATTGCGCTCTTTCGTATTCTAATCCTATTCCCAATCCCAATACCAATCCACATCTGTATCCGGTTTATCCAACAGTGTCTCAGCCAATCCCAACCACCACAGTACACCATTTCAGCCACCCGCATTCATTAAATCCATTCGAAATCGAGCAAGAAGCAGCAAAAACCTGCTCTGCTTGCGAGCTACAACTACACGGCTCAGCTTACTGCTGCACTGAACCGAACTGCAGCTTCATCCTCCACAAAGCCTGCTTCAATTCGCCGCGTGAAATCCAGCAAGAGTCGCACAGCGAACACCCTGCCCTCACCTTGCTCCCGACCCCACAAGGATTCACGTGCAACGCTTGTTGCCAACAAGGCAAGAGCTTAGCGTACACGTGCGGTGCTTGCTCCTATATTCTCCATGTAGACTGTATTCGTATGGCTGACCCACTGACGCGGCCGATACACGAGCATCCTTTGATGATCTGCTACTCAGCTGGAGAGGCGAATAAGGATTCGACTTTGATGTGCGGCGTGTGTGATGAAGCTGTGCACCGGAACGCGTGGCGATACATCTGTCAAGATCACTGCGGGTTCCGGTGTCATACGATGTGTGTGTATAAGCAGAAGAAGAAGAAAGCGGATTTGACTCCATTAGAGCAGATGAAGATGCTGCAGGATCTTGATTTGATGATGCAGATGAATCGATTTAATGCTCATTTGATCGCAAATATTGGGAGATGGTAGTAAACTTCGTTTCTGTGTGGTTATTTCTAAGTTTACGGAAAATTAAGTCAAAGTCCTCTATGTTAGAAAATTTTAATTTTAGTCCTGCATTCTAAAAGTTGTTGTCTCAATTTAAAGATACTGACCTATCACCGAAGACTAATTTAGCGGGAATTAGAAGACAATAGAATAACTATAAATATTACAGAGGCAAGATTGGAAGACACATTTGCAAAAAACTAATGACATGCCTCAACCACCAGACTACATATATTACATTTTTCATGTATTTTATATATTAAATATATAGATATATATACTTGGCGCCCTAAAAAATTACGATATTCTGGAGCCCAAATCAATGGACTCGTTGGCCTTATGTAAGGTCTGGCTATGCGTGTTATGGGTAAATTAAATACAACTAAGGCGAAACACAAAATAAAACAGATAAATGAAACAGGTGATCTCGTTGGCTTTATTAGTTGGCTGAAAATTAAAGCCAGCAAAATCGGCTCAGCCCGCTCAATATTTTAGATGGATTGGGTCATCTTAATCTAGGTCTGCAGGACCATCGAGTCCAACAAATTCGACCCGATGACAAAAGCATGACGGACCACAAGCCAGCTCAAAAATCTTTATATATTTAAGGAAACTGGGCTGAACTAGGTTCAATAATTGTTGGCCAAAGGACCATCGAACAAGCCATGCCTTATAGTCTTGGTCCAATGAGCTGGGCCGAACAAATTACCACCTCCTCTACTAAAAATCACTATATATTTTATTTTTGACAAAAATGAAGTATTTTCTATTTCAATTAACGTTTTAGTGTCAATTTGCCATATTCATTATTACCCAAAAAACAAAAGAAATATATAACGTTTCTACATATTCATTATTTTAAAAGAAAAAATTATCTCATGAATTTCTTATACATAATATTACATCCATCTATTATAACTAAATAATTATTCAAATTTAATAATAAAATTTTATGTTACTTCAATATAATTGTATTAAAATCGAATAATAAATATAATATCACATTATTACCAAGGTAGGGGTCCGAGTGCACCCTCTTCCTCCAATTAACTCCTACATAAGTCCGTCGTCAACAATAAGTAAACTACGATGAGTAGGAGAATATTTTCGATAGTTTTAACTGTAATAATAATTGTCAAGTAGGAATGTTACTGATCAAATTGATCGAGCCCTCAACGTTGACTATTAATCAGGTTGTGCATAAGTTGACTTTCATTTACTAATAATTGCTAAATAATTAAAATATCTAAACCTTAAAATAGCAAGTTGATATGAGATATGTGTAAGTCGTGCTAGAGATAACTCTTATTCCGGAAACATGAGAATACAAAACAAAGTCAAATTCATTCCTCATAATTATAAAAACGCAAATTCTCATGTGCACCAATTGTACAGTACAATTTAAGTTGAGTATATTCATCACATGTAATATCATTAGGTATAAATAGTAATACCATTTGATCCAGCGACGGATTTAGGGGAGCGGGGGGCGGCAGCCGTCCCCCTCCCGAACTTCTAATTTTTTTTTTAGATGTTCTTTTAGGTTTGGATAAGAAAATTAAGAAGTATGGAAAATAGACAAATAAGTCCTCAATTAGATTACATAGATATGGTAAGTTAGATAATTAGAGGTTTTTTAGAAAAAAAATATAGGGTACCACTGGAAAAATGCAGAAAAAAGCTAAAAGAACAACTATTTATAAACAAAATACAAATTCCTAGATCCGTCTTTGATTTAATCCATAATTCAAATTACACGAATCTAAAATATGTACAACTAATGCACAAGCGACCTTCTCGTTAAAAAAATTATTAAAGAAAGAATCATATAGAGTGCTCTTAACGTGTAAACCCTAATTTGTAGGGACAGGGTCACTAAGTGCTACCAAACAAAAGAAGTTGACCTATGCTGTTTGTTCGTAAATTATGCCTTGGCTACCCAGACCAGAACATGTTGATAAAATTTTACGATTGTTTTAAAATATATTTTGGTGTACATTAAACTCTTTAAAGAATCACGTCGAAAATCGAATTGAAAGTACATTACATCGAAAAAGGATCCTTCATGACTTAAATTATGGTATGATTATAGATAATCAATAGATATATGTACTAAGAATTATACCGAACTACATCAAAATGTCCTCAACGAGCTCACACTAGAAACCGAGATACAAAAATATATTAATATATTAATAATTTCATGCATATGGTAATTCACAAGTTTTGTGCGTAATTTTCATGCATAACTACTTCTGGACGATCTTTACTTGAACGGTTAATTACTTTATGACCTGATGTTTACACCAGCATTAATTTTAATATCGGTTGCAACTCTAATATGAATATCTTGATTTTTTATTCAGTTTTAATTTTGATATTAAAAATCTAAATGAATCTCCGAGTAATCGAGTATATATATTGTACTGGACCCAACCGTCTCATTAGATATGTTAAATATGAAATATTGTATCGAATTGTCCCAAATTTTGGGATGATTCAATACGGATTGCATCCGATTCCAATTCTTAAATTTTGAAAATACCGAACCTTGAAACGTTATTGAATTTTTAAAGTCCCGAACTGTACTCAAGCACACCCCTACTTTCAATCACCTAATCATCTATAAATGTAATCTTCCAACCCTTAATCATCTTACAAACTTCAATAACTTGCAGAATAATATTTAAGTATTTAACCACTTTTCATTACTTCTGTAAATCGGCTATATGAATCCTACCATATTCCATCATATACAAAATTTATGACTTACACAATTTTAAATTTTTATAAATAAATTTTCCTGTACCGATTCAACTATAAATAAACATACCCTAAATCCTAATGTCATGATCTTGGGTATGTTTGTTTACGGATTTGTTTGTCCGGATGAAGGATTGATCGATCCAAACTTACATTTGGGTTGAATACTTAAAATTAAGATCTCTCAATTCACTTAAATCCAAGTCTTCTCTCTCTCCCTCTCTCCCTCTCTCCATTACTCTCTTTCTCCTCCTCCATGCACCGATTACAAAATACTCCCTTCGTCTCGAATGAACTTGCACACTTTCCATTTTCGTCCGTGCCAAGCAAACTTGCACATCCTAAAAAATGAAAGTTATAACACAATTTTCACCCTCAAAATCTCCACCCTCAATCAACCTTTAAAAAGTTAACAAAATCCTAAAAAACAACTTTTTCTTAATATGTCAGGCCGACTCCACCTAGGACAAGTTCATTTGGGACGGAGAGAGTAATATTTTGATATTTTTTCATTATTTTTCGATTATAATAATTGCACCTTTTATAAAACCTATCATAGTTCATCCTAAACCAAACATAAGATTTACACCATTTTCTAATTTATATATTCTAAAATTTATACGTCTGTATGCGCCACGCAACGTTCAATCCATAAACAAACATACACTTTACGACCGGCTCAATAACTTGTTCCCTGATATAGAAATACAAACTAAATTTATATAATTATATCAAGTTGCTCAACTCTGATAACTTCTATATATAGAAACCCTGCCCCATAACCTCCAAAACACAAACATCAGAAGCAGAAAGAACAGTAACAGACAGAAATGAAGCACACCAGCCACCCACACGACCTCCATGTTTCAGACATGGGAACCGACAACGAAACCATCAAATGTTTCGGTTGCAAACTAGCCTTATTCGGCACGTGCTACTCGTGCTCTACCTGCAACTTCCACCTCCATAAATTCTGCTACGACCTCCCACAATCTGCCCAGTTCGACTTTCACCCGGAGCACGCGCTAGGCCTCAGTTATCCGCCTTACTGCCAAGGCCCGTGCGGCATTTGCGGTGAAGCCTGCAATGGCTTCACCTACAATTGTCGTCTCTGTAACTTCAACGTTCATGCTAATTGTGGCACACTGCTACAACCCGATCCCAGAAACTACCGCGACATGTATGTCGCGTTGTTTCTGGCGAACAATATAGTGGAGATGAGGTTGAAGAGTTCTCAGAAGGGGTCGAGTCAAGAAGACGAAGCGAATATGGCGAAGATGGAGATGGAGGCGGAGTTGCAGCGGAGAAGGAATAATTTGACGATGCAGCGGCTGAAGCAAGCGTCGGATTCTATTGATTTTATGGGACAAATTGGAAGCTCCAACAACTACACCTACAGATACTTCAGATGAGGGATGGATTCCGGACGGGAAATTATTTTTTGTCCTGTAAGTATTTGCTTTTACGATTTTAATTTTATAAGTATTTGTTTTTTTTTAATTTAGTCTTGTAAGTGATAGAAATCGTCCATTTAAAGATAATTTTCGCAATTGATTGGAAATAGTCACGTGATCCAAATATTTAGTAAAATTCGGCGATACTAAGTGACATGACAAAAGTTATGGGATTAAATATTTCGGTTACATGACTTGCACGTGACTATTTTTGTGACTATTTAGTGTTTTTTGGCGAAAATTGTCCTATAATGAACAATTTTAACACTTACGTGATTAATAAAAAATAAATATTTATGAAATTAAAATCGAAAAAATAAATGCTTGCAGGAGTAAAAATGATTTTTGGCCTTGAATTTGGTGTATTTTCTTGAGTTTTTTTTATGATTGATTTGATGTGTGTTGGTTTGGTTCGATCCTTTGGTGTTTCCTGTGTTGAGTTTGTCTTGTGTTGCATGTTTTTGTGAGTTCTAAAAGTGTGCGCGGAATCGTCTGTTTCACTTGTATTTCACTTTCAGAAAATAATTTTTTTTTTTTTTGTTTTTTAAATAATTTGTTTCATGATTCACGATTTAGTGTCCTAATTCATAATGCATGGTTCACGATCACAGTTTCATGTGTTCATGGTCCAAGTTAAACCGCCTAGGATTTAAACTTTGTTATTAGTCTATAGTTTTACTTCACGGTTCACAGATTCACTGACACAAAAACAAGGTTACAAGTACAAGAATCAAAAGATTGAGTACCACCTTATGGCTCTTCAATCTTCTCGTGATCTTTCTATCTCACCTGTTGTTTCTCTCTCTAGTGTGTTATGAATAGAATGAACTGAATTGTATCTACTCTAACCAACTAATATATCAAAGAATAGAATAAGAATGAAAACCAGTCAAAATAACCAAGTTGCCACTCCAAAACTGATGCAGCAAAAGACAACAACTTTTCTTCCAAAACGACACGCTACACAACGGTTTGACAGTTAAGTAAGTTAAACCGTTGTCTATTGCTCCTGATTAAATCCTGCCTTTAATTTGCAATCTTCAACAGCTTCTTTTAAGCGACTTTCCAACTGCTTCTACAAAAGCTCTTCAGCAAATTATTTGGCTTATGTTTAGACACATCATCCTTCTTCAACATAATTGTATACATTTTGAGGCCTCAATACATTCACCCTCTTCAAATCGTTGGATTCTCGGCAAGGAATGTGAGGTGGCGAAATACATTATCAAGTGGGCTCTATAATAAAATTCATAGGTGGGCTCCATGCTCTATAATAAAACCAGTCGGTGGATTACATATTATTATTGTGTTGTATATATATAGATATAAAAGTGGATGAATCCATGATCCATAATAAATAAAATCTAAGAAACTCCCTTTTGGCATTAAAAAACGTTGGTAGTACTACCTCCGTCCGGTTAATCTTGCACAGGGAAAGTTGGCACAAATATTAGAAAAACTCATTTTTAAGTGTTTGTTGACTTTTCAAAGGTGAGTTGAGGATGAAGATTGATGGTGCAGATTGTGTTATAACTTTTCATTTTAAGGAGCGTGCAAGATTAACTGGAACGGACGAAAATGAAAAGTGTGCAAGATTAGCTGGGACGGAGGTAGTAATAGTTTAGCCTTGAATAGCTAGTGAATAGTTCCCAAAAATGGAATGCCTTTTTATTGAAAATACTGAACAGAGAACTAACAATTCTTCACCATACTACCTGGAAAATCTAATCAATCTAAACCAAAAAAAAGAAAATCAAACACAACGTGAAGGAATTTGATTAGATCCCTTAAACTGATAATCAACATTGGAGCAAATTGCAGTAGTAGGACGGCCTCTGAAGGTGATGTCAAGCCCAGAAAACTCCACATTTCTGCATTTCGTCCCTTTGTTGCATATAATCTTCACGGACACCTCCTCGACCGAACTCCCCTGTATATTCTCATACTTCACTCCTCTTACCTTCGACTCTCCATCATGTAGGCACGCTCTAGTCGAACAACGATCAATGAAGATCGGGTTTCCGACCTGGTTAAGGTGGATATCGGAATATGTCACATTGGATACTATGTTCGACGCAATAGAAGGCGTCCATGTCATGATCCGTAGCCCGTTCTTCGTTTTGCTCAGGGTGCAGTTACTCACTCTAATTCCGATGACGTCCTCATCTCCTTTGTATTTTCCTAGGCTTCTGATGCTGATGCCATGGCCAGGACCACACCATACCCCTGTAACGTTAACGTTTTGAGTCCCGTCACTTATGGAAACGCAGTCGTCGCCGGTGGATATGCGGGAATCGGCGATCTTTATGTCGTTGGAGCTTCCGATATGGATGCCGTTCGTGTTTGGGCTGTTTTCTGGAGCTGTTATCTGAACGTTTTCAACGGTGATGTTCTTTGATTTGTAGATTAGGAGATGGAACTTCTTGCTGTTGATCAACCTCATGTCTCGGATTAACATATTCGACGCAGAATTTATCTTCAAAGTCTGCCCATACATATATGTTAGATCAGATACGAGAAAGAACACATAGAAACGAGAAAGTAAAACGACACAGAAGTTACGTGAACCACTAACAACGTGTTAGCAACGTTCACGGTCAGAAGAGAGGAACTAATACACTATAATCACACAGATTCAAGACAGACTATTCCCGACTACTAATTATCCCTAGATAGACTGAATACGTAAATTCAAAGTACTCACAAACATACTAATTCAGGACTAGGAAAAACTAAGAACAGCATGACTAATGAATAATCTCATATTTTGACCAACAGACAGATTAATTCAGAATTAGGAAAAACTAATAACATAATGACTAACGAATAATCTCACATTTTGACCAGAATTATGACCTAGAACCGCTATGGACGCTTTATAAACCACAAACAGACTAAAACTCAAAATAGACTGAAGTTGGGCCTAAAACGCGCAAGGTCCAGAATTGCACCCCCCACGTTACAAACGATTGAACTTTGGCGCGACCGCGTCGAGTCCCCAGTATCGAATGCCTTATTCAGGCACTTTACCGAAAAATCGACGAGATTCAAGTCACTATTTCAACGATACATATAAATATTACACTATAAACACGTGTTAACACAGATACTATAAATAAAACAATCAAATTTTTCCTATTTTACCGTGGGAAAGTTAATGCTTTCCAAGGAACGTTGGTAACGGGACCATGTCGACCTCCCGTTACCATCAAAGCCGCCTGATCCGAAAAGATCAAGGCGATCAACTGTAGAAAAAGTGATCCAGAAGTCTTGATTATCTGTCGAGTTTTGGGTATTCGGAAAAGCTTTCAAGGTTCCAACGAGACGAAAATAGGTCTGGCCATTGCAGGGCCCTTGAAAGACTCCACTGCTTAGAAAGAAAGTTCCTTTGGGGATATCTACGATGCCTCCATCAGTTTCACAAGCTTTTCTCCATGCACGTTCAAATGCCTGCACACATGCATCGATTAATGTAATCCAACGTATTAAATATATATACAACGATCATATTTACCTGTTTGTTATCGGTATTTCCATCTGAAACAGCACCAAAATGAGTGACAGAAAAGCTGTTAGTTGTTCGCGCACGAGCATTAGCATGGGAAATGACTACGCACAGTAAGAAAAGATAAATGCATGCAGAGACAGAATTCATCTTGTACAGATTACCAGAATTCTAAATGGATACTATGTATTACTATTCGTAAAAGGTTATAAATGTATAACATATTTATACTACACATAAACTTTGACTCTGAGTTAGTAGTTTAGATTTACTCGCAGCTAGGAAATTCTTATCCAAAAAATTATACTTGATTAAACTGTAGAACCTAAAATGTCTCTTTGGACTTTGTAATGTAGACTGTTTCCATAATAGTTGGCATACCGGGTAGTTAAGATATACATGTACCAAAAACCACATATCTAGAAAACTATAACTACATTCTCAATTCTCTGTTTCACTTGTTTCAAAGATTTTAATACATGACAAGTACTATTAGTTAGTGATATAATTCAAGACACGTGTAATTTCATTAACTATAGAACCTAGATGCCTCTCTTAAACTTTGTGTGCAGACTTGTTCCATAAGGAAAACATGTAATAGTTAGATTTGTTATATTAAATAAAAACAATGTCACAATTGAAGTACATAAATAAATTCTCTTCAATTGATTAATTAATTATTTCACTTCAACCATTTGATTTTACAACTTTTAACGTTTTATGTAAAACAATATTAGATGACTTTTTCCAACAAATACCATATTTTCCGAAGAAAATAATATTTTACTAAGGAGTATAATATTTTTATGGGCAATTTAAAGTACTCCTCTCCCCAAAAAAACACGGCTGCCTTAGGGCTGTGCAGGTGGTGCCGTCGCACTTGGGCCCATTTTTTGGGCTTAAAATATAGATTTATGATATTAGATAAATTGATTTTAATTTCTTAACACAAAACCAGGTGGTGCCGTCGCACTTGGGCCCATTTTTTGGGCTTAAAATATAGATTTATGATATTAGATAAATTGATTTTAATTTCTTAACACAAAACTTTGCAGTGGAGTTTCATTAATTACTAATTTCGAATCTCCATGATGGGGGAAGCTATTATCCTCCTTTGTAATTGTGATTGTTCCCTTCTCTTTCATTCAAATTATTTCATTGTTTGGGGCCCTCTTTCCTAATTTCCATTATTTTATTCTCCTCCCTTATTTAAAATATATATATATATATATATATATATATATATATAATTTTTGTTTTCTTCAATTTTCAAATCATTGACTCCTCCAATTCACCATCAAGAGTTAAGAATATCTTATATTATCATTTTTGTACTATTCTTAAAAACAATGATGGTAGTCTAAATTTGGATTATCTGTAATTTTATAGATTATAAATAATTAAATAAATTCTAAATATATCTATCTTGATAGTTTATATATATGATAGATTTAGATTCTATTCTTGTATTAAATGGTTAATTGTACAAGTGATTTTAGGACTGCAAACGAATAGGGATGATTGAAATCAAGTAAAGACCAAAACAAACTCAGTCACTATAAGTGAAGAAAAGTCATAAAGACTATTATCGAGTCTTGATTCTATATTTTACATTCGGTCAGTTAAAAGTTGTAAGTAGTACAGTTAGTGTTGGTCCTGTCTAGGAACACCATCTAGTGAATATGACATATTCAGGAGAATTTTGTCAATCGAGTTCGGGAGATCTCATAAGTACAGTAAGAGGCATTATCTGCACAAAGTCCATCTGAGGGATCAGGTGGCCGGACACATAGTTAAGGGAAGTGCGTATAATGTTGGCTACTTATAGGGTTGGCAATGGGGCAAGGAATCCTCGTTCCCCGCGGGGATCCGCCCCGAACGGGGCGGGGATTCCCCATTATCTTCCCCCGGTGGGGCGGGGACGGGGAAGATTTTTGCCCCGATCGCGGGGACGGGGCGGGGTCGGGGATAGGGTTCCCCGCCCCGCGGGGATCCCCGCCCCGTTTCCCGCGGGGCCCCGCTATATAGTTTTTTTTTTTTTCCTAATATATATAGTGGGGATCCAATTATATTATGTAATTCTATATATTTATTTAGTAAAAATATATTTTATTTTTATTATATTACTATTATTGTAATATTAAAATGGACTAAATATATTATATCCTAATTTTTTTGTCGAACTTTGTTAAATTTAAGTCTATTAATTATTTCTAAATTTATTTTATTTTAAATTTTATTAGTAGATATATTAAAAAAAATTAAAATATACGGGGACGGGGAATCCCTGCGGGGATGGGGATCCCCGTGGGGACGGGGATGGGTATAAAAAGTTCCCCGTCAGTTTCGCGGGGACGGGGACGGGGAATCCCCGCGAACGCGGGGACGGGGATGGGGACTTGCCCCCCGGCCCCGCCCCGCCCCGTTGCCAACCCTAGCTACTTAGGAGAGAGTCCTGAAGTTTTGTAAGTTCAAACTGCATTTGTACCCAACATTTCACTAATACAAGAGGCCTAAGAGGAAGAGGGATTCTTCCTCGTAAATTTATTCATATTCTTGATACTACTGTCTTATCTTTGTTCGTACTCGTAAGAACATTGTACGTTTATGTTATTGTTCTTTTTGAGTTCATACTTCATAAGAACATCGCAACGCACACAAATTCTGATATTTCAATTCGCACCGGAGCAGGTTCCAGTTTGTTTAAACAGATAGATCTAGGGAATTGTGATGGCATCTGAACTTAGCTTGTTGCGCGCTCCATTTCTTGATGGAGCAAACTACTCCTACTGAAAGTCTATGATAATGGTATATTTACGATCAAGAAGATGCTGGGATATTGTCGAGAGTGGTTGGAAATGGCCTGAAATGTACAATGAAAAGAAAGAGGTTGTCCTGAAGCTTAAAGAATCACTCAGTGATAATGATCGAAAAGAAGAAGAGGCAAATTTCACTCCTTAAAATACCATTTGAATTCAGTTGATCAGACACAACATAAGTTGATTGTCAAATGCACGTCAGCAAAAGAAGTCTAGAAGATCCAACGGACTCAGTTTGAGGGTAATGCATCGGTAAAATCTTCAAAACTTCAAAGGTTGTCCTTACAATTTGACAATATTCGCATGCATGACTATGAAAATATTGATGTCTATTATACTCGCTTTTGCGAAATTGTTAATGATTGTTAATTTCTTAGTGAGACAATCTCAGCCCTCAGAAGACAAGCAAAAAAAATAAAAAAAGATCATGAGAACGCTTTCAAAGAGATTTCGTGAGAAGATCACTGTGCTTGAATCCTTCATGAAAGTTGAGGACATGTCATTAGATCTTGGGGGAATTGCGGACATTTAAGATAAATAATGGTTATGATACAATCAAAGCCAAGGGCATTGCCCTTAAAGTTGAAGAATCTCAAAAACCTGAAGAAGAAACAACGTGATGGATGCTGAAGTCTTTATTGAGACAATTGCACGTCTTTTTAGGAGCTATAACCAAATGATGAAAAATATCAACAGTCCTGGAAGCACTTTCTTGGTAAAAAATCTGACTCTTTCAAAGCAAAATCTGATAACAAAAGTTTTCTCTTTTAAATTACAGTTCTGCTCCCCTACTCACGACAAACACAAGCTAATATTGTAAGCTGATGTGTCTACCTCTCATAAAATATAATTAGTGGCGCCTATTAATTTGTGCACACCGTAAGGGAGCATTTCGGTTTAAATATTGTGATCTATAGCATTAGGCCAACTAGGAGTGGAAAAAAAAAACCTAATGCCTAAATACCGTATATACCGAATTAAAAAATTATCGAAAATATCGAAATTTTCTGTACGATAACGATATATATGAATAATCTAAAAATATTGATATTTCGGTATATGTCGATATACTTAATTTTTTTAATATTTTGGAAGTTCGATATTTCGGTAAAAAATAATATGGATAATTCGCTATGCGAAAGTCAAATTTTGACCTCCACCAAGGAGGGGAATTTAGTAATTAAGTCAATGCACCAAAGTATTTGAAAATGATGGTTAATGCATGCATTGTTGTATTCGATGCAATTTTCAAGTTGCATTCTGCAACCAACTGACAACTTTCATAGAATTCAACACATTCTTGAAAGAATTATGAGCAAGATGGTTGATATTAAATTCCAGATTTGTTGGCAAGACAATTAAATATGACTAGTTGTTCTTCAACAATCTAATAAAAAAATATTTGCAGCAGAATTATAGGGCAGAAAACCCAGAAAATTTGCAAGTCAATCTTCATTACCAGGTGACCAATTCAACTCACATCCTGTCAAGAATCTCAAATGTACTTACATCTAACTATGAAACATTTTTAATATTCACAACTTGCTCAAACTTATTTGTGACAAAAAAAGGAAAAAAAAAAAATAAGCTTTATATATGCAATTTTAGTCACATTCAACTTGAACCCTCATCCATTATGGATCAGTTGAAACACTTCAGCCACAATCACGGGCTGGGCTTTCACCAAGTCCCTCAAGGCTCCGAACTCCAATGTTCGGGCTGCAAATCTTCACCAGGCTCCGGCAATTTCTGGGGTTGCTGGCAGTGCAACTATTTCCTACACGAACAATGTTTTCGCGCAACACGGTTTCTTAAGCACCCTTCTCATCCCCTTCATCCTTTAACTCTAGTCCCTTGTCCTACTTATCCATCCGGTTCTTTTGTCTGCAATTCTTGCAATCTTGCTGGAAATGGATTCTCCTACTGCTGTTCTGCTTGCGAATTCGATATCCATCTCCATTGCGCTCTTTCGAATACGCCTCCTAATCCCAATCCACATGTATATCCTCCCCCTCTCCCTCTCCCTACTCCAAATTTCTCCCCACAAAATTTAACTTCTCATCCTCAAATTCCTATCTATCCACCTCCGAATGCTACAATCCCACACGCTACCACTCCTCCACCGCCACTGCCGGTGGCACACTCAGAACCACCAACCATAATAACTCACTTCAACCACCCGCATTCGTTGAAGTCTCTCGAAATCGAGCAAGATGAAGCAAGAGTCTGCTCTGCTTGCGAGTTGCAGCTATCCGGTTCGGCTTACTGCTGCCCTGAACCGAACTGCAGCTTCAACCTCCACAAAGCCTGCTTCGATTCGCCACGTGAAATCGAACACGAGTCCCACGACCACCCTGTCCTCACCTTGCTCCCCACGCCACAAGGATTCACGTGCAACGCATGTTGCCAAGAAGGCAAAGGCTTCGCGTACACGTGCGGTTCCTGCGCCTATATTCTCCACATAGACTGCACCCGTTGGGCAGCCACACTGACCCGCCCGATTCACGAGCATCCATTGGCTCTGTTCTACACAGTTATAGAGGCCAAACGGGACGTAACTTTGCTGTGCGGCGTGTGCGACAAAGCTGTGAAACCATACGCTTGGCGCTACGCTTGTAAGGATCAGTGCGGTTTTCGGTGTCATACGATGTGTGTGAATAAGCCGAAGAAAACAGAGGCCGAATTAACTCCCTTAGAGCAGTTGAGGATTCTGCAAGAACTTGATTTGCAGATGCAAATGGTTCGATTTCAAGCTCAGATGATGTCCAATTTTTCATTGTAGTAGAAGTAATTGATTGTTGTGCTGTTATTTCTAAGTTTGGTGATTTCAATTATGAAGTTGTGGTTAACTTCCTCAACTTTGATTTTTCTTTTCCTTGTGTACTCATGAATCATTCATCTTTGGGTAACTTCTTTTATGACATTATGGGAAGTATTTCTGTGTGGAAAGTAGCTCTTTTATTAGTTGACCGCATTTCTATTCGCACCACTGATACATGTCGCATGTATTTAGGTCGATTTTAGAAGATGATTTGACCGTATTTTTATTCGCACCACTGATATATGTCGCCTGTATTTAGGTCGATTTTAGAAGATGATTTGATAGCATTTGCAAACATAATTGGTCGACTTGGACTTATATTCGTTATATTGTGTCGGATGACGTGTTTGTGCTTGTTTTAAGATTATTTAAGTGATTTTATGTCAAAAAGACCTTTTGGACGAAGTAATAATAGACATTACAAAATGAATTTCTTCCCAAAATATTATCTTTGAACCGTAAATCCATTAAATTCACTTACAAGCTAAATAATTGAAGTAGTAATAATAATAATAATAATAATAATAATAATAATAATAATAATAATAATAATATTTTTAACTATTTCAACTAATTAAGTATATGATGTCTTGTTGAAGCAAGTTTTTGAAATTATAAATACATTATATGGAATTTTTATATTTTATAAAGAATAGAGAATTTTAATAAAGCAAAATTCAATTTTCTAAAAGAATAGTTCTTATGTAAAATATTATACGAGTTTAGCTACAAAATATTTTTTTACCGAAAATATATTTAAATGGAATGTAGGAAGGGAATTTCTACCGTAAGATGGATGTAATCTTCATTGTCCATGTGATGAGCTTATAAGTATAAATTAACTTGGAACATTTATTTATATTCTAAGAGCTTACAAGTATAAATAAAGTTGGCCCCTCTGTCTATATACAAAAGTTTGTAAAAAATATGTATAGTTTCTTACTATACATTTTCTATATCATTTTTCAAAAAAGAAAAAGAATAGAAAAAGAATATAAATATGAAAAATATATTTTTGAAAAGATATAAATATTAAAAAGAAAAATCTTATAGTAATATGTAATGATTAATTATTCACGTGCGAGGCACGTGCACTTTGACTAGTCTATATACAAGTGGATGAATCCATCATCCATATAATTTCAAGGGATTTAAAGAAAGTTGCTTTAGCACGAAAATGATGCCGTATCAGTTTGACAAACTTTATTCCATTGACTTGCAAATGGCTTTCAACATATCTTACCTATATAAACGGTATTTCCATTCGAAACGGCACCAAGATCAGTGCAGAAAAGCATACTCTTTTTCCATTTGAAACGGCACCAAGATTAGTGCAGAAAAGCTACTCTATTTTCATTTGAAACAGCACCAAGATTAGTGCAGAAAAGCTATTAGTTCTTCGCACACGAGCATCAACATTTAAATGAACACACCCAGTAAGAAAACATAAATCTATAGAGAGACAGAATTCATTATAATTAAGTACCAGATTACCAGAATTCTAAATGCATAACATATATTTATGTGATATATATACTACACATAAAAGTTTGACTGAGCTAGTAGTTCAGATATACACGCACCTCGGAAATTTTTATCTGAAAAACAGATAACTATATTCTTGTTAAATATGGCAAAATTATCGTTCATTAAACTGTAGAAGCTAAAATGTCTCTTCGGACTTTGTAATATAGACTTTTTCCATAATTATTAGACTGAACTAGTAGTTCAGATGTACACACCTATACCAAAAAAAACTAATAACTATAATCTTTTGTGTGTTCTTTCCTTTTGTTTATATATATTTTCGTTGTGATTCTATATTTCTCTTGTACTTGTTTTACAACAATATGTATATCTTCGAAAAATTTCTAACAATTAATTATATCTTATATAATTAATTAAGATTTTGATTTGCAGATGCAAATGGTTCGATTTCACTCTCAGATGATGCCCGTTTTTACTTTCTCGTAGACTTTCATTAAGTAATCGATCAGTGTGTGTTATTTCTAAGTTTTGTGATTTCAATAATGAAGTTGTTGTAAACTTCCTTAACTTTTATCTTTTTTTCTGCTTATGAATTATTCATCTTTGTTTAACTTCTTTTAACTTCTTTAAAACGATAGTTTATATAAAATCAAGCTCAAACAAGATACAAATCGTAGTTAGATGGCTATACATTTGTCTCGGTAATAGATGAAATCCAAGAAGGAAAGTCGAGCACCATTCCAATGAGTACTCTCTAATTAAGTGCACGTATGTTTTATACTTAACCATCATTCTCATAATAAATGGGCAACATATATAGACCACAATAAAAAATAAAGAAAGAAAAAAAAAAAAGCGGTAATAAAAGTCTAGAACATTATAAATAATTATTGAACAAAATTATTTCAAATTCTCTAATCGACATTTTCATTTTAGGGAGCTAGGCCTTATGTCTTCAAACAATTTTTGTCCACTAGATCAAGCAACTCCAATATTTTTGAATAAATTATTTCTAATAAGTAGTAGTATCACTAGCAATAGCAGTTATCGTGCCATTATCGAATTTTATCGAATTGGCTCAATATGATCCAAATTTTCATCGTGTCTCGCCCAATTGACCGATAACGACCCAAACCCCAAATTATCATATGGAAAAATCACGTAACGATCAAAATCCGGTGTCATGTGGGCAAAAACTCCAATTTTTTTCGGCACGTGACTGACACGTGCATTTTTCGACGAAAAATTAAATTTTAGGACGAAAATTGGATAATCTCAGGATGTATGAGACGAAATTAAGAAAGCAAAAAGCTACAAAACTTTTAACGAAAATGATTATCTTATGGGACGATATATAATTTTTTCCCGATCATTTAATAATAAAAACATAACAGCTGGATCAAGAAAAACAGAAGAGCAGTTAAGTCAACACAGAAAAATGCACAACTTGATCTCCAAAATAATGTGACAAATTCAACTCTCAAAACTTTGCATCTGTAAATTCATTTTCTATAATCCAACTTGCTTAACAAAATAATGTTAAATCATATTCATCACCATCAACCACATTCAACCACAATCATCTGTAATGAATCAGTTGAAACACTTCAGCCACAATCACGAGCTCGGCTTTCACCGAGCTCCTCAAGGTTCCGAACTCCTTTGTTCGGGCTGCTTATCTCCGCCGGGCACCGGCAATTTCTACGTGTGCTGGAAATGCAGCTACTTCCTACACGAACAATGTTTTCGCGCATCACGCTCTTTCAAACACCCGTCTCACCCTCTCCATCCGCTAACTCTGCTGCCTTGTCCTACTTATCCTTCGGGTTCTTTTCGCTGCGATTCGTGCAATCTTGTTGGACATGGATTCTCGTATACCTGTTCGCTATGTCAGTTTGATATCCATGTCCATTGCGCTCTTACACCTCCCAATCCAATGCCGCGTGTATCTCCTTCTCCGAATCCAAATTCTCGACCGCTGCTGCATTCGTCGGTGTCTGAGCCGATCTCTGTAAGTTTAATCACGTCTACATTATCGAGATTGTATAATTTAACATGTATTTTAGAACTTTATGATATTCGCATTCTAATAAGATAGTATTACGGTACTAACCGTAATGCCTCATCCATTGATTTCTTGATTCTTTGATGCGGATTCTTTTTTTATACGAGAAATTCCTAATCTTTCCTTTATAACAGAGCAAATTAGGTACTGTCTCCGTTTTTTTAGTTGTTATTCTAGCTTATATGTTTTGTTTGTAAATAGTTGTCATTCTAGTTTTTTACTATAGTTATGAAAAGTGTTAACAATATATAGAAATGATTAAAAAATCAATGAATTTAAGGAAATTAGTCGAGGGTTGATTTGTAACTTCTTTAATTCTGTGATTTTCTTATCCAAAGCTAGAATGACAATTGAAAAAAACGGAGGTAGTAATAGATTTATGTAGCTTTGTTCTGCTTTCTTTTATAGGTTGGATTAGAATTTTAATGCAATTAGCATTATTATCGACGTAAAAATCATATCTTATCAGATAACTGACCAAACTTGTCCGGAACGACAGGTAGGCCTCAAAAATCTTACAATCTCCAGTACAACAATTAACCATTTCAGTCACCGCCATGCTCTGAAAGCCATAAAAATGGAGGAAACGAAGGGGAAAGCATGCTCAGCTTGTGAGTGGGAACTGTCCTCCGGTAGCGTCGTCTATTGCTGCACCGAATCGGGCTGCAGTTTCATCCTCGACGAAGCCTGTTTCGACTCGCCACGTGAAATCCGGCACAGGTCCCATCTGCAGCACCCGCTGGCTCTGCTCTCGGCCCCGCCCAACGGCAGGAAATTCGACTGCTTCGCATGTTACAGGTATGGAAAACCCCGTTAAAAAGTTAGATGCTTTGTTTTCTATTAGTCTATACTGCACAGTGCAGTTAATAGCTAGTGGCAAATAAGGTCGTATTCTATAGAGACTAGTGAAGACGTCTTAACTAAAGTACATATATAGCCTTGATATATCTAGACATATCGAAGATGTGGTTGCTGTGGTGTTCTTAATAGCTTAATATCACTCTTAACTAAAGCAGTTTGAACACTTAAAACGCAAATGATAAAAGACCGATTTTTTTTAACTAAATTGGATTAATAGAATTATCATAGGATTATAGATTTCAGAATCAATTATAAATGTCAGCAAAGATAGTCATCCTAATTTATATCATTCGCGTGTTACAGGTCCGGCAAGTCCTATGTATACGCTTGCCCTACTTGCTCCTACCACCTCCACATAGACTGCGTCGACTGGCGCGAAACCATGACCCGACCTGATCACAGGCATCCGATGAGACTATACTTTTCGGCCGCGGAGGCGAGTGGCCGGAGTTTGACGTGCGCTGTGTGTGAGCTAGCCTTTGATCAGAAGGCGTGGTTGTATTATTGTGGGGAATGTGGTTTTGGGATTCATACGTCCTGTATGGGTAATCAAATGAAGCGGCTCACAGGATAACTTCATCTTCCGTACACGTGTCGATTAGTGAATATAATGAAACACAAGATGTAACATCAAAGTGTAACGGATGAGCTCTGGAAGTCGATTCAACTTGGTGTGTTTCTACATTGGTTCTGATTTCATTATTTTAGAAGGTACTTGGTTCCATTTAAGAGGGTGTTTCGCCACGGTTCAGATCTTCTACAATTAGGAGTGCAATATATTCTACATCAAGTATTTTATTGTATCAAATATAATCATTGCCAATGTAATATTGATTTTATATTATACATGTGACATGTAATTAAATACTTGTTGGAGACAATATTACACCCCTAGTTGTAGAAGATCTCATACTGTTTCCCCAAACTTTATTTCAACTAATTTAAAAGTTCTAATATTTTATAAGTTGGATAAAGAGATTATAACATTTATAAAGAGTTTAAGTAATGAAGCTTATATAAGCTTCCAATCGAGGGAAGAAATTTAGTTATCCATTTAGATTGTGAATTTGAAATTCACCATCATATACAGTAACGGACCCAAAATTTAGTTAAGGGGAGACCCTTTATAGATGGATCTAAGAGTTCGTCTTGCGTGATATTTTTTTTTTTTTTAAATATGCTTATGTGACAAACGTTTACCAAATAAGACAAATTCTAAATAGGTCCGAAATATAATCCGACTCAATAGGCCTGACCCAATGAGCTAAAAAGTCCACTGGGCCAAAAGCTTGACTAGACTCAATAATTTTTGCCCGATAGAATTTTGTGTCAACCTGACCCGCCAATAGTGTTGGCCCGCTGGGTTGGGTCCAATCAGGCCGGGCCGAACTGCCAGAATTATCACATCTAGATACGAGGCATAGAGGCAGGGTAGTGCTAGTGCTAACCCTTTTACAAAAACGAATATGGAGTCGGGCCCAACCTAAAACAATCACACCCTCGACGATAAGAGTGACACTGACTGCTTCAGTTATAACACAAACCAATACCTTACCGAATTAACAGCATAGCAAAACTAACATTGCATTTCTCAGTCATGTAACAAAATCTCAACTTACCATTCAAATCAAAATGAACGAACTATACATAGAAGAGCTGAAGATACAATATTTGGTACATATACAACTGCAGAATCTACAGACTAAGCACATTTTCACAGTGAAGGATGCCCAGGTCCTGTAAATATATTCGCTCACTCGTTCGGGCGAGCCAACGCACGGGATACAGGAGTGGTTGCAGTTACTCCTTGTTGCTGGACGAGCGGTCCTTCTTGGGCCCACCAAGAATACGAGATATCTGCAAACCTCTGCTGAAAGCCTGGTTGAATAACATTCTTGTCTGAAACTCCGACACGAAAGGGAACCACGCCAAGAAGGCAACCGGGCTGAATAATAACAACCCGATTATGTATTCATAACCCCGAGCAAGCGTCCTAACCGATCCCCAAAATCCAGCCCGGACAACCAAAGGTTTCAAAGCTTGTGCAATCTGTTTGTTTAGAGAGCATAAAAGAGTTATTCAGCAAGAGTATTCACGAGAGGGATAAAGAAGACAGGCGAGTTTCTCTTACCGAAAGTAATCCCCAACCGGTTGGCATGAAGGCGAGAATGCAAACAATAACATCTAGGACAGTCATGTGAGGAAGAGCTATTAGGGTAATCAGGATAGAAATAAATGAGAGAAAAATAAGGCCTTTGATCAGTCGAAACACGAGCTGATAATCAGCGCTAAACTGCCTTCTTCCAAGTGAAACAACCTGTAAATGTTCAATAGAGTTACTGCCTAATTCTTAAGTTTTTTGTCGAAATAAATACATAATTGGTTTTATACTATATTTAAGCACGTGGGGGTACCTTCACAATCAACAGGACTGCAAATATCACAAACCATGATATACCATATACCTGTGCAACGAGCAATGCGCGGAAGTTATCACAACGAAGAAAGGGAAAAATGGAAAGCAACAAGAAGTGGAAAATGTTGATATTCATGAAATTCACATGCGGAAACGAATCTTACCAAAATGCTCTTGTGTTTCTCGGTAAAGCTCAGGTGATAAATTAATCCATACTGATATATGAAAAAACGCAAGGAGAGCAATATCTCGAAAATAATACCACGTGTCCCAGAATGAAAGAGATGCTCTTGTTCTGTCTCCCACCAAGACTCCCAACTCTTTTCTGGAGGCACACCAATGCCTCCACGACTATTCATCCATTTGTTCCAGTCTGTCCAATCGTCCACAATTTTTTGCCATTCAAATCCAGAAGGATTGAAGAGAAACGGAGCAAAAAGCCAAGTGCCCACAAGGATCCACACTGAGACGGTGATCAACACATAAGCAACAACCCCTCTATAAGCTTTTCCAAATATATGGTACACGAGGAGCAAAATCATTAGTTCGAGTCCCTTGACAAAATGACTCCGGCAATATAATCTATAGTTGTCGGCAAACTTGGCGTGAAACACGACGAATCCTCGACCTGTTCCTCTATATCGAGCACCTCCATGAAGCAATGTTCGTCCGTAATAGTGGGTCCTTGTTCCAAGAGAAAATGTGAAAAATACTGGAGCGAGCTGTAACTGCATTAGAACAAAGTCGGTCAAGGCATTACGGAAACCCCTCTCAAGCCCTATCTCCATCATCATGGGCAAAGCCATTAAGAGTCCGATTTGCACAAAGGACTGAGAAGCAAGAGCAACTTGGAGAGGTTTATTGTCGCGTATTGCTGGATGGCTACTTAATCCTTCTTCAAGCCCGCTTAATACAAGATAGAGACGACCGTAAAGAAATATGTATACTGTCAGCACCGTAAGCTGTCAAATAAACAAACATTCAGATGCAACGTTACCAAGGGGTAAAATTGTAGACTAAATTGAGAATGATGTGAAGAGTACCAAAGTACAGAAGTAGAAGCCAATTGTAGTGACGTAACAGGACAACATGCGGAAGAAGTCGAACCGATGCCCTAGCCTATACATATCACGACTCACAGTCTGCTCCCCATTTCCACATGCTATCTTTGCTTCAAAGAGTGAGATTTGGTTGAGACCCACATCCCTTCCTTTACCCACTTGTATGTATTCATGGTGAGTAACATTGCCTCCACGAAGCGTGGAATTGAAACCTTTACATACACAAGATATATGAGAACATTGAAACCCAATTTCTTTAGGACAAAATAAGAGAGTTGTTTTAAGAATATGATGCCTGCAAATATATCCTCGCTTAAGTTGATGATTTTCGACGCTTTGCTGACACCCCCTCTTGTCAGGTGGAACAATCTATCAAATACATCTGGATGACCATAATGAAAACGAACCCTGAAACACCAGAGAACAACGAAACATAAAATTAAAGCTACAAAATTGGATGGCATTTGGCACCACTTAAAACAGATAAGCAAATTTGGGGATCTGACTACTCCTTTCACTGCCTACATTTGTTGTATCATATTCAAAGAATAACTCAAAAAGGTAAGAATCAGGGACTACGTTTCTAGAAAAGCTCCTCATGTAGGAACATTGAACAAATTTCTATCGCAGCTCTTCATTGACCCCTTCCACATGAATTATAGTAAGTAGCTTATTGATTTAAACAAGAATACGCTTTATGGAAAACTGATGAAGGATGCACAAGTTGCAACTTAAGATTTGGAGAGAGTTGGTATCTACAACCAATTACTTCAAAGAACTTACTTCAATGGATTGGCCAACAACCTTTGGCCAATTGTCACAAAACTGTTCTCTTGATTTGACATGAACCAAGCAAGGGAAGAGACACTGCACAAATAGCATAATAGTTTAAGAAACTATACAATCTCAGATAATGAATATAAGAGAAAGCGGCCATACCTGCCAGTAAATATGTGCTCTCTAAGTCCAAGAATTGTTGGTTTCCTTACGCCATGCTTTTTTAGGAACTCTTGCAATAAGTTCCTCATTTTTAGGGCTTCTTCCATATAATTGTCCTGGAAATTAAACATTCAATCATCAAGATTAAGTCAAGATTTCTGTGACTCACATTCACGTCTCGCTAAAGTACCTGGTTCATATCAATTGTTTGCAAGCCTTCACCGCGTGTGAAGATTATGGCATGGTTTTGATTCTCTGGTTTGCCTTCGCCCAATATGGCGGGTCCTGGTAGTTTTATCCTGTAAATAACCTGGAAAGTAAACCTCAGTGAATGTTAATGTGTAATATGGCCATCTTAGAATAATAACATTCTTGGCTTTCTGGTAGAAATTGGATGATGAACAGGACCATGCAAAGCCTTAAACAAAATCAAGGGCATTCCATCATGGTTTTAATCAGCCAAAAGTAAGTATAGTATGGGATAACATGTGACAAAATATGCAAGGGCTTGCTATAGTAATCAGCATAATAAGTTTGCTTATTAACAACATTATCTGCAAGGCGAAAGAGAAAAAAAAAAAAAAAAAAAAAAAAAAAAAAAAAAAAAAAAAAAATTCCAGCCAGTTACTGGGTCAACATCAAAAGATCAACAAAATTGGAACTTTTACTTTCAATTGAGTGTGAATGAAATTGGTGAAGATCAATGCAATGAAGCCTTTTGTAAATCCTTACCATTTTTCAGCATCTGTATAATTTTTAAGGACTTGTACCTGGTCCAACTTCTGATCTGGCTCGTTTGAGTCAACTGATTTTGGCACAGCTTTCACAAGCGCAGAATAGTACACTTTCTCGACCTTTTTACCGGGTTTATCTCTTCCTGTTTCTTCAACCTCATCAACATAAGCTACCCGAAGAGACGGATACCTATTCATGGAGAAAGAAAAGCTCACAGATTGAAAAGTTAATCATCTAACTACAGAACATGAACTAATCAGGAATCATACTTGGTCATGAGTCTCAAAATATCTGTGGCATGGCGATCACCAGATCTTTTCTGGATTCCATACTTCTGACATGAGACCACGTATGTGAACTTCATGTCTGCCAGAGCATGACATTGTGTTAGTAAAGAACCTTCAGTCTTTACTTGCTCCTCCGGATTCATTTCAGCAGCCTTGTAGCCTTTCATCAAATCTGTAGCAAGCATGAACTAATATACATTACTGTCTTTAGCTTTATTGATGGTAATGGAACTATGAGAAAGAAATTCCTTGAGCACCTTCCTCCTTAGCCATATCAAGAAAAGCTTGAAGTTCCAAAGCTTGCCGATAGTACATCATGCCTCGTACTGTACCAAAGACGACATGTCGTGAACATAGAATAACACACTGAAAAGTGGACCTGACAAGAAGAAAGCATAAAAGAATTGACTACCAGTTTTGGTCAATGTTTGCCCTCTATATGATGCCCATAAACGCAATTCTTCTTCAAGTTCTGAGTTCCCCTTGAGATCTTCTTCATTGCCACGACCAACCCGTTCTAGGAAATTGTCCCATTCATCTGTGCAATTAATATTGATTCATAGTAGACTGTTATTAAGTTATGTCAGTATATGAGTTAAGATACCATCAAGAATCAAAATTCAAATAAATAGTAAACCTGGAAAAATCTTTTGTAAATAGAACAATATCGAAACACCATCTTCATTCTGCTGTTCCAGCAAATTAATATTGAACAGAACCTCTTCATCATAGTACGGAGTTAAGATGCTACAGACAAAATAAAAGTAATTATAAAACTGCTACCAAGTTTAATCAACTAAGGCATGATAGCAGCAGCGGAACTATCACAGAACAAGGGGGGTACTTTAGTTATGTTTTAGTATTCAAACATCATGTGAACATCAGGTTTTGTCAAGACCCTAATTTAACAAAAATAAGACATAAGATCAACTAGGCTAGCTAACAAATTATTATTTTTAACCTTGTTGTCTAATGAAAGTCTAACTTCTTGTGGTAAATTATTTTTCCCTATATATTTGGGTTCCACATTAGTAATATTTATCCACTTATTTCAATTAATCCTATAAATTGTGATGAAATATTTTTTGTGGCCTCTCATATCATTCAAATTCAGTAATTCACATCCAAAATTCTTAAAGTTGATTGGATAATTCCCATTGCTATCTAAAAAAAAAAAAAAAGGAATAAAAAAATTGCCATAATTTTCTTATTTGTAAATTTTGAGTTGAATAAATTCAACACTTTTTACGTGCTAATAGAAGACATGACGTTTTTGGGCCGGGAAGAGCATTAAATAATTTTATGTGTTTCTTTCTAATTACTATTTTTCAAATAGTGGATTGCCACTGCGTGACAGTGAACATCCACAAGAAATGACAGAAACAAGTATCCATTTCCACAATTACTGTATCATCACACAAGTTGGCTTAATTATTTCAGATGGATTGACTCTAAAATTCAGGCGGGCAATGTACTCAAAGTTATCCAGCGTTCAAGAAAATTTTAGTTGTATTTATACAGCTGCCAATAGCGCATCTAAAATATTATCTACGGCAGTTCTGATTGTTATATTCAGAGAAATAAGTCAGTCAAAGGTTGAAATAAGAACGGGAGCCAAAAGAGTTGCTAGAACGAAAGGAATGTCAGTCACGTGAAAAAAGAAAAAGAGGCAAGACAGAGAGAGAAGAGAAACTATAACAACTGATTTTCGTGGAAACAAAAGATCACCATCATTTCTGATGTCATGATTCTAAGCAGGAAGGATAGGATAATAGGATCTCCATACATATGAAGCAATACATGACAAGCCTTTCTTTCAAAGCTTAAAAAACTTATGAAGTAAACATCCATTGTTTATATCTACTCAGTGATGCAGTGATGGTAAATTTGTGAAACAAGTGGAGTAAGGAAATAAATAATCCAACTGATCTTACACCAGATATTGTTCAAATTGACTAAAGAAAAAAACATGCTAATATAGAAAACTCTTTATTTGAAGAGACTTACGAGAAGGAGAGCATATTGCGAACTTTGGGAGCCAAAGGCATGTCCATAAACAAAGAATTTGAGAAAAATGAAATGCGCCTCCTGGCTTCTAAATTGGCTGGAACATCCATAGCGGATTCCTTCACAGTGAGCAGCAGATGGAGCCGTCTAATCTGATAAATAAGTAGGTGCTTTTAGTACAGATTAATTAAAAGCAACTGTATTTCCATTATTGGAGTCATTAGCGATATTTATGTTTAGGGTTACCGCATCCCCTTGATATTATGATCAAAGATGCTAAGTTAGAAGAATCTTCAGGATCCATAAAACAAGGATCTATCCATGCTTCCATTTACTTACCTTCTCTTTCCATGCCTCTGTGACATCTTTTACAGGAAAATTAAGAGTCCCAAAGTACTGAATTTGTTGATCAAGAGGGGTCATCCCCTGATACATCCCATAGGGTCCACCATGGGTGGACTCTTGCAAACTACAAGACGAAAAGAATGAGCAAATTCATCCACATAACATAGTAATGTGTGTGCGTAAAAAGCTGTTTACATCATTACCTAGGAACAATGTCTTCCATTATGTCTCGGGTCACAACCTCTAGCATGTTGAGCAAGACAATCACCACTTGATCCTTGTCCTCTTTCTTATTCTCTCCCTGGAGAGCATAAGTTAATTACTGTTAAGTTATTGAACATCATCGTGTTAGGTGGAGTGGTAGTTCCAGAATTGAGTGTTACAGGTTATACCAGTTTTTCTATCAGCTGTACAAATTGCTCATAGAGGCTAGGGAGAGCACTCATGTTAAATTCTTGCAACAGATTACCCTGCTCTATGTGATCATCAACCTTGGAGAAGATCTCATTTATGACACTAGAATCATAAAAAAAGAAATGATTTGATGATTCAACCTTGAATAAATAACGAAAGAACTATCTGAAAGTTTTGGATGGTAAACTTACAGTTTCTCACGTTCTCCAAGAACCAAAAAGTTGATAATATTTTTACAAGAAGCATAGCACTCTCGAATGGCGCAGCGCATATATATGTCAGCATTCAATCTCTTATTCAGCTCCCTGTCTCTCCCATTGCTATCTTTTGCCATATCCAGAGCTACCGGAAGCTAAATAGAAAATAAGTCAGATATTGTCTTACTTAAGAGCTTGTGAAAATTAAGCGAGTTTAGGGGAACCTACCTTGCTAGCTAGTAGAAAAGGAGGCCACTGGATAAGGTCCAATTCACGGTCAGCACTATATGGCACAAGCAATAGGTTCATTTCCCTGTTTGCAAAGGTAATTGAAGTTGATTAAAAACAACACAAGAATGCAAGACAATGCTTTCATTAAGGGAGATCAATAATCACTTATTATTTATTAGATCCTCCTCCCTAAAACTTTCAATTATTTTGTTCCAAATCTGTGAGAACTTCGCTGCCTCTTTTTCTTTGTTCGATCGAATCTGCAAAAGCCAGTGAAATTTTCTGATTGGAATTAACAACCAATTAGACAAACAGAATGAATGAATGAATGTAAACTGGAGATAAACATAAAGACTACAAAAATAAACAATAATGTACTAAGCTTTATCCTGCTATGTGGTGTCAGCTATATGGACCATATATATAAAGACTATCATAACCGAAACCTCAACAAACTTGCGGGAGAACGTCGCTTTTAGCCCCTTAGGCTTTTCATCTTTTTCTACTGGAATCAAGCAAGCATTGAAGGCGCCAGGCAATGACTGAAAGCGGGACCTAAGCATTCCCAATGTTCGAATCTGACAGTACAGCAGAAACATGGACTTTATCAGCTCACAGATACTGATAAAAAATGCGAAAGGGAACTATCCTCAAATGACCATGGGCAGCATTTCTATGTGAGACTAATTAACAAGTGAATGTTCTCCAATAGAAGAATAGATTTGATGGAAAGAAAGGATACACCGTAATTCATTTTAACTATTTCACTTAAAAGAACTCTTTAGTCAATATAGAGTTCTACCAGGTCGGAAAATAAGACAACAACAACAAAAAGTAAAGCAAACCCACAGGTAAAGGTAAAAGAACATTTAGGATAACAAAGCATTTTTAATTATTCCCAAGCACAAGATGCTACTGGTAGAGTATGATGATATGACTAGTTATTCAGGAGATACCATCCATAAGTAAATAAAAATTTGATATCATGTTAAAGTTAGCTTGTTGAAGCCAATTAGTGCAGCATAAGCATGTTACAATTTCACGCATACAGAATTGACAGTTTGGAAGACGGAAGAAGCTAGATCAGCTAAAATGACCAAAACAAACAGAAGATAACAATGAATCCATACAGCATGAAAAAAAAAATGGAAGGAAAAAGAAAAGGAAAACCCTGCTGGAAGAGAAGAGAATGAAGTCCCCACTCCAATGTTATCCCAAATTAAGATGCCTATTTCTTTAGAGTACAACTTTTTATTTTTGGTCAACTCGATAAAGGTGTACAACCTTCTAAAGTGGTCAGTTCTCGCTAATATGACTTTCTTTATTTGTTGATTTGACTTATTCAATCATATGCACGTTGAGGAAGTACCAAATGTAACTTAGACTAATCAAACAAGAGTTTGATTTTTGAAATAGGACTCTTTTTGTTGCAGAAAATACTTTAGAAACGGCACATATTTTGGTGGAATTATTTATGACACAACTAAACTGGAGAGTATATTTTGAACATGTGTGTTTATTAATAAAAGAACTAGAAACATAACAAACATTTATGCACGACATCCATCTCAAGAAAATTAGGATCTCAGCCTACCTCTCCAAGACGACGAAATGCTCCATATATACCTCCAAATATAGTGGAGAAGATAGCATACCAAATCTGAGTGTCCATGAAATATACCTGGAAGGAATCATGATAAAGATATCATCAGTAAAGGAGAATAAACATGGACCACCACAAGGATATCCATGAACTTACAATAATAATCGGAGCCCAGAGAGCAATCACTACTCCAATATTGTCTTTTGCTGAAAAAACAAAGAAAATGTTAAGACGACGCTAGCTGGTGGAGATCTTACACATGACTATAATACATTAAGGAAGAACTCATGCCAGTCGTATTACCTCGAGGGAAGAACTCGTGCCACTGCCACTCACTATTTCTTATGCGAACCCGCATGATTTCTCTTGTTGGACTAACAAGAGGCCTTATCTGCAACCAAGAAAATGTATCAAGACCTCAATTGAGTCTGCAACCAATTTCACCATCCGAGGGTGTAGGCTCTAGCCCTAAGGCCCCCAGATCTTTCAGACAATTATATTAGAACTCCAGACAGAAGCAAATTATGGCAGTATCATGAGAACTGATACTTCAAATATTAACAATATTACATAAATCAGGGTTTTTAGCTTGGAAGTGTTAACAAAATTTTGAAAACAAACATCCTATCCACCAAAAAAAAAACATTTAGAAACAAACAGGATAGAAACACACCTCCACAAAAAAGCTAAATGCCAACTTTGCTGCCAAGAGGAGAACCCAGTACACCGTGTATCTAAAAGTTGAAATCATCATCAATAATTTTAGGGAGCGTAAGTGTATAAAATTGAATCTAGTCTGAGAATGAAAGCAGTGTATACTTGAAAACAGAAAATGTGCTCTCTTGCATCCCCCTTCCAACATAGAGCCGAGGCTGCAGAGAATGACAGGTGAGAACATAAAATGCACGTGATGGAAGAGACCAAATATTATTCTGAAAAGCACGGTGGACTGGAACAAGATATCCATACCTGCGACCACCACATCATGAGCCTCACAATTTTGTAATCTGATCTTTCAAGGTTCCTCCGGATGAACGGGAACAAAAATAACAAAGCAGAGAGCAAATTCGGAGATAAGTAGACTATAACCGCGATAACGAACAGAGAAGTGGAATTCGAAGATCCCGAATCACCACCAAACCAGCCCTTGATGGTCTGTGCAAATCCAGTGGGATTTTTCCAACTATATGCATAAGTCACTGGCAACACAACCACCCATGCTGCTGCAGAAACAACCTTTAGTATGTATCTCAGCTTTACATGCAGTGACATACTCATCCTTGCTTTCCAGCTCATAATGATATCAAGAACGGCTGCAACAAAGCGTTAAAAATTAAGCCTGTTGATAAAGATGGTTGAATGACAGGATAATATTCTGACCATAACTATCTAAAGGAAAGGGTCATGCTCTATGGGCCCAACCTTGAAGGTCTCCTCTTCCAAAAGGTGATTGGTTGTAATTACGGTGAATCAGGACCACTAAAGTCTATCATATTAATCAGGTGGAAGAAAAAACGGGGATATTATGTAATAGAATATAATAGGGATTATGTTGCAAGAGGAGGATATTAGAATTCCTTCACAACCGCGCCTACTCTTAACATAGCCAGTCCGAAAACTCCCATCCTCCAACATAGTATTGACCAAAAGAATTGGGCATAGATAATATCTATAATAAATTAACAAGAAATTATAAAACTAAGAGGGCTGCAAGAAGGAAATTAGCATGTCTATCTCGTTACCTTGTGCGAGCTTTAGTATTGCTGCTGTGATGAAAACGCTCAAAACTTTCTTGAACACCTCACCCTCAAATATGGCACCTAGGTCGCCCGATCCATGCCAAGCAATTATGATCATTGCCTTCAGTCATGAATTCATGTGAAAATCACTTGATATAAGCAACACGGTAATTTCAAGATGGTAAGAAGAATAAAAGTACATAACAGTCAAGACTACCTGTAAGGATAAAATATAGAAGCTCCACATCCTATCAAAACTCCTAAATATGTGCCAAAATGAGCGGATCTCAACAAAATTAATTTTGCCAATCCATCGATCTCCTTTGGCAGATGCACCGCCCTGCGTATTGCAGATTTAACATAAACGAGACATGAATTCGTGGAGTCAGATCAGTCAAAAGTGAGAAGAAAGATGAATAATTAGCAGTGTGGAACATATCCTGGTACTTGAGAATTAACAATTTGTAAAAACTTCAAGATCTAATACCATCGGCCAAATTTTTTATAATAAATAGTCCACCAGAACTGTGGCTTGCTCAAATAGAAAACTTTGAAATATAAAAATTGCATATAGAAGGATGTTCAGCTTTAAATGGGATATAAGAATCACTATCAATCAGTTATTGATCACCAACAAGTAGCTAATGTCACCAAGTACACTGGCCACAAAAGATATCACCCGGAAACTCCTCAGATGAGCTACTGAGTCCCTTGCTAAAGACAGTTCCCCGTACCCATTTGGAACTAAGTTAAAAGTTCTAGCCAAGTTTCATATTAGTCTCCATAGATGGTTCCAGTGCTGCAGTGCATATCTTAACTTGAAATATATGTATGAATACAAACATAAGATTAAATTGCCATCTTACTCATAATCACCGCCATCACCAATCCTCTCTTAGTTGCTTACACTGTCCTTTCATGTGCACCATCACAACAACAATGAGAAAAACCCAATCTATTTATAAGTTGTCTACCCAGACATGACAAATTTCTGCCACCAAAGTACAGATGCTCTTTCACTTGTGCACAAACCAATGCTTGGCATAAGAGCCTTTTGGGTTAGTATAGCGACTGAAATTGGTACTTATATTTCAAACTGCATGATCATCAATCTCAGAGAATCACGTGACATGAGTTAAGACATTAATTAGCTGTTTCCATGGGCAACCAAATATTACAACACCAAGTAAACCGTAACTGCAATGCTGTTCAAATATTCCCAGTAATCAAAAAGAAGATGTACAGAATAAATAAAAAAGGCCAGACAGAAGTTAAAATTCATTGGCACTCAGAGGAAGAGAAACCTACCAAAATAATAAATTGGGCCTAAATATCTGGTAGGGTTCAGAGGATACTCTTTCATAATCAAGCCATGCTAGTGAGAAGGCATGATAGTTATGACATGACGGCTAACTATGTGCTAGAACAGATAAGTTGCACTTTAATAGAACAATCCTCTAGTCCTGAGTTTTTTGGGTAGCCAAATCAATATTGAACAGAGAGGTTTCTAACATCTGTAATATCATGAGAACATAACCATTATAATCTAATACAATTCTTTTGAGCTAAAAGCTTAATTATGTCAATGCCATCAGGTATAAACCCCATTATTAATAGTAGAACGGGATGCCTCCATGTGACTTAATAAGATGTTGGTTTTGAATTTCTAACCACGTCATTGCTAAACAAAACTTGTGAATCCTCTAATGTTCATCTAAGCAAGAGTTGGAACCAGATGTTTTGTATAAATTCATTATATAATAAAAGAAATATTTCTACCTCACTTCTCTCTACAAGGATCTTTTCTATGGGAAGGCAGAAGAAATCAGCATCAGCACGCATTGGCCAACCTAGTCTGAAACAATTAACTGACCTGCAATTTGATCACATGGTAAGTTGCACGTTGTAACATCCCGAATATAATAAGCAAAAAAAGTTACCAGAAGTATTCATTCAGATCATCATAGTTTCGCCATTTAGAATGTTTGGACCCCCCAACTTTGCTCCTCATAGCTTCCTGAGAGCATAAAATTGTAATCATAGGCATACAAGTATGAACAATGGCCATAAGAGTGGCCTTTGGTAATTCGAGGACCCAATCAAAGGCAGCACCTTAAATATTATGTCGTAGATAGGCGTTACAACTTTCTTCAAGAAAGCCTCTTCATCACCACCATAGGCAGGTTTGATAGTCTCACCTGTCATGGGACTAACACTTCCAGCAAGCAAGCCATATAGTTCAAATGCCATCTGAAAAAATTGAAGAGCAAATGAAGTTAACCGGTATCAAGGAAGCAAAGAAACGATATTGCTTGTGGATACCAGAGTAGAAACATCTAACAAACAAAATACTACAGTCATTGATAAGGAAAAAGTTTCCCAGATTGAAGACGAAAGAATATGTCTTCTATTCTCAGTCAAGAAAACTACAGAATCTCTCCATCTCATTTCGTTCACAGAAAATTCCATAAAATAACAATTTGACAAAGTCTGGACCAGCTAATGCTTCACAAGCACTCAATCTTCATTTACCATTTCTAATGGAATTATAGCAGAGAGAAAAGCATATAGAAAACTTTTCTATCATAAAACCAGCTCTTTCTTCCAACGCATGATTAGGAACCTATATCTCTAATTTAAGATAAAGAACTTCACAAAATAGTTGAACACTGGGTCACTGTCAGATATGCCCAAGTGGCCCAAGATTTTGTGTGCGAGAAGTGGCAAAATTTTAGAGTTGGTGCACCTTATATTGGTTTAGAAAGTAAAACCTATTATACACTACAGTACATGGTATATATATATATATATATAGTTCAATTTCTAGCTGAAGATACTCTTTTCTTGTAGCCCAGCGTATCAGACTCAGTAGCAGTTTTAAGTTCCAAAGTCCAAGTCCTGAGTCCGTTATTTACCTTAGTTTGAAGCAATGGGACATAGTATCCGGCATATCTAAGCAAGTCAAGTAAGAGTGTAGCTATTTAAGAAGATTTTCTAAATATGTCAAGATATGAAAATAGCATAAATACATACATGATGATATATATAACATAGGCATTCTGGCATGAATCGCAAGTTTGCAGCTTCTCCCCAAATAAGAAGATATAGGCCCATGTACAGTAATTTCCGTTGCTGAACTTCCTGTTGAATGGTTGGCAACCTAGTGGAAGATAATATTAGAAATGATGGTAACAATTTGATAGAAATTTTAGTGGCAATAGAGGAGACAAATGGAGAGATGATCAACTCAATATCTGACTCCTTCCCTCCTCAGAATACATATGTATAAAGAGAAAAAGGAAGTTCCTGGTATAGATGGGATACAAAAAGGAAACCAAGGAAAAAGCAAAACCTCCTCACCATAAGCTACTCTTGCGATTGAGATACTTGCACCACTTCTTGTAGTTTTTGAAAAGTTTCTTCATGACTTCTGTAAGTGCGCGATCATCCAACTAGAGGAACAACAACAAAAATGGCTCTCTCAACAATCAGAACCTCTACCATATGTACAGTATAAGTTCAGTGAATAGAAAGCCTAATACCTTGGGCTGTTGATCAGGCTTTGGTTGCCTAATATGCACATTGGCTAGCAATAAAATCAAGTGCTCTCTCTGGTTCGCCACATTATCCTTCTGCACTCAAACAAGCACAGAAACCTCTTAAGAAAGAACAACGTACTAGAGAGTGTAATGAAAGTAGTTGTCAGTTCTTTTTGTCCAGGCATGTACGTTAGTCAAATATGCATTTGTTATTTTTATCTACTAGTTCATTTTTAGGAATGCAAAAACAGCATGATAGATGCATATGAGCACCTGAAAACCAAACATAGCCTGAAGCCAATCCAAGATGTCTTCATCCACTTTCCTCTTATGTCCCTTTGGCCACGGAAGACCTCGTGTATTACGCAGTGCAGCAACAGAGGCTATAATCTGCAACAGGAAAGTATTAAAAGAATTACATAAATTTTGTTGTTATGCAAGTTCAGATTCAAAAGAAAGGAAAAGCAATGGACCTCGGGATATCTCATGATTGCTTGATGCGAACTTTCCGGGTCAAGAGGAAGAATATTATATGGAACATATATTTGGGTTTTTTCTGTGACCTTGGTGTGTTTTTCCAGAATCTGCACACAGATATGGATAGATATTCAGATAAATCATGTAATATTACAGCGATGCATCTCAACTATACAATCAGCATGATGACACCAGGAACAAACCCATAACTTCGTGTGGCAGTATAGCAAAAGAGCTAAGACCTAAAGAAATGGTTTAAAAAGTTGGGAACAATACCTCATCATCCACTTCTACAGCTTCTGTCAAATTAACTGCCTTTAAGACTTCAAACAGCACTGCTGCCGTTTGATATGCTTTTGTGAGTCGAGCGCTGTAACAAAGATATAAATAATGTAAACTAAATATAAATAAATATTTTTAAGAAAGTGGAAATGATGCCCATAGTAGTTTACCGATCAGCTTTATCTGCAGCATTTTGCAAAGCCTCGATATACTTCCTGTAGTAATGCTGATAAAAACTCTTCATTTCACGTGCATCACTTCCTTTTCTCGCTGTTAATGTCGTCTCATTTTCCTTCAGTGGAATACGTAATATTAGAATTTTGATCATTTGAACTACTCTAAATATATTTTCCTTTCATAGACAGTTAAAAGAGTATCCCAGGGAAGCATTGAGCATATGATAAGATATTTTTGTAAAACTGGATGTAAGCATTACTAATTACAAATACATGCATCTGATCAAAAAAAAAATTACTAATACATGCAGCTAGTTAACGCATGATAGGCATCAAGATGTTCCACTTCATCTGGAAAACCAGAATCACAGACCTTGACGAAAAGATAACATGAAGAAAATAAAAGATATGATATGCGGAATATGTATCTTCTGAGGTTGCATACTTAATTCATTTGGGGCATATAGAAACTGATTTATGCCTTAGACAATATCAATTTTTCAAAATATATAGCTCACATAATGTGCTCATAAACAACAGAAACAGTCTTTAAGTGACACTCGAGGGTGTGCTTTCTCCAAGAAGCTGATTATGATGGAAACTTTTACCTACATTTTCAAAGTTTCGTATTAGTGACTCCACTGGTAATACGTCAAGATCAATATTATCACTCCATTAAGGACGGAAATGCTGATATGGAGATGCACACACAGAGATCTGAGAGTAAACTTCTTAAAGAAATCGTATACATGCTCCTGAAATTATGGAAGGAGGCCAAATAAATAATAGTATGCTAAGTCATCTCCACATTGACACCCAGTTTCCTAACATAAAAGACTTCCAAGCCTATTATAAATTAGATATGTGTCTCTATGTCACGTCTTCCTTTTTGGTTTTCCTACAAATGGTATGTATTAAGCTATTAGTATTCAGTTCACAACTGGTTCCATCACATTTTTTAGTGTGCAATTGCATTCACTAGACTATGATATTCTGACTTTTATTGATGTAATGCATCAATATCACACTCCTTTTTTCTCCTACAGTCTTGCACACAATAAAAACAACCCTGAAAATATATATGTGCGTGTGTGTGTGTATTCTAGACTACCATTACTGGATGTAATAATAAGATATCACAGTAAGTCCAAACTCAAAGCAAGAAAATAATTTAGAAAGACCTAATCTTTATCTACCTGGCCTAGCAATCAAAGCTCCAATAGTGGGTACAGGAATAAAATATGAAGCTCCAAACTGAAAGCAGGAAAATTTTCTGGAAAGACATAATATTATCTACACTGGCCCTATACCTAGATTCTCTTCTTTAAATTAATGTTGTATTGCAGCATCCACCTTGCAACTTAATTTACAGCTTCATTTGAATAAGCATTAGAAAGCTCTACAAGTAGTAAGGAGATAATCCACATTCAGGTCGTAAGCTGATGTCGCTTCGATTAGTATCATTGAGCAGCAATATCCTGCATGGATCCTAATTCATGGATATGTAAAGAAACTGTACGCTAAAGGCAGAACAATTCAAGCCAAAAGAATGTGTTTGAATGAGAACTTTCTCGGTTGTCAGTGTTACTCAATGTTTGATGTATTATATTGAAAGATCATTGGTAGCAGCACAAATAGATTCTTCAAGGATTTCACTATCTCCAACGTCTACATCTAAGGCTTATGGAGCCCTAGGTTTTGTAAACGAGTTGGCCATCTCAAAAAAATTGGTAATTACTGTTAGTTGATTCTATAACATTGGAGAGGTAAAGCCATCTTACTACCTCCGCACATGCATGTACATGTATAAAATTCATTCATCAACTCGAACACATTCCTACCAACTTATCATTTGATCATAGCCAAAACGAAGCTGTCTCATTCAGCAGAATAAGAAGCTGATAAAAATGAATAACAAAGATGTCAACAGGTATGGAAATGCAACGAGGAAAACTTGCATCTAGTGATTAGCAATCGTGGTATCCGAAAGCAGATGGCTCTTTTAGAGTTTATCTCCAGGATGACATATAGCATCCAGCTTTTCTCATATCAGCCTTCTTGAGAGAAATCCAAAGAATGTAACAGATATTCACTGTAACAGAAACTTAAAATATGTGGTACCCGTTCAAGGCGTTGAAGAAGAGCAGTCTTGAATTGACGAACTCCACGTCCACTAGATGTTGGATCTAGACGGTGAGCCTTCTCGAAAGCGTAGAACCGACCTGATTCCAGAATAGATATCAACAATCACAAGTATATAGGAGCTTTTAAGTCCGGTGCATCATCTTGGTTAATCTATAAATTTCTCTCGTGCGCACGGGGAATACCAAAATAATATAACACAAGTCTTGAAGTCATACATCAACTTCAACATTGTGCTAACAGGAAATAATTGCTAGAAAGCCTACGTATGATACGGCTAATGCTAAAGCAACCTGCTGAAAGATGGAACTGTGTGTATTCGTTATAAAGCAACGCTTAGTATTGCCTTGCCTGAACTTTATCGGATGACGAATCTATGTTGAATTTGAGTAATAGTATAATATCAACTAAAAGAAGAAAGTCGGATCAGCAAGTCTAGCTTGGCCGTCACCTCAGACTTGAGAAAGAGTAGTACTTTTGGTGTCAGTTTCGCATAAATTAGAGCAGTAAGTGCTTTGTCAGATTCTCTAATTTATGAGCCAAATGGGTGGGGATAACACAGCCAATCTGAAGCAGTTTTCGCTTATTACAAATTTCGTTTTTTGCGAGATACATGCCACATCCTAACATACAGGGTACCTCTTAATAACTATAAAAAAATAAGACAAGAAAGTGTATAAACCACAACACAGTAGTATCACTGGAAATTTCAGTAAGATCTTTCAATATCAATTTCTTGGTCAAAATTATCCAAAAAATAAATGTCTGCTTTCCATGGTGCTTAAAGAACTTATAGTTCAACAGACACTAAGTTGGATGGCATCTGGAAACAAAGTTAAACAATCTAATAGATGAAAATAATAACCACAATTCATGCTCAACGAATCCATCAATGGGAGAAAAACCAATTACGTTAATAAGGACTTACATAGGTAAGCAACACGGGGATTGATAGGCTCAACCTCATTAGCAACACGAAGAATTGGCGCAATCTCGACCAGAGATGACGGCACTACCTCACTGTCCATCATCGACTCTCCTAAATTACCAGCAGTCTGAGTCCGCAGAATCCGCCTTTGCGGCTGCGTCTCAGATCCCCTCCTCTGATAAGCCATTATAATTTATAAACCTAAACCTTCCAACAGAATAGGAACTTGCTCTAATTCACCTGTAGAAAACAATTGGGATTATCAATAAGACACAGAGAAGGTAACAAAAAAACAAATTATATTACACTTAACGAGCTATATTTTCTTCGTATGCCAGAGAACACTAAACTTTTATCTAGTTTCAGCCATTAAAAATCAGGTCATAAAATATTCAAAAAAAAAAAAACATGAACCATTCTGCCCTAAAACCCACCGGGGTGGGGGGGGGGGGTGTATTTAATATGGTACAATACTCCTCCGTTTTGTTCTTTACGAAACAGAAGATTTATAATTGGAACATGTGTTAAATTCAAGAGCTTAGGAAAACCATCAACCTGTTGAACACCAAAAATCCATCAACAAAAATCGAAGAAACCGTCAATCAACAATAAAAATAAAACTCAAGCACAAACCCTCCTCAGTTTATTGCAGATAACAGAAACGAGAGAAAAACACAAAACTAGAACTGCAAATTTTCCTTTCCTTATAACCTTAACAATGAAAACCAATATATTCATCCATATCAGCTTACTCTCACTTTTAGCACGTCGAATTCTACAGAACATGAAACAGAGTAATACCTTCATTCAAAATTTAGTAACGTCTCTCCGTTCAAATACCAAAAACATACCGAAAAAAGCTCAACAGCAACAGAAATCAACATTCACATCATCTCAAGTCGCTAGGTCTAAAAAAATTGCAGAAAACTGGAATTACCATGGAATTCAGCAACCGAACTGTTGACAGCAAAGCGAAGCTTCCTGAAAACAGGAACTAGCTCACTATTGCAAAGAGTGAAAGCGAAAGGTGTACTGATTGTGTGGATTACCAACGAAGAGAAACTTGTAGAAACATAATCAGTGATTAGTGTAAAAGCAGGCAAATTCAGTGGTGGAGTGAGAATAATAATAATCTAGAGAGAGAAAGTCGTGAGTACGAGTCACCTAATTGGCATTGAATGAAAGAAAGGTACGCTAACGCGGGTAAAAACAAAAATATTAATAATTCAATATTAGCAAAAACGGTCACTTCCCCGGTTTCGTGCGGTTCGGATTTTCTACCACATTTGGTTAAACATCTTCTACAATATATTACTTTCGTCTTAGTTAATTTTGCATATTTTTCCTTTTCGACTGTCCGACCTTATATTGTACACTCCAAAAAAAAGGTAATTTCTCCCACAATCTTGACCTCAAAATCTCAACACTCAATCTCCACCTTTAAAAGTGTCGAAGAAAAAGCAAAAGCTATTTTTCCTTAATATCCGTATTCGGTCACCTGTGCAAAATAAACCGGGACGAAAGAGTATTATACTCCCTCCGTCCCACTTAAATTTGCATATTTTCCTTTTCGGTCCGTCCCACTTAACTTTGCACACGCTTAAGAAAGAAATTTCTCTCACAATCTTCACCTTTGAAAAAGTCAAAGATTCCCAAAATTTACTTTTTAACATCCGTATCGGGTCAACCGTGCAAATTTAGCTGGGACGGAGGAAGTACTAATTATGTCACATAATTACTTATGATGTATTCGTGATGTCATAATACTCATGTTTCGTGTGTGAATTAAAATATAGTAGAAGATGTCGTATTGTATGGAGTATGAAATTTAAAATGCGAGGGGTTTCTTGTAAAATTTGAATTTCTCTTTCTGTATTATTATTGTTATTATAGAAATAGAAATATTTATATTTGTTAACTTTTTTCCTTTAATGATGTCTCACTCTATTATAGTAACTAAATTAATTAGTAAATATCTCTTCAAAAGAAATTGTACATATAAAGAAATACTACGTATAGTAGTGAAGAGTATTGATTAGGTGCGTGGCTGCTAGGTGCGGGACTGTTTTCGGTCAATGAGATTTTGTGACGCTTTTTTTTTAAGAATTATCTATATTTTTCAAAATAAAGAGTTACGTCATGAATATAACTTTATACCTTATGAATCATTAATTCTGAACTCATGAAACATAAAACGGCCTGAAATAAAATTATAGCCTAATAACAAACATAAATTTAAATGTGAGCCATCAAAATTTAAATTTGAACCATGAAAAAACTATTTATTTTTAATATTTTCAGCCCAAAAAGAGGTGTCGCGCATAAACGAGCTGCGCATGTGAAATTTTTTAATTCAGATTAATTTAATTAGGCATTTTTCAGCCTAAAAGGCTTACGTAAATTAATTGACATGTGTCACAAAGTAATTGACTGGGCTGAAGTGTAGCGCGCGTTTTAACAAAATTGTAGTAGTGAAACAATATTCGAACTACGAACGACTACCAAATATTTTGTTAGTAGGATTTTTTTTAAATAAATACTACTACAATATTAATATTTTAATTATGGACACATATGGAGATTTTCAAGAAAAATATTATATTCCCTCTGTCTCGCTTAGTTTTGCACATTTTATGATTCGGTTCGTCTCATTCAGTTTTGAACACTTTTAAAAAAAAAAAATTTCTTACAATCTTCACCTTTAGAAAATAAACTGCAAAGCAAAAAATAATTTTTTTTATTATATGTGTCCGATCCTACGTGTAAAACTTTACGGGATGGAGGGAGTAATTAGTATCGTGAGGGACAATTAGTCTTCGTTATGATTAAATCAATTAATATCAATTAATATACTGAAAACGCAAATCATAAATACATTAATGGGACCATGCCACGTCACGTCCAACGTAATAAGCCAAGAACACCCAAAAGAATCTTACCCCTGCAACTTTTTTCTTTTTCCTTTTAAACCCGCCCAACTTTTTTTAAGGATAGAAATCAATCCCGTTTTATAAAAGTTGTTATTAGAGCTGGGTCGACCCAATTTGTCCGACATTTTAAATAGATTGGGGAATAGGAATATAATTAAACCCGACTCAATAAGTTAAAAGTTCGATAGGTCATTAGTCGGCCCGAAAATCAAGAAGTAGACTGGGCCGGACTCGATTCTTTTGACTCGATGAAATTTAGGGCCGGTCTGACCTAGCCGAAACACATGGTGTTGACCTGATGAGCTAGGTGTGACGAGTCAGACCGTCTGAATTGTCACCTCTACTTATTATCCGCCTACGTAAATTTTATTTTCTCAGTCGCTTGAGAATTTCACTAACTTTTTTCGGGAGTTGGTACAGATTTTCTTTTCCCTTTGTTTTTCTCTTTTGAGAATATATAGTTAAAAGATGAGTTGATTTTAAATTCTTTTATGACCAATAAGTTCAACACAAGTAAATTTAAATTCAATAAAATAATAAAAATGTGTTGACTAAGAAAGTGGCAAGTGGGCTTTATTCTCACACTTTTGTGGTTGTTTAATATGATCAAATGCGACCGAAGTTGGATAGCTCAAATGACAAAATATCTATAACACACTCTTCATCCTCAAAATTTTTATCCTCAATTAACTTTTGAAAAATCAACAAAATTCTAAAAATTAACTTTCTCTTAATATGTGTGCAGGTTCCCTGTTCAAGTTCATTTGAAACGGAGAAAGTAATATCTTTTAAAAATTAAATATATATTGTGTGGGTTAGGGTACGCGGTGGATATTAGTAAATAGGTGAGAATGAATTTGAGTGTTGTATCCGTATAATATATATATATATATATATTATGCAACGTATATTGTATCGATATTATACTCCTTTTATATATACATCAATGTATATTATAATAAGAATTAGTCCCTCCGTTTCGGTCTAATTGTTCAATTTTGGCCGGGCACGGAGATTAAGAAAAAACAAATTTTGTGGAGTCTTTGACTTTTTTAAAGGTGGAGATTAAAAGTAGAGATTTTGAGGGTGGAGATTGCGAGAGAATTTGTCATTTATGGACTTGGACAATTAATTTGGGACAAATAAATATAGTAAGTTGGACAATTAAATCAGGACGGAGGGAGTACAATATATCTGAATTTTGTATGTGCTACCTATTAACCGTAGTCCTAAGTAAGCTAACTGTAATTGGGCATCAGGCTAATCTAGCAATCTTAAACGGATCGACAATATAGTAAATCTAACCATGAATAGTCCATAATAAATCTAATCACCCACTTAACAACACACATGCAATCATAATTAGAGGTGACAAAATCGACTCGGTCCGACGGACCGGTTATGTTGACCCGATATTTTAGATGGGTCGAGCTATAGAAATATAGGCCTGAAGTAATATTTGGTCCGATCGGGTCGGCTTGATGGGCCAAAAGCCCGACGAGCCCAAGCCGACTCAAAAATCTAAGTACATTATAGGAGAATTCCCCGACCCAAACCAACTAATTTTAGGTCCGATAAAATTTTGAACCGACTCGACTCCAACCCGAAATATAAAATTAGCCCGACCGCATGGATTACCACCTCTGATCACAATACTATTACAAGATATTTTCCCATTTATTTAGTGTGTGGGGACACTAATTAAATTTAGCTAGAAAATGACAGGGGAAAAGACCCACCGGCCCAATCCTCTATTATCATCTTTTACTTGTTATTGGTCCCACCTATTTGTTAATATTAATATTTTTTCAATATGCTTTTGATGAATATTCGAGAAAATTTATCCATTTACACATTGATGTTAACATAAAGTGATGCACATATTTTTAGAAAAAGAATCACCCTAATTAAAGTGATAATCAAGAGGTTTAAAAAGTTACAAAAAATTAATTTTATATTGATCATGCTATGTACCTCGTAAATACACGTAATTATTGTTATTTTATTTGTATTTTCATCACATGCTGAACCCCGAATCGACACTTTATTATACAATAAGACATTGCTACGAGTACAATAATAACTGAAGAGGTCTCTTGTGTACTAAGATCTGTGCAATTCGGATCATGGGTCAAAATTTATTACTATTTAGGAAGGTCTCTTGTACATCAGTAAGATTCATATTCGGGTCATGGATCAAAAGGTATTATTATTTATGCCGAAAGGTAATACATGTGATGAGTAAAGGTATCACGGTGAAAATGTATCATTATTTATGTTAAAAGGTCACGAGGTTTACCCAGTACTTTGAATATTTTTAAGCACAAATGGTGATACCCAACCTGAATTGCACCGTGCAACTGGTGCACATACTTTGTCTTACTATTTATGTCTAAAGCTATTACAATTTTACATGTGATAGGTAAAAGTATCACGGTGAAAAAGTATCACCAATTATGCTTAAAGATATTACACGTACTAGGTAAAAATTATTGTAATACCTTTATTCAGTACGTGTAATATCTTTAAGCATAAATTAATACCAAACTTGATTTACACCGTGCAACTGATGTACATAAAATTTTATCAAAATAACTGGGCTTAATTTTCAATACATGTAATTATATTGTTTTTTACTTCATTTCTGGTATCACAGACATTTATGTGACTATTTAGTAGTCACAAAATAAATCAATCCACCATATATTTGTCCCAAGTTTCTAAATGTAAATACTCCCTTCTTCCCGCTCTTTGCACGTAGGACCGAATACGTATATTAAGAATAATTATTTTTTGTTTTTCGATTGACTTTTTCAAATATGAAGATTGTAAAAAACATCTTTTTTTAAAAAAAATGTGCAAAACTAAGTGAGACGAACTAAAATGAAAAGTATGCAAAATTAAGCGGGACGGGACGTATTATATTCGGACTCAAGTCAAAACCTAGGAAGTCCACCGATAATGGAGCCCTAATTGCATTAAATGACTCTTGCTCTACCTATTAGAACACCTATACTATATATACTACATTTTGCTAAGGTGGAGATAAGTCAACTTCACACATTATCCTAGATTTTCTCTTATATATGTTATCTTACTTAATTTTAACTTCTTACACTTGATTATTAATTATAAAATAAATCGTGGAACTGACTTAAACGTTGGAGTTTTTACAATGGGGCCACGGCCAACGTGTTTAATTATTTGATCAAATAGAAAGTAAAGGTGTTTAACTACAAAAAAATAAGTTAATAGTAGATTATTTTAAGTGAGATTTTCTTTATATTGATGTGTTTTGATCCCAAATCATGATTGTGTTTGAATTAAGCAGTGTCCTATCGATTGTAAGTTGCGCCAACCTATTTTCCCTTTTGCCAACATGATTACAACCCCACTTACGACACCCCATCTCATTTCCTCTCTCTTCTCTAACTGACGTGACAACACTGTAATTAAATTGTGCACAGTCAGTCATCGCCCAACCTTCCATTGTCTCGAACAAACACAACTTAAAAATAATGAGGGTTCTACACAAAAATGTAAAATTATTTATGAAAATTATGGCTGCTTTTTTTTTTTTTTTTCCTAAATATAATATATTTGATCAGAAATGGGCAATGGGCTAGCCCATAGTTTTGCACAATGGGCCAAATTATTTTGCTCCAGAAATTGGACCCTTTAAGTTTATGCTATGATAATGGTCCACCAATATCTATATTTTCCAACACAACTGGCCCTCTAAATAATTAAAAATAATTATGAATAATGAAATACTAATATTTTATTTGGATATTTTAGATGTGAAGTCAAATTTTATACTTTTTCTTTATGTTCCAATGTTTGGTTTATATTTTCGTTATTTGACTAATGATTTTCTCCCACGTAACTTAATACATAAAATATTTAAAAATTTGTGTAAAATAAAATAAATTGATCAGTTATATTTTTATAAAAAAAATACTCGATTAATATTTTGTATTAGAAAATTATTTTACTAATTTTTATTCGCATACAGTTGTCAATAAATACTCAAGTTTAGCATAAATAATTAACTAATAGACAATCTACCTTTTCAAACAAAATATTTAATTATAATATATATTATATGTATGTCAAATTGAAGATCGTAAAATGTGTAATTTCAATAATAACAAACAACTACGAAAAAAATTACTACACACCAAATAACACAAATATAACATAAACTATATACATCTATATAATATTTTATATTAGAAAAGATAGTTTTCTACGTACGGATATATATTTAAAAGTAAAGAGCTATAAATTTTGGTTCGGATCCATAATATTTTCTTTGAAAATCGAACCGAATCGAATTGATCGAAAATTCTAAAACTAAAATTGAAAATTAAGCTACTTTTCAAAACCGATCTAAACAATGAATTTGAGCTCAAATTGCTTACCCCTACGTCCAGAAATGGTTCTCCTACTACAGATTGACGTGTTAATCAACTCATTGCACGTGTTTCAGAATTACAGAATCTGCCAAATTTGCGTGCGAAATACAGATTAAATGCTGAGAACACATTAAATACACCATTACCACTTAATTAGTGACTGGTGTTGACCTTTGGCTTGTTGCAGAGGCCATAGTTGTCCTCTTTCGTGGCGGTGGTCCCGCGGTACAGAGTTGTATAGCATAGCCGCCGCTTTATCTTTTCCTTTGCTGTAGAGATTCTCCTTTTTCAATTAAAAGTGGATTTGCAGCTTTAATTGTTTATCGCCATGCGGCCTTGCATATCGAAGATTATCAAGTGGCATCCGGCTCTGAGGAATCTCATCTCAGTAAGTTCATCATTTCCGCTTTAGTTAATCGCCTTCCAGCTGTATTTGGAATATACTTTTAACTTTCGTTGATTCTGCTTCTGTAGTTGCTTGGATTGTAACTTGATTGAAATGAAATGAACTGTTTTATTTACCTTTTTGGTTTCTTTTAGCCCCGTCCATCTATTTGCAGTTTTGATTGAGATTCTCATCTAGTAGGTTTTGTTGTCTATGGAGTATGCTATTTAGCTTCTTTCTTCTGTTGAAAAATTGTTTGGCATGATGAATGCAATTTTCGGATGTTGAGATACTAATTTTAAGTGGATGTAGCATGTGCTTATGCCTTTCCTTTCACATGCTTCGCAATGTTTCTGGAGATTCTTCATTAGATATAAGGCTACCGTATGGTGATTGTGTTGAGATATTTATCGAGAAAGAGTTCACATGTGAGTTGTCCCACACAGATAACATAGTAGAAGAGATACCATCTTATAATTCTAGTGTGCCACTCCTCCTGTCACCAATTGGTGGGTCTCTCCTTGTATTGACACGCTTCAATGTGTGGAACCGGGCGCCCCCGCGATTTTATCAGAGTGTTGATTCTCGAGTCATTAGACTTTCTTTGTCCAGTTTCCTGATATAATGTTACATCTGTATTTTCACTTTGACTGTTTCTTCTGCTTCTCAGTCATATGTCAAATCGTTGGCCATGCAAATTCATTTATTATGTTACCACCAAGTACTAGATTGTAGCGTGTCAGTACTGATCAGTTCAATTTCAGGCCAACAGTACTATCACATCTCACATTCTACAGACGAGCAGTAATGAACTAAATTTAACTAGTGGCCCTGTTGATGGGCCCTTAATGAAGCTGTATGGTACTTCATGTGAAAAATTCCCAGCAGACGAGCCCAAAGATGATCCTGTTTCCAATATGCTAGTCGACTCATTCGGGAGGCAACATACTTATTTGAGGATTTCATTGACAGAGCGTTGTAATTTGCGATGCCACTACTGTATGCCTGCTGAAGGTGTAGAGCTTACTCCAAGTCCCCAGCTTCTCTCACAGAGTGAGATTGTTCGGCTAGCAAATCTGTTCGTCAGTTCTGGTGTTAACAAAATTCGTCTGACTGGTGGGGAGCCGACAGTCAGGAAGGATATTGATGAAATTTGCTTACATCTGTCAAATTTAAGAGGACTGAAGACCCTTGCTATTACTACTAATGGAATTACCCTGGCGAATAAACTTCCAAGATTAAAAGAATGCGGACTTAGTTTGTTGAATATAAGTTTAGACACGTTGGTTCCAGCAAAGTTTGAATTTATGACTCGGCGGAAAGGGCATGAAAGAGTGATGAAATCTATTGATACTGCTATAGAGTTGGGATACAATCCTGTCAAGGTATGTTCCACCAAAGTCCCTTTCGTATATTGTTTGGCTGAGTTCTTTCTTTGTCATTAATAATGAATTAATACAGATTTACTGAAATGCTGTTTTGTTTCTTTGTTTATGTTCTTTTCTCTGAAAGGCAAACCAGCTATATGTTTTGATGTCTTCTATGTCAGGTAAATTGTGTTGTAATGCGCGGATTCAATGATGATGAAATAGGCGATTTTGTTGAACTGACACGTGAGAAGCCAATCAATATACGTTTTATTGAATTCATGCCTTTTGATGGGAATGTATGGAATGTGAAAAAACTCGTACCTTATGCTGAAATGTTGGATACTGTGGTAAGTTAGAATTTCTGCAATCTCAGCTTTTGGCTTCTGAATATCATCATTACATCCAATCACTCTGTCAACATTCAGAACAGGTTATACAAAGGACTTGAAAGGATTCAGGATAGCCCCACGGAGACAGCCAAGAATTTCAGGATCGATGGACATCAGGGTACGGTCTCTTTCATCACATCAATGACAGAACATTTCTGTGCTGGTTGTAATAGACTGAGACTTCTTGCTGATGGGAACTTTAAAGTTTGCCTCTTTGGTCCCTCCGAGGTAAGCCATTGCTTTGCTTATCATTCATTGACAAAGATTTCAAAAGCACTTGTTGGTGCCCCCTAAGTTGCCGCTGCTCACCAAAATGCCTCGGGTCAATGCAGCCTGGTGTTTAGCATTTGAGCCATACATCACTTGAGGCCAATTTAGACCATCTTCTTTTTGCATCCTTGCACTCTGAGTTGCTATTTAATGTACCCGAAAGGGCTGAGAAAATATTTCCTTTCAAGTTTTCAAGGGCTTGACCATTTTAATTTGTGATTTTCTTTTTTATTTTTTTTTATTTTTTTATTTTTTATATCCAGTTTAAATCAAGGTTGTAGAAATTCGCTAGGAGCTACTAGTTAGACGGTGGACAGAGGCCTAGGCGGGGCTAATCGGGGTGTAAGTGTGGCTAGGCGGGCAGAAATCTGGAAATAACATAGGCGGCTAATAGGAGCCTAGCACCTAGGCGGGGATTAATTGAAGTTAGTCGGGGATTTTTGCAACATAGGATTAAATAGACTAAGATATATAAGAACTTGGCATCATCTCGCTTCTACTTCATCATGTCACGAGCCTTAGTAGGCTAAAAATTTGGCCGCCAGACGAAGCAATGAAGCAGAGTCAACTTATTTTGATATAGTTTTACTTGTTGATGGCCGAATTTCGAATCTGATGGTGATTGTATCTTTCTTATCTCATTCTCATGAGGAAACACTTTTCCTTTCAGGTCAGCTTGCGGGACCCCCTCCGCAGTGGCATTAATGATAATGAACTTCGGGAGATTATTGAGGCAGCTGTAAGTAGTTCTTATTGTATTGATAATATTGTAGTTAGTAAACACCATTGTCTTGGAACTATTCAGGCCCTCTCCCATTCAGTGACCATCTGAAATAAGAACCTACCCCACCCTCCTCCGTCTGTGTGCGTGTGTGTGGGTGATAGTGGATGTTGAGTCAGTTTTCAAATTCTACTCAATTTCAAGAATAATTTCCAATTATGTCTAGCTACTTACTTCCTCATAGCTCCAAACATTTCTTTTGAGTTCCAGGTCAAAAGGAAGAAAGCGGCTCATGCTGGGATGTTTGAAATTGCCAAGACTCGGAACAGACCAATGATACATATTGGTGGCTAGGGAACTTTACCCGATATTCACTAATCTACATTGTTATGCTGAGGTGGATTTCTTTTGTCATTTTCTCTGTTTTATTCCTACTGTTTTGCACTCTGGTTTTTCAATTAACTGGAATTAGCAAAAAGAGGATGGCTGCAAATGCATATCTCGATTTGGAAAACTGCTCTCATCCTACGGTCCTACCTGATTTTAACTATCTTGTAATGGGATCTCATTTATATCATATTTAAAATATATGCCAAGGCTTAAGCAATATCTATAGCCAGCTTCCCTCCAGTACATTATTCAAATGAATGGAATACCTACTGCTGTCACAAATTAATTTGATATATCGTCATTTGCGTGCTACGAGGGAAATTATTGACTGTTCTGAACCTATGAGAGCTCATTACGAATGGGCATGGACTGAATACGCAACCAGTATAATTCTGTTAAGCTTTTCTCAAGTATTTCTCTGGGCCTAGGCATCTGATGCCTATTTGATTGAAGTTCCAGACTCTGCAGTTAAAATGTTACGATATTTTATAATCATGCTGTATGGAGAAGGCACTATTGATTAAGCAATCTGAATTTCTCAATGTAGAGGAAAATATGTCCCGAAGTGCTAATCAGGCATCCTTTACGCTTGAGTTTGGTTTTCACTGGAGGGGCAGATAAGAGTAAATAAGTTTGCATTTGGGTTGTAGAATGAAGCCCTAAAGTAAATGAACATATTGTGTCCATGACCTAAATGCTTAAGCCACCTATACCTTGAGTTTTTCACGTTGCATAAAAAATATTAAGGCTACTTTCTTGTGTTCGATATTAATTTGTAAGAGCTCTGTGATTGACTTTTACGCTGTTATTTCTATTACAAGGGAAGATTTCAGTGTCTCCTATGTCTGGTTAAGAAATCGAAAGATGTCACTCTTGCTTTGTAAATTTTATAGTTTGATCTCTTCCAGCATTGTCAGATATGCTATTTAATACATTGTCCCCCTTGCTTCCAGAGTCAGCTGGCACACCAAGTTTCGCACATTTCTAAAATTTGTAAATTAGTATTTACCACTTAGCAATTGCCAGGATACTTTGTGGACATACATAAAAAGTGAATATGCTATAACGAAAAGGTTGTGGTGGCGGTGTTTTGTATGCGTGTGTGAACAGAAACACTCACCCGTGCATGTAAACACACATGTAATCTCTTGGCTCTTCTCCTTGTATCCTTGTGTATGAATAAAAATAAACGCACATGCACACATGTAAACACATGTTTGTCCATCTTCATGGGGCTTCATACTCACGATTACTGTAATTTTCTCCTTCAGGCACCACTTCTACCTTACATATCTGGAATTCTCTCGGAGAAGTTGGTTCTCCCACGTAGTTGAACACACACCAAAGAAAGTAAAGGGGAATATCTGAAGAAAGAGATAGCCAATAATGGAGCCATGTTTATTGATTGGCTCTCAAGGATGTATATTATTACGTCATGAGTGTTGCAGAATTTCATAGACAATACTAAAGCTTCATGTGTTGTATCTTGAATAATACCAATTCCTTATCTAGGCGGTTTTTCTTCCCATTGTAACTGCGAGAGATATATATAGATTATAGAGAATGCATCGGCAATACTTGTTTTATCAGTTCTTTAATGGCTAGGTCTTCAGACCTCTAATATATCCAGAAAGAATTCATTATGTTTTCTAGTATGTCGTATCTTCTTTCAGCTTTCAATGTTAAATTGTCTGCTCGTTTTTAAACATATTTGACTAGAATGTTTCTATTTATGCTTCAAAAATCGGCACTAGAATCTCCCATAGCTTGGTATTAGGTAGTTTGTTGTTTGACCTGCATATATCTTAGCACAGAAGCATCGGTGTGTTCTATCATTCTGTGTGTATATAATTTTTTTTCCCTACTGGTACTTCTGTTATATTGGGCAGTGGGCACAAACAGAGGAGTACTATACAGTATATATGTGTGTGTGTCTATATCTACTTTTGCAAATCGTAAGGCTACACATTTGTTGTCTATTTACTGAAGGTTGAACTCTATCCTACTCAGGTGCAGTCATTTTCTTGTCGTTTATTCTTTCGTAAGTTGTAGCACATCTCTAAATTGTTCCCATTTTATTGATGTGTTTCTGCTTCAACTTTGCAGGTTTACACATGATGCTCAACTTGTACTTTAATTGCACAAATCAACAATCGAGGTTGAGTGGACCCGACTGGCAACATATGAACTTGCTGTAGAATTTGTTTGAGTCCATGAAAATGGTGAGTAATTTGGTCTGGGAGAATGACAAATATAAGGCTGTCTGAGGAACATAGTTTTTCAATAGAATAAAGACATATTTTTCAGACCAAACATATTTCTTCAATCTCTGCTACAAGCGGAAGTTAAATCAATGTTGTTATATATCTATCCTCTTTCATATCAATCACTAACTATCAAGTATCAACATAGTAAACAGAGACAATCGATGGGAACAGACTCTGACTAGTGGAAGAGATTATCCAGTTTCTATTCCAGTAATAAAGACAAATATTTTCAAGATTTAGTCACCCTTCAAATTATGAAGGGAAACAAAGAATAGAAGTCTCCTTCACGTTTTCTGAAGGAGAAAGAAAGCCACAAATCAACCTTTCAAGCCCACAAAACTAGCATAGAAGCATCTCACCAAATAGCATTGATCGAGACTAGAGGCAACTCGTTCATATCATGAAGGAATCCATCTAACTCGCCCAGAAAACTCGAGAGGACATTTTCGGTCTCAGCATCATATATTTCCTCAATCTCTTTCTTGACTCTTTGTGTCTCTACAGATTCTGTTTTGATACTGCAGTAAGGCAAGATCTGAGACGAAGAAGTCTTCATGTTACTGGTATTATTTCCTTTCCTTACTACTGGTTTACCTGTTAATCTTTGCACAAGTTCTTGAAAATTCTGCACATCTGTCTTTATGATTTCTGGTTCAACTACATGAATTATGCGTATCTTTGGCTTTTGCTTGAAAATCATGTGAGAATAATCGTGTACGACCAACTTAGGACGAACCAACGCTGTGCTGAACGTGTTAGGCTTCATTTTCTCTTTTGTGGCTTCTGTGTTTGAAGATGGAGAATGAAAGTTATATTGTATGTTGTGTTTATGCTGGTGAAGATAATATCGAGTATTTCTGGATATTTATACAGTAGAATTTGAGACATAGAATTTGAGACAAATAAGCTTGCCTAGTTGGATTAAAATCAACAGACAAAAGCCAACTTGAGACAAAAAATATATATTTTTTTTTTTTGTAAAAAAAAGTGTTGCCTTTTGGAAGTGATAATCAGATGAGGGTGTCTTGTCTGAGAGGCAATTAGTTGTGTACTGGTAACTGCCGTACATTTCTATGATCAGAAGATTGAAAATATTGTTTATTTTCTCTTACTTAAAATAGTTTATAATCAACTTGCAAATAATACATGGTTAAATATGCTTAATGTAATGATATAGATACAAATTATAGGTTACTTCAACTTAATTAAGTAATTAGTCAACGATTATCTGTATGTTCTTCACCAGCCTGCAAGTGATCAATGTTGTCATTTTCTATTTACACCTACCACCCTCTCTATCTTTCTTTAATTTTCTTTTTGTGGTGATCCGAGGAACCTTTTACTTTCTTCATCCCATTTAGATTTGCACGAAGAACCGGACACGTATATTAAAAAAAAAAACTGTTTTTTGTTGATTGAGTTTTCCAAAGGTGGAGATTGAGGGTGGAGCTTTTGAGGGTGAAGATTGTAAGATAAATTTTCTTTTTAAGGGTGTGCAAATTAGTGTGGAACGTATCGAAAATGAAAGTGTGCAAATTTGAGTGGGACGGAGGGAGTAAGTATATATGTTGTGGGCTTGTTAATAAGAATGATCTACTAAGGTTTCAATAATTTGTGTTTTACTATTTTTTTATATTGGAACGCTTTGAACCTTTTTGCGAGTTGGTCGGGGGTTTCGCTGCCCGGTCAGCAAGTCGGGGGGGCTAGGGGGCGGCGAGCTCCTAGTCGGTCGGGGGGCGAAGTACCCCCAGTGAGGGTCTGGGGGCAACGACGACGACCCACACTGTGTATATGTTGTTTGGGTTCAGTTTTCTGTTTTGAGCTTATTTTTTAGGCCCCAGTCTGTTAGGGATTGATATATACGTAGCTTCGCTATTTGACCTAGTCATTTTGTATTATTGTTGCCACTCTGATTAATAATATACAGATCCTCTCTTTAGCCTGTGAACTTAGTTAACACATTATTAGTGAACTACGTAAATTCTGTGTTCTTTCTTATCGTTTTTCTTTATCTTTTTTGCATTCGTTATAACGTTTGACCTTTAAGTAAGTAGAGATGCAGTGGTAGTTCTTATTTCTGTGATGGTTGACCAAAAATAGCAAATACAACATTCCCATTCTGTCACAAGATATTTGTTTTCTAAACTATTTTTTAGCAGATTGTCAACTCTTTATTATGAACTTGTGCATGATGCTTGCTCAATACTAAACACAAGTATTAAATGACGTTACGAATTAATAAGTGTCATGTATTAATTCAGTGGAAGATGAAACACCTAGTGTGACAGAAGATCCGGACGATTTTTCAGGTGCATCGAACGAGCACGGTAACTAAATTTCATTTTCATCACTTCTTAAAAATGCAATATAGATTTGGATAAATTGTTTATGCAGCTGAATATCTGTCTTTTTATACATAAAAATATGCTGACTTTCTTAGAGGTTGTTGGCTACATGATACTTCTCTTTCATTTTTTCCAAAGAAAGTCAAGTCATTGTTAAGTATTATATGCTACCAAAATCATTGTCAAGTACTAATGCAACTTGCTTAGTATGGATTAAGCTTATCCTCAATTTGCACAACTTTATATTGTCAACATGTATTTCTTGATCCATCACATATTGGCCGTAAAACATGTATTAGAAGCAATGAAACACGAGATGGAACATAATTTGAAATAGAGGATCATATCCAATTATTGTAGGCTCGATGTCATAAACATAACATCATATGCATTCAGTGTGCATCTTGGAGAAAAAAAGTATGATTTTGATCTTGTTAATGTTTTAGGAACTGATTGTAGTAAGTTGATTGAGCCCTTTGTAATTCAGCTCGGGACCAAATTCCATTGATCTCTCCCCTATCAAGATTAGTTTTAACACTACAAGAAAAATGTTCTTTTGAGACAACACAAAGTTGTCTCAAATGATGAATATTTGTTACAATTTTACTATTAAAGAAAACGTGTTGTCACTGATTAGTCGTCTCAATATTTCGATCGCAAGACAATAAAAAAACATAGTGATGAAAACATGTTATCACAGTTTTAGAAGCCATGTTCCAATTGAAAATTGGATCAAAGGTCGGGATTAAGGAATGAGCATGATTGGGGCTTAGTTATGATCAGAAACAATCTGAAATGCATTCCACTCCTGAATAAAAACATCTATCTGGCTAAGTGAATGGATGAGCTGGATTAGGATTTATTATTTAATGTAACTTACATCTATTGATGATGTAATGTTGATGACGCTATTGTGCAATTTGAATTTGAGACTTTGCTTAAAGAAACGAATGTCAACTCTTGAGTTGTAGATCCATTTGGAGACATGGAATTTACAGCTATCCTAATGATGAAACGGGAAATTCTTACCTATTCGTAGAGGTAGTGAGGATGCACGACACGTGGACGAAGAAAGTGAAAAAGTTAGTTTTCCATCTATGTGTTGTACATTCAGTGGTGTGAGACACTATCACGGCGGGTAGGTAAGAAATTCCTTAATGGAACATATCTTACAACAACTGAATCATTGATGACGTGTAATTACTGCTCATGTATAAGTAATGTCATATATATATGTGTGTGTGTTATTTAATTGTTCCAATGCTGTAGTTGTTTTAGAAAATGTTTTATTATAGGGAGGAGAAGGCCCTGATTGTCAATTTGCACGACGAATCAAATTTTCGTTTTTCGTATTCTTCTTTTAAAATTTAGGTTGTGTTATTATAACTAGAGCTAGTAAAATCGACAAGTCTTGATGGGTTGGTCCAATTTGTCTAAAATTTTAGATGGGCGGACCACATAAATTTAGGTCCATTGGGCATAATATGTCTAATCTGATGGGCCAAAAGTCCGATGAGTACGGATCGATTAAAAAATTATTGTATATTTAAGGGATGAGCTTGAATGGGCTCAATAATTTTTAGCCCGATAAAATTTTAACCCAATCTAATTATACCCGATATATGACCTTGATCTAATGGGTTGGGTCGACTGTTCTATATTGCTACCTCTAACTTTAGTCACCTGAGAATTGTGTCCTTTGGATTGGATCAACGTGGCTCTGAACAAAATTAATATCTTTGGTTAAAGGAATGATGACATACACCCCAAATATAGGTGAGACGAGGATTTTTCTACTCAGAAGTAACATACACCCCAAAAATAGATGAGGATTCTATAAACAGTTATTGCATAATCATTTTTTCCTTTAAAAGAGTGTAATTTTTTATATTTTTTCGTTGGTTGAAATTTTCAAAGCTCTCTTTTCAGCGTAAAAAAAGACCAAAACACAAAGTCAACCTTTTTGTTAATGTTTTTATTTACCATCTCCGTCCCGTTCTAACTTGTCTATTTTCTTTATCGATTTATTCCAACTTAACTTGTTAGTCTATAAATGACAATTTTTTCTCACAATCTTCACCCTCAAAATCTTTACCTTCAATCTTCACCTTTAAAAAAGTCATAGATTTCATAAAATTTGTTTTTTCTTAATCTTCGTGTCCGATTAATATAGATAAGTTAGACCAGAATGGATGGAGTACAACAGAATGCATGTTAATATGTGTAACAAAATCTGTGGGGACGGTTTAATTTTTTTGCGGTAGTTGGTGGATAATAAATAAATAATATGCCATATAAATTGAGTCAAATAATTTGTAAGCAACTTGCAATATAAACAGCATAAAAAGTACTCCCTTAATTTGCCTATTTTGGTCGGACACGAAGATTAAGAATAATAACTTTTGTGGAATTTTTAACTTTATCAAAGGTGAAAATTGAGAGTGGAAATTTTGATGATGAAGATTGTCATTTATGGACTAATAAATTAAACTGCGCCACGAGACATTCTGTTTGAGTGTGTTATTAGGGCTTCAATCTTTAATAAATCCGAGGTCATATCAGGCTCCGATTCATAGCAAAATTTATATAGCTTTCTTAACATTATGAATTTTATTACTACATTATTTACTCTATACTTTTAGTTGATTCCACCTATTTATTATAGTAGTAAAGACCATGTGCCACGTACGTTATACACTATTTTTAAGAAAAATAGTTTGCTGTATAATAATTTCATATATTATCTAAGATAATTTTGTAAGACTACATTGACTAATTGTCCAATAAACATTTTAAGATGACATTTATTACTTATATTAAAGAATAAAGTAAATAAAATATTTATGACTATATAACAGTATAAGTATTTAACCAATTGAACATTTATAAATCTGAATCTTAATAATTATTATAAGAATTTTAATTATATCCGACTGTATAATTTCTATAATACATGATTAAACTTAGTTACTTCATATTAAACCCTAGACCCTATATTAATAAAAAATATTTAAATTAAATCATATTTTTTAACACAATTAAACCATATTGAAACTCAATTACATTAAAAGATAAAATAAATATAATATAGTTTTGCAAATTTGTTACTTTCCCCCTAGTTTTATAGTACTATTCGTCCCGCCTAATTTTGCACACTTTTCATTTTGATCAGTCCCCCACAATTTTAAAAAGCAAAACAAAAATTTCTTAATATAGCAAAATTAGCTGGGACGGAGGGAGTATAATCGGCTAGACAGCTAATGCTCTATTTTTCATTTAACCTTTTGCTTCAAGATTGCTTCATACTTATCATTGGACTTCAATGGACACCACATTACTTGCTCTCTTTTGCAGGTAAGAAAGACATCCAAGCTTTACACAGCAATTACAACATATGAAAAGCAAACTAATAATTCACCTGCAATTACAGCCGGACAAAAGCAAGTTTTTACGACGAATTTTTCGCTTATTATTTACCAAAAAAATTCCAGGAAAAAGCTTTTAAGTACCATTAAGAGCATGAATTACACGTTGGGGTGGGGTAGATAATAGTCAAGAGCACGTTTTGGTAATTAATCTGAAGTACAGCCGTATATAGAAAATTTACACTTCGCTAGAGGCCCATCACACGCGATGAGATGGATGGCATCGCCTCCTAAGTATACATACCTGCGAACAGAAACGAGCAGATACACAAATATTAAGATATATGGTTCAGCAACACATTATCATGTTCCAAGACAAACACATATTAAGTTAAAATAAGAACAGCTACCAGTAGGTAGTCGGATTCAGTTTAGTGTAAGAAAACCCTTCACCATTCTCCAGAAAATAGGGTGACAAGCAGAATATTATCCAGGATTACATAAATGATACTTAGACTATAACAAGTCCGGTTGAACTTATAATTTCAGCACTATATTAGGCAACTCATACTCATGGGAACATGCGCGGCATTGAGGCTTGATATGATGTACAATTCAAATCCGAATGTTGACACCTCAAACCCAAATTAGAATAACTATGGTATCCATGTATGTTTCCAGGCTCTGTGTTCAATCGAATTCATGATGATGAACGGAAGCAAATTACAAGACTGATTTTTATCCTAAAGGAATATTGACAGACAATACGAACATCAAGTGGGCGTAGTAAGTTTTAACACAAAGGACGTTTTTTTACTGGAATTCTATAGCAATATATAAGACTCCTTGTGTAAGACATAGCAACACACTTAGTCCAAAATGAACACAGAAGTTTCCATTAACATTGTTGGGGCGGTGTTGCATTATCACTTTCCACATCAATACTATACAAAAGGTAACACAAATACCACAAGCTAGACCAAATAAAATAGAACTAAACAAACATAAAGCTCAACAAAGTTTAAAATCGGATATCTTCTGATCTCAAAAATAACATGAATCTATGAATGGGATATTATATATATTATTTACAACCAATGGTGTTCCGTGATAATGCTTTATGCAGTCAATGAGTTTGCAGCAAACAGGTTATGCTGTCCAGTCCACATACCCAAGATATAATACAAGCTCACATCAGTTCAAGTGGCCACAATACCCTAGACCTATAAAGACCTGAATTTACCATTTCCATCCAACACCTCAATTGGCAATACCGCAATAAAAGTCATCTTCAGTGTATAAGATGTGTTATTAACAATATTTGAAGCAAGAATATTTTAAAGATATCATATACCAGCCAAGTATATGAAATAGGTACAACGATGAGATTCAACCGTGGACAAAGGTGATACTTAAGTTTCCAAAAGATTTTGCAGATAAGCCCCCCAAAAAAACATTAGACACCAACTATAGGAATTAAAGACTGAACTTTTTGACGATGACAATTCTCATCAAGCGAGGATAAAATTAACCTCAGAGCGGGCAAGAAAGTTACCAGGACCATTAAGGTACATATAGGATATATATACACACACACACACACACACACACTAGAGGCCATAGTTTTCACATTAATACAATTCTAACTTTCAAACCCTCCTAATAACTAAAACACTATTTTTAAAGACCCACATCTTGGGTCTCTGCCATATTGTCGATAGTTACCGACATGTATGCAGTCAATTCCATCACCACCAATTGACAACGGCAACTGTTACCATAGAGGTCACCGATCCCCTTTCCAACAATTATGTGGCGTAAAAACTGTTGACATTTCCTAGTGATTAAAGGTACAACCAAATTGATTCAAATTAGAGTTCAGCACAACTTAGAGATTATTATTAACATTCTTTCATGCCGATGCTCCTTGGGATAGTGTTATGAAAGTGTGTCCGTATTTTTCATATATGTAGTAATGACTTAATCTGGGTTGTGCCCCTTTATCCTCTAATTTGCAATGCTAAAAGCAAGTAATATCAATAGGTGAAGTTTTACCAAAATTCTTAGTCCATTCTTTTTTAACGAAGCCAAATCACCTACTTCCTAGACAACTAAGGAATACATTGTTCAATCTCTTTAACGAAGCCAAATCACCTACACATTGCCTAAATACAAAGGAAAAATAATTTAAGCACCAGACATTTTTGGACAGGCAATAAGCTTCCCAAGTTGTATGATTATGGTTGCCAAACAAAAAAGCAAGCGAACCTCAGAGCATGACACACAGTGATGTTCCAATCAAAATTTCAAGACGACCTTAAATTTGATAAAACAAGAGATTTTTAGGGGAAGAACTAGAATTAGTCGCAAACATAAAGCAACGTATTAACTTTTCAAGTGGAAATGAGTTTCACTATATTCAAGAACAAGGGCAATTCTAGTTTCTATCTGACAAATCAACGCATACTACTACTACAGCAACCAAGTATCAATCTTTGGAAACAAGTTCCATCGAACACCAGCAGATTAACTATTTCCAGCAGACAACTTATAATTTAGCAGCCAAACTTTGCAACTATCATGCACAACAAACAAAACAATCAATCAGCTATGAAACATTCTAAATAGATATAAGCAAGGAGTAACCAAGTTATACCTCTAATTTCTGCCGAAAAAAATCTCAATAAAAACTTCACCTCCTAGCAAATTCATCGGTATTATCAATCCCTTCCCCACCTCCCCCTCTCTCCTCCACCTGCCACGTCGGCCAACTCGAGACAGTCTCGACACTGTTTGCTCTCTCCAAGATCCCATCACCTCTCTCCACCTCCCCAATTTGTGTCGGCGAGAACAAATTCCCCTCACTCCCACTTCCAATATTACCCTCATCATTCCACCGGTGCCTCCTAGCTATATTCCTAAGTGTATCCCTAAATCCATACAAGTTCTCTTCATCCATCAATTCCTCAAGCCTCACATTCCCCACATACTCCTCCCCCTCATTCTCCGCCGTCATCTCCTCCACCGCCGGCAGCTTAAATCGGCACACCGGGCAGGAATTATTAATCTCGAGCCAGGGAACAATGCAATCCGAATGATAGGTATGTTTACACGGCATCATTTTAGCTACAGAATCGACAACAAAGGGGTCTTTACATATAGGGCAAAGCATGGTGAGGTCACTATCGGGTGTAACAGTGACTGACTCTAGCGATTCAATGGAGGATTTAGGCGCGGGGTCGGATCTAGGATTAACAGAGTCTGAGGTGGTTGTGAGGTGGTGAATTAGGCGATGGAGATAGGGGCTGTCGAGGAGGAAATTGTCGTCGGAGGGGGTAAATGTCGCCGCAGCGGAGGGCGGAGCAATGGAGTCCTCCATCTCCATCTGCTCGAGAGAGTCGCGGTGGCAGTGAGGGCAGAGGAGGGCGTTGGGGGTGGGAGAGGGGGGTAGGCCGATGCTCATGTCGCACGAGTGGCACCAGTAGGCTGGATGGTAGAAGAGGCGTGGTACCACGGTGGATGGGGATGCTGACATGGCGCAACGGCGGCGGCGGCGGCGACGGTGGTGGGATTTCTGGTGCGATAATTGAGGTTGGGTAGATAGGGATTGACTTGGAATTTGGTTTAGGGGGGAAGAAGGAGCTAAAGTGGGGTTGCTGTGTTTTTGTTTTTTTTTTAATTTCTTTTTTTTTGAGTAGTAAAGTGGGGTTGGTTAGTCACGGTACGTAGAGGAGACGCTGATTTTGACCTTTTAAGTTTTAACATTTTCTTCTAAGGCTTGCATAATACTCCCTCGTCCCAAGATAATTTGTCTACCCCTCTCGACACGTAAAATAAGAAAAAATTATTCTCTCCATCTCAGCTAACTTTTCACAGTTGACTGGGCACGGATGTTAAGAAAAAGTAAATTTTGCTTTTTCTTTGACTTCTTTAAAGGTGGAGATTGAGCGTGGAGATTTTGAGGGTGGAGATTGTGAGAGAAATTTCCTTTTTAAGGGTGTGAAAAGTTAAGTGGGACGGACCGAAGTGGAAAGTAGCAAAAATTAGCTAGGACAGATGGAATAATTTTTTGCTAATTAGTTGACTTTTTCAAAAAATGTGAGATTTTAAAGGTGAAAATTGTAAGAGAAATTTTCATTTTAAGGGTGTGCAAATTATCTCGGGACACCCCAAAAATAAATATGTGCAAATTATCTCGGAACGTAAGGAGTATAATGTTATAATAATGTCTTTTTAGGGGGTTACAATTCGGATTGTAAGATCGGATTTGGATTTGATTTTAAGTCGATTCAGATTATATATTAAAAACTATTTGAAACATACATAAAGTAACGGATCCACGATTCTAAAAATGTGGTACAAGCTATAGATAATAGAAAAAATATGTACATAAATATATTTTAATATTTAAAGTCGTACATACAAAATACACAAATAACTAAGATATCAAAAAGCCGAAATAAAAGTTTGTCGAGTCATTATTTTCTGGAAGCGATCGACAATATCAGTATCTGCAATTTGCATAAACACATATTTCTCAGTGAAATTATAAAAAAAAAAAAAATTAATTAATCATTTAATAATTGATCATCCATGCTCCTCTATAATTTATTTTTTACATAAATCATTCCATAAAATACTTCCTTGACATCTACAATAGCAGCGGGGAGAATCAACACCGACTTGATTAGCAAATAAATTATTGGATAAATCACATGCTTCTTTGTCATATAAGAATACAATCACATATAGAAAATATATAAAATACTACCTCCGTCCCGCTCAGATTTGCACGTAGGGACGAGCACGGAGGTTAAAAAAAACTGTTTTTTGCTTGTTGGTTGACTTTTTCAAAGATGGAGATTTTGAGGGTGGAGATTATTTGAAAAATTTCCTTTTTTAGGGTGTGCAAATCTAAATGGGACGAACCGAAAAGAAAAGTATGCAAATTTGAGCGGGATGGAGGAAGTATAATATTTTCTTTTTATATACCTAGTAATTTTTTTAACTGGGGATATATTTTTACCGCCATCTACCATCACTACATCCGCACCTGAAAACATAATTACCATATTTTAATATAAATTATTGGTTTTGAATTAAATTCGAATTAATCGATTTGTATCGAATTAGTTAGGAGTTTCTGTCGGTCGGATTTGTCGGGTCCGTCGGGCTAAGTTTTCCGACTTTTTTTAGTATTGTGAGTGTGAATGTGAATTTGTCATATTGTACGTCCATAAGATAGTTTAAGCGCCGACTAAATGTACTCATATTTTTATATAATCATACTTTAATAAATATTGTATGTGTTTGGTTACTTTTAGTTAAATAACTATTGTCATGTTTGGCATGTTGCAATTGTACACATTTTAAGTTATTGAGTTGGTGTGAGAAAAATACCTTAATTTCAATGTTTATAGTGTAATAGCTTGAAAAAAATTCATACAACATGCTCTCCGTCCCGATCTCATTGGTCAACTTGTCATATTTGTTTGTTCCAACTTAATTGTTCTAGTCCATAAATGACAAATTCTATCACAATCTCCACCCTCAAAATCTCCACTTTTGAAAAAGTCAAAGATTCTACAAAATCTATTTTTCCTTAGTTTTCATGCCCGACCAAGATTGACCACTTAGGCCGAGACGGAGGGAGTAGAAAATAGGGATCACAGTGAGACAGATATAGGATGAATTTTGCGAATTAGCTTCTTAAAATAAACTTTAAACACATAACATGTCCCACTTCACTTCGTCGGCCTATTGAGTTTATCCCCCGTCCATTACTTATTTTGTAATATGTATTTCAATAATTTTAATAGCATCATTATTCTTCTAATTTCAATGATGTTTAATCTTCTATTTCAACTTGATCAATTTGCAGTTCGTGTTTGTAATTTTACTTAGTTTATATGATGTTTTATTTATTATTCCAACAATGTTTGTAACTTTACCTATTCCTTATGGCATGTGTTATATCTCATATTTCAACTTTGTTGACGACATGTGCTTGTTTGTAGCTTTACTAATTCGCGTCATGTGTTTGTTTATGATATCGCCTTACGTGGATTTGACGATCCGTCTCCACAAATCAACACAAGTCTTCGCTTTGTAATCGCACACTGAGAAACTTCCCGTGCACGCACCATGGGAAACTTCCATTAGCCGAGGTCACCTATGTAGATTTAACGGACTGTCTCCACAAATCAACGCAAACAAGTATTTCCAATGCGAACAAAGCAATGAGTTTTGCTCACGCATCCTGATAAACTTCTCACACACGCAGAAACTTTTTATGGACAATCCACGATGTCACCTTATGTAAATCCCATGATGTCACTTTGTGGAGATTTGACGCATTGTTTTCATAAATCAACACAATGCTTTCCAGTGCGTTTTGTACTTGCACCTTAAGAATAATCTAAAAAAGATAAGAATCGCCTTTTTTAAGAATAATACACATACGCAGTTCATTTGACAAGAAAAATACTACGTTTGTAAATAAAAGTGCTACCTTCGCCTAAAAATTAATACTTTAACATGGTGCTACTTTTACAAATACAAGTAATTAATAATTTTGTATGGATAATTTGATCAGCACATGCTACTTATACAAATAAAAGTGAAACTTTCACTATTAAAAGTATATTTTTGTTGCAGACACACTTGACAAATCTCTTTTGAAAAGGTTAATTATCAAATAAATCATAATTACGGTCCAGTTTTTTTCAATTGCAACTTCGTCTGTATTTGTTGACATCTAATTGCATCACCACACTACCATTAGATATATCGTAACGAGATTGTCCTACATCTATAACCTATTTTGTCACATCTTGTTACAAATATAGTGAATCGGTGATGAAGTTATAATTATGTCACGTCTCCCACTCTTAATTACCAACAAGAGATGTGACGAATTGTAAACTGGATGGGAAATAAATGAAGGTTTCATCAAAATGCATCTAATGATGATGGTGATTAGATGCCGAAAAATATAAAAAAAATTGCAATTAAAATATCTTTGTAGTTAACGACCAATATTGGTACAGTTTCTGATGATGTCAGGAACCGAAACGGTCGGATTTGAGGTCTAGCGACGCTTGAGATTTTCGAGGTTAGCCGATCGTCGATATCAACCTGCAAAACAGAACCTCGGGGTTGTCCCCTTGTCCCCAGGGTAAATCCTCCAATGCTTAAGTTAGTCTCTGACGACGGTTTAGTGAGGGTAGGGTAAAAAGTATATAACGTCTGCTATTTGTTTTTACCTTTACCTTACCTTAACCGATGTCTATATATGAGAGACCTTGGACCTTGGCCCTGGGCCAACACCTCGGCCTCAGGATTTGGACTGGGAGACCTTGTACCTTGGCCCTAGCCCAACACCTCGAATGATATCTCCATATTATATCCACTCGTAGTTCATGTGTCGTAATCTTATGTTGCTACGTGTCAATATGTATAATTACATATCGACATATATAATTACGAAATTATTCCTCATGAGTTTCAAATTGGACCAAACATCTTAAGTTTTTTATAGTTAACCTTTTTAAACCATAAAACGATTACCTTTTATTTATTTTTAATAAGTTATACTAGTGACCTAAATTAATGCCAGATATTGTATTTGGTTTATTTTATTATAGTACATACTAGTGATGTTTCTATTAAGAAAATAAAGTTCTGAACCCATCAACAAGAAGTCGCTTTGGCCGAGTGGTTAAGGCGTGTGCCTGCTAAGTACATGGGGTTTCCCCGCGAGAGTTCGAATCTCTCAGGCGACGATTTCTTTTAGCCTTGAGCCAAATTCGAACTCTTCGGTCTGGTCGGGCTTAGTCCATATGAAAGATTGGATTGAGTTTAAAATTTTATCGAACTAAAAGTTATCAATCTCAGCTCATCTTATTTTCTTAAATATACTAAGATTTTTGAACCAATTGAGACATATTGGACTTTTAACTTATCAAGTCGGGCTTGTTGACTTCGATAGTACTTCATGTATAAATTTTTAGGGTCCAATCTATCTAAAATATCGACGAGCTGGGCAAACCCATCCGGCAGGGTCGATTTTCCCAGCTCACCAGGCTTCATGTATGTTAAGTAGAGGCAATAATTCGGACGACCGGCCAGATCGGACCTGTCCCGCCTAACCAAAATTTGTTCGGATTTAAAATTAGTTGGTTCGATCTAATTTATTCTCTTGTAATATACTCCCTCCGTTCCAAAATAGATGATGTTTTAGCTTCTTAAACAAATTCCAAAATAATTCATGTTCTAGGTTTTTTTTACCATTTCTCTCTATTTTACCCCTATGTAAATCCAAAAATATCTTTGACTTTTCAACCTCCCACTCACATTTGATATCATTAAATCTTATCTGCACAAATTTTAGGGGGTTATATTTGGTAATATATTTGTTTCTTAATTATTCTGTTTTTTTCTAAAACATCATCTATTTTGGAACGGAGGGAGTACTAAAATTATATTGAATCGGCCCGCGATCCATTAAGTCGAGCTAAATAGTACTTTGAACAAAAAAAATTATGATTCAATCTATCTAAAATATCGAGAGACTGAACTAGCCCATCGTGTTGGATCGATTTTGCCATATGTATACATTTCTATGGTCCAATTGGACGAGCTACGTAAACCCATCCGACCGGATCGATTTTATCATTGAACTTCATGTATGACCGCCCCGATCGAACCTATTATGTCGGGCCAATACCATATTTCAGCTCGGGTTATATAGGATGCAAAATTAATCGCCCGCGCAACCTACCTCCTTATAATATACTAAAATTATTGATTCGATCCGTAACTTATCGGATCGAACCTATCCGACCAAATAATAATTTGAATCAAAATTTTAATGACCTAATTTATCTAAAATATCAGGTTAGTTGGGTCGACTAATTGAATCGGGCCAATTTTACCACTAATGTTATGGTAGTTACTTATTACCAACTGCCATAAGACTGACTGCAAAGTACAAACACATCCAGAATTCATCACTTTATCATTTCGATTTCTGACAATTGAATTCCTTCCACTTGTCATGTCCGAAATCAATTTATTACAACTACAAAACAAGATTAACCAGAAAACTTCGCCGCCTCGAGATCAGCCGCCTGCTTAAGAAAACTCTTATCATCATCTTCAAGCGCCATCTGAATCGGACTCGACCCGAGTCCATCAGCAATAGCCAGCAATATATTCTTCATCTCATCCCTAAATTCGTTCTGATCCACAGTACCGCTCTTATCGCAGTCGAATTTCTCGAAAATCGAATCGTAAAGCTTCGTCAGCTCCTCCGGCGGCGTCGCGACGTCGACACCGAAGTGCGACTCAATCAGCCGCAGCGACTCGAACGCGCGGCGGAGCTCGGATCTCGATAAAACGCCGTCGTTGTTGAGGTCGAGTGATGTGAAAGCTTCGTCGACGCTTTTCTGGAATTGAGCGACGTCGTTCACGAAGGAAAGGACGGTTGTGCCGTCGATTAGAACTACTCCCATGGCGGATAGGGTTTAGTGCGTGTGTGTGCGTGATTTTTTGTGAACAGAAAGGGGTTTTATGGAAGGAGATTTTTTTCTGGGGATAAGGTGGAGAAGAAAAGGACACGTCGATTTGTGACAAAGAAATTGGTCGGAATAGCACATGTGTTTCTGACACGTGTTTAGTGGATGGATGGGTATCGAATAAATGAGATATTTAACTATTTGTGTGGCGAAAGAATATTCGAATATAGTGGGTGCTTGCGTACCACTGCAAAAAAAATTAAATTAGAGACGAAAAAATTCGTCTCTAATTACATGATATCGATTTCTAAATTAAAGTAGTGACGGATTAGAGATGAAGTTGTTGGTCTCTAAAATTTAGAGATCGATTTTATTCGGTCTCTAAATTTAGTGACGGAATTTCCCTCTCTATTATGAAATTAGAGACCGAGTTACCTACAGAATAGAAACGGTGCTAAAGCTCTCGTCAGAAAACTCGTTCTTTGAAACTTGTTTGATAATAAATTATTTTTATATGATATATGAAATCAAAATCCTAGAATTTGTCATTTTAATTGAAACCGGCTTTAATTAAATATTGCACTTGTTCGATTGTTAGTTTAATTTATCTTACTCCTTTACTTGCCTTAGTAATTTAGCTAAAAAATATGTACTCTCTACAAGTAGCTATAAAAACATCCACACTTATAGAATTTAGCTAATAAGTCCGAACTATACTCTCTATTCATCTACCTCCGACTATATTCCGTTCCAGCGTTAAACGTTCCCTGATCGTCTATGTCTTTTCCCCGAGCGACTCCTCCCCACCTAACCTCGTCTAGACCCAATTAAGCACGGCCGACTAGCGCCTATGTAAGGTGAACACCTTTTGGTCTCTTTTTGGTAGGTATGATAAATTGATGGGCCAAATCTTTAATTTGGCAAACTTTAAGTTTAGATTTGGCCTATGCAGAACCGAAGCGCCACATTCCACATTTTCAACCATGACCATCATAAAGCCCCTAAAAGCACATGCCATTATCAACATTTTGTACATGTATAGATAACTTTATAATTGCACCATGATATAAAGTTGCTAGGTGGTGGATTGAGATCTAGCGACTAGTCGAGGTTGAGGAGGGGCTAATCGGGATATAGGCGTGGTTAAGCGAGGAGGAATCAAGAAATAAATGTATGTGATCAATGAAAGTCTAGCACCTAGACGAAAATTAATCGGAGCTAGTCAGAGAATTTTGCGACTGAGCCTATTACAGATAAAAGAAATATCCAAAACTTTATTTCATGAAGATCAAGCTTCATTTTTAGTGGCTATGATCAACTTCAAAGTGAGGAGACATGCAATAACATGCAATATTATTATTCACCATCATATCATGATTAGTAACTTATAATTTACTCAAGTGAAATAAAAATCTCTCACATCAAACCCAACATTTAATGAACAAAAGATAAAGTTGGATGCAACTTAAAAGCATTCATGATTAAAAGCCCCCATTATGTCACCCGACTTTAACACTCGTCAGAACTAGATCAATTAAAGAATAATTTGTCCGATCCTTTAACTTAGAATTAGGGTTGTTCAGAGCTGAAAATGATCCGTATAATTTATTTTTAGCCCATTAATAGGGTCTAATTGGAAACTAGCCTTACTTTATTTGATTATTACAAATATGCCTTCAAGTACAAAAAAATTTGTATATACGTCTTATGTTCTTATGTTAAGATGGACTCTCTTTTCTTGTTTTGTCTGCTTCGTGTTTAACACCCTGCGTCTCACTTGAGCGTCGGAGTGTTAACACCGAGACCTCTCCCGATATGTTCTTTGCAGGCTGACAAATCAAGAACGAAAGGGACATGACTGTCAAAAGAGAATCCAATTTCTTGATGTATTCGAGGATTATTTGTTCCGAGCGCCATCGGAAACAATAAAAAGTGATCTCAATTAAATAATATTAGTAGTATTTGTCACAATTTTGATACAAGAGACAATATATCGTCACTAATTAGCAGTCTCGAACTTAGTCGTAAATAATATATTTGAGACACAAAAGTCACCTCAAATATTTTTTGCAGCAACTAGTTATTTCTAAAATTACACTAGCATATACTACCTCCGTCCCGCTCTACCTTGCCTACTTCCCTTTTCAGTTTGTCCCAACTTAACTTGTCAGAGTCCATAAATGACAAATTTTTCGCACAATCTCCACCCTCAAAATCTCCACTTTTAAAAATATCAAAGATTCCACAAAATCTATTTTTTCTTAACTTTCGTGCCCGATCTAAATAGGCAAGTTAGATCGGCACGGGAGGAGTATATATATATATATGATGGTGAGCAAAGACAAGAGATATAGTGGATAAACGAATAGGACATTTTTTTAACAAAGTCAATGAAAGATTTTGGTGACAAAACAAGCAGAATGGATAAATTCTGATGCTCTATTCTCCACATATATATCAACACCACACAAAAGCAAAAGCAAGAAATAGTTTTCTTTTGCTTTTCCTTTACAGCTTCTCTCCTCCTCCCCCAATTAAAAAAGTACTTTTTAAACCTAGCTTGTACAAAAATGCAATTTAGTCTTTTATGTATGGACTAGTCGTATATTTGGTCCTTTCCGATTAACTTTTGCAATTTTAGCCCTATAATATTTTATTTTTCGTGATTTAAAGACGTTTTACGCGGATAAATTTTGACCTTACCAGAATTTGTGAAGTGCACGTGCATTTCTCCTAGAGGCCAATTAATTTAAGTGAAAAAAGTCCTGAAATCACGAAAAATTACATGTTATAGGACTAAAACTGCAAAAGCTAATAGGAGAGGACCAAATATACAATTAACCTTAACATAAAGGATTAAAATTACATTTTCCCCTAAAAAATCATTTTGTAAACAAAATTTTATGTTTGGGGTTACTGTACATTTGGTCCTCTCCGATTAGCTTTCTGCAATTTTAGTCCTGTAATATTTCATTTTTCGCGATTTAAAGACGTTTTACGCCGAAATTTTGATCTCACCCGAATTTGTGAAGTGCACGTGCGTTTCTCCGGCGAGACCAATAAATTCGGGTGAAAAAAGTCATAAGCAACAAATTAAATGTTACTCCCTTCGTCCCAAATTAACCTGCCTACTTGTCATTTCGTTCCGTCCCACCTTAACCTGTTAACCCATTAATGACAAATTTCTCCACAATATCCACCCTCCAAATCTCCACCTTTGAAAAAGTCAAAGATTTCACAAAATCTTTTTTTTTTAGCCTTCGTGTCTGATCAACCTAGACAAGTTAAATCGAAACGGAGAGAGTACATGACTAAAATAGCAAAACGCTAATAAAAAGGACCAAATCTACCACTAGACCTAACATAAAGGACTAAAATTGTATTTTTCGCAATATATATATATAGATGTTAGATAATTAGTATTGTAAGAACAACCTAGAATTCATGGCAATACTCTCCCAATTATGGTCTCTATTAGGTCTTCTCACTGTCATCCCTAACATTCTTCCCACACAGCTCCTTGCATGGCTGCAAGGTTTCTTCAGCCCTCATTCCGACTTCGAAATCCCCGAATTTAACGGCTACGGCGGCGTCGACGTCAACGATCTCTACCGTCAAGTCAGTCTCTACCTCGACTCCGTCAGCTCCTCTGCCGCCTGCCGCCGCCTCACCCTCTCCCGCTCCAAATCCGCCACCACAATCTCTTGCTCCGTCGCCCCCAACCACACCGTCCACGACACGTTCCGCGGCCACCGCCTCTCCTGGACCCACCATGTCGACTCCGTCCAAGATTCGTTCGACGAGAAGCGTAGCTTCACCCTCAAGATGTAAGGTTTTTGTGGTTCTAAGATCCATGTTTAATTTATAATTTCGATTATGCATATGTGATTAAATTTATGGATAAACATTCATTTTTTGTCCTATACGGTAGAGAGAAATATTGTATGTTTAGAAGTTTTAATTTTAGTCCATTATATTTTATAAAATGTTCAATTTTATAATATGTGATTAAAATGTTTAGAAATATTGTCAGTTATTGTATCGCATATAACCTAATAAATTTGGAGGGATCGGTCAAGTAGCTACTGTGACAGTTATGAATACAGATATACATGCATTTAATTAAATAAACTCAAAACGACAAGTCATTTCCCTACAAAAAGTCTTACACTAATGTAGATTTAGATTTTGTATTTTTTTAATTTTTGATTCGTGTATTAATATTTTTAGTTGGTACGTACACCTGAATTCATAACTGTCAAGTTAGTTTTTTTACTTGAAATCTCTAATTTATTAAATCACATGCACATATTTCGGCACAATTAATGACTGTCTTAAGTTAGACAATTTTCATGACATGATGGACTAAAATTAAAATTTCGAAATATACAATTTTTTTCTAGATAAACTCTAACATACGAATTAAGAACGATTTTTCCCTCAAACTTACCTAAGCTCCCCAAACGCAGTCGTCCCGAACTTCTCTCCCCTTACTTAGACCATGTGGCGGCGCGTGCAATGGAATTCGAGCGTGCGTCGCGTGAACGCCGTTTATTCACCAACAACGGCTCAGGATGGTCCTCCGTCACGTTCCGCCACCCCTCCACGTTCGAAACGCTGGCGCTCGAGCCGGAGATGAAAAACCAGCTCGTCGATGACTTAACGGCGTTTGCCGACGGCGGAGAATTTTATCGGAAAATCGGGCGTGCATGGAAGAGAGGGTATTTACTATATGGCCCTCCAGGATCGGGAAAATCGAGTTTGATTGCAGCCATGGCGAATTTTCTCCGTTACGACGTGTATGATCTGGAGCTTAGTAAAGTCGCAGACAATTCTGAGCTCAGAACGTTGCTCATACAGACTACTAACCGTTCGATCATCGTGATCGAGGACATTGATTGCTCCATTGATCTAACAGGTGATGTTGGAATAATTTATAGTAGAAATTAGGGGTGTGTAGTACAGTGTGGATCGGAGATTTAAAATTCTTCAAATTCACACCAACTTTCGTTATTTTAAAAATGAGTATCCAGGAAACGTATAGTAGGAATATATATTTTTTCTGGATAATTTGGTTCAAAATTTTGGATCTAACGGAACAATTTTTATTCGGATCAGATCGGATAATTAGAAATTCTTTTTCTTTTGAATAAAAAATTTAATTTGAACAAAATATATTGACGTTTACTAAAATAAAAAAATGTATTAGGTCAATTTTTGTTTTTACTCACTAACTTGTGTTTTGAAAATATATATAATAACTAAATACTCCCTCCGTCCCGCTCAGATTTGCACACTTTCTTTTTCGGTCCGTCCCACTTAGATTTGCACACTCTTAAGAAAAGAAATTTTCCAAATAATCTCCACCCTTCTCCATCTTCAATCTCCACCTTTGAAAAAATCAACCAAAAAACAAAAAGTAGTTTTTTCTTAACCTCCATGCCCGTCCCTACGTGCAAATCTGAGCGGGAGGAAAGTAGTATAAGGTTCCTTTAATTATTTATATTAAATCTATATATATATAAAAGTAAAATGGAGGGTATTAGTGTCATTTTAGTTTTCCCTCCAAAAACTTTAGACTATAATTAGTAATTTTTCCTATTTTTGGTATACTCATAACTTTTTTTTATTTATTTTTAAATACAAATAAATTTTTCATCTTAAATTCGATTTTTATGCATAATATACCAAATTATTCATCTTTTCACGAGCTTCGATTTGACATCCATATCACATACATTATAATGAGATATTTGATTTGAATAAACGGATTGATTGTTTGTTAATTTTTGTGTTATAATTGATGGTCATTGTAACTTGAACTATAATATTTTGGTTTTAGTTGCAACTAAAATTAGTAAAATGATTTCTTTAAAAAAATCATGAGTATTTTTTTATAATTATTTTTAATTACCTATTTATATTTTTAATAATGTGTATTTTGTTAAGATTACTCTTTTAAGGAAATTTATCCTCTGCCGCCTAAATTATGACATTTGTTAATTTTTGCAATCTATTTAATTTTTTTACTTTTTCTAATATTCAATTATATATGTTTAAACTTTGTAAGCTAAATAATACTTTGTCGCACTAATCAACATCAACTGTCTTTTTTACTCTTAACAATCTAAATAGCTTTTTCTGCATTAATCAATTTTTATCTTCAAATAAATAAATTATTTGTAAGAAAAATATTACATTTATATAAATAATTTACAATACCATATAAAATACGGAAATATCCAAATATTTTGAAGAGCTCATAGACTTTAATTTGTTATTTGAATAATTAAATAACTTTTGAATTTTATTTGGTTAAAATAAGAATTTCTTAAATAAAATTATTTAAGTATATTTGAAATCACCAAATGAAATCTCAAAAGTTGCAAATGAAAATCTAACTTTATAATTCGAATTTGAAAGTTTTTTAGATAAATTAAAAAAATATAAAAATAAAGTAAGGACATAAAGAAAAACAATATTAAACTTTACATTACATATGAACTCCCCAAATATAATAGCATTGTTCCATTTATTATATATTTCATGGATATTTTAAATTATTTATAGTTAGAATTTTAAAATTATTTTATAAATTAATATATATATATATATATATATATTTATACATATAAGCCACGGTAGGGTCACTTCTGTAAGTAGCACTTTCCAACCTAAAATTTCAGACTGTAATTGATAAGTTGTTGCCACCTTTGGTAAGAATCAAAATTAATTTTATTTTCTAAGGTGGCAAATATCTTTTTCCATTTCTCATATATTTATTATGTATACTATATCAAATTAATCATCTTTTGACGATATTCGATTTGACATTCATATGTGTATATATATTAAAACAAATATAACATTGAGTAAGATTTCAATATCTATTGTAGGTTGCAAAACAAATATAGCATTGATTCGGAACAAAATGAAAAATCATTCAAATAATTCTCTTTACAAATTATATTACTTGATTATTCATTATAACGACAACTAATCAGTTTGATTTATTTGACTTGAATTATCTCAAGTTTTCTTCATTTATTACATTGAGAGAAAAATCATTGTATATATAGCTGAACACATACTATATAGAATTAAAAGCGATAGTTAATATTTGATTTATAAGCATCTTATTAAATTATTAAATTTGCTAATGTTTATTTGTTATAATAATTATTTTTGTTGATAAATCACAAAACTATGACTTTCGCTCATATATATAACTTTATATATGGTAATTAATCTTTAAAAAATATATACTTTTTATATTTTGCATATATTAATGTTACTTTTCTATAAATAATTACATTTTGCAACCTAAACCATCCTATTATACAAGTTGCAACCAAACTTCTTTTAAATAAGCAAAATTAACAAACTTAAACTATATATATTTTTTAGACTTTGCAACCTAAACAATACTTGGTAACATTAACCAATCTCAATTATGTCCTTTTCTTTTTTTTTTTTTTTTTCCACATTTTGCAACCTAAGCAATTTTTTTACATTAACCAATGTGTTATCTTTAGATGAATCTACTATTTACAATATAAACGTATAATTTAATTGAAACTTTTCAACATATATATGAAAGTATTAAGAAATATTGAAGAACTCATATGTTTTATTTTGTCATTCGAACTATTCAAAAAAAACAAAAGATGTTTTATTTTGTTATTCCAATTATTGAATAACTTTTGAATCTTATTTTAATATTTTTTTTTATTTTGTTATTCTTTGTATATCTAAAATACCAAGTAAGGTATTAAAACTTGCAACTAAGATTTTTTAAAAGTAAATAGTTATAATTAGAATTTAAAATTTTATATAGATAAATTTAAATATTTAAAGTAGAATAGAAAAATGAAAGAAAAATAATTTACTTATAACGTTATTCAGTTTATTTTATTTAATAATATGAGTTGATAGTTAAATATTTATGTTTGTTTTAACATTCTAAGGTATAATTCATATAGGTGGAGAATGAAACAGACACACTAAATGTGTGTTTGGATTTCAAAGATAAGAATGAACATTCTGAAAAAGATATTTATCTTAATATTAATTTTTATATATAGACATATATAATATACCTATATATAAAGTGATTTATATTAAATTCATGTATAACATGCGAGAAACTTATATTCACATTACTTATAATTTTATATTATGTTTTATTCTACATTAAAAAAAATTATTTTATTAGGGTAAAACGATCACATATTTAAATATTAGACTATATCATATTTAGTTTTATTAAAATCATTACTTTTTAAATAAACTTCCGTGCATCGCACGGGAATAGCACTAGTATACTACAGTAACAAACTACAAAATTATGAGTTATTTAATTTAATTTCTTATTTAAATTAATTTTTAGGGATAATATATTTTAAATTTATATTTTGTTCTTTTATTCTGTTATTCGATTCATTACAGTTCGGTATGCATTAGTACGGTTTAATACAATTTTTTGTTAGAATAATTGAGAAACATCCTAATCCATGCCAAAAAGATAATCGTTCAATTCGGTTAAAAAAAATTAAATGGTTAATAGATTATTTTCGGTTCGAAAGGATTTCAGTTCGACTTCTATAATCTCTAAACTCCGTGAACAACACTAGTTACATAAATAGATTGACACGGAGACTTGCTTTTCGAATGTACTGAAACAGAATATTTTACAACAGGTGACAGGTTGACAAAGAACAGAAGATCAGCGAAGGGGCGGCGTGCGGGTGACCGTGAGGATGATAACGGGCGGGTGACATTATCAGGGCTTCTGAACTTCACCGACGGCCTATGGTCATGCTGCGGAGAGGAGCGGCTCATCGTGTTCACGACGAACCACCGGGACAATGTCGACCCGGCGCTTCTTAGATGCGGGCGCATGGACGTGCGCATTAGCCTTGGCACGTGCGGAATGCATGCTTTCAAGGCGTTGGTGAAGAACTACGTGGGACTTGATTCACACGCGCTGTTCGACGTGGTGGAGAGTTGCATGAGGTCCGGTGGGGCCCTCACGCCAGCTCAAGCAGGGGAGATTTTGCTGAGGAATAGGCGGGATGCTGATGTGGCGGTCAAGGCCGTTGTGTCAGCTATGCAAGCGAAGATTTTGGGGGCTGACGTGGATGCCGTGGAAAGCAGCATTGAGCATGATGACGTGTCGAAGATTTCGAAGAGAATGAGTGATCGGAAGTGGTGTGAGTCGGCGGAGAATTTGTTGGACTCGTCGGAGAAGAAGAAAGAGATGGGGAGTTGTAATTGGGAGAGTAAGGTCAATTTTGTTGTGAGACTGAAGTCGTTGACCGAATCGGATTGTGGAAGAAGAGGTGTTTGAATGAAAAATAAGTTCGGCTTTAAGATGAAACAGTACGTTTGGAATAGAACATCTCATTCGACTTTATTTAGGTATTCTTTAACTTTGTTTTGTCACTTTCTTTATTCAGAACTTGTACATGAGATTCTCTATTCTACTTTTACTTTGTTTCAATCGTGTTTCACTTTCAAATCTTTAGGTTTAGAATTCATATTTAGATTCTATGCTTACGATCTAGGGTTCGATTTTTTTGGATTAAGGTATATTTTCTATTTTAGCCATATTATTTTATGATACTCGATTTATGGTTCATGATTTAACATTTAGTGTTTATAATTCAATGTTCATAGTTTAGGATTGATGATTCATATGTTCGGGGTTCACGATTCATGTTGTATATTTCGATTTTGAAGTGTGACACAGTTGAAACATGGTAAATGTGGGACAGAGGATCCACCCCTCTATCTAGAACTGATAAACCCATATTTCACGCGGATGGGATCGGTATTGTGTAATGATAAAGTTAGAATAGGGAGCACCATTTAAAATAGGCAAATCCAGTTGCATTTTACTAATTTTGAATAGAGGTGGACGGGCCAGCCCAGTAGGCCCGGTATTTTAGATGGACAGGGCCATAAAAATATAGGCCCGAAGTACTATTTGGTCCAACCGGAGCCGATCCGATAGGCCAATAGCCCGATCCATAATGTTGAATTTGGTATATCGAAGTATACCGAAAATTTACGGTATACCGTTAGGAATTTAGTATACCGAAATATCGAGCTACTAAAATACCGAAAAACGTTCGATATTTTCGGTATATATCGAAATACCGAAATTTTAGGATTATTATACCGTTATCCTACCGAAAATTTTTACCGTATCAAAATTTTTAATATCTTCGATAACTTTTTGATACGATATGTATAATATTTCAGTGTTTTTTGCCACCCTATCGAGAACTCATAGTCTCTTAGTTACAAATTAAATAAGAGTAATGTTATTTTACAAATCCTAATTCTTTATTGTCGTATCTTACAAAATATAGGTTGAGTGATCAGTACTACTTCCTCCCTTTCATATTAATTGACGTTTTAAGATGAAAGGGAAGAATTAAGGATGAAATATTTTGACAGATATACTCTCCCTAAAGATTTGATCAAATCAAAATATCTCTGATAAATTAAAAAAATAGAGGTATTTTGGGATTGAATCCAGAGAAAAAATTAGTAAAATTGATGAAAAATATGTAAAACGTCAATTAATTGAAACATCCTAAAATGTCAATTAATATGGAACGAAGGGAGTAATAATTAACGTCACTACAAGAAATTCTCTAGCGATGGATTTAGGGACTACAAGTTCCAGCCGTCAAGTATTGACAAAATCGCAAAACGTATAAGAATAGATTTACCGACGAATTACTGACAGAGTAATGACGCTATTTTAGAATTTTTCTATTGATAATTGGTAGTAAACAACGTGCTAATTTTTTATGTGATAAATTAGTGATCGATTTGTTAGCAAAATCCTGCCGATAAATATACTTCAGTTGCTAAATTTTTTTTTTATGTGAAGCATATCAAGAGATATGGTAGTTGCTAAGTAGTAAATACCGAGGAAATTTTAGGCGGATCCCCAACATGTATATTAATCAGTACTTAAGATATTTACAACTGTTTGAGGGAATGTACATAAAATATCAACGAAACAACTCAAGGGAATCTAAAATTAGGCAAACCTAAAGCATTTAATAAAATGTAACCTCTCAAGCTATTACATTTTGAAATCTCAAAAAACTCGAAGGAGCTTGCTGCTTTGACAGCTTTGTTTGCCAAGTGATCGGCTGTCTTGTTCCCTTCTCTGTGGATGCGGGAGGTTCGAATATCTAACTCCCGTATGCTTTTCAAAAAATCAGCAATTAGTCCCTGATGCTTCCACCCACCAACACCATTTTGCTTGAGCATCCTCATTACGGACATAACATCCACTTCTAGCCAAATTCTGGCAATCCCCAGCTTTTTACAAAGCCGGATCCCCTCTGCATTTATCACGGATCAGGCCACCAGCCCTGGCCAAGCCGGGATTACCCTTACTCGCCCCATTAGTATTCAGTTTGAAATAATCATCATCTTGGGGGAACCATCGGACCAAAATCGATTTTTTTTCTTTCCTTATTCGCAATGGAATCTGCAAAGTAGCAGCTAAATTCCAGCTGCCCTTCCAAAATCCAACGGGCAGCAGATCAACAATAGAAGCAATTCTGAGCTTATCCACTACCAAGCATTGGATTTTGTTGGCTGGCAGGAGCTTATTTTGAAACTTTGACATATAATACTACCTCCGTCCCACCTTATTTTACATATGGAAGATTAACACAAGTATTAAGAAAAGTTATTTTTGGGATTTTGTTGACTTTTCAAAAGTTGATTGAGGGTGGAGATTTTGAGAGTAAAGATTGTATTAAAACTTTCCTTTTTAAAGAGTGTACAAGTTCACCTGAGACGGATGAAAACGGAAGTGTGCAAGATAAGGTTGGATGGAGAAAGTAACAAGCAATAAAAGAAATGAAACTGAAAATGGTTTGGATTATCTACAATATAATCACTTATGATCTAATCGTAATGTCATTATATACACGTGTCGTATGTGGATTAAAATATGATAGAAAATATTGCATTATATGAAGTAGAAGATCCAACATATACTACCTCGTAATTGAACATCTTGTAGAAGTGTTAAAATCAGACCGGCCCATCCAACCCAAAATATATAGTGGGCTAAGCTGATTTTTTCTTTTTGGGCCTATTTTGGCCAGCCTGAACGGGCTTTATTTTTTTGGTTGGACAGCGGCGGGCTGGCCCGTGGGGCGTTTTTTGCTGAATTATTTGTCTTTCAGTACACTTGACGCAAAATATTGAAAGAAGACGCAGATAGAGAAGGTTCGCCGCAAATTGAAACCCTGCCAAGCTGCTACGCCGCCGTGCCGCTGGTCCGCTGGTCCGCTCGTCGCCTGCTTAAACGTTGAAAGGTACTTGATATATATATAGCTGTTTGTGTATCGATTTTGTTCTTCTATGGGTGTATCAATTTCTGAAGATTTATGAACGTCTAGGTTTACAACTTTCACAGTTATGAATGTATCTACCATTATGAACATCTGTGTTTTCACTTGATTTTGCCAAAAGAAACTAAATGCATGTACACTAGATAATATTTGCTGCAAAACACTTGAATCTATGCTAAGTTTGTATGTTTTAGTGCTGAGTCTAAGTTACAGAAGAACATTTTGTCTGTTATCTCTAAATTCGTAAATTGCTCAAATCAAAATGAAGTGTATGGTAGAAATGTTCTTGACCAATTGTTTAACTGTTCAGTACCTCTTTTTCATGACTTTGTTATAGCATTTTCTTATGAATAAAGTAATTTAACTTCCGCATAGCTTTCATAACTATAATGATAGGTAAATGTGGTTGATCCAATCACAGTGTGAATATAATTCCTCACATATTGATGAGAACCTTGCACAGCCTATTACAGACAATCTACACGACTTGAATTCAAAGTTCAATTGAAGCTATTGTAAACAAAATCTGAACTCAGTAGTGAGCATCCTCTACACTAGGCTGTAGTCGAGCATTTTTTTTGTACTTGGCAATCGTATTTGACATGATTGGCTCTCTGCATTTGAAAAATCTCAAATTATATCTGTGACACAGCTATAATTGTCCTGCACAATTTAAGATCTATTCTTTTTTAGATCTTGATAGTTGAATTTGGGTATTGGATAAACTATGACTGTACTGAAATTAACCTAAATATAGAGTTACCACTTACCAATATTAAATACACACTAAGTTACTAACAGCATATTAGATACACTATGCTTTTGTTGATGATTCCAATACTTTTTGACTGAGGTGCATTATGTTAAAAGTATATACCAAGGGAGATCAGTAGCAAAAAGGTGATTATGCCTTCCTTCCCATAATGTTCTGTTTGTTTATGGTGCTGTTGCAAGTTTCTTCTCAAAGTCACTATGGATTTGTGGCTGCTGCAAGTTTATTAAATAAATTTTCTCCTTTATCAAATTTACTTTACTTCGTTTTATTTTGAAGTTCATCAATCTGAATAAAAGACTCCCTTTATTTCTTAAATAAAGAAAAGAAAAAAATATTGGTGGGCTATTTTGGCCTGAGAATGCCCCTTGGCCCGATTGGGCCCGGCCCGGCTCGGGCAGGCCACCCGAATTGCCAGCTCTACTTGTGCCATACTTCTGCGTCGTCCTATCGAGTGGTTCACTGCAGAAACTGGGAGAGCTTATTACGACACCATTTATTGCAGCTTCGTCTGAAACTATCTCTTCCATCAGCGCATTTTACTTCAACGCACATCGATCTCGCCGATTCTCTGCAAACAGAAATAGCAATGGAGTCCCCGAAGAATGACCAAACTGCCCCTGTCGTCCCCCAACTTATGTCGAAGAACGCTCAGAAACGGTTGCTGAAGCAGCAGAGATACGAGGTGAAGAAAGCAGAAAAGAAGGCGCAAATGAAAGAGCACAAGAAGAAGGAGGCCGAGCGCAAGCGGAAGGAGTGGCAGCAGAAATTGGAGAATGTCACCGAGGAGGAGAGAGAAAAGCTTATTGAAGAGAGAAAAGGTCTGAGGAAAGAGCGTATGGAACAACGGGCAGATGAAAGGGGGAAGAAAATCGAGAGGCTGCAAAATGCTAGGATCAACGGCCAGAATGTTGTTATTGATCTTGAGTTTGCTCATCTCATGAGTTCTACAGAACTCCATAGCCTCGTCCAACAGGTCCATCCTCTCTCCTTCTCCTCCAACACTTGGTTGTCACTTAATTTTCGTCATAAACTGCATCTAATTAGTACAGCTGTCGGTTGAAAACTTCCAATTTGCTGAAGCTAGTCTTCCTTGTCTAATACAACAAACTTTGATAGAATAGAAAGGGATCCCTTGCTTAATTTTACTACATAGGCAAAATAAAGTTTCTAGTTTTTTTTGTTTTTTGTGCATCACTTATTCAAGCAAATTAAAACTAGACCTGGTTATTTGTTGAGTTTCTAATAATTCAATATGATTTATGGTTATGCGGTATTGATTAGGTCTACTGCAGAAGTCCCCTTTTCTTACAAAGCTGATTTTGTTTGATCGACATGTCAAACATTATTAGACTTTGAGTAATTATTAAGCTATTTACTGTTGACGCAACTTGCAGATTATGTATTGCTATGCCATAAATGGGAGATGTGCCTTGCCAGCCAATATTTGGCTTACAGGCTGTGAGGGAGAAATGCAAAATCAGCTTACGCGGATCCCAGGATATGATAAATGGCTAATTGAGAAGAAGGATCGATCCTATGTAGAAGCATTTCAAGATCAAAAAGAAAACTTGGTGTATCTCACAGCCGATTCTGAAAATGTTCTAGATGAACTTGACCCAAAATCAATTTACATCATTGGAGGTTTGGTAGATAGGAACCGTTGGAAAGGCATTACCATGAATAAAGCAAAAGAGCAAGGGATCAAAACGGCCAAACTGCCAATTGGAGCTTACATGAAGATGTCTAGTTCTCAGGTGTGTTCCTCTCATTACTAGCTTTTATGAATAGCAATCGCGTCATGTATCACACTTGTCTGAAGTATCCCATAACTATACTCTTTATGGACTATAAAGCTTGTTCTTTACCAGATTTTTACTCTGAATCTCTCTCTCTCTCCCCTTCCCTCGTTCTCTCTGTCTGTGAGTGTGAGTATGTTGTGTCTTAAAATTCTTGTTGTCGTATGCTCTCATCGAAACTCTACCAGTCCTATCATAACGGTTAATTTTAATTTGTCTAAATGGGTGTAGGTTCTTACCGTGAATCAAGTTGTGGAGATCCTGCTCAAATTCTTGGAAACAAAAGACTGGAAGCATTCATTTTTTCAGGTGATTCCTCAAAGGAAAAGAGGTGAAGGCACAGAGGAGAATGCACAAGAGGTTGAAACAGAAGATACTCAAGATCAGGATGATTTGAAATTGCTAGAAACACTAGAAGAGGCAGACGATGAAGAAGGTGAAGATGGCGACAAGATACTAAACCTAGACGAGGAAGACACTGTAGGGGTAGACAATCAGAAGGCAAAAAGGCAGTGCATTGACTCATAGATTTAACCATGTTCATTTACTTTAGATGACAGGCATTCTCTTGTAAAATCTTTCATAGAGGATTTTTCTTGGTAGTGACTGAAAAACAGATTCGCGATTTAATACAGATTTTGGTTCCGAAAGAGCTCGAAAAACTAATCTAATTTGCACTACAGAGCATTCTTGTTCATTGAAACAACGGTTAAGATACAGAAGTTCTTCAGAAATTGCAAACACAATTTAAGTTCCAGGATCTTATTTCTCTTTGCAAACAGTTCAACCCTAAAATTATGCAGATTCGAGTGAACTTCGACTCGACTCCACAGTCTGTCCTCCAATCTTCCTCAGTGTTAACCGATCCCACTTCCCCCAGACTCCATGGATCATGGTTCTTCTCCTCCAATCATAGACTGTTAGGAGTTACCGGTCGACTGCCGTCGCAGTCGTACCATAAGCATTACACCATCGATTCGGTGCAGGTGTTCTGTAAAAAGTCGAAGAGTTCTGTGTTCTGCTATCTATCATCCAACTATAGAAGAAAAAGTAAACTTCACAGCAAATGAGTTGGAAGAGTAAAAGAAACGTGAAAAGCAGCTAATTGTATGAAGTACAAGATGGAACACAGATTGAATTAATTAAATATCTAATTTAATGAATAAATGCATTCTTTTGAATATGTTAAATCAACATATAAATAAAAATTTACATTTTTATAACGTTTTGTAATCCGAAAAAAAATACTCCCTCTCGGAATGAATTTGCACATTTTTCGTTTTCATCCGTCCCAAGCAAACTTGCACACCCTTAAAAAGGAAAGTTACAACACAATCTTCACCATCAAAATCTCCACCTTCAATCAACCTTTGAAAAGTCAACAAAATTCTAAAAAATAATTTTTTCTTAATATGTGTGTCGATCTCCCTGTGCAAATTCATTTGGAACGAAGGGAGTATGAATTAGTTTGGAACAAGAAAATAGTGCACTTATAAAATATTACAGAATAAATAATATATATCCTTTAATTCCACAATTATGGAAGAAGAAAAAACTTTTTTGATGTCTCTTTATAGGCTGTCACTCACAATTTTTTTGCCCTTTCGGCTTAGTTTCTAGGACCACTATAGTACTATACCACTTTAAGACCTTAATCCACATGTCTTGGTCGTCTCAATAACTCGAATGCAAATAATATATATACGGCGATAAAAGTAATTTCAAATATCTTTTTCAACAACCAGGTGTCCTTAAAAATAATTTTAAAATAATCTCAAATAATTTGTAGGGAGATTTGTGACAATAAATAATAACAAATAATTTGTTATTAGTAATCACAATTATAATCTCACAGAATATTATATAAAATACCTCTTTTATTTTGTTGTTTGTATAGATTCAAAAATATACTTGGAGCAGTTAGAACAACCATAATTTTATAAAGTACAAATGTTATAAAACTATATTTGAAAATTGATTAGGACATGACCATTGACTAAAAACGTATCATAATATCATTATCATTGTCGGGGATCGAACCAAGGGGACGGGTGGGGGCGACCGCCCCTCAGTTTTTCTAAAAGAAAATAAAAAAGTATTCATATGTATAGTGTAATATTAAAAGAAATTTAAATTTCGTTCCCCAAGAGATTCAGAAATTCCGTCTCCCCTCTCTCAATTTCTAAAATATTTATGTCGCTCCCTTAATTAAAATTCTGATTCTGTCCCGAATCATTGTACAATCCTTGTGAATTGTAGAGGTACTCTAATTAAACAATTTTCAAATGATTGATTGTGAAAAGCGACGCATGCCTAAAAAAGTAATAGTGACTAGTCATCCAATAAATTAAATACAATGTTAATCTGTTTAAATTTAATATTGCTTTTTATATTGTATTATAAATTAATAAATATTAAATATTCAGATCCGATCCAATAATCTCTACCCCTAAAACTCAAAGTTATACTCTCGGTTTTAAATTAATTGACATTTTAAAAAGAAGTGAAATAATTAAGAATTAATTGTATTGCCACATATGCCCCTACGTGATAATATTTGATCAAATTAAATATTACTAGTAGAAAATTGAAAAGTAAAAGATATTTCAGAATTGATATAGGGGTAAAATCGAGAGAAAATTGTGGTAAATAACTAAAACGTCAATTAATTTAAAATAGAAGAAATATTAATCAAGGATACTCAAATATTTCAAAATAAAATTTGCTAAAAGAAGGAAGAGAGCTAAAATTAGATTAAGTGAGAAAATTACACGTGTTCAAGTAGTTCTCTTACAGTATATATATAAGATATTACAAATACTAACAACATTTAATTTTTCTTCAAAAATTAATTTTAATTACTCATCTAATTGCGAAAATTCTACTGGCTCCTTCTAGTGCTAAGTTTTCATTGACCGTTACATCTCTACCTAAAAACACCTTGTCCGTCCAATCTTACGTGAACTCCGATCAAACACTAATCGTCCAAGTACTAATTATCGTTTAACTAGCGTCCAGCGATCGTATATACTGCATGCAGCAACACATACACATACACATCTACGACAGTGACCAATTTTTACAATAAGATTTGTGGGGTTACATCCGAGTCATCTGTGGGCCCCACCCACGCACACGCAGACATATCTATATTTATATATATGCATGTATACGTATATCCATGTGTGTAGAGAAAAGAAAGAAGAACAAATGGCAGTGGAACCCCACTTTTTAGGTACGAACTTTGACTAAAATAGTAATAAACAGTTAATCTAATCTGAATTAGGTCTCAATAATTTAATCTAAATAACTATCGTTTCGGTTAAGCTCGAAGAGTGCTGAGGTAACTTGATCGAGAAATTAATAAGTGTGATATATTGTGATTTGATCCCTTCAATTTACGAGTGAAATCATAAACAAACACATAATTTTGGGCAGACACGTCGGGCCAATATCATATTTCGAGTTAGATCGGGTCTAAAATTAGTCGCTCCAGTCCTAGGTATTCCGCTATAACATAATAAATATATCGGACTGGCCCGGATTCGTCGGGCTTTTGGCCCATCGAGCCGATCCGATTAGACCAAATAATAATTCGAACCTACATTTATATGATTCATCTCATCTAAAATATCGAGTTTACTAGATTGGGTCGATTTTACCACCTCTACGTGCAACTACACTGCATTGCTGGCCACATTTTTTTTAATCTAGAATATTCTTTGCTACAAGTATTTCAGGCATCAAAATTAATCTAATCCTGTCCATATATGATTTCGTAATTCATCTCCGACAAACTGGTTAAGGGCCTTAGGCACGTATCTCCACAATAAATTAAAAATAACTTTTTCTTTTACCATATTTTAGTTTCACATTTTATTGTTATCAAAGTATTAATATGTATATAATATGACATTTATTTAATAAAACAAATTAAAATTACAATGACGAATCCAAAAAAATTTGTCGAGGGGGTTTCATTTGCAGGTACATTTAGGAGTTGGTTTCTATGACTATGAAATATAAATTTTGATAATTAATCTACGAGTTAACTTGTTTGAGAGAGTGATTAACCTATAGCCATTATCCTTACAAAAGGAATAATATTAAGGAAAGCTCAATTCATTGAATGAATTTTTCTTTATTGGAATTGTCCAACAAAATTTCATATTGAATATCATATTAATGTGAAAATGTCTAGTCAGAGTCTAGCAAATGGTATCAAAGCTATGGTCTCAAGTAAAGTTGATATGGCGGAGATCCTCGGAGATAAAAAACAAGCGGCAGTGGAGCCTCAAGAAGACAATCGGACGACCCTATGGACCAAATACGTTCTCACTTGGGTAGGTCAGACTCTCCAGCAACGGTAAACCATGGGCTCCATGTAAGACATGTGCCGCAGATGTGTTGGAGATGGTTGGTTGACTTGATCAAGCAAGTGTCTTTCGAAAATAAAAAAAACAGTTAATGTTGGACTTAACCTAAAGTGAACAATATCATATCAATATGGAGATGCAGATCCAAACATGACCCAATATGAGTGCCAAATCGTAAATTCACAATCTAATAAAATCCAAATCAATAAGGATCAATTTAAACCTGCCCAACAAATTTATTAGATTAAAAATTGTAACTCAAACGACATACAATAATAACCTAATAATCTCACAATATATAGGACGAATTCAAGTTAAGCCTTATCGATTCGGGTGTTATTAATTTGCCACCCCTAAGTTTAGGGGCCTTTTACCGGCTAGATTGCCAACACGCCTAAATAGAAATGCCTAACACTTGTACCAACTTTATTTGATTTTTTGTTACTTTTATTTTTGATTAGACAAATCATGAATCAAAAAGTTATGGACACAAATTGTTTATGAATTGTAGTAGTAATTGCATTATTGAATCTATAACCAACCCCTTCAGATGAGATCTTCTGTTTCAATTTGTGTTGCATCTTGTATATGATGACATCACTAATTAATACTCCTTTCATCCCGACTTATCTTGTACAGAAGGAGCTGGCACGAGTATTAAGAAAAGTTGTTTTTTGGTTGTTTGTTGACTTTTTAAAGGTGGATTCAGGGTGGAGATTGTGAGAGTGGAGATTATGCTATAACTTTTCTTTTTTAGGTTGTGCAAGATAAGATGAGACGGTTGTTTAAGGAAAATGTGCAAGATTAAGTGGGACGGAAGAAGTACATGGTGTGTGGTAGACATGATGAAATATTAGTTGGAACACAAATTGAAATAGATGATTCAATCCGAACAAATCCCACCCCACCCACCACCCTACACGTGGCAAAGTGTGAGGGGACATCAAGATCTAGTACTGGTCGGTGACACGTGTAAGGCCAGGAGAAGTCTATATGAAAATAAACTATTCATATCTCACCGTCCACTTCCTATTTGTTGCATACTTTTATGTATCGAGAGAAAAGAGAATCCTATAATGCATCCAATGCAGAAAAACATTAGCTTTAATTTTGAGGTTTAATTCTTCACCTGGAAGAAAACTTTTGTATAACACGCGCTTAAGGCACATGCAACCCAATTGCCATTATTACTCGTAAGAGTCCAATGTTCTAAAAGACGATAAGCGCTAATCGGACGACAAATCAAGATCTAACGTCTAATTAAGATCTAGATGGAGTAATCGGGTCTAAGTCGATTTGACAAAAGAATCGGGAAAAAAATATAAACGATAAAAAACCGTATAGTACCTAGACGAAATGTAGTTGGAAGTAGATGAGTGGTCGAAAGTTTTATGTAACACACACGCTTAAGGCGCATGCAACCCAATTGCCAATATTTCTTGTACGACTCCAATGTTCTAGAGGACGCTAGGTGTTAGTCGAGCGGTAGATTATGGTCTAACGTCTAATTAAAGTTTAGGTGGGGTAATTGGGTTTAAACGGGTTTAGGTGGAGAGAAGTGGCGGAAAACATAAAGTTCAAGGACCGTCTAATGCTTAAATGAGCATAGTAGGAAACTTAGAGTGGGACGGAGGGACAGAGAGAGTATTTGTGAAAGAAAAAAATATTTTGCTTCCTATAACAATTAAATATAATTTAAGGGTTGTAAATGGGGAATTCATATAAAGTTTGATATTGAAAATATATATAAAACTTGATAAAAAAAACACATAAAGTATTCAAATACACCAAATGAGAAGTTTACTTAAAAATTACTTTTATATTTAAAATTTTTTACTTTTCTAAAAAAAATATTACTCTCATGTTTGTTGACGGAATTTAAATTTTTATATTTTTTATGGAGCAAATTTTTGAGTTTCAACCGGGTCAGATTGACCCCTTGCATGAGCTTATATCCATCAATTTGCATTTCCTTAAAATCATTCAACTTCCTCCATCCAAATAAACGATGGTTTATTTATATATCTCGATCCAAATTTAACATTATATTTTGTATCTTTCTATATATTCTTTAACATTCTTTTTTCATTCTTAGTGTAGACTAAAATATGTACAATCTTGAAAACTAATGATCTTTATCTCTTGAATGTCTGAAATAACTTATTTGTGATAAATATTCATCGACAATTATTTTGAAACGGACGGAGAATAACACACATGTTCAAGGAAAAGCAGAAAGACCAATGAAGCCTTTTTAAACTAACAGTCTGGAAAGTAGTATAGAGAGGAGAAAGTATACCACTTGAAAGCATTGCTTTTTTTAGCTCCATTTCTTTAATTTCATGAATTTAGAATATTTCTTTGAATTGTTCTCATTCTATATTTAAGAAAGTAATTTCATGACTTATCTTTATAATTTGTTGTTTCCCTGGCCAAGTAATTCAAGATATTATCCTAATTTGATATTTCTACTTTTCTGAATCAGATCATCTGTTATATTATGACATTTCATGTAATTATGTTCATCATATTGTGACGTTTCATCTAATTATGTTCATCATATTCATCAAACGACATATGTATTAGATGATCTCATTAATTTATTATCTTATACTCCCTGTTTCTAAAATATTAGTCAATTTAGACTTCAAATGGAAAATGAAAAATTATTAGAATGAATACATATGTCTCTAAAGTGGCTAGTATTTTGGATCATTGGGAATTTTATAGAATATTATAGACCAAATATTGAAATACTTTTGAATTAGATAAATTTAGTGAAGTAGATGAAACTATATAGGAAGAAATTTTGTAGGCTATTATCCAACTATTTAAGTAGGAATAGGTCTCTTGGTCATGAGCAAAAAAATTAGTTTTCATGGCTAAATATATTACATGTTCTGAGTAAATATATTAATATTTATATTTAATATCATTACTCAGAATATGTAATACTTTTAACAAAATAGTAATATTAAACTCAAATTACACTGTGCACCTATTCTACATAGGGCTGTTAACGAACAGAGCGTTCGATAAAAAGCTCGTGTTCGAGCTCGGTTAGCTTATTCGAACACATTTATTTTTGTTCGTTAATTAACAAACAGAGCTCGAACACTGAAGGACTCATTCGATAAAGGCTCGTGAACATGATTTAGGCTCGTATAAAATGATAATAATAAAATTAATAATATTTTTATATTATTTATGCAGCTCATTTATTTAAAATGCCCATAAATTTATCATTGATAGAATAAAAAACAAGATTTTTTTTTTTTTTTGTTTGGAACTAGAATAATATATAATATTCATATTTACGACAAAATGTTAATAAACTTGGTGTTCGTTAACGTTCGCGAACAATTTGCGAACATTAACAAACATTAAATTAACAGGCTCGACTCGAACTCGATTCGTTTAAAATTTAGCAAACACTACTCGAACAATTCAAGGATTGGTTCGACTCGATTCGTTAACAGCCATATAGCATCCACGTCAGCTACTTAGCCTACTATACCAACCACAAATCCACAAAGTGGGCATAAAGTAGGAAACGCACGTGAAAACCACTCCCATCAAAAGCGCGTGGCTCTGCATCTTCATGCACAACAACAATTAACTAAACCTAAACCACTCTTCTATATAACTACCTTAAAGTCTCCACTCTTCACCACTCAAAAAACCCAAAATTCCACTCCAAAAACCCTCTCTCCACTCCAACAATGTCAAACGGCTACAATCCCGCCCCTCTACCACTCCACCTCTGCTTCTTCCTCATCATCCTCTTCACCTTCGTCGGAATCACCTGGTACATCAACTACGAATCCTTCTTCGAAGGCATATTCGATCAAATCAAGCTCCTTCTCATGGTGTCGCCGCTCATACTTCTGCTCGCCGTCCACCTTCTCTCCGCCTTCGAGACCTCCTTCTTCTTCGTTCCGTTGCCAGAGAAGGACTCGCTCCATCGCGCCGGCGGCACGCCGTGGGGAGTCGGTTTGCTGCTTGTGGTTCTGTTCTTCATGATCTCGTATCAGTCTGATTTTAGAGAGCGATGGTTTCCTCTGCTTAGTTGATCGATACTGCAATACAATCACTATACGCCACGTGTTTGTGATGACGTCTGTTAGATGGAATATAAATTGAAATAGAGGATCCGATCTGCTGCTGCGCGTGCCGTGGTTTTGTTCTTCATGATCTCGTATCAGTCTGATTTTAGGGAGCGATGGTTGCCTCTGCTTAGTTGATTGGTCGGGAGAAGGTACTATATTCCAAAACAATCACTATAAATCACGTGTATATGATGACGTCATTAGTTAACACATGATGTGTGTTAGATGGAATACAAATTGAAATAGAGGATCCGATCTTCTGCTACGAGCGTGTGTTGTATATTTTGTATGGTGGAGTTTTGTTAGATATATGGAGCTTGTTTTTATGTAAATATTTTATATTTGCCCCGGACCTTTCTTTTTTTCTGTTTGTAACGTTTATGGGGTTTCCATTTTATTAGCTTTGTTTTAGTGAGAATATTGAGTGCAAACATTAACTACTACTCCCTCCGTCCCGAATGAACTTGCACACTTTTTAAATTTGATCGTCCTAAGTAATCTTGCACACTTCTTAATAAGGAAAGTTATAACACAATCTTTATCGTCAAAATCTCCATCCTCATTATCTACCTTCAATCCACCTTTGAAAAGTCAACAAAATCCCCAAAAAGCAACTTTTCTTAATATTTGTGTCGAACCCCTGTGCAAGTTCATTTGGGACGGAGGGAGTACTACTTCCCTTCCATTAAGAAGGGGTGAAATAGACAAATCAGCCTTCGATTAATTTCTATTTGGAAATCACACGTTTATTAGGAGAAAGTCAAGTTATTAACGGTCCTCTTAATTTCAACAGCTTGACATCTTCAAACTCGAAGTAGATTGATCTTTCCCGTTTTTAAATTTTTATTTAAATCACGTTAATTGAAAGACTCGGAAGCTTAATTTTGAATTAACAAATATTTTGAGATGAGTATTTGAAGAACTCCTTTGAAGACCACCAAGAACTCCTTCGAGATCGAGTTTGAAAATGTCAAGCCAAGAGCTTCACACCTTGACCTATGATCGAGCATCGACTTATGAGAGTAGCTAAATTTACAAAATATAGATATAACATTTAAATTGAGATTAATATATTATATTTATGCGATTTCATTTAGTTGAGCACAAAATTTATTTATCTACGAACATTTTCTTACGATTTGTCCACGAACACCGAATATTGGAGTGAAGAAATTGAGAATTTCACTTATTTTCTATCTTTGTATTAAATACATGTGGATATGTGGGCTTGAATCAAGCAATGGAAAAAAATTAAGGCCCAGTAATAATAGTACCCATCCCCGAGGCAAGGCCCATTATCCACCAGCCCGACAACAAATATTCATCTTACTTGGGCGGCCCAAATTGGCTTCAATGTGTAATTATGCACCCGTGTGATGCACACGTGTAATATGTGATTTATTGTAATATTACATCAAATTAAATGTTCGATCGTGAGATATACGGGACAAAATATTCTATTTTATCCCGTAATATATCATTAAATTTTAATATTGCTACAACTCATTATAAAACATATATAACTCATAATATATGTGTAGTATATACATATATTACAATATATTATATATTAAAATTAATTTTTTTTTTTTCTATAAGCAACCTGAGTCTTAAACCTAATTTTATAAAAATGAATATAAATTAGTTTTATTATGCATAAATTAATTTCTTTGTAAACAAATACCCATATTTTTTTCTAATATACAATTTTATACCATTGGTCATTAATGTAAATCCTATAAAATTTATTATATACAATATGGATGTCTAATTGAAGATCGTTAAATAAGAATTAATTTGATATATTTTCCATCAAGAATGATGTTGATATGAAAGATTTATAAACATTTAAAGTTTTAAATTGAAATGATAAGAATGAAGGGAGAAGTTTTTTTGATTGGTAGATGGGAATAATAATGGAATAAAACCTCCACAACTCACATACATAATTTTCTTTTTCTTTTTTTCTCTCTAAAATTTTAAAGAAGACATTTACATATATATATATATTATGAATTATAAATAAAAAAGAAAAAAAATCACAAAAAGATACGTCATCCCTTAATAAAATTACAAGATCCCCAACCAAACATTTAACCATGATCAGCAACCATGAATATCTTCACTAAAAATCCTCTGGTGCATGTTTGTGTGTGAAATGATCATTTTTTAACCAATATGTTTGGAGTAATTTTGATATTCTTTCGGTGTAAATTTCACTGATTATATGTAATCGACTTTAGAACTTGCCTTGAATTTCTATTATCATTGTGCCGTTACACGTTGTGACTTAGGAAATGATCTTATGCATTTCTTGAATTCTAATTTGTTCTAAGCTTTAATCGTATTATCCTTCTTGACCGAGAAATTTGAACGTTGCCCTTAGTTAGCTCATTTGAGCTTTTAACTTCTCATTTGATAGCTCTAGATTACAAGTTGAATACCCTTCGATTTGACATTTGGCCTTATTTGGACTAATTAAGTAAGAGGAGAAGGATTGGAAGGTAGTTCGGGTAATATTTTGGGAATAACGTGGGTTAGTTGATGGGATTTGTGAAAGGTGAAAGGAATTTTTGATAGGTGAAGAAATTGAGAAAGATCAGCCTCTCCTAGTTGTAGTATTATTTAGAGTTACAATTCGTCCCACTCTTTTCTCTACAAACTTTACTTTTCAACTAAGTTTGGGGGAGAGGGTGTCAGTGTGACATATTGGTTATTTGTTACTAGAAAAAAAAAATCGATCGAAAAAGAAAAAGAAAAAGTCAGATGTGCATATGTGTTTTATTTTGATAAGGAGAGGCTAGAGATAGAAATGCTTAATTGATACATTATTTCGAAAAATTGGGTAGTCCCAAAACTGTGGTATCCAAGTAAAAGCATGAAAGACACTCAGATTGTAAGTACATTTGTGGGGTGAAGAAGTCACTTATTGAGATGATTTACTAAGAATCGGGGAGTGAGGAACGAGTGATTTTATTGAGGAGTAGTTGAGTTAGAAATAACTTGGTTAATTCAATTTTCAGTCACTTTTACCCAAATTTATCCCACCTTATCATTACAACAAAAAATAAAGACATTTTTTATTCTTTGTCACACATGTCGGGTACGAGGTCTAATTTAGATAATTGGCAAGTATATGATAGTCGTTGCGTATATGTCAATGTGAGTGAAAAGATAGCCTATTTTATACATTTGAGAGAAGAGTGATACACTTACCGGTGATGATCAATTGATGAGAGTCACAAGTCTCGAGATTAGTTGATGTTACTATGTTATATATGCTCGTTTTTAAACCTCAATTTGGGGCTCCATATCAACAATTGAATTTGAACAACTATACATATGCAATTAGACGATTAAATTCCAATTTGGGGCTCCATATCAACAATTGAAGTCAAAATTTAATCGGGTGCATTGAATAAAAAACATTATAAATGTGATGTATTTATATATTATGTTTAAAAAGTCAAGGTCATGAATCTTCACGTAATTAATTATAATGGATAAAAATGGATTGAGATTCGAATCGACGATCTATATAGTACTCCCTCCGTCCCGGCTTATCTTGCACAGGGGGGGTCAGCACGGATATTAAGAAAAGTTGTTTTTTGGTTGTTTGTTGACTTTTCAAAGGTGAATTGAGGGTGGAGATTGAGAGTGGAGATTTTGAGGGTGGAGATTATGTTATAACTTTCCTTTTTTAGGCTGTGCAAGATAAGGTGGGACGGCCATTTAAAAAAAGTGTGCAAGATAAGGTGGGACGGAGAGAGTATATCTTTTGTAATTTTAAAAGGGTCAGCCCAATGAGAAGTAATGGGCTTTCTTTACTCTGTTTTATAAATAATTTGATAGATATGGCCCAAATTTAGAATTTTAAATAGCCCGATCTAACAGCCGAACTAGGTTTGGACTGGATAATTGGGCCAGAATAATTTGTTTGGGTTATGGGCTAAATCTGCCCATTTGGGCATTTGAGTAAAATGCTATAAATTTATTGTTTTGTGTCTTTTTTCTAATATTGATATTGATAATTATATACTATGTACTACTCTCTCCGTCTCGGCTAATGTGTCGCAGTTGACCGAGTACGAATGTTAAGAAAAATTAATTTTTATTTATTTTTTTATTTTTTTAAAGCTGAAGATTAAATTTAGTTAGTTTAACAATTGAATTTACCAAGAAGATCATTCCTAGGAAGCAAGATAAAAATGAAAATTGCGGAATACATATATGCTCTATCAACGTTAATTAAATACTATGATTTATACTGCGTGTTTTATATATTAAATAACGTTTTAGATATTTTTCACAAGTTCTACCAGATTTTTCCCTAACTTAATTATAAAGTATTTCTACATTTTATACTATCACTAAAATTTTGATTGGGCCAAATATTTATCGCCATAAAATATCCCCGGTCTTTCAAGAAATTTTAGAAATTAATTGGAGTGAGACAATATTCATCGAGGATATATTTGTCAATCAATTTTATTTTTTCTATGAACCATCAATTAATATAGAATTGACGAAGTATTATTTAAGTGCACACAATAGTTTCTTCTCTTTTTTTTGTTATAATTTGAATTATATGATTATTTATCATTCATTTTCTTATAAAATTTTTAATTCTTTAATAAGATTGTACTAAAGTACCACATTCAAATATTTATCAGGGTAAATAAATTTTCTACTCTGCTTACGGATATCTCTGGATGTTGTAATGAGTCCCAAACCTGTAGGGCCGACCGATTTAACCAAAAAAATTCAGGGTTAGGGTCCTCATTTTGCAGTCCTTTTAAATATTCGGGTTTATTCGAACCGGCCCGATAACATATCTATTTTTATATTTATGGAATTTTTCAATTTTACGTAATACTTCTCCGAGAATCTTTCTATTTCTATATATATATAATTATATAAATCATTCATCTAATGTGATTCAAGTTGAAGACAATAATACTTAGAGATAATATTTTGGTATTTATATTTAGTAGCTTTATACAATGAATTTTTATAGCCTGAACTAATATTTTGACTTATACAATGTTGTTTATGATGCTTATTACAGAAGTTGTTTTTATGTTTAAATTAAATTAGCTTTAACTAACATTTTCTTGTATAATCTGTTTGCGGTGATGCAAATGCGTGTGCTTATATTTTCTGATTCTTTTCAATGCTTCTATAACTAAAATTTTATTTGTTAATTTTTTTTCTTTTATATCATTGGTTGAAAATTTAAATATTATTCAAGTATATTTGTCTGAGTTTTGATTTAAAACTATACTTTTAAAGTTCTAACCCGTAATTCGATAGTGGCCCAATTAGTCCGAAAATCGATAGGATTAAGGTTATGTTTATCATATCTCGGCCCATTAAAAATGATCCGACTAAACCATGATCGAATTAACCCGAAAACCGCTAGGATTAGCCCTTTTAACATGCCTAATCATATCGATATATGATTTAAATATGGCTTTACATAAATCTAATGATATACTAATTTAAGGGTGATCCTATGAGACGGTTTTTTCTATCCTACCCCCCGTGGGTATTACCCGCATGTGTTATACACCATTGGATTAGTGTATAGATGCAAGATGGAAATAATATTAACCCTCTATCTTGCATCTATACACCAATCCAATGGTGTATAATACATAACCATATGAGACCACAGTGGTACCAGATGAAAATGCCATGATATATAATTTTGTGGGTCCCTCATATTTAAATACAAATTTATTCTTCTCTTATTGGTATCGGTACCACAGTGGTGCAGATTTCACCCGATAGGATCAGGTTTTTTATTCCATCGGGCATCAAGTTAGGATCGGGTTTTGATAGGGTCGGGTTTTTTTCAGGTACTTTATTACAAAATCAACCATAAACTTACACATCCTTCAACATTATTAGAGAAACAAAAGATGATTCAATCATAAAAATCAACTTATTAAAAAAAAAAAAAAGACCCGACGAGTACCCACCGGGATCGGATACTCGAAGTGCAGGTACCCGACCTGGAAAACCCGAGACCACCCCTAGTTGGGGATTCATATAATGACAGACAGAAAGGACTAAAAGCTCCTGTTGTAAATGATGATGCAGAATAGAAAAACATACACACTGATACAAGATATCATAGCAGTAGAAGAATTGCTAGAAATTCACATCTGAAGATAACAAAATAACACACATAATTATCCCTTCAAGAAATTAAATTAAAAGTTATCCCTAAAACAGTATTACCCTACATACGTAATCAACTAAGCACTCATGGATGACCACAGTAGAAGAGCAATGGTATCCGTAACCAATATCAACGGCGACTCTTTTTCACCTTTACCTCCTTAGGCAACGGCCATCTGAAAGAAAATTCGACATACCAAACACGCACACTCGTATTATAAAAAAAAAAATCACAGTAATTTTAAGGAAATTCTAGTCACGCGGAAGAGATTTACCTATTAATTTGATTCGGATCAACAGGATCGACAGTCATAGTTAAATGTTGATGGGAACCATCACTTGGTCGTAGAATAGTCAGATCCACGGCTTCCCCGACCTTGTTCCAAATCAACTCAAAGAGCTAGTAACAATAGGAAAACAACTAAATTTATGGAAGCATATATTTTTACTAAAATCAAGTAAAATGATTGTTTTCAGCACATTCTGTTGGTTTCAAAGAATAAATAAGTAACTTCGGTAGCAGTTCCATTCATACATTTACTCATAGACCCAAAAAAGTAAACTTAGCTGAGTGAAAAAGTAGTTGGGTTGTGGAGGAGTGCATATTTATATTATGGGTTATCCTTTTTCATTAGTTATTATGTTTGACAAAATCCATATACATTCTCTGAGTATTTATCTTGTAATCAACGGTGTATCATGATGTTCACATTGTCTACCGTAAGTATGATGAATAGAAAAGCTTGATATTACTTCAAACAAAACGAGCTTATCGCTCAAGAGTGCTCCCAACTATTAACATCATTTGGACATGGGTTGAGTAGACAATGTACGAAATTTAACAACCCGAGTCTACAATTTTCAATTATAATTTACTGTTAACTACGACTTAACTAGAACTCAAATATCAGACAACCTTTTCAAGCAAAAACAAATATGGTAATAAGAAGAGGAGATATACCTCTAAGATACCATCTACGGGTCTTTCATCGCACTTAACAATGATGTCATGTGGAGATATCGTAGCAAATGCAGGACACTGCGATATAATCTGGTTGAAAACCGGCAATAGGGTCAAGCAATGAATGAAACTAGGTTGAAATGTAATAATGTATTAGTATAAGTTTAAGGACAATACACCTTATTAATAACAACACCCTTAAATATATTTGGGAACCGTTGTAGCACAATTTCCAAATAACATGGTGCCGACGTATAAAGGTTGCTCAACTGCATCTGAAGTCGAGGTACAAGATGATGGCTACACCAAATGAATGTTGTAAAAACATGTTAGACAATCTATCGATATATGATTATATTTTGTTAAACAAACTAATCACAATATGCTCAAGGTTAATCAATAATTCAAATGTCCAAACTGACCAAAAGCATATAAAAGATAATAGCTAAAACAATCATGCCAACTTGTTATATCTCGAATAGCATCAATAACTAATATACATAACTAGCTAGTCGCTAACATACAATCATTAAAGTGACGTAACGTAGCCAAGAAAATATTTCAATCATACCTATTTTTCTTCAATTGCTCCCACCACATTGAAACTATGTTAATTGGTAGGAAGGGTGTGAATGAAGCACAATAGAAGTTGATCCCAATCACTTCTCCATAGCCATTGATAAGTGGTCCTCCAATGCCATTCTACGATCAAAACAAGAAAGAAGCTTGCATGATCTACGTATGATACAACTATACAAAAAATAAAGGGAAAATTACTTCAAGAGCCACAAAATCTAAATTTCTCAAGGTAATTAATAATTAAATCTCAAACGGACAACCTAATAATGTATGTAGATAAGAAAGATGTCCTTACTCTAGGAATTTTTAAATCCGCCTTCAGAAGCTCATTGCAATCCAATTGAATCTCATTAAGGCTATAAGAGGGATGAGCAGAAAAACAAGAGGCAACAGTCAGTTGATAACTAAACTACCGTGTCAAATCTAGGCAACAATCCAAAATTGATCAACTATATCATACCTGAACTCCCCCGCAACAACCATAAGCCTATTTTCTTCAGTGGAATAGCGGCCAAGTGCAACCACTGTATCCCCAGGAACTAAATTATACTTACCAGATTGATGGCGATTTTTATCATCCAACAACATTGGATCAATGCTAATCGCATCATCAATACACCTAAACTTTGCAGTTTCCAGTGGAATATCAGTTCCAAACTCTATAATTCCAATATTATAATGGAAATTATATGCTGAAACGACGCCTTTGCATGTTATATCATTGCTTAGAATGACACTTATCTGAAAAATTTAATCAATGATTATCCACACCATCGTCTTGGGATTTCATGGATGAAAAGAGAAAAAGAACTATGTAAACCTCAACATCTTGCACCAGTTCATCTGTAAGCGGATCAGGTCTCAAAATGGTGGCTGAGGTTAGGATTGTATTGAGAAATCTACCATCACGACCCTTACAATCTATCACAAACCCCGAACAGCAACATATCTTCACCTCACCTTGTAAAATAAAAATGATTATGAATTCAATGTGGCAATGTACAAACAACAAGTTAAACAAATAGAAAAATTATGTGAACCTACCTCTATGGGTAAGAATACCTACAACTGATGCAGATGCTCTAAGGGCAGCCATTTTGATGTCGAAGCTCAAGTTGTTGGACGAGGGGACTGACCCTATTATTGTAGAGAGTAAGGATAGGTTAAAAGAACATATAAATCAGAAAATGCAAATAAATATATAGAAATTTGATGGCAGAAATCACTTACTTTTTTCATGAGGTTGCAGATGCCATGGATCAGCCCCTATACTATTTCTCACTGTACAGTAGGGGCGCTTATATGTTAATGGATCACCCCTTGCACTATTTTCCATTGCACAATCTGTTGAGCACCTAATTTGAATTATGGGATTTGGCCTAAAATAATCCATTAGATAATGTTCAGTTGAATTAAGATTAGATAATTTACAAGTCATAAAAAAAAAAAAAGTATTCGAATTATTTTATATAATAATTTAATTTTAATTCTTTTAAGGAAGACTTCATTACAAATTGTGCATTTTGCACGGCAAGAAAATTCCGTTTCACCTAAAATCTCATACCTAACAACTCTCATTTTGAAACAGATGTCATATCATTGATATAAACTATAATAACTACACATGTTTCACTGCAAAACTTATTTTCAACAAGCGTTTCCCAGTTTTCCTAAAAGGCAATGATTTCTTTTTAGGAAGAGAATAGTCAGAGAACTTAGAGGCTACAACATTCATGTCATGCATGCGCCTTAGGGGGTGTTTACAATTGCTTATCTCACATGTTTTTCAGCTTATAGCTTGGAAACAATTATTTTGGAGAGTTTGGAAAAATAAATAAAAGTGATTCTAGACCAAAAGATAAAACTAGAAAGTAGTTGTTTTTTTTCCAAAAGCAAAGACACCCCTTACTTAAGGTACTGGAACACCGCAAGAACGAATTACACAAAATTAAGGTTTAGATCATTATCAATATAAACAAAACAAAAAAACCACAATCTACAATGGCTAAAAATCACACTCAAGCTACAGCATCATAGAGATTTAAAATAGACAAAAAATATTGTATTGTACCTTGAATATCTAGTATCACCTTATGCCTTCGCACCACCTAATAGGAATCAAAAGCCCAATCCTACCAAAGGACGCAGCCAAAATCCTAACCCTAGGCGAGTGCGGTTGAGATTCCAGCATCCACAAGTGTATTTTTCGTTACCACCATAGTTAGAGAGGAGGAAAACAGCAAAGCTAAACCTAGGGCAGTGGATGACAGAGAGAGGAGTGTGGGGATTACGCGGGAGAAAGAGAAGAAGACGACCAAATTCAAATATTTATGAGGGTAAATTTACTTTTGTTTACCAAATTCGACATGGATCCGAATCCTCTAAAGTACAATGGTGTATTTTAGCAGATTTTAACAAATCTAAGATATTATTCTTTTAGGCACCCTTTATATTATTCTGCCACATCATTAATATTCTAAGAATAACTATATTTGGTCTAATCAGTCAAGTCGACGGTCCATCGAACTATTGGCCCATTGATCGATCTGTCGGCCCAATTATATATTTCGGGATCATATTCTTATGATCCAACCAACATAGAATGTCGGTTGAATCGAGGGAATTTTATCACCTCTACATATTATATTCATAATTAATTAAATAAAAATTACTATTCCAAAGAAATAAAAAATCTTGAATCCGAAAAAGAATTTGGTGGAAAAAACAACCCTATTATTTCGGGGCTGACTTCTCTTTATATGTGTTTGTGTATACACACATATATTCCCCTCCTTTGCAAAATAAGCGTTTTTTTAGACACTTTGAAAAAATTTCACAATAAGTATTGCTTTGCCAAAAGAACTAAAATTCTTCCAATATTATCATAAACAATCAACTTAATCTAGTTAATTATTTTCTTATTCCATAAAATATACCCAATTAAATAGATTTTATATGAATATATTTGTTATTTTTACTAATCATTAATTTTTTCAAAAAATAATAAAACGCCACTTATTTAAAAAGGGACAGTATATATAATGGTGATTTCTTGCCATTAATAAAGTAAATTAATTGATAACTTTACATTTTATTATTACTTTTTATTGATGGGTACCAAAAAACTATCAATCAATATTCCGATTATCTTTTTATTTATTACATAATCAATCAATCAATATCTATACCATCTTTTACAATGTAGGGCATATATTTTATATTTTTCGATCATCAAAATTATATATAATTGATAATATCACAAGATAAAATTTAAATGTTAATTATCATTTTGAAGTATTCAAAGAAAATTGGTGTTTTTTTTTATTGATCCATAATTGTGTGTTAATTTAAAAAAATTATTTCCGTCTTCATATAAGTAATAAATAAAATTAGAAAAAATCTGCTAGGACAGATTCTGCCAAACAGTATAATCCATATAATATAAATTCGCAAATCCCAACAACTTCTACGTCCATCATCTATTATTTTTTTCTTAAATTCTAACAACTTTTTAATCATTATATATTTCCTCACAATATATTAATATACAGATCCTACTCTAATGCCAATAGTAAGATACTGTGCGGAAATAATTAATACCATTAACAGTCCTAATTTTGTTTGCTGGTGCTGTGAGGGCTCTGAGAATCAACACCTGTAACTCTTGAAGTTCTGCTGTCGTTTGGGTTATCTCGAGGCTGGTATGCTACTCTGAATTTGATCAACGTCTTCTCTCAAATCAAGTGCAAAGGCGTTTTTGTATCGTTTAGGAATCTGGAATATGCTTGATTTTCATTATTTTTTGGTCGGAGAAACACATTGTTCCATTATTGGCGGGCAAAAACTTGCGCTCCCTTTTTTATGGGGTTTTTTAGTTTTTTACAGTTTTTTAGGCCCTCCCAATGGGAGGTATTTTGATGAGTGGAAAGTGAGAAATACCTCAAAATGAGATATTTATCATTGGGAAGGGGAATTTGGGGTAGGGGGTGGAGCACCGGGTAGCAAAAACGCTACCCAGGTATTTTTGGGCCGGCGCGAGTGGGGGAGGCAGCGGTGGCCAGCACGCGCGCAATCCAAGGGGACAGCGCAGGCGCCTGGACGCCACGCGCGCGTGGGCCCCGCGGCCTGCAGGCTGTCCCCCACTTAATTTTTTTTTTGTTTTTTCTTTTTTGTTTAATATAGGATTTGAGTGAAAATAAGTGTGTATATTAAATTACTATCAAATTTCAATTTCAAGCTAAATTTTTCTCTTCACACCAAAAAAAGAAATGGATAATAATTAGCTAGATATCAAATTGGACGTTTCTTAATTTACGTTGTTGCTTTCCAGGTTTTTTTTTTCTTGTACGGTGTGAGCTTTCAATTTGTATTTTTACTATTTACGTAATAAAAAAAAGTTAATAATATTTTTTTTGTTTTTTTTCTTCCGAAAATATCCTAAAAAATTAAAACAATCGGAATATTTAATTATGTATTATTTATCCGAAATAAGTTAATTGTAATATAGATGATAAATTAAAATATAAATGGGATAAATAGGATATTAAGGTGGGTCCCAAAAAATACCTACTTTTTGGGTATATTGTTGGGGAGGAGTTTTGTTTTGGGGTAGGGGTATTTTTGCTTTTGAAGCGGCGCTGATGTGGCAGCAAAATACCTGCTTTTTGGGTATTATCATTGGGGAAAGCCTTAGAGTTTTACGTTTTTTAGGATTTAAAGTTTGAGCTTTGTTAGGATTTTAGAATTTTTTTACAGCAAGCTTGTCTGGATGGAACGGTTCCGGGTCTCAGTGTCTAAATCTCTTATTTCATGCTTGTTGATCGTAAATTATCTTGGATTAGTAGGCTGATAACTTGATAGCTCACACTCATAGTAAATTACTTTTAATAGATAAAATTGTTAAAATTTATGAAAGTGCAATAACAGGTTCAACTGGTTGAGAACTAAAAGAAAAGTCAGAAGATGTTAGAAAAGGAAAAGAAAATGTGTGTCTTGCCTATTTATTTAGGATTGAAAAAATTAGTTACTTAGTATGCAAAATTATGTAAGCTAAATAAAATAGCCAATTGTGTGGTTGGATCATCTAGTCGAATAATAATCAACTGGTTAGTATGGTTTAGAATAATTACGAGATAATCTAATTAATTAAAATGCTAACGAATTGTTTTTCTCTTTTGGCCCGTTTACTTTGGGTTGAGTATAAGATTTGAGTGTATTAGAATGAGGAATTACGAGAATGTGTACTATCATATTCAATGTTAGGGGTGATTATGCTGTATTATTTGTACAAGATTATTCCTATCCTATCTTCTCCCGTGTTTGCTTTGGCTGATTATGTTAAATTCAATGTCTACTAGGTGTAATTTAATACAATCCTTGAATTTGGATAAATAAACCGATCTCAGAAGGTGGGATTTCTAGTGAGGCAATTTTGCCTCGAATATTGTGATATCCCGGAACCCGGAATTAATTTACTTTTATATTCCAACTAAGTAAATACTGGATTATCCTGAATAATTTGTCCTTATTCAGGTTTATCATACGAAGTAAACTTCCCCTTTGTCTTCTCTCTATATATAAGCCGAGAAGGTAACTGATCTATGGGCCTTCTTCCCCTATATTTGGTTCCAAGTTCACATATTAACTGTTCTTTTCTTTGTTGGGCAGATCTCTCCATGGATGTCCTACATCACAACTTATGGAGACGGAGCAAAGAAAAACAAAGTGGTAAGCTTACTTTACTTTATCTCTGATATAGTTCATCATTTTGTTGGATGTTAATCCAGATTTTCTTTGTGACTAATGCACAGATCGTTCTGGTGTCATCATTCTTGACAATTCTTTTCAGCGCCGTTTTGATCAGATGGAAGTGAACTATTTTGTAGACACACGTACAAAGGAAGCTGCTTTAACTGTTTCTCCCAGTCTTGTTAATCTTATTAGTTATTCTGGTATCTATTCTAACTCCAATAGTTAGTTTTGAAATGGAGAAAACAACATTTCCATTGACCTTTTTGTTTGTTCGGTATTTTCAGGAGAGGAGAAGATCCGCTGGGCTTCTGGTGTAGTTTTAGAGAGTGATACTGTTGATAATACGTTTATCTGTACCATTCTGACTTCGGCTAGTCTATTAAAACGCAATGGGATAAAACTATCTTATCCAGATGAAGTTAAGGTATGTCTTGGATATATGTTGAGCTTAAGTGTAGGTTCTTTAACATATATCTAAGTTTGAATTAATATTTGCAGGTTGAAGTAAACTTACCAAATGGTGAAATATGCGACGGTGTTGTATTTGCTTTCGATTGGCATTATAACATTTGTGCGGTTAAGATCAAATCAAGTGCTCACCTACCACCAATTAAGGTAAGGTGTCTGGATGATACAGTTGCAACGGTTGCCACGAATGAACTTGAGGGGAGCTCCTTCCAACTGCTCCCGCACTCCAGTTTACTTAAGTTACTTCCGGGCGATATTTTTATTGCTTTAGGACGTCAATATCGTGAGCCTTATGACCTTATGGTGGCTCCCGGTAAATATAGGTGAGATAACAATTTAACGTGCAACATTATGATCAAAGAATGTTTATTTTGGTCGTTTTTAGGCTCTTTCCTTGAAGAGCAAATAGTTTTGTTTTTGGGAAAAAAAACAAATTTGGGGTCGAATGTCTTTAGATTGTGCTAAACTCATGATATGTCAACTATGGTTAGAATGCATTGTTGACTTTTGCTCCACTTATTTTGTAGTATTGACCGTTGTGGGTTGGATTGCAAAGAACTTGTCAGAGTAAATTCAAAAATCACCAAAGTAAATTTATTTTCCTTTGTCTATATCATAAGCTCTATACTATCATTGCTCTCTCAATGATGGACATTATGTGAACGCATCCGACATATTTGCTAATAATAAATTGTGCATGTTTGATTTGCATTTGATGGCTGCTACTTTTTGATTAGTGTGGAATTGGGGGACCAATGATCAACTTTTATGGGGAGGTTATCGGCATTAACTTTTATGCCGAGAACTTCACTCCTGTCCTACCAATGAACGTCGTTTGCAAGTGGTGGGAGTCTACTAAAGGCTGCAGGTATGCTCCAAGCATTTGCTTGTATTTTGCATTTTATTATTCAGAATTTGGTTGAAGTTGGACCACAAACAAGTTAAACAGCCCTTATTGTATTCAATTAATTTTTCTCTATTTGCGTTTAAAACTTTCCACAAGTAATCTTTCTACAAGCTCTTGCTCATACAATTGATTTATTTTCAAGGGTTGATATTAAAAGTGATACTTGTGATTGTACTTTCTGGAATTGTTGTGAAATTGCAAGTTGTAGCATCGGTTATATTTCGAAGCTTGTGCTCTCTTGTTCCTAACTCTTCACGCATTAGCACTGTCTCTTTATTTAGTGAACTCTGCATTGGAGCATCGATTACTGTTATCATCCAGGCTTGCTCGATGCTAATCGAAGGTTTATGAATTAAAGTAGAGTCACTGAATTGGATTAAACTTTTCTTTTTTCTTGAACTAATTCATCTCTTGCTGCATGAAATTCTAATATAATGGAAGGCTAAGTTCATATTTGTAAAATTCATCTTATATTCTAAGATTCTTGTCTTCCCTTGCTCCTGGTCAATATAAGATTGGAAGTCCACTCCTTCGATATTCTACTTACCAAAGTCACCTTGCATCTTTCTAGAAAGAGAACTATTTGCACTTAATCCTTTATATTATCACTCATTCAAAATCTTTAATTAGATCGTAAAGTCATAAAATGTATCTAACATGCATATTTTGTAAACTTCCCGTAACATAGAGAGCAACAAAAGGAACCTTTTAGAAAACATTTGAACAACACATAAGATAGAATTTTATTCAGTAGTGTCCACAAGAAAATATTATTGAGAGTTTAGGAGTTATGTAGGAACTGTGTGAAAATCTTTTTGGGATATCGAATTGGAGCTTTAGAAATCCGTTTCTTCATTACGTTTGTTTAGGTCTATACAAGTCCAAGAGCACCCGAACAATGTACATATGTCAGGATATGATAGTTATTCTTTGACCTTTGAGTTGTCATCATCTGATCCATGTTTTATTTTATCTGCAGCATTAAGCTTTTCACAAATGTGCTCGCCTATACGCAACATTATATATTAGACCAACCTTTTCTCCCTTTTTAGTACGACTGTTTTGGTGTATGTGTAGTTGTGAACTAGTATTGGTAATATATTAGTGGAGCTTGTTCTGATTCGGAGCATTTTGACATCTCCAATGTTTATGATTAGGCCTGAGAGCTCCAATCGACCTTGGGTTGGTATGCAAGTTAATACTCTTTTTGCTGCTCCTGTGGACGAACTTGAAATTATTATGCGGAAGTTCCCGGATGTCAAGAAAGGGATTATAGTTGAAAAGGTATGTTCACTATTGCCTATTCTCTTTTCATGTCTGCAATTGTTAAAGATTTCTCTAATCTTTCTGCACGATATAATCGGAACAGTGGCAACCTAATTTCTATGATTGGTTCGGTGGGCGAACCCAAAAACACTGTGGAGATGACAGTGTCAATTAGGCATTATTCTGTTTTTAGATGTCTTGCTTAGCTAGTATTGCTTATTTAAGACAAAATGTTATGCTTGAACTATCAATTAGGTTTCTCGGGGGTCTCCTGCTGCAGTTGCTGGATTATGTTCCAATGACGTAATTATTCAATTTGGTGGGGAAGATGTTCAAAGTCGCTTACAGGTGCACCATTACTATTCGTGGAATTCTTAGATGTTTGAAATATGCATCCATTTGGGTACACTTATACTTTCATTTTCTTTCCGTTCCCAGTTATTTGAAGTTACGTGGGACAAGATTGGAAAAGAAGTGTGCTTGGCTGTGCGACGAGCACGTACTGGAGAACGTATGAACTTAACTATTGTTGTTGGCTGTCTTGATGCAACTCAAATCAATCGGTAAGTCTCCACCACTTTATTCGATAGCCACATCAGTTGGGTACATTTCTTCCTTACGAATTAGCTTGCAGTTGCTGAGCATATCTTTCCATTTTTCTGTTATCAACTGTTCACTTCTATGCAGGTGGCAGCTTCCACGCGAACGGTGGGTGCGCACTGTGGGCAGATTCTAATTATTAGCGAAATCTTGAAGCCGGACTGCATGGACGTGGATACTGCATGTGTGACGATCCCTTTGAAAGAGGTGGGATCTCCGTATTTTTGTCGTAGTTAAGCTATTTTGATATGGTATACATGTATCTCTTTGCATATGAGATCACCTGTTGCATGTATGTTATTTTGGCGTATACACGATGCACGTGGTGTATATGATGCTAATATGAGAATATAAGATGTGAAGTAGAGGTATTCTGTATTCAGATTGGAAACTTGTTTTGATTCGTCCGTTGAAATGATGTTTGCTTCAATATCCTTCCTACAAATATTAAACTCATCTCAAAGGGCGTCCCATTCGACCCGATCTGTGTGATTTGTGGACACACGGAATAGTCGACCGAACTTCTATTATTCCATGCATCCACAAATCACATTGGTGGTAATATATCTCGGGCCGGGTAAAATAGCATCTTTCGGCTAGAATTCAACTCACGGCCTACCTTCTTTGGGTAGCTTTGGAATTAAATTTAATATTGGAAAGGTAAAAATATTCAGTTATCCGAACTGAACCAAGTTGAATTGAACAGTTTTGTTAGATCCGAAATTTCGAACTAAATTGTTCTGAAAGAATAATAACAGTATTGTATTCTCCCATTTTGTCAGAGTAATTTTGAATATTCATTTTTAAAATAATCGAAGTTTAATTTGAAACTAGAGATTTTCAAATTTCCAATTTATTTTCTACTGTGCACACCCCTACTTGCGATACTAGTAGCTCAGAAAGAGGGCATTTGTTCTGTACTTGTGTCCAAGAACAAACAGCCTAAGTATATATTAGAGCATATATTAGATTTTGCCCCGGAGAATAAATGATGATTATAAGTGTGATTAATGATTCATTATTTTTTTAAAGTTAAATTGAGTCGATTTCGAGCTCAATTATATGAAACCTAGTTCGAGTTTGAAAAAAAACTCAATAAAGTTATATGAAACCTAGTTCGAGTCTCAAGTTTGTTGATCAAATTCGAGCTTCAATTCGCTGATACTTGAGTTGATTACACCAATAGATCTCATGACCTCGATTTCTATCGCTCCTGTCGGGAGAAATTAGAAATCCAACCTCAATTAGGGATGGCAATGAGGTAGGTCAGGACAGGGCGAGGCAGAGTGATCTGCTCTGCAGGTTACAGGTTGGGCATGTCGACCCATTATTTTTAAATAATAAATAAAATTTGAGTTACTATAACTTAAAATAAATGTTAACTAATACATTCTATATAAATATTATTTTAAAGAATCATCCAAATATAAAAAAATCTAAATGTTTAAAATACATTTATAATCCTATTTTGTAATATTTATTTGTGTGTCTCAACTTAATTAATAATTTTTACGTTGTATAATATCTTTTATTTTGTATTATTTTATGCATGTTATTTTTATAAATATTGTGTAATTATTAAATATTATTTATTGAATTGAATCTATATGAATAACACTCCATATGGCCATATATACCGTATATGTAAATATTATAGCTAGATATGATGGAGCGATTGCATGATCCCAAGGCCGGTCTAACATTTTGTAAGGCCTCGTGCGAAGATAAAATTGGGCCTAATTATTTTCAATACATATTCAAATTAATTACATAAATAATATTATATTACTCGCATTAAAATATTTATTTTGGCTCTATTTATCGGCTATTGAAGGGATGAATGTCGGGAAGTGGTTTATTATTTTAAGTATGATTTAAAATAAAAAGGATTTATTTTGGCTGAAATATTCAAATTAATTACATGAATAATATTATATTATTCAAAAAGGCATTAAGTATTTATATTGACTCTATTTGCCGGCTTTCGAAGGGATAAATGGCGGGAATTGGTTTATTATCTCAAATATAATTTAAAATAAAATGAATTGTTTTGACTCTATTTGTCGATTGTTGAAGGAATGAATGGCAAGAAGTTGTTTATTATTTTAAATATGATTTAAAATAAAAGGAAAATGTTTAAAGTGACAGGAAGAGTGTTTGAACACTATAACTTACTAATAGAAGGAACCTTATTAAGCGCTCAATAATTAATTGGACACTTAATAATTTTGTTTATTGAGAACACTATAATAAATACATAGAAAATTATATATATATATATATATATATTTTTTTTTTTTTAAATTGGGGGCCTATGTTGACGGGGACCCTGTGCGACGACACTTGTCGCACCCCATCGAGACCGGCCCTGCATGACCCATACTCGCTCCCCCAGCATGGTTCACAGAGCGGGGCGACATATATATATATATTAGATCAAGGTATGTGGTATTGTGGTTAGGTCGAAATTGTCATCCTCATAGCTGTTTTGGTCTGTTTTGGTCACAGCTCTAACCTTCTTCTCCGCATAGCTGTTCTCTCTCTCTCTCTATTTAGAATAGTGTCTTCAGCTTCCTTTTTTTAATGCGGATTAGAGGCTAAATCAGCAGATAGTCAAAGATTAAAAGGATGGTAAATTTCAGTAGAAAGTTGAACGATAGCATGAAGGCACAAATTATTTGTAGCAGTTATTACATAAATATAGTACAAGATTGCAGTGTTGTTCTGGAATTGTCATCCTGAACCGACCGTGCGAAGGAAAGCATCAGCCATCATGGTGCCAAGTTTCAACTCCACTTTGCAACTGAGCTTTTCTTATTGTCTTTATAACTCCCTCCTGATATCAATGCCACCTAAATTATACAGGTGGAATTTGTTAATTGAGAAATTAGGATTTGGTAGAAGATTTAGAAATTTTCAAAAATAAAGAACTTGTAGGATGCGCAACAAATAATAATTTATTTTTCATAAACGATAAGGGATAAAACTTTAAATTTTTAGGTAATAAACTTACGAGACGACAATTTCATGATTTTTTCAAGAAGTGTAACTATGGGTTTTGAATTTTTAAAACTGAATAAGTTGAAACTGTAAATTCTGAGCAGCGGTAGAAAAACCTTAATAACTGAAAAATTATTGGATGAATCACTTTGAAATTTTACAGAATGATACAAGACATGTATATGTAATAATTATAAAAAAATCAGAATTTTTCAACAAGTATAAATATATTTTTTGAATTTTTCAAATCAGGAAAAAGAATAATTCAAATCATGCAGATGAGTAATATAGAAATCGTATAAAATAAATATACATTGGATGGATTTGAATTTTTACGGAACATCATAAAAAAATTCAAAAATATCATACTAAAATTTTGTGATTTTTCAAAATACCTAAATAGGTAAATAAAAATTTTAAGAAGAATACTTGTCTATCGGTAGGAGAAGGATTGAAATATGAAACTGGCACGACAGAAAATTCTAAGATAATATGGATGAATTTTGAGGTAAAATCAATGTATTTGGGCTGTAATTTTGATTTATGACATAAATTTCATATTTATAGATTATAATCCTAGGATTTTAGGACTTATAATTAGGCTAGAAACATATTTTATTATTCTCTTGGGCTTGAATAATGTATTGGGCTAATATCATAATTAAATATTTTATAATCTAATAAAATAAAATACACTTTTAACCTAACTTAAAATAATTTCATAATTTACGAAAAATAAATAATAATCGTTACCAAAATAGATATTTAAATATAATAATTATTAAATAATATACGGGCATTACACTTTTTTCACCTCATTAGCCCTTCGGTCAAATTCAGAGGAATTTACGACCGCCGTGGCGCCGCCGCAGCGACTGAGGTGAGTCCTGCGTTATTGTATTTTCTCTCTCGACATAGCTAAATTAATTCCTCAGCTGAATCTTGTTTGTTTCTTATTTATGGAAAACCTCTTAGTCTCTTGAATCTTCCAATGTTTCATGTTTACTAGGTCAGAGCATTCCGGTGCTGGAAATAATCAGAGAAAGAAGATTGAAGAGTTCTTCTCGGTAAGTGTTTGTTCTTGATTAAAGTGATTCGGTCAGCTCAAATTTTCATATTTGTTTCTTATTGATTAACCTTGTCATTCTGATACTTTGTTATCTTATTTTTTGAAGTGTTGGGTACACCTTCTCTTTTAGCATTATGGATAGAAGTTGGATGAAGATGAAAAAACAGAATTAATAAGATATAATATGTAGTTTTATTTGTAGAATTTGAATAAAGCAACAATTTATTTATTACTTTTTCATCTGCAGGTAATATTACCTTGAAGGGATGGTGATGGCTAAGACTGATGTATGGAGGAAATCCCCGTGTCATATTCCACCAAGTAAATCAACTTCCTTCTATTCTTTGTTTAGTTTTGTTGGCTTATAAATACTCTTCTGTTTATTAACTTTTGCTTATTGTGTATGCGTGTTTTTTTTTTCAGATTGTAATTATATGATACTTGATGTGGATCCTTTCAACCAACGATTTACTGTGTTCCGAGAGAACACTCTTTTTGATATCTATACTAAGAGAATAGCCCTTAGGGCTTCCCCGTCACTTGTCTGTTTGAAAATCTTTTCAGGTATTCTTTTACCTTTTCGTATCGTCAGAGTTATAAGTTATATACATAATATTAAGAATATTGAATTATTGTTTTATGATGGTTGTTTAGGCAACAAGGAGATAAGGTGGGGATCTGGATTCATTCTCGAGCGTCTTATTGTTGGCGACGATCGGCATTTCTATATTATAATGACTTCGACAAGCCTTCTTAAAGCTGATCATACCTCCAACCTTTTGCTGGATGATTTAAAGGTTTGTATTGTTTCAACTGTAGAATTTGTTTAAAAGTTAGAATAATAACTATGATTCTTTTATAATTGCTTTCAACCTTATCATGTATAAAGAATTGATAACTTGAAAATTGATTGATTATTAACTTATTGCAGGTGGTGGTTCTTCTAGCCAATGGTACTCAATCCCATGGAGATCTTCAAGCGCATGATTTCCACTACAATTTGGCAGCAGTCAAGATTGAAGTGGACCATGCATTAGAAGTTGCAAAGATGCGATCCATTGATGATCTATTGCCAATTACGATCCCATCTTCGCAGGAACAATCTCATTATTTGAGCCCCCACACAGATCTATACAGATTAGTACCTGGGAGTCCACTATTAGCTCTTGGGCGCTTCCATGTAGATGGTCGTCTTATGATTGCTCCTGGAGTATTTAGGTTTGAACAATGATAAATTATTTCATATCCATATTTTCAAATGTTTTCAGATGTCTAATATTATTTTTTGTAATAATTATTTCCTGTAGCATTGAGCAATGCAGACATGACTGCAAAGATCTACTTAGATCCACATGTCAAATCACAAAGGTAAATAAATATTTGCAGAACTCTAATGAGTGTATGTATGTATTTGTACTTTACATGTGTAGTAATTGTGGTATAAACATGATTAATAAGTGTTAAAAATCAATATCTATGACACTGTTGTCAATTATTTCTTCGGTAACTATGCAAATAATCTAGTTATTGCATTAGTTGGGTACAATTGAAACAATGATTCTTGATTGATGAAGTATAAACAATAATAGCCTTCTAGAAAATTTACGTTTTTTTTCTTAGTTTGGTAATTGAAGTATATTAGCACAATATCAATTTTGATTGTGTCGTGACTTGGTCAATAAGTAGTTTGAATAAAAAATGGTGAAGATGTGGAGTTAAAGGAAATCTCGTTTTTCTCTAAGAAACAGAGTCCTTTAATTGGATAGCATTTTGTTTCATTTTTCTAACCTTATAAATACCTATTTATGAAAAAGAAAATAGTGTCTTAAACCCTACATTTACTGTGTTTTGCCGATGCTTTATAACTTTATGGTTCTTGATATAATAGTGTGGGATTGGAGGGCCAGTAGTCAACAGAAATGCGGAGGTAGTCGGAATTAATTTCTTTGATTTGGGATTCACTCCTTTTCTGCCGAGCAACATTGTCTCCAAATGGTGGAAGCATTTTCAGAGATTTAAGTAAGTTACAAAACTTCTTATGCTAACATTCTAATGCTTGTGATCTTGTTGTGAATCTCTGCTATTTATTGAATTGGAGTTAGAAGTTTGGATATTTTATTGTACTTCCTCCCATGGGATATGGTAATAAAACATTTAGGAGATGTTTGATTTTTGGAGTTGGGATAAGTAGAATATATAAGGTAGGATGACATTGTTCACTATTATTAGAAAGTGTGTTTGGTTTAAAGTATTAATGTTTTGAATTTTTCTTTTATATTGTTAGTTTTTGTGACGGATAAGATTAATAGTTTAGTGGATTATATGGTGGACCCCTTGGTCGTTGTCGCGCTAGTTGAGGGATAAAGACCATTTTTTCGGGGAACCGCGTCCAACATGAGTTTTAGACTCAAACACCAAGCATATAACTAATTTGGATAAATAGTACTATAGCTCTTCCAGTTACTAGGTATATAAGCTCTTTAAGGTATAGACTCCTCATTTGTCCTCTATCATATGAACTTTTATTTGAAGTTTTACTTGATATTTTATACATGTTTTGATTCTGTTATTCTCCTTCCTTAAATGCTAATTATTGTAATGTGAATGTAATTAGTAGATAGCTATACGGATTAATATGGTTTGCTTATTAACTAGAGTTTTCAAACAGGGAGTACCGCCGACCTTGGCTTGGACTCGAATTGAGCAATCTTTCTACTATCGATGTGTTTACTTGGGAAAAGATTATCAGGAGGTTCTCCTTTCTTAATGAAGGAATTGTAGTGGATGAGGTATGTATACAATCTTTGTGATTTACTTTTGATCGCTTCTGGTTCTTTCGATGATTTTATTATTGTTGAGTATGCGCCAATTGTCCATATTAGTGGATGCATGATAAAGGATATCTTTAGGAGAAATTTGTTCTGCTGTTACTTCTCCTGAAAAAGTTATGAGCTAAAATATGTTTAGATACCTTCATGTTTTTTCTTTTTTTCCTTGGGGGTTGTGGGGTGTTTAAATTAAGAAATTATATTGGACTTTAAGAAATATACTTCTAATTAAATTTGAACTACTGCTAGAGCAACTTCTGGATGTTATATTTGCTGGGTTACCATTCGCGTATTGTGCCTTGTATATTGTTTACAAGTTTCAAATCACTGACTTCTGCAATCTGTTTTCCCCATTATTCCGATTATCATATATTTTGTCCCAAAAATTTGACAGTTGTTTATGTTGCTTCTCATCACCATATAACTGTGTATCAGGTTACCCCAACTTCTCCGGCTAGTTCCGCCCAGTTGTTGCCGGATGACATAGTAGTTGAATTTGACGGTGAAGCTGTCAAAAGTTGTTTGCAGGTATATTTGCAATTGCTATTAGTTACACGATGTAGTTTATAAGTGTTCCGACTTAGTGGAGGGGACAGATTTATCTGTGTTATAGATTTCATTCTTTAGGCAGGTAAAAAAGAATAAATTAATTGTTATAATCTTATGTATAAATGATTGTTTAAAAGCTAGCTGTTATAAATTGTTACTATCTAGATAGGCAGATTATTTCTTATAATTAGGAGCTAGAAACTATTGTTGTCCTAGTCTTCCAGGAAAAAAAAGTCTAGAAAAACTGAATTTGTGATTCGTTTTTATCATTTCTCAAATGGTTGTTTGTATCTTGACGCGCATCCTTTTATTTTGTATCAGTTCTTTAACTTAGTCTGGGATAAAGTTGGCAAACAAGCTGTTAAATTGGTTGTTCTAAGAAGAAGGGATAATTCTCGTGCAGAATTATCTATCACAGTAGCTAATATCTGTGATAGCCATGAATTCAATCAGTAAGTATATCTCTAGCTTGTACTGAACAATAATGCACCGTCTCTTATTCCTTTTTCTGATATATGTTTGTTGTTTCTTGATTCTGCAGTTGGCCACTTCTGGGAGGCGGGTAGTCGCCATTCGCTGCTCAGAAACATTCCCCAATTTTTTTGTGTAGTTTCTTGTTTATTTAGTATAATTACTTAGGTTTAGAAAATCACTTTTTGGCTGGAAACTACTTGGTGTATTTATTATCTATAAATTTTGAGAGCTTGGTATGGGGGTTTGGGGAACGGGGTATGGGAATGGAATGTATTTGTTAGTTCCTATTCCCTTCCCGTTCCTCAAATATACCAAGCATAGATATATTTCTAGATCACGCGATCTTGATGCTGAACGTTGTAGTTATTTTTGTCAAATCAGCATCTATGATCAGCCTTTTGTTATAAGTATTAGAAAACTAACAAATTTGCTTCTTTATCTTTGCAGTTGAATCGAAAGTTCATGTTTTTTTATAATTATCGTTTTTTTCCGGTTGATCTGATATTGTATAACTTGTTAGCAATCATTCTCTTATACTCTCGTCGTGGCAACATGACCTTGACGAATGTCTTATGTTTTTTAGACCGGAATTGTGTATTTAAAATAGCAAATTTTCTGTTTGTTTCTGTCTCGAAGTCTCCAACTTAAATCGTAGTTTTTACCTGGAGGGGCGTGACGATCTAATTTAAGTGTTTTTATTAATTATTATCTTAAATTTTAATGCATTTTAATTATTGTTTAGTGATCATTTAATATTTTATCCTTTTTGCCATATTTTCTCCAGAAATATTAAATTTAACATTTATGCGATTAATATATTGTCTATTTGCTTCAAAAGGGGATTAAAATTCGATTTAAATGCTTAATTTAGTAGAAGGTAAAATGCAATTAAAATCAAATCTCCATGAACTATTCTTGTAGTTAGGTCAATCTTTTTTTTTTTCTTTCCCTAAGTGACCCTAAATCATTTATTTTGCTTTATGTTTTAACTATTTAGATAAAAATTACACTCTAGGTATTTTAATCTAGATAAAATTGAAGGTAATTAATTGGCTTAATAGAATCGACTTCTACTGCTATACTGTCGGTGTTTGTAAAAAATTGTGCTTTTAGAGAAGTGATTTGAATTGATTTTTGTAGAAAATTCAGAATTTGGTAGTATTTGGAAATAAAGTGAAATAAAGTGATTTTAAAGCTAAAAGCTGATAGAAGCTGAGTGATAACAGCTTCTCAGAATCAGATTTTAAGTGATTTTGACAATTAGTTTTAAGAGTTTCCAAACACTCTAAACTCATTTTTGAATTGTCAAAAGTGATTTTAGATTAGTGTGTTGATAAATAAAAAAAAAAACACATTTATTATTTTAATACGTGCGTGAACAGTACAGTATTTAATTAAAATTGCCTAAATTTTGTCCAAAAAAACAAAATAAAACCAAAACGAAAAGAAACGAAACAAAAAATGAAATCCACGTCAGCTCGATTTGGCTTCGCAGAATTGAGGGTTTATCCTTCTTCTCCATCATCGACAGTCCAGCTTAAACCTCCCAGTTCTTTCATCAAATCCGACGTCGTCTAACAAGAAAAACAGAGGACCCACTAACAAAAAAATGGCAGCTTTGCTGTCAACCATTTCTTTAACATCAACTGCCGCCAATCTTTGTATCAAGCTATCGTTAAACAACAATGTTGCAGTAATCCCTTCATCAAGATTGCAAATTTTTACTGGTAAATCTACGCTCTCTGTCTCTTTCCGTGAATTTCTTTCATTTTTCTGTTACTTTCAGGCGACAATTAAAACCCAGTAGTCAAATCATTTATCTACAGGGCTGTATGTAGGGAAAAGGAAAGATAAGCTTAGGAAGAATGATTTATACATAGTGCGAGGTAGTGAAGCAGTTATTCAGAAAACTGGGAAAAATTATGGGAAGAATTCAAGAAAAATTGAAAAAGATTTTATTTTGAGTGAAGGGAGGGATGAGGATGAGAATTATGGGCCTATATGCCCTGGTTGTGGAGTATTTATGCAGGATAAAGACCCAAATCTTCCAGGGTATTTTCAAGAGAGAGAAAGGAAAGTGCAAAGGTCAATAGAAACTATAGAGGATTTGTTGGATGAGAATTTTGATGAGTTTGATGAAGATGATGAGGAATTTGATGATTTTGATGATGAGGAGGAAGAGGGGGAAGAGGAGGAGGAGGAGGATTTTGAAGTTGGAATTAAGGGGAAATTCAAGAAAGTTGATAAGGATGGGATGGATTGGGAGTCGGACGATTGGGAATCGGACTTGGAGGATGAGGAGGATGAATATTCAAAAGAATTGGATGGATTTACACCTGCTGGTGTTGGGTATGGCAATGTTACAGAGGAGACACTAGAGAAGGCGAAAAGGAAAAAGGTGTCGAAGGCGGAGAGGAAACGGATGTCTAGGGAGGCTCTAAAAGAGAAGGAGGAGGTGACAGTTTGTGCCAGGTGTCACTCTCTGAGGAACTATGGGCAAGTAAAGAATCAAGTGGCTGAAAATTTGATACCTGATTTTGATTTCGATCGACTGATAAGCACTAGATTGATGAAACCCACTGGGAATGCTGATGCTACTGTTGTCGTTATGGTGGTTGATTGTGTTGACTTTGATGGGTCATTCCCTAAACGCGCAGCGAAGTCTCTGTTCAAAGCACTTGGAGAAGGTAGAGATGGTGCAAGGCATAGTAAAAAGTTGCCGAAGCTTGTTCTTGTTGCCACTAAGGTTGATCTTCTTCCGTCCCAGGTTTCACCGGCAAGATTGGATAAATGGGTTAGGCACCGCGCTAAGGCGAATGGTGCGCCTAAGCTAAGTGGGGTGTATTTGGTTAGTTCTAAGAAAGATTTGGGTGTGAGGAACTTGCTTGCATGCATCAAGGAATTGGCAGGGCCTAGAGGGAACGTTTGGGTTATTGGGGCTCAGAATGCAGGGAAGTCGACGTTGATCAATGCAATTTCCAAGAAAGAAGGGGTAAAGGTTGCTAAGCTGACAGAAGCTCCTATCCCTGGGACAACGCTTGGGATTCTCAGGATTGGAGGGATTTTACCTGCTAAGGCTAAGATGTATGATACTCCAGGGCTTTTGCACCCGTATTTGATGTCAATCAGATTGAATAGAGATGAGCAGAAAATGGTTGAGATACGAAAAGAGCTTCAACCCAGAAGTTTTCGTATAAAGGCAAGTTATGGACTACCTAATTCATTGATACTCTATGCACATTTTAATTTTTAAATTGAATATGTGATGCTTAGACGAGACACTTATCATGTGTTGCTTGGTTTTGTTATTGTGAAATAACTATCTAATGAGGAATAGGTTTCTTCTATTGGATGATTTTGGATACATTCATGATTATGTTGGACAATGAGGTTCCGTAATCTACTGATCCTGTTCTCTTTCTCCGGAACAGGGACATTGAAGGGTATGACGTGAAAAGAACATACGCAATCATCAAATTAGACCTCAGTTTATATTTTTATCCACGCTCCCTTCAATCCATAACGCGAGATAATTATGAAAATAACTTCATCTAGGAGAAGTTGAACGTTTCATCCCTCTCTTTTTTGGTCCCTTTTCCATTTGGATCCACCTGATATGTTAGTTCTCGTGTCAAAAATGTTGAACCAAGGACTTTCTCCCTTTAGGCGTATTGTCAACTGAGCCACGAGTTTGGCTTGGTTAAGCTATTAGCCTGTTATAAGTTTGAGTTGCTTAGGAGTATCACCCTGTAATGCATTTATTTTAATTTGCTTTTTTGTATTCTTGAGGGAGCGTACCTGTTAGGTAATGTAGTTGATATGCACCTAGTTCTCGGCCTAATGCACCTCGTAATTAGCTGACTGATAATCTCTCTTCTCCTATCACCTAAAGTTTTTTATCGGTCCTTTTCCGTTGAGCATTCTTAAAGTTACCCGGGCTGCACTGCACATGTACTCTTTCGATGATTCTTCATTCAATTTAACAGCTTCCTTAGTTTTGATAGCCTCATTGTTCAGATACATTACTGAGCTCACGACAAGATTTTAACCACATGCAGGCTGGTCAAACCATACATATTGGTAGCTTAGTTAGGCTTGATCTTGACCAGGCTACTGTACAAACTATCTACGTTACAGTTTGGGCATCACCTAGCGTCTCACTTCACCTGGGAAAGATAGAAAATGCAGCTGAGATAAAGAGCAAGCACGCTGGAATTAGGTTGCAGGTAATGATCCTGAGCCATTAAATGGATATTTTTTAGAATTTTGATTTGATTTAACCTCAACCCAAGTAATTATCAAACAGATAAAAGCTCTATAACATAGTATCATCTGCAGCTGATATTGAGACTGATTTCATAATCGTCATGCATGGTTCCAATTCCTTGTTTATTTCACAATTTCGGTTGCAGTAATACTTTTGCCAGAGATTATATCTTGTCATCATTGGGTTCTGACTTTTAGTCATTTTTTATAGCCTGTTTGATCCTTACGTGTTTCGTTATCTTTGTTCGTTTGTCATTGTGACACTCTTGACAATTTGGCTGTAGAAAATGATATGCAATGAGTAGTGCTGCATCTTTATTCTCGTCAATATGAGGAGGTTTTCATCGCGTTCTATTTTTTATCCATCTAATTGCTTTGAAGGCATTTTCAGTCTGATATGATTGTGTTGCGAAGAGGGAAAAAGGGGAGAGAGAGAGAGAGAGGAGAATATGCGAATTCATCTATCAACTCCCAGGCATCATAATAACATCCCTAAAACAAAATGATACAATCTTAAAAGCTGTTAGTGGTGAATTGATGACGAAAGCTGATATATTTCCGTAATTTAGAGTCTTGTGAATTCAAACTGTTACAATCTCAAGTCAATTTTCATGCACTTCTTTCGTGTAGTTTTCATCTGTTCGACTTCCATCTTTATCTTTATTGCTTCAGCTTTCACTAAATCTGTTTAAAGTCATGCTCAAGTAAATAAAATCTTGATCTGGAATTCTTTTATGAGATTTATTTCGATTTTTGTTGTTTCAGCCACCCGTGGGTGCAGACCGGGTTTCTGAATTGGGTGAATGGGTGAAAAGAGACATCAAAGCATCCGGAACAAGCTGGGATGTGAACAGTACTGACGTTGCAATAGCGGGCTTGGGTTGGTTCGCTTTAGGTCTAAAAGGCGAAGCCAACTTAACCCTATGGACATACGATGGCGTACAGATCTCCTTACGCGAACCTTTAGTACTTGATCGCGCCCCATTTCTTGAACGGCCCGGATTTTGGCTGCCAAAGGCTCTATCTGAAGCTATCGGGAATCAGACGAAACTTGAAGCTCAGTCTATGAAAAAGGATGAAGATGAAAGCACAGATCTGCTTTCTGAAGTACCCATTTGACAAAAATACATAACACTGAAAAGTCCCTGATTTTGAGCAAAGAATCCACTGTTTGAGGCCTAAGATTTAAGTTTGTATCTTCGTCTTTACGACATCGAATGGTGTTAAGACAGTATCCATGAGGTAGTATAGAATCTCCCCGTGTTTACATTTATAACTTGTATGTACTCTTCACAACTAAATGAGCCAAAGTCACTTGTAAACCCTGTCCTAAGGTCCTCGTCTAGCTTCGACCAGGTCCCGCATAGTCAGTAAACTGTCCTCGACCTTCTAAATGTTTTCTCGTTTAGTCCCTCATAAACCCGGTTAGCTCCACCTATGCCCCAACTAAGCCTGCCGTCGCTCAACTAACGCCTAGTGTTTTTTAGAACACTGTTCGTAAAAGTTCTGCCATGCAACAAACTATAGATAATGAGGAAGATATACATTATAAAATTTGATGCCATGTGCTCTCTCTCTGAGATGAGCATTTCTATCTCTTTATCTTGATTCTGATATATATAATTCTGTGAATGGTATGGTTTTCTTTGTGCATGCTTTTTTTATCTTTTTTGTGGGATTTTTTGGATTGTGTGGCAGCAAAATGCAACTGCTTATCCGGCAGGGGGTTATGGGCTGACAATTCCCGGAAAGGATTTTCTATTTCAAATCGCGTTTTTAGTTATGATTTTCTATTTCAAACCGCGTTCTTTCACATTCTTTATTACTTGACGTATTATCCTATACACGTAATATACAGTGAATGTTGTGAAATATAAAGTGAAACGTAATTTGAAATTGAAGATCTTATCCGAACATTACCAACTTAACTCAAAACTTTTTTCCAACAAAAATTGCATCACCTTTATGTCGCCTTCTCAAAGTTAAGCATTCCTACGTTAGTGCTAATGTATGTACAATACTCTTAAGGATTAACTATATATTCCGTCTATTCATAAATAAGTGTATTTTTTGAAAGAAAGAAAAAGTTAAAAAATAAGTGTCATTCTAGTGTTTTAGCAATTTTTGTTTATTTCTTTCAATATTGTCCTTAGTTAAATTTAAGGAAATTTTCATACAAATCTTATAATAATATTATTAGCTCAATTATTTGATCTCCTAATTGCTAAATTAATCATGCATCTTCCTTCCCTTATGGAGGAAATACGGAGAAATTTTTGGTAATAAAAAAATTGATGGAGAAAAAAATGGAAGTGATTTTTTTTTCGTAATAAGCAAATTGATGGAGAGAAAATAGAAGTTTAGATTATAGGCGTAGATTTTATAGGGATATTGCCCATAATCTCATAAATTACATCAGAAAATCTATATTGACAGAAATATCAGCTTAGACAAGTATACCATTCAGAAAAATTGTCCGCGTAAAGGAGATGCTGTGAGTTTCTTATATTGACAGAATGAGAAAACCTACTCATTTGAGTTGGGGTTAGAGTGCACTGCTAGTGGAACCCCATTCTGTTCATGAAAAGTCTATGATAAAGTTTGTATTGCTTTTGCAGTTTAGGTTATGGACAACCTGCACGCATGAAATGGAGGTACTGTTAGACGCAATTCCATTAATTTACCAAAGTTGCAGATTCGATTCCAGGAGGAGTTGAAATCTGAAACATGGAACCACAATTGAACATATTCATGTAAATGTAAGGGTTACCATCAATACCAGCATGTGTAAAATATAGCACATATATATGAGGCACCTAGGATTCAATCACATACAACCTTTACTGATTGAATCCTAAGCATAAAGTGAACAGAAATTATTTAGCCAATATGAGCCGAACTTTGCATAAAAATAACCATATCTGTAAAATCTGTATATTGATTATTTCCGTGTACAAGTCCCATTGTAACTTATAACCTACCCTACCCCATCGACTGAAGGAACTAAATACATTATCTGACAACAAATGGTAGACAAAAAATTCCCGTTTAACTTTGACTTTCTGTAAGGGTGTATTGAACACCACTTGTAATGAATTCAGAAATTGTGGCTACATTTGTGATGTTCAAGTCAATTCTCCACTATGCTACACAAATTTTGGCTAAACTGGTAAACCAACTCCATCAGAGAAAGGAGAAGATTTAACTCTATTGCCAAAAAGAGAAGAAACACTAATTTCAATATTATATGTGTACCATTGGAGCGTGACAGACAGAAAGTATATCACATAATTTTTTTTTTGATAAGAGTATATCAAATAATTTTGATTAATGCATATAGTACATATATATCATATCATAGGAAAATCTCCATTCAATTGAAATACCTGATGCATTGTCCACCTATTATCAGGATCTTTCTTTAGGCATTTTTCAGCAGCTAACACCACCCAAAATAGTTGGTGGACATCATGAGAGTCCAAAATCCTTTTGTCAATAAGGTCTGGATAGTTTTTTGCTTCCAGGAGTGGCTTTGCCTGTCAAATGTACACTCTATCAAGTACATGAAATAACAATGTAAATAGGTTTGGAGGCTAAACAATTTCATATAGATATCCACTGTTAAAAAATATACCCATCCAACAAGACTTTTCCCACCAGGTATCTCATCTGTTGTCCTTCGTCCAGTGATAAGCTGCAACAAGACCACCCCAAATGAGTAGACATCTGTTTTTGTAGACAAATTCCCACTTTCTGCGTATTCTGGCGCCAGGTATCCAAGTGTCCCAACCACCACAGTTGAATTAACCGAATCATCCTGCTGTGCTTTTGCAAGCCCAAAATCCCCTAGCTGAGATAAAACAAATAGGACATTTAGAAGGCATTGCTATTACTACGTTTATGATGGCGGAATTTGAACAAACTTGTAAAAACAAAATTAGAACATTATAGGATGACACGATATGAAGCATTATGTATGCAAATGAAGTTATTTAAGTTAAGCATAATTCAAAATTGTCATTTAAATATTTTTCCATGTGATTCCATGTACATCGTGTGGTTTCACAATGTAACATTCATGAATAGTGACTGTCTCGAGAAGACCAAATTTTTAACTAGTCTTGTAAGCCACACAAAATGCCAGAACTCAGTTTAGCTTGTTATTAAACCATTGATACGAATAATTGAATGGAAGTTAATCAAGCAAATAGTGGATAAATCTTACCAGGGACTCATAGTCATGGGTGATGAGGATATTTCCTGGCCTCATGTCTCTATGAATAATATTACGTTCATGCAGATATGCCAGGCCTTTGGCAGCACCCATTGCTATTTTCATTCTCTGTTCCCAGTTAAGAGGCTGTGGGCTGTCATCTGCAGTGTATCAAAATGCTTCTTTGAATGATTTTCCACTTTCCTGTCACCCATATTTAAGAGTTTTCATATAATCAAATTTACCTGATAAGCGTTCCTCCAGTGAACCGTTGCAGACATATTCATAAACGAGCAATCTATGGCTTCCTTCAGTACAAGATCCCAACAGCACAACTAGATTCTGATGTCTGGCTTGGCTAAGCACATGAACTTCAGACTTGAATTCCTTTTCTCCTTGAAGGCTGGCAGGTTTGTGTTGCTTAACAGCTACTTTTAGCCCATCTTTTAGCTTTCCCCTAAAAACAAAGCCAAATCCACCTTCGGATATGAAATTCTTTTTCGAAAACCCTTCTGTAGCCTCAACAAGCTCAACATAAGTGAAGTCCCTATGGCAACTAAGTTGAGGTCGTCTGTTCTTGCACACAGAACAACTAGGATTTTCAAATTCCTTAATTTGGTTCTCGTATATTCCGTTGCTTCCCCCAATGTTCAATACTTGTTGCAAAGTTCGTCTCTCTAGTGTCCTGCATGCGTCTTTTTTGTCAGTCTTGGAACATTTAGGAGCTCTATCAGGAACCTTCTCCTCTGGCATTGCTTGTTTGGTGCTCATAGTGCTTTCAATCTCTTGAACATGTAAGAGTGGACGTTTTGCCTCCGTCAAGGAAGAAGTTGAACCTAATCTTTGGGGACTATCCTGCAACGGCCTACTAGACAAACTATATGTTGCTTCCTCGCGTGAGACTGTTCCCTGAGCCCCTGGAGATTCTGCAGCAACACAGATATCATTAATGCATGCTGTTCATACTTGCAAATGATATACATATGTACATATATATATGCACATATGTTTGGTCCTTTATTTCAATGATAGTTAAAAGACAATATGGTCAAGTTTTCAGCATGGCTAGTGCAAGTGTGCTTTTGTTACTCTCATAAATATATATTTGGAACTTCTCTCTTTTCCTTTTCCCCACTCGACTAGTGACACGTGTACATCATTACTATTTTTTAAGCTCCTACTAGAATACTTATTTTAGGCATCTCCCAGAATAATCACGAGCCCAAGGACAAAAATTCTAGCTTTTTATGCATGTTACCTTCTGTAATGTTTTAGTTTTGCAACTTGATAGTGTGACCTTGTTCATCTAATTACATTCTGTACGGATGAAGTATCTACAGTATGAGACCTTTTTAAGTGCTCGACTAAAGCAAAGGAGAACTGTACAATCCAATCTCGGGAGTATCCAACATTGCTCAATCTTAGAAATGGAGAACAATGTAGCTTACTTGATGGAGATATGTCTTCCCACGAATACGATGGTATCATCTCATCGTATGACACATGTTCATTGATTGGACCTCTAAGCTCTACAATCGTGTTGTTACTTTTCATACTAGAAATTCCACACGCAAGCCTATCCATAAAGTATTGTTTGTCTTTCTTCATCTCCCTGTAACAGAAAAACAGAATGTTATATATAGAAGAATATCTTAAAAAACTCGATTCCAATTCGTCTAATCCAGAGTCCAAACACAACCATACTTGATGTAACAGAAATCTAGGGTAAAAAGGTGATCAAATCATATGCAGATATAGACTGAGATAGTGAGATTTTTCAAAGAACTGCAAACTCATACTGGCATGCTCAAATTTAATAATTTTTCCACTAGATAAGATACCAATTTTATCTTAAAATTCCAAGATTCAGTAGTTTCAAATCAAATAGAGCTGTAAAATAACCTGTCAAGGATAATCCATGTGGGTCCCAGCCTTTTGGCAGCTCTGACGGCCGCCGCCTTACGAGATGAACCCGCTGCAACTTCCACGCTGACCTTAACCTGCAAAACTCACCGGAAAAACGTATGGTTAATTCACTAATCACCATTTTCTTGCAAGAAATACGGTAAATGGTATCTAAAAACTCACAGATAGAAAGTTAAGATACAGAAAAAGGGTGTTCGTCTGAGTATCTTGTAAAAGTGGGCCTGATATTGTATTGAAGAGGCCATTTCTAACCAAACCAAGCTCATTTTGGATCTTCTTCAATCGCTCACGTATTAATTTGGGGATTTACTATGCTTTATGGGTTATTTTGGTCGGAAAAGAGTAGAGAAAACTCAGAAGACGTGGGGCTGGGTTTAATTTTCTTCATTTTTGTGGTAGGGAAAATGCACCAAATTCCATGTCATCTTCAAATTCTGCGCCAATATTCCCAATAACAAAATTCGGATACAGGTATTATTTGGTAATGCCAATTATTCGTTGTTCGATTTTATTCGTGAATTAAAGAGATGAAATCGAAAAAATAGCATTTGAAAAATTTATTCGGGAATAAATCAGATTTAATACGTTAAATTAAAAGTTTCATAATCTTAACTGTCTTTCTTATCTAATTTTTTAGGTTCATCAATCACTGCAAATATTATTTGATTGATGTGATTTTATGCTATTTACTTAAGTCCATTAAATGGATCAATCTCAACATAATTAGTACAATAATTATGTATAATTGTTGTAGTTTATTGTTAGAATGTCTAAGAGTAGATTCTTATTATATCATCATTTTGTATTTCTTATTAATTATTATGCAATAATTATGTTCTTATTATTTTAGGAAAAAAGATTGAATCTAAAAACTATGTAATTTCTTTTGATCGATATGTAATACTATTGATTATTGTAAACATAGTCACGAAAGTTTATTGAAATTTATTTTATTTAAAAAATAAAGGTGAAAAACTAAAGAAAGTGACATATTTTGGGGAAATTATACTGGTATTATTCGTATACTTTGTTATATTTTGAAAATCTCGAGCATTAATCATGTTTTTAACTTTTATTCAGAAGAGCAGGATTAATACGGGAGAAATTGAAAAATTCGGAGAATTTTGTCACTATGGTTATATTAGACCCATATTTCGTCGGGACAAGATTTTATGTGCATCAGTTGCACGGTGCAATTGGGAGTGAATATTACGGTTTATGCTTAAATGTATCACTTATTCTGAGTAAAGATATTATAATACCTTTATTCAAAATAAGTGATATCTTTAAGCATAAATATTAATACTTTTTCATCGTGATACATTAACCATAATATATAATACCTTTACACATAATATGTAACACCTTTTTACTCATGACTTGAATTAAACAGATCTAAAATTCATATGACTGTTGCATAAGAGACCTCTTATTTTGTCCAAAAGCATAGGTTGTTACTATTCGAAACTAAATCCAAATCCAATTAAGAACACATAGATCTGATACTATTGAATGATCTAATTTTTCTGCATGTTAGAACATGTTTTTTTTTCAATAAAAAATTACTTTATACGTTGAAAGTTCTTTAATATACAAAAGTATTTGTTTTCTAATAAAAAATCATATATTTTCAAAGAACATATTTCCTGATGGTGAAAAAAATATTTTCATAAAAAGAAGTATTACTTTTTAGATTGTTTTACTTAAATAATAGGTTCCGCGTAGCAAATTTATTAGGGTAGTATTTTTTAGCAAGGATCCCCCTTTTTGAGTAGGTTGTTGCCATAAACCTACTTATAATAGAATAAAACTTACGTACATCATATGCATGAATATTTTATGTACAATTGGTTAGATCAATTTTAAAAATATTACTTTTTGACAAAAAAAATTACTTTTTTGTGACAGAAACGTCATTAAAGTATCAGTGTTTTATTAAAAAAATAATATTTGGCTAGGTAAGTGATACTTTCCACCACCTTATTGAATGGACCTAAAAAACCGCTTAATAGAAAAACACAAAAAGTTCGAAAGAAGTGGGGAATCGAAAAACCTTGTAGTGAGATTGGTAGCTATGGTGCAGCTTGATCACCCCTCCGTTCTGCCTGTATTCCTCTCTCTTTCTTCGCAGCTCTTCCTCTCTCAATTTTCTACTCGATTGATCAATTATCTTATTTACATCCTCTTTACCCTTGTATCCCACTGACAACATTATCATGCGGCAATTAATATATATATATATAACATGGAGCGATTGATAGGTAAATAGATAGATAGACAGATTGACGTACGCATTTTGGCAGCAGAAAGCAAAGTAGAAGGATTAACAAGTTGGAGAAGTCCAAGTAGTATTAGTTCATCTCCAGGATTGAGTGGCAGTGCATTGACCATCCATTTCATCTCACTCCAGCTTAAATCTATACTTGTTTGGATGACCACCACCACCTTCTGATCACCTCCTTTTGACCTTGCCTACATTTCAAACATTAATCATCATCAATGTTTATTAATTTTACTCGACTCGACTCGAATGATGGACTCACCATAGTTCTGAGGAAGCCTTAATTTGCACAACTGAATATTGAATATTCTTAATCTCATGGAGTTAAATGCTAGGCAACGATATTGTTGAGGCCAATTAAAATAATAGGATTACGGAATAGACCAAGCAAATATTTTGGATTTAACATATATAAAATAAAAAGGCTTCTTGTTGATACTTGATTGAGACATCTGGTAGATTCCAGGTAGATGGCAGCAGTGCACACACTGCCTCTGTTTTGTTTTGTTTCGTTTTGTTTTGTTTTGTTTGCGTGGAATCTGTCCATCGAACCATGCAATGCAATGCTATGCTCATATACATTACTGAGCTCACGACAAGATTTTAACCAAATGTAGGCTGGTCAAATGATACACGTTGGTAGCTTAGTTAGACTTGATCTTGAGCAGGCGACTGTACAAACTATCTACGTCACAGTTTGGGCTTCACCTAGCGCATCACTTCACCTGGGAAAGATAGAAAATGCAGATGAGATAAAGAGCAAGCACGCTGGAATCAGATTGCAGGTAACCTGAACCCAAGTAATTATCAAACAGGTAAAAGCTCTATAACATAGTATCATCTGCAGCTGATTTTATAATCTTCATGCATGGCTAGTAATGCTTTACCGGAGGTTATCTTGTCATCATTGGGTTCTGACTTAGTGATTTGTTATAGCCTGTTTGATCCTTACATGTTTCGTTATCTTTGTTCTTTCGCCATTTTGACACTGACTATTTGGCTGAAGAAAATGATCATGAGCAATAAGTAGTGTTACATCTTTATTCTCGTCAATATGAGGAGGTTTTCATCCGATTCTATATTTTTTCTATCGTATTGCTTCAAGGCATTTTCAGTCTGATATGATTGTGTTACTATCAACTCCCAGGCATCATAGTAACATTCCAGAATGATACACTCTTAAAAGCTGTTAGTGGTGAATTGAGGACAAAATAATTCTTGATGATTTCTTTACGTATCATAATACAGGCATGTGAAGTTTTATAATTCTGATCCTCACGTACTTCTTTCGTTAGTTTTCATCTGTTTTACTTCCATCTTTATCTTATTGCGTCAGCTTTCACTAAATCTGTTTAAACTCTTGACTCGTGTGTATTCATATCCGCTGGATCACGTGTATGACCTCTTGATCTGGAATTCTTTTACGAGATCTATTTTGATTGTTGTTGTTTCAGCCACCTGTGGGTGCTGACCGTCTTTCTGAATTGGGTGAATGGGTGAAAAGAGACATCAAAGCATCCGGAACAAGCTGGGATGTGAACACTACTGACGTTGCAATAGCGGCCTTGGGTTGGTTCGCTTTAGGTCTACAATGGACATACGATGGTGTACAGATCTCCTTACGCGAACCTTTAGTACTTGATCGCGCCCGGATTTTGGCTGCCAAAGGCTTTATCTGAAGCTATTGGCAATCAGACGAAACTCGAAGCTCAGTCTAGGAAAAAGGATGAAGATGAAAGCACAGATCTGCTTTCTGAAGTACCCAGTTGACAAAAATACATAACACAGAAAAGTCCCTGATTTTGAGCAAAGAATCCACTGTTTGAGGCCTAAGATTTAATTTTGTATCTTCGTCTTTACGACATCGAATGGTGTTAAGACAGTATCCATGAGGTAGTATAGAATCTCCCCGTGTTTACATTTATAACTTGTATGTACTCTTCACAACTAAATGAGCCAAAGTCACTTGTAAAACCCTGTTCTAAAGTTCCCGTCTAGCTTCGTCCATGTCCCGCATAATCACACTACTCTCCTCGGCCATTTAAATTTTTTCTCGTTTAGTTTCTCATGAACCCGGTTAGCTCCACCTAAGCTCCAACTAAGTCTGCCGCCGCCCGACTAGCACCTAACGTTTTTTAGAACACTGTTCGTAAAAGTTCTGCCATGCAACAAACTATAGATAATGAGGAAGATATACATTATAAAATTTGATGGCATGTGCTCTCTCTGAGATGAGCATTTCTATCTCTTTATCTTGATTCTGATATATATAATTTTGTGAATGGTATGGTTCTCTTTGTGCATGCTCTTTTTTATCTTTTTGTGGGATTTTTTGGATTGTGTGGCAGCAAAATGCAACTGCTTATCCGACATTGGGGTATGGGCTCACGATTTCCGGTTAGAATCTTCTATTTCAAATCACGTTTTCTAGTTAGGATTTTCTATTTTGCGTTCTTTCATATTCTTCACTACTTGACATTTTACTCTATACACGTAATATGCAGTGAATGCTATGAAATATAAAGTGAAACGTAATTTGAAATTGAAGATCTTATCCGAACATTACTAACTCAACTCAAAACTTTTGTCCAACAAAAATTGCATCACCTTTTTGTCATCTTCTCAAAGTTAAGCTTCCCTACGTTAGTGCTAATGTATCTACAATACTCTTGACGATTAACTATAAACTCCGTCTATCCATAAATAAGTGTATTTTTTGGGAAAAAAAATTAAAAGAATAAGTGTTATTCTAGTGAGTTTAGGAATTTCTGTTTATTTCTTTCAATACTGTCCTTTGTTAAATTAAAGAAAATTTTCATACAAATCTTATAATATTATCATTACCTCAATTATTTGATCTCCTAATTGCTAAATTAATCATGCATCTTCCTTCTCTCATGGAGGAAATACGGAGAAATTTTTTATGATAAAAAAATTGGAGGAAAAATGAAAGTGATAAAGCTTTGGTAATAAGTAAATTGATGGAGAGAAAAATGGAAGTTTAGATTATAGACGTAGATTTTATTGGGGTATTGCCATAATCTCATAAATTACACCAGAACCTCTAAAATGACACTTATTTATATACGAAGAGAGTATATAAATAAGAATATATTAGAAAATTTAGAGCCTACTAATACCTATATTTTTTTTTCAAATCTCGAAAAATCTAATATTTTTTTAGCTTATTTTATGCTACCCATTTAGATAATACTCAAGTGGATGATTCATTGTACACTTGAAAAATGTATGAAGATCTTCATATACGTTTTTAAGTGTACGATAAATTATTTAAGTAAGACACTATCCACTGGCGTAAGCTAAAATTTACCTATTAGGATCGGAAAATTTAAAAATCCCAAAAAAAGTGCTTAAGCGGAGGTCTTGGGAATATGAGATTACGAGAAGCATATCCTACAATTAACTGAGATAGTTTGTGAAAGAAGTTTAAACATTATATTAAAAGCTTATAAGTTTTAACAATAATATATTTAGTTCGATTCGATTCGTTTATCGCTTCATGAATTGCTAAAAATAGAAAGAAACAGAATAAAATAAAAGGCTGATTAAGATTCCTAGTGGCAACAGAGCATGGGCATCATCAAGTTGCACAAATTCCGATGCACATCGTTATGTACAAACAGATAGAACACACAGTCAAAGTTTCAGAATCTACATACTTCTCTGCAGATCTCACACACAAACACACACTCAAAAAATAAAAAAGATTAAATTTCGTGTAAGTGAACATAGCCAGAAGAATAGTCCTAGTTCATTCATCCCCAACCTCTTCCCATGAATTTTTTGGATTGGGTCGTAAGGGTGATCTAGACGAGAATTTCTATGCTATCTAGTCAAATAGTGTCCGACTAAGTAATTTAACAATTCATGTAAAAAGTGCATGGAAATCAAAGAAAAGTCAATCATTAATTTCAATTCATTTGCCAAATGAATGATTGAATCATCTAATCAGACACTACTCGATTGGGTAGTATAGAATTAGCCGACCTGATTTATGATCCAGTTTACGCAAGAAAAATTTTGACCACCTTATCCTCATTTAAAAATGGCTACATCATATCATACGACTCTCTCCGTTTTATAAAAAAGATTTTACACAAGAGCAATAATTAATTTTCATTACATTTTAACACCTTTTCCTCGTGGCACATTAATACAATAACATATATTTACGGTAGGTAGGGGCGGAGGCATTACCGGGACGGGAGCATTGCTCCCTTGAAATTTTTCAAAATTTTGCGGGTAATTTCACATTTATACCGAAATAATATGCATTTTCTATGACGTTATTGAACACGCAATTGCTCCTTCTTTCTTTATTTATTTCTTCATTCTTTCTATGTACTTTCTTCGTTCTATTCTAATTTGCACATTTTTATTTTCGATTCGTCCCGCACTAATTTGCACATTCTTAAAAAAATAAATTCTCTTACAATTTTCACCCTCAATTTCCATCTTTGCAAAAGTCAGCTAAAAAACAAAAAATAATTTTTTCTTAATATACGCGTTAAAGCAGCTGTGTAAATTAGATTGGAACGGAGGAAGTATCTATTTCTTTTTTTCTTTCTTAGGGGTACATGTTATCTATAATTGGCCATATTTTAAGAAAACGACGTATTTTTTTGCTCAATTAAAAAATGAAAAGAGCCTTATTAGCTTATATTATTTTTTAACTAATTGTGTATAGTTATTTATTTATCATTTTCCTAAAGGAGTGTTGTATGAGATTTTCTTTTTGAAGAAAAAAACTATAAAGTGCACGTATGTTTGCAACATGAAGCTTAAATAAAATAAAGCTATATTTCACACGTTTAGAATATGAAAATTAAATGTAACTTGTCCGTTTGCTTAAGATTGGGGAGTGTTGGACTATATCTGACTGAGAGAGTTAATAAGTGTGTTTTATTGGAATTCAGTCCTTTAAATCTACTGAACCAAATTTTAAGCAAACGAACCCTTAATTTATTAACAAAAGTTACTCCCTCTATCTCATAAAAAATCGTGTATGAAAATTATTTCTTATCCTTATAAAAATAGTCTTGTTTAAAAAGTCAAAGTTAATTGGCAACATAAATACTTTTGATGAATAAATATATATATATATATATATATATATATATATATATATATATATATATATTAATTCCTTGATGGATTTACGGGAAATCCTGCCACTAAAATGCTAGAATTTAGAAATAAAGGTTAATAACAAAAATGTATGTTTGTTTGAAATTGTATAGAGCAGGATTGTACTATAGATGTCAAAACAATGCTGGAAAAGGTTAGTGGATGTAATATTATATTGCACTATAATTCCCCCGTCGTTGACTTAAAATATATTTATTTATAAGAAAAATTAAATTAAAATATTATATAAAATAAATTGAATTTGTTAAATATCACAGATTCCGTGAGATATGGGTTCGAATTTTTTTGGAAGACTGCGTGAGTGTCTCATTTTATAGAGTTGGACAAGTTAAGTTGATTGTGTGAGACTTATTATTGAATTGAGATAATGGTGCCTAAATATATTTTAGACAAATATATGTCGATTTATACCAAAAAATATTTTTTTACTAAATAACGCGCAAAATGTCCGGCTGCCAAATGATTTATACTAAAAACAATATTTTTTAAAAATAGCAAAGGAATTTCGACGGAAAAATTTATAGGTTATTATTTTGTGACAGTTTCGTTTTTATATTAAGTATGATGTAGTAATGTATTATTATCGGCAGATTTTATAGTATATGATTGTATAGAATGAAGAAATTTGTATTTAAACCTCAACACAAGCAAGAACAGAGTATTTTACCACAAAAAAAAACGATGTTTTTTTCCTGTCATACCGTGTGACGATCGTGTGACGGTCACATATAAGGTTTTGCCTAAAGAAATATCCTCTTCCAACTTTCTCTCTCCATATATTCCACAAAATTGTGAGGGACAAAATAGTACTTTCAGCCGTTGGCATTTGCATTCCCAACGTATAAAGCCATAGGTGGCGCCTCTGCGTCATTCCAAACACTCAGAAATAAGAGGCATAGCCGTGTCCACACTTATGAATATTATACATTTTCAGAAAAATGAAAGTTGAAGGCATGATAATCGCATAACTTGCAAAGTGAACAAAAAGAAGTCATCTTTTACCCCATAATTCTGTCAAAATATCTTCTTTTTCACACCCTTTTCTCTGATCAGTCCAAGAAACACAATTTAGTGCAGAACTTGATGATGGGTTCTGCTTAAATCACGCGAAAAAAGGTATGAAATTGGTCCATTTAGTGCAGAAGTTTATCACAAAATTAGTCTTTACATGCTAAAAATTCAATGGAGTGTTGTGATTTATGTTAATGGAGGTTTTCCTGAATGAAACCACGTTCATTCATTTCATACCTAGAAGATTGTGTGTGTCTCTGTGTGTGTGTGTGTGTGTGTTTTTTCCCCATTTCTTCATCATGTTTGCTGTATCATATGATGATAAGGGTTTAATTTGCAAATTCTTGTGTTTTTCTTCCTTGCTTGGATTAACTAACAACTTTGTCTGTCTGAAATTGGAGATAAGGGAGAAGCAGAATGAAACAGATTCATTATCTATATATATATGAGTTTATGTTGATGTTCAGAAATGCTTTAAGCTGATTTAAAGATGGATTGAGGAGTTTTGCTCTAAATATCATCAAATTTAAATTTGGCTACCTTGTCGAAAATGGAAGTTACCGATGATTTAGTTCAAGAAATTACTGTCTGAGATTCTGAATTGGCCACATAAATATAACACTCTTTTAAGCAATTAGGACCCACAAGCAGGAGTGGTAGAAGGGATGGAGGTGGAGGAGTGTGGGTTTCAATCTCATTACTCAGTAGATGGTGGGAGTGGGTCCATGGATAGAGCACAAGCGGGTTCGATTGGCCCGTTGCTTATTTGACCTGTCAATATGGATTGTATCTTCTGATATTTACTAAAAATATAGAATTGAGGTGGACCCTACTTGTGTTAGTTGGGCTGCATTTCTTTAGATATGATTTGGCTTAACATCCAAGACTCATGCTTTTGCAGTTATTTGGAGCCAAAATTATTATTATAGCTATACAAATAGATTTGGTTAGAAATAGTTAATCTGACAACGATGTACTTGAGTTCATAATAGCCTTCCTTGGAAAAGATTTATTCTTTTTAAGTTCGCAGGATTCTTCTTTGTTGAAGATTTCTCGTTTCTGTGCATACGTCATTCAGAAGATGGGCATATATAGCTAACCTTTCTTGTTGCTATGTTGTTCAATCATATACAGAGATATTAACCATTTAACTTAAAGGGAGCAGATAAAGTTGTCTGTGTGACGTAGACGTAGTTTGTTACTCAATACTCTGAAATTTTCTTGTGAACTGTTGTTTGTTGATTACTACTAGCATTAAATAATAAAGTACCCGACCATAGCAGCATGGAAGGCTATTATGAGCTCTACTGTAGCTTATTTGCTGAAGAGGCCAAGAGTATATAAGTACCCGACAATAGCAGCATGGAATTAAGAAAATTTGCTTTCTCCCCATGCATATATTCATTGCATTATTACCAGTTCCGTACTAGAAATTTTTATTCCTCAAAATTTTTCTATTCATAAAAGTAGAAGATTGTATGTGGATTAATTTTTTTACCTTTTTCAATAAAATAAGACGCAGAAGGCAAAAACTCAGCAAGATGTTGATATTTTAGCTATCTCAATAACCACTTCTCCCTTCAATAGGAGGTCTGTCCATGATACTCAAGAAAATTGTTGTCGTATACATGGCCTCTTGTGTGTTTGAAGTGAAAAAAAAAAAGAAGGTTCTTGCTTTCTTGATGAAGAAATCGGAATTAACTTGCAGGATATCACCACCACATCAGAGTATCTAGCAATATGGCAGGGGGCACGAATGATGATGATGAATCAAGCACCAGGCTCGTCGGCAGATGCTCCGTCTTCTATTATGGGGTGGGCCACATGCTGAATGATGTGACATCTGCCTGTTGGTTTACATATCTCTTAGTCTTTTTGACAGATATCGGGCTACCCCCAAGGTTTGCACTTCATGAGCTTCTTGTTTGTTTTATTACTCATTTCATATTTCAAATCAGAAGATGTACATTCTCTCTTTCATCCCCCCCTCCCCCCTTATATTACTTTGCCAGTATTGACTTATACATCAAAGCGACAAGAAGTCATCTTTAGATATTTTTAGTGACATCTTTTGCAGTAATCTACAACGTTGCAGTGTAGTGATGTTCACGACTTGTAACAAAATGCTTCCTTTGAAACTCTCAGAAATGAACCAGTGGAAATCAGTATGATATTCACTAGTGAATGTGGGGTTGCTAAGAATTTAATACTATTTGCATAGCATCCTTCATATCACACCCCTGTAATTAAGCATAAAACCACGATATATGCTACACAAGATCTCCTCCTATGCTGGTTGGTGTTACATTTTGTATTAACCACCACACACCATAATATATGACATCACTAAGTAACACATGATGCCTATTAAGGGCAATTTTGGATACAGTATGAATTATGAAACACCCATTTGGGTCCCAACTGAATATATGCATGTTGAGTTCTCAATGAAGCAATTTTGCGGTGCAGGGTCAGTGCTGGCTTTATCTTAGAAAAAAAATTCAAAATATTATTGAGAGCGGTCAAATTTCAGAATCACTAAGAAATTCAATACTTTATAGTTATTTGTGGTTTCTTCTGTTATATGTAACTGGTACTTTTCCTGTGTATTGAGTTTCATGCTTGGTTTTCTCTTTTAAGTGCTGCTGCTATAGTCATGCTCTCTGGTCAAGTTGCTGATGGATTCACGACCATATTTGCAGGTGAACTGGTAAGTATAAGTAAGCAATTGTTCTGAGAAGTGAATGATATGCAAGAATTATGATACCCTTTTTTTTGTGTGGCCGAAAACTATTGCTTGGGTTTTGTAATGCTACAAGGCAATTAGTGTTAGATCTTTACCTGCAGTACTGAGTAGCGCTGTATTCTCTTTAAATTGAATTTAGAATTATTTGTAACCACAAAAGTGACATCGACTCTTTATCATAGATAGACAGGTATGGAAGCTTCAAGTTGTGGCATGGCGCAGGATCCCTTTTGGTTGCGGTTTCATTTTCTTCTGTATTTGGTGGTTGCTTGCCTTGCAAAATTGTTGGCTCCTACTCATCCACCGTACGAACCATCAGTTATAGCTTCTTTGCTGCAGTTTTCAACATTGGCTGGGCTGCTACTCAAGTATCCCACATGTAATGGAAGAATTTTGTTACATTGATAGAAAATGTGCTGTTTTCGTTGCTCTGAGAGGATATGAATCTTATAGCACTCATTAATTAGTCTTAAGGAATGCGCCTCTCATGAAGCATTTCATGTGCACCGTTTACTTGTTCATGATGTATGACTGAATTGGATTCTGATTTATAGTTTCGATTCATGGGAATATTGGCAAAGCAAAAATAATTAATTAGATAGAGACATATTTGTGCACAGGCTTCTTCCCGTTACGTTAGCATCCAAACATTTCTTTGATATGAGAAGGTAAGTAATTTTGCTGCATGCTTGTGTTTCAGGTCAATGGTGAACTGCATCACTCTTAACTCGACAAGCAGAGTAGTTATGGCTAGCTGTCGCAATGCGTTTACAATGGTTGAAGCTTCCTTGAGCTTTTCTCCATGATATTATTCAGTTGTATGTTATTCATTCTCTCATTTCTTGAACTTCATTTCTACTGAAGGTTGCCAACCTTAGTCTATATGCCGTTGCATTTGTGGTATTCAACGTTAACGCAAGTGGTTCCGTTATTAATGTTGAGAATCAGGTACATAGTATTTTAGTTTGGTTTCTAGTTTTCTAGAAATTTCCTTTCGGGCTGTTCTCTCACTTTGTTGTAAGTTTTTCAGTACCGATGGATAGCATATATATCAATTTTCATTGGGTGTTGTTTCGTCGGTGTATTTTATCTTGGAACAGCAGAGCCAAGGTTGGTAACATATGTATTGTTCTATTATGATGCTTTGAACAATTTGTAGCTTCAGATATATTTTTCTGTCGATTACTTGTTCTTGAAAGTGGGTAGTAAATTATACCATGAATTGCAACTCTAATAAGAAACTTATTAGTTATTATCGTACGCATGGCATAAGACATGAGAGGAAAGATGAATGATATAGTACTTAGAAGTTGGGTTTGTTTCAACTTTGGCTATATGATTAAGCCATTAAGTCTGAAGCTCGTAGTTATCGTTCCACTTGGGGGATACAGTTTCTTGAACTTTCTCTCTCCAACCTAGGAGCGTGACTTAGTGGCTTTGATAGATACTGGAAAAGAAATGCAATTTTGGAGGGATAGAAAGAGATATGATAGTGAATGGTGACTGATAAAGACAATACTCGGAATAAACGGGTGGTGTGAACATTATGCAGTTCATATGAGATGGCAAATTTCTCTTTTTCGTGCAGTGATGTGATGTGTACCTTACACTATATGTTGTTTCAGATTGAAAGGAGAAGCCTCTGAAAAAGGTTATGCTAGAATCTCTTGGACATACTGGTTCAATCAGTTGTTGTACTATCAAGTGGCTCTTGTTTACGTGCTAACCAGACTGGTTACAAATGTTTCACAGGTTAGTGTGCATTTACGTGCAACTGTTACCGTTCTGTTTTGCTTGAGTGTTCGCACCATTGTTTACATATCATCTTTGCTATGGTGGCTCAGGCATTTCTTGCTTTCTACGTCATCAATGATCTGCAAATGGCACAATCTTCCAAGGCTTTGGTACCACACTTGAATACTATGTTATCACTTAGTTTTGTGAATTGAATTTGAAAATACGCAATATTTCATTTACTATAACTGTGACAAATATTTGCATGTCTAGGTTCCTGCTGTCATCTATATATGCAGCTTCATCGTATCAATCCTCCTACAGGTTCGCTTGACGCCAAACTATATACAAAATACTTCACTTTATTATTATTATATATCATCTCCTTCTAGAAATGCTCCTTAAGCACACGTAATTATGTAGGAGATGGCCTGGACTAGCCAACGCTTGAAGGTTTTCTTTTCTGCCGGAGGCATTCTTTGGATAATTGCTGGTGCCGGGATCCTCTTTCTGCCGAGCAGCATGAAGGCTTTTATGTACATTCTAGCAATAGTGATTGGAGTTGCAAATGCTTTGATAATGGTATGATAGAAGTTTGTCCTTTTATAACTTAAATCAAAGATCGTAACAGAAACTATCATCGTCTGATTTACTTTCTCTTTATTAATTCTGTTATGCCAAAATTCGTTAAATCCATCTTTAAGTTTAATTTCCAAAATTTCGATATATAGTACTTTGATACAGCTCACATCCCTTGTTGGATGAAGAGGCAATAGCTATGATAACTTAAGTTTTTCCTCAAATAAAGTACAAGTTACTGCTCATGAGAACTGGGCTATACGCTATTAAAATCGGGCTAAGTTCGTAAGACAGTAGTCAAGAGTTATGAATTCTTGGTAGTTCTACATATACTACTGTGCTATTACCGTTTCCTGATCTCTGCATTTTGGAACGATACCCTTCACAGGTTTCGGCAGTGAGCATGCAGAGTTTTCTAGTTGGTCGAGATCTCAACGGATGTGCTTTTGTATACGGATCATTGAGCTTTCTGGACAAAATAATATGTGGCCTTGCATTAAGTGTTATCGAATCATATCAAAGTAAGTTTCCACTCTTCCTTTTCTTCCAACTATCCATCCCCCTCGGGGCGTAACTTTGATCATCTATTCGTGCAGGCTCGACTCCAGAAGTACGCAACTGTCACAGTCCGAATCTCTCCTTCTCCGTGAACAGATACGGACTTGGTCTCGTTCCGGCTGTTTCTGCACTAGCTGGGGTGCTAGTGACACTCACCATGAAGATTCCAGACTCCACCTTAATGCCTCTGATGGATCCACTACTAGCATAGGTCAGATAAAATTTATAAATACTCAAGAACACAAGAAAATTGGTTAACAAGAAATCAATTCAAGTTGATATCTCTCATTGTACATATTCTTGATGTTAGGACTGTATATTTCAGTCCTTAAATTCAATCAAAACATGTGTAAAAATGTGATCACAGATTGCTTATTTGTATTTGTAATAGTTTTCTGATAGAGTTAATCAGGCCCTTTCCTTCTGAGTTTATGAGGAAATCATGGGGAAGTCAATTACTCCCTTCATCCCGTCCCGATTTATTTTGCACATTTTTCATTTTCGATCGTCCCATCTTATTTTGCACACCCCTAAAATAAACTAGTTTCCCACAATTTTCACCTCAAAATCTCAACCCTCACCTTTAAAAAAAGTCAAAGAAAGTAAAATCTGCATTTTCTTAACATTCGTGTCCGACATGGGCGGCCCCGGGGAGGTCGAGGCGGTGCCGCCGCTCCGGGCCCCCCGTCGACCAGGGCCCCCGAATTTTTTTTAGTAGTATGTATGTGTGTATATATATATATACACTAACATACACCTGTATAGATAACTTATATATGAATTACAAATGAATAATTATATCAATAGGTGATGTAGCTAATTTGGTTGGTCTTAGTAGGGGAAATTCTTGCATTTAGATGAGGCCTCTAGTTCGATGCCTCTCTAGCATTACTTTTGTACAATATTACCCGCACCACTATTACCAATCAATATAGCACTACTTTTATACAATATTACCTCACTACTATTATACAATATTACCGATCAATATTTTAAAATATTTTAAAGGGGCTAATTTATTTTTCACACCTGCCTCTCTAGCGCTACTTTTATAGTTTTTTTTTTATAATATTTTAAGGGGCCTCATTTTATTTTTCGCACTGGGCCCCTTGAAACATTGGTCCGGCCCTGTGTCCGATCAATTGTGCAAGATAAGTCGGGACAAAGGGAGTAAATATTAATAACAGTACATTAAGAGGGGGGGGGGGGAATAATCGGTCTTTGAGATGCTACACCTCGAGATATACACCACGTGCCTTGTCCAGCATATATTATAAGAAATTTTCATATTAGAAATAGAAATTAGTGACGGATAATATCAGTCACTAAATAAAACAAAATAGAAATAGAATAGTGACGGAAAGTTGTATAATCATTTGTATCTGATTACTGAGAAAATAGCAATCAAATATTAGAGATGGTATTGGTCTTTAATTTCAAACTAGAGACGAAAAATTCCGTCACTAAATTTAGAGACCGAATAAACTGGTCTCTAAATTTTAGAGACGAATATTATGGAGACCAACAATTTCGTCTCAAATCTGCCACTACTTTAATTTAGAGATAGATATCATGTCACTAGAGATGGATTTTACGTCTCTAATTTGATTTGTTTTCTGTAGTGAAGATCTACACAAATATATGTGGGCGTTTGTAGAGTAGATTTACACAAATGTGTGTGTGTTAGGAGTGAGGAAAAATACCGAAATACCGTACATATCGTATCGAATCTTTACCGAAATACTGAAGTTTCGGTATACCAAATTCCTAACGGTACACTGAAAAATTTCGGAATACCAAAATCAACGGTATGAATAGATATATACTAATATTGTTGCAAATTTGGTATACTAAATTTTTCGGGTATGGTAACGATATGGACAATTCGATACGGTAAATCGTAATGAACCACTTCTAATATGTGTGAATGTGTGTAAATTGTAATAGATAGTAAATAAAAATATATAATATAGATCTCCAGGTGTAGTAAGGAATAAACCCGAGTAATATGACTAGGATCTTGTTGATTGCAATGGGAAGAATCTGTTGCTTATAAGTGACTTGGGACATTTGTGATGAGAAATGGGGAAGTATCTTCAACCACAATTTTCCATAATATCTGAGTTTTTGTGGGACCAATTTATCAAGATTCATGTTTCTTTTTTATTCCCTCTCAACCAATGACATGAGTTTAATGTATGTCGATGGAGGGCAATTACCCGTGTTTGTGGGACCAAATCAGTGATCGAACCGGTTTTGATCGATTTTTAACGGTTTAATGACATTTCCAGTTATTTAATGCTAACGTACCGGTTCCAGGTCCAGACGGTTGAGTCGGCCGGTTCGGTCCCACAAACCATGGCAATTACTCTCTCTGTCCCGACCCAATTTACCTAGCCAGTTATTTAAAAAATCGAACGGTAACCGAATCGAATTTATTCGGTTGAATCGGTTTGGTTTTCGGTTGAACCGAATAACTTTTACTCAAGATTTGTCCATTATTCATTACTAATAAATTAAACCTATATATATATATATATATATATATATATTCATTCATGTACATGAAATAAATTATTTACCTTTATCTGTTATATACATAAATATTTATTTATATATAAAAAAAGATATTTATATATATTAATATATAGATATGTATGAAAATATATTAAAATAAAAGATTATAAATTTGGGTTCGGTTCGGTTATTTTGATATAAATCGGACCGAATCGAATTAATCAAAAATCGAAAATTGAACCGTTTAAAAAAGATCGATCCAAATAATAAATTTCGGTGCGAATCAGATGGTTAATTCGATTTAAACCAAAATTTGCTAACCCCTATCTACAAGTGTAGTGTAGCATCTATGTATTTATGTGTTAATTTAATTATTGGAACTCATATTTAAAATTTTACGATTAGGATGGAGTTAATAGAGATGCTCACCTATCCGCGAACATAGACTTATTACGAATGTGTTAAGATCATACGTGCAATATTCGTTAAACGAGCTAACTACATTTTACAAAATTTTGACAAATTACTCGTTATTGAAGTTCAAGTACATCATCAATGCTATACACCTCGTTAAACGTTAGTAAAGGGATGAATTAAGGCCTAGGTAGTTGAACGAGGCATAGATGTTTAGGCAGCCAATAAAAATATATGAACTAATGGAGTTGAGCATGATAGACGTGTTAGGTGGAGAAAAAATGGAAAGAAAACATAAGCTGCTAATGAGAATTTAGTGACTATACGAAATTAATAAGAACTAGTCGGAAATTATTCCAATAGAGACGTTAACAAATGGCTTTAGGCTATGCTTGCTAAGTAAAATTGGCCTGTGTAGATAGGGACAAAGCGATTCAATTATAATTATTACAATTAGTTCTTTCGAATACTTTTCGATCACTTTTAAACAAGATTTAATAACATTCTATAAAGGGTTTTTAAAAAATCGCAATTTTGAGTGAATTTACAATTACAGTAAGGTATGCACGGTATAATGTGACTCGGCGATTTGTTTGAATGTCAATATATTTTGTTCAATTTGAACTTGTTATTCAAAATATAAACATTTTCAATTATCTGAACCGACCCAAATTAAATTAAATTGTTATGTTACATCCGAAATTCAGAACCCAACTATTCTAAAAGAAATAACTGTACCGTACCGTTTTTGTTTGAATTTGGATTTTAATTATTTAAATAATCAAAGTTTGATATGGATATGAAAAAATTCGAATTTTTAATCCACTCAGTATCTTGCACATCCTTACAGTTACTTCCATAAACAAATCTACACGTAGTAAAAAATAGGGTTAAAAAGTTTTTTGTAATCTAAATTAGGCGCGATTTATCACTTAGATTCTTTTTTTTTTTTTTTGTTATCACTTACATTATGAACTACACAAAACTCTCACTTAAGTGCTTGCCGGTCTTATTTCCTGTCAAAATTCGTAACGTGTACGCCATACTCTGTATTTAGTGGCATTTTTGTAATTTTTTTGGGGAATTAGCTTCAACATGCCTCCCAAAAGCCCTATCCCCACCATAACCATCTTCAAATTTGATTTTCTCAATATCTCCGAAAAATCAGAATCATCCGGATATTCGATACTAACACAATCCAATCAACTCCTCTACTCATTGAATGCATCATTTGCCTCTTCAGCACCCAATCCGACGCTTTTGGTTTATCCTGCACCGTCTTCACAAACACCCTAGCTCGCCTCATCTCCTGGGCGAACCCTACCCGATTTTTGGGGTCAATAAGCTACGGGAAGCGTAATTGACTTCTCATCCCCATCGATGAACCTCTCTTAAAAACGCTACAATTTCTCGCCCTAGAGGCTCCTCATTCATTTGAGCTTCTTATGTTGCACCCTCGTGCAATTTTCGGAAATGTTTCTGCATTTTTGAATTTTCTCTCGTAAACATAGACGACAGAGGGCGTGGACAACCCTTTACGTTCAAGGAACTCGAAGCGTCATGTTACGCGGCGCTCATCAACGACCCACTTAGGGAGATGGATGAAAGCGTGGCGAGTCGCGTAAGTCTTGATGGAATGCCACTAAATACGGAGCGCGACATACACGCGACGAAATTTAACCGAAAATATAATCGACATGTACTTAAGTAAGTTACACGTAGTTCCAACATATAAGTGATAAAAGAAATAAAAAAAAAATAGGAAGCTAAGTGATAAATGACGAAAAACTTTTTAACCCTTAAATATTAAGATGATAAAATTTGAAGTAGTCCTTCCGTCCCAACTTATCTTTCATACTTTCCTTAAACGATCGTCCAACCTTATTTTGTACAACTTACAAAAGGAAAGTTATAATATAATCTCCACCCTCAAAATTTACACCATCAATCCATATTTGAAAAGTCAACAAATAACAAAATTTTTTTTTTTTTTAATACATACCGATCTCTTCTGTGCAAGATAAGTCGGGACGGAGGGAGTATTAAGTGCCATTTGCCCTTTTTATTTATTTATTTATATTTATTTGAGGTCGACCATTTGCCTGAAATTTAGTTAAAAAAAAATGGAAGAAGCTGAAAAATAATTTAAAATAAAAAAAGCAACACCTCACAAAATCACAATTATTACTACTGTTTAAAAAGAGCTGAACTTTAATTTTCTCTCTCCCCCTCGGTTTCACCATCTCCCCCGCTCGCACACTCTGCGACTTCTCTCTCTACTCTTTCTGTCTCTAAATTCATACAATTCAGTATATCTTCCCTCCAACATTCCTACTCCCCCTGAATCTTGGTGGAGGTATATCTTCCCGGGTCCCATCTTCAAGTAGTGGAAAGCGGCAGCCAGCTGAACAACGGTGGATCTGGTACAGAGGGAGAAGAAATCAAGATGAGCGCGGATCTGGTGGCTGAGAGCACAAATGGCAATCTGGACGAGCAGATTGGTCAGCTCATGCAGTGTAAACCTTTGTCGGAGCCCGAGGTTTTCTTCATTTCTTTGTTTTTTTTGTCTAATTTTCTAATGTTGTGTTTAGATTTTGTTTCAGGCTTTGCTTTTACGGATCTGGTGAGTTTGATAGGTGTAGAGAGATATTGGAGTTTTGTTTTTTTTTTTTTGGTTGAAATTTTAGAATTTACGGTAATGAGTTGCGTTGTTCTAGATAAGCTGCCTCTAGGGTTTCTTGGATAATACTATGGAGTTCTGTACTGATGACTGATGCGTTTTACGCGGATCAATGAATTACAGTTTTCTTGAAGATTCAGCTCAAGATTTCGAATTTAATGATAGAAGTACGGATATTGATTGGAGTTGATACGGGGGATCATTTGATGTGCTACTTAGGTGACCAAGGATTAAAGTTTTTTATTTTCTTGAAGTGAACTCTGGGAATTGGCACATATTTGACTGAGTGTATTAAAAGAACTGACATCCTTTGAAGAAAATCCAGCAGTCTGGAGTGGAGACATTACATTCCAAAAGCTGGTATCGTCTCTCATAAATAATGCCCTAAAAGATGCCAACAGAACCTGATGTTCAGCTGCTATGCCTAATTCTCAGAAACTACTTCTACCACTAAACTTGATAGCTCCTAAGTCTCTCTACTGCCCTTTTCTGGTTTATTGAGAATGTGAACTTGTTGCTGATATTGCTGTCCTTGATAATCTTATTGGGCCTGAACCAACTCCAGTTGTGTTTCTATTGAAGGACTTAGAAAACGGATTTGAATTCATACTAATAAATTTACTTTAGTTACTTGGATGACTTATGAGTTCATCATCTGATGTATTTGAGACTCAACTTTCATTTTGAACTATTTTATATGGAGTAGTTTGAGATTCTTCTCCAAACCATCCCCTTAATGAAATCCTTCAATTTAAACACATCCTAGGAAAATAAAAATAATTGCTCGGTTGATTTTTGGCTATGCATCTTTATGTGACTTGAGAACTAATTGCACTTGTTTTGCCTACTAAGCTCGGGCCACTTTATCAGGTGTAGAGGTATCTGTTGTTTCAATTTTTTTTGATGGTTTACATCAAACAACTCTGTTGTATTACCATACATGTACCATATATATAGCTGATAGATTTACGTGGTTGTGCAATCTCTGTTTTTTTCTTGTGCGTTCTATTTCAGTAAAACCAACTTCAATCCACATATAATTTGGAGATAAGATGCGCCTTGTAAATTGAGACATTTTCACTTTCTTGATGTAGGTTAGGGCCTTATGTGAGAAGGCTAAAGAGATACTAATGGACGAAAGTAATGTACAGGTATGAGTCGGTTTTTTTTCCTATTAATTTGTTTATTTCATACGTACACAATATGTATGTTCTCTTTTGTATTTGTATTGAGCTTGCGAGATAAGTGCCTCAATTGTATCCATTTACTCTTAATGGAAATATCCAACTGGATTTGCTTTAGTAACGATTACTTGTCGGTAGGGTTTGGTCCTGATAAGTAACTGGGTCATCAGTTTTCTTGTTACCTCTCTTTGATCATAACCTATTTTGGGGACAGAAAGGAGTAGTTAAATTTAGCAGCCAGCTTCAAAGTTGACTTTTCCTCATCTTTCATTTGCCCATTTCTTGGGTTTCAGCATTGATATCTTCCAATTAGCATGGACTTGACAATTAATTATGTCGTTTGTTCTCATAAAAAAGAATTATGAAGTTATTTAAGAAAATATTTTAGACACAAAGTCTCAAGAATACTCCTTTGGTAAACCGCATTTTATATTTTCAAATGTATATCCACATTTGTAATCTCAGCATAAGTAATCTCAGCATAAGCAGGATAGTTAGTTATGCTTGACCTCTATCCTTGTGTATGGTGGTACCATCATGCGTTGTTGCCTAATGTTTGCATTGTTCATCCATTAATTTGGAAATCTTTCTTCAGGTAATACATTTTCTTTTTGTTTGCGTTCAATTTTCATTGGTTTCTTTTTCCCTATCTGCAGCCAGTAAAAAGCCCTGTGACAATTTGTGGTGATATTCATGGCCAATTTCATGATCTTGCTGAACTTTTTCGCATTGGAGGGAAGGTATTATAATTTGCCTACGGTTATTCATATGTTTTTGCTTCTTTTTTGACTAATCTAGAGCCTAATATTTTTTTTGTCTTGACAGTGTCCGGACACTAACTATCTATTTATGGGAGATTATGTTGATCGTGGGTATTACTCAGTGGAAACTGTAACTGTAAGAACAAGCTAAATGACAATCTCTATGGCATCCTGAATCTTGTGCTTGCAAATTCAGTACTCTTTCTCCCCTTGTTTTCTTTCCATGGTTGGAAGGCATGGGGCGACTGAGCTGTAACACCTTGCACATTTCTTTTGTGTTGCTCTTCCAAATATTTTGTTGAAATAACAGTTACCGCAATGCTTCTTGTCCTGTTTTTGCAGCTTTTAGTGGCTCTAAAAGTGCGTTACCCTCAGCGTATCACAATTCTTAGAGGAAATCATGAAAGTAGACAGGTATGCATTCATGTTTGTCAACTTCCATTTCCTCTATACCTTGACAGATTAAAAAGATTATCTTTTCTCCAACAAATTTTTGGTATTGTAGGGTTGATTCAATCATAATTGTCATGCCAACCTCATTTGTGCTTAGGAAGAGTTATTTACTTTTAGTTACTATGTTATGCAGTTTTAATCTTCTAGGCTGTATTATTTTCTGCATGTGTTCTTCCGACTTAGTTTGATACCATAGTTATATGTGCATCATGATTGATTGATGTTATGACATTTACATGATTTTAGTCGGCATTGTGATTAATTTTTTATTAAAATCTTGTTTTGCCCTGTACAGAACTTGTGATTGCTAACAGACTGACCCTTTTGTAGTAATTCATGTTACATAACCAGGCTCTGTCATTGCTTGAGTTTTAAATCATTTATTAAACTATTGGTTAGCTGGTGTATGTAGATATATTTTTGTTTCCTGTTTCTTTTTAAGAGCCACAAATATGATTGATTTGTATATCGGTTGCTTCTGCTATCTCACTTTGCATCTATAACTTTCTGATCTGAGGAACTAAAAGACTTATTGTACTGTAAAGGAGAACTATTGTTCTTCAGCTGCCTCTTGAATGCAGAAATGTAATTGTTTTGTGTTGCTTCATCTGGTAGCATATTCGATTTGATTTGATGCTTGAATTGATTAATTGTTTGTTCTATTGCAGATTACTCAAGTATATGGATTTTATGATGAATGTCTGCGGAAGTGAGTTTCTGTGTTCTTATCTGATTTTTTGTACTTTACTAATGCTTTATTCTGTGTAAGGCCCTCTAAAGACATGGACTGATTACTAATCAGTCTGTGTGATGAAATTATTTCCTTCGAATGAAATTCTGACTGAAGGTTATTTTATATTCTTGCGATTAAGAAACCAGATTTATTGGACTTCATAGATATATTATGTTCATATGTTACTTCTGACAATCTTAAATGTTGTCTGCTGCTAAATGTAAGGTCACATTCCATCAAGTAACTTCAATAGTTGGAGATAAATTAATTATATCTTCTACGTGAAAATATGATCAAGGATGGGATAATGGCTACATTTTTAATAAGTTGTATCAATATCTATTTGCTCACAACGGTGTGCTATACTAGTAGGTTATAAGTAATAGTCATCAAATGAGTGGGATTTTACATTGAGTGGATGTTTAGATTGATATTAGTTATTCGTTCATCCTACATAAATATTAAGGCCTTTAAAATCTTGCTAAGACCTCTAAAATTCGCTTTGGTTACAGGTACGGGAATGCTAATGTATGGAAGATATTCACGGATCTGTTTGACTATTTCCCCTTGACGGCATTGGTAAGTCGAACTTCTTCCTTATTAGTGTGCTTGTGAAATTTCCTGATGACATGCTATTTCCTTACAAGCTCAAAAAAAATTAAGAACGGAAATATTCTCTGGATATTTTTTTGTAAATTCAGTTGAGAAGTTTACAACGGATTGTTTCTTTATGTCGTTCAGCATTAAAAACTCAAGTGAATAAAAACAGTTTTGGCCCTATCCAACTCTTGTAGTGAAGGCAAGTTATATAAGAGTCCGATAAACAGCTACCTCTTTTTTTTTCTGGTGCAAAATACCTGTTTTAGGATTACAGAGAGTGCAAGTAAATTGAATTCTGATATACTGATCTTTGTGTAGGTTGAATCAGAAATCTTTTGTCTGCATGGTGGGTTGTCCCCGTCCGTTGAGACCCTTGATAATATAAGAAACTTTGATCGTGTTCAAGAAGTCCCACATGAAGGTCCCATGTGTGATCTCTTATGGTCTGATCCTGATGATCGGTGCGGTTGGGGTATATCGCCCCGTGGTGCTGGTTACACTTTTGGCCAGGTACTTATCCACTCAATGGAGCTTCTGCATTCCAACTTTCACTACTTATGCTAACTCTGAATTCAATGCTTGTTGATTTGCAGGACATATCCGAGCAATTCAATCACACCAACAATTTGAAACTAATTGCTAGGGCTCATCAGCTGGTTATGGAAGGATATAACTGGGCCCATGTAATCATCGAAATTCATGTTTTCTAAACCTCGATATTATCATGCATGGGATGGATTTTTAATGGTTGATTCTGGTTCTTGCTACAGGAACAAAAGGTAGTCACCATTTTTAGCGCACCAAATTATTGTTATCGCTGTGGAAACATGGCTTCCATTTTGGAAGTTGATGATTGCAGGGAGCACACCTTTATTCAGGTTTCTCCTCTCTTCACTCGAAATCTTTTACCATTTACAGTAATTCTGCAGAAAATATACTGGGCTTATTAGTTAGTCACTTCTGTAATTTTGTTATTGAGTAATATGCTCTTATTAATTATTTGCTATGTAATTATATTACTGTAGTTTGAGCCGGCTCCAAGGAGAGGAGAACCTGATGTAACTCGGAGGACACCCGACTATTTCTTGTAGGCTGGCAGTTGTAGGCTGCATGATGTGTCAATTTGAGGTGCTTGCATGGTCGTATATGAGATTTCGGTTGCCTTTTTGAAGGTGGTGCAAGATGAGCCCCTTAAGTTATATTTTGACCTATGTTAGGGTTTAGAGTTGGGGAAGTCGGGTTATTAGGGAATCTGCCTGCTGTTATATGTATCATGTTTTGTTTGTAATCTCTTCTTTTTTTGATGTTATGTTGTTCTGTTACACCTTATGACAATTTCTTTAATTACTGCGTTTCTGTTGGACAGGTGTTTTGTGGAATTAATGCTGAATTTCCTTCTAATCTTTTTACTTGCTTAAACTGGAATTGTCAAAGTGTTTGTTGCAATGTTACCATTTTAATGCCCTTAAACTTGATCTATAATATTAAAGAATCCTTTAAAGTAATGGAAGATAACAACTACTTCCATTTATAGTTAGTCGGGGATTAGTTGGAACTAGTCGGGGAATTGAGCAAGAGACAGAATAGCTTCATTTCCATGGCGTGGAACACTGATCCGCCATTAATGTGTGAATTCTTAATTCTAGATGTTGCTACTATAATGTCTGCACATAGAAATATAAACTTATTAATTATTCTTTATTTTTGAGATCTCATCATGTTTTGGTTATGTAGGTTTTGTTGTTTACAAACATATGAGGGGTTTGGGTCCAGTTTCACCTCATGTGTTCTTGAACCCCGACACCCTTTGGAAGATTGTCGATCGGGGTTCTTAGTTTTCATTTGAATTACTTCGTAGTTTAAATGGACAATTTGGCTAGTGAACTACGTGATGTACTTTTCTGCAGATGCAATGAAATTTATCGATATGCTACTAATAGAAATGTATAAAAAAATCAAGAAGTAATAGAAATGTATAAAAAAATCACTTCTTGATTTGTAACAGTGTCACACTAAATAAAAAGATTCAACAATTCATGCTATTTATGAATTATGTATACACAGAAATAAATCTTTGAACCAAAGGAGGGAAACTGGATTTAAATTTCGCGGTAAAATTGTCTTTTATTGTGATGATGAATACTAATATTGTCTCAGCCCTTTATCTTTACATCTCCATACATAAAAATCTGATTAATGCACTATTAACCCCTCTGACTTTATACTATGTAGACTAAGCCAAAAAATAATCAGTGAGACACCAAATGCCCAGAAACCGTGTCCCGTCGGCCGAACTCTTTCGATGGCTTGTCTGCTGCACATTTCGACATGGTCCCCTTCATCCCCTTGCATGATTTCATATGTCCATGCAGCTTTTCTGGCTTGAATGCCTTCCCACATTGTCTGTCAAAGTGTCATTTAGTACATAATACAGAGAAAAAAAACAAGTTGGTTTTGTCATGAAAACATTAACTTACGAGCAATTCGGGCCGGTAACGGGCTTGTAAGTAGGACAGGGTACTCTGTGGTCCCTTAATTGATCACTTTTGGATGAATCTTTAAGCCCATCAAAGCTCCTCCTATATGAATTCAAGAATCACACAAAATCAGCCATCATAATTTGCATACAATATTCTACTGTAAGAAAGATGTACCTGCTGCCCCATTTTGGTTGAATCCAATTAGGATTCCCAAACACTCTCTGAGATCCTCCGAACGAATCCCGTTTACTTATTGCTCCCGAACGAATGCTTCCAAGATCGCCCGAACACATGGTTAACAAAGGCTTGTTCTGCTTGTTGATTGCTTTGACAGTGTCATTCGTATCCACATCGCCGCAGGTGATCAAGTTCTTCAACATCTGTGATGCACCGGTTGAATGGTTCTTGCTCTTCGGCTGTGACGATGTAAGCTTGTAAGAATCAACGGGAGCAGCTTCTTCTGTACTCGTCTTTCCATTTCCGTTGTCAGCAGCAACTTTCTTGGTCTTGTTCTTGTTTTTCTTACTGAAAAGTGTGGAGTAAAGCGTCGAAGGAAACTTGATTCTTCCGTCACTGTCAGAGATTTTCTCTGACATGTCGGCCCTTGCAGAATCATCTGTCAGTGTGGATGTTTCTGACCCAAATGTCGGAGATTCTTCCTCGATTTCAGATGATTTTGTTGAGACACGAAGCGAGGTTTCTGATGAATGGCTTGATGTCTTCTGCTCTTCTTTGCCAACTTAATGCAGAAAAAAAATTAGAATGGTATAAACTTATTTAATTTTGAGATATGCAGAAATTACTGAAAATTAAACACCATACTAAAATGTTCTTCATTCAAAAGTTTCAAAGAACCAAACTGATTACTATATGATTTTGAGCGAGTCGTCAGTGAGACAATCTCACGGCGTGGCAGAGTATGACGTAACACACTTTTATTAAAAAAATTGATCCTTTAAGAAAAGTGATTCTTTTTTCGTTCAAAAAATTGATACTTTTGCTAAAAAATAATATTTTTTCCATTTTTCTATGATTTTTACCTTTAATGGTAGATGAAATTTCTGATCCTTTAAGAACATATTCACTGTCTGAAAGTGGAGTAATCAGATCATCATCTACTAAATCTTGCCATACATGCCCTCCTTTATATCTCCTACAAAAAAAAAAAAAAAAAAAAAAAAAAAAAAACCCAAATCAAACACCAAAATTTCAATGATTACTATGAACATACAATTGCATAATTCAGACTAAAATCAAATTCTGCTAAAATTTTATAACCACCTCTTATATGACCAAGAAAATGAATCTGGCATATCTTTCCCGCGCAAATCTCCCAACCATCTCTTAACATCTGCATCATAACACAATTACACGTATCAAAATACTCGTATAAATTATTCATATTCGGAAAATACGCGCAAAAACCCAGAGACGTAGTGTATATATACATATACAGTGGAATTGTACTTAAAAAAATGATTTCGCCACCCTCAAATTCCCGAAAACATTTATATATATTTCAAAAAGATGATTTCGTCCCCTCATTACAAAATCCTGGCTCCGTTCCTGCACAAACCTCGTAGATGGACGCCATTTCTGGAGAGATGATGAACACGAATGAGGTGAGGGTGCTCTGTGTGGCCTTTTCGACTAAGAAGGTAAACGATATGAAGTCGTCTCACTTCTGCACCACCTTGTGCCTCCATTAATCAATCTTCTCCAACAAACACAAACAGAAACAGCTCCTTTTTAGGCTGACAAAAGGATTAAAAAGAGATTAATCACCTTTTTCTTTAGAACAGAAACAAAAGCATAACATCAAACAGGTGGCCGGCATGGTAAAAAAATGGGGAAATCAAAAACATTGTCGGATAAAATAATGAAATAAATGTGCAGGCGTAGATCAACATGTGTAAATTCTTACGAAGATCGAAATGATCATTGGAGGAAGAGATGTTTTACCGTAAAATAATGTGCTTTTTGTGCAGGAAAGAACACACATTACACACAGTGAGAGTGAATGGTTTGTTTATATATTAATGGGGTAATGTACATTTGGATTAGATCTGTAACTACAACAAACTATAAAAAAGGGGTAAACTTGGTCTACCCAACAATATGCGATCCAGTCGGGCACTGCTCGACTAAGTGATCTAACCATCCATTCACAAAATAAATGAAGATCAAATAAAAATTAATCATTAATCTTATTTTGTCACTCAGTTAGGCACTACCCGACTGAATTAGCCCTCGTTTCGGGAGTTATTGTTATGTCTATTTGGCAGCTTTTGACCAGCTTTTTTTAAGATGAATCATTTTATAATCATACACATCTATATTATAACATATAAGATGGCAATAATTTGACTTCATTTTGGGGAAGGTTTTTATATTTGTTAAATTTGAATTGCTTACGTCTTTTCATGGTAAAAACACGTTTCAATACATATCACGTGTTAATTAGTGATGTTACATAATATACATGATTTGCAGTAATTATTTTGAAAAACTAAATGCAACACTATCTAAAATAGAGGATCTTATTAAAATATAATCGATCGGGTATATCAATTAAGATCATTTGATATTCATACACTCACGTTTGATAGACGACACATGTTAATGAAATATAGAATAAAAAATCAAATATAACATAGGGTCCAAACTTAAACCAGATTAAATATTACACATGACTAGGAAATTTTTTGGACCAAATAGTGTTTCGTCTCAGAATGTATCTTTGTTTGACCATCATACGCCATATAAATAAAATAACATCGTAAGTACACACGTGTAATAAGTTGGAACAGAAAATGGAAAACGACTCTACTTATAGAACGGGATATTTTTTATCCAAATTAGTTAGCAACCCATTTTCTAGGATCAATCTAGACCAAGTCTTTGACACTAATTACCTAGCCTCAAATTACCTATTTACGCTAAATGTTTTACTCCCTCCATCTCATCCTAATTTACATACTTTCTTTTTCAATTCGTCTCACATTAATTTGTACATCCTCATAAAGAAAAATTCTCTTGCAATTTCCACCCTCAATCTCCACTTTTGAAAAAGTCAACTAAAAAGTAAAAAAATATTTTTTCTTAATATATGCGGCGAAATAGGTGTGCAAATTAGGTCGGAAGGGAGGAAATACTTTATTTCTAAAATACCATTTTTACACTAAATTGTAGAGAGAGAAAGAGAGAGTACCTTGAACTTGGAAGTGAAGCTTTAGAGATCAAAACTATACAAAAGAAATGAAAACATTCATATATATATATATATAAAATAATAATTAATAAAGCCAATAATATGAGATTTTTTTTTTTTTTTTAATTTTATAAATTTATGGTAAGAAATAATGGGGTAAGAAGTTTGGCAAACCCATAATTTTTATTTCTTCTGAAGTTTGGTTTTTAGTCCAATTTCAAATAGTGTTTAAAATTAATGTGATAATAACAGGGCAACAGCTGCAGAAAAAGAATTTTAGATCATGCATATGTATTAAATAAACATAATTTTTTTACCTCTGTTACAAAATTCCTCGACTAGCTTTGATTAATTCACGTTTAGGTAATAGATTCTCATTGGCAACCTACGTTTATTTCCAAATTCCACCCCACCTAATCACGTCTATGTCCTGATTAGCCTAACCTAGATCCCGACTAGTCACTAGGTCTGAGTCCATCGCCTGACGAATTTTACAACCTTGATTTAAACAAATAAATTGTTTAAAGAAGATGAGCTAAAATCATTTTTCATCCCGTAACTTTCCACTCGTACAATTTTGATTCTAAAAAAATTAATTTAGTCTCGTAACGTTAGAATTTACCTGTACGTAGTCTTGTTTCGCTGTTGGTGACTAATTTGGCCGGAAAATCGTACGTGCCGATCACATGACCCTTTTTTCCAGCTAATTTTTAATACATGGCAGCCCGAAAAAGGGTCACATTACCGGCACGTACGATTTTCCGATCAAATATGTTACTGGTGACGAAAAAAAAACTAAATGAGAACAAATTTTAAAATTACGTAACTAAATTGAATTTTTAACTTTTTTTTAAAATTAAAATTATACGAATGAAAAATTATTGGACAAAAATGAATTTAGCCCGGAGGGATTTCATTTTCAATATTTGGTAATTATTAAAGTTGACATACTTCAAAATTAAATGGCTAAAGGGACCTACTCAACTTGGATCAATAAGAAATTGTTATTTTATGTTTCTTTATTTTAAAGTATACCTAAATGTAGCATAATTTCTCATCAATCTATATCAATCTAAAATTGTTGATGAATTATTCTTTAAAATTTCACAATTATAATTTTCAGGCTAATTACAAAATGGCACCTGGATTTTATTGACATTTTTATAAATTGGTACCTATAGTACTTCCTCCATTCCGCGGGAGTTTACACGATTGATTCGGCACGTATATTAAGAAAAAAACTGTTTTTGCTTTTTTGGTTGATTTTTTTAAAGATGAAGATTGTGAGAAAACTTTCCTTTGTAAGGGTGTGCAAATTGATGTGAGACGTACCAAAAAGGAAATTATAAAAATCCGGGTGGGCCGGAGGGAGTATAAATTGTCCGGTTGTAAAATTTATTTGGGTATCACGTGTTTTGGATAAATTACTCCCTACGTCCCAAAAGAATTTGCACAGGAGGGTCGGCAACATATTAAGAAAAAGTTGATTTTTGGGATTTTATCGACTTTTCAAAGGTTGATTGAGGGTGAAGATTGTGTTATAATTTTCCTTTTTAAGGGTGTACAAGTTTGTTTGGGACAGACGAAAATGGAAAATGTACAAGTTCATTCGAAACGGATGAAGTATAATACATTTACCCAAAATATGTGATACCTCTAAACATAAATGATAATACCGACCCTAAATTGCACAGTACAACTGATGCAATTAAGACTTTGTCGTAAATAATTACTTCTTATAGTTGGATACATATTCAGATCTCTTAAAAAGGTTGTTTTGTTTGATACTACTACTCTCTGTTTAAAAAAAAAAAACTAACCAAAGTTAATTTAGTACTTTATTTATATTAACATAATTGTCTTATGTTTTCATATTTTTACCACATTTTGTGACAAATCAAATGCATTTTGCATGGCTAAATTTCTGATAGTTTTGACTTTTAATGCAGGCCACTGTTAAAATGCACCTAATTAATAGTGGACTAAAAGGACATTTTTGTCCCTTGCCTTCATTCCAAGGATGAAAATTAAAGACAAATACTTGCGTGCAGACTAAGTTTATTGTGCATTACAATACTGTATGAACAAATCAATCATAATGTATTGATCAGTAAATCAATACTATATGAGTAAATCAATCATACTGATAGTAATGAACTGTATGAGTAAATCAACCGTACCTTAAGTGTACGAAAAAATACTGTATAAATGGTGCACCATCAAAGTCCCACTCAAAATTAAATGCTAGCAGGTCAACGAATTTGGACCGATAAATTAATTTAGGGTCATTGATTAAGTCAAGCCAGCCTAATTAAATTATGATTTTGGATAATTACAAAAATATGTGGTAACCTAATGACAGAGTCTGTCTGTCTATAGATAGTAGTCACTATTTGTAGTTTGTGGATTCTACAAGTGTCAAACGGATCGGGTTACGGATTTACAGGTCAAGTTAAGACTTGATTGTTATGAAATTTCTCCTAACCGAAACCTGACTTGCGAACTTGAACGGATTGAGACTGACAACCCTAACCCAAATCGTTCGAGTGACATGTCAACTCGTTTTCAACCCCAACGTTAGAAATAAAAGAAAAAAACAAACCATTAATTCCTAAATTTTTTTACTGTTCCGTAATTTGGAATAAGAAGTATTTTTTAATAGGAAGTTAGGAAACTTTGGTTTTAAAGGTCCTAATATTTTTTAGGACTCAATAACACGATAAGAATTTGCACAATATTTTTGAGTTTAAGCTGAGGTATCTTAGATCAGATCGTTATTAGATCAATCCAAATTTTATTGTGCATCACGATAAAGGTTGGGACTGTAACCAAAAAATTCGTGTCTAAATACATAAAAAAGAAAAAATAAATAAATTACAGTTAATTAGATTAAATGTGTCGGGCTCTGACTGAGCCTGCTTCTCCACATTTATACGATATTGTTCGCTTTGGGTCAAATCCGCACGAATTTTTTTGTTACCAACTCCCAAAATGTCTCATACCAGTGGTGATACATCTTTCCTCATATACCAATGAATCCTTCCCTTGGGACATGACTGGACCTGCATCTCCACATTGATATAATATTGTCCGCTCTAAGTAAGCCCGTACATATTTGTTCTTTGGGTCAAGCCCATGCGGATTTGTTCTTGGGCTACCTCCCAAAATACCTCATACCAATGGAGATCCATCTTTACTCATATATTCATGAATCCTTCCCTTATATTTTTTATGTAGGATTTGTTTGATTATCCCAACAATCCTCCCCATATGCCCATGAATCATTCCTTATATTTTTTATGTGGGGTTTGTTTGATTATCCCAACAATCATCCCCTTCAAACAAAGGTCACTCGAGCCTCCCCTCGAACGACAGTCTCATTCGAGTCGACACCCACTATCACTGGCCACATCTTATGTGAATTCAATGGTTACTGTCGCTCGAAACTCCGCTCTATCCAGGTCAACTCCCCCTTATCCATAAAGCTACATCCTCTCTTTCTGGGGCTCACTCCCATAGTTAGTGAGCCCTAAACTCTCAACCTCCAACTCCCATATATATATATATGTATATATATTAAAGAACAAGATAGGTTCATGCATGTTTAAGTGAAAAGGAGAACGATTCTAACGAAGACTATGGCAATATGACTATAGACATTCGTATACGAAGTTTCATCCATTTTCAAGGTGGGAATTATTTCTATGGACTTGACATTTTTACAAAAAATCAATAAAATAGAGATACATAACATATTAAAATTTCGTACTTTTTTTAAGAACGAAATTTGTAAAAAGAATATCCGTCTCTTGAGAAGAAAATCTATTGAAGATGAAAGTGGCACAATAAAAATCTCTAGAATAATATGGACGAAATTTTTGAGAAATATAAGATGATTTGGGTTGTGATTTTGATTTATGAGGTAATCCCATTTATATGGATTATATTCCTAAGATTTCAGAATTCCTAATTGAATTAGAAATTTTTTTTCTTGTTCCCTACCTAAATATCATAGGCTCAAGCTTTGATTCATGAACTCTAACTATAAACCATAAAATAATTTAAAAAATATAATTAAACCTCAAAACAATATGTAACACAATTTAGTAATAATAATAAACTTGATATTTAGTGTGGGATTTTGTAGTAAATCAACTATATTAATGCCCAATGTATACATCATATTGCACACATGAATTAAAACACAAAGTGTCCGTTTGCTTAAGATTGAGCTCAGTAAATTTAGAGAACCGAATCCCCATAAAGCACACTCATTAACTCCCTCAGTCAAATTTGGTCCAACACTTCCCAGTCTTAAGCAAACAGATCCTATGAAATTTCATAAAAATAAAAATTAATAATTAAATATTCAAGACCTTTCATCACCAGCCCAACTATCTTTCTGCTTAGGCCCAGTAGGCCCATCTTCACCACGGACCTCATTAGGAAGACTTTGGGCTACTCCTCCAAATGGGCCGTTAGTCACAGCATAATTAATCTTGGGCCCCCATTTTCTTGTATAGTTCAACCAGGCCGGCCCAATAAACGCTGAGCCCAAATACTCAGCTTCAACCACTTCAAATTTTTCTCCCATATCCAAAAAAAACTTACCTTTACCCGTATCATTTCTTATTCCAACATTATTATTTCCTTGCATCACTACCCCTTGCCTCGGGTACAGCGCGTGCCCGTGCAACGACGAATACGCGACCGCCTTGTTCCCGTTCTCGAACTCCAATTCGGATGCATCGACCCAAACACCCCTACTATGTTGAGAAAAATACATTTTCTTTAGTTCACCGTTGAAATTACTTATTCTTAAGGTAACATGCTCCCAGTCCCCTACATGTCCCCCAATTCTCTGAAAAGGGACATTAATAAACTCGATTTTCGCCCTCGCGGGCCCGTTGAAAGGGTAAAATAGCCAAATTTGTATATCAGTAAATGTCCCGCCGAACATTGGTTTCACATGCACATAAGAATTTGCATTTGATAAATCACCTTTCTTCACTCTTTCCCTTTCTACATTGTCCGAAGGAAGGTCTATCCAGTATGCATCGTCATTCGATCCGCCTTGGGGAAGATTCGAGCCCGTTGGGTCAATACCAACGGGACTCGACTCTTCCCCTCTGGTGTACAAAAGTGCACCGTTTTGGAACAACCAAGTGACTGAAGAAGGGAAGTACTCTTCGTCGGGGTGGAAATATATACGCGGAGAGTACGTCTGCATCAACGCTGTAACCTGATCTGGATTCGGCATCGCGTTTCGACTGCCGTTAACGTTCTTCAAACACGGTATATCCAAATTAACTCCGTTATTTTGAGCTATAAAAGTTCCTGTATGAATCCCCATTGCCAAAACTCCCCTGTTCCGTGGTCTTGAACTATATATGTTAAGCCCATTTGAGCCCCAAATCAAAGCCTCATTCTCATTATCATCCACAAAATCGAACCGAACACAACGGATTTTATCAAGGGCCGGTTTATCGGGCGAGGCCGTTACAACAAGTCCTATGGCCTTATACCCATCGGGAGCAGTCGGGAGCCAGATGTAGCCCACCCCATCTTGCTTGATTTTCAAAGACTCACTACTCCATACAAGAGTATAGTCCGTTGGTGGTTGAAGTGCACTGTTTGAGGGGTCGTTTGTCGAATCTTTTCCGACAATGACCCAACCCGAAAAAGGCTTGTTGTTGGGCTGGCTATAGCAACCAAGCATGAAGAATCCATCGGGTATTGAAGCCGGCTCGAAAAATGAAGCTCCAAGATTATCCGATCCGCCTTCTTGTGTTGCCCAAACTTTGGTGAATTTTGACACCTGAGAAATTTCCAAACCTCCTAGATCAATACTCCCACTTGCAAAACCTTCACCTGAATCATAACACATGAAAAAGACCGAATTTCAGTCGAAGGCCGGAATTTTGAAAAATGTCTTAATTAGAGGCCTGAATTTTATAAGTTCTCGGCTTGAATTTTGTGATTTTCTCAATAAAGGACCTAAATTTTGAATTTTTTTCTCAATTCAGGACTTATGTTTTGAAATATAGAAAATATTATTCAATGTACGAAATATTCAGTATATAAAAATTTCGGTGTGGAGTATATTGAAATTTCTGAAGCTTCCATACATAAGATAATGTGTTAATTTTTTAAGATGTAAGTCCTGAATTGAACATGAAATATAGAATCTAGTTTCCTAATCGAGAAAAACTCTCCGAATTGATACATCTTCTAAAATCAAGGCTTCTAATGGAAATTTTCCGACTAAAAGAACTGTTAATTTGTCGCGAAAAAAATATAAGAATCAGTTAGCAAAAAACACGAGTACTGTATTAAAGATCGTGAAACCGAAAACCGTAAAACAGAAAATGAAACAGGTAGCGTAACAGAGGATCCAAACGGTATATATCGATACGAACCTGCAGGCCAGGTGGGAAGTGGAGAAGGAAGTGTAAAAATGTCAGAAACCTTTGGAGAAACACTGTTTCTGTTGCCCATTTCTGTAAAATCCAAAGTGTTTTTGAATTACAGATTATAGTTTGGAAGAGATACTCTGAGCAAGACAAGTATATTTTGAGATTAAGAATATGCTTTTGTGTCTCTACAAGAAGCTTCTTCTCTCTATATATATACAGAAAATAATGGCAATTTTATTATACTCCTTCGTCCTGAATGAACTTGTACTGGTACGTACACACATATTAAGAAAAGTTGTTTTTTGGGTTACGTTGACTTTTCAAATCTATCTTTGTGTTTTACTCCTTCCGTCCCAGCTTTGTGTTTTACTCCTTCCGTCCCAACTTGACTTGTCTATTTGTCATTTCGGTTTGTCCCAACTTAATTTGTTAGCCCAAAAATGATAAATTTCTCACACAATCTCCATCCTCAATCTCCACATTTAAAAAAGTCAAAAATTCCACGAAATTTGATTTTTCTTAACTTCCGTGCCCGGTCAACTAAGCAAGTTAAGCTGGGACGGAGGGAGTACTTGGTAAATAAATGTGTATTGTGGATAGAGATCGGGTCGGGCCCGTCGGAACTACGCCATATTTTGGGCCGGGCCCAAATTTGTTCGGACTTGACTAGCCGACCCGTCCCGAGGCCCATCGGACCAAACAGTATACGGGCCTACATTTCTAAGGTCCGATCTACCTAAAATAGCGGATTTACTGGGCTGGCCCATTGGACCGAGCCGATTTTGTGAGATTTGTTTCGGTTTTAAAAAAGTGTGTAAATTATAATGGATCGAAATAAAAAGTGTGTAAATTCATTTGGGACGGAGGGAATAATAAAATATTGTGATACAAGTCACCCATGCAGGTCATACACCGTGTTTGAAATTAATAAATTTCTATAGTTGTTAGGCTGATAAATAATTTTAAAATTGATGTTTTTAAAACGTGATCTTTATATTTTTAATATGTGGTGTATACACCTATGTTTGAAAATGAAAAGGTTGTCATTATCAACTCAAGACGAAATTTCAACGACTGCTTCCTAAAATAAAATATTAATTATTAATGATAATAATTCAATGATTGGATTTTTTATCTTTTATGATTGAGTTTGCAATGTGAGTGCATGACTAGTAGACATGTAACGTGAAAGCATGTACATGATTATTATGATATATTTCCTCCGTCCCATTCAGTTTTGTACACTTTTTATTTCGATCCGTCTCATTTAGTTTTGTATATCTTTAGAAAAAATATTTTTCTTACAATCTCCATATTTAAAAAAGTCAACCAAAAGTTAAAGAGCAGTTTTTTTTTCTTAATATACGTGCTCATCCCTACGTGTAAAACTGAGTTAGACAAAGGGAGTATAATGTTAAAGTAAAATAAAATAAAATAATATTAATGATCATCAATTTTTCACCTAATGTACTGTAAGCATGTCCAATTACCCAGTTGTTTTAAGATATGATATTGTTTGTTATATTATCGTATGTTATCTTGTATTTTACCATGTTCATTAAACGATACATGTATTAAATAATACTCCCATTCTTCCTAATTTAATTTGTCTACTTTCCTTTTCGGTTTGTTCTAATCTAATATGTCAGCTCATAAATGACAAATTTCTCTCATAATCTCCATCCTCAAAATCTCCACCTTTGAAAAAGTCAAATATTCCACAAAATTTGATTTTTCTTAACCTTCGTGCTCGGCCAAGATAGGTAAATTGGGCCGAGACGGAAGGAGTATCACGTATTAACATGTATTGTGTATTAAATTTAGGTTTGAGGTCAAACCAACCAACAATTTATACTAAGATTAGTTAAACCACTTAAGATAACAATTGATGTCCATAATTATTTGTCCAATGATTAATAAAAAAGCATATACCAATATTATTCATGATTCCCTATGATCCCTATTAAACACATGCATGGATTACAAACACTTTGACTAAAGCATGATTTTGTGCTTCATTTGGATTGAGTGGTTGTGACAGATCGATTTGAAATTCATAGTATCAAATTTATTGTGATGGCTTCGATTGGTAGAAATTCATAATTTCGTTATGAGCTATTTGAAATTAACTTTGTATTCCTAAAATTAAGTACTTTTAATCTAGATGTAACCTTATTCAAGAGTTGGTGATATCGGAGCAGAGCCAAACTCACTTTCAAGAAGTGTCAAGATCGGGAAAGACCTGAGCTCATTTTCAACGGTATTTTTCTTGTAGATGTTATTTATTATTACTAACGAAATCTCATGTAGATGTTTAGTTGGATTTAGTTTCCCTTATAGGCAAAAACGTGGTTACTTAACACGAAGCGAAGAAGAGTTCAAGAAAAATACATTTTTTCTTAATGAAGTAGGTTTATCGTTGGAGAAAACTTCAGGTTTCCTTATTGGGATAAGACTTGCTAAAATGGTTTCAATAACAAGTACATCACGAACAGAGTCGTTGAATTACCACACGATTGGTGTGGTAATCGGGTGGAAATGTATTGAAGAAAATTGATCATGTGTTGTTAAAGAAGGACAGAAATAGGAATAATTTGAACTTGTCATATTGTCTCCGGTCGAATTTGACCTTTAATTAAGCATTTTTTAATTATGAGATTAAATTGAAAAAAGTGAATTCCGTGGGACCAATTTCATGAGACGATTTGTGGTTTTTTCCCCATGAATTGTGATCCCTACACCTGTAAACTATTAATTCTGAATTTATAAATATTTAACCGTTAACTATGAAATAAAAATATAGCATAACTGCAATGTTTAAGCCCTAGATATTAAATTTGCACATGAACCACAAACTTATTAACGCGTGCTATTGATTATTATCTCATAAAACCAAATTATGAATCCCTGTAAACCCTAAGTCCCAAATTTGCACCTGAAATATAAACCTATTAACTTGTGATCGATTAATTATGATCTCATGAAACCAAATTATTAATCTTTGTAATCTCTACGCTCTAAATTTGCATATGAATCATGAACTTAGTAACTCGTGAACCTTTAAATATCATGAACCGAATTATAAACATGAACCAAATTGTTTCAAAAAATTAAAAGCCGAACATAAAATTACTTTATTTCTTTTCTCTTTTGGTCATTCCAATTCCATTCTAGGTCGCTCTAAAGTTCTCACTATAAGAAAAATGATATTTTAAGACAATAAAAAATTATCTCAAATATAAGTATTTATTACAACTTTATTATTAGAGACATATATTTGAGACAACAAAAATGATCTCAAATATTTTTTCCAACAACTAGTTTTCTTTAAAAGTAGTCTAAAAAATTGTCTCAAGGCTGGTACCCAGGGATGAGAATATCCCGAAATTTCTCCAAAATTTCTCTTTTTTGGCGATCCCTAAACAAAATTCGAATATAATAGATCTTTGTCAGAATTTCTCCCGGTAATATCCAAAATTTTCGATTTCGATTGTCTCCAGATACAATTTGTTGTAATTTCGTTAAAATTTAGGATATTTTTGTTTTTTTTTTGAATGGTTGACATTATATGAAATTGACCCTTCTTTGAGTTAAAGACATCATTAAACACATGAAAAAAAAAAATCTGATGAAAAACAACAATTTATCGACATTTTTTCTACGTAACATATTTTCGTAAAAACCGAAATTCTCGTCCCTGTACCTTCATATTTTAGAGGTGATGAATTATGAAACGTGTTGAAGTATCAAGATAAGCATATTCCCTTATACTAACCGATTATCTTGAAGTTTATAACCCAAATAGTGATGAGTTTAGTGTAGAAACAAAGTGATCCTTAAACTTTTCAAACCTGTCAGAAAAGACATTCTTAAAGCATAGGAAACTCAGTTTCTTGCACGAAATGTTAACTGAACTCAAATTCTGTTGCTTGGCAGTTGCTTTTTGTTTTCATCTATACCTCATTTTTATTTATTCCAAACTGTTTTTCAAAAGTTATACATTCTACTTTACAGATTCACAAAAATGGGAAATCAAATCAGTGTTTCTTCAAAGATTTGTCAGCTTTTCAAGAAAACAAAGAAGCCTCTTCCCATTGAAACTTTGTTTGCACTTCCTTCTCCACTTCCCTCCTGGCCTCCAGGTACGTAAGGTGGCAAAATCGGTCCGGTCTGAAGTACTATTTGGCACGATAAGTCCGGTTTGATGTGTTAAAAGCCTGACAGGCTGCCAGTCGACCCGATAATCTCAGTATATTACTCTCTCCGTCCCGGCTTATCTTGCACAGGGGTCGGCACGAGTATTTAGAAAAGTTATTTTTTGGTTGTTTGTTGACTTTTTAAAGGTGGATTGAGGACGGAGATTATGTTATATCTTTCTTTTTTTTTAGGCTGTACAAGATAAGGTGAGACGGTTGTTTAAGGAAAATGTGCAAGATAAGGTGGGAGGAAGTATAAGAGATAGGTTGTGCCCGGCTAACTAATTTTAGGCTCGATGAAAGTTTAACCTAGCTCGGCCCGGCCGAAATATGATTTGGGCTCGATCAGACCGGGCTACTTGAATCACCACTTAGGATTTTCTAGTCCACTTTTACCATATCTCACCTGTGTCTCATTTCAAAATTGAGTCAATTATAAGTATTGCAATTTATGAATTTAAAGTTTATTGTTTAGGTTCAGGATTCTAGATTAATGTTTAAATTTCATGTTTAAGGTCTAGGGTTCGAACCCTAGACCTTATTGAGAAAAACTTAAAATTCAAGCCGAGAACTTATAAAATTCAGACCTCTAATTAAGACATTTTTTAAAATTCCGGCCGACTGAAATTCGGTCTTTTTAATTTGTTTTTCATGTGTTATGATTCAGGTGAAGGTTTTGCAAGTGGGAGTATTGATCTAGGAGGTTTGGAAATTTCTCAGGTATCAAAATTCAACAAAGTTTGGGCAACACAAGAAGGCGGACCGGATAATCTTGGAGCTTCTTTTTTCGAGCCGGCTTCAATACCCGATGGATTCTTCATGCTTGGTTGCTATAGCCAGCCCAACAACAAGCCTCTTTCGGGTTGGGTCGTTGTCGGAAAAGATTCGACAAACGACCCCTCAAACAGTGCACTTCAACCACCGACGGACTATACTCTTGTTTGGAGTAGTGAGTCTTTGAAAATCAAACAAGATGGGGTGGGCTACATCTGGCTCCCGACTGCTCCTGATGGGTATAAGCCCATAGGACTTGTTGTAACGGCCTCGCCCGATAAGCCGGCCCTTGATAAAATCCGTTGTGTTCGGTTCGATTTTGTGGATGATAATGAGAATGAGGCTTTGATTTGGGGCTCAAATGGGCTTAACATATATAGTTCAAGACCACGAAACAGGGGAGTTCTGGCAATGGGGATTCATACAGGAACTTTTATAGCTCAAAACAATGGAGCTAGTTTGGATATATCGTGTTTGAAGAACGTTAACGGCAGTCGAAACGCGATGCCGAATCCAGATCAGGTTACAGCATTGATGCAGACGTACTCTCCTCGTATATATTTCCACCCCGACGAAGAGTACTTCCCTTCTTCAGTGACGTGGTTGTTTCAAAATGGTGCACTTTTGTACACCAGAGGGGATGAATCGAGCCCCGTTCGGGTTGAGCCAACGGGCTCGAATCTTCCCCAAGGCGGATCGAATGATGATGCATACTGGATAGACCTTCCTTCAGACAATGTAGAAAGGGAAAGAGTGAAGAAAGGTGATTTATCAAGTACAAATTCTTACTTGCATGTGAAACCAATGTTTGGTGGGACATTTACCGATATACAAATTTGGCTATTTTACCCTTTCAACGGGCCCGCGAGGGCGAAAATCGAGTTTTTCAACGTTTCCTTAGGAAAAATTGGGGAACATGTTGGTGATTGGGAGCATGTTACGTTGAGAATAAGCAACTTCAATGGAGAGTTAAAAAGTATGTACTTTTCTCAGCATAGTAAGGGTGTTTGGATTGATGCATCCGAATTGGAGTTCGAAAATGGGAATAAGCCGGTGGGTTATTCGTCGTTGCATGGCCATGCCTCATACCCGAGGCAAGGCCTAGTATTGCAAGGCAACGGTAATGTTGGAATAAGAAATGATTGCGCGAAAGGGAAGTTTCGTCTGGATGTCGGAGAGAAGTCTATAGTCGTCGACGCGCCGGAGCCGCCGTGGCTGAACTATGCAAGAAAATGGGGGCCAAAGATTAGTTATAGCATTGAGGAAGAAATAAAAAAGGTTGAGAAAGTATTGCCTGGAAAATTGAAGGGTTTATTTGCAAAAGTTGTGAGAAGTCTGCCTAATGAAGTGCTTGGTGAAGAAGGGCCCATTGGGCCTAAGGGGAAAGATAATTGGGCTGGTGATGAAAGATCCTAATTGGGTTTCATTCTTTTATTCTTGCGTCCAACTTTGATACCACTGTGAAAAAAAAATACATATTTATTTAAATATGAAGGATTCACTAAATTATATAATTTATATTTTTTTTCACAATGGTACCGGTACCGCTGTAGTACCATAGAATCACCCTTTATTCTTACCTCCTTTTAGAATTTAATCACATCTTTTATTAATTTGTAATTTAATGTATGGATTTGTTAAGTTTTGCAATTTAATGCACGATGTGACTATTAACGATATATTTGTCGTCGGTCGACACTCTCCGCCGCTGTAACTGTTGATGTAATATAAATCAAAATATTTTGCATTTACTTAAGTACGAATACTTTATCATGTAATAAATCTATATATTAATTTCGCTAATGTTGTATTTAAGATTTGAAGGGTGCGATCTCTTGGCTAAGTGACATGGTATTTAATGAGGAAATATGCGTCGGGTTTCAGGTGCTAAATCATCAAAATCTCATTAAAAAATCACGATTGCGCATAAAATTGCAAAATTTAAAGAAAACATATATTAAAGAAGATATGATTAATTTTAAAATGTTTTAAATTTCAGCTAATTTTCATTTTACTTATTTTACTCCTTTTAAATACAAAAGGGTTACTCTTATATCTTCATTATGCTTCTCTTGAAATGAATATTTATTATACTGTAAATTAATACGGTAAATTAGTCAGGTAAGATTTTTATTTGCTAATTATAGTCAAGAACGTAAAAAGAAAAATAGTCTACCTTACCGTGTAAAGATGAAGTATATATAAATGGTTTGTATCTGAGACATAATAGTCAATATAGTATAGTAGACTTCGTTTTTTATGATGGGTCACACTAAAGCGTGACTTGATGGGCCTAACGGCTTTGTAGAGGTTGAACATTTACTTCGTTGTTTCGTTTTTTACAGAACTGATCATGCTAACAAACATAACAAAGTCCTCTCTAGTTCTCCATCTCTGATGAGTATTAGAGTTCGACCTTATAATTGACAAATTTGATCCTCGAACAGATCATCCTAGTTATCTTCAAAACTAAGTCGATTCAGCAAGGCTGACACGAAACGAATAGCTAGTTCTTATTTATGTGGTGCATCTCAATATTAATTTGTTCAGATAAGTTCCCTAAAAGATTATTAGAGTTGATGCCCAGTCCACATCACTTATGAACAATATAAATACTCCTATCTCTATTAAAAGAAAATAAATAAATAAATAAACAATTAATTAATTAGCTTTTGAGCAAGTTAAAACCAAATGGAGACACCAAAATTAAAGTTTACTAATTATAGTGGAAAAGCTACTTGCCGGCCGTGTCAGCCCATTCATTGTTTATTAGAGAACGAGGGAATAACAAAACTCAACTACCTGCCGTAAATGAGTCGAGTCAAGTTTGTAGGTGTTCATGTTGTTCATTTATTTTTAATTGAACTCAAGCCGAATAGTATGTAAGAGTTTTTCATTTTATTCATGAACATGTTCGTGAACAATTATGCTTGTAAATAACTAATTACCCTGCTCAAGAATATCAAATAAGCACAATTTTTCCTAAATTTCCATACAAATACAAATTTAACCAAATATGTACTAGCATAACAAGTAATATAAGAATATTAGATAATATATAGTATGCATATTCTTGTTTTTGTTGTTATTAAGTGGGTCTGAAACGAGCTATTAACGAGCGAATCAATCAATGTTCAAGTTCTATTCGTTTATAAAACGAGCTCAAAAATTATTCGTATATCTAATTGAACGAGCTTGTTCACAAGTCATTCAACGAAAACTCTGTTCATTTATAATCTTAACTACATGTATACAACTATTTTTATTTTATTATATTATTACTCCCTCCGTCCCATTTTATCTTGCATACTTTCCTTAAACGGTCGTCCCATTTTATCTTGCACAACCTAAAAAAGGAACCTTATAACATAATATTCATCCTTAATTCACCTTTGAAAAGTCAACAAACAATAAAAAAAACTTCTTTTAATGTTCGTGCCGATTTTTCCTGTGCAAGATAAGTCGGGACGGAGGGAGTATTATTTTTTTGGGAAGGGAATGGAACTAGAGTTAGGCAATACAATGGGAAAAAGTTAATTTTGTAGTTTAGTTGAAATAATGGTGATTTGTCGTTGACCTTAGTTTAGTATATAGTCTGACTATGACCTTACTATAATTGTACTCAATTTTATTGCTCAAATTCCATGGACAATCCCATAACTCCAATCAAATGCAGACAAAATACTAGTGACAAATTTAGCGCAAAAACTAGAGGAACTAATGTGCGATAGAAGATGATAGACGCTAGTCGGGCGGTAAATAGGATCTAGTGCATGATCAGGATGGAGTAGGATTTAGATGGAATTGAGCGGAAAATAGTCGAGTAGAAAATATAGGTGGTTGATAACAGTTTAGCGCCTAAATTGACCTAGTCAGGTACTAAATGGAAACTTTAAAAGGAGGAACTAGTGAACTTGCACACTTTCTATTTCGTTCGTCCTAAGCAAACTTGCATATTCTTAAAAAGGAAAGTTATAACAAAATCTACATTCTCAAAATCTCCACATTCAGTCTCTATCTTTAATTAATCTTTGAAAAGTTAACAAAATTTCGAAAATTAATTCTTTTAATATTTATGTCGATCTTTCTGTGTAAGTTCATTTGGAACGGTGGGAGTAATTTTTTTGGGTTTTGGAGATGAAGAGTAATTTTTTACAAAAACGTACGCCAACTACTATTATGTCATGATGTGACATTTCATGGAAGTTCAAAAGTAAAACATTATTTTCAAATGTTACAATAAATATATATTATTTAGTTCTGATAAAATAAATTCGTCCCCTTACTCGATATCAGAGGATACAATTAACGTTTTATTTTTTAGGATATAAACCGAAATTAATAGCAAGTTTTACACGAACTTCTACTCTAATAAACTGAACAGTGTATTCGAACTATATCACCAAAATTTGAACAAAAAAGGCATACAATATTTCGAGCAAAGAAGAAAGAAGAAGGAATAGTAATTGCTGGAATATTTCGTTCCATATCTTTTTCAATTCTTTCTGTATTCGTCAATCCATGGAGACTCTATTTATAGCCTTCAACATACATTCGAAAGCCCATGTATGTACCAGATTTGGTCAAAACGAACCAAATTAGTTGTTGACCCCAACTACTCAATAAATCACTTTCAATTCTGAAAGATACATGCATGTTTAATTCTAGTTAAAGGTACCACATTAATCCAATTGATCCAAAGTACAGCGGTATTCAATTCATTCAACCCACCTGGGATGATTGAATGTTAATAATACTTGAAAGGTTAGGATGAATCAAACGAGCCCAACGAACCGGATCGATATTTATCGCGAATTTGTATTTGTGCTTCAATTTCTCATTCACCCATTAATATTGCTTAAGAAGTTAACTATAAAATAAAATGTCATAATGGAATTGCAATGGTGAATCCAGAGTTGTCTTGTATATATAATTAATTATATTATATAAATTTTACAAATAATCGTATTTTAGTAGAACTTGAACCCAAAATTAGCTATTACTATGTTCTTGGACTTTAATTTTATACTATTGTTATTAAATATTACATCTGTCCCACTCTAATTTATCTACTTTCTTTTTCGATTTGTTTTAATCTAATTTGTTAGTTCATAAATGATAAAAAAAATTACAATCTTCATTCTCAATTTCTATCTTTAAAAAAATCAAAGATTTCACAAAATTTATTTTTTCTTAACGTCCGTGCCGAATCGAAATAAACAAATTAGACCGGGATGGAGAGATTAATAACTAATAAACAAATAATCCCAAAGAGGTATATAAATACACAGTACACAGCCTAATCAACCATAATCCTGATTAACAACAGTTCACAAAAATGGATTATACCACTAATCCATCATTTTATCACTTCTTAATCTCCTTAATTATCCTCACCGCACCTCAAATCTCAGCCGTCGGATTCCCAATCAACGTCTGGCCCAAGCCCACGACATTCCAATGGCCCCACCCGCAGGCAATTACACTCTCCCCCAACTTCACCATCGCCGCTCCACCTCACCGCTACCTCACCGCCGCCGTCCACCGCTACCTCCATCAAATCCTAACAGAGCACCACCGCCCTCTCGTAACTCCACTCCTCAACCTAACATCAGCTCCGCCTCTCGCCACCCTCACTATCACCATCTTCGACACCTCCGCTCCGCTAACTCACGGCGTAAACGAATCGTACTCCCTCACCATTCCCTGCGGCGGAGGATCGGCGGCGATAGAGGCGGAAACCGCCTGGGGAGCGATGCAGGGAATGGAGACGCTGTCGCAGCTGGTGTATGCGAAGCCGTCTAGGGTTGCGTGCGGGTTGTACATTTCCGACGTACCACTGTTTATGCACAGGGGAATCATGCTCGATACGTCGAGAAATTATTACGGAGTTGAGGATTTGCTAAGGCTGATTGGCGCGATTAGTATGAATAAATTGAATGTTTTTCATTGGCATATAACGGACTCGCATTCGTTTCCGTTGGTGGTGCCGTCGGAACCGGAAATGGCGGCGAAAGGAGCGTACGGCGAGGAGATGGTGTACACGGCGGCGGACGTGAAAACGGTGGTGGAGTATGGGATGGAACGCGGTGTTAGGGTTGTGCCGGAAATTGATATGCCGGGTGAGTACGTTTTGAACTGGTGTATTTTAATTGCTGTGTTGAATGCTATAATCTGAGGTTTATAACTTTATATATTAAATAGCAATTAAGAAATTTAATGCAGAAAGTCAACTTTTTTTTTTTTTTTTTTCCTACCATGCAAGACAAAAAAAAGTTAAAAGAGAAAATGAGGTAATATATGTGCAATTGTTTTTGGTTGCATGGATTAACGATGAATTTGAAATTTATGATCTTAAATTTATTAACGTTGTTTGAATTTAAACTTATAATTTTATTTTGATTTATGTTTTATAAAAATTATTTGAATTTTAAATTCATAATTTTATTTTGAGTTATTATTTTAAAAAATTATTAAGAATGTGTAGCTGCATATAAAACTACAAATATGACATGCAATCCTTTGAAATAGTGCAAAGTAATCGAAGTTATCAATATCATTTTGGTAGTCGTTTCGGATTTATAATCGAAACAAGATACTTCGATATTGAAGTATTTTGACATTTTGTTTTGGATATAATATATATATACACACATATACACGCATATGTACAGACAGACACACATATATATATATATATATATATATATTAAATCATATTTCTGAACATAACATATTGCTCGGACTTAACATATTGTTAAATATTCTATATTTTTTAAATTTGTAAGATATGTTGAATTTTCATTAATGATTTTGATCTCAAAATTTAAGATTATATTACATTCAAAAGAAAGGCCATCAGATAAATCAATAAAAATCAATTATTTATAATTTATCATAATACTTCAACATTTTATTTAACTACACATATTTATACAGAAACAATTTTAAACATAAACAAATAACACATTTTTTTCACACATCAGATTTTTTATCATTTCCGTCGTTCCAGACTAAAACGGTCGATAAAGTGATCAAATGAAATGACTGCTAAAACATTTCGTTTCGTTAACCGACATAGAACGTTTCGACAATTCCGCCTGGAACAATAAGTATGCTTATAAACATTCAAAATTCTCATTACATTTCCAACATTGCAGCACACACAGGATCATGGGCAAAAGCTCACCCAGAAATCGTCACCTGCGCAAACAAGTTCTGGTGGCCGGCAGACTCGGCTTGGCCCGATCGTTTAGCAGCCGAGCCCGGAACCGGCCAACTGAATCCTCTGAACCCGAAAACCTACGAAGTTATCCGAAACATCGTGCACGACGTCGTTCCCATGTTCCCGGACCAATTCTACCACGCCGGAGCCGATGAAGTCACTCCAAGCTGCTGGAAAACGGATCCTGCAATTCAATCATTCCTAAAAAACGGAACTCTCAATCACATTCTCGAAATCTTCATCAACTCTACTCTCCCTCACATCCTCTCTCTCAATCGAACTGTCGTTTACTGGGAAGATGTTCTTCTAGACGCTACTGTCAATATAACCCCTTCGTTACTTCCTCCAGAGAATGTCATTCTCCAAACATGGAATAACGGCCCAACCAACACAAAACGGATCGTGCAATTAGGTTATCGTGCGATTGTTTCGTCGTGGGAGTTTTATTACCTTGATTGCGGGCATGGAGATTTCGTAGGGAATAATAGTCAGTATGATCAGCCGCCGGGTACGGATCAGGGCAATGGTGATTCGTGGTGTGGACCGCTTAAGACATGGCAGATGATTTATAATTATGATGTGAATTATGGATTGAGTGAGGAGGAAACGAAGCTGGTGATTGGAGGGGAAGTGGCGCTGTGGTCGGAGCAAGCGGATGCGACGGTGGTGGATCAGAGGATTTGGCCGAGAGCGTCGGCGATGGCGGAGGCGCTGTGGTCGGGGAATCGGGATGAGACGGGGAGGAAGAGATTTGCGGAGGCGACGGATAGGTTGAATGAGTGGAGATATAGGATGGTGAAGAGAGGGATTGGTGCTGAACCTATTCAGCCTCTCTGGTGTGTCAAGAATCCAGGCATGTGTAATACTGTTCATTAGTTTTCATCTCTTTCTGCAAAGAAATTTCATTTTCATGGAGAAATTTGTGTTGTTTTTCCAGTATTTGCAGTCAAGCTTGAGTGAAATTTATGTTCTTTTCCAGCATCTGCAGAGTGATTATATGCTCGGTACCACTGTGGTACCAATATCATCGTGAGAGAAGAATATATATGTATTTGAGGGATCCACTAAGTTATATAATTTCATTTTTATCTCATAGTAGTACCGATACCACTGTGGTACCGTAGAATCACCCATAAGTTATATGGATCTTTTACTGGAAAGGGTACCATACACACACTTTACTACCTATTTGGTAGCACAATTTATTGGATAGCATAACTAAGGATATAATCAAACTACAGTATTCGTAAATTATTCGAATCTTGGCTCAAAAAAGAATTTATTTGGGGTCGTTCATTGCCCTAAACAAATTGAACCCGAAACTAATTTCGAGCTCAACAAAATTTTGGAGCCGAACTTGAGCCTATAGCTATTTTGTTCATAAGCTCACGAGCTTGTTCATGAGCCCAGACTCGCAAGATGGGCGAGAGAGCCCAGCCCGATTATATATATATATATATATATATATATATATTAATTCAAAAAACATATGCTTGTGTTTAGCGTGAATCGAACATTGTGTTAACGAGCTCTCGAGCTGAATTGTATGTTATACAAACTGGAGCTCGAACTATGCTCGTTTAATATGTTATTGAGATTTTGCCAAATTAAGCTCAAACTATTTGCGAGCATAGTAATCACACGTTTAACAAACTCAAGCTCGAACTATGTTCGTCTATTACATTTTTCGAGCTTTTGGCGACCTAAGCTCGAACTATTCGCGAGCTTAGTAATTACAAAATGAAGAAATCGAACATAATTTAGAAGTTCGATCGAACTCGTCACACCAAAAAATGAAACAAGCCGACCCGAGCCTTGTACTATTCCACTTGATTCGACTCGTTTATACTTCACAATGTGTAGAGAAAGTAGTAAAAGGAAAGAACATAATCTGAAATCTTGAAACACAGTGCATTGGATTAGAATCAGACCATCAAATTAAGAGAAAAAACAGGGAAAAGAAAGAATAGGTGCATGTTTCTTCAATTCAAGAAACTTACACAACCACCACCACTCATTATCCTACCTTATATGCACTACATGCAGCAGCAGATCATTACTAACAAAACCTTCTACCATAGGTACACAAATGAATAATCGATACGCATATCTTTACGCTACGACCAACCTGCCCAAAACAAGTTTATTTTCTATTTTGGGACGAGAAGGACACGACTTCCTAAAACAAACGGTTTCACAAGATGGAAAACCAACCAACAGCAAGACCCTATTTCTCCATACCATTTTTGTTGATCATGGGCAATTAGGGTTCCTCCCCGGTCCTCCATAGTAGAAGTAATTGCCCCATTCGCCGTTCCTGCCTAGCTGAATATCGTAGCAACTGGACTCTTCAGTGAAAGTGCCGATGTCTTTTGGAGCCCTTAAGTTGTTGGACTCATCCACAACCTGAATATTTCTGATGTAACTGGACTTTCCGAATCCCTCGTCAGGGAAATGACCACTGCCCATTTGTGTGGTGGTGTGCTGCCCGTCTGATTGTGAGTTCACCACTTCTCCTCCCCATTCGATCATTGAAGCACTGTCTGATAAGTATGAAAACAGAAAAGCTGGCCAGTAGCCCAATACATAACCATTCCCAAATTGCATCCACCAGTTTCCCTCTTTCGGGTCCTGAAACGATTATTATAATGTCACTCAAGTGGCAACTAAAACAGAGTATTATTAATTTGTTATCATTTCCCTTTCCGGAAATTTGGCCCCACTGACACCGTGAAGATTTTGGTGTAATTGCATGTTTTTTTACCCACCAAACTATTTGATTTAGCAAATTTAACCAGCTGAACTATTAAAAATTATAACTTTACACTAGAGTTATATAATCTAATGCACATTGCTAGCATTGAGTCCAGACACCAGAAATGAAATGCTTGTCCGAAATGGCAAACTGCAATAGATTGTATAATGCTAGGGGACTGAAGTGCCAATTTTTTAAATTCATATGATAAGGCGAAAAAATAATTCAAACAGTGTGCAACCCTTAGACAAAAACAGCGAAAAGGGTCTTTCAATTATATTTAATATTGATTGAAGCCTTCAAATAAAGAGGCCGGACATTTTTTTGCCATATAGCAAAAGACCTTGTAACTCGAGTATAAAAAAAATAATAAAATAAAAAAGAAAGACAAATAACGAAAAGCTATGAACTATTATGGATTTTTGCATCCAATATTCTTTTTCAATATCCAATAAAGCATTTCAAAATGCGTGCCAGCCTGATGTGATGAAATATATGATAGAAAACAAAACAGAGAAAGGCATGTAAACAAGCAGAGATTCCATGTAGTATAATATATCCAAGATCTGAATGATGCTCCTTTGTCCATGTCTTAGTATATTATCCACTAAAAGCTAGAGGATTGGATAAATATTATTACAATTATTCTCCAAATTGTTAATCATAAAAGTGAGGGCAGGGCCAATGTTGTTTAGTGGATAGAATTTAATAATATTACCTTCCAGACAAGAATGCTGATGTCATATTGGGAACTGTGGTAGTTTGAAATGGGGTAGATGCTGGCCCCCATTGCTATTTCATTGTTGATTTGAATAAAGCCTGAGCATAGCAAGTTGTAGCACCCCGTGGCTTGATATGCATCACTCTGCAATTTTTGAATTTTGCAAAAAAATTGAATTTTTCAAAAATTCAGACAGAGATTAAACCATATGCAATTATGCATACTAGCTGTATGTAAGAACAGGACAAAATGATCAATTTCTTGGAAAGAATTTGATTACTTACAGTCCAGTAAGTGAAGAGTCTTGTGTTGTTATCACCATACAAATCTGGGCTAACCTGTATTTTTACCCCCAAAATTACCAAGGTGAAAAGGTTGTCTCAAAATTACAGCAAACGTGAGATGAAAAATGTTGAATATTTACCTGCCAGCCTGCTTCAATGCTATTAAGATCTGAGGCAAAAGAACCACCAAGAATCCAAAGCTGGGATAAACTGAACTCATTCGACTGTTGGATTTTCGGATCCCATACGTTTATCGTTGCCTTTGCTCCGTAATATTGACCTCCTTCAATGTACGCTATGGCGTGCTAAACAACTCCAAAAACAACAACACAAATCACTTCAAACATCAAATTATCCTGAAAGCAACTACAGCACAAAAAGACTCCTTTTCTTCCCTTTTCCAGATTCCACGTTCCATAATTGAAATTCACAAAAGAGAATTCAAATTTGATACTATATATGCACATCAATTCGAATATAATTGTAACAGAACACGATAATTTGTAAAGTTAATCAATTAAGTTGGATTACCTGATGGCCATTTTGGGTAATAAGGTCAGGTTCAGGAGCAGCAGAAGTTGGCCTAGGAATGGTTTTGTGTTTCTTCTTGCCATATGACTTAACAGAGCTAGCTCTAAGCACATCATCTTGTCTGGTTCTTCTAATGGGGATTGTTCCTTCAGCACACCTCCCATTCATGTGCCATAACTGCGTTATCGCCTTCGCCTCTTTCTTCCCCAATTTTTCGCTCCTGTATAGTCCTTCCGGGTGATAACTAGGCCTCATCTGCAACAATCACAAATCACAATTACCATTAATGAAAACAAAGCTCATATTACGGAAACCGATTCGAGGGCGAAACTAACAATTATTACCTGAATTGTGTGATTTTTGAGATGAGGATGATCAAAAGCTGGTTGGTGAGATATATGCACACAGTCTATGATATCACCATCTGGACTCTACTTTTTGCAGCACAGAATCTGTCAGTTTTCCATACTTTCTCACACACACACTAAACACACACACATACACAAATTAGGCATGCAGAATACCTTAATCGACTTGACAGACGGCTTATTGAGCCGGCTGAGGTGGCGCTTAACTTCCAGATTCCGGCGAGCGACGCTTAACCTAGCGGCAGCTCCAAATTCCGGCGCCATTAATAAAAAAACGAACCAAAACAACACTTTCACCTTTACATCCATTTTCAAAACTACAAGCTTCCACCGAGAACAAGCAGTGATCATCCTTTAACCATGAATTGAGGTGTCACAACTTCTGCTTATCCTTAGTAAGTGGTAAGCACTTTTTCGCAGCTCGAAGAATATAATAATAATTAAATAAGTTTTTGAATTGGGAAAAATCCAAGAGAGATTGCCGACGCTAGTTTTTCTCCTATTTAACTCGTGAGAGAGGGTAGAAGTGGAATAATGGCGGACGATATGGGTGATGGGGACGGCGTCGTTTGATTTCAACAGTTTGCTTGATTTGTCGCTTCAGTTCCCCGCTCTTGCTGCTGGTGTAGACATGTGACTCGAGGGATGAAAATATCCCGAAATTTTTGCGAAATTTAGCTGAAAATTTTGGGTTTTAGCGATCTCAACGAAATTGGAATGTAATAGATTTCTGTTAATTTCTGTTTTGGTGATTTTCAAAACGAAATTTAAATGTACTGTAATAAATTTTTGGAGAAATTTTAATGATATTTCTCTAAATTTTAATTTCGATTGTTTCTGGATACAATTTGTTAAAAATTCGTGAAAATGTCACCCAAAATTTTCATATTTTTTAAATTTTGTATAAGTTTGTGATAAGTTGATATCAATATTGCGAACTCAAAGATGAAATATTTGTTGCATTAGAATTTCATAGGACATTATTTTATTACTAATAAATAATGATGTAGTATGAAAAAAGTTTAAAACGTGTACCGTATTGTCAGTTTATATTGTTTATTATTTATCAATTAGTTGTATGTATTTTTTTGCTCAAGTTTTAGCATAAATATTTGTATTGAAGTTAGTTATAACAATCTATAAAATATGATAATAAATTACCGGCTTTCAATACATTTTCGAGCATTTTTTAAAAAGAATGTACTATATGTCCACCGAAATTGATATTTTCGTCCTTGATGTAACTAGAGGTGACAATTCTGGTTGCGTAATTCGATCGGTGCCAATCCATTTGATCAACACTATAATTTAGGCTTGATTAGGCCTAAAATTATACAATTAAGACCAACCTATGTTCTTATAATATATTAATATTATCAGTCCGGCCCGTGATTCGTTAAACTTTTGACTCATCAAATTAAATGTTTCGGGTCAATATTTTTATTTATGATCTAAAATACTCCCTTCGTCCTATCTTATCTTGCACAGTTTCCGTTTTCGCCTGTTCTAAGCGAATTTGCACACCCTTAAAAAGGAAAGTTATAATACAATTTCCACTCTCAATCTTCACCCTATAAAAAGTCAATAAAATTTTAATTTTTTTTTTTTTTAATACTTGTACCAACTACCAATCTTTCTTGTACAAAATAAAGTGGGACGAAGGAAGTATTGAGTTGGTTGGGTCGACCCGACCGGGCCGATGTTGCCAGCTCCACATGTGACTTAGGAGACAGCAACTTGGTAGTGGGTTTCCCATATGATTCTACAATCTCAGCCACACGATATGATAAAATGGGGCTACCTTTTGACGGATTCGATTTATGATAGTGATACCCTCTTTGTACTTTCTGGACATTTTCGCCCTTTAAATTAGGGCTAAAAAGTTTGAATTTGATTTTGTAAAGTTATATCCAATCACGTGATAATTGCAATCACTAACTAACATTAAAGCCTTTTTGATCATTTGAGAATTGAAGTTGTCGTTAATTACTCCCTCCGTCGTGCAAGATAAGTCGGTACGAATATTAAAAAAAGTTGTTTGTTGACTTTTCAAAGGTGGATTGAGGGTGGAGATTTGAGGTGTAGGTATGTTATAACTTTTCTTTTTGGTCGTGCAAGATAAGATGAGACGGTCGTTTAAGAAAAATGTGCAAAATAAGACGGGACGGAGGGAGTACTTGGAATGGTTATCACATTGAGTTGCAAGTGTTGTAATGATATTGCTTAGGAGAATCTAGGGGTAATAATTTCGTCGTCGAACTATTAATATTTTTGCACTTTATTTAGTGAAGTTAAATATCGTTGTAATGATATTGCTTAGGAGAATCTAGGGGTAATAATTTCGCCGCCAAATTATTAATATTTTTGCACTTTGTTTAGTGAATTATTTAACTTGACTAACCTGTTGTTAACCTATATAATTGTTACAACTTCAAAGCTGCTAGTTAGAATTCCGACCAAATACATTGTACACCCAATTTTAGGGATAATTTCGAATTTTAACTAAAAATTAAAATACTTAATATAAAAAAATAACATTAATAGTTCACATCTGGCCATTTTTCTTGCCGGAAAGCACAATACTGTTGTCGCCTCCATCTGGTTACTTATTACGTCGGAAACTGCTCGCCATCGGCGACATTTGCGAAGCAAGGCATTGCAGCTTCCTGTTCAACACCCTGTTCTACTGCCATCATCACACCAGAATTTCTACAGTGATGCCGACTCATCGTGCACGACTTGGTTCGTGGTCTGCCGCCCTGGAAATTGTGGAAAATCTAGGTTCAATAGTGGTATAGTTAGGTTCAATAGTTTATATACCGAAGTACAAAATTTAGTTTGACGACGAAATTGTAATTATATCTAAATACTAAGGGGCCATTTACTTTGACAAGTGAATTATCACCCTTTTTTAGTAAATTCATCACATTTATATTAGCTTTATAAAAGTTTAAGTGACCAAATTTAAAATTTTAACATAAATATTACGTAAATTATACAAATAATTGATGGAGACCTTTCACTTCGTCACCGTCGATCCTTTGCAAATGATCCTATCTCTTGAAAGGAAGGTTCTAAATGCCAAAAGAGCTATTAAAATGGGGCCAAGCTAGTTGAGTTGGTCCTCCTCACCCTTCTATAAGGGTGAGTCGAGTTATGCATTTACCAACTTACTAGACGGCAAGTTAGTCGTTAGTTTAGATAGGTTAAAGGTTTGATCACGAGGTATAAGTAATGTGCATTTACGAACTTGCTTATTTATCTATTTTTGTAGATATGTGTCTGTCTATATATATATATATATATTTGATTCTTTCATAATATTCGGCCAATAATTAGGTCTAATATGAATACATTTCATGAAATTATACATTCAAAATATATTTCAATATGTTCTAAGACAAGAAAAAAATGATGATTTGTCAAACATTGCAACACTATTTAACTCATCTAAAGTAAAATAAAATTGATATTATTAAAAACAAAAACTCTTTTTCTAAAAAAAATAAAGTACTACATAACTTGATTTAAGTAGTAGAAGATAATTCATGTAATAACTAGTACTTTTGCTATACTAACACTTTACATGTGTTTGTTTAACGTTCTCTCTAATATATTGAAAATCTCAAGCTTACTTTTTCATTTATTTTTCACCAGTTATTTACTTCAATCATAGCCGGACCTTATGTACGGTCGAAGAGTCGGTCGACTCAGGCCCAAAAAATATACAATTTTTTAGGGGTCCCGAAATAATTTTATGTACTTAGAAATTAAAATATACTATATTTATATGACGATGATTGTACAAATAAAATTCACGCTTGATCACTAAGATATTTCCTCAAGATTTCAGCCTGATTTTGGACTTCTCTTTTTCTTCTTTAGGGGTTCATTTTAAAACTTCGACTCAAGCTCAGACATGACTAGGTCCAACCCTAACCTCAGTCAATCGTATTTTGATACTCTCTAACCTTAAATAAACACATCTGTTTAGATGTTTAATTAATTAATTTATTTTTATATTTTTTTGTTCAAATTTGTTTTCTTTCAACAAAAGTGGAGAAGATATTGGAATTTCAATTTGTGCCAATTGGAAGACAAGAACATGGGAAGCAATTTAATATGGGTTTGCAAAGCACTACCCAGTCCCACCCAAATTTACACATTTTCTTTATTGGTACGTCTCACATTAATTTGTATATCATTAAAAAAGAAATTTCTCTCACAATTTTCAGTCTCCACCCTCAAAATCTTCATCCTCAATCTTCACCTTGAAAAAAATCAACCAGAAAATATAAAATATTTTTTTTTAATATAAATGTCCGATCAAACGTGCAAACTCCCACGGAACGAAGGGGAGTATTGTATTGGATGACAATCAAAATTAATGTTTTTGGTGTTGTAGAAATTGACAAAAATAAGGTGTGTGGAGGTGCTTCTTTCAGCCTGCATATATCTAAATATCCATTAATTTTTCGGTCATTGTACAAAAGCCTTGCACATGGGTTATTTCATTTCCTACGTTTTAGTCAATAGAGGTGTTCATACGGCCCCGAAAATCAAATCGAACTAGCTGTCGACGATTTAGTTAATCGCTGACTTAATTTTGATTCTAAACTGAAATTGAAATCAGAAATCGTATATATATGGTTCAGTTTTGATTCCATCATATAAAAGTCGGAAACCAGTGATTTTAGTTATTGATTTTTTATTTTTCGCTTTTTGTTTGTCACGTGTATGACCTAGATAAAATGATCGTATAAAATGGAAGACCGATAGTGATGAAATGTTTTAATTTCGGGTCATTCTACTATGCAATGGTTGCATTTGTGCAACCATGATGTAGATTTGTCTTTTAAGTAGAAGTAGGGAGCCTTCCTTAATGATTTAACTTTTTGATGGATTTTTGTATTGTATTTTATTCGTTGTTTTGATTTATAGTAAATGGTCTTCCTTTTCCATTTATTTTCCTCATTACCAACCTGGAAGAGAAATTAGACATGAAGCGGTTGCAAAAGTAAATGAAATACCTATTCCGAACTTTTTCATTTTTCAGAAATTGTTAAATGATTGTGCGGTGAGGATGGCTTTTTATAAGATCCAATAGTTAAAACTTGATGGTTGCACAAATACAACCGTTGCATAGAAGTAGGACTCTTTAATTTCAAGCTGTTGGTTTCAATGTTTTAATTTCAAGCTGCCAGCTTGTTTTAATTAACAAACTCGTGCACACATCACACTACAAACCGCTTCTACAATCACCCAAATAAACATCATTTTTTTACTTCCTCAACCACTCACCCGACTTTATTTGGAATTATGACTTTGATACACTTATTGGGGTCTCGATTGGGTCCGCATCTATATATTGGTATGATATTATTCGCTTTGAGCTAAGTCCTCACGAATTTATTTTTTAGCTAACTCACAAAAGATTTCATAGTTATGAATACTTTTTTCTTTATATGCTCATGATATTTTCCTTATATTTTCGATCTAAATTTTATTGGACAATCCCATAATACTACAGCCAAAAATGTTCCAACATAATCAGCCAACCAAACATAGCCAAGTGTGCATCTCAATTTTAGTAATAATAATGATTTAATAGTAAAAGGAGTCGTTAATGCACAACTGACGTTAGTGATTGGATATTTGATTTGTGGACTGGTGCCACGTTAATGGTTGATGCAAGTTGTAACAGGCTGTACGCTTGACACCCGGAGGTTGGACCCGGATCCTCTGTAGTCGAGGATGGTACATTTCGGTGAAATTTTCTCACATTCTGTCTGTACGATGTAGTTACTCATATTCTTTATGTACAAAATTACTCACATTATACAAAAAAAATAAGAAAAAATTACACCAAAATGTGCAGCCTAAACTATAGAAGATTCAGCTCCCAGGAAGTTGATTCTAAGTAAAGAATAGGGTTAATTGCAGCAACCCTACAAAACTATCAGCGTTTTTGCACATAAATCACTAAACTTTTTTTTGTGGCATCGATACATATGAGCTATACGGATTTGACTGATAAACCACCAGACTTATTTTTCGATTGACAGATAAACCACCAAACTTATTTTCCGATTATTTTTGGCCGCAATTTTGCATGTGACTTGTGCGTGATAAATTTTTAATGGCTTTTTTTGTACAAACAACCTTTTTAGTAGGCCAAAAGTGTAAAATTATTTCACATTTTTCTTTTCCATAGCAATTTCTTAGAATCATCAACAGTTTTCTCTCCCAATATTTAGAACCTTCATTGGTGAAGATGAGCTCCTCTACCTACTAAAAACCATGTTTGGACAAGAAAAGTCCTTAAAAAATTATAACACGCAAGTACATATGGAATTCCGGCTAAAAATAATTGGAAAATAGTTTAGTGATTTATGTGCCAAAATCCGTATAGTTTATATGTATGAGAACCACAAAAGAAAGTTCAGTGGTTTATGTGAAAAATCGTTGATAGTTTGATGGGGTTGTTGTAATTAACCATTCTCTCTGTACGATGTAGTTATTCACATTCTTTATGTACAAAATTACCCACTGTGAGATAATTACATCGAAAAACACAGCCTCAACTACAGCGGTTCGGATCTTCTACAATAATTGGTGCAACATCTCCTACAACAGTTGCACCAATACATAACACATAAGTATTGTTGATGTATTACTTATGTCATATTGTACACTTGTCATATATTAACACATGTATTGTAGAAGATGTTGTATCTATTGTTGTAGAAGATCCAATGTGCAACTCCAGAGGATCCAGGTCCCGAAAAGGTGACTCTTAATAAGGAATATGAAGTGTTGGATCATGTGGCACTTTCTTTTCTTTTTATGTTTTATTTATTTTCCAATTTTTAGGGGATTTGTTGACGTGGCACAACAAATATATAAATACATTGAATGAAGAATGGAGATGTCTATTTCCATAAGTGATTGAAGAATGATGAAGTGTGAGATATATGTCTTAATCCTAATTAAATTCCATTTTTTATTGAGTTTAGTGGTCTTTCCACTTATAAAAAAGTAGGCGCATTAGCCTCTTAATTATTTGATTTGATTGATCATGCATCAATCATTATTTTTTTATCACATACTCCTCCCATCCCGAACGAACTTGGATACTTTCCGTTTTCGTTATTTCCAAGCAAATTTGCACACTTCGTAATAAGAAAAGTTATAACACAATCTTCTTCCTCAAAATCTTCACCCTTAATTCACCTTTAAAAAGTCAACAAAACAACAGATTTTCGTAATATGTGTGAACCCTTAGTAGTACTGCTATATATATAGGCTCACTTAAGTAGGATTATAAATAAGACGAGTTGAGTCGAACGTATTGTTGTTCAAGTTTATTTGAAATGTCTAATCGAATATAGTATTCAAACGAACAATTAACAAACGATCCCGAATCGAATATCGAGAAGCGTGATTTGATTTTTTTTCCTACGCTTAACAGACACTTAGTTGGACTTGGAGACGTACTCCGACCCCATTTCAACATACCAAATTACAACTAGAGCTCTTAAGAAATCGAGTCGACAATTTTTATATATTATTTTAGTTTTGCATAAAATTAAATATAAATTTAATTTTATTCTTTATTAAATAAATTAGTTACATAAATAATATATAATTATTATTATTATTTATATAAGTTTAAAATATATTTACGGAGACACTAACGAATGAGTCCTTTAATATTCAAGTTCTATTAAATTATTAAAAGAAAATTTGAACTAGCGATAATTAAACTCGAATATAAGTTACCAAACGTGAAACTCATATCGGACATAGGGGGTGTTTGCAAATGATTGTGCTTTTAGAAAAGTGATTTGAATTGATTTTTGTAAAATAATTAGAATTTGGTAGTGTTTGGAAATAAAATGATTTTAAAGCCAAGAGCTAATAAAAGTTGAGTGATAGCAGCTTATCAAAATCAGATTTTAAGTGATTCTTACAATCAATTTGAAGAGTTTCCAAACACTCTAAAATTACTTTTAAATTGTCACAAGTGATTGTAAATTGATGTGTTGTGTTTGCAAACACTACCGTAGTTAGAGGTGAGAATGGATTCCATTAATTGGGCCGAATTTCTTATGGGTTCAAAATTTAATTATTTCTACTATCAGCTCAACCAAATGGGCCTGGGCCTAGAAATATATGTGAAAAAGAAAAGCCTGATGGCCCAATTCTTGCCCACAGAGGTGATGAACTACGTTTGCCACATCACCTTCTTCGTGCTTGGGAAAGAATACGGCCCTGCAAAACTAGGGCAGAATTAAAGTCCAATCCAACCTCGCCTGCGCCGCTCTCGTTTCCTCAGTCTCCGTCGGTTGCCCCGGTGTCCCTCCGCCACCGTTAGCCGGAGCTGTACAGCCTATATAGGTCAGTATCTTCGGATTCTTTTCGTTTTTCGAAACCTTCTATCATTTCTGGTTTTGATTAGCTCTGTTCATTACCTTATATACTTGATGATTGGAATTTAGCTCCTGGTTTTGTATGCCTACTTTGCAATTTAAGTGGAATTGAAATGGTAAAAGACATGTACATGGTGATCATTACATCTTAAACCTTCTCGTTGTTATAAGTTTATCGTGTAATCCATATTCCATACTACATGTTACACATTGTAATGGAGGATTGTAACACTTTCTGTAGTTTATACAGATATCTTGTTTTGGTTCCTGTAGAAAAAGATAGGGCGTTGAATTTTGCTAGCTTAACAGACATGTTTGTTTACATGTTAAGCTCTGCAGCTTATGGTTTGTTTGTTTTAGAGGTAGCTATAGGTTGAAAAAGTTTACAATGTGGCTATTTTTTTCTTCAGAAACATTTTTCACTTTCTTTATTTTTTCAGTTCACTAAGCATAATTTTTAGAAGCTGAGGAACCATCTGGACCAAGAAAGTAGATTGCATAACTTAATTTCTGTTATTTTATCTACTTTCTTGCTTCTGTTGGTTGTTTACAAGATGCTTGTGATTTGGATTGGAAGAAACTAATGATGCAACACCATGATCGGTGTACTTTTCTTGATTTTAGATGTTTGGATTTGGATTTGGTGGATATCTGTTTTTGGAGATTCTGTAGATTAAATTTTTCCTTTTTACAACCTGTTTATTTGTGTGTATTTAAGGTTCATGTTCGAGAACAGCATTCGTCTGTGAACATATTGTTTTCACATGTTCGTTAACATGTTTGTGAGCATGATGAAAACACATGTTAGCTTTACCAAGCCAAACTCGAACAAGCATTTTTTGGGGGCTTTTCTAAAATTAAAACTGATGAATAGCGTACAAACCTTTTCTCATGCTTGATATGGCTCGAACAAGCATTTGAAAAAATTATCAAGCAAGCAATTTGACACCTATCATAACCATGTTTATTGTATCTTATTGTCTTTGTTTATACAACTCGTGAAAGATACTATAACAAAAATTGTGATCCAAATTCATAGGAAGAATTAGACGTACCGTTGGTCAAGGGAGATATTGGGAAAATAATTTTTGCAACACTATTTAACTTTTCTTGACCTGTATTGGTTTTAATTTGTTGCGTTATATTTCTACTTTACTGTACCAAATAGAAAAAATCATCTAGTACTTGCTTCCCAGTTTTCACCAACCATCAAATTGAATGTTGATATGCAGCAGCTCATCAGTAAGAGACCCCTCATTCGTAACAAGGAAATATTGTAAAAACGGGGTTCACAGAATTTCTGTGACATGGAAGCAAAGTTCTTTCGCTTTCTCAAGATTGTCGGAGTGGGTTTCAAAGCACGAGCAGAGGCAGAAGGCCGTCTCTTGTACCTGAAACTTGGTTACAGCCATGAGGTTGAACTGGCTGCACCTCCTGCAGTTCGGGTATTCTGCTTCAAGAACAATGTTTTGTGCTGCACTGGGATTGACAAGGATAGGGTGCATCAATTCGCCGGTGCTATTCGAAACTGTAAGCCTCCTGAACCTTACAAAGGCAAAGGTATAATGTACATTGATGAGGTCATCAAGAAAAAGGAGGGTAAGAGATCTAAATAAGGGCTGCTCATTGATACTATACGACGCTTCTATTTTAGTATGTACCCTGCACATCTTTGTTTGGGATTTTGGTTGGTTTTAGTCCTAAGTTGATTTAGTTATGACATTCGTATTCTTTTTTGTGTTCGTACGTCAAGGTTATTGTTTGCTGTTAGATCGTGGCAAACCGGATAACGAATTATCTGTTGCTTTCACCATCAAATATTTGATTTGCGAATTCATTATTCTCTGTTCATGGAGATTAGGCAATATTCTGTCACTTGGCTTATGCTCTGCTGAATATGTCAATTATGGAATATACATCAATAATGAAATCCTCAAGTTAGAGAGGACTACAATTGAAGTAGTTTCTCTTTTTGGAGATTCTTGTAGTCATTGTATTTTAGTTTTTGCTTCTTATTGTTAATCAAATACAATTTGGATATTCTTTCTCAAAAAATAATACAATTTGGATTTTCAGGTGGATCTTTATAGAAAAAAGTTGTAATTTTGATATTTTCCTAGGCATATGTTATACATTAGTATGGGTTTGGGCAGTATCCAAATTCAGGTGGGCCCAAATATTGTTTTTGTATGTAGAGATGTCAATAATGACGGGCTCACACCCTTACCTGGCCCAAGCCGCAAAACTCTAGTTCTAAAGGGCTAGGGCGAGAAGCCATAATGCTATTAAGGGCCTTGAAATTAAAATGAAAATAATTAAGAATTGTTTGATTATGGATGCAGTCAAATCAAACTATTCGGATCTCGGCTCGAAAAAATATGCCTTCGGGATCATTCATTGGTCGAAATGAATTGAACCCGAGCTCAATTTTGAGCTTGGCAAAATTTTCGTGAATTCGAGCTTACAGGTATTTGGTTCGTAAGCTCGCAAGCTTGATCACGAATCTAAGCTCGCGAGCCCAGTTCGAGTATATATATTAATTTTAAAAATTATATACTTGTCATTAGCGTAACTCGAACACCAGATCAACAAGGATCAACATGTTTTATGAAAGTGAGGTCGAACTATGTGATTCGAACACTAGACCAACAAGGACCAATATATTTCACGTACTCGAGCTCAAACCATGTGATTCGAACACTGCACCAACATGTTCCACGAACTTGTACTCAATTTATATTATCGAGCTTTCTCGAACAGTAAGCTATTTGCGAGTTTAGTAATTACACTTTCAGCAAGAGCTCGAACTATGTTCGTTATTACATAATTGAGCTTTTTGCAAAATCGAGCTTGAATCATGCGCTAGCTTAGTAATTATAAAATAAACCGAACTTAAACATAATTTTAAAAATTCAAGTCGAATTTAAATATGCTGAAAAATCAAATGAGCCGAACTTGAACCTGGTACTGTTCGACTGAATTCGGCTCATTTATGGGATCCGTGACCTCGCTCTTGAAGTTAACTGTTACGTTTGTTTTCTTAACTTTAAATAGTTATTATTGGCTATTAGAGAATATGAAGAGTTTGTGCCTCCAACTAAAGTTGAATTTGTGAACATCTTTATTTTGGGCTCCACATCAAACAACCGACTTGATTGTGGAAAAAATAGTTGCAAAATGTAACCATTTGCATACCTTGATCGGACACAGAAGTTAAGAAAAAATAAATTTTATGAAATCTTTAATTTTTTTTTAAAATGGAGATTCTTTGTGGTGAGGGTGGAGATCGTGAGGAAAATTTGTTATTTATGGACTAACAAATTAAGTTGGGATAAACCGCAAAAAAGAAGTAGACAAATTAGAGCGGGACGGAGGTGGTATATAGTAAATGACCAAAACTAAAGCTCTTTCTTCAACTTATATAAATAATGTATGTATGTAAATATAAATACGTGTGTGTACGAACATATTATTAAAATCTCTGTATTTGTTTAGAAATAATATATACATATTTTATATAAAAAATTATTTTTATGAATGTACTTAATAGGATATTTTGTAACATACTTATGATCTTATTTGTAATTAAACGATAAGTTTATGAATAAAGCAGAAAACATTTTTAAAAACAAAAGATTAGTTATTTTGTGTAATATATATTTTATATATTTTTAAAGTTCACAGAATATATATTTATAAATACACACATATATATAGATCTTTATATTTAGTGAAAAAATTGAGTACATATTTAGTTAAATTTTACGACACTAAGAACTTTGTAACTTTTATGTTCGGTGGTGTAGTTCTCCATTTTCTTATGTCAATCAGTGCTCTCTGAATTTCAAGAATCTGAGTGAAATTCATTTTCTCCTTAAGATTTTTTTTTCATAATTCTAGACTCTATTCTAAAAGTCCTCGTTTATCTCCGACTATATTCTGTCTAGGTGCTATACGGTTCTTGGCCGCCTATTTTTTCCTATCTCCTTTCCGCTTAACCCCGTTTAAACCCAGTTAATCCCACTCAAATCTCAATCAAGCACTAGACCTTAGTCTACCGCCCGACTAATGTCTAGCGTCTTTTAAAAATGTTTGGTTATATAAACTATACAATAATAGGTAAATTCTTGTGCCAGCCTCATATGCATCAATCATGCACATCACTCATGTTGGTCCCTTTTGTCATAGTACTAATGCCAATTTTTAATTAACTCAAAATACTGGAATCAAGAAAATGTCTTAAAAGGTAGATGAAATAGAATTATGGCGATAAAATGGCGAGATTTTGACAAGATTATCGCCAAAATCTTGCCGAACACTGAAGCTTCCTACGGCCACGGCGCACGTTATTTTCAACTCGCGATTTTCATACAAAAACTCTCAAGGGTCCTTATTTCGCGAGATTTCGGCTAATTTATGATATATCTATGCTGCAATTTGACTTTATATTTTTCACATTGTTGCTACTAAAATTGTATGATTCTCAATTTCATTAATTTATTATTGTTCACATTGAATTTCATATAATTAACAATTTATATATAATGTAAAATATATATTAATCAAATAAAATACAATATTAAAATATGACAGATAGAAAATATTTGAAGAAAAGTCCCACCAAAAGTAGCTTTAATTCCATGTGAATAGGCACTCTTTGAAGCATAATCAAAATTTCAACTCAAAGCCCACATTCTCCACCGCCCTAAATAAAAGGAAGAATGGTTGGTGGAATTTCGGCACCAAATCTTGTTCGTCTGGCAATTTCTGATCCGACCCGACGAACTCAATCAATTCAATACAAATTTATTGGGTGAGTTTTGTGTACGACGGTCTCACGTGCGATATATTTTTACAGGAAACATTGATATTTTTACAGAAAAAATAAATTTTTTTACAAATAAAAGTGATACTTTTGTTACAAAAAGTAATACTTTGTCGTCACACGATCGTGACGGTCTCATATAAGTTTTTGCTAATTTATTGAAGGAAAACAGCAATCAACTCGTTACGAACGGATAAATTCGATTTTAAATCAAATCGACTCGAAATCGAACACGAACTCGATCCAATAACATGAATTGCAACCCTTTGAAACATAATTAAGCTTTCAACTCAAAGTCCACATTCTCCACCGCCCCTAAATGAAAGGAAGCCTTACAAAAGAGAATGACTGGTGGAATTCCAGCAACAAATTTTGTAAGGCTAACAATCCCTAACCTGACTGACCCGATAAATGTGATCTATGTTTAGGAAAATTCGCAATTAACTCGACACGAATTGATCAACTCAATATTAATTTAAATCGTCCTTAAATTGAATATGTACATGACCTGAAAATCTTGTGACAGTGGGCCCCATGCAACATATCATTAGGCTTTCCAGGTGTTCCACAAAAAGGGTTTTTCACTCTTCTAACATATGGTTATTATGACAGCCTGCAATCCAGTCCTATGTTGATCAAAATCTTTACAACTACAATCCCCATGTGGTACTAATCCCCACACATTCTTGAATTATTTATTTTAGGAAAAAAAAAAAAGAAAGACAAGAGTGGGAGGGGAGGTTGGTGTAGTGAACGCTGATTTTTAGGAGGGTTTTCTCCTACTTTTCTCGAGTGTTTTTTGATCGACAACTTTGATTCAACGAGGGGATTTGGAGGAATTATTTCGAGTGACTCCAAAGTTGATTTTAGAAGTGTTCCCTATTGGTGGCAAAACCAGCCCGACATGATGAGCCGGTTCAATCAACCCGATATTTTAAATGGATTGGAGCATATAAATTTTGGGTTGAAGTACTATTTGGCTCGACAGGTTCGACTCGATAGGCCAAAAGCCCGACAAGTCATGAATCCGGCCGAAAATCTTAAAATATTATAAGGAAATATGTCGGGCCGGGATGACTAATTTTAAACCCGACCAAAATTTAACCTAACCGACCCGAAATATTATATTGGCCCGACGAGCTATGCCTAATCAAGTCGGGCCGACCGAATTGCCACATCTTGTGTTTTCCCTCACCTTCTTTTGAACTCCAATGCCATCACATTTCACCTTGAGAAAATGAATTAATAATCCCTAGAGGGTGAAACAGGGGTAAAAAAGTCAATTTCTTCAAGTTAAAACACCTTTAATCTTGTAAACCATTGATTAAAGAGAAAGTTAAGAGGGCCAAAAGAAAAGGCAAATTAAACAATACTTTTTCCCACCTAATTAAAAAAAAAAAAAAAAAAAAAAAAAAAAAAAACAATACTTTTGCCTGGTGATGCACATCATAATTACCAACAATATATACACATTTAAATTGCAAACAGGTCCACCCATAAGCATGCTGCAATCATTCCTACATTTTTCAACTACACTATTCTTCAGATCATCAAATAACAATAAAATCACCTCATCTTGCTGTTTCCGCAATCGAACCGGCCGCTTTAAAGGTCTACGATATGTGACATGTGACATATCTAGAAAGATAAAACGAGCACACATCTTACAGAATGCAGACACTACCTTAAGAGTAGAATGGGAATCCCGGAGCGTGGGCAGTATTCTTCTAAGTATTCAAACTTTGCTGGAAAAAGTTGTCCATAATCAACTTCTGTACAGTTTGTGTGCCAAGTCAGCGTCCGACGTGGACCGACCCGAAAAAGGTATTGGCTGGCTGGCTGGCCTGCCTTTAGCTTTTGTGTTTTCATCACCTTCATTGCCTCCAAACATTCCTTTTTCTACATTCTCTGCTACCAAGAAAACAGAGGAATCTGTTCTGATATCCATTCAATGCTCAGATAGCCTTTCTGCAGAAAATGGTGAGTTTGATCAAGAAATGATTATCCTAATTTTCATGCATTTCCAATGTTTGTCACTAACAACAATCTTTGATTCAGGGTACTCCAGTAAACATCATAGTTGGATCCCATGTCTGGGTCGAGGATCCGGAGCTCGCCTGGATCGACGGCGAAGTCATAGAGATTAAAGGATCAGATGCAACCATAGTTACCACCACTGGCAAGACTGTAAGTCAATTGATAGTGTTTGATCAAATAAATTAGAATGATCTAAAACTATGAGAGGATTCTTGAACTACAGATAGTTGCAGCTATTTCGACTATATATCCGAAAGATACGGAAGCGCCTCCAGCTGGGGTTGATGATATGACCAAGTTAGCTTACCTCCATGAGCCAGGGGTGTTGTACAATCTTCAATCGCGTTTCGCGCTCAATGAGATATACGTAAGTAACGTGTAACCAATTCGTTTAAATCATAAAGTGTAATCAAAATATAAAGTAACCATATAAATTTGCAGACTTACACAGGGAACATTTTGATAGCTGTGAATCCGTTCCAGCGGCTGCCACATTTGTACGATATCCACATGATGCAGCAGTACAAAGGAGCTGCGTTTGGGGAGCTAAGTCCTCATCTGTTTGCCGTTGCAGATACCTGTTACAGGGCGATAATCAATGAGCATGGAAGCCAATCTATCTTGGTGAGTGGAGAAAGTGGAGCTGGAAAAACTGAGACGACGAAAATGTTGATGAGATATCTCGCGTTTATGGGTGGGAGGTCTGGGACAGAAGGAAGAACAGTAGAACAACAGGTTCTTGAGGTGAGTACACATCACTCTGATCATCTCCTACTTTATTCGATGAAAGTCGTATGTACGGCTTGGAGGGAGATCTTTTGTATCTTTCGATATCCACCCTGCAGTATGGAGTAAAAAGGCCAAAAATAAGTGATTTTAGCCCTTATAAAAAGAAAACTGATTCTGAAAACCTTTTCACGCTCGTGTCACGTCGAGGTACTGCAGAAGAAAAACAACAATCCAGTTTATCGTAATCGATTAGTTAAACATGTTAGTTAACCTTATTCTGAAACATGGAAAAATATCATTGGCTTATCAACTTATCTGTCGAGCCATGAAAAAAACCGACAAAAGACAAGCAAATCCACTATCTGTTTTCCGTCAAGCAATACACAGAATTATTTCTAGATTCGGAGAAACTAACACGCCGATTTATTTCAGTCCAATCCAGTCTTGGAAGCATTTGGCAATGCAAAGACGGTTAAAAATAACAATTCCAGGTAACAAATTCTGAACCTCAACTTTCAACCAAGTTCCTTTGTTATGGGCTCACAAGAAATTTGGTCGTACCAGTCGTTTTGGTAAATTTGTAGAGATCCAATTCGATAAGCATGGGAAGATTTCTGGAGCGGCAGTTCGAACATACCTTCTAGAAAGATCTCGTGTTTGCCAAGTCTCTGATCCAGAGAGGAATTACCATTGCTTTTACATGCTTTGCGCAGCGCCTCCAGAGGTGAAAAACTCGAACATCATAAGAATAAACTTCGATTTGTACGCTAACATGTATCGTTTAACTGCAGGAAGTGAAAAAGTATAAACTAGGAGATCCAAGAACATTTCACTACCTAAATCAAAGTAACTGCTACGAAGTGGCAAATGTAGATGATGCTAGAGAGTACCTCGAAACCAGAAACGCAATGGACATAGTTGGAATCAGCCAGGACGAGCAGGTGATAAGATTAGACAGTCCATTATAAACGACGCTCTTGATTATTACAACCATGTAACCTTTTTTCTCGTCGAGTAGGAAGCTATATTCCGTGTAGTGGCTGCTATACTTCATTTGGGGAACATTGAATTCGTCAAGGGGAGTGAGGTGGATTCTTCGAAGCTAAAAAACGATAAGTCACAGTATCACCTTCAGACAGCAGCTGAGCTACTCATGTAAGAAAGCACTTAATACAACATTGGAAGATTTCAAGTTCTTCATTGTTGTTTGTAATGCATTTCGAATAGGTGCAACGAGCAGGCATTGGAGGACTCACTCTGCAAGCGTGTGATTGTAACTCCAGATGGAAGCATTACGAAACCACTTGATCCGGCTGCTGCAGTTACAAGCAGGGACGCTTTTGCAAAAACGATATATTCAAGATTATTTGATTGGTAATGAATTGATCACCATTTTGAGACTCTGCTAATGAGTGAAAAAGATAACCATAACCAAGCACTCATTTTCCGTTATTCCGACAGGATTGTGGACAAGATTAACAATTCAATCGGTCAAGATCCGAGCGCTAAAAGCATAATTGGAGTACTAGATATATATGGGTTTGAGAGCTTCAAAATTAACAGGTATCTACTGCTTTCTCTTTTGACATAATAGAGGCAGACGCACCACGAGACTCACTTGTATTTATTTCGGCGTAAATGTAGTTTTGAGCAGTTATGTATTAACTTTACAAATGAGAAGTTGCAACAGCATTTCAATCAGGTATGGTGAGGTTAGGCTTAGTATCTGGACCGTATTGATGTCATGTACGTATTTACATAAGATGAACATATGTACAGCATGTGTTCAAGATGGAACAAGAGGAGTATACGAAAGAGGAAATCAACTGGAGTTACGTTGAATTTGTTGACAATCAAGACGTCTTAGATCTTATTGAAAAGGTGCGTGGAAACTCTCATTAGAGACGATGCATGCCACAAAAAATTTAATAACGTTAACAACAAATTATGGATGCTTACTTGCAGAAACCAGGAGGAATAATTGCTCTTCTTGATGAAGCCTGGTAAAAGCTACTCCTGCAAAACAATTTCATAGCATTACACACGCGCGCACACACACACGCAGAACAGATCTTTTATATAGCTGATGATTTTCTCTCTTGTAGCATGTTTCCAAAATCGACTCATGAGACCTTTGCACAAAAGATGTACCAAACATACAAAGGGCACAAACGCTTTAGCAAGCCAAAGCTTGCTAGAACTGATTTCACTATAAATCATTACGCTGGTGATGTATGTACAGTTACGAACAAATAACATTCGTCGCTTCTATGCATAGGATTTTGATTTTTCGATTCTGTCTGAACAGGTTACGTATCAAGCCGATCAGTTCCTGGACAAGAACAAGGATTACATTGTTGCAGAACACCAAGCTCTCTTAACTGATTCTAAGTGCTTATTTGTAGCAAATCTTTTCCCTCAATTGTCAGAGGAAACATCAAAGCAATCCAAGTTTTCTTCCATTGGTGCCCGCTTCAAGGTACGTAAAATTACAAAACTGGAGTGACAAGCTATATCAGAACCATATTATCCACACGCATTATGATATTTATCGTGAATTTTCAGCAACAATTACAATCATTAATGGAAATCCTGAGCACAACAGAGCCACATTATATCAGATGTGTAAAGCCAAACACGGTTCTAAAGCCTGGAATATTTGAGAACTACAATGTCTTGAACCAGTTACGATGTGGAGTAAGTCACTATTCATATCTGATATCGACAATATATTAAAATTCCAAGTGTTTTTTTAAAGAATTTGCTCGTATGGGGACAATGTGGCAGGGTGTGTTAGAGGCGATAAGAATTAGTTGCGCTGGATATCCAACGAAAAGAACATTCGATGAGTTCATAGACCGGTTTGGAATGCTAGCTCCAGATGTTGTGGATGGGTATGTAAAACAAATCGAAATGTTAATTTTCATACTTATGAATTATAATAATGACCTCTCTATTGTTCTGTGTTACAGGTCAGATGAGAAATCGGCATGTATTGCAATATGCGATAGAATGGGCTTAAAAGGCTATCAGGTAACATGTCCAACTGTCAACTTCAGTACGAAAATGATTGTTTTTCTATTTAGCATTGACATTATTACACAATGTACCTTAGATTGGGAAAAGCAAGGTGTTCCTGAGAGCAGGACAGATGGCTGAATTAGATGCTAGACGAGCTGAAGTTCTGGCTCGTGCAGTTAGGCGCATACAGAGGCAAATCCGAACGCACCTAACCAGAAAAGAGTTTATTATCCTAAGAAAAGCTACCATAAATATTCAGAAGCTTTGGAGAGGTAACCTAGTATTCTTCAAACATGTCTTGCATGTAAAATGTCTTAACCAAGTTCTTTCACAGCACGACTTGCGCGAAAGCTTTATGAGCACATGAGGAGAGAAGATGCTTCACTACGGATACAAAAACATGCACGTGCACTTGCTGCAAGAATATCGTACACCAAATTGCAGAGGGCAGCAATGGTGATTCAAACTGGCTTACGAGCAATGGCAGCACGAAATGAGTTCAGACGTAGAAAACAAAATAAAGGAGCAAGAATCATTCAGGTACCAAACCTTTAAAATGTGTGAGTAAACTGTAACAGATACATAGATAATGATTCATCGTTGATCTTTGTCTTTATTCAGACAAGGTGGAGAAGCTTCCATGCCCTTTCTGCTTATAAAAAGCTAAAGAAGTGCAGCATTTCACTTCAATGCCTGTGGCGTGCTAAGATAGCAAGAAAGGAGCTTCGTAAATTGAAAATGGTCGGTATATTATCCTCCTAATCGGACCTCTCCTTCTATATAGTTAAGTGCTAACATTGAAATTGCCGGAACACAGGCTGCAAGAGAAACAGGAGCACTCAAGGAAGCAAAGGACAAGCTGGAAAAGCGCGTGGAGGAGCTAACGTGGAGATTAGATATTGAGAAGCACTTACGAGTATGATGCTATTTGTACACTCTGTCAATTATGTCTAGCACTATATGAGACTACTGACTCTATCATTTTATTGTTCAAACATCACATAAATGTCCATCATATATTATCATATGTGGTTAAATTGTGATGAAAAGCATTTCAAAAAAGCTAAAGAATTATCATATTGCAGATTGATATTGAAGAAGCAAAGGGGCAAGAAATAGCGAAATTGCAGAATGTTTTACAGGATATGCAGACGCAACTCCAAGAAGCACATGCTGCGATTGTCCATGAAAGAGAATCTGCCAAGAGAGCAATAGAAGAAGCCCCACCAGTCATCAAAGAGGTAGCAGTTGTTGACAACACAAAGTTGGAGCAACTGAGGAATCAAAACCATAAACTCGAGGTATCATCAAGCAAAATATTATACATCATCTGTACCAAGTTTTTGTTTATAGCTGTCACAGATCAAATGCAGTTGATATTTTGTTATATAGCCAACAGGCAACTATGCATGCTATAGTCGAGTATCAAAGGACTTGCACATACTTTCTCAAGAAAAAATGGAACAGGAGAAATGTTTTAAAAAAAAATGAAAACTCAAGATATGTGCACGAGTGAGAGTGAGTGAGAGAGAGGGGGAAAATTTCAAGGAAACGAGAACAAGAAACAAGCAATGATGTCAAAATCTTGCCCGACATATGCCAAAGCCAAACAATAGAAACTAGCAAATTTATCATATATAGGGCAGACAACGTAATACCAAATGCAAATCTACAGGAAGTGATTACTGAATTAAAGAAGCGAGTGGCGGAATTCGAGCACAATTATTTAGATGTGGAAAAAGAAAGCCATGCCCGACTTAAAGAAGCAGAAGAAGCACAGATGAGAGCATCACAACTTCAAGAGACCATTGAAAGGTATCTAAGTTTCAAAACCTGTGTATCTAGCCTTACCGGAAAAAGATAACGTTGTTACAACTATATCTACTTTATTTCACCAGATTAGAAGCAAACCTATCTAATCTTGAATCGGAGAATCAGGTCCTCCGCCAGCAGGCTTTGGCCGCATCAGCTAAAGAGGACTTCACAGAGGAAATGGAACTGTAAGTATATAAAAGAAACAACCTTTATACAGCTCAAACTTGAATTTTAGATCCTGCAATCTGAAATATAAATAAACTCGTAATATCAGATTGAGAGTAAGGATTACAGATTTGGAATCAGAAAACGAGCATCTCCGCAGTCAAAAAGTCGTCGTGGAGCAAATCAGAAGTTCTGATGATCTAGTTAGCTTGCCTGCAAAGGTAGAGGGAAAGTCTGCTTATACTAATAGCAAGAGTTCTATTCAACTGACCAATGGATGATGTCAAATGCAGGATTTGGATAACGGACACCGAAACAATAATGGCTTTCAAATAATCGAAGAGCATCCAATAAAGAAAATAGAGCAACACATAAATGAAGCAGATGAGGTAACACTCGATAAAAATTATATGAATCGAGTTTAGTTTGCGATCTATATTTAGTTATAACTTATAAACGAAGTTCTATGAGCAGGATTTAGAGGTTACTCCTCCCCTCCTCACTAAACAGAGATCCTTGACAGATAAGCAACAGGTATATCATGAAACCAACCGTTAATAATACAATTAACTGATATAATACAGAAAGTAAAAAGATTCTAATCGCATTTTTGTGAATCTTTACACGTCGTATATCAGGAAAACCATGATGCACTAATTAAATGTCTTCTTGAAGACAAGCGGTTTGATAAGAACAGGCCCGTTGCTGCTTGTATAGTGTACAAGGCCCTCCTCCAGTGGAGATCTTTCGAAGCAGATAAAACTAACATATTCGACAGGATTATTCATACAATCCAGTCATCGATAGAGGTATCCAAACATAATTTCAAAGAATTAATATATAGACCATGCTCCTTCATTAAATTTTTCGAAAAATGCATTTTCATATGCAGAACTATGACAGCACAAAAACTCTGGCCTACTGGCTGTCAACAACTTCAACTCTTTTATTCCTCTTGCAAAGAACAATCAAGGCAAGCAATACATCATCGGTGGCTTCAAAACGTAACCGAAGTTCACCGATGATGCTTTTTGGTAGAATGGCACAGGTAAACCATTAAATGACTATCAGCAACCTGCCCATAAGCATGAACAATTTCTACACATCTATGTTTCCATTTCAGGTTCGATCGTCTTCTATGATCACGGGGCTGTCTAGTGGTTACAGTGGGATGGAAGGCAACCCGATTGCGAAATCAAGGATTGTCGCTAAATATCCAGCTTTATTATTTAAGCAACATTTAACTGCCTGCGTTGAGAAGATATATGGGATGATTCGTGATGGCTTGAAGAAAGAGATCAGTCCACTTCTTAGTTTGTGTATACAAGTAAAAATCTAATTCATTTCAAAAGATAATTAGCTTGTCTTTCAAGAATCATAGTTGATACTTAAACAAATCCATAAAACAGGCGCCAAGAGCAGCAAGGATCCGGCCAGTTAAAGGCTCGTCGAAAACTATCCACTCGCATATCATTACGAAACAACAGGGTTCTAGTATACACTGGCAAAACATTGTCCATAACCTCGATCATACCATAAGCATACTGTCTGAAAATTACGTGAGTGTCTGAAAACTACGCAAGCCGAGTTTTTTTTTCCTTGTTTTATCTTTTTCTTCGAGCTAATAGAGATGAATGAAAATCATTCCTTGTGTTAATGGATCTCAGGTCCCGTCGATCATTACAAGGAAAATTTTCAGTCAAGTATTCTCATTCATAAATGTTCAGCTTTTCAATAGGTAAGAAATCATTCATATTTCCATTCGTACTACTCAAAAAGATTGATAAAAAATATGCAACAAGATAACAATGTCCAAACACCGTTTTGCCACCAGTTTACTTCTCCGTCGTGAATGCTGCTCATTTAGCAACGGCGAATATGTTAAGGCAGGTTTACAGGAGCTAGAACATTGGTGTCTGAAAGCAACAGCTGAGGTAATGATTATATGAAGAAACACTTGAAGACTATTATAAATAAGATTAACTGATTCGACAAATAAAGATTCACCTATTTCGTTATTATGCAGTATGCAGGATCATCATGGGATGAACTCCAACACATAAGACAAGCCGTAGCTTTTCTGGTACACTTACACGAATCTACTTCTTCTTCGCATTAAATTTGGGAAGAACAACAATTAATCAGACCAAGCTTTAACTTTGCCAGGTTTTGCATCAGAAAACTCACAAGTCTTTGGATGAGATCACAAACGAACTCTGCCCGGTAAGATCATGCTATGTTTAACTCTTACTAAAAACTGTCATAACATTACACTATCTTTGTGTTGGTGCATCTATTTACTATGTCTTAATCACTACTTGAGCTGGTCTTCTTTCTTTTCTGTTTTCCGATGATTTCGATTAGGTATTGAGCATTGCACAAATTTATAGAATTGGAACCATGTTTTGGGATGACAAATATGGAACACAAGGATTATCTACAGAGGTAATGGCTCTATTTTCGTCCTTTCGGCATTTTTCAAGTCTGAAATTTTAGCATTATTTCAAATTTATGTACTCATATTATGCATTTTTCCAACAAGAAAAACCACCACACCTAAGTTAAATCATCATATTTCAATTCACCAACTCATAAATCTAATCATCTTCATGGATTGCTTTCCAGGTGATTGCAAAGATGAAAGCACTGGCAGTTGAAGATTCAATAAGTACACCAAACAATACTTTCTTGCTCGACGTGGATACGAGGTACCAAACTTGAGACACTACATCGAGTGTTAATTGCAGCAATCCAACCAAACTATTAGTATTTTTGCACATAAACCACTAAACTATTATTTTTGGCACTGATACATACAAACAAGACGCAGATAAACCAACAAACTCATTTTCTAGCCATTTTTTGTCGGAATTTTGCACGTGACTTACGCGTGATGAACTCTTAAGGGCTTTTTTTTTGTCAACACAACATTTTTACACCTTTCTTTTCCCTACAATTCCACTGAATCACCAATGATTCTCTCCCCTAAAATTTAGAACCTCCTATTGAAGATGAGAAGCTCCTCTACCTACTAAAAAGCTATTTGGACAAAAAAGTCCTTAAAATCTTATCACGGCCAAGTTGAGAAAGGGCAGACGTATAGAACCTTTCAACGAGATAGTGCTTTTTTCCGGCAGAAAATGGTCGGAAAAAAATTTGGTGGTTTATCTGCTAATTTCAGTTAATATGTATATATCGGCGTCAATAAAAAAATAGTAGTTTATGCACGAAACAATGATAGTTTGGTAGAGTTGCCGTAACTAACGTAACATGAAACATGAAATAGCTTCAAAACAAATCACTAACATTCACTCATATTTTCCTGCAACTTGCAGCATACCTTTCTCCATGGATGAGGTATCAAGGTCGTTGCAAAACATTGATGTATCTGACGTTGATCCGCCGCCTCTTCTTCGTCAAAGATCAGACTTCCATTTCCTGTTGCAGATAGCAGAATGACAATTTTGCACTTCCCCAATTTTGATTCAGTATAGGTTTGTTCATTTCTTGAATGAACACTTTGTTGTGAGAGAGTGAGTGTGAGTTTTCAAAATGTAAATCCTTTGATTCTTTTTTTTTTTTTTTTTCACATTTTGATTCTTTTATCATTGTATTCAAGAAAACAACCATGCAATTGTTTGGAGCCATTATGAAAAGTTGATGTAGTGATTGATGTATTTAAAATTTTAAACTATGTATACAGTATACTTCATCTCTCAACGAGTTTCTACCGAGTCAAACTTAAGTCTTGTATTTTAGCCGAACTCGAATCTGTCTATAATCGACAAGTTGATGTAGTGATTGATGTATTTAAATTTTTAAACTACGTGTACAGTATACTTCATCTCTCAACAACTTTTTACCGAGTCAAACTCGAGCCTCAAGTATTTTAGCCGAACTCGAATTTGTTTATAATGGACAAGTTGATGTAGTGATTGATGTATTTAAACTTTTAAACTACGTATACAGTATACTTCGTCTCTCAATGAGTTTCTACTGAATCAAGTTCGAGCCTCAAGTATTTTAGCTGAACTCGAATCTATCTGTAATCGACTCAACTCGACTCGTTTATCCCTAGTTCAAACCGAAATGTACAGGGAAGATAGTGTAATTAGACATGGGCCTGGTCTAGGCCCATTATTGTGGCCCCTCAGAAACTTAAATGGGCCGATTACTCTTGTAAATGGATCCCTTCCGATGGGCCGACCAATCTGGATTAAGTTATAGAAATTTTGCTTAGAAGTATTATTTACGATTTTAATAAATACTGAAATTGTACCAAAATTTTCGTACACCAAAATTTGTATCATCAATTGATTTTAGTATATGGATTTTTACGAATTACAGAACTATTAACATACCAAATTTGTTTGGTATATTGATTTATATTGAAATACGAACTTCTTTGTGTCTTTCGAAATCAAAATACTGATTTTTTTCTATTATAAGTATCATATTGTTATTGTATTGAAAATTCAAAATTTTCGATAATTTTAATACGGTACGTTCGATATTTTAACATTTTGCTATATTACTCCACCCCTATATATTACTTTAATTTTTATAAATTACCTCACAAAACCACTAACAAGTAACAAGTTGCTTGTGAGCTAATGAATCCAATATTATCAATCTTGATTTTGATTTGTTTACTTTAAAGATTCATATTAATCAAGCTCGATCGAGCTTTTGACGAATTGAGATTTAAATAGTTCACAAATTTGTTTATTTTAATGATTCGTATTAAACAAGCTCGATTTGACGATTCGAGATCCAAATTGTTGCACCAAGAGCAGCTGTTGTTGTACTCTGTTCTAACTTCCAACATTTCCAGTTTAGGAATATGAGTTTGGTTCTCCCCTCGCCGCTGCTTAAACCCTGCCTACTTTCGATACTCTAATACCCCGGCACCGCCTCCGCCGCCGCTCCCCCGCCCACACCCCTACCTCCACAACACACCGAACTCTCAGTAACAGCTCCCTGCAGTACTCGCATCTGGACATTATTTTCAGCCAAAACCATCGCCAATTCCGTTCAAAATGTCGTTCCATTCCGCCCTAATCCAGAAACTCCTCAACGCTAACGCGCACATCGGCCGCCGTGTAACGGCCAACCACTTCAAAATATTCACCGAGGGCACCCGCAACTCCGTCAGCATCATTGACTCCGACAAGACCTTAATTTGCCTCCGCAACGCCTGCAATTTCATCGGCCAGCTTGCCCGCAACAATGGCAGGGTACTCTTCGTCAACACCAATTCGCTTTTCGATGAAATCATAGCTCAGATGACGCAGACCATCGGAATCAAGCACGACACCACTTGGCGCCTTGGAGGCTTTTTAACAAACAGTTCGAGTCCAAGGAAATTTCGTGGGAGGAATAAGAAGTTTAATCTTTGTGCCGCTCAGCCTCCGGATTGTATAGTGATTTTCGACACGGAGGGTAAGAGCTCGGTGATTAGGGAGGCCTGCAGGCTGCATATTCCCATTGTTGGATTGGTGGATTCGAGCATGCCGTGGGAAACTTATAGGAAGATTACGTATCCTGTGCCTGCTAATGATTCGATGGAGTTCGTGTATTTGTTTTGTAATTTAATCACGAAGACTATCTTGAAAGAGAAGAAAGAGGCTATGGCTGAGAAGAGTGCGGATTTGATAACAGGGTATAAGAATATTGCCCTCTCAATGTCTGAGTGCGTGTGTGTGTGTGTTTTAAATTTTATGACTCTGTTTTCCAGTTATTTGCTTCGTTAGTGACTGTCATATAATAATCGTATGGCTACCTGCAACTAGTTTTTGTGTGCTGCTTGATGAAATTTGTAAACCAATCAGCGTTTCCATGTCTCAACAGTTTTGATGCATTTCACTATGATTTAGAAAGCTACTGGTACTATTTTTCTTTTTGGTGGTGGGTATGTCACTGCGATCAGCGCTTCGATATTATTTTCTGTTTGATCGTTTGGTGGAAAATACGGTACTTATGTGATTGTAAATATATTTGAATTTTGGTAAGAAGAACGAGTTTGTTTATTGAATGTTAATTGAGAAAGCTGTCATTTTCTCTAAGGGAAGCAATTCAAATTGATATTCTTTTGGTAGTATACCAATGATAGGTATGAACATTGACATAAGGAACACTGTAGACGTTGCCACATAATTCATTTACCTGTCTGTACTAACTTCTTTTCTCTTGTGGAATTTTCATGTGCCAGAGGAGATGTTGAACAAGCTGAACAGACTGATCAAACAGCTGGAACATTTGTGTTCCCTTATGAAGCATTACAGCCTGTTCCTGAGGGTAATGCCGTCAGTCTTCTCTCATCTATTTTGCCCAAAATAATATTTTTCGCTGGTAGTGTGTTGGTCAAAAGTTATGTTAGATAGGGCAGTCGATGGGATGAGCTGTTCTTCGGTTTCTGTTATATTCATGCTGTGATCCACGGGCTCATTGATTTATATTCTGAACATCAATGTGATGATATATGCGTTAATGGAGTAGTCCGATCATGATAGTTCACTTCCGATGTCTGAGAAGCATGAAAGAATTGAAAAGTTGATGCAGGATTATTGTTGCATCCAGAGCTTCCTAATAAAAATAACCAGTTTTCCCTCATGATGCATGTTACAGTAGTAATGCATTGCACATATTTTTCTGTTTTGATTTCAGAGAACTTATCTTAATACCTTCTTGGAAGGTAAAGAAGGAAAGTCAATTTGTATAATATTTTGTTAGCCAAGCTCGTATTTTATACGATCTGCATCTGGAATATCATTGTATGTCTTTTTTAGGGCTTTGATATGATTGCACTTATATCAAATAAAAAAATAGATATTAATCGCTCCACCACCCTACAGTTGCTCTTCTTCGCATTAGCTAGTTTTATTATGTTGTTATTGTTATGCTAATATGTTCCACTTCTGCAGATATCCGAGAATCTGTGCTTTTGGACAAGCTTGTCATAGTGAAGTTTAATGGCGACCTGGGGACAAATATAGGTTTTAAAGGGCCAAAGTAAGCTCTTTTTAATGAAAGACATATACCGAAATAATTGATTTTTTGATGTTTCAGGGTTGACTTGTTGAATTCTGTGGAGACAGTGGCTTTCAATGCGTTTTGGTTCCACACAATGACATTCTTCCCTGTTACATAAGATCTTTTTGGCCTTTTCCTTGATTGAGATAAAGAAAAAATCCACTACCTGAAATTGATGGTTAATTTGTACAAAAGTAAAATATGATAAATTCACTTTCTTTTAAATACACCCCCCGTTCAGATTTATAGCGATGGAAATTTCTGAAGACTAGTTTGTACGATGACTCCATTCATCCTATCACTGAGGAAGACAGGGAACTATAACTATATTCTTTGTTCTGTGTGGTTTGTATGATTTATCTCCAAAATCTGTGGTCGAGTCTAAGGGTTGATCATTTGAGGTTTACTTATAATGCTAAAACCGTCCATATCTCAGTCCTTGCGCGTTTATCACATCCAATATTGCATGATGCAGGTGTGTTATGGAAATTGGTGATGGGACATGCCTTGACTTGATAATCAATCAAATTGAGGTCATTTTCTGCTCGGTTCTTTGTTTCTTTCATGCAATTTAGCATTTGAATTTATTGTTAGTAGCTCTGGTCAGGATCTTCACTGGTCTCGTCTTGAGTATCTGATTATCTAAATGTTATAGGCGCTCAATGCCAAATATGGATGCAATATTCCACTGCTTTTGGTGAATGCAGAGAGTGCACACAGGGGTGTATTGAAGGTAACTTTCTTGTGTATTGTATGGAGCTGTCTTTTTGTTGGAAACTAATGGTTGTTTGATGGTAGTTTTTGGAGCAGCGTCCCAACAAAAACATCCATTCTGTTATACAGGTTCAATCTTTTGATTCTTTTGTTGTTTGCCTCTGTGATTCATTCCAATATCTTCCTTTTGCTAGAAAGCTTTATTTACTTTTTGGATGCCATACAGAGCAGCTTTCAACAAGTCACTGGCAGCAACTTTGCACATCAAGAGAATGAGGATGAGATGTATGTATCCTTGTTTTTTTTTCTCTAAAGAAATTATCATGCAAGGACATGTTTTGAGTTTCTATAGTGTATTTTTTCTTGTCTGTGAGGGTAATAGACTAATAGTGTATATTTTACTTTGACTTTTTTTTCCTTATATGAAGGAGTTCGTCCGACTTTGCTGAAGTTCTCCTCCCACTGGTGGAAAAAGGAAAATTGGATATATTATCATCACAAGTTAGTTTCCATCCCTCCTCTGATGCCTTCTTTCGAGCATAAATTTCAGATAACTCATTTATAGTTTTTATTTGGACTCTCATGATCTTTCTTCTTTTAACAGGGCAAAGAGTATATCCTGATGTTAGGATCTGATAATCTTGCTCATGTCGTTGACCCTAGTATCCTCATTATGAACCAACTGGTTCTCCATTATCGAGTTTTCAATTCCTCCCCAATTTATCATGACATTTGTATGTGTACTCCTTATAACAGAAATTATGACAATTGAGCTCCTTAATGCAGGGTTATAGAAATCTTATATCATATAATGCAGAACAATATTGATATTTGCCTGGAGGTATGCTAAAAAAGTTAGCCAAATTGCTTTTGGCTTTTTTGGTAACAAATGCCTTTGTGCATGCAGGTGATGCCTAAACCCTCTGAAGCTGAAGATAATAAAAATTCGCCGAATGAAGAAGAGACTCCGGTTTATGTTCTTACATTTGTTATGCAATTTTAAAGTGTCACATCAATGCTAAAGTTCATGACTTCTTTGTGGACGCACTCAGTTTCTCTTTCAAATGCTAAAGTTACTCTTTTGGCTTTAGTTGGTAACAAATGCCTTCGTGCATGCAGGTGATGCCTAAATCCTCTGAAGTTGAAGATATTCCGGTTAGTTATGTTCTTACATTTGTTATGTAATTTTATAGTGTTGCATCAATGCTAAAGTTCATGACTTTTTTGTGGACGCACGCAGTTTCTCTTTCAAACATTCTAAGTTCTTGTTTCTGGTAAGCTAAAGAAAATGTATCAATGCCTAATTAGCAAGCTTTATCCGGGCCTCCCTTGGTTTAGGTTTTGTTGGTGAATTCCATTTCCAGAATTTTGAGAGTTTGAGGTTGTATTAGTATTTGTGTGAAAACAAAAGATATTTTAGAATATGTCAAAATGTGAACATAAAAACATTCGGCAATGACGTGTGTTTGTGAGTGTAATGTGTATTGTTAGGGTACTTTGGTTGTATATTTTTTAGTGTCATCATTTCCATAATTGATGTAATATAATAATTAAAAATGAGAAGTTTGTAGTGGTGGATCTGATAATTGTTTAGAGTGAGGTCGTATATGTTATTTAAACAAATATAAGTTAGCTTAAGCACGGTAATAATAAAAGTTTATATGAAATTGATGGGTCTTATTAGTAAATTTTGAAGTCACTGATGGAAATATTAATTGCTGTGTGTTCAAGTTGCTTATGAGGTCGGCAAATGGAAATTATAGATTTATGATATTATTTGGCCTAGCAGCCAAAAACATCGTTCTCTTTCGAGATTTTTGGTACTTTGGCCAATCCTTTAATTGTCAATGAGGCCATGATCTTTTGATTGGTGCAACTTCGACCAATTGAAGTGAGTGCATACGCAAGTGATGTGAACCAATTGGGAAGTTATACAAGGTGATTGGAGCCGGATATAAAGCCAGTTATACCAGGGAGGTTCATGAGGGATTTCGGATTTCATAAAACAGCCATTAAGGACTAAAAGTAGACGGCAGTTTCTAATTGGATTATTTGATTGTTATCGCTGTAGGAGTAATCTATATAAATTGCAGTTTACTTTCCTACGAATAAGATTGTTAGATTGGTTTGCGTCTTACATCTTAGTTGTTTATTTATCTTTAAACTCAATTCACGCATCTTTTGGAATGTTGAGGTTGCATTGCTCTGGAAATTTGAGCTGAATTCTTAACCGAGTCAATGAACTAGTTCCATGTGTCACCCATTTCCTCAGTATTCTGATAGTTGCCGTTTCTTTTTTCTTTTCTTCTTTGATTTGGTTCTTGAAGGTTGTAACCCCGAAGAAGAATTTGGAATTCACCAACACAGCGTAAGTTACTACTCTCGGTTAGTTCTTTTTCATTTTCAGAAGCAAAGAAGTTATTTCTCTTATTCCTCACTAATCCCAACTGTTACTAGGTGGTTGGCTATTGAATCTATAGAAAGCCTTGTGGAACGTGCTGAAAAAGGGAAACTCACCGTTTCCAAGGTAGCAAATAAGTTAATTCTAGAACGCTCATCTGCAAGCTGATGGCCAGACTTGTATCGTTTTGTTGCATATAAAATATTACGCTGTACCTCTGTTCAAGCTTTTTCTTCCTCGAACTAGGCCTATTTTATGCGTCTTTCATGTTTTATATTTTAAAGTTGCTGTATATCATTTTCCAAGCTCCTCTTCGAATGTACCTTTCAGCTTCTTGATCAGCATTTCGCGTTGGGTGTTCCCAAGTCAAGACACCTTCCAGTTGAAGAAACATCCGATCTATTTTTGCTACAGGTTCAATATTCTGTCGTTAAATGAGCATCAATTAGTTATAGTAAGTTAGTCTTTACACAAATTTATAACATATTTCTTCTGATGCAGTCCGATTTGTACACCCTTAACGAGGGCACACTGACCCGAAATGCAGCCCGCGAAAATCCTGCTGACCCATCCATTGAATTAGGACCAGTATTTAAATATGTACTGTTCTCCAAACCCATAATTTTTTTGGCAATACTTTCGTCTCAACAAATACTTATAATTTCACTTTCTTTCTTAGGTCAATCAGTTCAAAGAGCGTTTCAAGTCCATTCCTAGTATTGTTGGACTCGACAGCTTGACAGTCACCGGTGATGTTTGGTTTGGTACTGGAGTCACTCTCAAGGTAACAAAGTTTCTACTTAAGAAGAATATTAAACAAAAACGTTAAATCAATTCGCTGAAAGCTGTTTCTTGATGTTTGATTTCACAAGGGAAAAGTCGGTATACATGCTGAACCTCGTATGAAGATAGTGATTCCTGATGGCGCAGTGCTGGAAGATACGGTAAGAGCTCTGAGAGCTTTTGTTACTCGATGATATTTCGACTGGTTTATTGATTGGATGTCATTTCTATTTAACAGATCATCAATAGCCAAGAAGATGTTGAACGAGTATCGCCGAATATTAGCCAGACTATCGAGTAAACACTGCCTGAAATTTTTTTGTTTGCTGAGTTTTGCATTTTTTGTTGTCAAGGAAAGGAAAGGATAACTAGCATAATAAGTAAAATCGAGATGTCGGTCATCTGCCAGACTTACAGTCTGGATTTTCTTTTACACTAAGTGTTTCATCTTCTGTTACACTCGATTTAGTGCACGGCATATTTTGACTATTCACATTGTCTAATATGTGTATCGTAAGGTGAACATGGTGAAACACAAGATAATATAGCGGGTGGTCTTATATGGGTGATTTATTGCCTGTTTTCATGGTTTGTTTTCTGAATGGAGTAATATTTCAGCTAAGTTTAATTATTTTTCTGCAAATATACATCATGAAACGTTATACTCGCTCCGTTCCATTTTAATTTGCACAATTTCTTTTTCGGTTCGTCCCACACTAATTTGCACACCCTTATATAGAAAAATTTTCACACAATCTCCACTTTCAAAATCTCTATTTTCAATCTTCACCTTTAAAAAAATTAATTAAAAAATTAAAAAAATATATATTTTTTAATATACGTACCGGAACAGGTGCGAGAATTAGGTTGGGACGGAGGGATTACAAAATGAGACGTTCGCACTAGTGCATACTCAACATAAGAAAATAGAGTATTCAATTTAGTGAAGAGTGTAGTTTACTAGTGTATTAATTACAATCTTGCGTGCTAAAATTGTCACATTGCCTATCAATAGTATCATTGTACTACCTCCGTTTTTTTTAGATGTTCTTTTAAATTTGGATATAAAAATTAAGGGTTTTTTTTAGATGTTCTTTTAAATTTGGATATAAAAATTAAGGGATAGGAAGAACAAAACAAAAAAGTTAAAAGAACATCTAAAAAAAAACGGAGGTAGTATAAGTTAATAAACAAAACGTGCCAAATGTCATGTAAGAAGTTAACGAGTATATTTAAGTTTTTCAGATTTTTAAATAATTTTATAATTTTTAAACATATTTTTAAATATATTTTTAATAATTTATAACTTTTTCTCTGGAAATTTCGGGGGGAAGTTGTAATTTGAAAAAAAACGTGAAGTACATGCTCGATTGGGGGTTAAGAAAAAAGAACACGTCAGTTTTAGATTGCTTCAAAATGATAGTTAACATTAAAATTTTAGCATGTAATAGTTACCAATTATATTTATAATTTTAATAATGTGATAACTTAATATTAATAAAGAAAATATTTCAAGCGCCGTGCACGGGTGAAATACTAGTAGATAATGAAAGCCAATACTCAACTCACATTCATAGCTAATCAGGTATCACACAAAGCTACTGATGAAATTTCTGTTTCTCAAACAATTAATATTTCCAAATAGCTGCATCAAAATCGTTTTTATACCATCAAGAATCCCATAACAGACTAGGCTAGATAACATTATCTGGAATTTCAAGAGAGCTACTTACTGAGAACATAAATTACATGATATCAAGATAATCCAAGGTACAAATCAAACAATCAAAACTAGTTTTTTGGAATATTTTTCCCAACAATTTTTGCTGGAGTAATGCGAAGAAGATTTCCGGGCTTACCAGGAAGTGCACCATTGATCATGACGACATTGAGTTCTTTGTCGATCTTGATAACCTTGAGCTTTCTTATCTTGGTCTTGGTGCCTCCCATTCTCCCCGGCATTTTCTTGCCCTTATACACGCGCCCAGGAGTCGTCCCAGCACCAATGGATCCCAGTTGTCTGTGGCTCTTCGACCCGTGAGTCATCAGACCTCTTTTAAAGTTGTGTCTCTTGATTCCACCTACCAACACAACCCAAATGCGCTTCGATATTAACTCTTTTAGAAGATTTCAGATCTATGCTGGTTCAATAATAGAAAATATAGCACATTCTTCAACAGATAGTTTTATACATTCTTTAAGATACAAGTAAATGAAGTGCGAGTATAGAGTCGGTTTACGTTTCAGAGGGAAAGAAGGAAATGAAACCTCACTCCCCACTCTGTTAGCCAAAGAATTCCCACGCGAAGACAAACAATAACAGTTCTTTTATCGACAGAAATGTTGCATATTTGCTACATTGAGCTGCACCGGTGCCATCATCACTAACTTCTACGACATTACTCGGAGTATTGTTAATATGAACAATCTCATTAGATTTGTATATGCGTATAGCTTGATTATGCCTCGTTGCACTATTCTATCACATTATGTACTTTTTCTAGTTTCAATATGAATAATCGAACATATTTGAGTTATATGTGTCAAGTTGTCTGATAATGGTCGGATAATCGTCCTCCTTCTACCTATTCCTCCATTGCAGGACTTCGTTTATCTTTACATTAGACACAGAGACATTATATTCTCAACTGCAGGTAATTACATACACAAATGAGCAAACATATCAAAAGAACAATCATAGCATTTTGCACATGAATGCAGACAAGTGTTTTGTTGAATCTACAATAGGACTGGCAAGATTATTAATTTGCAACACAGGATTGTCAAATGATCGATTTGGCTATATGTTGTTCGATAAATTTCCTCAATGAAACTAATTACAGGTAGTAAACATCAGTATCTCACCTTGCCAGCAAATTCCATAACAGGTTTATAGAAATTCAGACATAAAACAGAAATTTAGTACCTTGAAAGCCTTTTCCGATGGTAATCCCTGAAACGTCGACCAAATCCCCTTCCTGAAACAGTTCCTCCACCTTCAGCCGCTGATTAGGCTCAAAACCTTCAACAGATTGCAACCGAAACTCCTGCAAATGCCGCAGCGGTATAATTCCAGACTTCTCCAAATGCCCTAGCTCCGGTTTGGTCAGTTTCCGGTCACGTACCCTCCGATACCCGACTTGAACGGAATTGTAGCCGTCAGTAGCTTCAGTTTTGACCTGAGTGACGACATTGCCCTCGCGAAAGCCGACGACAGTGACCGGAATGACAGCGCCGGTAGTGTCGAAGTACGACATCATGCCTAATTTGGTAGCCATGACGCCAATTCCAGCCTCCACTGAGGCGGAGATGAGAAGGGGCTTGGATGGAGAAGCATTGAGAGAGAGGGAGGAGAAACGTTTGATGGGGAGGCGGAGAAGGAACGACGAGGACGGAGTAGAGGCGGCGGAGGACGACGGCCGTAAGGTGGGAATGGTGGCGGAGAGGGAAGAGATTGACATTGTGAAGATAGTGAGGAAGGAGTGGAAATTTCTCTCTTATCCACACCAGGATAGGGTAATTGCAGCTATTTGATACAAGTAACAACAGAATTTTTATTGTGGTGAAAAATCAAAAGGTAAACGAAATTATAAACTATGAATTACGAACTCCGAACGCATTGAATTATGAACCCAAAATCATGAGCTATTGAACATTGAACTATTAAATAATAAACTGCAAATCGTAAATTGTGAAATGAATGTCTATGAATAAAAAATACTTCCTCCATCCCAATTATATAGGACGATTGGGTTTTTCACGGAGATTAAAAAAATAAAGATGATTGAAAAAACAAATTACTCTTAAAGTCCATTGAGTTTAATTTTCAGAATTTCTTTTATGTTAATGGAGTACCTTATTTATCCTAAGAATTAACAACAGTGATGAATATGTAGTTTTGGAGAAGTTAATAGGAGAGAAGTTGAATAATTTATCTTTCCAAGATTAATTAATAGTGATATATTAATGAATAACTTAAATAAATTTCACCATATATAATAACTGACCTATATATTTGGGACACTCCAAAAAGGAATACAAGCCTATATAATTAGAACGAAGGGAGTATATCATAATCCGAAAAAGTCGAACCCTTATTAAATCATGAACCGTGAATCGAGAAATTATGCCTAAAACGGAAAATATATACTAATCCAAAAAAGTCGAACTTTACCTCAAATGACCAACCAAAACATTATACACAGATTAGTAATGAAAATAATGAGTCATTTGTTAATCCCTTCATGGGTGAACTGCTATAATATGAACTTCAAACAATAATATACACTATACATTATACACTATACACTAATTTTCTGAAATAAGCACGTTAAAATCACTTTTAGGGTCCGTTTGCTTAAGACTGGAACTGCTGGGCCAAATCTGACTAGAGGAGTTAATGAATGTGCTTTATTAAGATTCGGTTCTCTAAATCTACTGAGCTCAATCTTAAGCAAACGGACCCTTAATGAACATGCTTTTGCTCTTAACATGGTTATGATATCTACCCCTACTAGTCAGCATGAAAGTCAGGTTCAGATGGCTTCCCAGGCACTATCATGGCCTTCATCTTCCTCCCCGATCCCCCGGATTTACTCCGTAACTTGTTGACCCCGCGGATAGCGTTAGCCGCAAACTTCGACGCCAATACAGTTGCGCTCATCCTGGACGAACCACCCGTACGTGATCTAGTCGAGGAGCTAGAAATCAACCTACTTTGGACATCATCATCGCCATAATCGTCCTCCGAACTGTCTTCTTCACTATCAGAATCATCAAACTGATGAAGCTCCGCCAGTTTCCTTCTAGCATACCGCCTCCACGCCGCCTGTATATAGGTGGCTGCCCATGTCCTCCATTGCTGTGAGTAGAATCGGAACGTCTGCTGCACTTGTCGACTGTGGATGCGCCTAAACTGACTTGTGATGAATTTAAGTTCGTCTGCTGTTAGTGCAAATGCCTCGACTTCGGTTAAAGCTTTGACTGTACGTGTAGAAGGTGGGAAGTTGGAAGCTGATTTGGGGTCCAGGGCCCAGGTGAGGAGCTCCTCCCCGCAGAAATCCCCTTCTTTTAGGATCCCACGATTGAAGAAACCCGATCTTCCACCGTCGGTTGTCACACTCTCTAATCGGCCACGGATGATGAAGAGCATTTCGTCAACTGGGTCCCCCTCACGAAGTGCGTATGTGTTCTCTGTGTATAGACTTGGTTTAAGCCTTTCACAAATGGCGTCGAGTAGCCTATCATCCATGTTGGCAAAAAGAGGAACCTGGACATTACCTTAACATGTTAAGATCGATTCGGAATGTTTTTCACAGATAAGTTAATTATTTTGGAATAGAATTGGAAAGATACTATTATATCATACTTGAATATAAACAAGAACATGCATATAAGTATTCTGTTTTTAATAAAAAAAATTCAATGAACAAATAGCTTTGCCAAGTAAATTTTCAATGCCAAAGTACATACCCTTTTAACCAAATTCAGACAGAGATGTCGTTTGATATCTCTTCTGAGATCTTTAGGTAGGTTTTGGACCAAGCTCTCTTCGTCGACTCCTCTAGTTTCCATCCATTTATATTGATCGTACCGCCTAACTCTTTCCCTCAGCTCCAGTGGTAGTACTCTGTGATGCATCCACTGCTCAGAGTCGCGTTTCTTAATCCTCATTTCCTCCAAGCGAACGGTGGTAGACTGAAGATATGTCTGTAGCAAAGAAAACAAGGTTCCAAAAATTTAGCATTTAGTGACTACTTAACTCGATATTTAGATCAATACTGGGCCAAGAAAGTATAAAGTAAAAAGAAGTGCATTTCATAAACATATCTTCGACTAATTCAAAAAATACGAATATTAAACTAAACCAGAACTTGAATTCTTTTGTATTGTTCACACAATCATTTAAGTCCTGACTATGAAATTGTCACATTCAGCCAAAGCCAAGATAGAGCATACATCAGACTGTTGATTGATCTTTTTCTGTCATAGACTCTGTGTGTGTGTGTGTGCGCGCGCGTATGCGTATGCGTGTGAGAGAGAGAGAGAGAGGGTGGAGCATATATACCTGCATATTACCAATGAGAAGAGCAAACAGGAGAAGCCCGAAAATGGCTACTGCTATGGAAAACAGAACTTCTCCAGGATATGTACTGGTAACCAGCCCCTGACCAAGTGTGCTACAGATATTCGAATAAAGTTGGTTAGATGAAATTTCATTGCAGGCAAAATACAAGATATTAATCAACAGTAATATTAACAGCAGCAAAATCTGAATTGAGACTTGGATCCATCATTGTTTTATCATATGAGGATATACATAGGAGAATTAAATACCTTAAATTCTGGAGGCCCCACCACAAACAATAGAAGTACTTTGAAACAAAGCGAGTAGATTGAAGAACACCAGATGACAAAGCTTGTGCATAAATTCCATATTTAAATGGTGATTTATCATCGTCGTCTATTGCACATGTTGGTTCGATAACCGTATTGCTGATGTTTAACCATACGTCAAGGTTTGAAACCTCATGCGCACAATATAGATTCTCGGGATTGCAGTCTGCACTCTGTCTACATGCTATGTCCCAGCATGAATCTCTGCGTTCAATTGCTAATAGATACCATAAGGCCCCAACAATCTGTTAGACTGTAACATGTGAGCTCAGTGACAGCTTCTACGGTGCTTATAATTACCGAGCTATAAAGTACTAAGACTTGATATATCTACGTCTGATACAATATATTATGAAAACTATACAAGGTTTTCTCTGCTAATACCTTGCAATTGAAGCTTGAATATGATTAGATTTTCAGATCGTGAAAAAGAAAAGGATGATTTGCTTACATGACTAGCAAGCATGAACCATAAAAGGTAATAAGCTGCACCAGCCCATGCCGTTTCTGCAAACACGCCTTGACTCTTCTTTAACTCTGACGTAAGAGGAACAAACCGAAAAAACCTTGGAATGTATTGAATAAATACAATAAATACCAGTGCCTTTTTTGTACCCAATACGTCTGATCCTTCTGCTCGATGCAAAAACCTCCACACTACAATCTGTCAAATAAGAAAGACAAAAACACCTGTGGTAAATAGACTAGCAAATACCTGTGGTAAATAGGCTAGCAATGGCAGCAATTAACAGGTGATCCGACGATTCTTTTAACTGAAACTATCCGTACCTGTGGTAGAGGTAGCACAGAAAAGAGATCCACGAAGAAATAGCGATGTATATATCGGGTTGCTATTTCTTGGGGATCAATGACAAGTTCTCCTCGTCCAAAAACCCGAGAAGAAGGGGCAATAAAAGCTGTTCGGAACTGGAGAATTATGCGCCCAATATAAAGGAAATCGATTAAAGTTCTCAGAGCTGTAGTTATGTATGCCAATTTTTCGTGTATATGAAGGCACCTCTTATCCATCTGGAAAACTGGAAGATACAAAAATAAAGGGTCGATCGATACTGCAAGAATGCAGACAAAGAGCAGAAGCCTATTCCAGAACAAAAGACCCTTGTCTTGAGGATCAAATATCTTCTTTTCAGAAACTTTAAGATCCTCTGGGAACACTGCTCTCGTCACTCCAGATCTCAGTGACCGCCCGAATGTAAGAAGTCCTTCAGATCCTCGTTGGAACCCTACTCTAAACGACTTTGTCGCAGCTGTAGAGTTAGGCCCTGGAGTCTCTATGCTAAATCCACATCTATTCTTTTGAGCCATTTCTGATCTAAATGAGCCCAAATCATCCAACCTATGTCAAAAAACGAGGGCGTAACACAACAAATAGACATAATCTTATCAGCAAGTAGGTGCCAATGATGAAAACTTCTGCTACTTCTACTCATTATTCATCCAAAAAGGGGAACATTAATTAACAAAAGGCCATCAGAAAATAAATTTTTTATGATACCTCAATGAGCATAGTTATGGAGGTAATATTTTCGACAGGAACATGTAGCTTACTATTTCTTCGATAACATTCAATCCTCTGCCTAACTGAAGAGGATGATACATTTAAACTTTTAGAAAACATTAAGGCCGCATTTGGATTCATTAACTTGAAATGCAAAGTTTTCAAAATCAATGACTTTCAAAAGCACTCTAATTAGAGCGGATTTGCCACTACACGTTTCAAATCTATCAATCCAAACACAACCTAACTGTAACAAGACATTCAACTTGGAAGAATGAATGCATTTGACAAAACTGGAAAGTAAGATTGTTTTTAGATCACCTTACAAATTTCTCCTTTTGGCCGCCTATATACTGCGACTTGTAATTGGAATCAAACATTTTGCATGATGAAACTAGGGTTCATCTCCATGAATCATCAAACTATGTCAAACCCCTGCGCCGGTAATATAATTCATGAGACACGTCATCACATCCATTCACAGCAACAAAAAGCACCAAATGCATCTTCGCAGCATGAATTTGAACATAGAAAAAGATTCACATGGTAATTAATCGAAGTTTCTCAGAAGAACAGAGGATTGATTGAATACACAATACCTGGAAATGAAATTCAACTTGTTTTCACCATGCATGCTTGAGAAAATCCTGTTGCGTAAATAATTGAGGAGAATTTAAGCAAATAATTTCATTTTTGCTTCTTCTGTTGGAAAAAAAAATTAAGGTGTTCTGAAGATTGTGGGCGAGAGAGTGATTTTCGCGCCACAGGAAAGGAAATCAATATGACTCAGCGGTTACCCGCCAGAAATAAGGATTGAGGCATGTGGTTACGACTACTACTCCACACGTGTAATGAAATATATATTTACAGAAAAAATTGATACTTTTACAATAAAAATATATATTTTTATAGATAAAAGTGATATTTTTATTACAATGATACTTTTACAGATAAAAGTGATATTTTTGCTACAAAAAATGATAATTTTTTTTGTTAAAAAAATGTTATATTTTTACAGATAAACGTGATATTTTCACTACAAAAAGTAATTTTCTTTTCCATAAGTCTCATATAAATTTTTGCCTAAAATCAGGTGTGTTTGGGATATTAATCCTAATTTTTATTTACACTTTATTTAGAAAATATGTTTTGCCAGCTTATATAGTTTAGTTTATGTACGTCTGATTGGTTCCCCAAGTGGACTTTTTTGTAAGCATGCAATCGAAAATTCGTTGAATTAGGTGAAGATTATAGATTCAATGGATTTATCATGCAATTTTTTCCGATTTATTTCGATTAATCTCCGTTTAAACGTTAGGTTCTCATGAATCGTCTATGTTTATTTCTCGATTCTGCTTCATCTAATCACAGTTATTCCCGATAGTTCCGTCCAAATCCCAACTAATCGTTAGACCGGCCCCAATTCATCGTCTTACTAGCATTTAACGACTTTTACAATCTTACTATAAATGCATAAATAAATACATACATACATGTGACCAAGATTGCAGCCGAGATTTTTTCATCAAATCCCTTTGACAAATGAACTATTTTTGTTCCTTGGATTCCATCATGATTCAATGATAATTAAAGTGAAAAAGGGCCTAATCCGTTACTCCCATTTACATATCGATAAACTGATTGACATGCTGCACAATTATAGTAAACATCAACTTATCTGTCATTTATTTAAATATACTACATTATTAGCTCATCATAAGATGCTCACCACCGTGATTATGCAGCATACCAAAATTCCACATAATATATATGTTGTATAATATGTTCCACTTTAATGTCCCATTCGTATCTCACTCTAAAAAATTGATTAATTATAATTATTTTTTGTGGTGTTGTGTCCCTTTTTTTCTTTTCCTCTCCCCAAGTAGGCTTAGAGGATGGTCCCCCTTTCTCGCGTAAAATATTCTTATATAAAATATTTTATTAGTTTACCTACAAAATATCCTCTATTGGAAATAAATTTTAAGAAAGACATAGAAAATACAATTTTATTTTAGGATGAACTGAATCTTCATAGTCCATATCATGAGCTCATTCATATAAATAGAGTTGGATTTGGATTTAGAATTTTAAAAGACATAAATGACCTCAAATCTTTCAATTTTTTTATCGAATAATCTCCTAAACTCATTAATAAAAATGTATTGGGAACTAGATATCAAGGTACATCTTGTTTCGTTCTAGGTCCCAATACATCAGTTTAAAGTTGGTGATCGCAAAAAGCTTGTTTTGCTTTCACTGTAGCCGTGTGCCATTGCAATGGCACACGAATGTGTATATTGATTCTGTTGTACCGAATTTTGAATATCCGGAGATGGTCTGTTGTACCGAATTTTGAATATCCGGAGATGGTCATGGATCACAGCTTGCTGTGGAGGAATTCCTCCGGAGGATTTCCTCCCTGCTGACGGTCCGATTTCTACAGGATCCCCTCCGCTGTGGAGGAATTCCTCCCTGCCACGGTCCGATTTCTATCCGCTGGTATCTGGAGGGTGGACATCAACATCATTTTCCGCCGCATTCTCAGATTGAGCTTCTTGCTGTGCTCCTCTACTTCTTTAGTAGAGGGTGCTGCCTCCATCTCCAGTACAGGGATTTACAGGGTAAATAAACCCGCATGTGATCACTATATAGAGCTTCTACACCAACCAGTTATAAAATTTTTGCCTCTGTATCAAAGATAACGAAAAAAATGAGATAGACACGAGAAAAAATGGAAGAGGAAAAAAAGATGATAAGAGAAATATACCTCTGCATGAAAAAGCAGTCTCCGAGCACTTTACAAGTAATTTGATGAACCTGTTAGATTATGGATGTTAACATGGATTGACAACTTAATACATGTTGCATCACAGCTTGTATTAAGCCATTAATGCATGTATTTTGATTAAGCTTTTGATTGGATTAGTCATGCTGGAACTTTTAATGTTTATTACCATATTTGGTAATAAAGCATTCTAGCTTAGAAAAGGTGCTATCCTAGTGTTGCTTCTTATAAGCACACATTAATGGTTTTTTGTCTTTAGTGTTAATTTGCTAGGTTATGCTGCCAGTGTGATATATAAGCACAAATCTGCAGCACAGTTTGTAAGCAATATGGCCGCACACTATGTTCTTCATTTATGAAGCTCATTCAATGAAAGTAAATATAACTGTTGCCATTACTTTTGCTTCTTTTATTTACCTCTCTTAGCATGTATCTTGTATACATTCTGTAAATTTCTACATGCTATAAAAAAAAGCTTGCATAACTAAGATTATATATTTTCATAATATTAAGAAATGGGAATTAAAAAATAGCAAAACTAAAACTGATCAAGAACTTGAATACTAAAATCCAGACGACGAAAAATAAAAGGATAGCAGCCAAAAAACAAGTTCCATCCCAAAGAAATGGGTACTACATATCTATTATAATACACACGTGAAAACACTATTTCAGTAGTTGAGGTTTTATTTTGAAACAAAAAAAACAACTCGCTTCCGCCAATATATATATGTATTAAGATCTTATCTATGAAGTTATTTTAAACAATTACCATGACATTATATACATGGTTTCTATCTAATGAGCGGTCATGATTTATCAAAGTAGTTGTTGGATGTTACTAGTGAAAAATTGTCTAGAAAACTACATTGAATGTATTTCTAGTAAAAATATTTTATATATAATTTATGTTAACTCTTAAGTTAAATTAGTTAAATTGCTTCCGCACAATTATGAAAGTATTGTTCGTATAAATTTTGAAAAGTTTTGCAATGGCTTTATTCTTTGAAGCATATCAATAATTATATTTTTATTTAAAATTATAATAGTCTTAGTCTTAACTTATGTGCAATTTTTTCTAAACGTAAGTGTTTTTATTATTTTTTTTAAAGTAAAGTTTTGATATTGTTATTTAAAAAAAAAAAAAATTGCCTATGAAAATCCGGGCTGTTACAAAATTGAAGACCTGAAGTAATATTTTACAGCATTTTAACAATATAATTAACTTAATTCTCCGGTTGTGTTCATTTGTATGTAATTTGTGCAACCAATTTATATAAAAACTATTATTGTTGATTTTATAAATAGGAAATCTAGAATGACATGCAAACTACATTATGTGAAATTACTGATTGAGGAAGGTTTTGTGAGATTTGATCCCTGATCTACGATTAATATTACTAAGTTCTCTTCTAACTAATTTATAATCAATTCCCGTGTGACCTGCTATTAATTTACGGTGTAATTGTAGAGTACTATGATGGTGTCCTATAATCCTAGGTATTAATGTTACTTAGAATTAACCATCTAATTAATTTGTGTCAGTACAAATAATTTACAAACAAATGCGCATTTATAAAGTTTATATCACTCTATTGAATACGCAATATGCCAAATGCAATATAACATTATCACCGAAACGAAATACGAAAATAAGAATACGACTTTGACAATTTCATTTCAATAACTACAACCTGTTTAACAAAGAGCCATACTTTTCAAGAAAACTATCCATTTATAATTGAAGTTTTAAAAACACTAATCTATAACTAAATAATTGATCATGTTCTTCATTAAACTTTTATTTTTCTCCCATTTATTTTTTTCTCATATCGACTCAGTGAACATTTATATATATTTAAAAAAGTATAATATCACCAGATTTTAAAATACTAATAAACTTTCACCAGATCTCTTCGATCTAAAAAATTACCAACTCACTGTCAAGGTGTTAGCCTAGAGCCGAGATCCAAGGTCTCTCATATATAGTCCTAAGCCAGGTTAAGGCAGGGATAAATAACAAATCGCACACGTTACGTATTCTTTTACGCTACCCTCACTAAGTATCGGAGGATCTACCCTTAAAAATAACCCAAAGTCCTAGTTTACAGATTAATAACGCTATTCGATTAACCTCGAAGATCTCAAACATCGCCGGATCCAGAGTGGTTGTAAGGGGCATGGATGAAGAAGTCACATCCAGTAAAAGGCTGTGACCAGAAAAAATAGGAGTATTCAAATTAATTTTCTTTTCTAAGTCAACTTTCTGATTAAATAAGTTAAGGCCCCATTTGGATGGAGGAATTTGTACTATGAATTTATAAATTTATTGTCAAATTCACTTCATGTGTTTGGATAAAATATTTATTGAGTGAATTTGTAAATTCTAAATTTTAAATCAGCCCATTTAGAAATCCAAAATTTGAGATTGACCATTTTACACTATATTTTGGTGAATTTCAAACCATTTGACAAAGTAATCATTCACAAATCCCTCTCCACTCACACCTCTCTGTCTCCCCTCCCTCCCTCTCTCGTCCTCTCTCTCTTCTCCCCTTCGCTATCTCTTCCTTCTGTTTTCCAATGAAATGCTCTCAATATTTTTTTATTCTTTTTTCTTTTATCTCCAATGAAATGCTTCCAATAAATTTTTGGGATATAAAATGTATATATGTGTGTATATAAATAATTGAAAAATAAAAAACTTGTTCGGTTAATTTAGATGTAGATAAATATATATAATAAAAAATATAAAATTGTGAGTTTAAACTTTAAAGAAAAAAAAAAAGAATTTTACAAATGTTTATCAGTTTTTTTGCCAAACAATGGATTTAAAAATTTTGGATTTAAAAATCCTTTAACAAATTCACCATAAATCCAAACAAGGAATTTCAAATCTTTTTTCTACCCTACACCATGGGTAATATTCGCATGGACTATATATCATTAGATTGACGTGAAACAAAATGAAACTAACTCTTGATTTTACAGTTACACACCAACCAAATAGTGTGTAACACATGCGGGTAATATCCGTGCAATATGGTCGAATTAACTTGATACTTTGTACCGGAATGATGAAACTATTTAGAAAGTACTCCATTCATTCCATATTAATTGACGTTTTAAAAAAAAATAAAGAATTATGAATTTGATTGACAAATATGCCATCAGCTAATACCTGTCTCACTCCCATTAATTCCTAGAATCTCGCTATGAAGGGGGGATAGTATGCCATAATTTAGTGGAAGACCAGGAAGATTTAAAGGTGATAACGATTTGGACAAACTAAAATATTAGTGAATAGTGATAGGTTGAAAAGTAGAGCTCATTTAAGATTGAGCTCGGAAGTAAATTGATAGAATTCATGAAAAATATCTAAAACATCAATTAATTGGAAAAATGAATAACTAGCTAAAACGTCAGAGGGAGGGAGTAATAACTACCCCACTTTTTCTTACAAGAAACATGATAAGCATATAATTTCTCTTTCATAAAAAAGAAATAACCTTATGTTTGTAATACAAAAATGTGGTATTCACAAATGATGAAACTATTCTTAAGATGATACAATGCTGATGCTCAAAAGAGATAGGGCCATGGATGGAGGAAAATGAGAAAATTGATTTTTCTTGACACTCTAACATGAACCAGACAATAAGCCTCAAGAATGAAGGTGATTCTTCTAGTGGACTAGGGGGTAGGGTGGGGGGGAGTAGGGTGGGTTATGGCATTACATACTGTTGCAAGTGCTTGGTTCTCTTCTTGTTCTTTAACTTACGAAACGCGCACGATTCTATCTGCCTGATTCTCTCCCTGCTCACACCCATCAGCTCCCCGATTTCTTGCAACGTCTTCATTCTACCGTCCTCTAGCCCGAACCTCCATCGTACTACCTGCTTTTCTCGTGGATTTAGACTGTCTAGAACCTTGGCCAAGTCCTGTCTCATAAACTGCTTAATTAGCATTTCCTCTGATGTTTCTGCTTCAGGATCTGCAATCACATCCTAGAGAGAGGGAGAGAGAGTGTGAGATGGTAATGAATAGGTATGGTGGAATAGCAAGAATGAGAATGTGGATTTCTGTCACATACTGAGGGTTTGAGGTCCAGGTTCATTCCGATTTTCTGGTCGAGTGATCTTGGAGCTTTCGGGGTCAACATGACTGCAGAAAGCCGTTTCATTGAAAGCCCTGTAGCTTCAGCAACTTCTTCATCATTGGGAACTCTTCCGTTTTCGCTATATAGCTGCTTTCTTGCTTCCTTTACTCTATAAGTTGCCTCAACCATGTGAAACTGCATTGCAAGCAAAGCTGAATAGTAAATTCTCAAATGCAAAATTAAATTGGGATGATTTACAAAAAAAAAAAATATTAATCAATTGCACCAGCTGATGGGGGACTTTGCAAGAAAAATACAAACCAAAAGGGGCTAACTGTAATACCTTAAGGGTGTATTTGTCGTTTCAAAACATAATAAGGTTTTCTTTTGTAGATAGGCCAAGCCTGACAGGAAGTTTTCTAAATTAACCTATAAATTTTGAAGATCATCCTAGATTTTCTCCCAATTTTAAGACAGTAACTTAACTCGGTGAAGAAATTTGGTGGAACACTTACGGGTAGTCTGATTGTTCTGGATTGGTCAGAAAGAGATTTCCGAACTGCTTGCTTTATCCACCAGTGAGCATAGGTGGAGAACTTGAAACCTTTTGTTGCATCAAATTTCTCTGCACCTCTCACAAGCCCTCGGCACCCTTCCTGAAGACATACGGATAGGACAAATAGTAATACACATCAGTTTTATGGTTTCTATTGCATTCAACAATTCGAATGTACCAATTAAATTCAGAAAAAGGGTGAGTACCTGAACCAAATCTTGTAGATTCATCCCAGCTCCCTGGTAATTTTTGGCAATAGAAATAACTAGCCTTATGTTGCTCTTAATCATTTTATCTTTGCATAGACACCCGTAGTTTATTTGCTTCCGCAAGGTCATCGTGTCTACACCGGCAGCTGCAGCCCACTGGGCAAAAGTAGGCTCGCCACCACACCGTTGTACAAGCTCCTTATGAAGTCTTTCCAATTTTATTAGCACCTGCAGTCCCAGTGAACAAATTCATGAAATGTCGAGATTACATAAACTGAACAAAAAGTGGAATAACTTATCTTCCACAAATCAATTATTATTAACTCAATAAGACAACTTAATATTCATTGCAGATCTAATTGAAGGAGTTTGTGTATATTAAGATGACAAAACTAGCTCTGGGGTTTTGTTAATCATGCAACCGCACGCAAGATTCTAAAATGAAGACGTAGGAGTAGAAAGTAAGAGCTGAGAGAAAATCAGATATTGTTCATTATTGTGTATTACAGAGTAAATGTGAGCTGAAGGATATTTATACAGGGGAAATAAATAGCTGCCTAACTTCTCACTAACAGAAGCTAATGGAAAACATGAATAACTGCTCATAGCTAATATAGAAGGCAACACAGTGTGCAGAACCACATAATTTTGTATTTCACATGTTTTAGACTAAGGTTTTGCACACAATGATTCAGCATAGAAGACATTACCACGGAGTCATTAAATGATTTTACATTATTTATGGTCAATAAAGCTACCTGGATCCCTTCGGACAACATATGTTCTTCAGAAGCAGTAAGAAGCCTAGAAGAACTTGTGGTCCCTCTTATGTTTCGCAGGGGATCAGAATAATCTACATCCTGTACAGAAGAGCGCTTTTTTCGGCTAGAAGAACCAGATTTTACAGACACAATGTTGGATGCTGCCTTTTCTGCTGCTCTTGTTCTCCTGGCTTTTCGTTCTGTTTGACGGTTTGATCTAACAGCTATACTCTTGGACAGTTGTGCCTCAAGAAATTCAAGTTCTTCAGCACTAGGCTCCACATCATCAGATTCTTCAAGAGTGTAAGAATCTGGATCTATTTCGCCCAACCCAATTTCAGAAACATTAGCTTTTCCGAAAACAACTCTTTCTGCAAGAGGGGTAAGCTGACGTTTCTCAAATATTGAAGTATTTACTTCAGATAAGATTCCTGTGATGCTGCTACCGGATTTTGTGGACTTATGATGGTCAACCATCATAGCTGCATCTTTTGCTACCTTGACGGCTGCCTTAGCTAAAGCAAGTGCTTCCGCTGCAGCAGCAGTGATAACAGCTTCTTCACCCGTAAGAAGAGACTCCTTATCCAAATTTGTTCCAAGATTTATCTGCATGTACAATGAAGTTAATTTTATGTAATGTACTAATACTTATTCTTGAATTGAAATCTGAGGCTTCTTGTCCATTTTAATGCAAACAACACAAAAAGAATTAAGCGTGTTTCAAACATGTTCTAGATTGTTGACAAAAGTTACATGATAGCTTGAATGTATTAAAAGATGTGAAACCTACCTCAGAAGGGGGGCCAACTGCTCCAACATATGACAATGGTTTGTTTGAAACAATAGGAATTGGATGAGTATCTAAAGAGGATAGTTTCTCCAAGTCGAGCATTGCAGTTTTTGCTGTTGATGTTGATGGTGTCCATGATCTATCAGCAGGAACTGAACTAGGAATAGCTTCTAATGGTGACAGTTGCAGCTTCTCGAACTCAATCACAGTAGATGTAGCTGTTGGTGCTGATGTAATAGACAAGATACATTGTGTCCGAAAATTGATGGCTTCTCTACTTTTTGCTGCATTATCATTAAAATAAAGCTTAATGTCTACCAATAGCACTAAAATTTACCCTCTTCAATGAGGTACTAATTTTAGGTGTCCTATAATGGGAAACAAAAGTGGTAGATCACAGATACTACTTTCCTTTATTGGGGAGAGAATTAATGGAATAAAAAAGCAGAAGAGTCTTGATTTTAACCACCTATGGTAAACTAGGATTACCTGGTATACACACTATCCAGATTTTGACCGATATTAAAAGATATCACTTCTATTATATATTTATATTAAAAGATACTATAGCTTCCCTCTGGAGAACTACACAGGTCTAAAAGAAAACATTGATGTTTTGTAAGTGTAACAACGACTAGAACTAAACTGCAACGCATCACGCAATTCATGAGGAACGCCTGCAGTTACCCTACATGTCAACGTCTGACCATACCAAACATTAGTTGATTCACACAGCAGATACATATGGAATTTCTTAAATAGGTTCACCGTTTTGCAGTAACACAAGTTCCATTCTGCAATGCTACTCTGGCATTTCTCTCGTTCACATCACATGCATAAACCTTAACTACTAATTACATGTTTGTTTGAGTGGTATGTGGACTAAGCTAGAATTAGTAAAGAAACAGTTTATAAAACTTTATGTATCGGAAAACAGAACAACAATTAGCACACAATATGATATGATCCTTGCATTCCAAAATAAACCCACAGTACAGGTAAATAAATGGACATAATGTCAGATGTGAGAGCCAATTCACGGTAATTTACTAATTTATTGACACAATGTCAAACATACTCTGTCTGTAAACAGTCACGGGGGGAGGGGGGAATGGAATGAAAGGTAACTGCTTGGAGCAATGGAATGATAGGAAGATTAACTACATACATGAAATGGTGGTATAAGTCACTCCACCCAAAATTGGGGGAAATGGAGGTGATTCCTGTAAACTACTCTTCTTCGAATAACATTAGTCAATGTAAATTATAAAAAGACAAAGTCAAGGTACTTTATATTACTGGAGATTTTCAATAAGCCAACCATTACCAATAGTATTATATAGTCAATCGTTGTTACAGATGAAACAATACAATTCAAATGTGTATACTCATTACCATTGCTCACAACTGTTATTCATTCCCATTACCCTTCAAAATCCATCACAATTCAATGTGGCACCGCCTAGGTAATGTTTATGTTTCTATCTCTCATATCTAGGAGCACAAAGTCTAAGGAGCAATCAGAGAATTCACCATAATGAAATTACATCTCACTCCACTAAACACACATACATTCAGACTTATATTGCCCAGTTCCAAACAAAAAGTTCTAGAAACCTCACATCTTAATTCTTATAACCATAATTTAATATAAAACACAAAAAACGTAGCTCAGACAATAGAAGAAGTACAGATAAGGAAACCAAAACCAGATATCAAACTCAATTCAGCATCTCCATTTTAATTTCTCTCACGCACAAACACACAGACTGAACACACAACCATAAACACAACGCAATCAGATAAACTAACACAAACGACTTACATGAGTGGACAGCAGAATGGCTCTGAGACTTGAAGTTGACAGCAAAAGTATCCGGAGAGCACTTGAATTGTGGCAACAGGCACGACATCCTACTCATATATATTCATTCATTCATATAAGTATCAATTGATACTTCGAAGCATCGTTTTTCCAGAGAATTCCGAATTATACTCCAGTGAAAAGCTTCATATGGTGATGAGTCAATGAAGCAGGACTATCCGCTGAAATAAGGTATATAATCGGAGAAAACGGAGAATGGATATGGAGAAATTGGAGGAACAGCAGCAGAAACGTCGTACCTGTTAGTGAGAGAGAGAAGGAGAGTGGGAGAAAGGGATAATAAAAAGGATAAGTAGCAATTGCTTGGGAATGAGGATGAGAGGAAGACAACCAACAGGCTCCACGCTGTACCGTACTGGGCCCCCTTTCTCTTGGGCTTTTTCTGGGCCTATTGGGCTCAGTAGTGGGTTGATTTGGGCTTTGGACTTCTCCCCTGGGCCTTCCTTGTTTTTCTTTCCAAAATTACGTCGCGGGGACTACTCTATTTGCTTGTTGCAAAATCCATCCGACTCGATGTACTGGCTAGGGGTAGGGATGGCAATGGGGCAGGTCGGGGCGGGTACTTGAATATTCATGCCCGCCCTATCCTTCAAACGGGGCAGGGCGGGGCGATCCGCTGCGGGTCACAGGTCGGGACAGGTCGACCCATTATTTTTTAAAAATAAATAAAATTTAGTTACTATAATTTAAAATAAATGTTGACTTAATACATTCTTTACAAATATTATTTCAAAGAATCATTGTGAACTATAAAAAATAACAAATGCTTAAAATATATTTATAATCCTATTTTGTAATATTTATTTATGTGTCTAAACTTAATTAATAATTTTTACATTGTATGTTGTTTGTTATTTGGTATTATTTGATACATGTTATTATTATAAATATTGCGTGATTATTAAATACTACTAGTATATATTAAATTGATTCATTTATGTGAATACTATATATATATATATTACAGCGGGGCAAGGCGGGGCGGGGCATGACGGGGCGAGGGCATGACCCATGCCCGCCCCGCCCCGCCACGGGTCACAGGGCGGGGCGACCCATATGCCTCGGGTCAGGGCAGATCAACGCGGGCCAGGTCGAAATTGCCATCCCTAGCTAGGGGTGGAAATTAGGCTTTTAAGTTTCGGGTGTCCGATCCGACTCACGTGGATTTTACTTGATGAGATCACGTTTTCTAAATCCATCTGATATTGAATTAAAAATGGATCGGGTTAGGATCGGGTCGGTTTGGGTAGGGTCGAGTTTTGCAGGGTCGAATTTTTACGGGTACCTTCTTTTAAAAAAAATTAACCATAAGTTTACATCTCTTTCAACAACCTTAAAGAAACAAAAGATAATTCAATCATGAAAATCAACTTAAAAAAAGAAAAAAAAACTCGACCCGACGGTACCCGCAAAATCAGGTAAAAATATCGGGTATCGGACCCGACTCGGAAAACTCGAAACCCGAAAACCCCGAGCCGATCCCACCCCTAGTACTGGTCCATCACGCCCAACATTTTAGATGGGTTGGATCATAGATATTTAGGTTCATAAAATTATCGGGGCCAACAAGTTATGGACTGGCTCAAAAATCTTTGGCCTGATGGTTCGGTCCACCCAACCCAACACGACATATGTTTCTTAACTAGATGGACAGATCAGGCTGGACGGGTCGGATTATTATATCTACATGTAAGATTGTTAACATCCCTCAAAAAAATATTGACACGAGTTCTATTATTTGAAATGGATTGTTCCACCTCTTTTTTCTTTTTAAAAATTGAAAGCAGCATTATGTAACAAGGTCCTCCCAAAACGAAATAGGTGCTTTGTATAAAATGAAAAGAGAATAAAGAGTAACAAAAAATAAGAATAAAAACAAGAAATAAAACGCTCTAATAATAAAATACTTGCAAGCTAGCAAAAAACAATGCTATGCAAAGTGAAAAAAGTCTTCATATTCATCCGGGGTAAACACCGTGTTGAGGTGGTGGATCCTCAAGCTCGATTTTATCATACAAACGTCCGTCGCCACTTTACGCATATCCAGAAGAGCATTAGAAATTGGTTGAGCACTAACACGAACATTGGTCACCGCCAGTTCTTCGAGGCGACTCACTTTACTTGCTTAAATGTTCCCCGACGTGGGAGAATCGAAGAGGACCTAGGACGTACATGATTTGAGCACCGACAGTGAAAGGCCTCAACTGTTTCTAGGGAAGCCGTCGAAAAAATAGTTCGACTAAATACAATTCTTTTGTAAGGTCAAATTTTAAAAGAAAACTTAAGTAGATATTTCATATTTGTCAATGTGAATCCTAAACTTTAAGAAAAACTAGTCAATATTAATATTTAAATCTTTATATGTAGGTTAATATTCTTTTTTTTGTTGTTGGCAATGTATATTAATGAAAATGTTTATTAAAAGTCATGAGAAACTAGAATTTTGCAAAGAACAATTTGAATACTTGAAATGGAGATTTATATCAATACACATATATATTGGCGTACACTGCATTGATATATAATAAAGCGCAATTCGTTATCAAAAGAGTACCCATAAAAAATAACAAATCAAAAGGTAACCAGATAATAAGACACAAGGTATACGTGGTTCGATCCGGAGATCTACGTCCACGGGAAAATGATGTCCCTACCGGGATCTTTTTCTTCTCTTCTTCTTTGTTTAGTTTACAAGTGGTGTTTCTCTGATCAAAGTTCCAACCCAACTTCTCTCTCTAATTTTACTATTTATATCATACAAATCACAACCCTAACTATATTCCTACAATTAAGGCCGTAAAACCTGCCTTTGTGATTGAGAGAAGATCGTGGGCCAAATCTTGCAGTCCCCCTTGCGCTGCTATCGCAACTTAATTACCAAATCTGTATTTGGGCCAATTACTGGGCCTGCAGCCCTAGACAACTTGGGTCGGCCTGCAACCCTAGACAACTTGGGCGGGGTATTTGTGTTGTAACTTTAGGATACTAGGTCATACCTACCAATATACATGTAAATCGACACAAACAACACACATATGTATATATTATGTAAATCTTTATATATTTAATGAGAATGTGTGCTCAATAATTATTGTCTCGTTAAAATTTTAAATCGATCCAAACTACTGATATAATCTGGCCCGATAATCTGGCCCCGGTCGAATTGCAACCTCTACGCAAGAGTATTAATTTTTCTTTTTAGACTGCGCTAAAATGTTAAACCACGCATCCCCACTCCCACGGTGGTACCAGCCTACCGGGGTACGAATCAACTTCTGACTCAGCCGCCGTGAACTTTCCAGACCCAACCAATGTCAACCTCGTCATGGTTTCGCCGGGGGTGTAGGGCCCTGTCCGCCGCCGCTTCCACCCCCAAACTCTCATCGAAAGCACCAAAGAAAAAGAAGACTCCATTAGAGTCAGGGATACAGAAGCTGGCGCCCGTATCGCCCGCCTTCCAGAATTTTGTCGGTGCCTCAGAAATCTCTCGGACAGAAGCTGTGAAGAAAGTCTGGGCACACATCAAGGAAAACAATCTCCAGGTATTATTACCAGTACCTCTGTTTTTGTTTTTCGTCCCTTTTCGGGTTGAATTGAATTGAGCTTAGGTTTAATGTCGACATTGAATTCATATGTGATGATAATTAGGGTTTATTACTGAAACAAATAGAAGATTCGGTTGGTTTGTTTTCCTTTTTCTGGTAATAGGTATTTGTGTACTGGCTCCAACTGATGGTAGAGAAAGGCAGTGTTTGCAATAGCTTTTTTTAATCACTTTTCAGCTTATAACGAAATTTAAGTTAATTGTTAGTGTTTGTATTTTACAGCTTCTGCTTAAATAAATTTGTGTTTAGCCACCAAAAGCTCTACAATCCTGCTTCTGCTCGTTTCTTATTTTCTAAACAGTAAAATTAAGAGGCTAGAAGTACTTATTTATCAAATTCTTCGATTCTAAAATTTTGGCCAAAATCACTTCATTCTCAAACATTACTCACTTCAAGCCATAAGTGATTTTTAATGTTTCTTGAAAAGGTTATATGATTATCAGCATTGAATGGAATCTTCTTTTGCTCTCAGATATAAGGCTGTAATGAGGCTGAGTCGAGCCAAACTTACTATTGTTCAAGCTTATTTGAAACATTTTAGATTCCTCCATTCAACCAGTACAACTTTTTAGATTCCTATACCGTTGAACACGTACAACTATTGACATTTTCGTACATCTTCTGTTTTTCTGTTTTCCCCCTTTTCGATTCTTTGTCTCTGACATGAAGCTTAGACAACTTCTTTCTTGTGGGTGTGTTTTGTTTCGGGGTTGGGATGGGAGAATTAGATGCGATTTGGTAAATATCAGCTTAAAGAAGCTTTACGGTTCAAGATTTGCTTATTTGTAAGAAGACATTCATGTTTAGCATAGACACCGCGCCTCTGATGAAACATTGCATCGTTTACTTCCTTGTTAGTTGATTCTCTGTTGCATTTTTGCAAAATAATACGCGTCTCCAGTACCTTTCGTGCATTACCCTTACTGTTGGAGATATTTCGCATCTGTTTAATGTGTGCATAAAGATAATGCTAGTCGAGACTTCAAACGCATTTCATGGTTTCTGGGAGATTCTTTTACGCATGACCTTAACTTGGAGATCATTTCTACTTTCTTTAGTTGGAACACTTCGTTAAAGGATACTTTACTTATTTTACCCGAGTTTGTCATCAAAAGGTCTAGAGTCGAAAAACGTTAGGTTAACGTGAGGATGGATTTGAAATCCATAGTAGCAAATCCATTAATGTCGTTGATTTCAAGTCGACTTCTTTCTTGAGTATACTTGCGTTTCAATCCAAACACAACATTAAAGACTGTACCTCTTCATCTGAGGCACATTTTCGGTTAAGACAAGCACATGAAGCGCTTGATCAGAATACACACCCGTATTTTACTTCTCCCGTTTCTAAAAAGAGTTTAAAGTGACTGGTTGTTGCGCAGAACCCAGCGGATAAGAGGGAAATATTTCTCGATGGGAAGCTGAAGAAGCTGTTCGACGGAAGGGAGAAAGTCGGGTTCCTAGAGATTGCTAAGCTCATTTCTCCTCATTTCGTCAAGACTGGTAAATAAGTGCTTATTCACTCGCCTGATTATCCTACCCGACTACTGGTAACTTTTACGTATGTAGAAGAAGCGCATAATTCGATCTGCTACTTGCTTCCTCTCTCTTTAATTGTAGATGTGAAGATTAGTTTTAGAATGATGAAATTCATGAAATTCAAGCTTCAATTATAGCAGAAAATTGATTTCCTTACAATGTCATTTTGTTTCTGGTAATATTTAAGCTTGAACTGTATCAAATGAGATTATCTATGGAAAAATAGTTATTGCTTTTTGGTTTCATTTTCGGTCTCAATATGCACGTACTCCCTCCGTCCCGTCTTAATTTGTACACTTTTCTTTTCGGCCATCTCACCCTATTTTGCACACCAAAAAATGGAAAGAAATCTTACAATCTCCACTCTTAATATTCACCTTTGAAAAAGTCAAATAAAAAGTAAAAAATAGTTTTTCCTTAATATACGCGCCCAAGCAGGTATGCAAGTTAGGTCGGGACAAAGGGAGTATTTGTTATGATCTCTCTTGCAAAAATTCCCGATTAGCTCCGACTAATATCCACCTAAGCGCTAGACTCTCATCGATAGTGTACATATTTTTTCCGATTCCTCCCCACCTAAGGCTGTCTATGCCATAGCCCTACCTAGGCCCTGATTAGTCGTTGACTCCAATTTACCGTCTGACTGGCGTCTAGTGACTTCTGCAACATTGGTTATAATTGATTAAATATACTTAAAATTTAAATAAAGATGCCCACATCTTGAATATCTTGTTTTCTTTTTTGGTATCACATTGCATTTGATTGAAGGGTTGAATGATTGATTGGTATAAATTTAGAGTTTGATGCTTTATTTTGACCAATTTTGAGGAATTTGGATTGATTTGAAATTCTCAAATTTTGAAATTTATGATAATTTAAATTTATTGTAAATATTAAGTGAATTGATAATCATTTTTTTAAGGAAAGATAATAATGAGCATTGATTGTAGGCTTGTAGCTCAATTGGTCGAGTAATTTGCAGTCGAGTGATCAAATCCCACCAAACCCTCACATTTATACTTCGAACAAAAAAATAAAAAAATAAATTGAATTGATAATATTTTTTGGCGCTCTTGTACTTTTAAATTTTTCCTCTGGGGCCTACTTTTCTCAACAAAATTCTTTTCATTTCCTTTTTTCTGTAATAACAAAATAGGTTGTAATTTTTTCGCTTTGCTTAAAATTTAAAATTGTTTTTAAGACCAATTAGAATTTTATTTTACCATACTTTCTTGGTTAGATATCTATTTTAATTTGTACTTCATCGTACGTTTCATACGTCATATATTAATTTACGATTAAAAGTAGAATCAAAGGACAACTTGATCAATTTATGAGTTAAACCGTTAATTGACCAAACGAAACGAAATCAAACTAAAAGAACTTAGGAGAGTGAACTCCGAGGACAATCCCTTAAATGGCATAAATCGTAGACTCCATCCTTTCTCTACATCTTTGGCCGATTGTGTCCAAATTAACTTTTTTCCGAACCTAAGTTGCTAGATATTTACATGCATTTCTAAAGGAAAACTTGGATCCGTAATATATCATTATTCAATAGTTTAAGGGGCATTTGTAATTATTTTCCCATGCATTTTTTTAGCTTAAAACGTGAAAAAAGCTATTTTGGTGTCTGGAAAAACAATTCTATATTAAATAAAAGTGATATTAGGTAAAATATCAAAAGTATAAAATAATTTTTTTTTTCCAACGTTTTCGTATATAAATAGAAGTTTTTTCTCACTCTCATAATCTAAAAGTTGCTTAAGTATCAAATACTTCAAATTTTATATTTGACAAAAAATTACTTTTTTTCTCGAACACTACCTACTTTTAATTTTAAGTAAATTTACCACTATCACTACTTTTTATCACTTCAAGAATTAAGAAAAGGAATACATGTTTGCAATTGCTTCTACTTTTGAAGAAGTGATCAAAATAAGTAATTTTAAAAGGTTATGATTTTTAACTTGCAATTTTTTTTGTCTAAATTAGCTTAAATTTAAGGAGAAACCGCGATTATCAAACACTAATTTTATATTTTTAAGCTAAAAAATCAAAAGTTCATATTTTAAGCATTTACAAACTCCTCAAAGCATAAAAATATTACCTTCAAGAAAATATTAATTAGATAAAAATACTCCTCCGTTTCGAATGAACTTGCATTAACAAGTAAATACACATATTACGAAAAATTATTTTTCGAGTTATGTTGACTTTTTAAATTTATTTTTTTGATTTATTTGATAAATAGAAGTGTATTCTGATATAATTTATGAAATTTACTTCTATTTTCAGGGCATGTTTACTTAAGATTTGACTCAGTAGATTTAAGAATTCGAATCTCGATAAAGCACACTCATTAATTTCTTCAATCAGATTTAGTACACTCATTAATTTCTTCAATCAGATTTAGCTCAGCGCTCTCAATTTTAAGTAAACAAGCCTTAATGAAATATGCAAATGATATGAGACGAACCGAAATAAAAATTTTTGCAACTTTATTAATCATTTTGAAATGTCCCTAGAAAGTTGTGTATTAATAATAGCCCTAACAAAACATTTAAGCAGCAAAACCCTCCTCCTCTCCCCGCCTCTATTTCTCTTCTATTCTCAGTCGCTACTCCGCCGTCAACTCCGACGGAATCCCCACCGCCGTGAACTTATCGGTCTCCCCGCCCAACTAATGTCAACTCCATCACGGTTTCTCCAGGGCTCTAGGGCCCTGCTCGCCGCCGCCAAGTCTGCCGTCGCCAAGCCCACCGCTTCCACCGCCAAACCGACCAAAACTGCCGCTGTAGCTCCTCCGAAAGCACCGAAGAAAAAGAAGGCTCCCTCAGATACAGGAATACGGAAATTATTGCCCGTATCGCCTGCGCTCCAGAATTTTGTCGGCGCCCCGGAAGTTTCTCGGGTTGAAGCTGTGAAGAAAATCTGGGCTCACATCAAGGAAAACAATCTCCAGGTAACTTCAGAAGCATTTTTAATTTGTTTTTCTGATTTTTCGTTTATTTTCTTCACCGGGATTTTTTAAATTGGTTGATGGTAAATGTGTATAATGTATGTGGAAGTTGATGTGATTAGGTCTTCCCTGAATCGTTTATTGGAACACGATTTAAGGGGTGTTTGCAATTGCTTCTGTTTTTCGAGAAGTGATTTAAATAAGTGATTCCAAAAGCTAATAATTTTTAGCTTGCACCTTTTAGCTTAAATCGAGTTAAATTTAAATAGAAACTGACATTTGCAAACACTTTTTTTACCTTATTGTAAGCTAGAAGTTCAAAAACACTTAATTTAAGCATTTGCAAATACCCTCAGCGTGTTTGCGATTGCTTCTGCTTTAAAGAAGTGGTTGAAATTAGAGATTTTAGAAAAATCACTTACGGAAGAAGCAAATGTTTCAAACAATTGAGTCGAGAAGTAACAAAATTCTGCATGGAGCTTCTGTGCATAAGAGTACTTTTTTTGAAGCTGAAGTTAGGTTTGCAAACACCCCCAAAAACAGGTTTTTCGAAGCTATAAGCTGAAAAACACTTGAAAAAAGCAAATGTGAACTTCCCTTTAAGCCTGAATATCTCTTTGAAGAATCAGTTGGTTGCTTTTACTGTTCTGGCTGTCGGGTTTTGTGTATTGGTATCAACTGATGGTATGAAGGAAGTGAAAAAAATGAACTTGGCTATCTTATTATCTGAACATAACAATATATTAATGGAATCTACTTATGCTCTCACGTTTTTGTTTGTGTTAGATTGATGAAGTCTTGAGATGTGATTGTTTAATGGGGCTGTCATAAATTGCTGAGGTTTCGGTTTATTGTGAACATTTGCTTATTTATTCTTGTCGTACGGTAACGTGGCTTCAACTAGTTTTTGAGCTGCTAGGTGATTAAACATAAAGATTATGGTAAAATTGCTTATAATCAAAAGCAGAGAATGTTTGAAAATGTAGGTACTTTTTGTTAAATTTAAATGTAAAGAGTGTTTGGTATTTAAGTAGCTCTTAGCTTAAAAGTAAGATGAAAAGTTTGATTTACTTACCAAAATACCAAGAAGCTGAAAAAACTTCACCTAGCTTTCGACTTTGGGCTTGAAGCTGCTGCTTTACTAAACCACCTTAATACACTCAAAATAGCTTTTCTGAAGCTAAAAACTACAAAGAACTTGAGAAAAATAAGGGAAGCTAAAAACTAAAAAGAACTTGAGAAAAATAAGGGAAAACACCCCTTTGTTCTGTTGTTTTGAGTGATTTTGGAGACTGGTAATGCCCAATGAATGGATGGTGTGAAAATTCTTGTGAACCATTAGTTCGCGACACCCCTAAATTCCAATTCCAATCAACTCACAGAACTATTTACTCATATGTTTTCGGTGCTCTGATTGATCAGAAACATTTCATTTTCTTCACATATCTTCTGTTTCTTTTGTCTTCTTTTTTTCCTTTTCGTTTATACATTCTAAAAAGAATTATATGACTTCTTGTTTTTATGGTCTGTATTGGTTTTGGGTTTTAGGGAAGAATTAGATTGATTTTGATTTTGGTGTTATATTATATCAACGAAAAACCATGTTTTAATTTAAGAATAAACTTGCAAGTGATGTGCTTATCTGTGAAGACATCCTTATTTCACCTCTGTAAGCTCTGAAATCGTCTCTGGTCGAAAATTCTGTCATTGATTTTCTTGTTTGTGTCAAACTCTTGTAAACTGTAATAAATTTCTCGTTTGTTTCTTTAGTTCGAAAAATTAATTAGATAATAGTTTAACCTAGTTTTACTTTGTGTGTTACTGCAAACATATTAGGATCTGAAAACCTTTTCTGTTAATTGTATGTAAATGAATAATGTCATACGGGTTAAACTGTCTCAGCTCATTGTTCTTGATCTTTATATTGTTAGTCAAATTCTCTTTAGAAATATCAAATATTTCAAAATTTTGTATTGACTAATAATCTTTTTCGTCCCCCTGGATTTACAAATTTCTTCCTTGAGAACTCTTGTGCTGTATTTGCTCATTATGAGCTAAAAAAAACCAAAGCTTTGCTTCATAACGTCATGCATGCAGAGTTGATTTGCCTGCATCTTATCAAATATAACCGATGAATTTCTATTTTGAGAAGGAGGCACAAGTGACTGAATCTGAGGATTGACCTTTGAAATTTGATAATCTTGTAGCACATTGTTTGGTTCGTTGAACTTGAAATAGTTGTCAAGTAATGCCACCGAGCTTCGGTTCTTTAATCACTGCTTCATTTCATTGGTCATATATCTCTTGCATTTGCTCATTAATCAGAATTCGCTTTTTGTTGGATGAACTGATTCGGTTCTTTTTGCTTCTGCAGAATCCATCGAACAAGAGGGAAATCTTCTGCGATGCAAAGCTGAAGAAACTGTTTGACGGGAAGGATAAAGTCGGGTTTCTGGAGATCGCGAAGCTGCTTTCTCCGCACTTTGTGAAGACCGGTTAACTGCTGCTTTATTCTGTGCAGGGAACGTTCATCGACAATTCCTAAATATCGTATGTAACCTCTTGCTTTACTTTGAACTTACGGTTGATCCTAGCTTGACATCATGTGAAAATTGTAGGATAATTTAATTCTGATTCGCTTTCCATCTTCGCAGAGCTTTTTACGCGTCATTCATAGGTTGCTTCGATTAAATAACGAATGATAACATTTTGAAAACCACCACATACATAAATAACTTTGAACAATTGAATAACTGGAAAAATTCCTGCTCAAAATCCCAATTGACTAACCAGAACAATGTACATCAGTAATTGCTTGTTTCGGAGAACCTATATCTACAATCTAACTGACAAGGTGATGTATCCATTTCTGGACAACTGCCGGAGAACCATACCAAGGTCTGGTTTCGTCGTCAGAACCGACGGGAGAATGGTACACTCCATCGAAGCTGATGTTGAGTGCACCTTCCAAATGTGCCGACATTTCTGGCACGACTCCGTCACCCCATACATCTGCTTGCCCACAAACCTAATATGCATTCATCAACATAATCAGTTTCTGTGATGGGAGAAAATGCAGCAATGTATTTTTTTACCTGCTTATATCCTTGGCCCACAAATCGAGCTTGCAAGGTGGCAGATGGTGGTGACGATGTGTTTATGGCAGTTGTTTCGCTGAGGGGTTGGTTGGTTTCCACTGGGAGGTTGGGATTAGCGCTGTTGCTCGATCCAAGTAAACGAGCCCCTTGTAGATACCTGTAGTATGAAAACTAAATATATCGAAGTGGTTCTAAATGAAGGGATTGATGTCAATAATCACAGTGGATGAATACCATTCTTGATGAAGAGGATTACAAAAGCTTAGGGTAAACAACAAGAACTTGTTAGAATCCAGAGAAGTCTCGGATGAGTATATCGCATAGGCAGTAGAACTATACGTGACAACGTAGTCACACAACTCGTATTGCATTCAATCAATGTATAGTTATTCGCCCAGTAAACACTTCAAATCACTGCAAAATACAGGTGATGAGTAGTTCTGTGAGTGCACTTTTATGAGGATTTTACCTTCCTGCAACGCAGACATATCTTAGTTCTGGAGTGTAGACAGCTTTAGCACAATTCTTTTCGACATAATCCAAGAGGCCCCTTGTTTGATCTATGACGCCTGATACGCCTTTAGGTGGCGCGCTGACAAAAATAAAAGAATACGTCTATCAAAATCCACAAACCACAGTTCCATCAATGTACGCCATATGCATTTGGTAACGAAGTGTAGCCAGACGAGAGAGAGAAAACCAAATGTATCTTCTAAACTGGAAGAACTATTGTTGAAAGAAAGTTACATACAGGTGAGGGGTTCCTAATGTCAACAATAGGGAAACATCAGATGTGCCAAATTCTTGCAAGTAAACACGGGCCAGCCATCCTCCTGCCGAGTGCCCAATCAAAGATAACGTTGAACCTACAACAAAAAATGCCTAGATTATGGATGTAACGGACATGAATGCCTGAGGAAATGTGTTTCTCTCAAAATGGGATAGTAGATTCTTTCATAGATGTAACATACAGTTACAATCTCTATGCTTTCATTCATACCAGATAACTAGCTAGATAAAACTGCTTCTGGTTTGTATCTTGGAAAAATCATATTTCCTGCCAATATTTTCTCAGAGATCGCCTAAAAAGGACTAAATCAGAGCTTCCCTATTAGCTTAAATCATGACTCACAACGGATGCTGTGTAAACCGTGGAAGGGCTTTTGGCAGGGACGGAAAAATCTTAAGACCTAAGCAGTAAGCAACGCTATGGGCAGTGACGAGAACAGTCGGAACTAAACCATACTTAAATCAGAAGAGGCAATAAGACAAGATTAATTCCTGATTTTCCAATGTAGTCAGAATTTCTTAATCTGATAATCCATCTATTTTGTGAAGCTACTGTGTTATTCCTGAGTCTCCGACGTTATATCACCATCATGAACTCCCATTGCTATAGGATGTTGCCATTAATGCAGAAATTAAAATTGAACCAAATACAGAAACAGAACAATGATCTAAACTAGAAAGTAAGATATATTACACACACACACACACACACCTTGAGTCAATTCCTTTGCCTCATTTACAGCTTCTTCAACCCTCTTAAGGTACCTGCCATATCATACATAAAACACAAACACTTCGGCAGTAAAATTGAAGGAAATTTTACCAATCAAGCACCGGGCGAGGACGGAGAGTGCCTCGCCAATAATTTGAGTCTAACAATCCAGCGGCATTTCTCAGCCAATCAATTCTGGAGACATTAGCAACCACTGTTGGCACTCCGTAATCCTTCAAAATTAGGGCTAAATTCTCGTAGTCCTTTGTATTATTCCCCAGGCCCTGCGAGAAACACAACACAGAACAAAGGAAATCGACAACGCAGTGGAAATGCAACATAATCAGAGAGAGAGAGAGAGATTTACCGGAAGAATGACGGCAGGGCGGTAGGTGGTGGAAGTGGTGGGTGAGGAAGATAAAGAGTCGGACTGAGAGAGTGTGGAAGTGCAACGGCAGCAGCGCCGTGATGCTGTTCTGAATTTCAGTTGCGACGGCGGCGGAGGAAGTGGCGGCAGAGAAAAAGCCACGGCCATCTTCCGCCGACCAATAACTAGTTGAGACGTTTGTGGTAGTTAATTTGCACTATATTTTGCCGCATTTTATTCTTTTATCAGCTTATTGGCGGGGAAGTCTTTTCTTTTTATACTTATTTTTCTCTTCTTTTTTTTTGGTTAGTTTGTACTCTCTTCGTCTCGGCCTAACTTGAATACTTTGATCGGACACGAAAGTTAAGAAAAAATAGATTTTGTGAAATATTTAATTTTTTTCAAGGTGGAGATTGAATGTAGAGATTTTGAGGGTGAAGATTGTAAGAGAAATTTGCCATTTATGAGCTGACAAATTAGATTGGGACAAACCGAAAAAAAGTAGGTAAATTAGAACGGAACGGGGTAGTATATTTTAAAATTGCACATTAATTAATTATTTTGGATATATCAAACAACAATTTTAAAATAATAATGTAGTAAAAAACTTTTGAAGTATATTTCTTTATTTATCACTTCGAGGCAATTTTATTTTGTTGGTTTTGCAATTTTTTAAACGGACCATATAATGCTTGTATATTAATGGGCCTTCTGTTGATATTTTCTAATCTTTTAAGCCGTAGATTGATAGAATTTTCGGCCCTATAATGCTTTTATATTAATAAGCCTTCTATTGATATTTCTAATTAATCTTTTAAACCCTAGATTGATAGAAATTTTCTTTCAAGACCTGAATTAATAGTCGACCTATATTCCAGATTCTTAATCGATAAAACTCCCTTTTCTGTCGAATTTATTTATCATTGATGATTTCCAAGTAAGCGGTTCCTAAATAAAATTACCCTCGTATCGAGGATGATTATATTCCATTTAATGAAAATATAAGCGGAAAAGATAAATAAACAATTGAATCATATGACCATGATTTCCAAGACAATTAATTCAAAGTTAATTTATTTTGTAAATGTAAAAGTACAAATACATCCACCATATGCATAATCTTGGTAGAATATTGATATATTATGAAGGTCAAGTTTGGAACATCAAATAATGTTCATATAGGTGCCGGCCCCGGTGTCGATGGTGGTTGTGGTGGTTGGCATGGAGACGGTGAAGCGCTAGGTGGTGGTGGTGGCGACGATGATGTAAGTGGAGGTGGTGCCAATGGTTCTGCTGGTGGTGCTGTTTTAGGAGGCGGTGGAGAACTAGGTGGTGGTACCGATGATGTAAGTGGAGGTGGTGCCAATGATTCTGCTGGTGGTGCTGTTTTAGGAGGCGGTGGAGAACTAGGTGGTGGTACCGATGATGTAAGTGGAGGTGGTGGTGGCAGGGATGATGATGTACACGTAGGTGGTGCAGAAGGAGGTCGTGGTGTACATGGTGGTGGTGGCGATGGCGGCGATGGACAAAGTGGCGGTGGTGGACAAAATATTGGAAGGGGTATTGGCAAGGGAGGCAAATTAGGAGAATATGGGATGCATTTTGGCGTTGATTTGGGTACGATAGCGTTAGTTGTTGCAAAAAATATGAGATGAAAAGTACATACGATTTTAAATTTGAGTTTCATATTGAGAGTTACTAGGAAGAGATACCTCTTAATTTCAATGCAAAATGTTACAATTATGTTCTATTTATATAGGTATTTTAGTTGGTAGGCATGGTAAAAAGTGATTGCGGAGGTGAAAAAGAGCTTTTTTCTTAATTGTTCATGTTATCTCGTGTTTCTAATAAATTTCTCTGGCCGCTTCTCTTAAAATTCATCTCCAACTTTAGAATTAGGTACGGACACCAGCTCTTTTTACAGGGCTAAATATAAAAAAATTCAATATTGGTTACAACTTCAAGTTGGATTGACATTAACAAATCTTCAAATCTCCTCTCTCTCTCTCTCTCTCTTCTCTCATATATGTAATAAGATGCCGACCTGGAGACACGGGTGAGTTCTTATTAGGGCAGGACCAACCAAGCCGAGTCTTGGGATCTTCGAGTAATATATAAAGATTTGAAGCAAACTGGCCTAGAACCAATTCGTTAATTTTTGTAAATATTAATGAACACCAAATTTATAATTATTTTGTGTTCAAAAACACTAATATAAGATGTTATTCTAATTTCGTAAAAAGAAAAGCTTATATAATTATTTAAACAAGTTCATGAATATTTTAACACACGAGAGTTACTTAAAAAATATAAAAATATTAATACTATTAATTTCTTTTATTATTAACATTACAAACCCAACAAACAATGCACATGAATCGCTAAAGAACGAGTTTTTCAATTTCAAGAACAAACAAAAATAATATGTTTAAACGAACGCTAATCAAATTTAAACATAAGTTTTTTACCAATCACTCTGTTCTCCAACTAATATAGCACAAATTAATATTGTGTTAAGCTTTATAATGGAAATGGAAGAGTTCCAAAAGATTAAACAATGCATTCTCTCATGAAATTGCCTACTTTAACCGATGATCTCGATTAGTTAAAATGATTATACATATTTCTACGCAACATAATCTTACTCCCCCGTCCCACTTTAATTTGTACAATTTTTTTTCGATCCGTCCCACGTTAATGTGTACTTCCTCCGTTCTACTTAAATTTGCATACTTTTCTTTTCGATCCGTTCCACTTAACTTTGCACACATTTAAAAAGAAAATTTCTCTCACAATCTTCATCCTCAAAATCTCCACCTTTGAAAAAATCAAAGATTTTCCATTTTTTTTTTTTTTAACATCCGTGTCCGGTCAGTCGTGCAAAATTAGCTGGGACGGAGGGAGTACATCTTTAAAAATATAATTTCTCTTACAATCTCCACCCTCAATCTCCACATTTGGAAAAGTCACTTAGTAAAAAAAAACATTTTTTCTTAATATACGCGTCAAAGCAGGTGTACAAATTATGCACAATTAAGCAAAAATCAAGCAGGTGTACAAATTAAGCAAAAAAATAAATGTACAAATTAGGCACAATCAAGAAGGTGTAGAAATTAAGCAAAAAATATTTTTTCTTAATATACGCGTCTAAACAGTGACTAAGTATATTATTTTTCCTACTAAATCTTACGATAAATGCAAAGAAACATACCCTTACAGACTAGGTGTAACATAATTACAGTGTCCACGTGTCCTGATCTTAGTAATATAAAATAGCTGAGGTCTCTTGGTGACTGAGTACAGTTGTATGGATTTTATATTCGTGTAATTTGAATCATGGATCAAAAGGTATTATTATTTATGGGTAAGATGTGATAGGTAAAGGTATCACGGTTAAAAATATCATCATTTATGTTTAAATGTAATGAGTAAAAATACTTTTATTCAGTACATGTAATATCTTTAAACATAAAAATGATACTCAACTTAAATTACACCAGCACAGTACAATTGATGCACATAAAACTTCGTCTATAAATTATGAGAAGGTAAGATGAGAGTCGTGTTGTGATGTGAAAACCAATATCTCACGCAATTATACATTAGTAGATTAGTTAAATATTTAGTTGGCAATATAGATTAGTAGAAACGTGTATTTGTTTGAAAGGAGAATTAAAAAATCCATTCTAAACTAACTGCTCCGTTCGTCCCGATTTAATTTGCACATCTGTTCCAGCGCATATAATAAAAAAAAATTATAGATTTTGTGGAATCTTTGACTTTTTTAATGGTGGAGATTGAGGGTGAAGATTATAAGGATGGAGATTGTAAGATTACTTTCCATTTTAGAGTGTGCAAAATAGGATGAGACGATTGAATAAGGAAAGGTGCAAATTAGAGCGGGACGAAGGAAGTAGTACGCAATGATGAAATACCCAATCAAAGAAATATGAAATATAAATACTTGATTTCAAGAATAAATCCACAATAAAAGTTTAGAAATATTATAAAATAAAGCTGTCTGATGAAATTTCTACTTCACATTATATTTTATTTTATTTTAAAATAAACACCATATGTTATATTCCTTCCATTCCAAGTTAATTGTCCTATTTTCACCTGACACGCAAATTAAGAAAAAATAAATTTTGTGGAATCTTTGACTTTCTCAAATGTGGAGATTTTGATGGTGGAGATTGTGGGAGAATTTGTCATTTATGGGGTATGACAATTAGCTTGGGACAAACAAATAAGGTAAGTAGGATAATCAGGCCGGGACAGAGGGAGTATGTGTTTAATGGCTTGATTAATTAAATATGGCATGTAGTAGGCATTATTCTGGAATAGAATCCAAAATAAAATGGAATATAATCCAAGATAAAAGATCTTATATGTTGGATTGACGTATCTATGAAAACAAAAAAATACTAACCTTTAATTTGCATTTTTAAAATTAATGGGGTGATATATAACACACTTGGATATTACAAGTAGGTTGGTATAAATAAAAGGGAAATTTTTTATCAGTCAGACTTAATTAGAGGTCTATATTTTGATTTTTATTCTGAATTCAAGACTTACGTCTAGATAATATATTAACCGAATAAAGGCTCATGTACACCAGTTGTGCAGTGCAATTCGAGTTGGGTATCATATTTTATGCTTAAACGTAGTACTTGTTATGGTAAAGATATTATAATACATTTAACCAGAATCTGTAATATAAGTATAAATCGTGATACCTTTTCATCATGATATATCTACCTAAATCATTTGATACCTCATGTGATACATTGACATAAATACTAATACCCTTTGACCTGTGATCCTACAATTTAGTACAATATACAAAAAAAATTAATCTACCTGAAAATTTCAATATACTTCTACTAAATTGAAGGTAAATCGAATAATATTTTCTATTTTTTAACATGCGGATCCTATTGAGAATTGAGAATAAATTTAAAATCGAGACTCCTAATTAAAAATAGAAAAACTTAATTCAGAGGCATAATTAAGGCATAAAAAACGATATCAACAGAAATACTGAAACTTTAATGAATTTTCCGAATTTTAACGCGGGTAAGCATTGGATTTCTGCAAATGACGTGTGCAATATGTTTAGCCATGGCTGTTGGCGGCAATTCTGCAGCCATATTTGATCGCATGGAAGCCATATTTCTATGTTTATCTGCTTCTGCTTATCTCTAATGCGTAGAATTGATTAATTATTAAAAAATAATAAATCGCACCTAATAAAGTACACGCGTAGAAGAAACGCGTCACCATAAAGTTGGATAAATATGATGTAACGATTATTGATTTCTTATCTTCCGCAGGGGAATTTTGTTTGAACATAATTCAACCTTCGTCAATCCGGAAAAAAAATCGTTTGCTGACGGCGAATTCAATTAGGTAAACGAGTTTTTAATTTTCTAATACCAGCTAGAAATTATGCTGTGATTATTTTGTTTCTGCAGAAGATGATGAAGTAGGCAATCATTTTGCTTTCGCCTTAGAAATTATTCGTCTTTGTTTTTATTTCTGAAATCCGTTTGTGTTGATATATGATTATGGAGCTGGATTTATGTAGTTTTGAAAATCTGTGATGTTGTTAAATGCATGTATGCATGCACTAGTTCTAGGTTTTTGACGGCTTTGGGATGATTGATTAATTTGTTCTGGATTATACCAAATCTGCTGTTGTTATGTTCCTCTTTTGAGCTCATTTATTAATTTGTTCATGATCATACCAGATTAGCTGCTACTATGTTCCTCTTTTGAGCCTTCTTATGCTTGATTCAGAGCTTCCTATTTCCTTTGTTGAGATGGGAAGGGGAAAAGGCTCGGCGATCTTTCGTAGTGATTCATGAAAAGAAATCCTGCATAATCGTCTATTGGTGTTTATACGATCATCACAAAATTAAGAGTGAAAAATGCTGATTGGTGAATAGAATAGTGTTATATGTAACTTGAGATAGTTGATGCTGAATTGCTGGTGCTTTTCTAGTAAAAGAAGATCAAGTATAGCCACAAACACCCTTAGGTTGCATTTGGATGGAATGATTGGAGGATAGTTTGAAATTCATAGTCTCAAATCCATTGATGTTGTTTGGGTTCCCATGGACTTAGAAATCCATGATTCATTTTGAGCATTTTTTGTAGGATTTGAGTTGATTTGAAGTTCATTGTTCTAAAACCATTCATTTCAAATCCCTCCATCCAAACATACCCTCAATAAAATTATGATGGTTCTATGTTGTTTCATATGGTTCTTTTGCAATTGATTTTGTTGCTAATAAAGTCTTAAATTATGTAATTGCACCATCAAGTGATATGTAATTTACCCCAGAAAGCAGCACATAGATCAAAGCATTACTTTTGTATGTTCACAACTTCTTGTTGCATGACCGTGTTCATCTTTCTGTGTTAGTCTCTGGTCTGATTCAAGTAAGAAGGATGGGAGATCGAACGCCTAATCATGGTAATCACGAGGAACAGGAGAAAGGGCTGTTCTCTAGTATGGCTGCCTATGCTGCTGGCGCAGGGCATTATGGATCTTACCCTCATCATGGCTATCCTCCGCATGGCTATCCTCCGCAAGGATATCCTCCCCATGGCTATCCTCCTGCTGGCTATCCACCTGCTGGATACCCTCCTTCAGGGTACCACCCTGCAGGTTACCCACCGGCAGGGTATCCACCTGCAGGATACCCTCCCTCATATGGTCATGGATACCATCCATCGGGTTATCATGGTCATGGTCCATCTCATTCAGGTAGATTTTTGAATAACTAAAAAGTTCATGTTCTCTCTTTGGCTGTTCTTGCTGTATCCTTTCACGAGTTTTCAGTCATGGCCTTCATTTTACACAATCATACTCTTCTACGGAGTCGGTCATCATGAATTAACTGCATCAGTTAATTAACATTAATAGTAGAAGTTGCAAGAGACTTGTTCATGGTTGTCATTACTTGTACCATATCATATGTGAGGGTTGTGATTGAGTTGTGACTGAAACCCAACTTTTCCTAACAAACATTTTTTCGTCGAACTTCACCGCACTAGAAGTTTCCTGCACTTTGCAAATGTGGACCATCTCAGGCGAACAAAGACAGCTTCTGAGTAGCATTATGCGATATTCTATATTCAAACCTAAAGGGTGTCTAGCCTGCTAATTACAACTTAGGGGGTGCTTGGTTTGAAAATACTCGATGGGAATGGTAGTGGGCATAATTAAAGGGTTAATGATAATGGGAGTGAAATGGGCAGGGAATCAATTGGGGGACCCTATTCTCATTCTCAGTAATCCCAACCAAGCATAGTCAATGGATATGGATCTCCTTTGATTCCCATTGCACATTCTTACCAAGCAGCCCTTAAATGATAGTGTATGAGGTGTCCCATTTAGATATATTGATGGATAACTCGTTGATGTTGTAATAAACAGGCCACGGAATGGGAGGACTCCTAGCTGGGGCTGCAGCTGCTTACGGGGCTCATCACTTAGCACACGGTGGGTACCATCACCATGGTGGTTATTTTGGCCACCATGGGAAGTTTAAGCATGGTAAGTTCAAACACGGGAAGTTTGGCAAACGTTGGAAGCATGGCATCTTTGGGAGGCATAAGTTCAAGAAGTGGAAGTGATGCAACAAAATTCCCTTGATTGTCTTAAACGACTGGCCATCTTTTATAGTTGCTGTTCTGATGACTTTCAATGCAATCTAATGGTGTTCTGTATAGAGTTGGTGGTTAATTCCTGAATTTTTTTTTTTGAAAATTTCTGAAGATATTTGGTGTGCATAATAAGTTATGTAAACTTCTTTTCTTTCGGATGACGTTTATCGGCAAGCCACATTCTGTTGTTTCGTTGTGCCCGGTTCAACTCTTGGTCTTGACATTGTAAATATAGATATATCATATCTTTGTTGTATCATCCATGGGATACTTTCATTAGTTAGCCAATTCAGTATGTGACAGAAATCTACATTGTCATCTCACATTCTCTCTCTCTAGGATGTGATTGCAGATCCTGAAGCAGCTAATTAAGCAGTTTATGAGACAGGACTTGGCCAAGGTTCTAGACAGCCTAAATCCGAGAGAAAAGCAGGTCGTAAGATGGAGGTTCGGGCTAGAGGATGGTCGAATGAAGACGTTGCAAGAAATCGGCGAGCTGATGGGTGTGAGCAGGGAGATAGAATCGTGCCGTAAGTTAAAGAACAAGAAGAGAACCAAGCACTTGCAACAGTATGTAATGCCGTAAAAAAGTCCTTAAAAGAAGTAACGTGCAGAATTCAAATGATCAGAAAATAAGTATGGTGGTTTATCTGTCAAATTCATAATAGTTTATATGTATTGGTGTCACAAAAAGAAATTTAGTGATTTATTTGAAAAAAAGCTAATAGTTTGATAGAGTTACTGCAATTAACTCTTTTATTAATACATTTCCTTTTTTCAGTTTCAAATTTTATATATTTGTTCCTAGGGCCAAGTCAACATTTTGTTCAAAGATTTACACCAAATCTTGATATACAATATATATATACATAAAATAATTTGGGGACCCTAAACTTTTATATATTTTTCTTTTCCGACTAAAGGAAGATTCGACCCTGATAATATCTTTATATATAAATATTATTATTTTTTATTCAAACGTAAAATTCCAACAATTTGAAATGTCTATCACAAATATATAGATTTTACGACATATAGACAAACTACTTCAATATTTTACGAAAATCCATGTACTTTTTGTGAGTATAGATAAGGAGAAAAAAAAAAGACACTATTTCGTTTTTTTATTCTTTATTCAAATTCAACTCAAAGTTATATATATTATCTATTGCGGATATTTCTTCTATATTTTACTAATTTTCCGACCAAATGAATTTCACATCTTACGTGGCGGATGAAATTTTCTATTTTAGACTACGTAGGTGCTGATAGACAAAATTTTCTATTTTTTTAAGTAGAAAACGGGAACTAGGTTTCAACTGCATGGCCTTAATTTTTACCATAAATCAATAAACCGATGTTATCAAGGCTGAGTAAAATTTTTCTATTTTTTAAAAATCGAGAATCTCATTAATCAAGCTCAATTACAAGTGTCTCAACCAAATAAGAAAAATCAAGACCTATCTACACTATCGGATCGGCTGAAACGTGCAAGCCTACTGCTAAATATCATCCACAAGAAGCCGAATAACAGTAAGACCTGACTTGTACCTCGTGTTGCATGCACAACAAGCAACGAATCGGAAAAAAACACGGACAACTACCTTCGACACTGTATCAGGATCATCAATCTCCACCAAACTTCGTCTTGAACGCTTGTCAATCACAATAACCTTAAAAGTCGAAAGATTCATAGGAGACCGGAGATCAGAGGCTGCACAATGCGTGGAAAGACGCACAAAAGCGTGGAGAAATCTCGCAAAGGCAAACATGAGGAGAGGAAAATACAAACAGAAAAACAAGACGAAACAAAAACAAATCAAATCAAATAGATAGCCAATAACATGCGTGTTAGAAATATTCCCTTAACCTCCTATAATTAAAAGATGAGAAACGAAGGAGAATGAAATCTAAACTTTAAAAAAATAAGAAGAATATTCAATATTTTAGAATGACCACCGCATATAAACATATGTTCAAAGACCATTAATTCATACATAATGCATAGTGTTGTTCTCGAAGAGAATATAATTCAAAATAAAAGATCACATATGTTGGATTGATGTACATATGGAAAAACAAAAAAAAGGAAGAAGTTAAAATTAGAATTTTGATATGCCGTACAACCTACTGATGTGTTTGTAATGCAGCATTTGTAAAGAACTGTCGACATAAATATGTGCTCATCGTAATTATGTATTACATCAATCTTTTATAAAATTAACCAATGATGTATATTACCCAAATGTTAGGCTGGTATAATGAAGCAAATCGTGATACTTAATGAAATATTTGTATTTATTGAAAATTTTAAAATCTTTTCTTGAAATACCTACTCCTTTCGTCCCGAATTAACTTACACATCTTTTTTCCGTTCGTCTCATTTAAATTTGTGCATTCTTTAAAAAAGAAAGTTATAACACAATCTTCATCCTTAAATCTTCACCCTCAATCTTTACCCTCAATCCATCCTTAAAAAGTTAATATAATAAAAAGTCAACAAAAAAAAAAAAATCTTAATATATATACACCTTTAAAGTTGCAAGTTCTTTCGGGACGGGAAAGATAGTTCAACAAAACTACTGAAATTTCGATGAGTTTTCGCAATGTTGACGCTGGTAAGCATTGAATTTCTGCGAATGACGTGTAGTAAATGTTTTCTGCATTTATTTGAATTTTGATAATATTAAGAAGCCATATTTCTTTCCCCTCAAAAGAAAATCATATTTTCTTGATTTATCTGCTTCTTTTCGGGGATGTAAATTTTATTCGCGGTCATCGAATGATAGGATTGGATATTATTCGAACCTAATATTTTAATGATCGGGTCAATAGGATATGATTATTGTATATTATCCGTTTATCCTATCTAATTACCCTACCCATCTACCGACGATGCAAATATATCATTTTATATATGTTATGTATTATATAATTAATAATATAAGTAACATATTTTGTTTATAAAATATTATTTAACATAAAAAAAATCATAAAATATTACATTATCCTATTATATACTGATTTATTACATCATATTAAATATTATATGCTCTCTTTGTCCCGATTGAAGTTGCACACTTTCATTTTCGGTACGTCCCAATATAATTTGCACATCCTTAAGAGGAAAGCTAACAATTTCCACCCTCAAAATCTTCATCCTCAATCCACCTTTGAAAAGTCAACACAAAAGCAAAAAACAAATTTTCTTAATATGTGTGCACCCTTAGGTGGTGCAACTTCATTCGAAACGGAGGTAGTATTACATTATTACATAATAATACATACTCCCTCCGTCCCGACCTAATTGTCCTACTTGCCTTATTTGTTTGTCCCAAGCTAATTGCCCTATCCCATAAATGACAAATTCTCCCACAATTTTCACCATCAAAATCTCCACATTCAATCTCCACCTTTGGAAAAGTCAAAGATTCCACAAAATTTGATTTTTCTTAGTCTTCGTGCCAGACCAAGGTAGGACAATCAGTTTGGGACGAAGGGGTATTATTTATTTATTTTTTATATACTAATCAAATTACCCGATTATTCGCGGACAACTCAATTACACGAACGGGTATTATCAAAACCCTACCTTTAATAGAATAGTGTATAGAAAATGCATACTCATACCCTACCCGGTGAACATCCCTACTTCTCTCTCAACGTGTAGAATTAATTAATTATTAAAGAATAAATTAATGCGTCTAGAATCGCACCCAATAAAGCACACGCGTAGAAGAAACGCGTGACCATAGAATAGGATATATATATATGATGAAACGGTTATTGATTTCCCAACTTCCGCAGGGGAATTTTGTTTAAACATTTTCAACCTTCGTCAAGCTCGTTTGCTGAAGGCGAATTCAATTAGGTAAACTGTAGAAATTATGCTGTGATTATTTTGTTTCTGTGGAAGATGATGAAATAGGAAATCATTTTGCTTTCGCCTTTGAAAATTATTCGTTTTTGTTTGATATTTTAAATTTCTGAAATCCGTTTGTGTTGATATATGATGATGGAGCTGGATTTCTGCAGTTTTGAAATTCTTTGATGTTGTGTTTGTTAAATGCATGTATGCATGCACTAATTCTAGGTTTTTGACGCCTTTGGGGCTCGTTTTACTCTGTTCAGCTACCAAATAGGCTGTTAAGATGTTCCTCTTTTGTTCCTGTTTCCTATGTTGAGAAACGAAAGGGGAAATGCTCGATGATTGAGGATTTGGTGTTGAATAGGAATTTGTATCGCTCGTTGTGATTTATGAAAATAAATCCTCAATAATCTCTTACTGGTGTTTATAGGATCATCACAAAATTAAGAGCGAAAAAATGCTGATTCGTGAATAGAATAGTGTTATATGTTCCTTGAGATAGTTGATTGATTCTTTTCTACTAAAACTCATCAAGTATAGCCACAGATACCTTTAGGATGCATTTGGATCGATAGATTTGAAATTCATAGTCTGAAATCTATTGATGTTGTTTAGAAATTATGGATTTTGAAATCCATAATTTCATTTTGAGCTATTTTTTAAAGTATTTGATTGAATTTCAAATTCTCTATCCATCCAAACACAACTTTAATAAAATTATGATTGTTCTACGTTGTTCATATGGTTCCATTTGCAATTGATTTCTTGCTAAAAAGCAGTCTTAATGATATGTAATTTAACCCAGAAAGCAGCACAGAGATCAAAGCATTACTTTTGTTTGTTCACAACTTCTTGTTACATGACCGTCTTCATCTGTTGTCAGTCTCTGGGTCTGATTCAAATAAGAAGGATGGGAGATCGAAGGGATAATCATGGTTATCATGACGACCAGGAGAAAGGGCTGTTCTCTGGTCTGGCCGGCTATGCTGCTGGAGCAGGGCATTACGGATCTTATCACCCTCATGGCCATCCTCCCCATGGCTATCCTCCTGCTGGTTATCCACCTGCTGGATACCCTCCTTCAGGGTACCCCCCAGCCGGTTATGCACCGTCAGGATATCCACCTGCAGGATACCCTCCCCCATACAGTCATGGACACCATCCACATGGTTATCCTGGTCCACCTCATGCAGGTATCATGATAATGATTTTTGTTTAAGAAGTTCATGTATTCTCTTTAACTGTTATTGTTGTATCCTTTCACGAGCTTTCGGTCATGGCCTTCATTTTACACTATCATACTCCTCTAGGGGGTCGGTCATCATGAATTAACTTCATCAGTTAATTAACGTTGACAGTAGAAGTTGCAAGGGACTTGTTCATGGTTTATCATGTGTGAGGGTTGTGATTGAAACCCAACTTTACCTAACAAACATTTTTTTTTGCGAACTTTACCACAATAGCAATTTCTTGAACTTGGAAAATGTGGACTATCTCAGGCGAACAAAAACAGCTTCTGAGTAGCATTTTAATGAAGACTGCAACAAATTGTGTAGTTTAGTTGTTGGGGGGTGAAGGGTGGGGGGGTGGGGGATTGAAGTGCAAAAACATGCATATATTGGGTGGTTTAGTGCAATCAACTCCTTAAATCTGTGTTGGAAATAAGAAGATGATTGGAAGATGCAATTTTCTACATTCAAACCTAAAGGGTGTCTAGTGCTTATTACAACTTAGAGGGTGTTTGCAAACTATATAAGAGAGCTCAAAATCACTTAGAATGGAAAAGGGATTCTTAAAGTGTTTGGAAACTCCAAATTCTGATTTTGAGAATCAATTAAAATCAGCTTTTGGGAAGCTTTCAAAACCCAACTTCTACATTTTTGCTTCAAAGTCATTTTTCTTATTCCAAAAAATAAATTCAAATTACTTCTCTAAAAGCACAATGTTTCCAACGCCCCCTTAATGATAGTGTAAGAGGTGTCCCGTTTAGAGGTATCAATGGATAACTCGTTTATGTTGCAATAAACAGGCCATGGAATGGGAGCAGTAGGAGGAGGAGTAGGAGGACTCCTAGCTGGGGCTGCAGCGGCTTACGGGGCTCACCACATGGCACATGGTGGGTACCATCATCATGGTGGTTATGGTGGATATTACGGCCACCACGGGAAGTTTAAGCGTGGTAAGTTTAAACATGGGAAGCATGGCATGTTTGGGAAGCACAAGTGGAAGTAATGCAAAGTTCCCCTTGATCGTCTTAAATCACTGGCATATACATGCTCGTGTTCTACTCTTGTTCGCGTCCGTCGTCTATATTTTCTGTTTTGGTGACTTCTAATGCAATCTGGTCTTGAATAATCACTTGTTTAAGTGTGTAGTCCTGTTTGGAGTTGGTGTTTTACTCGTGAATCTTTTGTTTGTAAAACTTCTGATATTTGGTGTTGTATAATAAGTTGTGTAAACTTCTTTACTTTGAGTGATTTCTGACTGAATGGTACCTTGGACTTTAACCAACCCCATGCCTTTTAGGCAATGGGCTTTCTCATGGTGTTTATTGGGCCAGGACTATAAGTTGGACTGGGCCTTTTGGGCCCAATGGTTCTATGGGCAATAATTATTGAGTCTAGTCCATCCCAACATATCCCCATAAATATACAGATTTTGGGGCTGACCCACGGCCCGTTGGGCTTTTGCCCATCATCAAGTCGGGTTTGTTGGGTCCGATTGTCTTGCAGTCTAGATATTTATGACCCAATTCATCTAAAATGTTGGGTGGGCTAGGACAGACCATCTGGCCAGGTTGATTTTGCCAGCTCTAATATGAAGTGCCGGAGCAGCTCTATATTAGCATAACGAAGTTGGATAGCTCAAGTGACAAAACATCTACTACCGAGGCCTTTGGTCTTGTATTTGAGTCATCGTGGGGGAGGGGAGAGTTTTTTCTTTGTTCTTAGATTAGGAGAAAAAAAAATTATTAGCATGATAAGTTGGTAAAAGTTCACTAATTTATGATTGTGGGCAGAAAATCTTGTTTAAGTTAGTGGTTTGGGCCAAAAAATCATTATTTGTCACGTGAATATTTTATTTTTCGATTTTAGTCCTACAAATATTTATTTTTTCTTGTAAGTGTTGGCATTATCTAACTTAAGTACAATTTTCGTCGATAAATAATAAATTTATTGAAAATAGTCACGTGCAATTCACGTGATCCTAATATTAGAGAGAAACCGACGACACCAGTAGCATAAAATAGTTGAGTTGGACTTATATTCGTCATTAAAAAATACAGCTAAACATAAGCTACCAAATTGATCCTATTAAGTCACAATCACATCGTCAATATTAGTTGTATTTGCCCTTCAATTTTTGACCTGCCGCTTTCCAAAGTTTGTGGTATTTCCAAGTCCATGTTGTTATTACATATGTCTTCCATGTGCTTCTGTCAGCGCTCATGGTCGCATTATCCTCCACCGTGGAGATCTCCTTCAAGAAGGTGGTTCACTGAGCCTTGGAAAGGGCTAGGAATCCTTTTGGCAGGTTCAGAGTGTAATAATCATTCGCAGCTCTGCGAACGTCCCCCGGCCTTTGCCGCGATGCTTATCTACGGCCTTATCAGAGCTACCAGACTTGCCCTATTTGGACTTCTTCAAGGGAGGGAGCTCAGCGCTGGAAGAGGCTGGTCCTTTCCCCTTGTCCTTAGGAGGAGCCAGAGTTGCTGCAGCGGCGGAAGAACTTACACCCTTGCCCTTGGCAGCGCCTCTTTTACCAGAGCGGGTAGGAGTGGAGGTTATAGTTGCAAAGGATCCTGCTCTATGATCTGGAGGGCATCAGATGTATCTTCCTCCGTCCTTCCAGAGGGTTGGTCATGAGCTGCAGCGCCATCGTCGTCAGCTAACAGAAAGTTGAAATTCATACCTGCGCACGAAAAATAATAATTCAAAAAATAGGACATGAAGAGAGCTGAGAATGCTCAGAGCTGACAATTACCAGGAGCGGTCACGAGTTTATCCTCATTCCTCAAGAATCCATACTTTGCTAGCACCGCATCATTTCTAAGGAGGGATATTACGGGGAAGAAAGACATTTTTCTCCTGACGTGGGAGTTCAACTTTCTCATGACTTCCCTGTCCTCCTCAGGGATGCAGGTGATGGAAGGACGAGAGCTGCGAGGGGTAGAGCTTACCCATTCGCAGGGAAAGGGCCAGCCTACATGGCGAGGGGTAATTACAACCCAGCGAGGTTTCCAATTCCCGTCGCACCTGGAGGGTTTTCCCATAAAATGAGTAGGGCCACTAGGTCTAGAGCTAAAGTAGAAGAAACCATTTCCCCCTTTTTAAAATCATGACAAGATAAATTACTGGACAAAAAAATATCAACTGACGTTTTTATATTCTCAAATAATATATAAGCCGATAATTTCATCATCATCATTATTATTATTATTATTTTTATTTTTATTATTATTATTATTATTATTATTATTATTATTATTATTGAAAATATATTCATCCCGTGCATTACACAGGTGGACATCTAGTACATTAAATTAATAGGCATATAAATAAAATTTTAACATATATTAAAACTATATCTTTGGGAAGGGATAAGAAGAAAAAGTCATATATATATATATATATATATATATATATGTTTAAATTAATACATATATAATTTCATGTGACCGTCTAATAATATATATGAATATTGATAATTAACACATCAAATTTGATATACAATGAGTAAATGTATATTAAATTTTGACGGCCACAAAATGATGCACAAATAAAATAATGTTTATTTTACTTAGGCCTCGTTTGTTTCGCAGGATAAGACTGGATACGATTAATTATCCAGTCTTATCCTGCGTTTGGTTTCATGCATTGAGGCCCAGTATTAATTACAGGCCCGGTCCAAAAAACCTTATTTATCACGCAACTTTGTGATATTTGATCCAGCCAAAAATGGGTGGATAATTTAACCCACCTCCAACATTGCCAAGTGCTACTGGTGCCATATCAGTCCTCGTCTGAACGATAATCAACCACGTAGTTCCAGAATTCGTTGTCGGTCGGGGCATTACCGACCGGCGGAATAGCGTCGACATTGGCTGGTGGAAGGGGTGGAAGCACGGGAACGTCATCAACCACCGGATCAGCAATTGGAGCTTCAGGAGCAGCTTCATATTGGACCCCGCCAAACATGATTTTCAGATTTTCCCATTGTGGTTCTCCAATTGTGCGGTATGCACGAGCGAATCTGTTAGACTATGTATTCGAAGAGAGTAAAGTTAAATATAGAAATTTAGCATAATAATGTAAATCGGGTTACCAAAACAAGATAAGTAAAGCTTACTGTAACAAGTTCAGGCCAAATGTCACTAGGAATGTCCATGGTGTTAGTTTGACTGTCGTACATTACGCCACTACGGCTAAGTAGCTCGGAAAAAACACTATACCTCCGGCGGAGCATTCGCACCCTATAGTGGAATTCAACAGATGCTAGTGGCCTCCGAAGGAGGTAGGCCAACACAAACTTAGCAGTATCAAACGCCTCGTTTGTGTCTCTCCCAAAACTGAAGTTTCCCATTTGTGCTTGATCAGCAAGTACTTCTATGAACAAGTTATCAACTTCAGCGCTCCAACTACTACTATAAAACAAGTCCGATTGTGTAATGTTATCTGAGGGATACATTTCGCAACTAACAATTTACCTCAGACCTTTTCACAGAACCCCTTTATATAGGGAGAAATTTCTATTACTACTAAACATTTTCAAAATCTAATGATAGACATGTTGAAATTTCAAAAAGCAGTAGCAGAGGGCATCAAACCACAGAAGACACTTTTGTCAAGTCATTCATAAAAAAAAAATTCAATACACCAATATTTGAGAAATTGGTCGTCCCTTGAAATCATCCCCCACATCAACCACAGTATAAAATCTAGACGATTTGTAATGGTAGACCTGATTGTCAGGTTTTCTACATTATAAAAAGCAATTATAACTCTACAGAAAAAACGAGCGCGATGCAAATTACCTTTTCATGAAGTACCAACGAACTAATTGTGTGTGGAACTGATCAGAGCAGCGGTTGGAGAAAAAAATTAGTAGCAATTTGATAGAGAATTGAAGCAAGCCTGAATATGATTATGAGTAAAAGGTTTTCAAACTCTAGGCTGCGAAATTGGGGAAGGTGGGCCTAGAAGATGAAATGGGTTGGCAGGGGATTTTCCTGAAAAAATAAGGACAATTTGGAAATTTCAAAAAAAAAAAAACTGAAACAAAATCTATCCTCCATACCAAACATGGGATTGACAAGTTATCTGCAGCACATTCGGGAGCTAATCAGACAAACCAAACACATGATAGGTGATGACACTATCACAATCCAATAGTGTAATCTTATCCCAATTTAATATGATTTATCAATCATGTCCTCCATACCAAACGAGGCCTTATTGGACTAATTGGGTTTATAACAATCACAACTTTATTAATTAGCCCACATACCAACATAGTTGGGCATTTGATGATATATATAAATAGGATGAAGTGGGTAAAGATTCAGCCCATTATGTCTTTAATTTATTTATATTATGTTCATGATTCCAGCCCATACATTACGTGTCAATTAAGAATCATTTCGTGTCCTTATTACTATCCAGAATAGCTACAGCTGTCACAACGTTTCCTATTCTTGAAGGCGGTGGAAGAGTTCTTTATATTCTACACTCTTCCACAAACTTGTTTGTCCCAACTTTGAAAATGCCATACCTTCTTTCTCTCTCTAGTAACCACAAAATGCATATGTTACTCGTTCTCTTCAAATCTCTCTGTAAAACTCACGTTGTCTAACCCAAATAGTAGTGTATGTCTCCTAAAGATGAACCCACCTTTCATCTACTTATTTTCTCACAGATGTGTTGATTCAGATGTAAAATCCAATACTTTTTTGGGTTTTATTTCGCATCTGTTATTGTGCATGTACAGATTGAATCTCATTTACCTATACCCTCTTCAATTTTTTGTGTAAGGTAAGTTTGTAGCTTCATCTTTAAATGCTTAGATCTGAAGTTTGGTAAACATATTTGATGTATTATATACATCAGACCTGTTTCTATTTTCGGGAAATCTTGACACTATCTCTTTTTCAATTTTTTTGTTCCGATATTTGGGTTAGGCGTTAAGTTGTAAATTAAATACGCAATTCTTAAAACTTACACCGAAATCTAATTCCGTGATGAGTTTATGTTCAAAATGCGCATATTTTGTTTCTTCTGAGAAAAAAATATGTTATACCTATATATAGTGCAATTTATTTTTATATTTTTTGTATCCGATTTTTGGGTTAGGCGTTCAGTAGTAAATTAAAAACACATTTCTAATTTACTTATACCGAAATTTAATTTGGTGATGAGTTTTTGTTCAAAATGCGCATATTTTGTTTCTTCTAGAAAAAATATGTTATAGCTATATCTTTTTATTTTTTTAAACATAACCATTTTTTATACAACATCTGTTATGTAACTTCAGATTTCTCATGTTAATGATATGCACCGTAAAAGTAGGATTTTTAATGAACTTGTGTCGAAATCTAATTTGGTACTAAGTCCACAACTTGAATAAGCAGGATTTTTAATGAACTTGTGTCGAAATCTAATTCGGTACTAAGTCTACAACTTGAATAAGCCTCTACAGCGTTTAAACTAAAGTAAATATATATTTTTATAAAATTTTATATTATTCTTTTTTTTCGTTTGTTTTTCTTAATTTTTTTTTTAAAAATTATTATTTGATATTATTTGTAGGAGACATATAAAGCAACTGGAAAGAGGGATAAACAAAATCTTGTCTTATTGAAGGTAATTCTTCGTAGTCTTGATCTGTGAATTTGATAACTTGTTCAGTTGTAAACTGTATGATGTGCAACAGTATGACATAGATCTACTAAAAAATAAAATTAAACTAACTGTTATATTTAATAATCTGTATTCTGATTGTATACCTTCTGATTCCTGTTATTTGCATAATAACAAATTAATGGTTTTATGCTTATAGCGATATCAATGAAAAAGCTTGTATGTTCGTCTGGTAAAAAGTTGAAACTTCACCTTTCACGTAATGAAATTTCTAATCTAACTTCATGAACTCTATTTCCTGATGTTGACAATTTGTGACTCTCCTTTTTCAGAAATACAATTTTTGTTGTCTTTTGGTTGTTTGTGGATTTAGGAGCACATAAAATAATAAATGGGATGAAAACAATTTTTTTTTTTTTGAACGTGGGGCAGTTGGGTCAGAGACCTAAATAATTTTTTTTTAAAATTGAATCGTTAACAAAAATATTTTTTTACTATTTTTGGATAAATTGACATTTTCAATTTACAGAAAGAACTATTGATACAATAATATTTGGAGAAATTTTTATTTTTTAATTTATAAATAATACTAGTCCACACCGATTTACTGTAGGAAAAAAATTAAAATTTGTCTAAGTTACATATTAAAATTTGCAATATTATAAAGGACTTATTTTATTACAAATGAACACAAAGTGCATAATTAAATTTATTGTTTATGTATATATATTGTTTGTTAAAAAATTAGTGTAACGAAATTCGCTTTTTAAACATCTGTGTTTTTATTCACTAATTGACGTTGAAATTGAAAGATATAGACTAGATTAGAATATGTGGGCTTTATTAATTAATAAATCAGGCTAATTAATTAATTAAGTGGACATGGATAGTAGGTACATAAACCTAGGGTTATATGGTACTATATATACATATTCTCTATAGTAGAAAATTAAGGGTTTTTATCAGATAAAAATTGGAGGCGCTATAGAATTTGATAAGTGATTTCCTAGCGATCACTTATCTAATAATTGAGGCGCCATAGAATTTAATAAGTGATTTCCTAGCGATCACTTATCGAAAAATTGTACCGAGGATAGTTCCTGCGGCGGACGATATATACGCGTGGATACCTGAAGTGGTGAATCAATCGCTCAATTCTGTCCGACTAATTATGCACAAGTAAGTTGTTCCAACTTTAGCGTAATTTATGCTCAACATTTAATTCAGTTATAAATCACGATCAATATTCTCGATTAATTATTCCGCTGCGTACATTAGATGTAGTCGAGAATTACTAAGAGTGGTATCAGAGCCCGGGGCTCGATTTATGATTGAAATTAATTTAATTTTATGTGGATTTAAATTGACAATCTGAAAATTATTAATTTAATTATTGTAACCTGTTCAGAATTTTGAAATCTTTTTTTAGCGATTCTGGATTTGTGAAACCTGAGTTTGTAAAACAATATTTTGAACAATCCAAAAATTGGGTTCTCCGATTAGTCGTCTGTTGCCCGCGGTGGCGTCCCCGCTCGCTGCCACTAGGCTACTGCTGCGTAAACAGTGGCGCGAGTTGGATCCGGCGAACTTGGTGCGCGTCTGCTGTCCTCGTCGACGGTGGCGGCGATGTTTCGCTGTTACTGCTGCACCTTGCTGGTCGAGACGGCGGCGTACGACAGCGGCTTTGCTGCCACTGCGTGCGTTGACGACGGCAGCGGCGGCGTTTTGACTGCTGTTGCGCGCCGCGGCGGCGGCGGGGCGATGGCGGCTGCAATCCAGCCTAATTGGGTCGAGTGAGTTAACTCGGTGAAAACTGAGTTGACTCAGGGCTGGGCCAATTTTCGAAATTGGGCCTAGGCTTTATTTTGGGATGTTTTAGTTTTGGGTTGGACAAGAAATGGGCCTGCTGCATTTATTTGATAAATTGGGCCTACTAATTATATTAAACTGGGCCTGTAAAAAATTAATTTAACTCTTCGTCCACGAGTTTTACACCAAAGTGTTTACTTTAAAATGACGAGGTCGGGATCATACATAGATGCATGGTTGGCATCGTGTGATGGAATTGACTTGCTTAAATTATTTTGTGATGCCAAAGCGACCAAAATAGTTTAAGGACCCGAAATTAATTGGATTAATCAACCAAGAATTGCAAAATTGTTGTTGCAATTGGCTTAGAGGCCTACCTAGTGATATTATTGTACTCATCAGCCAAAGCAGAGACTACAGTAATATAGACTTTGATCTTGGACCACTAAAGATTTATAATTATCATAAATTCGTATTTTGTGTTTGGGGACGTAAAATATGTTCAAATTAGTGGGAGATAATCATTACAATAAACCCTTGTTTTGACTAGTGATATGAGTGTGGTCTTTATTTACTTTATTCTAATTTACGTTTTTCGTTTGATTATTTTCTGATCAGATAAAAATGTCGAATTTGACTTATAAATGTTTGATGGAATCAAACAAGTTGACTGGGTTCAACTTTACGGATTGGCTCCGTTGCTTTGGTGCTAAGGCAAGAAAAGATTGAATACGTCTTGGAAGAACCAATCGGTGTCATCCCCGACAAAACTTCTCCGGAGTATGATAAGTTTGACGCAGATGCTCATAAGAAGCATGTTGAGGATGTCACGTCGGCTCAGTGTGTCATGTTGTCTTCGATGAGTATCGAACTGCATAGACAACATGAACAGATGCTCCCTTATGAGATGATAAAACACTTGGAGAGTCTGTACGCCTCACAAGCTCAGACAGTGGAGTATGAGATACTCAGTGACCTCTTTAAGTGTAAACTTCACAATGGGGTTCAGGTTTCTGAGCATGTACGGAAGATGATTGGATTAATTGAGAGGTTGACATCCATTGGAACGGTGTTACCCTCAAGTGTCAACTAATCTGATCTTGCAGTCACTTCCTAGTTTTTTTGAAAACTTCATAGTGAACTTCAACATGAACAACACGAAGGTGACTTTGCCTGAGCTTCAAAACATGCTTAAGACCTATGAGTCTTCCACTTCTAAAGGCAAATCTGTGCTCATGGTGAGCTCTTCTGCGAACTCTTCCAAAAGGAATAATAAGCAAAAGAAGAAGAAGAAAACATCTAGTGATGTGGCCTTGAAGCCTAAGAGTGGAGGGATTCAAAAGAAGCCGAAACTGCCAAAGGATGAGTGTCTATTCTGTCACGAGAAGGGACTCTGGAAGAGAGATTGCCCAAAGTTCAAAGCACAAGGTGCATTGAATGGGAGCTCAGGTATGTTTGTCATTGAGATAAATATGTCTATAAACAATTCACAATCCTGGGTATTAGATACAGCTTGTGGCTCACAAATTTGTAATAATGTGCAGGGTCTAAGTGACAGCAGGAAAGTGAGACCTGGGGAGGTCGACTTACGCGTAGGAAATGGAGCAAGAGTTGCTGCTGAACGTGTAGGGACTTATAGATTATATCTTCCTTCAGGATATAGACTAGATTTACATGATTGTTGTTTTGTTCCTATAATTTCAAAGAATATTATTTTCATTCCAATGTTAGACATTCAAGGTTTTTCCTTCCATTTTGTAAACAGTAGATGCTCGTTTTCACTTAATGGATTGTTTTATGGAAGTGCCTCTCTTTCGAATGGTTTATATATGCTTGAATGTGAACAAAATATTCTCAATGTACAAAACAAACGACCTAAGCTAAGTAATACGAATAATAAAACTTATATTTGACATTGTAGACTTGGTCATATCAATGAGAAAAGAATAGCAAGATTGAGAAAGTTAGACTATCTCACATCATTTGATTTTGAATTATATGGTGCTTGCGAATCTTGTCCCAAAGGAAAGATGACAAGTAAATCACTTTCTGGGAAAGGGCTACGTGCCCAAGTTGTGCTCGAGTTGATCCACACAGATGTGTATGGACCGTTCCCAACTCAAGCAAGAGGTGGATATTCGTACTTCATAACTTTTACTGATGATTTCTCAAGGCCTTTGAGAAATTTAAGGAGTTTAAGTTAGAAGTTGAGAAACAACTTGGGAAAAGTATTAAGACTATTCGATCAGATCGAGGAGGGGAATACTTGAGCCGAGATTTTCTTAATTACTTGAAATCACATGGAATCCGGTCAGACTGGACACCTCCAGGTACACCACAGATGAATGGAGTATCTGAAAGGAGAAATCGAACTTTATTAGATATGGTTCGATCCATGATGAGTTTCACCAGTCTCCTTATATTTCTTTGGGGTTATGCCTTACTTACCGCAGTTTATATTCTGAATAGAGTTCCCTCTAAATCGATCGAGAAAACACCATATGAATTATGGTGTGGCAGAAAGTCGAGTCTTAACCATATGCGGACCTAGAGTTGTCCTGCTTTTGTTAAGAAGATGATGACTGACAAGTTGGAAACTAAAAGTGCCAAATGCTATTTTGTGGGATATCCTAGAGAAACCAAAGGATATGAATTCTATTGTCCTGGAGATCACAAGGTGATAGTATCCAGAAATGTGATGTTTCTTGAAGATAATTATGTCTCCAAGGAACAAGGTTACAATACAGTAGATCTTGAAGAAATTCAAGAACCACAAAGTAACATAGATGATGATGCATTGTCCAATGGAGTGGACAAGTGTAAACACAAGAATTGTGTGGCATTCAACTTGAAATAGGAAAGTCAAAGTAAATCATCTAGGATCAAGGTATGAAGGGACAAATTGATCTTCTTGCCAAAGTGGAGAGAGCCAAAACAGGAAAGTCAAAGAGGATCAAGTAATTGAATCAATTAAAGATGGAATTGATTGATATACCAAAGAAAGACTCTCTTGACGCTGGTATATAAAGGAGAAGCATCAGTGAAGAGAAGCACGGCTGGAGTGTTTCACAATTGAGAAAAATAGTTGTATTGACTATAGAGTTCAATCTGTGTTCAACCAGTGTTGGAACACAGGTAAGCAGATAGAGTTTATTCGGGAGAATTGACTCTTGAGTTGTTCGGGAGAACAAGCTGAGTTCGGGAGAACTCTCTGCTTGTGTAGTAGAAGGGATTCTCTACATTTTGAGTACTTAATAGTCTTAGGAGTATAGTATTCAGGGGGAGTGTGTTTATGCATTGTAATATAAATTTCTATAGTACATTGTAAAGTAAATCACATCCCAGTAATAATATATTCCAGAGGAAGGTGTCTTCCTCGTATTTTCCAACCTTTAACTATTTTCAGATTACGTCATGTTCATTCACAGTATGAACTAGATTGGTACAATTCTTGTTTAAATCATTTTATACAAGTTATTAAAATAGCACACGCGCACAAACTCTGACTTTTCAATTGGCACCAGAGCAGGTTCCAGTTTTTATAAACAGGTAGATCCAAGGGAACAAAATGGCTTCCATTGATCACGCATCCTTACGACCTCCACTTCTGGAGGGAACCAACTACTCCTACTGGAAATCCATGATGATGGTGTACCTGAGATCCAAGAAATGCTGGCTTACAGTTGAAAAAGGATGGGACTGGCCTCAAATGGAGGACGATGAAGAGAATCTAGTACCAAAACCAGTTGAGTCCTTTACTGAAAAGGACAAGCAAGAGGAAGAAGCAAACTACACAGCTTTGTACGCACTTCTAGCATCTGTGGATCCCATGAGACACAAGATGATAGTGAAATGCACAACCGCAAAAGATGCATGGCGAATTCTGCAAAGTCAGTTCGAAGGGAATCGAAACCTCAAAACTCCAGAGGTTATCTCTTCAATTCGATAACATCAAAATGAATGCGGATGAAAATATCGATGGTTTCTACGCAAGGTTCTGTGATGTAGTGAATGATTGCTACATACTTGGAGAAAATATCTCAGAAGAAAGACAGGTCTCAAAGATCATGAGAACTCTGCCATCCAGATTCAGAGAGAAAATCACTGTCTTAGAATCATTCATGAAGGTCAAAGCCATGACTCTGGACGATCTTCTCGGAGAATTACGAACGTTTGAAATCAACAATGGCTACGACAAAGTCAAGGCCAAAGGCATTGCACTAAAGGCTGAAGTATCCGAAAAACAGGACGAAGAGTCCGATGACCTGAATGCTGTAAATTTTGCAGACACTATGGCCTTCCTGGAAAAGAACTATGGGAAAATGTTGAAGAGGTTCAACACTTCCAAGGAACCAGGAAAGAACAACTCAGGGAACTTCAACAAAAACAAATCTGGTGGAAGGAATCCAAATGGGAAGAATCCGGAAAGTAAAAAGGAGAATGACCAGTGCAGAGAGTGCAAAGGATATGGACATTATCAAGCAGAGTGTCCAAATTTCTTGAGGAAAAACAAAGCTTACAAAGCAACGTGGAGTGACTCAGAAACTGATGAAGAGTCAAAGACAGATGATGCTGTCAATCACACCAACAATCTTGCTCTATGTGATTCACTGAAGAATTTTACGTGTTTGGTGGCAAATGTTCGACCTATCAAGGAACTGACGGGAAAAGATGTGACTGATGAGTCCAAATCTGAAGATGAGTCTTGTCCTACTGCTGAACAACTTCAAGACATGTATGAGGAAATATCCTCCAGAGCTAACAAAGCTGCGCAAATCATCAAAACTCTTGAAGCAAAAGTCAGATTCTATGAAAAGAATGCTGATCCAAGCAGTTCTACTTACCCTCAAGCTCTACCAACTGTGAAGATGATCATGCTGGAAAATGAACTGAAAATTGCAAGGCAGGTAATCAGTTCCAAAGACGTTACCATAGACTCATTAAAAACTGAATTGTTTGATGTGCAGAAAGGGATCGAAAACAGGGAAAAAGAAATCAGGATGCTCAAGAACGAGCTAACAAGACTGATGGAGGAAAACAAAAAGTCATTCCTTTCTTCCTCAATGTGGTCTGCCACAGAACGACCTACCTACGGTACAGGTAATGCATCAAGATCAGGTAACACATTTACTGATAATACTGATCAAGTACATCATGCCCAGACTGTTCGAACTCGATTCGAACAGACCCCTTCGAAACATCATCATTATTCGAAGACCTTTAAATTTATCCCTACATGCCATTACTGCCATACAAAAGGTCATATACGTCCTTTGTGTAATCGGATGAAATATGACCTTCGAACAGGCAATATCAACTTTAGGGATATTTATAAAGGGAGACCTGGAACATATCAAAGATCAAGTCCTAGAACAAAAATCGATCTGAGAAATCACAAACAATCTAAAATTTGGGTTCAAAAGGAAGGAAACAAGTGCCTAACATCTCTTCTGGCCCTCAGATCGAACATAGAAGGGACTTGGTACCTTGACAGTGGATGTTCGAGACACATGACTGGTGTTCGAACATATCTGACAAATGTATCTCCAGTTGGCGACAAATTCGTCACATTTGGAGATGGAGTAAGAAACAAAGTTATTGGAATAGGCACTCTCAATATTCGAGGAATGCCTAAACTGGAAGATGTTTTGCTTGTGGAAAATTTAACGGCTAATCTCATTAGCATAAGTCAATTGTGTGATCAAGGACTGAATGTTAAATTTACACAAGGAAAATGTCATGTTCTTGACCAAAATAACTTTGATGTTCTTACTGGAACTAGAACTGTTGATCACTGCTACATTTTTGATAAGGATTTCAAATGCCACGTTAGTACTGTCAGTGAGATAGAGTTATGGCATGAAAAACTTGGACATGTGAATTATGATCATTTGATGAATTTGTCTAAGTCACAGGTTGTGAGAGGACTATCAACACTCAAAAGAAAAGGTCATGGTGTGTGTGGACCATGTCAATATGGAAAACAAAAACACACCCCTCATAAACCTATTCATGATGTTCTTACTGAGCAGGTACTGGAACTTCTCCATATGGATCTGATGGGACCAGTACAAACAGAAAGCATCAGTGGCAAGAAATACATCTCTGTTGTGGTGGACGACTTCTCGCGCTACACCTGGGTTAACTTCATTCGAGAGAAATCAGAGACGTTCGATGTGTTTAAAACCCTGTGCACAAGGATCGAGAAGGAGAAACAATGTTGTATAAACAGGATACGGACTGATCGTGGGCGAGAGTTCGAGATTTCTTCATTCACCATTTATTGTGAGTCAAGAGGAATTGGTCATGAGTTTTCAGCCCCCAAGACTCCTCAGCAAAATGGGGTCGTTGAGAGAAAGAACAGAACTTTGCAGGAAATGGCTCGAGTCATGCTTACATCCAAAAGGATGTCACAAAGATGGTGGGCTGAAGCTGTGAACACAGCTTGCTACTTAATAAACAGAATTTATCTCAGGTTAGGTATGGGAATAACCTCCTATGAGATATGGAAAGGTAAGTCTCCTAACTTAAGTCACTTGCATGTGTTTGGTTGCAAATGTTATATCTATAAGGATAGAGAAACTCTTGGGAAGTTTGAGTCTAAAAGTGATCTTGGTTTCTTCCTTGGTTATGCTAACAGTAGTCGAGCGTACATGGTATACAATCTGAGAACACAATCAGAGATGGAGAGTGTAAATGTTGTCTTCGATGACAGTTCCCGATCGAATGAAGAAATTGAGAGTGTCGAACTCAGGGTGCCGGAAGTAAGTTCCTCAGTAGTATGTTCCCCAGAGGAACAGAATCTTGAACAAGCTGAAAATGTCGAACAAAGCACTGATTCCAGAAGGGATCCTCCCAGCAAGATCCAAAAAGACCATCCAAGTGATCTGATAATAGGTGACATCAATGAAGGTATCAAAACCCGAGGTTTACAGGTCAAACAAAGCAAGAACGGCATGCTGTATGATTATGGGTTTGATTTAAATTATGCAAATCTTTTTCGTGATAACACTAGTGCAATAAGTATGTCTATGAATCCTGTTCAGCATTCACGAACGAAGCATATCGACATACGGTATCACTTCATTCGTGAATTGGTTGAAGAAGGAACTGTAATTCTGGAGCAAGTTCCTACGCAGAAACAACTGGCTGATATATTTACAAAATCTCTCGATGCTCAAAGGTTTCTAACTCTGAGAAAATCATTAGGAATTTGCATATCTTTTTGAGTATTTATCTCTTTTTCTGCATTAAAAAAAAAAAAAAAAACACACACACACACACATACACACTCCGTGCATCTAAAGTTCTTGTATTCATTTTTTTTATGCATTTTGAGATATCCGTTCATTTTACCCACATTGGAAGGATAACTGCTTGAGACTTCGTTGAGACTTAATGTGTCTGATAATTTCATCTTATCTGTCAGAAAGAGCTACCGTCGGAAAATGATGTAGTGAGTAACCATTCCTGTTGTGGAATCAGGGTCTCTTACACAGAAAATGACCGATCGTGTGAAAGCTGCTGATAGACGTCAAGCTTACTTGATGAACTTTTTCAATGGTGATCGGGTAGTCTTTTCTATTTTCTGTTCCTTTCATGGTCGTACTATTCTCCATATCACAAAGTAGTGGGGTAGTTTTCGGGCGAAAATTCCGTTAACTCTAAGTGAAAAGTGATATGAATATGCATCTTGAAGTAATGGGGTAGCTTTCGGGCGAAAAATTCCGATAGCTCTAAGTGAAAAGAGATGCAAAGTTTACTTCATAAAGTAGTGGGGTAGCTCTCGGGCGGAAATTCCGATTGCTCTAAGTGAAACGTGAAGTACACTCTATTATGGAATTCACAAAGTAGTGGGGTAGACTTCAGATGAAAAATTTCTATTGTTTCTAAGTGAAACGTGAATTCCAGTACGATCTTGCTGTTAAAAAAAAAAAAAAAAAAAAGAAAAAGAAAGGGGTGTTACAAGGTTGAGTTCTCATTAGGTTCGTCCTCTCCTGGTTCCACATGTAAATATCAGCGTCTCCGAGCTTTTCAGTAGTATTTTCCTCTTGTGGTGTACATAAAGCAAACGGATTTATTTATCATTTTTTCTTCTTTTTCGAATTTTTTTTAAGGCACATGCATGTTTTTCTCAGAGCTAAGTTATCTTATTTTCAAACTGAGATGCGTAAATAAGATTGGCTACATCTCCTCAAGATATTCAGTTGCCCAGTTTAACGGGATCTCATCTATAAGGTGCAGATATTGTGCACAATTAAGGGGATTTAATTTTGGATATTATCCACTTTTTTTTTCTCTAATCCTGTTATTCATTTTCAGCATATCTTCCTTGCACCCTTTACTCTATACCGTGTCTCCTCCTCTTCTTGGGTTTTACTCTTCTCAGATTGTCACTATCTATCCATGGGTTCGTCCCTTGCCTTCTCGTTCGAAAAGGGGGAGAAAGATGAGCATGATGAGGCCGAAGGTCGAAGCTTCTGGAAGACAGGATGATGAAGACAATGAGAAAGAACAGGGTGTTGGTTATTTTGGAATGACTTGAACATAATATCATACACCCTCTTATGATATCCGTTTATTTTTGTTCTAACTCAGTTCTTACTGATTTTGTTCCCAATCATGTCTTCGTGCAATTACTTTGACTGTTCCCCAAATCTTTGTAGTTACTCCTGACCTTGAATGTTTTAATTGTCTAACATTTTGGATTTCAGGAAGGAAGCTCGTGTTTTCGAACTTGAATGCCAAGGGGGAGATTGTAAACACAAGAATTGTGTGGCATTCAACTTGAAATAGGAAAGTCAAAGTAAATCATCTAGGATCAAGGTATGAAGGGACAAATTGATCTTCTTGCCAAAGTGGAGAGAGCCAAAACAGGAAAGTCAAAGAGGATCAAGTAATTGAATCAATTAAAGATGGAATTGATTGATATACCAAAGAAAGACTCTCTTGACGCTGGTATATAAAGGAGAAGCATCAGTGAAGAGAAGCACGGCTGGAGTGTTTCACAATTGAGAAAAACAGTTGTCTTGATTATAGAGTTCAATCTGTGTTCAACCAGTGTTGGAACACAGGTAAGCAGATAGAGTTTACTCGGGAGAATTGACTCTTGAGTTGTTCGGGAGAACAAGCTGAGTTCGGGAGAACTCTCTGCTTGTGTAGTAGAAGGGATTCTCTACATTTTGAGTACTTAATAGTCTTAGGAGTATAGTATTCAGGGGGAGTGTGTTTATGCATTGTAATATAAATTTCTATAGTACATTGTAAAGTAAATCACATCCCAGTAATAATATATTCCAGAGGAAGGTGTCTTCCTCGTATTTTCCAACCTTTAACTATTTTCAGATTACGTCATGTTCATTCACAGTATGAACTAGATTGGTACAATTCTTGTTGAAATTATTTTATACAAGTTATTAAAATAGCACACGCGCACAAACTCTGACTTTTCAACAAGAACTCAGTGGGAGTTTTTGATGATCTATTAAGAGGGGAAATGACTCTTAGAGGGTCACCTCAAGACGATGAGATGCATCAAAGACAAGATATTGTATCAACCCCACCTCAAGAAAATCATAGTGAAATTCTTGAGAATATTCCAAATGTTGAAAACCTCAACATGCAGGAACCTCATCACGATCAGAATAAACCGTCTGAACCAACGCAAAACCAACTCAATAGGCCTCAAAGGAATCGTCGTGCACCTGAAAGACTAAATCTATTGGTTGAGAACCAAGATGATGAGGTTGATTCAGAAGACGACGAACCTAAGACCTATATCGAAGCGGTGTCTGATGTGGTTGGCTGCCTTAACATCTGAAATGGACTCGATGTATCTCAATCTAGTTTGGGAACTAGTTGATTTGCCAGATGGAGCTCGCCCAATAGGCTACAAATGGATCTTCAAAAAGAAGAGAGATGCAGATGGCAAGGTACAAACCTACAAGGCTAGGTTGGTGGCAAAGGGTTATAGTCAACGCGAGGGCATTGATTATGATGAAACCTTTTCGCCAGTCGCTAAGATCAAGTCCATTAGGATATTACTTGCAATAGCTGCATACTATGACTTTGACATTTGGCAAATGGATGTTAAAATTGCGTTTTTCTCAATGGAGAACTCGAAGGAACTGTGTATATGTCACAGCCTGAAGGTTTTATATCCAAAGAAAAGCCGAATGGAGTATGCAAGTTAAAGAAGTCCATTTATGGACTCAAGCAAGCATCTAGGAGTTGGAATATTTGCTTTGACAGAGCTATCAAATTGTTTGATTTTGTCAAAAGCAAAGAGAATCCATGCGTTTATAGTAAACGCAAGAATGGAAATGTTGTCTTCCTTATCATATATGTTGACGATATACTGATAATGGGAAGCGATCGTTCCATGTTGCAATCCGTGAAAGATTGGTTGTCTAGCTCCTTCATGATGAAGGATCTGGGTGAGGCTTCCTACATCCTTGGAATTAAGATCTATCAAGATAGACCTAATAGGATGTTGGGATTGTCTCAGTCTACTTACATAGACAAATTGCTGAGACGTTTCTCAATGGAAAATTCTAAGAAAGGATTTCTTCCTATGGGATATGGTATTATATTGTCTAAGAAAGGTTGCCCTTCTAATGACAAAGATATGAGTTACATGAAGAAGATCCCGTACGCTTCGGCTATAGAATCTATTATGTATGCCATGATATGTACTAGGTCAGATGTGGCTTATGCACTCAGCATGACATGTAGATTTCAGCAAAATCCCGGTGAGATACACTGGAGAACTGTCAAGACCATTCTTAAGTACCTTAGAAGGACTAAAGAATATTTCTTAGTCTAACGGTGGGCAGCCAGAGTTATCAGTTACTGGGTATACTGATGCTAGCTTCCAAACAGACCATGATGACTTCAAGTCTCAGTCAGGATATGTTTTCGTCCTCAATGGTGGTGCAGTGAGTTGGAATAGTTCCAAACAGAGCACAACTGCCGATTCTACCACTGAAGCTGAATATATTGCTGCATCTGAAGCTGCCAAGGAAGCTGTTGCTTTGTTAGAGTTCGTAAAAGAACTAGGTATCGTTCCAAGTGCCAGCAGTGCAATACCGCTGTATTGTGACAACACTGGTGCAGTTGCGCAAGCAAAGGAACCCAGAGCCACGAACAAAAACAAACACGTTCCTCGGAGATATCATCTGATTAGAGAAATAATAGATAGGGGAGAAGTAAAATTAGATAGAGTACCCACTGATGATAACTTGGAGGATCATTTCACCAAGCCGTTGTGTATAGCAAAACATAACAAGCACTTTGAGAGCTTAGGTGTTAGACATGTTAGTAGTTGGCTTTGATTCAGTGGGAGTTTATAGTTTGTATGTCTTAGAAACCTTTTTGTGAAGACATTCAAAACTTGATCACATTCTATGATAATATGTTTATCTTATGGGTTTATGCATTTATTAGAATAATTATTTTGATGGTTTGTTATTATTCTTATGATTGTTCTCTTGAATTGTGACTGTCATTTATGGTGTGAGACATAAATGATATAGTATGATTCTAAAATTGCCATAACCGATGGTCATCAGGAATGGGATATTGATGACATACAATAGGTTAGCATGTGGTCTGCATCATATTCTTAGAGAATATAGTGGGTCTCACGACTATTAGATATTAGATATCTATGATGGATACATGAATACTTTGGAGAGCATTGGTATACCCTACTATTAAACCGTTTGTTTTCAGTGTCTACGGTTTATTAGTGTGTGGAGTATGTAATGATCCTTAGACCTGAGGTCAATACTCATTTTGTTTGTTAAGTGATGAACTTTGACCAAGTACAACGCTTGCCTCCCAAAGGAGGATAAGACACGTCTTGTGTTGGGTTCATCATGAGGCAAATGAAAATGGTAGTTGAGCCAAGAATGGGATTCATTCCTCGATTGAAACTCGAGAGAACACTCATATTTCTCTATATTATTTGACAATAAAGTCATTGGCCAATGCAAAAGATGTATTCAATTAAAGTAATTGAATATGATCGAATGTGTCATATAATAAAGATGAGAAAAGTGATTGAGTTATTTGGATAGACACATGGCAGATCCTAGGCTCAATCAGGTGGTTCGTGAATGAAGGGATATTACATAAACTTCATATAAAGGTTTGTTTACTAAATTCACGTAAACGTCCTTCATATATCGAGTTCGCTGCGCAACGCAGTCTAGGAGTTTTGTGCAAACTTTAATTAGATTATCGTCGATAATGGGGGCCTGAAGGGTCACACTTTATGTGTATTGTTGTTCCGGTGAAGGGTACAAGGTTAGTGCTTCGAATTATATCTAATGCTAGTCCAAGTGGGAGATTGAAAGATATGGACTATATTAGAATATGTGGGCTTTATTAATTAATAAGTCAGGCTAATTAATTAATTAAGTAGACATGGATATTAGGTCCATAAACCTAGGGTTATATGGTACTATATATACATATTCTCTATAGTAGAGAATCAAGGGTTTTTATCAGATAAAAATTGGAGGCGCTATAGAATTTGATAAGTGATTTCCTAGCGATCACTTATCGAATAATTGTACCGAGGATAGTTCCTGCGGCGGACGATATATACACGTGGATACCTGAAGTGGTGAATCAATCGCTCAATTCTGTCCGACTAATTACGCACAAGTAAGTTATTCCAACTTTAGCGTAATTTATGCTCAACGTTTAATTCAGTGATAAATCACGATCAATATTCTCGATTAATTATTTCGCTGCGTACATTAGATGTAGTCGAGAATTACTAACAGAAATGTCAAAAGAAAATTATCCATATAAACGGTTTATCGATGTATATTAAAGTTCTCCTATTTTATGTTTTTTTTATCTTCACATATGTGCTAATTGCATTCCTAAAAATCGATATTGATGTATCAACATAAGATTATTGAATAAGTATGATATTATTTTTTGTATGTTTCAAAGAATGTTATCATTTTGTATATGAATCTGAATGTCAATTTTATCTTGTATTTCTATTATTTTGATTTGAATAAATGTGTGAATTATGTAAGGAAACGTAGTCATATCATTGAAACTGTAAATAGCGAAAAACTTTATGTACAAATACGGAATAGACAAATGATAGGAAAAATAGGAAAATAAAATAATCCAACAAATACAATGGAACTTCCATAAATTTCATATTCAACTGCATCTTCCATGTGTCTTTTTTTTTTTTTTTTTTTTTTTTTTTTTGTTTTTAGAACTCATCTTTCATGTGTTTTAGTATCCAATAAGCTGCACACTTTCTTTTTCCCAGAACGTCAGCCTTTTAATGCCAAACTCATCCGTTAGTATGACTTCGAGTTTTGCTCTGAAAGAAAAAATAAAATTTAATATACGATTATTAATTGTTTGATAAATATTCTGGTATAAATTGTTAGTTAAGTTTGTAAACCTGAAAATAAAAGCAAGGTTCCTAGGACCACATTTTGTACATGCAATGAAAATACCAGAACTGTTGAAATACTGCATGCAACATCCAACTAAAGTCGAAGTGATTCAACTGAACTCTTGCTGGCATAGAAAACCTCGTATCCTACAAAAGGGATGTTAGGATGATAATAAATATAGTCTGAAATTAGGAATAAATAATTGATACTTTATAATTCATCAAGGACCCGTCGAATGTGTGAAACAGGCTGTGCTGCTACAATCTCAACCATTTTTGTGTTATTAGTAAACAAAATTTTGTTTCGATTAGTTGATGTTTTGTAGGGACTTGTGTCCTCAACAACCAAAAACTCCCTGATTGCATAGATATAACCTTCAATAGGTGAGCATCTCAAGTTGTGTAGGGCCGAACCTTCAATTGTACAATAAATTCGATCGCCCTGCACAATATTTAGTACACCAACGACGTTTAGAGGAAAGACAGAAAACCAAATAAAAAAATGTTTGCATGCAGTAGAAAACTTTGTAGATTATACCTCTTTATCTTCAAAAAGGCACTCAATAGTTAAAATAAGCCGAGGATTACGTCTGGCCGGCATATGGTAGCAATGGACTAACCTAACATAAATAAACCAATCTGTTTTTAATGGAGTGATATCACCGATGAGGGAAAAAGAAGGATTCATATTTTCTATAAAAAAATTCTTTAGTACGTGTACAACTTTTAATAGACATTCAACATATATATAGTACATAAAACTGTAGAAGTAGTTTATGGAATAGTTGTTGGTATCATGGGCAACATGTGAAAGTGGGATAATGGGTTAGTGGGAATTTATTTTAGCCATTTTTAATTATCTTTTATATCCAGTATTAATATTCAGCTAGCACCATTAAACATGTTATAGATGTAATTTTTTTTTTTTTAAATGAAGAAACAAAATATATTTATTTTACGAAAAATAAAATAAATATTAGGGAAATTTTATCATTTAACATTTATAGTTAACAAATGTCATCATACAGATTGTGTTTTTTTTTTTTTTAATTGTTTTTTTATTAAATTTCATTTGTATTTTTAATATATGAAGTTAAAGTAGTAACTGTACTGATTACAATTTTATTACTTATATGATTTTGGTGTTTATTTATTGTTGACACTTTACATTTAAATGTGTGTGACCGATGTTAGTGACTGTGGGCCTTATTAATTGAATAAATAGGTATGGCCCATTTTTAGTAGAAAAGAAAAAGTGCAAAATGAGGCTTCATGTTTATTTATTCAAAACAGTATGGAATTTGTACATAAAAAATTAGCACTACGTTCTTGTTCTTGAGTTTTTAAAAAATGAGAAAAAAGAAATATGAAATCCTGTTTGTGATCATCATTTATAGTTGGACATTTTTTTTTTTAAATTTCCATCTCTAATTTTATTTTGTTTTGCATTTTTACCTTAATAATATTATGATAACATTATGATAGTTATACTAAACCTTAGACATTGACAAATAACTTATTAGGTAGTGTAACTCGTTTTATGAATTATAAGTAAAAGTTAAAAAAAAAATTTGTTTTTATAAGTTTCTAACTATGAGTGAAATTGAAGATGCATACCGTTTTCATTGTACAATGTGCATGTGTGTTGCATAAAAGAAATAAATACATAATTAACCTAAAATAGGAAAAATTGCATTAATTAAACATAGAATTCTAGAATAACATGGAAAGGTACGGGAACGAAAACCAAAGTAAAACAATATTCACAACATAGGCATAGCTGACACAATATGCAAAGACAAAAAAAAAAAAAAAAAAAAAAAAAACTAAAGTGATAAAGACATAGACTTAATTTACATAAAATAAACTCGTCAAATGCGTGAGAGAGAGTTGTTTTTTCACTTCTTCGAAGCTCTTTTCTTCCTTTTTGCGAGACCACAATCACCAATGTCCGCTTTCACAAATTTGTTGATTGGTATATCATCATCCTCATCGTCGTCTGCCTCATAACCCTTGTCTATTTCATCATGTCCAAATGCTTCATTCACTGGTTCACATGGAACAATACTTGTGCTGGATTCCTATTATAATGAACAATCAATATAAATAAAAATTGAAAACAAATTTTAAAATTTAACTTGAAAATTTGTAAATTGGACAATTTGAATTTCATTAATAAATTTGTATGGAAAATACCTTATCAATAAATTTCGTGTTACAGTACTCTTTGAAGATCCTCGTATCTACAGTCATCTTAAGAACACTGCAGGTTACGAAAACCTTTTTCTGGTCAGCTTTCTTCACTTGAATCTTAAAAAGCCCAACTCGATCCGTCAGAGCCTCTTCAATTACCTTTGGGATAAAATCAAAAGCTTCGACCTGTTTTAAATTGAGTAGTTCTGCGTTAGTATTAGGTAATTAGATAGTGATTGAAGTGGTAAATAATAAATAGTTAAGTACTTACATTGGACTTCTTAACTTCTGCAGCAGTTTTACCAATGAGTTCTATGCACTCTTTATCCCAAAGGAGGAATTGGGCAGCACCATTTTCTTCCCCAACAGTGACCTCAATCTTGTACCTTTTTTTTTATAAGTAGAGTATTAATTGTATATAAATTTATGGTATTAATAGTGTGTAGTATACAAAATAAATAATTTATTCTTTTGTAACCTGTAATTTCCTGTTTTCTCTGTAGTACCACACTTTACACAACTGAATTGGGTGTTAAACGGAATAAGTTTTTTGGAGCACCTCTTGCAGGCGAGATAGCACCAGTCTCGCAACGCCTCAACCTCCACGATTGTGCCAGCGACCCAAAATGCAGCATCCTATAAGTAAAATAATAGGGTAAGAAAATACGAAACAATTCATTAATTAATAAGGCTAAGTTTAGTAGAAATTTGTAAACAAAATGACCTCGTTAGAGCAGAGAATTTCAGCCAAGTTTTTAACAATAGAATCATTGCTTCTTAAATCGTGAACAACTGATACAACAGGTGTACTCTGAAAAGTACTTAGGGAGGTATCTTGAAAACCTGCCTCAACCAACCTACAATATGGTATATTATAAAATGTGAATAATTTTGTGAAACTTACTGAAATATAATTTTTTTTCCAGATAAGTGGAGTAAATTTTCAGGAAGAGATAAAATACTACTGAGCGAAATCAACAAATTCATGGCCTTCTTCATTGACAATTATTTTTGTGACATTGTATGTGTTTGAGAGTTTCACGTTATCTGTAAAACAAAATAAAAAACATCAAGGTCAGTGTACTGATTGCAAATATGAAATCAGTAGGTTATAGATTTATAATTCAGTAATGTACTTCCAAAAAGGGAAACACGTGCAAACTGTATTATCACTATAACAATTTTAGCTTCTCCCCCCTTCAGGTAAGGCATGAGCACATCGATATAATCATCCCAGAGAGTGCATGACATAACATTTTCACTTTTACGTGCATAAAACATAGATCAAGTTAGAACAGTTTGTAGTGTAAAAACATAATAATAAGTTAGAAATTTAAATATTTTGAAGTACTCAATATCTTCCAATTTGAATTCCATCCTCCTTCCCTTTGCAGTGTAAGAAGGTTCCATCTGATATGAAACAACCCTTCCCATAACATATGTAATTTGAACAAAAAAGTGCAACATTAGTAAAAATACAATTTATGAAATGTGACAATGTAATAGCTTAATTGAATGGAAAATGATGATTGGATACAATGTGGCTAGCCACATTTTGGAAAAAAAAAATGAAAAAAAAATATATATAAGCAAAATGACTGATGTACCCTTTGCTAATTATTTTGATTTTGTCCAATTTCAAATTTTGGACACTAGTGCTTCATTTTATGTTTTCTACTATGCACCTTTAACTTTTGTTTCAAACGAATAATTGAGATAAAACCCTATCTTCAAACCTTCTTTTTTCTTTTTAACTCTTCCTTTATTATCTATCTTTTCCATCAAGTTGTTCAGTTTAGCATCTCTATCTCCCTCTCCCCCACCCTCTAATTATGCCCCTGCTCCAAAATAATTTCTCCACTATTCAAAGTATTGTCTCCCAGATCGCGGCTACAGGTAATGGGTTATGGCAAGTATTATATTGTTTTTATGGGCCGTCGCATAGGTATTTATTCTAGCTGGGAAAAATGTGCTCCGGAAGTTCTTGGTTTCAAGGGTTGCATATTTAGGTCATACACCTCGGAGAAGAAGGCTATTAAGACTCTCGACACTTTCCTTCGTCATCAATGCATTCTGAGAGAGGAGGGTAGCAGTTCACGGTCTATGTCTCAAATTGCAGTCGAGGAAAGGAAAGCAAAACGTTCCTTGTGTAATCAAATTGTTCCCATGGAGCATAGGCCCTTACAGTCCGACTCTGATCCCACATTCGAAGACTGAAAAGCAGAGGATTCCGTGATGATTGGTGAAGAGGAAAAAAAATGGAAGTTCGGAAAATGTTGGTAGTGAGCCTGCGACAGCCATGGCGTATCAAGATTCCTGGGGTGGCGCTTCATTTTTATTACTATGTTCGCTGGGTTTGTTATGTGTCTTGCTTTGGTTTGGGTCGCTGGCTTTTTAGGTTAGTTGTTATAAGATTTTTATGTTTAGGTTCTGATTGTAAGTTATATGTATTCAAGTATGAGAGCGTGTCTTAGTGAAGTGGGGTTTATTTTAAGGTCAGCTTTTTCCTTTAATTTGTGGTGTCCGTGGCAATTAATCATTTTCCAATGCGTATTAGTTATCCTCCCTACATGTCCCCTGTGATGATTTTAAATTTGTTCCTATAATGAAACTGCCTTTGCTCATTACACTATTGATCACACCCAAAAGTGTTGATGGACATGATCAACTTGCTTTTATTCAGGGATTACCTCTACCAACCGGAGACTAAATATAACGACCCGTCTGTAAATGAGCAACCCGTCTTGCATTTATTTAGGGAATACCTCAACCAACCGGATTCTAAATTTATCCACACTAAAAATGTACAACCTGACTGTAAATTTAATTTAGTTGACTGAGTTAATTTATCTTATATCGCAATAACTTTATATTTCAAATTATCTATCCAAATATATTCTGAATCAAATTGATAATATAAAGTAGCGATCAATTTTGCCTAAGAATTTGACTCGCTACGATTTTTATTGGCAAAATTGTAAAGTTTTTTTAGGTAAACAAATAAGTTAAAAATAGTGTACAACACCCACATCTATTTTGCTCTATGATATGATTTTTAACTTAATTATTCAGTTACTCCCGTAATAATTTTTTACAGTTTATATTTCGATATTAACTGTTTAATCTAGGAATATTATTTACTTCTCGTAAATGGTTTCTGACGAAATTTTTGACTAAGATTTTCGTTTTATTTGCATTGGCTATTCAAACGTGTCTGATTCTTTTTAAATAAAAGCTAGTGAATTATTTCTATTAATAAATTAGGGAAAAAAAATCATATAACGTGATACATTTAATGTAGTGCATATATATTTAATTGTACAAAATCACAAATGTATTTGTATTACACTGATTTGCCGGGTTTTGTAGCTGCTTGGTTTGCATCCCAACACCCTGAATGGTTCTATTATCATTTTCCTTCGTCATTTAACCATAAGTAGTGCATGAACAGTTTGAATATATTGAACATTTCTGTTGCTCGAAAATCAACGTCATAGTAGCACACCATTTGAGTTGTGTTTATATCACTAATATTAACATGCAGTATAAGAACATCTTTTTTCAACTGATTCCGAATACGGGTGACCGAAGCTTGCATCAATAAATGCACTAACAAGAATGCAATTTTAAAACAAAGACTGCATCATATTCATAGAAATTTCAAAAAAAAAAAAAGAAGGTAAATTTACTACGATAATGAAAACACAAAACAAAGTTCACGACATTTTTGGAAGACAGCTAATAATAGGAGATTCCATACATTTGCAGACCACCACCCCATACCTACACATCTGAAGAACTTGTGTCCGGGATGATAACTACCGGCACATCCCTCATCCTTTTTTCATGCACAGTTTCAAGAAACATATCGTACACTTTTACCAGCGGTTCATCAGCAAGGATTAGTCCCCGGAGCTCATCCTCATGATAGGCGTTGACAATCCTTTGGACGAGGCTGCGGAGTTCGAGTTTCAGTTCGTCGCTCTCTTTACGAGTACTTTACAGTACCTCCAGCCGACGTGGTGAAGGTGGAGTCTGCCACTCCTTCAAAATTGGGGAACGCGGTGGTGTGTTTCGTGGTGTTGTTGACGCCATTTTGTGAAGTTGGCCGAAGCAGTGTGAAAAACCTCTGTATATATTGTTTAGTTGTGCGTCATCTCCCTAATATTCCTACTCCTTTTATAGTGGGTAAGATACAAGTTAGTGGGGTATACTTCTTACACAATTTTTTTTAAAAATAATCGCTTCCGTGGAGTGCGTTTTAGGAGCAACCTGAATTTATTTATGTTAATTTTTAGTTTAGAAGTAATATTGTTTCGAAATGCCATCCTTTCATGTGTATTATAGTTATAATACAAAATTAATAATGTGTAGGAGACGAAATATAATTTATATATAAATACTCACTTTCGAGGGACAATATGATAATTAATCTTAGGATTTTTTTTTATTAATTTTTATGTTTTCAATATATCAATAAATAGAATTTTCAACCTACACTGTGAAATTATACAAGTCACAACTAAAAATATTTTGAATAAGGAAATTTAACCAATTAGAACTACATGAAACATGAAACCGTATTGGAGAAATTCTTGATTTCAACAGTACATCAGATTTAGAGTTCGAAGATAACAAAAACTCAACAACTACTATGCCCCACTTAAACTCGGACAAAATTCAATCAGTGTTTGCCTGATTATGTTACCCCTTATATTTTTTTAAATATAATCTTTTGTAGCATGCAAACATAATTTAGGATTGAGCGCCCAAAGTTGACATGTCTAACCTAAAAACTAGGAATCATATAAATTTTCCTTGATCTCAACCTAAAAACCTCGTCTACTTATTTGATTTTCTGTGCCTCGATAATTATCGAGGCCTGAGAAATTAAACAACAAATTAAAAAAAAAAAGGCTTTAAGATAATATGTTATATTTAGGAAACTCACATTGTACTTATAATAACAATTAAGTCGTTGCTTCCAATTGTGTGACGGCCACACAATTGTTATTCAATCGACGCTGAAGTGCTTGTTATAAATAAACCATGCATGAAAAATCAAACTAATGTCATGAGTATATCAAGGATGCAAGTACATCGTTAAGCTAATACCGATTTAAATCTACCTACTACATTGTCGGAAAATTATAAAAGTCTAGATAATCTATCCGTCATTATGTCGTCTGATATAAGTTTAGAAACATCAAAACAAAAATTGTATAATCAGTCACCCGTTATATTTTTGATTTATAATTAGACTTACTAGTTAGTTAACCCGTATCAACACCTAAGTCTCCACAAGTATATTCGGAACAATACATTCGTAAATTGATTGGGGTTTTCTTATGTGTTTCAACAATAGCATAATTTATAGGGAACCATTTCAATTAATACGCGACCACATCCGGATACTGGGATAAACAAATGCATCAATTTTTAAAAAACTTCGTTCTACTCTTCAAACCCTAAATCAAGAAATTAAATTTGATATTCGTTCGGCCCATATGATCGGTTAGTAATCGTACATCAAATTTTTAATGTATGCTTCACTTATTGTAAAATACTATAGGTAGCGTTCATCTATATGGTCTGCTAGTCTTAGAATACGAAACTTCAAGAAACCGGGGCTCGTACATCATAACACTATATCTTTCATCTTAAATAGTTATCCTTACATTCGATAACTTCTAGGTCACACCTCCGCTCACCGAATTCATTAGATGTATCACCGATTAGGATAAATTTAATTTTTTTTTTGAAAGTTATAAAAGATTGAATGTTTTGCAAATATGATTTCAAATTGAATGCCCCAATCAAACTAGTACGATAAAGAAACTATGAATTACTAGTTGAGGGACAAGTTTTAAGGTTTGACTCAAAACCTCCGTAAATCTAAATCTATTTAGGGACGTACGATCGTACATTGACCGACGACTTAGAATGTGCTTATAGAATAGAATAATTTATACTGTACCATATGTTATATTAATAAACCACGAGTTCGAGCAGCTAGATATACCGTTATAATTATATTAGGATTGAATAGTAATATTCCCAAAAGCTAAATCATGGTGTTATGTTTGATATTCCTTCGGCCCATATTTTGGGTTATCGATCGAACATCAAATTTTTGGAACACACGATACTTTAGGTAATATACGATCATTAAACACAGTCCATTGATCGACCTCATTGACATGACTAATCTGAACCTAAACACGGCCGCACAACCCTTATTAGATCGACGTTGTTTCTACAACGGCGAATATAATTAAAAATTTGTCTGAAAATTTGATTTTTTTTTCAGGTCATTCAATCACAAGTTTAACAGACAAATATCCTGGTTTATCAGCGACCTCTACAGACATGGTAACTCAAATTCGAACACTGTATCACATGTTAAGCCGGGCTAAAGGGTCCGTTTAGGAATAAAATAATATTTATTTATAAATATTTTAAATTAACATCACTTTATTAGAGTTTTAGTTTGAATTTACCCTAAAATCAAATACGAATACGCCTCACCTTCGCTCGGATGAGATAACTTATATTTGCATGGTATATTTATTTAAAATAATGGGCAAATTTAATTTAAAGTTGCAAGCCCAAATTAGTTTAGTGTAAACCAAAACAAATGATTCATTCTAAATTCAATTGATCCCAACCTGAAATCTCGATTAGTAATTTGATATTAGTTCAATAATGATCGCTTCTTCGGAAAATAAGCACTAAATTACATACAACCTGCTTTCAAAAAATATTTATAATCTTGAATTGCATATGATACTTATACTAACAATTAAGCGTAAACACAAGTTGTGTAACAGTCAAACAAATGTGTGACGTTTGTCAAACGTGTTATAAACAAATACTGACATCGGATGAAATTACTATCATGAATGCACCATGCACGCAAAGGCAGAATAATACGCGCGTATACCATATGTACAACTAGATAGTGCCTCGTCGAAACTATATTCTCTGCACACAATCAGTGTTTTTGTCGTCCCAATTGAGACCGGTTAGTAACCAACTGACATATAGTTATATTAGGTGCTTGTTTAAGCTGAAATTGTAAGAACCCATTTGGTTGCACATTATCAGTACATTATACTGAGACTTGCAAGAAACCCTAACCGATTTAGGGCATTGATATCCACATGTATACCTATAAGTATACTATATATGATATTTGATCGGTGAGGTTAAATGTTTTAAAAATAGAGACGAATACTTAACAACTAAATCTTATTTATAATAGAATACTAATGATCGAATTTGTGTAAATAAAATTAATGAATAATACACAAGTACAGAATAAATCGACAACACATAACAACTATTTTCAATAATTTTGCGCCTTGAGTTCATATTGACCTCTTTAAAAGAAATAATAAATCTAGAGACATATTGCCACCAATAAGTTGAATATATAGGTTTGCTGTAACTATATCCACAAAAGTTAAAAGAAGATTGATATTTCATGTTAGGTTGAGGAATGAGTATTGAGATTCTTTTATGAGTATTTAATGGATGTTTGTCCAACATTGATTTTGAGATTAAGGTCGAGATCTTCTCATGATTAAGAGACACATTAATTTTGGTTTCAAGTGCACCAATCAAATGGATTTACCTTTTTATTTGATTATTCTTAAATTATTTTCTTGTATTCTTCGGTATAGAGAATTGTGGTACGATTGGTGAGTGGAGAGAGAAAGTCCGTGTGGTTGTAAAAATTCATATAATGGTATTTTTCTTTACGGTGGACTTTGATTTTCTCCGATTTTTTAGTTTCCACGTTAAATCTTGTGTTGTGGTTTGTTGTTTTTCTTTTGTCTTGTTTCTTGTTTATCAAGATGTTTTGGTGTCCTGAGGTTAATTTCGCTTTAATACCTGAAGCCACTTGGTTGTTAATTTCTAATGTTACCGCTCACATAAGTAGTTTAACATTATAATATGTTTGAAATTCTAAAAATATATGTTATTTGTTTCGGTCTATTATTTAATATACTAATTTCAGAGAGAACTCATATCGCAAATATTTACTGTAAAAAAATAAAAATAAAGATGTAAAAAATTGTAAGTCAACTATCGAAACGTTCGATTTGGTTAAGAAAACATACTTGGTTTGATTTGATTTAAAAACCTAAATATAGTTGGATTTTTTATTCTTATTGGATCGATTCAGTTTAATATGCGTGGACACTTGATATTTGTAATAAATATCACATCTACTCACATATATGTAAATAATGCCATGAAATTACTTTTTGAAAGAAAAAAAAAGTAATAGAATCAGAGATGTTCTTTTATTTCCGAAATGCCAAAGAAACAAAAAGAAGAGGACAAAAACCGACCAAAAAAGAAATAATTTTGAAATAGTATTGGTGGTGCGCACGCGAACTAAGTTTTTATCTAGAAGGAATGCGACGGCAGGTCCACTCAAAAACTTCCATTCATCTTTTTTGTCACTTTAACTTATTTGATGCAAAAATATACACTTTACCACTTTAACTTCAATTCATCTTTTTTGCCACTTTAACTTATTTTGATACAAAAATACACACTTTACCAAAATTGCCCCTTCTTTTTGTTGAGGAACTTTAACCTCAATTGGCTATTATTTTCGGACATGATGCACGACCTGTGGACATGATACACGACCAGGTCGTGTATCATGTCGAACATGATGCACGACCTGGTGGACATCGTGTATCATGTATGTGGTCGTGCATCATTTCCGACATGATGCACGACCTGGTGGACATGATACACGACCAGGTCATGTATCATGTATGTGGTCGTGCATCATGTCGGATATGATGCACGACCTGGTGGACATAATACATGACCAGGTCGTGTATCATGCATGTGGTCGTGCATCATGTCCGGTGGACATGATACACATGTATGTGGTCGTGCATCATTACCGACATCATACACGATTTGTGGTCGTGTATCATGTCCATCAGATCGTGCATCATGTCCGACATGATACACGACCTGGGTGACAGTGAGGGTGAGGACGAGAATACATTATATAAGGGTATAATGGACAACACACATGAAAAGTGAGTAATTTTACAATTTCAAAGTCAAAATGACAGAAAAGTGGATTCCCACTTTTTGCATGGGTACAGTAAATTTTTCCCCTTTTATCTAAGAGGCAAAAAAAGAAAGGGGCCCACCTCCTTAACAACTCATTGCTAGGACAACTGTACAGTGCAGTTCCAGCTGTGATGGTCCACGTTTAGAAGGACGATTCGTCCTCATCCATCGCTTATCTTTTCCATTTACAAGGACCAGTCCTAAGCTGTGTCCCCCATAAACCAGCTAAGCTCAGCTAACGGCTCCAAATTTTGATTTCTATTTTCGGGACCAATATTCATTCTCACCGTTTATTTGGGAACTTTGAATCACAGGACTGTTGGGAAATAAGCGAACAAACGAAACGAACAAAGCAAATAATAAGCGTGCAAGAAACAATAAAATCGACACAAAAAATTAACGTGGTTCACTAACAACTTGTTAGCTACGTCCACGGCCAAAAGGGAAGGATCCCAAATCAAATTCAAACGAGAGTCAAACAAAAGACCAATAGTCGAGTATCTATCAATTGATACTCGACCCAAACAAACTATCAATGCTTGAACAATCAAGCCAAAAACAATTCTAAGACTCTCTAATCTCTCTATATCAAAGGTCTCCAATATGACCTATTTATAAGCCCCAAAACCTAATTCTATACAAAGAAGAATCCAATTGGGCCTAATCCGCGTAGGCCCAAAAAACTGTCCGCCTAACTGATCTCGGCCGAGATTAACTCGTCTCGGCCGAGACAAGCCTCCAGCAGCAAATCTCGCCAAAACGCTGACTCGTCGTCTCGGCCGAGATCTCTCGTACGTCTCGGCCGAGACGTCTTTCCAGCGCGAATCTTCCAACGCGACCCAATTCCAACAATACCAAATTCAATCCTCCACCTCGATACGAACGTCAATTCTAACCCAATTCGATTCAAGGCACAAATCCCAACAATCTCCACCTTGCCTTGAATCCCCAAACGATGTAGCTTCTTCAGACGAAGCTCCACCTCAAATCAAACCTCCTCACAAAATTCAAACAAAAAAACAAAACTCAATTTTGCGCCAGTTGTACCCAATGTACCAGATGCGCCTTACGTACCAATTTTATCCCAAACAATGGGACACTAACAACTTCGAACAGCAGCAGACCGAACCAAAGTAGAACCTTGCATTAAATACAAAGTTCCCTTCTTAATGCCCTTCAGAACTACATTCGAACCTTTGCAACGTTCAAAACTCCACCTTCACCTTTGAAATTGAAACCCCTGCTGTCTAATCGACTCAGTGAAATCAAATTTCTCGTCATGAGTGGAACATGTCTGACATCGTTCAATGTACGCAGTCTACCATCATGCGTCCTCACCTTAATTGAGCCTATCCCAACCGCCTTGCATTTGGAACCATTGGCCAATGAAATATTGCCACCTTCCTCCTGCTTGTAGGTTGTGAACCACTCTCTACGCGGACATATGTGGTACGACGCCCCCGAGTCAAGAACCCAAGAATCAGATTTACCTGTCTGTTTCTCAGCGATTAGGGCATCATCTCCATCAGAGTCTGCTTCAATTTCCACAACAGAATCAGCAGTGCTTTCCTGTTTCTCCTTCAACAATGGACAGGCATACTTCCAATGCCCTTTCTCCTTACAATAGTTGCAGACATCTCCTGGTTTAGGACCTTTGGGGCCGGAATTCTTCTTGAACCTCCTCCCTGGATTTCCCGAACCTCGATTATTGCCAACTACTAAGGCTGCACCCGATTCTCCAGACAAACCACTTGCCTGATGGCGCAACTCTCTAGAATGCAGCGACGACCTCACTTCTTCTAGAGACACAGAATCCTTTCCAACAACAAATGACTGCACAAAATTCTCATACGAGGGTGGTAGAGAAACCAACAAGATCAACGCAATATCCTCATCTTCCAATTTCACATCAATATTACGCAATTCTAGTAAGATTTTATTGAGTTGATCTAGGTGTTCGCGAAGGGACTGACCTTCACTCATGCGCAGTCCGAACAAACGTTGCTTTAAAAGCAACTTATTGGTGAGCGACTTCGTCATGTACAAATTCTCCAACTTCGACCACAACCCCAGTGCAGTTTCTTCCTCTGCTACCTCGGTGATGATGTCGTCATCGAGACACAACATGATCGTTGAGTGCGCTCTCTCATCCAAAGCGGCCATCTCGGCAGATACGGCCTCTTCCTTCTTTGGCATCAGCGGCGCCCATAATCCTTCACGTTTCAGCAAGGCCTTCATTTTAATCTGCCATCGACTAAAACTATCCCTCCCATTGAATTTTTCAATTTGCACGCTCATCCTAGACATATTTCCCACAAAGACAGCGGAAACTCGAACCAAGCTCTAGATACCAGTTGTTGGGAAATAAGCGAACAAACGAAACGAACAAAGCAAATAATAAGCGTGCAAGAAACAATAAAATCGACACAAAGAATTAACGTGGTTCACTAACAACTTGTTAGCTACGTCCACGGCCAAAAGGGAAGGATCCCAAATCAAATTCAAACGAGAGTCAAACAAAAGACCAATAGTCGAGTATCTATCAATTGATACTCGACCCAAACAAACTATCAATGCTTGAACAATCAAGCCAAAAACAATTCTAAGACTCTCTAATCTCTCTATATCAAAGGTCTCCAATATGACCTATTTATAAGCCCCAAAACCTAATTCTATACAAAGAAGAATCCAATTGGGCCTAATCCGCGTAGACCAAAAAAACTGTCCGCCTAACTGATCTCGGCCGAGATTAACTCGTCTCGGCCGAGACAAGCCTCCAGCAGCAAATCTCGCCAAAACGCTGACTCGTCGTCTCGGCCGAGATCTCTCGTACGTCTCGGCCGAGACGTCTTTCCAGCGCGAATCTTCCAACGCGACCCAATTCCAACAATACCAAATTCAATCCTCCACCTCGATACGAACGTCAATTCTAACCCAATTAGATTCAAGGCACAAATCCCAACAAGGACTCTAGTTTTTTTGGTCTTCAAATCGATTATTTGTTCTCTTCTGATTTTGGATTAGTCACAATTTGATTATATGAATCACTACTTTTGTGGAAAAGACTGTTTCATCTTTATTTTAATTCATGATTTTGTTTTTATGATATTTTCGTTCACTTATAAACAATGTTCTAAAAATCGCTAGTCGCTAGTCGGTCGGTCGACTGGGGCCTAGCGCCTAGGCGGCGCCTAGACGGGGCCTAGGCGGCACCACCTTAGACGAATAATTTAATTATTTATAAATATCAATAAGTTAATAATATATAAAAAAATTGAAAATAATAGCAATCTATCCTAAACAAACTATATTTTGCCTGTTAGCTAACATAATCAAGGATAGTGCAATATTTACATGTACAAAAAACAAAGAATACTGCAAAATTCAATAGTCGATACTGAATAAAGTAATACGTGAAGCATTAGCCCGTAAGTCAAAAATCAAAATATGTCATCCAAATCAATTAAGTGATTCAAAAAAAAAAAAAATATATATATATATATAACCAAAAAAAAAAAAAAAAATCTGGCTAGGCGCCTAGGCGGGTTAGGCGCCGCCTAATCGGTCTCGGCGCCGCCAAACTCGCCCAGCGACGAAAACGACCGAATAGCTAAAAAACGAGTCGGGCTGGGGCCGCTTAGGCGGCCGCTAGCCCGTTTTTTAGAACACTGCTTATAAATTGATTATTACATGATGTTATAAATATATAAAAAAGGAATACCAATTTCTTCAATAAAAATCTAAACTATACTTTGTTAATTCTTATTAGTGAGCACTACTTGCTATGGCAGAGATTTTGTACAAGATTCACCACATGGCAGTTAGAATTCATCAAATTGACTATAATTTTAAAGTTCAATATTGTATTCTCAACTTGTTTTGAAATAAGGGTTTTTCTTACCCCCAACTTTCATTTAGTTAGACAACGATGCAAGAAGAAGTTGTGAGTTATAGTCTTTTGATTTATATTTAGTCACTTAATAATTTTTTTGCTTTATTTTGTATTTGTGGGTCGATTTTTAGTGCATTGTTTTGATTGATAGAAATTGGTCGTTTGATAGTCACTCAACCTAACTTAGAGCTTGAGGCCTGCCAATTTATGTATCCCCTAATTCCATTGATATTTATTTTTTGTGGAATTTCCATTAATATTCAAAGAGATTGAAGATTTGATTTTGATTTAAAAGAAATTATGATTGTAGTTTCTTTTAAGCCAATTTTAATTTTTTTTTAATTTTTATCTACATTGTGTTTCTTACTGGGTTATTTGTACTACTGTATGCTTCGAAATACTACTTAGGTGGTGTTTGCAAACAATTGTGCTTTTGGAAAAGTGCCTATAATTGATTTTGAAAAAAAGTTTAGAATTTGGTAGTGTTTGGAAATAAAATTGTGTTAAAGCTAAAAGCTGGTAGAATCTGAGTGTTAGCAGCTTCTGAGAATCAGCTTTTAATTGCTTTTCAGAAGCTATTTTGTGTCTCAAAAGTGGGTTTGCAAACACTCCAACTTGTAAAAAGTACTTTTAAAAATTGATTTTGGGAGTTTAAATGAGTTCGCAAACACCACCTTATTATGTAGTTCTTTGTTTTAAATTTATTTTTCCATAAAGGATCTGCCTATAAAAACACACTCACACTGCAATTGGTCCACTCACTCACCACCTTCACTCCCTCTCTCTCACTCTTCTGCTCTGCAAAAACACAGAAAAACTTGTAGTTTCTTCTACAATGTCGAACCGATCTCTGATTCTGGGGATTTTGGCTGCATTTGTAATGGCGAGCTGTGTGAGTTCATCAAAATTCGATGAACTTTTTAAACCTAATTGGTCCTTCGATCATTTCACCTATGAAGGCGATGTTGTGAACATGAAGCTCGATAACTACTCTGGTAATAATCACTACCACCCCGTTTTGCTTGACGCTATTAACGATTAATGTAATCTACCATTTCGCTTACATTATTTGATTAATTATGTGTTGAATATTGTAATGTAGGAGCTGGATTTTCCTCGAAGAGCAAGTGTATGTTTGGGAAAGTCACCGCCCAGATTAAGCTTGTGGAGGGTGATTCTGCCGGAACTGTCACTGCTTTAGTAAGCTCATTATTTAATTTTACTGTGCATTAATTACACTTTCATGAGTCACATCATTGGTGTGACTCATGAAAGTGTAATTATTAGTAATGATGATGATGATATTTTGGATATGCAGATGTCATCGGAGGGTCCGTACCATAATGAGTTTGATTTCGAGTTCCTGGGTGATAGGGATGACCCGGTTATCCCGGGTCGGGTTGCTCCTGGACCCACTTACCAGCTCAGCGAATCGGCCCAGCAAGCGCGTGAAGCCCAGCAGGCCCAACCACGCGGCCATGATCTTTTTCCAAACTGCCTACTCCGAGAATCAAGGCCATGATCTTTTCCCAAACTGCCATGCAGATTTGGTGGGCAAGATTATAGGGATTCAGTTAGGGCCAATTAGGGTTCGGATTTGCGTAGTATAAATAGGGGAAGAGAACTCTGATTTAGGGTTCGCACTTTGTTTTCCGCAATACTCATTGTAAACTCAAGAACCCAGTGAAAGAAACACCTCGGCTCCTGCCGTTTTCTGCCCGTGGACGTAGATCTCCGGATCGAACCACGTATATTGTGTGTCTTTACATTCTGTTTGCATTAATTACTGTTTGACTGTGTGTTTTCCGGATTGCGCATTAACAAATTGGCGCCGTCTGTGGGAACGACAAGGTTGCATTCAGTAATATCATTGCCTTCTGAAGTCATGGTGACAACTCGTCAGAATCAATCCCGCCGCGGAGATCAATCTCACCAGGATCCACCCGTGGACCAAGTGGTGCCGCCGAGACGCTTGCCGGCAAGGAGCGTCTCCGCCCATCAGGGTGATCAAAATCCTCCACCCCCTCAGGACCAGCAAAACCCTAATATTGCTGCTGCTCAACCACCGGCAAACGTCCAAATTACCCCCGAATTGCTCCAGGCTTTCCTAGAAGAACATGCACATGTTCTCCAGGATTGGGCGGCCAATCGCCTACATCCAGCGGGGCCTGCCGCAGAGCCTGCTAACCACAATGACAATCCTGGCGTGCCTCTACCCCACCCGCGCGGTCAACGGGACCCTGAATACCGAGGACGTCAGGATCGACGACGGGAACGACCCGGTTCTTCCGAGGACCTTGGGAGTTCAAATAGATCACGACCTCACAACGAGGAACCCACCGATGCGGATCGCCGCCGCCCACTTAATGCGGCCAAACGAGTTCGCTATGTAAATGCTCATACTCTGGACCTTCAAGAGTACGAGCGAGTTCAACGCAACGTTGAACTGGACAGGATCCTGGGCCTGGATGCCAACGGAGAGATCATCACACCGTTCTCCCAGGCAATCATGGACACTTCCCTTCCCGAAGGGTTTAAACGGCCAACAATACCTCCTTACAATGGTACTGGGGATCCGGCCAATTTTCTGGGTGCCTTCAGGCACAGCATGCTTAGTCATGACAACATCACATCTCTGCAGTACTGCAGGATTTTTCCGGAATATTTACAGGATGAAGCTCGGGTATGGTTTGATTCTCTCCCGCGAAACAGCATATCTTCATTCAGAGAACTTGCCGAGCACTTTTGGGCACGATTTGAAGCCCGGGTGAAACCCGCGGCCACTATGGCCGACGTCATGACTATGGAGCAACGGGACGGTGAGACCGTCACCCAATTTCTGGACCGTTTCACAACGGTAAGTCTCAAGGTGGGAGACTGCCCTGACAACGTGGCCATCGGCGCCTTCATGAATGGACTCCGCCCCGGAGCACTACACACCGAGTTAGCCCGGAACACACCGGTCACAACTCGGGCACTGTTTCAAACAGTATGTAAATTTGCTAAGGCCGAGGAGCAAACCCGGCAGAAGCGTGAAAAGCACGCAGCCAAACGACAGGCCGACAAAGCCCAAACTGGGCCTAGCACCCGAGCTAGTGCATTTTCCCGTCTGACAACGGGGCGTTCAGAATCCCGGAGTGAAATTCCGCAATTGACTCCTCTGACGAAGTCGCGGGCTGAAATTCTTTCGCTCCACAAGAATGACTTCCGACCTTGTCCGCGGATGACTGCGCCTCCTGAGAAGAGAAATCGTGGCAAGTGGTGTGAGTACCACCGAGATCACGGACATGAAACAGACGAATGCCGGGAACTTGGCAAGGAAATTGAGGAATGCCTCAAGAAAGGACTCTTGCGGCAATATGTCGCGCGAAATGGCGACCGACCTCGGACGAACCACAATGGAGGCTCGTTCCATAACCGCGGAGGTTACCATGATCGAGATCCTCAACAAAATCGGCCACATTGGCAGAATAACCGGCAGGGGCCCAACAACCATGTACGGCAAGATGCTGGCAATCGCCAGCCGCCACACCTCCAACTTCTACCTCCTCCTCCTCCGGGAGGACCTAGGGATGACGAGCCCCCTCACGTTATAAACGTGATATATGGAGTCCTACCCACCGGGGCTTCACGACACGCTTTGAAAGCAGAAGCCCGACGTCCTCCTCCCGAGGAGCCACGTCACAAGCGGCTCCATCAGTCCGAGACTGTCAGCTTCACGGACAGAGATCCGGTCCCAGAGATAACACCCCACACTGACGCTATTGTCATTGATATGACTGTAGCTAACATAACAGTACGGCGGGTCTTCGTAGACAACGGTGCCGCGGTGAGTATCATATTTGCGGACTGTTTCGAAAGAATGGGGATTCCCCGAGACCAACTCAAACCGGCCCCCGGGCCACTACAGACTTTCACCCAGGGGGAAGTCCGGCCAGAAGGTATCCTCACCCTCCCAGCGTCGTTGGGAACCTATCCGAAGATAAGAACAATCTTCGTGGACTTCTATGTGGTGAATTCCCCATCACCATACAACATGATATTGGGCCGGGACTGGCTCACCCCGGCAAAAGCTATATGCTCCACGTATCACCTCGCGTTAAAGTTTCCCACTCCGCAGGGTGAAGTGACTATCTGCGGAAGTCAGCGGGTCTCAAAAGAGTGCATGTACGTGGCGCTCAAAAAGACGGCCAAGGCCCAGCCCCAACAACAGCTTCAGGTAACATCACAGGTTCTGGAACCTCGGGACTGCACCCCGTTGGGGGACGCTACTGTCCAAATCCCGCTAGATCCGTCTAAGCCGGAGCAGACAGTAACAGTAGGGGCCGTGGATGTGCCCTGGCTACACCAGGCCATTATCCAGATCCTGCGCGAATATTCCGATGTCTTTGCATGGTCTCCCCAGGACATGCCTGGGGTTTCTCCCGAGGTGATTACTCACAAGCTTAACATAGATCCCAGCATAAAGCCAATCCAACAGAAACAGAGGAAATTCGCCCCAGAGCGCAATGAAGCCATTCGCGCGGAGGTGAAACAACTCCTGGACGCGGACATCTTGTTCGAGGTATTCTATCCTTCTTGGCTATCTAATCCAGTAATGGTAACAAAGACCAGCGGGGCGTGGCGGATGTGTGTTGATTTTTCCGATCTCAATAAACACTGTCCGAAAGACTGTTACCCTTTGCCCTCTATCGATCAAAAGGCCGAAGCTATTACGGGGTACGTGGCGCTCTGCTTCCTCGATCTGTACAAGGGTTATCATCAAATATTTATGGATCCGCAAGATGCCCTCAAAACAGCATTTATCACTACTTTTGGATGCTATGCTTTTAAGAAGCTGCCCTTTGGGCTGAAGAACGCCGGGGCCACCTATCAACGTTTGATGGATCTTGTCTTCTGCGATCAGATAGGTCGTAATGTCGAAGTTTACGTCGATGACTTGGTCATCAAGAGTTCCTCCTGTCCCTCATGTTTAAAGGACATTTCTGAGACATTGCGTACTTTGCGACGCTATAAGCTGCGGCTCAATCCCGCAAAATGCACCTTCGGTGTGGGTTCGGGGAAGTTCCTCGGATACATGGTTTCAAAAGACGGGCTGCAGGCCAATCCTGCCAAACTCCGCGATGTGCTGGACCTGCAGCCGCCGAAGACATTCAGGGATGTTCAGCGCCTTACAGGTGGCCTAGCGGCCTTAAACAGATTCTTGTCAAAGGCAGCGGAGCGCCAGCTCCCCTTTTTCAAGATCTTGAGACAAGCGAAGTCCTTTGAGTGGACTCCAGAGTGTACCGAGGCTTTTGAAGCCTTGAAACGACATATACAGCAGTTGCCCACCTTGTCAGTTCCTCTCCCCGGAGAGCAGTTGTACGTATATCTAGCTTCTGCCGAGGAGGCTGTTAGCGCCGCTCTTGTGAGAGAAGTGGAAGGGGTTCAGCACCCCGTATATTTTGCAAGCCGGGTGCTTCACGGAGCTGAGACGCGATATTCTGAGCTTGAAAAAACTGCCTTGGCCCTCGTTATGGCAGCTCGGCGTCTTCGGCCATACTTTCAGGGACGGGAAATAAGGGTCTTGACCAACCACCCTATACGCCAAATCCTTGTAAAGCCCGAGGTGTCCGGGCGCCTCGCCAAATGGGCAATCGAGTTGGGCGAATACGACATCCAGTTTCTTCCCCGCCGAGCGATTAAGGGGCAGGCACTTGCCGATTTCCTGGCCGAGGCCCCAGCGGACAACCATAAGTCGTCCACAGACAGAGATACACAGCACCACGTCCCACTTGCTCCTTCACCCCAGAAGTGGCAACTTTTCGTGGATGGAGCATCCACGGTCCGAGGAAGTGGTGCCGGACTACTCCTCATCGACCCCGAGGAGGTTGAGGTGAAATATGTCATCAGATACAAGTTTAAGGTGACCAATAATGCGGCGGAGTACGAGGCGGTCCTCGCCGGGCTCCGGCTCGCCCAGTCTCTAGGTGTTCGTCACCTGGAGCTCTTCACGGACTCCGAGATCATGTCTAAGCAGATCCAAGGGACTTATGTCGCCAGAGAAGAAACCATGGTCAGGTATCACACTCTAGCGCTTAAACTCATCTCAACTTTTGACACAGTCATTGTACAGAAAATCCCGCGGGTCCAAAACTCCCGGGCGGACGCACTCAGCAAGTTGGCCTCCGCGGTCCAAACTAATATATCCCCGGATATCATGGTCGAAGACCTCTCCCATCCATCAATTCCTGAGGCTACAGTCTCGGTGTTGACCGACAGCAGTCCGAATTGGATGACCCCGATCATTCAGTATCTTCGAGATGGGATTCTGCCCACTGATAAGCTGCGAGCTCGGCAAGTCGTGCTCAAGGGCCCCAAGTACTCCCTCCATAATGGAGTTTTATACCGGCAATCGTACCTGCAGCCAAACCTCCGGTGCCTCGCTCCCGCCGAGGCCGTTCAAGTTCTCCGCGAGATTCACGAAGGGGCCTGCGCGAGCCACATCGGTTCCCGAACTTTAGCCAAAAAAGTTCTCCGCTGGGGATACTATTGGCCTACCCTATTTAATGATGCTCACGATTTAGTGACTAAATGCAGCAAGTGTCAGCTGCACTCCAGAATAAAGCATTTGCCACAGACCGAGCTCACCGGCATCCAAGGTGCATGGCCGTTCATTCAATGGGGCATCGATATTGTTGGGCCCTTCCCCGTTGCTCCGGGAGGATTGAAATTCCTAGTCGTCGCTGTCGACTACTTCACTAAGTGGGTCGAAGCTGAACCACTTACTGCTATTACTGGCCAGAATATTCTGAAGTTCGTATGGCGCAATATCGTTTGCCGCTTCGGCATCCCGAGCACTATTATTTCGGACAATGGTAAACAGTTTGCCAACGATCCATTTCGTTCATGGTGTGAGGAGCTCCACATCAAACAGATATTCACTTCGGTCGCTCACCCCCAAGCAAACGGACAGGTTGAGGTCACTAACCGGACTCTTCTCACAGGAATTAAAAAGCGCCTCGACAGTGCCAAAGGTCTCTGGGCTGAAAACCTGCCGCAAGTCTTATGGGCTATTCGCACAACGCCGCACACCTCCACCGGGGAAACACCATACAGCCTTACCTACGGCTCCGAAGCTGTCATTCCAGCCGAAATCAGTGTGCCGAGTCCTCGCCTACTCACCTTAGTTCCGGACGATAATGACGAGGCACTCCGCGCGAATTTGGATGAGCTTGAGAACCGCAGGGAACAAGCGTTCGTTCAGCAGGCTAAGTGCAAACAGCGAGCTGCCCAGTACTATAACCTCCGGGTCCGAGGTACTCAGTTCAATGTCGGGGACTTGGTTCTTCGGCTCAACTCGGCCAGCAAAGCTGCCCCCGAGGGCAAGCTACATGCTTCTTGGGAAGGTCCCTACCGAGTCGTTGCAGCGCACGACTCCGGCTCTTATCAGCTCGAACATCTCAACGGGACCCCGATCCCCCGAAGTTGGCACGTCACAAACTTGAGACGATTCTATCTGTAGAGGCTGAATCACAAGTACTATCTTTCCTTTAATTCCCTTTACAGTCTTTATTTCACTTTGTACTCTTGAGTTAGCTCCGGCATTTATCATTGAATAAAATTTCTTGCTTGGATAACTTACTGTGTTATTCTTTACGTTACGGGGACGCCCTAACACTATCGCATTGTTACTATTAGTCTCCGGACAAATAAAACTTCTCTCTTGGCCCGACCAAGGAGGTTAGCATATCAGTCCCCGGACTCACATCATTTTCTCGTCTGTTTAACCGGAGAAATACACACTCCCGCCTGATCCGTCCGGGGAGTTTTCTTACTCCCGCCCGATCCGTCCGGGGAGGTTGGATTTATCCAAGTCGTGTTCCCGAACACCTTGTAAAATAGTTAACAAGATTTCTATTGTGTTCCCGAACACCCAATCAAAATGATTTGTAACAAGTTATTTTCACTACGATTTGTGCACGATACAACTGTTTTATTATGAACCGCAGAATATTCAAAACACATGGTTTTTTTTTACATTACACTTCAAAAAAAAAAAAAAAAAAAAAAAACAAAAACAACAAACAAAAACAAAAATGCTAAAGCTAACGCCTATGGCCCCCGAGCCAATACCGCGCACTCCGGTGCTGGGAGCCGCTCCTCGGCCTACTCTGGGTCCTCCGAGATCTTGGAGACCCTTGACCTCGGGCTCCGGCCCTGTTACCCTCACGAGCTCGGGCTCGGTCATCCCTTCGGGGTTCTCTTCGCCGAGGGCTTGTTCTAGGTGCTGGCCTCGGGGTTTCATCTTGGGTCCGTGCCCGGTTGCTAGGTTGTGGCGCCGACCTCGGAATCTGAGCCCACTGCTCAGGGTCCCACTCCTCCGGGACCATTACCTCGATCTCCTGCACTAGCTCATCAACTACCTCTTCGGCAATCGCCACGGGCCCTTCTTCGGTCACAGCCACCGGAGCTGGCTCTCGGATTACTATGCCTTTGCTCGGCACAGGAGGTTTCTTCTTATCCTTGGTTTTCTTGTCCCGCCGGGGAGCTCTCTGTGTGCTTCGATCCTGGCTTGTGCTCGCAATAAACTCTTCAGCAGAAGGCCTCCGCCTGATTCGACCTTTGAGCCCTTCATACATGCTGAGCAGGAGTTCCAAGACCTCCCGTTTCCTAACCAGTTCTGCAGGATCGATCGAACCCCTCGACATCAGCGCCGCAATATCACTCTGGATCTCCACGGTCCGCTCTTCTACTTCTTCAAAGGTTAAAAGACCGAACTCGGACAGGATCCGCTCATATTCCTTATGGTGAACGCGGACACGGCTCATCTCGGCAGCAGTGGTTCGATATTGCATTTCAAAGTCTTTGGCTCTCTCATTAGCCTCAACCACCCTCCTCTCGGCCGAGGCTATCTGCTTCTTCAACCCCGGCACCACGCGCATTTCCAGATGATTCTTCTCTCCGCGGAGCCACTCAAGTGATTTCATTAACTTCTTTATAGTCTCGTGCAGCTCCGCAGTGTTCTAGACAGATAACGACGGCACAAGGTCAATTACTTTCAAAGTACAAGGAATCGCATTCAGTTCGGCAACAAACATTAAAACTGATCATGCAGAAGAACAGAAAACAACGGATAAAGAAAAGAAGATTGTATTTCAAATTTCAAAGAGTACAATCGTTCATTACATCATCCCTAACATTTCTACAACATTACAAGCTTAAATTTGCGGAGATCTACTGACCTCCCGCTCCACTGCCTCAGGCTCTTCGGGCAACTCTTCGTGCTGGCCCTCAGTCGCCTCGGCATCTCTGGCACCTCCCTCCTCGGCTGCTGTGATGGCCTCGGTCGTAGTAGGGATTTCAACCTCCATCTGGGGGTGGTCTATGCCCTGAGGAGCAGTGGCCAGGTCACCACGGCTGAACGCCAGGAACTCTTCATCCTGGTCCACGTTACAGCTGGCAACTTCCGCAGCAGTGAGAAGCTGCCTCTTCTCCCCGAGAGCCTCCACCAAGGGCCACTCCGGTAACTTCGCCAGCACGGCGTAGTAAGCCCTCTCCACCTCGGCCTGCGCTTCAGGGTCGTACCCAAATTCGGGACGGGTGATGTCCACATCGGGGTACGCCTGCTTCACCTCCTCCAGCACCATGGCCCGAGTGGCTTTATCTCCAACAGCCACGAACTCCGTCTGAAAGTCGAGGAAGGTCGTGGTCTTGAACAACTTGTCAGCGAAGGCCTTCAGCAAGGCCCCTTGCCCCCTAATTATGGCCGCCTCTCTAGCCTCCACGGCTGCCTCCCTCGCCTCCATCTCTGCCCGCAGCTGCATCAGCTCACCGCGGAGACCGTGGATCTCGGTTTCCATGCCGCGCAGACGCGCGACCTCGGACTCAACCACGGCAGCTCTCTTGCGTGCCTGGGTCAAGTCATACGACAGTTTGTCGTTCCGCGCGCGGAGTTCCCGTGCTGTCGCCGCCAGTTCTTCTTTGGCCTCCACCTCGCTCTTCAGGCCGATCTCTACGATCCCCCTGGCCAACTGCAAAATCTTTGCGGCGTCCGCGCCGTCAAACCCCGACATATCGGGAGCCGCCTGCCCCACCTGGTTAAGTACAATACACCGCGGCATATAGATCAGATCTCGGTTATACACCAAGCAAAAACTCAAGTAATGACTCGACGCTTTTGGATGTTACCTGTGAGCTCTCCCCTGTCCGGGGCTTCTTGGATAGTGCTTGCGGAACCCCAGAAGGCTCCGGCCTCTTCCTGGAGAACACCGGAGACCCCGCCGGCGTCACCCTCTCCTCTGACCCTATCGAGGGTTGTGTACTCTGTGGCCTCCTTTCCAGGGAAGACACCTCAGTGGCTTTCCCCTTCTTCTTGGCCACCTCGGTCTTGGCGGGACTCCCCGATGCCGGTTGCTTTCCGAAGCGACCCACTGCATAAAATCAATAATTAGTCCAGTGCGAAACAGCGAAGTTAAATGACAGGACACAAGAACTCCTACCCTCTTCGGCATCTCCATCCCCTGAGTAATATAGGCTAAGCCCAGCCTTCTCCAGTTCCTCCTCGGAACAAAGGGTTTGGAAAACCCCCACTTGTCGGAACGTGTGCTTCATTTGGGCCCCCGGGTCCTCCACGGGGGCAGTATCCAGCACCTCGTCACTCCTCCACCTCGGAAGAGCTTTCTTAGTCCTAACAAAAATAAATCTCTTCTTCCACCCCTCCACCTTGCTGGGGTTTTGAACCCTGAACCCTCCTCGGTTTCGGGGGCTAAAAGAATACCACCCCTTGGACTTCCCGAAGTTCTTTAGTTGGTAAAAAAAACCTAAAGAGCTCCACGGTTGGCTCTATCCCGGCCTGCTTACAAACTACCGTGAACCCTACCACTTGCCTCACCGCGTTCGGCGCTAGTTGGCAGAGAGCAATACCGTAATAATTTAACAGATCTACAACTATTCCCCACAGCGGTAATCTCAGTCCTACTCTAAGGGGATCAATATATACAGTCATAAACCCCTGCGGCGGACAACAGGCCCTATCCTCGGGGGTGGGAATTATGTACTCGAGGTCAAAGGGAAGATAGAATGATGGGAATTCCCCCTCAAGTTGCTCTCGCGACATTCGTGGAGCTATCGAGGACACCTCAAGATCCTCCGCCGGGCATTCATAAAACGATAAACTCATGGTGTTGCATTCTAGACCATCGATCCTGTCTACGGTTCTAATAGAGTCCCTCTCCGGCAGGATAAATGACAGGGGGGGGATATCTAACGGCTTATCCGAGCCTCCTATCACTTCGAGTGAAGCAGTAGATGAAGAAGAAGAAGAGGATGACATACTTACTTGGATCAGATTTGTGTGGGATGATTTGCAAAGGTTTTTTGATCTCTGATGACACACGAATGGAGGTTTCCTCTTTTTCCCGCTTTCGTAACAGATGAATCGCGATAATGAAGGTGAAAAGTTACTGTGCAATTATTCCTGATATAAAGGCAAAGAATCGACGGCTCTGATGCAACCTATTCAAATTCTGCGATGGATATTCATGCGTGCTTTTCACGCGCTTTACGGTTACCGAGGCGCGTGAGGAACAGCTATCTTGGAACTCGCAGAGCGTGTCACTTCACGTTCCTCTCTCTCATTATAGCGCCGCCAGTCACATCAGCCTCACCCTTCGTCAGAAAGATTCAAGATACACTCCGGTGTACCTTTCGCCTCGGCCACACTACTACACTCCGGTGTTCCTACCACTTCGGCCCAATACCTCACTCCGGTGTACCTTTCGCCTCGGCCACACTACTGCACTCCGGTGTTCCTACCACTTCGGCCCAATACCTCACTCCGGTGTACCTTTCGCCTCGGCCACACTACTGCACTCCGGTGTCCCTACCACTTCGGCCCAATACCTCACTCCGGTGTACCTCACACCTCGGCCAGACTGCCATGTACTTCTAACGCGTTTTTTACCTCGAGAACGCTCAATATCTCATTTTTAATTGCCAAGCACTTCGGCCTACTAGAGACTCCGGTCACCCCTGCTTAAGGTTCCACCCCGGCGATAACCGAAGCTCCTACCTCGCTTCGGCTGGGGGAGGGGCATCTGATAGGGATGACCCGGTTACCCCGGGTCGGGTTGCTCCTGGACCCACTTACCAGCTCAGCGAATCGGCCCAGCAAGCGCGTGAAGCCCAGCAGGCCCAACCACGCGGCCATGATCTTTTCCCAAACTGCCTACTCCGAGAATCAAGGCCATGATCTTTTCCCAAACTGCCATGCAGATTTGGTGGGCAAGATTATAGGGATTCAGTTAGGGCCAATTAGGGTTCGGATTTGCGTAGTATAAATAGGGGAAGAGAACTCTGATTTAGGGTTCGCACTTTGTTTTCCGCAATACTCATTGTAAACTCAAGAACCCAGTGAAAGAAACACCTCGGCTCCTGCCGTTTTCTGCCCGTGGACGTAGATCTCCGGATCGAACCACGTATATTGTGTGTCTTTACATTCTGTTTGCATTAATTACTGTTTGACTGTGTGTTTTCCGGATTGCGCATTAACACTGGGCAATACGACAGGAGAACCCTACTCAATCCAGACAAATGTTTATGTTAATGGAGTTGGGAACAGAGAACAGAGACTCAACCTCTGGTTCGACCCCTCCAAGGAATTCCACTCCTATACCATTCTACGGAAACAGCGTCAAGTTGTGTAAGTACTCTCTCTCTCTCTCTGGGTAAATGGGTCCATGCAGATGAAATCGTTTGTACTGAAAAGTTAAAAAGCTTGGGTAAAGCACCAAACTTTTTGCACCCTATGTATTATCAATCTCCATGTTGAGGAATCATTCCCCTTTTAATTTGGGGATTTGATTCCTAGCTTTCTTCCCTTTTTTTGCTTGGAATAAGCGAATAATCTTAGTGTTGTAATGTTTTAGATGTTGGTGGAGTAAAGGTAAACCATCATGCTGATACTTAATTTCACACCGAAACTTTGTACGGGTGGGACAATACATCGCCAGAGAAATTGAAAGTTTAGCTCCCGAATACTTAGTCGTGGTTTTTAACCACAAATTTTGCTGAGTTTTACGCAAAGTACTATGCTTTGTTCTTGTGTTCCTGTTTAATGTAACTAAATTTTATGAACACATAATTTGCTTTCCAATTATAAATTGGAATTGAGTTTTGCTTCTAAGAGATTAAGTTTTAAATTATCAATATTAGTCATTCTGTCTCGGTTTCCATTGAAATATTTCTCTCAAATGTGTACATTATTTGATAACTTGCAACCGGACGTTTCGACCACAGTGATTGTTAAGTCTGGGCCAGTAATAGACTTTCTTTTGTTCAATCAAAAAGTTAATGACCGTGGCCAATCAACTTGAGTAAGATTATTAACTTTTTTTGACGTGCCTCGACAGTGCTGTCGAGGCACGTCAAATTAGTTATTTATTTCCTAACCTTCTTTTTTAATAGTAGGTAAAGTAAGTCAGGGTCGATCCATCAGGAAACAGGAACTAATTGTAATATTGTACTAACCAATTTATATAACTAATTATAATAATATAATTATAATATGGGAGAAGTTTTGATTTAATTAACTAATGCAAATAACAAGTAAACTAAAGATGAATTAACTAATGAAATAAAAAGTATTCCCGCATTTAACCCAGTATCCCCCTAGCCTGAATATACATGTAACTAATGCAACTACTTAACTAATTAATTCTGAGACCCCTACTCCAAGAATTAACAGGTACGCTTAGCTAACCCTTGTTACCCCTTAAGTATAATTAATCCTAAGAACTTAGCAATTAATCCTATCCAATTAAGTAGTCATAGGAGACGCTCGCTAGAACAATATTAATCAGACGCATAGAGAATTAAGGCAACGGAGTAGGTACGGTGTTGTACTCACGAACGCGGTACAAGTGACCGCGACTTTGTGTTATCCTAGCGAGTAACCACTTTGGTTACTCTTTGCTACTTTTGGGCACAAACGCATAACAATTACGGATTATGAATTTATGACCTAGCGACAACTATATGCCTATTACTAGGGTGATCAGTCCACATAACAAACATATAAAAGATAGAGTAATCCAATAACACAAGTAATCTCAGAACATAATTAAATTAAGCAATTACTGAATTAATTACATAAATAACAGTCTAGGGTTCAACATAGTCAAAGAGGGGAAATAAATGCTTAGCCGATCATAGCGATCGCTAAGAACAAACTATGAAAGAAAAACATTAAAACTCTAAAACTATAAAACCCGAGTCGCCGAATCTTGAGTCTTCGTGTTCTTCAGAATTCCCAAATCCGAGCTCTTGAATCAATGTAAAAGTTCTTACTTGATGTCTAGAGCCTTGAGATATATATAGGAGTACATCTCTAGGATAAAGAGGGATAAAACCTAATTGGAATAGGAAAATAAGTCTAAAATTCGTTTTTGTGCTTGTGGGCCAAGTAATGGGCCGACACTGCATTCCTTTTCCAACTTCAAAGCTATTTTTGAGGGTCTTATGGTCATTTTTGAGTTTTTCTTCTTTCACGCAAAGTTGTAGCTCTCCGAATCAGCTTTCCAACGCCACCAATTTCACCTCAATCGGAGTTATAGATCTCAAGACATGACCAAAATATTAGAGGTGTATCAATCTGTCTCGGCCGAGAATGGTTGTCTCGGCCGAGACTCTTCTACAGCCAGAAATCCGAATTCTCTGACCTTCTAGCTCGGCCGAGACTCACTAGCTCGGCCGAGCTCAGTTTCCTGCAGCTTTTGGGGTCATTTTTCTTGGTTTTTGACTTGTGGGACTTGTTCTCAACATCCATTCTTAGTCGAGTTCGACTTTTTGGTCTAAATTCACCCAAATAACTTCAAAACAAATCACAAACATCAAATTGCCCAATAATACAAATACGAGCAATACACGGTCAATTACGCATGCAAATGCCACTAAATAGACACTTAACTCGACCTATTATGCACGCATAAATACGTGTACCAAATTCCCCCAAACTTAAACCATTGTTCGTCCTGAACAAAACAAAGCAAAGAAGAAACACAAAAGACAAGTGTTAAAGGCGACTTTAAGTGGCAAACAAAGTTTCAGAACACATTTTCATTAGAAAGACAATACGATAATCCGAGCATATCCGACATAGCAACTTAAACTACTTTCGAGACTCGATACTTTCAACAAGTGATCTTTACCGGTTAAGTGTATCACTCATCTCTAAAGTGTATAAGGTAAATTCAATTCACTCATATTAGACTACATGCATCGCCTACCATATGCTTGCCCGTTATCTAAATCAGACCTCGTACTTGACATGTGTGATATAAGATAAAAAAAGTCTTTATTTAGGTTGTAATGTAGGCTTAAGGTAAGGTGGGAAATACTTGGATAAAAGTGACTAATCTTTGGACTAATCGAGTTTTTTTTTTTCTACTCAACCATCCTTCAAAATAAATCACAAACATCAAATTGTCCAATAATACAAATACGAGCAATACACGGTCAATTACGCATGCAAATGTCACTAAATAGACACTTAACTCGACCTATTATGCACGCATAAATACGTGTACCAGTGATAGAGGAATCTCATGGAGCAGCAGCGATGTTGGAGAATCTCGACGGACGGTGGCGAAACCTCACGAACGGCGGAAGAACAGCGGCGGAAGCACCTCGAAGAGCTCTTCGAGACAATGCATAGAGAGAAAGAGGGGAGGGATTATTTGGTGATTTGGGCGGGAGGCCAATACGATAGAGAGAGTTGAGGGATTTTTTTGGGGAGAAAGTAGCATGTGAATATTCTAATTACTAGTATTTCTACATATAATTAAGTAATTTTTATTCCACTTAAAAATATTTTTACCAAAATTTTGATATAGTGCCTATAGTTGTAGCATATATATATACTACGGACTAAAATTATGTCGTTACGTAGCGAGTGTCACATATATTTTGGTATATCACTTTAATTTGACTAATAACGTTTTAACTTTTAATTTTTTTCTTATTCTTTTTGCAGGATATATCATTTTAATGGTCAAGTAATTTTGGAAATATAAAATATGTTATAGTATTTAATATTTAAGAATTTTATTTTTTATTAACTTCGGGATAAGATTGATATAACTATTGCAACTAAGGACTCAAATTTCTCTTGTCTGCGTAGTTGGAATTTGAAAATTAAAATATTTCAACAGTTAAAATTTCTTTATTTTTTTATTTCCCCTCAATAATTTTCTTAAATAATTGTAGATAATTACAAGTATCAATTATTTGACTCAATTTGACTTATCAGATTAACAAGTGTTTACTCAATTTGACCCGTTTTGACTTATCGAATAAACAAGTACCTATTTAACCTGTCTCGATATATCGTCTCGTAATTTAGGTTGCGAAGTATAAACTTATTTAATAGAATAATTTTAACAATTAATATTTTTAGTTAACAATTTAGCAATGCGAATATAGTTACATAGGTTGTAAAATGACACAATTGAAGTTAGTTAATGCCACAATTTTTTTTTTAGCTTGCAAAATGTAAAAACAATATAGCTAGTTTTGGTTCACGAAAAAAATGGATTGATAAGTGTAACGAAGGTCATATTTTAGGTTGCAATATGAGATATGAGTGTTAAATTGAACATCGCGAAAAGATGAATAATATTCTGATTTTTTAGGTCATAATTTTCTGATTTTTTTTATTCAAAGTCGCCCTGCGAGGCTCGAATTTCATTCATTTTTTTTTTTCTAAATTGAAATCGCCTCTCTTAGAGACGACATTATAAATTTTATTTTTGAGATAGTTGATAGTTGCCTGTGCTATAGGTTCTTTTTGTTTTTTGTCTTTCTTTATACGTTTGTTTAATAATAATAATAATAATAATAATAATAATAATAATAATAATAATAATAATAATAATAATAATAATAATAATAATAATAATAATAATAATAATAATAGTAAATACCGTAACAATTAGGGGTGTGCACGGTATGGTGTGGATCGATTATTTAATAATATCGAGATCCATACCAAATTTCGATTATTTAAAAAGTGAATATCCATCACAAAAAAAATCGGGACAGTACGGTGCGGTTTTTTTTTTTTTTTTTTTTTTCGAGAGAGTTCATTTCAGAAATTTCGGACCTAACAGAACGTTTCAGTTCAGATAATTGAAGATCTTTTTTATCTTTTGAATAATAAATACAATTTGAACATACTATATTGATGTCTAGCTAATATAAATAAAAGTGTGTTAGTAAGTTGGATGTAATAAAATTATTTATATTAGTTAGACGTCAATATATTATGTTCAAATTGTATTTATTATTCAAAAGATAAAAAAGATCTCCAATTATCCGAACTGACCGAACCGAATATTGCTCCATTACATCCAACTTACTAACATAATTTTATTTATATTAGTTGGACGGAAATATATTATGCTCAAATTGTATTATAATTCAAAAGATAGAAAAAGATTTCCAATTATCCAAACTGAAACAAACCGAACCGAATTAAATCGTTCCGTTACATCAAACTTACTAACATAATTTTATTTATATTCGTTAGACGTCAATATATTATGTTCAAATTGTAATTATTATTCAAAAGATAAAAATGATCAATAATTATCCGAATTGAACCGAATCGAACCGAATTAAACAGTTCTATTACATTCAACTTACTAACATAATTTTATTTATATTAGTTAGACGTCAATACATTATGTCCAAATTATATTTATTATTCAAAAGATAAAAAAAGATCTCCAATTATTCGAATTGAACCGTTCCGTTAGGTCCGAAATTTCTGAATCGAACTGTCCCGAAAAAAAAAGGACAGCGTACCGTTCCGATTTTTTTGGATCAGTGATGGATAGTCAATTTTTAAATAACTGAAATTTGGTATGGATCTAGATATTTTTAAATATCAGATCCACACCGTACTGTGCACGCCCCTAATTGTTACGATGTTTATTATTATTATTATTATTATTATTATTATTATTATTATTATTATTATTATTATTATTATTATTATTATTATTATTATTATTATTATTATTATTATTATTATTATTATTATTATTATTAAACAAACGTATATATATAAAGAAAGAAAAAAGAATAACAAAATCGCCTATAGCGCAGACGACTATCAACTATTTAAACATACCTATATATATATATATATAAAATATCGCCTCTTCCAAATACGACTTTCAATAACCCCAAAATTGAATGAAATCGCCCCTGCAAGGAGCGACTTTGAATAAAAAATAAAAAAATATTGAGAGTCGCTCCTCGCAGAGGCGACTTAACACATAATTTTAACAACACGAAAAATATACTTAATTTTTTAATAAGATGATGAATAGTACAACAATTTGTTAAATTTGTCAAAAATAAGACTATATGAAACTAATTATTTTGTCACGTACTATGTTATTTTAATTTAATCCAATTACTAAAATTAGAAATTACTTTATGGTTGACCAATCCACAATATCTAGAATTAGTTTGAGCATTAATAAAAAATTAATAAAGTGAGAAAAAGAAAAAGAAAAGGAAAAGGAAAAGAAAAAAGTGTGCAGTACCTTTGCCGTGGGAGGCGAGAATTTGTGATTTGTCAGGGTTATAAATGGAGGGAAATGTGGCAACTTTAGAGCCAAAAAGGGGTAAGTGTTATTAGGGTAATTTTATTTTTAATTTAGAATTTTTACTTTTTTCTTATAAAATGTGGCCAGCCACATTGTAGCCAAATAGCAAGGTCCTAATTGAATTAGTTAGATTATACTCCCTACGTCCCACTCAGATTTGCACGTAGGGACGGGCACGGAGGTTAAGAAAAAGCTGCTTTTTGCTTTTTGGTTGACTTTTTGAAAGGTGGAGATTGAAAATGGAGATTTTGAGGGTGGAAATTATTTAAAAAATTTCCTTTTTAAGAGTGTGCAAATCTGAGTGGGACGGACCGAAAAAGAAAGTGTGCAAATCTGAGCTGGACGGAGGGAGTATTACCAAACAACTCAAACTGCAGAATCTCCTTTTCTGCTGAGAAATCCGTAAATGGCCTAAAGCGGAACAGTGACATCGGAAATTTGTCATCCTCGATTTCCTCAAATTTTGTTTTACGCAGGAAAACAATCTTGAATTGATTTGATGTTGTTTTGTACTTCATGTGATCTTCAACAATGAGAAAGTCTTTCAAGGCATACAGATGGCCTCCAATCAGTTTTGACTTGATATTGTTGATAGCATAACCTTTGACGGAAGCATGTATGCGCTGCTCTTCTTTATCGTGGAAAACACATTCAATGCTGGATATTTGATCTTTATTGCTGTATGCAGGTACTTCATATGAACGAACAACCCGGATACGCATGGCCCATAGGGTGGTTGAGGAGTTGAGGTCTTTGATGAGAGTAAAGAAGGGAACCATTTTTCTGTGACTCAGTGAACCCGAAAGATGAAGCAAGGTACATGAAAAACTTGAATGATAAGGCTAGTTTATATAGGGAACAAAAGTGGCAGTTCCTTTGAATGGACAGTTCCATTGTAGTGGATGTAATGGAATAGAGAAGTTAGACAAATATTATCGATGGTAGTGGATGTAATGGAATAGAGAAGTTAGACATATATTATTGATGGTAGCCTGTTCATGTACAAACTGCCCGTTCATGGAGGAATTACAACTGTTTATCTAGCGGTGTTCATGTAGAAACTGTCGGATCATGGAGGAATTACAGCGGTTTAGCTTTATAGGATGAGAACGGCGTAGGTTTATAGACTCTGCAAAATAAAGATAATCGAAAGAAACTACGAAAGGCATAATCATATCTACGCTTGGTTCTTTCTTATTTATAATATATTAATATATTATTATATTATTATATATTATATATATTGTAAATTTGATATCTTGTAGATTGTATATCACTAAAAATATTATTGAATAGATATCGATACTGGTAATTGTAGTGTAATTTATTTTATTATTTATTAAGTATATAATGGTAATATTATGTAATTTAATTTAATTTATGATGTCATATATGTTCAATTGGATTACCTATGCCACTGAAGAAAACATATGATTTTGTGGCTAAAATAGCTAGTTAATTTTTAATTACAAATTTTTTGGTAGGTCATATGTGTATTTAATGTTTAATTTAATATATTTACAAATGAAATAGTAAGAATCTTTTTTTTTTTAATATATATTAATTTAAGTTATGTATAATGTACAATGCACATGTACAATTAAAAATTGATAACGTTTCTAACTGCCTCCTAAAATATGGCGTTGAGACTTGGAAACCGTCACACAGAAGGAAAAAAGAAAAAAAGAAAAGTAGCGCAGTTAATTCAGAGAGCGACGAGAAAAAAATCATAACACATCCCACAACTTTTTACTTTAACGGAATTAGTCTCACATGTTTAGTTAGTTTCAATTTCGTCCTGTAATTCTAGTAATTGTCCAATTTAAGGATAAATTTGGCCGGAAAATGCGCGATCCTCCGGAAATTGGCACGAGCATCTCACGTGCCTCTATAAATTGGGGCTTTCCGGCTAATTCCTTTGACGTAGACGAAATTTAGAGTATGTGACTTTTCTTTTGCTTTTAGATTTATTTAAGAGTTTACACATTAGCCTCTTTGAAAAAGGGGAACAATTAACATTAGAGCATTTCTCCTTAACACTAACCTTCAGAAGAAAGAACGATCTGTTCGAAGAACCCTAATTTCTGAAACCCAGTTCCTAAATCTCCATGTCTTCATCCAGTGAGAGTTCGCAGACGGTGTTGGAGTGTTAATGTCGTTTGAGCTCGCCAGTGGTGACTTCATGGAAAGAAGAAAACATTGGCCGTCGTTTTTTTGGATGTGCCAATTACCCGGTATGTTCTTCATCCTAATCTCTGTGGATTTTCTGTAATTGCTGGGTGGGTATGTTATTTTTCGGTGCTAATGCTTTATGGGTCTCCAACAGAGGCTTGGATATTGCTTGTTTTTTCGATGGATTGATCCACCATTTCGTCGCCCCTTTTTTCCGAACAAAAACCATCGCAATCTCGCTATGCCTTCGGCTGCTGCTCCAGATATACTCCTATACCGCTATAGATCTTGTAGAAATGTAGTTATCTTATGGTGATTTTGGTTCAGCAAGGTTGCTATGGAAGATTTGGAAAAAATTTCTGGAGAATGTGCTATCTAGGGTTCTCATTCTTTTTTACTTTTTGAATAATAATACGTGATTTGGGATTTGGATTACTTCAGTTCATGTAAAAAACACGACTTCTCTTACCTGATATGATGTGTCATTTCATTTAATTAGGTGGCAATTTTCTTTTGATTTCATTTGGAGGCATGATGGCCACGTAAAAAATTAAATGTACACGTATAATCTCTTACCGATTTTTACTAAAATTAACCGGCGCGTGATTGCCACGCGCATTTTCCGGCCAAATTTGTCCTTAAATTGGACAATTACTAGAATTACAGGACGAAATTGAAACTAACTAAACCTGTGGGACTAATTCCGTTAAAGTAAAAAGTTGTGGGACGTGTTATGATTTTTTCCCAGAGAGCGACACGTATTTAAAGCTGAATTATAGGCGACTCTTTTTTAGTATTTAGGGGGATTTAGAATATACTTTTGACTTGTAAAACAAAAGCATCCCTATAGCATTACTTTCTACCATACATCTTATACAACAAACAAAAAGTGGTATTGTTCAATTTAGGGCTTTTCGGCGATTTGTCCTCAAATTGGACTCGGTCCTGAGTTACTGGACTAAAATTGATAATATCGTTAGACCAGTTTTGGATTCGCCCTAAATTAGTGGACCAAAAACAGATTTTTCCCTACGTCTAACCCAATGATGTATAAACCATTCGAATAATTGAGAAGGGTAGAAAAAAAAACCTTTAAAAAAGATGAAATTGTGTATTTCTATATTAGAGTAGAAAACCATCTTCCAAGATTTCCTGAATGAGATTTCTTATTCCAAATTGTATTTCATTTTCAATTCCAAAGTCTTCACTTATATAAGGTGACATCATAAATTTATACATGACAATTAGCAGAGATTATAGAATACTTGAAGATTTAGGATTTAATTGCATTGCATTTACTGATATGTGATTTAAAATCATCTTCCAAGAATTTCCGAATGAGATTTCTTATTCCAAATCGTATTTCATCAGATATTCCCAGACGAATGACCAAACGGTCAAAGTCTTCACTAATACAAGCTGACATCATAAATTTATACATGGCAATTAGCGGAGATTATGGAATACAGTATACTAATTGCATTGCATTACTGATATGTTATTGAATTATATATTATTTGCCATTATTCTATTGATTCATTGCATGATTTGTAACGCACATGAGATTCTTTGTTTGCAAGTCAAAGTTCTGTTTATTTTTCTTTCCCTTTTTTCTTTTCAAGAAAATGTTATATGTAAAGAACTTTTATCAATAACCATTGTATAATTTTCAAAATAAGCATCCATACAATCTTGTAAAAAACATGGTCAAAACCATGATTTTGTTGAGTTGTGGAGCCAAAAACAGGGGAACAGGGGTATTTCTCGCTGGAAAGGAATCTCGGCCGAGACGGGAAAGGATCTCGGCCGAGACGGGTAGGCCGCGTTAGGAGAAGTTCTCTGGAAAGTATTCTCGGCCGAGACAGGGAGTGATCTCGGCCGAGACGTGAAGGCAGACAAAACTGGAGGTTGTCCCTGGAGAGTCATCTCGGCCGAGACAGGGAGTGATCTCGGCCGAGACGTTAACGCGGACCTGTTTCGTGGGCCTCAAGCAGAGGTCGGTTTTTAGGGTCCACAAAGCTATTATAAATAGCTGTTTCCTTCATTGCTCATGTAATTCCGAAAATTCATCACTTTAGTAAATATCCTGGCTTGGTATCGCCCCCAGACGTAGTTACACATCGTAACGAACTGGGTAATCAATTGTTGTCTAATTGTTTGCTGTTTTTACTGTTTACTTTATCCGATTATCTAGTCGTGTCGTGGTTGTGAGTGGGATCAAATCCTAACAACTGGTATTAGAGCCAGGTTAGTTTCCTGGGAGGATTCACGATGAACGACGGAAAGATTTCGGTGGAGAGATTCGATGGGACTGATTATGGATTCTGGAAGATGCAAATTGAAGATTACCTATACGGTAAGGATTTGCACCAGCCCCTCAAGGAGAAGCCCAAGAAGATGTCTGCGGAGGAGTGGGAGTTATTGGACAGGAAAGCGATGAGCGCGGTGCGTCTGTCGCTGTCCAAGGAAGTGGCTTACCATACCACAGGCGCGAAGTCTACACGGGAGATGCTGAAAACCTTGGAGGAGATGTATCAAAAGCCATCGACGGCAAACAAGGTTCATCTGATTAGACGGTTGTTTAATCTGAGGATGACGGAGGGAACACCAGTACAACAACACTTGAATGAGTTCAACATGCTAACCTCACAGTTGGACTCGGTGGATATAAAGTTTGATGATGAGATTCGGGCCCTAATAATGCTATCTTCTCTGCCAGACAGTTGGGCCGGTACAGTGACAGCCGTTAGCGCCACAAACGCTAAGCTGAATTTTGACAGGGTGAGGGACTTGATGATTGGGGAGGAGATTCGGAGAAATGAATCAGGATCAAGATCGTCCTCAGGGTCAGCACTGAATACCGAGAACAGAGGCAGACAGAAGGGAAGGCAGTCTAGGGGGAGGTCAAAATCCAGAGGGAAGAGTCAGACGAAAAAGTGCTGGAATTGTGACGAGGTTGGTCACTTCAAATACCAATGCAAGGCGCCGAAGAAGAACAAGGGGGATCAGGCAGACAGGAAGACAGCGAATGCAGCCACGGAAGAGGATGATGGCGATGCATTGGTCTTGAGCGTGTGCAGTCCCATGGAGTCTTGGGTCTTGGATTCCGGCGCATCATTCCATTCATGCGGTAACTTTAGTATAATGCAAAATTACGTTTCTGGCGATTTTGGACAGGTGTATTTGGCAGATGATGAACCCCTGAAAATCGTGGGTAAGGGAAACGTAAAGGTTGAGACATCAAATGGCTCAAAACTAATGTTGAATGGAGTGAGACACATCCCTGGATTAAAGAGGAACTTGCTTTCAGTTGGACAGCTTGACAAGGAAGGTTACGTAGTAACGTTTGACTGCAGCAACTGGAAGATTACCAAAGGAGCTATGGTAGTAGCTCGTGGTAAGAAGGAAGGAACGCTGTACATGACTAGTAACTCGCAGGATTCCCTTGATCTTGCGAGTGGTAATGGTGATGTAGATTTGTGGCACTGCCGGCTGGGCCACATGAGCGAAAAAGGGATGAAAGTCATGAGTTCGAAGGGCAAACTGCCTGGTTTACAAACCGTGGAGGTTGGTATGTGTGAAGACTGTGTCTTCGGGAAACAAAGGCGAGTGAGTTTCTCGAGGAGTGGCAGGGCCCTGAAGAAGGAGAAACTAGAGTTGGTCCATAGCGATCTATGGGGACCAGCTCCGGTGGCGTCCATTGGAGGATCGATGTACTACATGACGTTCATCGACGATTCAACCCGCAAGGTATGGATTTATTTTCTGAAAAATAAGTCTAATGCATTTGATGTTTTCAAAAGGTGGAAGGCCTTGGTTGAAACGGAGACGGGGTTGAAGGTGAAGTGCCTGCGTTCCGACAATGGCGGTGAATATGAACTCAAGGAGTTCAAGGAGTATTGTGTTGAGCATGGGATTCGTACAGAGAGGACTGTACGTGGAACGCCCCAGCAGAATGGTGTGGCCGAGAGGATGAACAGAACTCTAAATGAACGGGCGAGATGCATGAGACTGAAGAGCGGACTGCCTCAGTCGTTCTGGGCGGATGCAGTGAGCACAGCTGCATTCCTCATCAACCGAGGTCCATCGGTTTCCTTGGATAATCGGATACCCGAGGAGGAGTGGACTGGAAAGGAGGTAAATCTATCTTACTTGCGTATTTTCGGTTGCGTTGCTTACGCTCTTTTAGATTCTGTTGAGAGAAACAAGCTAGCTGCCAAGTCCGTGAAGTGTACGTTCGTTGGGTATGGTGGCGATGAGTTCGGCTATAGGCTATGGGATGAGCAAAGCCGAAAAGTAATTCGCAGCCGAGATGTGATATTCAATGAACAGGTTATGTACAAAGATAGAATGAAGGATTTGGGCGCTGATAGTGGAAAGCTCCGCACTGTCGAGTTACCCGATTTAGACTCGAGTGGGAGCAAAGGGAGTCCGGTCAATGAGGAGGTTCTCGAGAAAGAACCAAGTACACCACCACCTCAAAGACCAGTTAGAGATCGAAGGCCACCAGATAAGTATTCACCCTCTAACTTTTACTTATTGTTGACTGATGGTGGTGAACCTGAGAGCTTTGCAGAGGCAAAGCAGGTTGGCGACAAACGAAGATGGATGGCTGCCATGGAAGATGAAATGGCATCACTTCGTGTGAACGGCACTTGGGAACTTTCTGAGCTTCCCAAGGGCAAGAAGGCGTTGCACAGCAAGTGGGTCTACCGAATCAAGAATGAGGCCGATGGTAGCAAACGCTACAAAGCAAGGTTAGTCGTGAAAGGGTTCGAGCAACGGTATGGTATTGACTATACGGATGTGTTCACTCCTGTTGTGAAGTTGACAACGATTCGCATGGTGTTGAGCATGGTGGTTGCGGAGAATCTACTGCTGCATCAGATGGATGTGAAGACGGCTTTCCTTCATGGTGATTTGGCGGAGGAGTTGTACATGGTACAGCCGGAGGGGTTCGTAGTAGACGGAAAGGAAATCCTTGTGTGCAAATTAAAGAAGAGCTTGTATGGGTTAAAGCAAGCTCCGAAGCAGTGGTACATGAAGTTCGACAATTTCATGTTGGAGATTGGTTACCATAGATGCCACGTTGATCATTGCTGTTACTACAAAAGGTTTGACAATAGCTATCTCATCCTACTATTATACGTTGATGATATGTTGATTGTAGGAGCCAATCCAAGGGAGTTGGAAAGGCTGAAGAAGCAGTTGTCTGAGAGGTTCTCCATGAAAGACCTTGGAGAAGCGAAGCAGATTTTGGGTATGAGGATCGAGAGAAAGGCGGCAAATTTGTTGTATCTTTCACAGGCGGACTATATCCAGAAGGTCCTAGAAAGATTTAACATGGAGGGTTCGAAGCCGGTCAATGTTCCCTTGGGGGGGCACTTTAAGCTGTCGAAGAAGGAGTCGCCGAGTACCAAGGAGGAGCGTACTCAAATGATGGACGTGCCATATGCATCGGCAATTGGGAGTATCATGTATGCCATGGTTTGTACTCGTCCGGATATTGCGCATGCAGTGGGATTAGTGAGCCGGTTCATGGGTGATCCGGGCAAACGGCATTGGGAAGCGGTGAAGTGGATTCTAAGGTACTTGCGAGGTACCACAAGTAATGCTTTGTGTTTTGATGGGAGAAATTCTGAATTGGTTGGTTTCGTTGATGCGGACCTAGCATCAAACGATCTTGATGGGAGAAAGAGTACGACCAGGTATGTGTTTACTTATGGTGGTACGGCAATCTCTTGGACATCTAAGTTGCAAAAGGTGGTTGCACTGTCCACTACGGAGGCGGAGTACGTGGCCGTGACGGAGGCAAGTAAGGAGATGGTGTGGTTGCAAAGGTTCTTGGGTGAACTTGGAAATGAGCATGGAAATAGTGTACTCTACAGTGACAGTCAGAGTGCAATTTTTTTGGCGAGCAATCCGGCATTTCATTCAAGGACTAAGCATGTTGAATTGAAGTATCATTTCATCCGACACTTACTTGAGAAGAAAGCCTTGCGACTTGAGAAAATTCTCGGGAGTGAGAATCCAGCTGATATGTTTACAAAGGTTGTAACCTTAGAGAAATTGAAGTTGTGCATAACTTCAATTGGCCTCGGAACGTGAAGAAGAGGAGATGGTGATACCAAGTGGAAACGAGAAGGAGAAAAGAGGAGGATATCTGCTTTGAAGGTGTTTTAGTCTCCAAGTGGGAGATTGTTGAGTTGTGGAGCCAAAAACAGGGGAACAGGGGTATTTCTCGCTGGAAAGGAATCTCGGCCGAGACGGGAAAGGATCTCGGCCGAGACGGGTAGGCCGCGTTAGGAGAAGTTCTCTGGAAAGTATTCTCGGCCGAGACAGGGAGTGATCTCGGCCGAGACGTGAAGGCAGACAAAACTGGAGGTTGTCCCTGGAGAGTCATCTCGGCCGAGACAGGGAGTGATCTCGGCCGAGACGTTAACGCGGACCTGTTTCGTGGGCCTCAAGCAGAGGTCGGTTTTTAGGGTCCACAAAGCTATTATAAATAGCTGTTTCCTTCATTGCTCATGTAATTCCGAAAATTCATCACTTTAGTAAATATCCTGGCTTGGTATCGCCCCCAGACGTAGTTACACATCGTAACGAACTGGGTAATCAATTGTTGTCTAATTGTTTGCTGTTTTTACTGTTTACTTTATCCGATTATCTAGTCGTGTCCTGGTTGTGAGTGGGATCAAATCCTAACAGATTTTCAGATTTTCTTATGTTGCACTGATTTTCCTTTTCTCCATTTCTAACTGTGATTCATTGTCAGAATCATCAGGCTTCACAACTGATCTCATCCACAGAGACTCCCCTCAATCTCCGTTGTATGATCCGTCCTTGTCCCCGTCTCAACGCCTCGTAAATTCAATCCGAAGATCATACAATCGTGTGCGTCGTTTCACGGCTGATTCTTCCTCCAAACAACAACAGGCTGAAACAGATATTTTCAATTCCGGTGGAGAGTATTTGATTAAATACTCACTCGGCTCTCCACCGTTCCCTTCGTTAGGCCTTGCCGATACCGGTAGTGACCTTATCTGGACACAATGCCAGCCCTGTAGCAAATGCTTTAACCAAACTCTTCCTATGTTTAATCCAAAGAGTTCCTCTACTTACAAACCTCTGCCTTGCAATTCGGTCGAATGCAAATCTATAGAACAGATTTCTTGCAACACGACCTGCCTCTATTCTGAGGTGTACGGAGACGGATCATTCACTCTGGGCGATCTTGCAACAGACACCTTAATTTTACCCTCTTCTGGCGGCCAAACGGTGACTATTCCGAATATAATATTTGGTTGTGGATTTGCAAATGAACTCGTGCTTGGAACTGGCGAGTCGGGCATAATCGGCCTTGGAGCTGGAAAAGCCTCCCTTGTTCAACAATTAGGCCCTTTAGCACAAGGCAAATTCTCATACTGCTTGGTGCCATTACCAGGTAACTCGAGTAAACTGAATTTTGGAGCCAATGCCGTGGTTTCTGGCAGCGGGGTCATGTCGACCCCTCTGTTGTCTAGAACATCCCCGGATACCGTCCTGGATACTTTCTACTTCTTGAATTTGGAAGGAATCAGCATTGGCAACCAAAGACTAGAAACTGCCAGTCGTCCAGATGGAAACATTGTCATCGACGTAGGGACAACGCTGACTTTCCTTCCGAGTGATTTATATGACAGCTTTGTGAAAGCGTTGCAAAGTTTGATCAAGTTGAAGCCTGTTAAAGATCCACAGGGAGCATTCGACTTCTGTTACTCAACTCGAAACGACATACAGATTCCTCCTGTCACTGTTCACTTCAAAGGGGCAGATGTGTTGTTAAATCCTGAGAATGTTTTAGCAAGAATAAGTGATGATGTTGTGTGCTTTACTGCTACACACACGCCCAATATTGGTATTTATGGTAATTTGTGGCAGGTTAACTTCTCGGTGGGGATTGATCGACAGAAGAAGACGGTGTCGTTTAAGTCCACTGATTGTGGCAAATGAATATGTTTGTCAAATGCAATTTGAGTGAAATATAATAAATCAATTTTATAATATTCTTTTCTTATGATTTTGAGTATGTACTTTTCTTGCTCGGCGATCTTCTCCTCCCAGTATTTTAGAAAATTAAAATAAAATACAATAAAAAATCCTAGAGAACAAAGAAAATTGATGAAAAATGCTGGGCTGAGATGACTTACGCGGGCTGTGATGGGGATCGACTTCGTCCATGTTGAGATCAGTTTTATGTGGTTAAAAAATCAATAAGATCAGCTAAAAGGAGGAAAGTTGAAGCTACAAGAGTGGAACAAGTGTAATAAAAGAAAGACTGCTCACAATGAATTTGAATCTGGTAAAACGGTTTAAACCGTTGTCGAAGAGGGTAAACCGTTGTCTATTGACTGAAAGCAGGTTTCAGCTCATTTTTCTTTTCTGTATTGAGTAGTCTGATTAAGGGATTGGGATTTTATTCATATTTCATCTGTTTCTCATTCTCATTGTAACATACATCAAAACCAAAAACACTTAGAGAGAGAAAGAGATACAAATTTGAGAGATCAAAGTAGAGAGGGGTTGTGAGATTCAATCACTTCTTAATTGATCCATGTGTGATTGTATCTTGTCGATTCTTGTGTTTCACTAGTAAAGTTTTTGACCTCCGTGGATGTAGGCTTATTTAGCGAACCACGTAATTCTGGCGTCCTTTTATTGCTTTCATGATTGATCATAGTTATTTGCACACTTGCACATTAGGTGTTTGATAAAAAGTTCAAGTGATCTTTCCCAATGACCTTGGTTAACAGTCCCCGTGCTGTAGCCATTGGCGGCCGTCCGGCTCACTCGAATGCAAGTATTGTACGCCACTTTTCATGCTTACATGTCTTATAAAATTGGATGGGCTCTCTGTCATGCAGAAACATAATCTGATCAAATTGGGTATGATCCATGTGCTGTTTTACAGCTTTATACTACTCTTTTACAATCAAGTGTTTTTCAGTGGGATATTGGATCTTGTGTAGATGTGCATGGATATTGGTTTTGAATGTTCTTGGTGTTCTTGAAATGAAGCAGTCTTTTGTTTTTACGAATTCAATATTTTTCATATTGACAGAAAAATGAACATTAATATGAAGATGAAAAACATTGAAGACAAGAAATGAGAATGCTACGAATTACTGTTTCATTGAGTTCAAAATATATGAAGTAGTTTTCAAGTATCTTTTACAAGGAACATAAATAGTGTCCAAACCCCTTGCATTCTCGACATTGATAATTTTCCTTTCTGTTTCCCATTGTTTTAGGAGTCGAGTTTCTGCTGCTAGATTTATTCTTATTGGTTGTTCTAGCAGAGTTCTTACCGGGTCCTTTGGAGGTGTTGAACTTCTTCACCATCTTCCCATAATTTTTAGCTAGAAAGGCCATTGTATCCACAAAGCCCCCTGCATCTAGATCATTAGATTCTCCATTGATGTGCGCGAGTATAGTTTAGACTTGCAAAACCTCGGGACTCCCTCCTGAGTTACCAACCCTATACACACTCCCCTAAGTATTTAACTGACCTCCAGGTCCTTTAGTCAAACTTGATGTACAGAATCCCTTCTGGTGCACTACGAGATCTTCTGAACCCGTTTGAAAATTTTCTACCGAAATCTTCCTACCAACTTGTCGATATTCTAGCTTGGGAAGAACGCTGATCTATAGATTACAACACTCTATCTCAACCAAGTATAATTGCTCTAATCTAATTGTCTAGTTACAATGCATTTCCTCAAGTTCTCACTAAAAAGTACACGATCTTGCGTCTTCTCTTGCATCTCACTTGATCATGATCATCTTTTCGTTTATCCTCTTGGTGATTCTTTGTTCAAGTGGTAAGTTTGGCAACCTCCTTGAAGTTTAGCACTTATGGAATAATTTTGATGGCAAGATCTTCATTTGTGATTTTCCTTGTCAATCTTGCCATAAACTCAACCTTTTTTTTTTTTAGTCAAACTTGCCAAACACAACACACTTCAAAAGAATTATTTTTCAATTAATGCAATAGTGCTAGAAACTTTTCCAATTTAACAACCTTTATAAAAGGAGGTTTCCGGCCCATTTTCAGTTTTTCAACTTAAAAATTTGACAAAATATGAAAAAAAAAAAAAAAAACTAAATAATAATAATAATATTCGCATGGTTCTTCACGTGAGGTGAGTCAGATCTGCTAGAGGAAATAATTGAGTGGTAAAGCGACGTCAAATATTAATCTTACCTTAATGGTTATACACCATTAGATTGGTATGTAGATGTAAATCAAAATAATATCAGTCTGTGATTTTGCATCGACACATATAATCCAATGATGTATAATCCATCCAGGTACATAGGATTGAAAAGACTACAACAAAAATATGAAAATAGTGTATTTCTATATTAGAGTAGAAAGATCATCTTCCGAGATTTTCGAATGAGATCTTTTATTTCAAATGGTATTCTATTTTTTATTCTAAAGTCTTCACTAAATGACGTGTATAAGGTGATATCATAAATTTACCCATAGTAACCAGTGTAGATTATGGAATAAATGATGGAAGAAGATAATAATTGAAGATTGCCAAAGTTAAATGTGGAAACGAATTAGAGGGTGTTTGGCTAAGCTTATTTAAAACATCTTATAAGCTCTCACATCTTTTAAGATGTTTTTAGAGCTTATAAGTTGTATGGTCTTATTTTAAAATAAGTTGTAAAAGTGTTTGGATCAAATAGCTTATAAGATCTTATAAGATATTGATGTGTTTGGTATATAAGATCTTTTTATAAGTATAATTACTATAAAAGATGTATTTAAAAAGAGCTTATGAAAAAAAGGTGGGGTGGTGGTACTTTTTTAAAAAGAGCTTATAAGCTCTTAAGGAGCTTAATTATACATCTTATAAGCTCCTTTTAAAAAAAATTAGCCAAACAAATTTTGAGAGCTTATAAGCTCTTAAATATCTTATAAGATGTTTTATAGAGCTTATAAGCTCTACCAAACACCCTCTTAGTTACATTGCATTTACTGATATGAGATTGAATTATATATCATTTGCCATTACTATTGAATTGTTCATAATGATCATGATAATCTTTATTTGCAAGTCAAAGGTCCATAAAGTCTTCTTTCCTTTTCTCTTTTCAAGCAAACGGTATCACGCGATCCTCTATCCCACTTTTACCATGTCTCAATCGTTCCACTTTAAAATCGAGTTAATTATAATTATATTTTAACGATTTGTGAATTTAAAGTTCAGTATTCATGTTTAGATTCCTTATTTAAGGTCTAGGGTTCGACTTTCTTGGATTAGGGTAAGCTTTCTACTGTAGATTTACAATTTCACGATTCACGGTTCCTGGTTCATGATTTAATGTTTCAGTGTTTTTATAATTCAATAAATCATAGTTTAGAGTACATGATTCTTATGATCGAGATTCATGATTCATGTTATATTGCTCGATTTTGGAGTGGGACACGGTTGAGACATGATAAACATGGGACAGAGAATACTTCCCCCAAATGTTATAAGTAAACAACTTTTAACAGTAACCATGCAACACATTTTACAATTTTCACTGCAATTCCTGCTACAAAGATTGCTTTATAGTACTTATCCAAAACAATCATCCATCAAAAGCATCTTGTAAAAACATTGCCAAAACCATGATCTTCAAATCCATTACCATTGCTTATGTTGCACTGGTTTTTCTTTTCTCCATTTCTAACTGTGATTCATTCTCAGAATCATCAGGCTTCACCACTGATCTCATCCACAGAGACTCCCCTCAATCTCCGTCGTACGACCCATCCTTGTCCCCGTCCCAACGCCTCGTAAATTCAATCCGAAGATCACTCAATCGTGTGCATCGTTTCAATGCCGATTGTTTCTCCAAACCAAAACTGGCAGAAACAGATATCATCAATTCCGGTGGAGAATATCTGATGAAATACTCAATCGGCTCTCCACCGGTCCCTTCGCTAGGCCTTGCCGATACCGGCAGTGACCTTATCTGGACACAGTGCCAGCCCTGTCGTAAATGCTTTAAGCAAATGTTTGCTATATTTGATCCAAGAAGATCCTCTAGTTACAAAACTATCCCTTGCAATTCTCCCGGTTGCAAAACGTTACAAGCGACTTCTTGCAACCGGACTTGCCAATTTTCCGAGACGTATGGAGACGGATCATTTACTCTGGGCGATCTCTCAACAGACACCTTTACTCTACCCTCTTCCGGCGGCCAAAAGGTGTCTATTCCGAATGCTATATTTGGATGTGGATTCAAAAACGGCCTCATAATTGGAGCCGGTGAGTCGGGCATAGTCGGCCTGGGAGGCGGAAAAGCCTCACTTGTCCATCAATTAGGCCCTATAGCACAAGGCAAATTCTCATACTGCTTGGTGCCATTATCAAGTAACTCGAAATCGAGTAAACTGAATTTTGGCGCCAATGCAGTTGTTTCTGGCAGAGGGGTTGTGTCAACCCCTCTGGCAAAAAAAAACCCGGACACTTTCTACTACTTGACTTTAGAAGGAATCAGCATTGGCAACCAAAGGCTACAATCTGGCAGTCGTCAAGATGGAAACATTGTCATCGACTCGGGGACAACGCTTACTGTCCTTCCGACTGATTTATACGACAACATGGTGAAAACGTTGCAAAGTTCGATCAAGTTGAAGCGTGCTGAGGATCCACAAGGAGTGTTGGACTTGTGTTACTCAACACGAAACGACATACAGATTCCTCGTATCACTGTCCACTTCAAAGGGGCTGATGTGTGGTTAAAACCTGACAATGTTTTTGTAAGATTAAGTGATGATCTTGTGTGTTTTGCTGCTAGACCCACGCCGGATATTGGTATTTATGGTAATTTGTGGCAGGTTAACTTCTTGGTAGGGTATGATCTACAGAAGAGAACGGTGTCGTTTAAGGCCACTAATTGTGGCAAATGAATATGTGTTGAAAAATAATAAATCAAATATTTTTGTATTATGATTTTAAAAATAATAAATCAAATATTCACCTCCTAGTATTTTAGAAAATTGAAATAAACAAAAGAAAAAAAAACCCAAAAGATAAAATAAAATTGCAGAAAAATTGTTGAGATTCTATATAGTCTTTTTCTTTGGTTAATTTTTGGATTTATATTATCTCTCACTCTTTTTTTTTTTTTTCTTTTTTTGTAATTAATTTTATGTATTTTTTGGGATTTTTTTTATCATCTGGAAATTTATTCTTATTTTATTTATTTGGAATTGTATTTTCTTATATTTCTTCATAATTTTATTTGGAAATTTTAGTTTTATTTTTTAAAATAAAAAATTAAATTTAAGTTATATTTAAAAACCTGGTTGCATCCGAGGGTTTAAGTACTGGTTATCTAAATACAGATACTCTTGATACATTATTTTTTCCACTCAAGGATTTTATTTTAGTACATATATATGTATGAAGATATATCAATAATTGCCACAATCAGTGGGCTTAAATGACACAGTTTTTTTCTGAAGATCATATCCCACCATGAAATTTCTCTGCGCTATGTTTCCATAAATAGCATCATCATCCATTGGTGCAACTGCCAAACACATAGAAGTATCACTTGTTCGGGTAAAAATATTTTCTTGCTTCAACTTCAAATCAGCTCCCTTGAAGTGAACTATGATTTTAGGAATATGAATTTGTACGTCATCGGTCCAAAAATAACAGAGTCTTAATTCTTTCGAAGGACCCGGAATCTGCTTCAAGTTGATTGAACTTTTTATAGCTTTCTCCAGCTTAGCATAGAGACCAGGAGGTAAATAAGTTAATGTTGTTCCTGAGTCCATTAACAGGTTCCCTTCTTCGTAATATCCGGAATCGGAAAAATCCAGCCTCTGATTCCCGTAACTGATTCCTTCCATTGTTACAAAGTAGAAAGTATCCTGGTCCTTTGTAACTAGTCGCGTGGAAACAACATCGCTACCAGAAACGTCAGCATTGGCGCCAAAACTCAATTTACTCGACTTGAATCCATCCGATAACGAAACTAGGCAATAAGAGAACTTGTCTTGTGCAAGAGGGCCTAATTGTTTAACAAGTGAGGGTTTTCCGCCTCCAAGACCAACGATGCCTGATTCAATTCCGGAGAATATACCTTTGTTGTTATATGCGCATCTGAGCTCAATGTTAGGAATAGACAACGGTTTTCCGTCTGTAGTAGTTAAAGTTAACGTGTCTGTTGCAACCTCACCGCGTGTGAAGGATCCATCTGCATAAGCTTCAGAATAGATGCAAGTTTTAGTCCTGCTGCAGCTAGGTACTGGGAAATATCTGCATTTAGGGTTGTCACAGGGAATTCGTTTGTATGTGGAAGAATTTAGTGGACTAAAAATTGGTAGAAATTGCTTGAAGCATTGGAGACAGGGCTGACATTGTGTCCAAATGAGGTCACTGCCTGTATCTGTTATAACAGGATGTGAGAAAGATAATTAAACGAGAAATAAACGAACACAGAATTTACGTAGTTCACTAACAATGTATTAATTACGTTCATAGGCAGAAGTGAGGAAACATTTATTATGATCTAGATGTTTACAGAGTACAGTACTGGCGATGCCTAAAGAAGGGACAGGTTGTGTGCCAATAGAGTATTCCATCAGATATTCTCCGCCTGCTGGGATTATATACAGTTCAGGCGAGTGTCTGGCCTTGAAGCGTTGGGCGCGATTAAATGATCGTTCCAGTGCGTTGACGATACGTTGGGTAGGGCATAAGGAAGGATCATAAAAGGGAGACTGTGGGGAGTCTCTATGGATTAGATGCATGGTGAAGCCAGTGATGTTTGCTTCGCATGCTGACGTGGAAAATAGGGAAGTTAGAGCTATATAAGAAGCAATGAAAATTGAATTTAGAAGCTTCATCATGATTATACAAGATCAATTATAACCTGTGATGATTATAGAGAAGAACTACATGTAAGGAATTATTTATAGTGACGAACTGGAGGTGTTGCTTTCTTGGAGCGAATGCATCGACGCAATCTGGCCTAAGCATGCCTACGTCAATTCATTCGCTCTAAGAAGCTCAAAGCAACACGATCCTCGTCATTTAATACGTGCAGGTTTTTGCCTCTAGCATTAATTTGGAAAAGGAAAACGGCGGTAATTGAAATACTAGAATATAAGATGAAAAGAAGTTTTCAAATAGAATATTTGCATCTATGAATGAGATTTTAGCACAGTCTATTGCCTACTTGCGAACGTCACATTCAACCTTTTTCCTTCGTGAATATTACATTACATTGGTATGAACTATTCGCATCTAATGAAATTTTTCGACGCACTCCACTAATTTAAATTAAAGGCTATAACATTCTATAAGTAAGAAAAAAATATCATAAATAATAGAAAAAAAAAGCAAAGAAAATATAAATAAGACGGGATAAATTAAAATCAAGCGCTCTTCCTTTCTGCTTAAAGGTATTACATGTTCAGGATAAAGGTATTATAATACTTTTACCTAGAACATGTAATATCTTTAAGCATAATTCGTGATACTTTTTAACCATGATACCTTTATCCAAATTATCTAATACCTTTAGGCATAAATTATAATACACTTTGATCCATGGCCCGAATTGCATGGACATGCACAAGAGACCTCCCCTATAAGTACATAATTTTTGCTAATTTTTTTAGATAAGATTCAAGACAAGATAATATAAGGTCCCCTACACTTGATTGGCCTACATATAATCAAATGTCATTTTATATGGATTCAGCCAAATTAATCCTCCTTTACTATTAAAGGAGAATCGCCAGACACGTGTTGCCATTTGGTGTGTTTAAACATCTTAACTTTTGACACGTGTCCTTTTAAATTATTTTAATTATCTTCAATTATCTATCCCTAATTATAAGAAGTATAATAACTTTTCCCCTCGAATTTTAAAAGTGTAATAACTTTTTCGTCTCAACTCAGTGAAAATTATATTAAATTAATCTTATTTTCACGATCTTTGATTTGACATCCATGATGTATATATTTAAGTAAAATATTTATTTTTTAAATGTGAAATATATTTTTATGATTATTATAATATTAAGAGTAAAATATATAAATAAATAAATACATATATGATATGACATGGAAGGGGAAGGAAAATGATTAAATAATAATATATTGATAGGTTAATTTATTGACACGTATCCCACTTTATATTCTGAAGTAGTGTATATGACATAACTCCATTATATTTTATTAATATAGCAGAATATATTAATTCCATGCATAGCACAGGAGAACATCTAGTGTCATATTAAAACAAAATTGAGCTACTTAAGTTAGGGTTTTTTGGCATACAAGTAATACTAAAAGAGAAACCGCGCAGATCACTATCTCAAATTATTTAATTTCACAGAATTTCGGAAACAAAATTAGTTTATATTAAAAAAATTATTTCCGTAAATCATATTCATAATTTCAGCAGTTCTTTATTTCTCCATTTTTTGGATTTCTTGTTAAGTAACATTTGATCTAATCACTGATTATAAAATTAATAATGGAAAATCAGATTTGTGTAGTTTGTTTGCTTGTTTCAATTTGGTTCGTCCTCCTAGTTTAAAAAATTAGCCTAATATATTTCGTATGTGTATTATGGTCCCCTCGCGCGATTTATACACACCAGGATACAATATCATAAAATAAAGTACGAGAAAAAAAAAAAAAAAAAACCATACATATATCTATCTATATATATACTATATATATATATATACTATTATAAAAGTGTCTTAAGTTTCAGTCAATTTATGTTTGACCTGTTTTACCCTTTTAAATTATAATATTATAAGGGTATTATTGTAACTACAAGTTGTATGTATCTTAATTCTATTCTAAAATTATATTTCTAGATTTTGACCTATTTTACCCTTTTAAATTATAATATTGTAAGAGTAATATTGTAACTACATGTTGTATGTATCCTAATTCTCTTCTAAAATTATATTCCTAGATATGGTTTGCATAGCATTCGTAAAACAAAATCTTTAACAATTCTTATATATGAAGTATATCTGCTAATATTTGCACCATCAAAAGTTTGCATGACATCCGTAAAACAAAATCTTTAATAATTATCATATATGAAGCATATCTCCTAATATTTACACCATAAAAAGTTACATGTTTCCTTAATTCTACGTTAAAAAAAATCTTTAATAATTATTATATATAAAGGATATCTCCTAATATTTACACCATCAAAAATTACATATTCTCTTAATTCTACAGCAAATTACGAAATTCGCGTTCATATATATACTTATGAAGCAGAACTTGGTAGATAATTTGTGAATTGCGCTCGGTTTTGGATCATCATTCTCGGTTTTGGCTAACCACGAAGAAAGCAAAAAACAAATTGAAGCGCTTATTAAACGAGATTTTCTTTATTAAACGAGATTTGTTGGAGTGCAGTCTCGAATTTAGAGGTCCGTTTTTACTAATTCTTTATATTCTAAAATCAATTTCTTGTAGGCAATAATATGATTTCTTAGTTTTACCCGATTTATTTATTTATTTTTGTTTTCGATTTGTTTGAAGTGTTTAAAAATTGAATATTTGAATGATTAGTAGCGGGGATCATGAATAATTATATGTTTGGTTTGTTTAGGGTTTGGAAAGTTTGGAAGATGGATTTTGGGCTTATGGTGATTTTGAATTGGGGGATAATTATGTTCTGAACCTTAAACTATGATATTTAATGACTTGTGAAAATTACAAGAAATCTATAAAAAACAGGGCAATTGGAGTGGTAAGAAAGTCAAACAGTTGGTTTCCGGAAAGAAAGAAAAAACAAAGATAATTTCTTCTATTTTATTAATTGTTAGACTTATGCGCGTCATGGCTTTCTCGCGCTTGTCTACGTTTTGGTGACCGCCAAAATGGTGGATCCACCATTTTGTTGTGAGAGAGGAAGACATTGTTCCTACTGAATATATCTATGAAGTCAGGGATGTAAAATTATAGTGGAGGTAGCTGGCGATTGGTTTTGTGAGGGGGGAATTGAAGGGATACGGTTTTCGGGGAGGGGGATTATAGGGTGGAACTGTTTGGGTAGAAAAACATTTTATTATTATTTTTAATTAACTTAAATTTTTAGATAATATATTAGATATTTAAAATAATTTAAAATAATTTTAACATTACTTTTATTTATATAACTTAAATTTAACATTTATCATATTTTACTATAAAAAAAGACTTAGTACACGCATGCATCCTCACAATTAAGAATGGAATCAAGGATTTGTATATCATAGTTAACTGGAATCATACTACATAGATTTGATGTTAGTTTTTATTAAATGTATATGTTAACGGCTAATGACGAAGTTTATTTATTTATTATAGTAAAAGTCTTGTAAAGTTATTCTATTTAAAATTATAGAAAATAATTAGTATGTACAATGATATGAAAATTTTCTTCACACCATTGTGATCTTCATACAACTACTTTCTTCCTAAGACTATTTTATTCCTTCCAAATTAATTATTTTAAGGTTAGTGATATAATTTTTTTTATATCCTAATTCTAATAGATCTTATGTATACATACAATTTACACTATTGTAAGAGTATCTTAAGTTTTGACAAAATTTATTATTTAGCATTGATAATGTAATATACATTTATACTCCTAATAGTATGGTAATTATTTTGCTTTCCAATCAGATTGCTTCTTTCCACCTCCGGATTGCGTGCTCATTTTCTTCTAATGCATCTCGGCCATATTAATATAAACAAACCTATTGGACTTTGCACATTACTATGCATAATTCTGATTTCAGGCAAAATTTCATTCCTTCGCCTTTGCATTAATGCGATCTTCCCTCTAGAACTATGGGTTTCCTATTTTTCATTTATTATTACTCTTTTCTTATTATTGCTTTTATTTCAAGATTTTGCAATTCAAGAACACCAGATCACTACAAATTTGTGGAATTTGTCAACTCAATCAAAATCAACAATGTCCATAAGCCTTTTGAAAATTTGTCAAAAATCTCCCACTATCTATTAAAAGTATTAAGAGTAGGATCAGAAGTCACTTACGGGTATCCACCAATAAAGATTCATAAAACAATAATGATGGATGATGACGTATGTATTAATGTGCAACAATATTACTGTTTCAATCTTCATTACGTATTTCAAATAATCATTTAATACTTAAATTTCTTTTGTAGGGGGGCCTAATAGGAGTGATAATGCTTGGTGAGGACATTAAAAGATTTCAACATGAAATTGCCCTCAACAAAACATATATCATAAAAGATGCAACAATAAAAAAAGTTAATCCTATGTCCCAAATGTACATCCAGAATTTGAGCTTGTACTTAAAAGTTTCAGCACCTTAGCAGAAACCTCAGAAAGTATACCGATGAACATCACCTGCAATTTTGTGAAGTTCAAAGACGTACCCTAAAAGCACAAACAGAATGAAACATTTGGTAAGTACAATTTCTCCTACTATCATCAAATTTCAAATTAAATAAATATGTAAAAATTCTTCTAAAATCATACAAAATGTGCAGATACCTACGGGATGTTGATAAGAGTAAAGAAATGCATGAAAATCTGCACTAAAAAAATGGACTCAAAGATAAGAGAGAGAGCGAGAGGGCTGGGGGTGAAGGGGGAGATAGAGACATGGAGAACACGATTTATTGATAAAATTATAACATTATTGTCCTGCTATACAATCTACTCAATCCAATTTCCTTATTGATTTTATAGATACCAATTCATAAAAGTCAATCTATGTGATGATATGACAAAAAATGAAGGACAAACATTAGAGGAAATTGTCAATCAAAAGTTAATGATTGCCCTCGCAAAGATTCTCAACAAATGAATTCAGAGGTAATCAATTAAAAAAAAAGATAAAAAAAATCAATTAATGATATATTTTCATTTTAGGCAAGTTTCAATTTCAAACAACACCAGCCACAATTATACAAATTAATCCACCTTCCGAAGAGCAGTATGAGTAGTTTCATTTTTAAAAATATATATTGATACTTAATATATTAATTTGTGTGCAAGTCATGCACCATTCAGGATTTGTTGAATACGTGCAAACTATCAATGATACAAAGTATAAAAAGTGCAAAGGAGAAAACACTTGAAGATTTCGTAAAGCAAAAGGAATGTATTGCAAAAGTAAAAATAACAAAACATATAAGTAGGCAATAAAATATAACAAGAAAAAAAATAAAAAAAAATAAATACATAACCGTATGTTTTAAGGTTGGTTACAAACATATATTACAAAATCTACTAAACAAATTAATCGTTCAATTAAATTAAGAAACAAATTAACTTAATAGTGATTCTGTTCATAGGATACATACTACTGTTTCACTGAAATGGTTGAAGGGGTTGAAAATGATGCAAATATATGGTATGACTTCTGCAAAATTTGCACTAGATCGGTGCACAAAAATGAGACTACTACAAGATGCAACAAGTGTTTCAATGAGCCAGCGGAAGCAATACCAAGGTACAAATATAATCTTCGTGATACTTTCATATACGTATACACTAACATTAAATGATATTTAATATACTACAGGTACATAATAAAACTAAACATTCATCAAGGAATCTACAATGCAATAATAATAATGTTTGATGAAATAGCAACAGTATATGTTGGATGCTTAGCACAGGAGTACATTAAATCCATGGAAAATGTAATTAATTACTTTGCAATAAACAACACTAATAAGTTCTTACATTAAAAAAAGCAACCTTACTAACATAAATCTATACATGGATAAAATGAATCCAAATACTACAGAAAACTAATTTTACTGAATGCAAATGATGTGAGGTTCTTGATCGCACAAAATAAAAATACTAAAGTTGTCGAAGGAAGACTAATGCAATAGCAGAGACAATAGAAATAATAGAACCAACAGAGCAAAAAGAAGAGAATGAGAAAGATACAACTACAACAATACTTGAGGAAAACACAACGGAAGTAGAAGAGAAGAGACGAAGGAGAAAAACAAAGAAAAAACAAGAGAATAAAGAAACTAAAAAAATGGAAGAAAAGAAGAAATGACGGAACACAAACACAAAAGTAGAAGATTACATTCAAATTGGAAGCAATGATGAGATCATAGAGATCACAAAAGAAAACATAAAGGAGTACAATGAGAAGAAAACTAGAGCAACATCGAAGAAAAAGCAACATGAGAGGAAAAGAAGAAAGGAAGAAATACAAAGAGAAAAATAGAAGACAACATTCAAATAGAGAGCGATGATGAGCAACACTCAAGCAAATTTTTAAAAAGTCACAACAAAAAAAGGTTTCGGCAACAAGAAAGATCAAGACGGAGAAAAAATAGTAGCAAGTACATCCTTAAACAAAAAAGAATTACGTAATTTCAAAATAATTTCCACAATAAATAGGTTTTTTATTTTTCTTTTTTCAAGTGATGTTACAATTTTCCTTGAGTTACATCTTATTCTACATACTTTGTTTCGGCTTTTACTTAAACTAATATTTTAATAAACACACTATTGTACGATAAAATTTATAGAATAGGGTTTCTAAAAATAGGTTACTATTGAGTATTGACATATGATCATTTTCACAATTATATGGTCTTGTGATAACATTAGGTTCACTTACTCAATTCTTCAAGTAAATGATTTATTCTGCTGAAATATTTTGAAATTGCCAAACATAAAAAAGAAAAAAAAAAAAAAAACAAGTGCAACATATAATTTTCAAAATTAATTTACTAATGGTTGCATCGTGTCAAGTTCTAGTACATAAAAATGTTGCAATTGGGATGGTTGTAGGCTCTTTTGTTAAAATAATGCAAAATAAAAAATCATTTAACAAAATAAGGTAGCTTTTTAAGCTTTTACCTTTCTATGGCAATTTCATGAACATACATCCATACATACCATTCATTAATGTCATAAAAGACATTTATGCCCTCCATCATATGAATTCTAGTTTTTAACTAATTCAAAGGTTCTAAAACATGGATAAAACAAACCTGTTTGAATTCATTGATCAAACAGAAACACAAGAATTCTACTCTGCGGATCATTTGATTGAAAGATCCAAAATCCTTGAGTTAGAAAAACATGGTAACCTGACCCTTAAAGAAGGACAGGATATCAAGAAAAAAGGAACCCTAGTAAAATTAATAGATCAAATTACTAGGAAAAATATTTTATATACTGGAAGATTCGTTTGTGAAGTACCCATGAGTATAGAAACAGTAACAGGAAATGTTTCATTAAGTCTGATAGATGAGAAACAAATTCAGGAAAAAATCAGTAGAATAAAATCCACTGATAGGAAAAATATTGCTTATATTCATATAAGCACTATACAAATTTTAATCAGGTCTACTTATTTGAAGGGGATAGATTCTCCAATCAAAATAGTAGTTATTGATAATAGAATCCAACATCCTACAGATAGGATAATTGGAATGATTGAAGGCAACTTAGGATACTCAGTTGTCAAATTTGATGTCTCCTTACAATATGCTATTCCATTAGCTACTAAAAACATTAGTAACTCAATAGGAATAAGCTACCAATTTAAGAGAAAAGAATTAATGGAAAAGGGTGATATGCCTTTTAGTATAACTTATGCTATTGGATATGCTCTTAGTAACTCACATCATAGTATTGAGTACAAATATAAAGATAAAATCTCTATAGATGATCTCTTTAGAGAAACAAGTACAAAATTAAAAGTGTTGAAAGAAACTACTTATCTTGAAAGATGTGGAAGCTCAAGAATCAGTATTAACCCACCTAGGTTAATAAGAGAGAAATCAGAAACTGATCTAAAATTGGATCAAATTAATAGTCAAGTAGGTAGTATTGAAAAAGGAATTCAAACACTACAAAAAAGGATAGGATAATAGACAATGTCTGTTATTGAAAGAACTGATGACTTAATTAGTCATGTACAAATACTGATTAAGGAATGTCAAGAAATAAATGAAAAATCTAAAGACTATACACAAGTCTTAGATGAACAAAAGAAGAAGATATCAGAAATACAAGATGATATTGCAAATTTACTAAAAATACAACATGAATGTTGTAATGAAATAAAAAGAATAACTACAAAAGAAACTAGTAAAAGGAATTGGTCAGGCCTAATAAAGCCATTACCACCTCCAAATTCTACTGATTATGATGAATATCAAGATAAAAATATTGATATTTATAAACAAACACTTCCTCTAATTAAGAAATGAATCTCTTAGATAAAAAGTTTGAGAAATTCATGACTATACAAGAAGATGAGTATATAGGAAACTATTCTTCATCAGAAGAAATATATGATAAAAATCATGTAGAAAAAGAAGAAGTGAGTGGAACTAAGTCTGATGATGAAATGTCAGATCAAGTCATCTCTCCAAGAAATGACCCTGGAGAAAATCCAGCAGCAGATATTTACTTCGGAACATCCGATGGTGAATATTATCCAGGCGAAATGCCACAAATGCCTACCTTTCCAAGATTAAATTCTACCAGAAAGAGTAGTCAAAATAAGAAAAAGAAATTTGGGAAAATACCAACTAGGTATACTCCAAGAGAAGAAAATGATCCAAATAGTGAAATACTGGATATAGACTGCTCAAAAGACCCTAGTACTAATATTGAAAATTGGTCTAAGGTCATGCAACTTATCGTTGTTACAAACAACTTTGAAACAATTGATGCAGTAGAAACTTTCCTTAACTTTAAAATGAAAGGAAATACAAAGAACTGGTGGAGAACTAGAGCAACACTCTTTAAGGAACAGATAAAGGCTGAAGCTAATAGATCAGGACATCCTATGCAAGTATATGTCCAACTAATTGAAAAACTGTTAATCAATGAATTTGTTGGTTTAACTGAACTAAACAACATTCAGGCAGTCATAGACGCTGAGGCCAAAAAAGCAAGATATATCATGGAAAATATAAAAGTATGTGATATATGTCGCTTTAAAAACTTTAGTTGTGAATATGAATACTGGTATTACAAGCTCCCCTTTGAAGAACAAGAAGATTGGAATGATAGATTCTTTCACAAACTACCACCATTATGGGCTGATAAAGCAACTAATGGATGGAAGAATAAACCAATACACCTTACTGATAATCTGGCAGGAAGGATGAGATTTATAAAAGAACTTATTGAAGGAGAATGCACTAAAACTGCAATCCAAAAAGAAGTCAAAAGAATGAACAACAAACCTTGTTGTGATCCTGACTTAATTGACATACCTATAAAATGGGGATGTGATCCATTACCTAGGAAAGTCAAACCATATAAAAAATATTTCAAAAAGAAATACAGATATAAAAGATGGAAACCTAAATACCAAAAAAGAAGATTTAGAAGAGAAGAAAGAAAGTCTAAACCAAGGTATAGACGAAAAACAGAAAATAATAAGGAATATTGTCCAAAAGGCAAACCTACATGTAAATGTTGGTTATGTAAAGAAGAAGGCCATTATGCTAATGAATGCCCTAACAAACAAAAGCATAAGGTTAATAATAAAAAACTAGAATCAATTTTAAAATTAAATCTAGAACCCATTGAGAATGAAGATTCTTCTGAAGAATCAAAATATGAAATTCTATTTACAGAAGAAGAAGAAGAGTTCACCTCTAATCCTGGAAGTGACTGGGAATTGAATGAGTAATTGGTTTAAACAACCATTATCTATAAAAGGTTTGGAAAAGTTATGTAACATAACTAATCCAAATAGCACATATATTAAAATACAAATGAAATTTAAAGGATATCGACATTACCATATTCATGGATATGTAGATACAGGAGCAAGTATTTGTGTTGCAAACAAGTGGATAATACCACAAGAAAAATGGACCAAAGCAATAAATCCTACAAAGGTTCAAATTGCAGATGGATCCATAAAAACATTAGATCTAGTTGCCAGAGAAATAATATTCATTATAAGTGGAGAACAATTTCTTGTACCAACTATATACCAACAAGAGTCTGGAGTAGATTTAATAATCGGAAATAATTTCCTAAATCTATATGGACCTTTCATACAAGACATAGACCACATTGTTTTACATATTGGTCAAAACAAAGATAGAGTCTACATACCTAAAGTAATGAAAGCATTTTCAATTGCTTCACCAAATCTAATGACAGACTTATCAAAACCGCGGAAATGTGGTGAGATAATACCAAAAAGAAATATTGCAGAAACTAAAGAAGAAGATTCCCCTGAATTTTTGAAAGAAATGAAAGAATATCAAAAACTCACAAAAATGAAATCAGTAATTGATGACATTCTAAGTGAACTTAATAAAATAGCAAGTGATAACCCCTTAGACCCTAAGATTAATAAATCTTTAGACAATAAGGAAACACATGCAGAAATAAGACTCAAAGACCCTAATAAAGTCATAAGAGTCAAACCAATGAATTATACCCCTAGTGATAGGAGTATATTTAGACAACAAATAGAAGAGTTACTTAAACTCAAAGTAATTAAAAGAAGTAACAGTCCTCATAGTTCTCCTGCGTTTCTAGTTGAAAAACACTCAGAAAAGAAGCGAGGAAAGAAAAGAATGGTTATAAACTATAAGGAGTTAAATAAATATACAATTGATGATGGATATTTCCTCCCTAAAAACGAAGAACTCTTTCACATGATAAGAGGAAAAAACTGGTTTAGCACCTTTGACTGTAAATCAGGATTCTGGCAAGTACCATTAAAAGAAGAAAGCAGACCATTAACAGCCTTCAGCTGTCCTAACGGTCAATATGAATGGAACGTAGTACCATTTGGCCTTAAACAAGCCCCTGGTATTTTCCAAAGAAGGATAGACCAAGCATTAGACTTGAAAAATCCACAATCTCCATTAAGCAAATGTTGTACAGTATATGTAGATGATATCATTATCTTCTCAGAAACTGAAAAACAACATTACAAAGAAATATTTATGCTTCTAAAGAAATGTACTGAGGAAGGAATAATCCTTTCAAAAGAAAAGGCTATAATAGCTCAAAAAGAAATAAAATTCCTAGGATTAGAAATATCCAATGGAAAGATAAAAATGCAAGAACACGTTCTTATAAAACTCTCTGAATTCCCTAGTGAGATCAGTGACAAAACACAACTCCAAAGGTTTTTGGGAATTCTCAACTATCTTGAAGGATACATTAATAATCTAGCAGAAATCAGGAAACCCTTACAAGCTAAATTAAAGAAAGAAGTTCCTTGGAACTGGACGAAAGCTGATACAGATTATGTATCTAAGCTAAAAAAGAAATATAAGGATCTACCAGAACTCTATCATCCTAAAGATGAAGATCTAATGATCTTAGAAACAGATGCATCTAATCTATATTGGGGTGCAGTCTTAAAAGCTAGAGATAGTACTGACCAAGTTGAAAAACTATGTCGATACTCATCTGGTACTTTTCAAGAAGCCGAAACAAGATATCACTCTAATGAAAAAGAAATCTTGGCAATAAAAAGAGGGATTACTAAGTTTAGAATTTACTTATTAAGTAAAAGATTCTTAGTAAGAACTGACAATAAAAATTTCACCTATTTCCTAAGGACTAAAATAACAGGTGATTATAAACAAGGAAGAATGGTCCGTTGGCAACAATGGTTCAATTATTATGACTTTGATGTGGAACACATTGCAGGAACGAAGAACAGTCTGGCAGATTGTCTGACAAGAGAATTCGCACCATGATAAGTGTTGAAATAATGAAAAAAGAGCTTGAACTCACGAAGCTCAAAAAAGAAATTCTCCAAAAGGAAATTGAAATACTAAAAGCTGAAGGAAGTTCATCCTCACAGCAAAACAATGAAGTACAAGTTGGCCAGCAAGCTGAACAGTCTGTAAAGGCTATCCAGACAAAGTCAATAAAAGAAGAAGATGACAGAAGAACATACAGATATGTAGTTCTTAAAGGCATTAGACAAGGGATTCACAAATCCTTTACTACAGTCGCAGACTTACCACCAGACAGCTATATTCAAGCACAGTCCGACTATGAAGCAAAGCTCATTTGGCAACAAGAAGAGCAAAAAAGGAATGGAGTAAATCAAAGCATTCTGAAGCTCAGGAGCCTAAAACATTCCAGTGAGGCTCTCATCAAAGAAGGCATTGATTTTGAAGAATGGGTGAACTTGCAAAATCAAGTCAAAATTCCAAAAGAAGATTATGTAATTACTAATTACTATAATCTTCCAAAATTGATCATCTTAGAAACTGCTAATCCTGAATTAGTCAGGAAGACAGTAGAAGCAGGATTAGTATACTTAATCTATACAAATAGGGAACTTTGTGATCTAAACAGGATGCCAAAGATCCAGAAAGCAGTCTCGAACTTCCAACAGAAGGTTAAGCTCGGGGAAGACAAGAAGGTGTTCCTAAAAATCACCAGCTCAGTACCTGATTGGGAACAAGAAAAGAAAGGAAAGTACATTCCAGGATACACTTTCGTCAAGCTAGGAATCTGCAATCCCAAAGTGCCAATTCCCAAAGATACAAAAATGCCCCAAACTCTCCCTACTGAAGAAGAAACTGCGGCATTACGAATCCAAGGACTATGTGATGTACAAAATGAAATATTCGAGATCATCACAGAACCTAAAATTAAAGTTAACTACAGCACAGAAAAAGTACTAATGGTTAGCCACTACAACAGGGAATTAAACCCTCACGACAAGCAAATCATCAAAAAATGGTGTAACAAGTTTGATGATGGTAAAATAGATGTAAGCAAGCTTACAAAGAAAAGAATAGAATACCAAAGTGAAAAAATTGGTAAAGAAGAACTGGTTGAAACTAAGACACCTGTCAAAGACTCAACCAAAGATGCATACGACAGTGATGACAGATGCAGTAACAAAGAAACACTGCCGACAGAAGAAAGTGAAGAAAAGCCCACTAATGAAAAGGAAGATTCCCTGTCAGCAGAAGAAGACGAAGTGAGTAATGACTCAGCCACCAGCATCCGCTCAAATCCACTGGATGTGTACTAAATGGTCCCATAAAGAAAGTGGCAGACAATGAAAAAGGAGATCTAAGGGCTTAAACTTAGATCCAAAAATCAACCGTCCAGATGTAGATCTAGGATAGTTGATAGAGCCTGGCAACCTCTATAAAAGGCCTTGTATCTTTCATTTGAAAGGGGGGCATCTCCTCTCTTGGAATAGACTTAGCCTTGTAATCTTTCAAGTTATATAAAAAGTCCTTCAGGACAATTCTCCAAGATCTTTTACAAAGGTCCTTACGGATCAAACATAGTACTCCGGTACTAAAACTCCATCCTGGAGTAAAGAAAAATCCTTTAGGATTACAACCAAGATCAAAGAAGTAGACTAGTATCCATTTGATGCTTGATCATGAAGGCAGCAGTGACTCTGTTGTTCGTAGTAAGACCCAGGAGGGGCAGTAAGACGAACTGAAGCAGAAGAAGGCTAGTCCGGACAGGATTAAGACGTAGGATCACTCTACTCAAAATCAAGACGGAAGCAAAGTGGACCCATCAACCCACAAGAGAAGGTATAAAACTCTAAACTGGATAAAATTCAGTAAAAATGAATCATACATCCCTGATGTCTGGTAGTTATTTAATCTAGATTATGGATTTGATATATGATAAATCTAAATCCTTAGCAAATAATCTACCTATAAGGTTAGATATACAGAATGGTTATAACCATTTAGGTTATTTAGTCAAAACTGAACTAGAATCCAATATTCTGGATAAACTAAAGCAACTTGTTGCTATTTATAAAATAGATCTTGATGAACATCAAAGATATGCTACTGAAGATAATTACTTTAGTGATAATCTTTCATCAGTAAGAAAAAGGTACGAAGAAACTTTAAAAATAGTTGAATCTTTTGAAAAAAGAATCAAAAGACTAAGCTAAAGTAAAATTACAATGAATAGAATAGATCTATGAAAAAAGAGTTTAACAGATCTTTAAAAATCTTTAAAAATCTGCATCATAAAATGGTATCAGAGCCTGAACAGTAAATCTGTAACGGTAGAAGATATTCATTAAATGAATAAAACTACAAAACAAGAACAATCTTTGTTTAAGTATTATGCTCAGTGTAATCTTGAATAAACTATAGAACTTGAAAAAGAACTTAGGACTGAAAAAGCCCTAAGAAAAATTAAAGTTCTACAAGAAAGAATAAAAGCTCATAATAGATGTCTTAGATTTCAAGCAAATAAAATAGTTTGGAAAAAGAGATAACTCAATTAAAAGCTAATAAGAATGACGGTTCTTATTAAAACAATCAATGAATTAACAAGAGAAATAATTCAAGATCAAAATGATCTAGAATATATACTCTTAATGAACTATGGATATAATGATTATGCAAAGATTGGTGGAAAGATTATTACTCGAAACCAAATAATAATAAAATACAAAAACTGCATTAAAGAAAAACAAAAGAAGATAGAAAGCTTGATTGCTTAAAACAAACAAAATATAAAAATTAGATATATGCTCTTAATAGATTATAAGGACAAAATGGACATTTTGTTATGTATGAATGCATGTCATAAGAAAACAACCATATTTTGGTAAAAGGTTGAAAAGTTGCCATATTTTGATAATTGAAGGTCAAAATTACTATATTTTAATTAAAAAGCCATGGTTGTAAGATAAAACATATGTTCTATAAATTAAGACCAATTTTTATTTTTATTTTTACCGCGGCAAACCTCTTTTTTTTGTACTTCAATTATTCATTATCGAGTTTCTCCCTGTTATCCACTTTGGATTAAGAATATACCACCTCAGTTGTTGCAGATCCATATATATATATATGGGTAAATATGAAAACTAATGTTGGTTGTATCAATTATTTAAACTTTTATAAGCACAAAGAATACAATGTTTAAAAACCGTTGCCTATCGACGAGAAATGTTGTATTTCCCTAGAGGACAACGGTGGAAATCAACCAGAACTGCTGTTGTAAAAGGCAACAGCTAGAAGCGTTGTCTATCAGCTTTTTTGTATTATGGACTTATGTGGTTCTTGTTCACTCTATGATTTTCTTAAAACTTTTCTCTTATAAAAAAATGGATTCTTAATCTGAAGATGTAAGAGGTCGTGATAAGAATTAAAAAATGACACTATTAGGAAGATGAAAGCCTTATTGAGGCTCTTTTTGGCATGATTTATAACGTACAGAGCTAAATATGGTTTCAAACCTCGCTATCTAAATTATATCGAGGAAAAGTTACAAGTTTCATTGCCTAACTTGGGTTTGAAGGTCAGGCTGCATATCGAATCGAGAATTAAGACCTTGAGAAAAGATTCCAGTATTATTGAAATTTACTAGTAGTATGCATTGTTGCGACACTTCAAAGTGTCATATTAGATATGTACCATGATAGACTCATTTAGTAGTGATAGGGCATCATTAATATCTCCAAAGATTATGTATTAACTCAAATAAACTTTAAATAAATATTTTGATTATGTTGATTTTATGAATTTGAAATCATTTTGACACTATATCATTATAGCAACCATTTAGTAGACATCATTTTATCATAAAATATATTGCAAAAAAAAAAAAAAATATTTATTACTTTAGGATATTTTCTAAGTGTGCATTGTACGAGTACATTTTAGTTACTTCTATAGATCATAGCTAGTAGTTACTTATGCAATGCACAATTTGTAAAATATTAATTAAAAAGTTAAATAACTTTAAGTTGTTACTAACTATATGTTGTAATAAGATTATGGTTAATACATTAAGACGAAGTTGGATAACTCAAGTGGCAGAGCATCTACTACCTAAGTGTTTGGTTCTGGATTTGAGTCACCGTGAAGTGAGGGGAGAATTTTCTCTTTGTTCTTAGATTAGCAGAAAAAATAAAAAAAAAATTATGGTTAATACTTTAAAAATTAGCGTAAAACAAATTTAACCGCTTAGATAATCAACACAAACCGCTTAGCTGATCAACACAAAAAGCTATATATGTGTGTGGATATAATGATAAACGACTGCATGTTAAGGTTTAATAGATAAAGACTTGATTAGAAACAAAAACGATATTTGAATTTTAAAAAAACTAGTAGTATCCCCGTGCGATGCACGGTTTGTAGGTGCAAATGAATAAATTAATATTTTTTATATTTTTATATAATTTTAATATAATAAAATATTAAATCAATAAATAATAAGATATGGAAAATTATATGTTAATGGAAAAAGAGTGCAGTGAAAAGTATTAAAGACTAAAATATATATTAGAATGGATATTTATTTTTCTTAATGTATGAATATCTCTAGCATTCTTCCATAGAAGTCATGTTGATGATTGGGGCTGGAATTGCAACATGTGGTTGACAGATGATATATTAATTTGTAATGTTAAAAATTAGTTACTGTCTTCATAAATAATTTTTCATTAATAATAGTCAATAAATTTATAAAAAGAAAATAATTTTAAGAAAATATGTTTTTTTCGGCCCAGACAAAATCTGCCCAAATAACTTTATCATATTTATTTAGGCTAATATATGATAAGTTATTGTCAATAATTGTGTTTTATATTGGGTTGAATTTTATATACCAAAAATTGTGATTTCCAGAATTGGTAATAGATTTTGGGCGGAAAAACTTTAAAGTTACTAATTTCAGTGGATTTTGTTATTATATTAAGTATAGATGAAAAAAAAAGTAACAAAAAAAGAAATAAAAAAAAAAAATAAACAGTACTAAAAGTGCATGATAATGTTTTTCCTTTTTAATAAATTGACCTACCTATTTTTAGCACGTAGAATGAGCGGAAAAATATTCACGAATCACGAGTACCTCTTATAAAGGGTTGTTATTTATTACATAATAAAATTTGATAAGATATACCAAATGAAGATTCACATTAATTGTAGCATCAAACACACCACCAGCTGTTGCAAATCAAATGATGGTTGGAATGATACTATTTTGAAATGTTGATTTACCAAAAATTGATACAATGAACACAAAAGGTTGAACGCAATGTTGCAGAAGTCGTTAGGTGTTAGTAGACTCAGACCTAGGTGAGACTAAGCGGGACATAGACGTCCTTAGGGGGAAAAGAATCGGGAAAAAAACGTAGACAACTTAGGAGAGTCTAGTGCCTAGGCAGGAATTAGTTGGAGTTAGTCGAGGATTTTTTGCAAGGTAATTAATGTTGTGAAAAGTAGTAAGTAATTATATAGTTTGGAATAAAATGCACTCATATGTACCTATAAATATAACCTTAATTATATTTCTTCTCTAGGTAGAAAAGTTTCTTATTAATCTTGTGAAATGATGATCCTCAAAACAATGTCCATCGCTTATGTAGCACTAATTTCCCCCGTTACAATGTCCGAATCCGATCCATTTATCGAAAAAGGTTTCACCACTGATCTAATCCACAGAGACTCTCCTCTGTCTCCGTCTTATGATCCTTCCTTATCCCATTCCGAACATATTGTCAATGCACTGAAACGATCATTCAATCGCGCCCAACGCTTCAACACAAAACAATCCAAATACACGCCAGAAACAGACATGATCCCGACCGGTGGAGAATATCTGATGACATATCTCGTTGGCACTCCACCGGTCCCTTCATTAGGCATTGCAGATACAGGCAGTAACCTTATATGGACACAATGCCACCCTGTATTAAATGCTTCAACCAAAGTTTACCCGTCTTTCAACCGAAAAATTCTTCCACATACAAAAAAATTCCTTGCGATTCTAAGGACTGTGAATCGTTAAACACAGTTTTCTGCACCAAACGGAACACCTGCCTCTATCACGAGGCCTATGGAGATGGATCATTCAGTCGGGGCGAGCTTGCATCGGATACTTTTGCCTTATCCTCTGCTGATAAGAAAATTGTGTACATTCCTAAGGTAAAATTCGGGTGTGGATTTAAAAATGGTGGCATATTTACTGGTATAGAATCAGGCATTGTTGGTCTTGGAAGCGGAAAAGGCTCCCTTATTCGCGAGTTAGGCAGGTTGGCTCAGGGAAAATTCGCGTACTGTTTGGTACCGTTGTTGTAAGGATCCAACACACAATCACTCACACTACGTTCGGCCAGAGAATGATGAACAATGACTGAGAATCAATAGCAATTCTGGATGAACCAGAAACCAAGAAAGAAGAAAACAATACAGGAAGAAATGCAATCACACAGAAACGATTTTACGTGGTTCGAACGATGTGTTCTACATCCACGGAGGATCAGCACTCCTCAATTCACTATCAATCACCAAGAATACAAGAATTACACAAGAATTACAAAACTCATTCAGCTAGAACCCTAAACTGAAAATAACCGCAACTCTTCTCTCTAATTCTCTCTGGAAACTGATTAAGCTAAGGGGAAAACTGTAAATTGAGTATTTATACAATGTATAACGAAGCTCTGAATTGAAAAATCAGCTCAAGTTGTCCAGGAGAGGAAGTTATCAGCATAACCGCTTCGCAACGGTTTCAAAACTGTTGTCTTTTTCTGAGCTTCTGAAACTGAATCATAACCACCCTGAACCGGTGGTTATGACTTCCGGCTTGCCTCAAGAACTGCTCTCTCTGGTCCGGTTCTTTCACTAATAAATCCGGTTCCTGAATCCTTCCATTATTTCCAGTCAAAACATGTTACACTTGATGCAATTGACTCAATATTCACAAAACTCCACCTCAATTAATCAAAGTGTGCCTCCTATCCTCATCTTTCACCAGTTATTACTTCAGAAACATGGCTCAAGCCTGACTAGGCTCGAGCAATGAACAAACTTTGCTCCAGGTACTGATTTTGTAAGGAAATCAGCAGCATTATCCTTTGTATGCACTTTTTCCACCACCACTGTTCCAGCTTCAACAATGTCTCTTACAAAGTGCATCTTCACATCTATGTGCTTTGATCTTTCATGAAAAACTTGGTGTTTTACCAGATGAAGTGTGCTTTGATTATCACACAACACTGTCACACACTTTTGTGTTATCCCAAAATCTTTCAAAATCCCTTTTAGCCATATAGCTTCTTTGCAAGCATCTGTCACTGCAATATACTCTGCCTCTGTTGTGGATAGAGCCACTACTGGTTGATGTATTGACCTCCATGACACTGCTGTTCCATATAGTGTGAAGACATACCCTGAAATAGACTTTCTGGTGTCTATATTTCCAGCAAAATCAGCATCCACAAAACCTCTTAAAGGTTCACTGCCTGAGTTTGTTCTCACATATTTCAATCCTAACTTTACTGTTCCCTTCAGATACCTCAGAATCTGCTTCAATGCTTCCCAGTGCTCTCTCCCTGGATTTGCCATGAACCTACTCACTAAAGACACTGCAAATGCTAAATCTGGCCGGCTACAAATCATGCCATACATGAGACTCCCTACTCCACTTGCATATGGTATATTCTGCATATGTTTCTCTTCAGCAGGTGTTTTTGGGCTTTGATCTCTTGATAGCTTGGTTTGTTGCCCCACTGGAATTACCAATGGTTTAGATTCATGCATATTGAACCTCTCTAGCACCTTTTGTAGATAATCCTTCTGAGATAAGCACAACACTCCAGCTTCTCTGTCTCTGATGATGTCCATTCCTAGCATTTTCTTGGCATCTCCTAGGTCTTTCATCTCAAATTCAGTACATAACTTTCCCTTTAGCTGTTGGATCTTCAGCTTGCTCTTGCTGGCAATTAACATGTCATCTACATATAACAACAAGTATAGCTGATCTGTTTTTGCATTCTTCTCCAAATACACACAGTTGTCATATGAACTTCTGACAAATCCAGTATTTATCATGAACTCATTGAACCTTTTGTTCCACTGCCTTGGGCTTTGTTTCAACCCATACAAAGACTTTTTCAAGTGACATACTTTGTCTTCTTCTCCAGGGTTTTCAAAACCTTCAGGTTGATTCATGTAAATATCTTCCATTAGCTCTCCATGCAGGAAAGCTGTCTTGACATCCAGTTGTTGAAGTTCCAGATTTTCTTGTGTGACTTTTGCCAGTAAGATTCTGATAGAGGTATGCTTGACTACTGGTGAGAATACTTCATGGAAATCAATCCCTTCCCTCTGTGTGAATCCTCTTGCCACCAACCTGGCCTTGTATCTGATCTTTTCACCATTTACCATTTCCAGTTTCTTCTTAAAGATCCATTTGGAGCTTATAAGTTTCTGACCATTTGGCTTCTTCACCAGATTCCAAGTATGGTTTCTCTTCAGAGAATTCATCTCTTCCAGCATGGCATTGATCCATTGCTTCTTTTCTGGTCCTTTGATAGCTTCTGTATAGGTCTGTGGTTCTGAATACTCAAGAGCTTCTGCAGCATTCAGAGCATAGTATACCATGTCAGCTTGTCCATACCTCCTTGGTGGATGTACTTCTCTCCTGGCTCTATCTCTTGCCAAACTGTAGTTTCTCAGACTGCTTTGCTCAGTTTGATCTTCTTCACTTTCTGAGGAACTGCTTGATTCTTCAGGATTTGCTGGTTGTAATTCTTGTTGAGTTCTTACCCCTGATACCTCCACCTCAACTGGTGAGTTTTCTTCTTGAGTAACTCCTTCAACTTCTGATTTGTCTCCAGTTGATAGGTATCCCATGACTCCTTCATTGAACTTCACATCCCTGCTAATGATCAATTTCCTGTGTCCTTTTTCAACACACCACAACCTATAACCCTTTGTTCCTTCTGGATAGCCAAGGAACACACACCTCAAAGCTCTAGGGTCCAGTTTGTCCTGTTTTATGTGAGTGAAAGCTAAACATCCAAATACCTTGAGTTCTGAATAACTTGGCATCCTTCCATACCATAATTCATCTGGAGTCTTGAATTCCAGTGATGATGAGGGGGTTTTGTTTATGAGATAGCATGCTGTGTTTACTGTTTCTCCCCAGAAACATTTTGGAAGTCTTGCATCTATCATCATGCATCTGACTTTTTCCAGAATAGTCCTGTTTAACCTCTCAGCAACCCCATTCTGTTGAGGATTCAATGGTACTGTTCTATGCCTCACAATTCCCCTTTCCTTGCAAAATTCTGTAAATTCATTTGACAGATACTCAAGACCATTATCAGTTCTTAGATATTTAAGCTTTCTTCCTCTCTGGTTTTCCATTTGTGTGTACCATTCCTTGAACTTTGAGAATGCTTCACTCTTGTGCTTTAAGATGTACACCCACACCTTTCTGCTATAATCATCAATTATGGTTATAAAGTACTTTCCACCACTTAAGGTTTCTGTTCTTGCAGGCCCCCATACATCAGAATGGGCATAATCTAAGATTTCCTTGGTAGTATGAACAGCAGTTCCATAGGTTTGTTTCCTAGATTTTCCCATTGCACATTGATCACAGAAATCCAAACTATTTGAATTCAAATTCCCAATTACTCCTTTCTTTGCCAGCTCCTGCATTCCCTTGATTCCAATATGACCCATTCTTTTGTGCCATATCATTGCTTCTGTGTTTCTTAGTGTGACATCTGTTGATCCAATAACAGATTCCCCAATCAAAATATACAAGCCATTCTGTTTCACTCCTTTCATCACCACTTTGCTATTCTTAGTAATATGAATATATCCATTCACAGTACTAAATTCACAACCAGACTCATTTAGGGAGCCAAGTGATATTAGATTCCTTTTAAGAGATGGCACATACCTCACATTTGAGATAATTCTTGGGACTCCATCATGCATTTGGATCTTCACAGAGCCCACTCCTCTTACTTTGCATGACTGATCATTCCCCAGAAGAACAATTCCTCCATCAGTTTTGGTCAGTTCTTGGAACAAGTGCTCATGAGGGCACATATGGAATGAGCACCCTGTATCCAACACCCATTCCTTGGTTATTCTTCCTTCTGATACATTCAGCACTTCTGCCAGGTCATCTGCTTGCTCTGCTACAGCAGCATCAGCTTCCTTTTTCTCAGACTTGTTTTTCCTGGAAGGACAATTCTTCTTGAGATGTCCTGTTTGTTTGCAGGAATAACATCTCCTTTTCTCCACCCAGTCTGATGATTTCTTGGACTCAGTTTCACCAGTATTGCCTTCTTTCTGGCCCTGATTTTGACCCTTCTTCTTTTGAAATTGCCTTTTGAATTTCACATGAAGTCCTTCAGCAGCAGAGTTGGATTTCTGATCACTTTGAAGTTGTAATCCTTTAGTTTTCAAGGAAGTAACTATGACATCATAGCTCAACTTTTCTTGTCTACCAAACATTAGAGTATCTCTAAAACCTCCAAGTGACTTTGGCAGGGAGTTCAGCAACATTAGGGATTTGTCATCCTCCTCCAGATTTACACCAAGGTCTTCCAAATCATCAATCAGATGATTGAAATCATCTAATTGATCAATCAGTGTTTTCTCCTCCACCATCTTGAAAGAAAGCAATTTATGTTTGAGGAAGAGTTTGTTTGTAACCGTTTTGGATTGATACAACTCCTCCAGTTTTGACCAAGCTTCCAAGGTGGATTTGCATCTGGAGATTTCTCTGAGTGGTTTATCCCCCGGACACAAGATTATAGAGCTCAAAGCCTTCTGATCAGTTTCCAGGAACTTTGGTCTTTCTGCAAGAGGCCAATCTTCTTGAGCCTTCAACGCCATGGATAGCCCATTCTGGATTAAGATTGCATTCATCTTAATCTTCCACAGGGCAAAGTCATTCTTCCCCGTAAACCTGTCAACCTCCATCTTCATGCCCGCCATTGATGTCTCTCCTCTGGTTCAAAACCTTCCCACAGACGGCGCCACTTTGTAAGGATCCAACACACAATCACTCACACTACGTTCGGCCAGAGAATGATGAACAATGACCGAGAATCAATAGCAATTCTGGATGAACCAGAAACCAAGAAAGAAGAAAACAATACAGGAAGAAATGCAATCACACAGAAACGATTTTACGTGGTTCGAACGATGTGTTCTACATCCACGGAGGATCAGCACTCCTCAATTCACTATCAATCACCAAGAGTACAAGAATTACACAAGAATTACAAAACTCATTCAGCTAGAACCCTAAACTGAAAATAACCGCAACTCTTCTCTCTAATTCTCTCTGGAAACTGATTAAGCTAAGGGGAAAACTGTAAATTGAGTATTTATACAATGTATAACGAAGCTCTGAATTGAAAAATCAGCTCAAGTTGTCCAGGAGAGGAAGTTATCAGCATAACCGCTTCGCAACGGTTTCAAAACTGTTGTCTTTTTCTGAGCTTCTGAAACTGAATCATAACCACCCTGAACCGGTGGTTATGACTTCCGGCTTGCCTCAAGAACTGCTCTCTCTGGTCCGGTTCTTTCACTAATAAATCCGGTTCCTGAATCCTTCCATTATTTCCAGTCAAAACATGTTACACTTGATGCAATTGACTCAATATTCACAGTTGTCGAATCAGTTAAAGACAAGTAAGTTGCATTTTGGCGCCAATGCTAAGGTTTCTGGTAACAGAGTTGTTTCTACACCCTTAGTAATAAAAAATCCAGAACCATACTACTATTTGACTCTAAACGGAATCAGTATTGGAAATCAGATGCTGGACAACAACAAAGCTGGCGTTGCAGGTTCCGAAATGGGAAACATGATTATTGATTCAGGGACAACAGTAACATTCTTACCTACAAGACTCTACAACAAGCTGGCGAACGCTTTAAAAAGCTCGATTAAGTTGGAGGAAATCAAGGATCGAAAAGGATGGTCGGGTTTGTGCTTTCTTGCGCGAAAAGATGAACACGTTCGTATTCCAAAAATCACAGTTCACTTCAAGGGGGCTGATTTGAAGTTGAAGCAAGAAAATATTCTTGTCAGAACGAGCGATGTGTCTCTGTGCTTGGCTGCTACACCAACAGAAGGTCTTGCAATTTATGGTAATATAGCACAAATGAACTTCTTAGTTGGATTTGATCTTGCAAAGAGGACTGTGTCTTTTAAGAACACTGATTGTGGCAAATATTGATATATATGATTATGCAGATGAAATTCAAATATCTTTTTTTGGTAAAAACAGATTCAGAGTTATTCTTTACAGAAATTTCATCATAGTCATTCAATGGCTTAATTAACTTTACAAACAGTAGGAAGGTATTTAGGAAATTTCTGTTTTTGTCCTGTAACGTAGGATCGGTTCAGAAAAAGTTATGTATGTTTTGAATTATCAATTTTAGTTCTATATGTTAGAATTGAGTCCAATTTTATTCTTATATATTAAGATCAAGTCCAATTAATTTTTTCCGAAAATTATAAAATTAGCCAAAATTTTATCACTTGCACTGCACGTGTTCATACATTTTGAGCTACGTTACTCCATGGGCCACAATGCACCCCAAAGAATCGAAACCCTCTCCTATGCCCATTCCATATCCGAAGTTCAAGCCTCACCTCACTTCTCAAAAAATTGCCAGCCACACTCGGCAGAAAAGTCTAGATTGTTGTCTCGGGTGGCAATTGATCTGAAAACCCCGAAGTTTGTGAATATGTGCAGCGTACGTGGCAAATTACAGTCAATTTTATAATTTTCGGCAAAGTTTGTTCTCAAAATGAACCTGTTTATAATATACAGGATTATAATTGGACTCGATCCTAACATATAAAACTAAAGTTAATAATACAAAACATACAAAACTTTTTTTGAACCGACCTTAATTTACAGGATAAAAGACGAATTTATTAGTACGAGTCGTGGTGTGTATCTCACGCACCTGTGCTATCGAGTCATCAGTACAGGCATTAGTGATGACGGTCGGGGGACCAGTAACTTTCTGGAATTACATATTTGTTAAGAGAAAATGACACCTGATTATATACAGGGTAAAAGGCCTATAATAGAAAAGTTCATTTTTAGTCTAGTATGTTTAGGGGTGGCGAAAAATACCGAAAAATCGGTATACCGCACATACCATACCGAAAAATACCGAAAAAACCAAAATTTTCGGTATACCGTTTTTTTCGGTACGGTATGGTATCGTACCGAATTTTTTCGGTACGGTATCGGTATAGGAATATCTAGTTTTCGGTATTTCGGTACGGTACGGTATTTCGGTATATACCGAAGTAATCGGTATAACGGTATATACCGATTTTTCGGTAAAATCGGTATATACCGAAATATTCGGTACAATAATTTTTGGTATACCATACATATACCGAATTAATAAAATTGTTTTTAGATTTTTAATATTAGATTTTTAAAATTATTAGAAATCAAAATCACTTATCTTCATTCTTCCCTTCCAACTCACAACAAGAACAGATACCTGATTTTAACCCTAGCCACACACAACCTCTCCTCCGTCAATACCCGCTCGCGCCTCTGCCACCGTCGCCGATCCCGTTGTGTCGCTTCTGGCCCTTCGCACTGCAACCTCCCCGCCGGCACATCAGAGATCAGACCGTCAAACCCTAGGTACTTATTTTCCAATTGGATATCAATGTCCTTTTCTCAGAAACATGAGAGTTCTTCTTTACTAAAAGAAGTGATTATCTATTTGCAAATAACAAAATATAGAATCGAACATTCCCTATTTCGGTATATCACTTCGATTACTGGACTAAGTAGAGTAGTCAAAACAAATATCTTTGTAAGAATACAATGACAACAAAATTCTAGTTAGCATTACATGATAAGCGATGGCATAATTTAGGACAAAGATCAGTAGATCAGAGGATTTGTTCATTTGTGTTGGGTTGCACATAATTTGTTTGCAAATTGTGTTCTGTTAATCGAGGCCGAGGAAGAGTGACGCAAAAGTAAGTAGTATCTACGCAAACTGGAATTTCTTTGTTTGTGTTGTTTTATTGTGCAGAGTATTAAATACTTTTGTTGCAGCAAGTAGGAATTCTCATTCTGTTTGTAATAATGGTGCTGATAGATAAGTAGGTGTATCAACTATCATGTATGGTTTATGGTTATATATAAGACTTTTTTCGTGAAATGAAATTATTAGAACTATGTCTGCTTTGGAAGAGTGATGAGTGATAGTGGACTGTCTGTCTGTATCCAAACATACTCAATTTAACTTAATCATTTGTGTTCATTTGCTCAAATTAGTACCTACATTTCTCAGAGTGTTTTTACATTTGTTTACGTTGATAAAATTTAAAGTTGAGCTAAGTTTAAAAAGCGAATGTAAGTGTAGTCTTTGATTGGTTTGGCTAATTTAGGATTTAAATTAAAGCTCATTTAGTAAGATAAATAAATTAAAATTGAGTTTATTTTAAGTGAAACAGAGTTTGACATGTCTCTTTATACAAATCGATTAACCTCACAATTATATACTTGATAGATGCTTTAATATGAGATTGTGTTTGAATTGAGGAATTTAATATTGAGTTTATTGATATGTTTCTTAAACTACTCTTCTTTGTTTTCAGGATAAGAATGGAATCAGAATCTTCTCATTCACTACCTAGTCCGTCCGAAACACCGGATACAATGGATACTGAAGCAAATGATGGGTCAACAAGTCGAAAACGAGGAAGAAGTACTGTGACAACAAAGCCTCCAGTAGCTCCGAAACAGCCCCTTAAGAAGCGAAGTCAATATTGGATGCATTGTGACCAAGGGTCTAGAATCTTGGACAATGGGTCCGTGCAACAAATAGGGATATGCAAATATTGCAAGGCCGAGATCCCGGCAGGGAGCGGGAGTACTAGTGGGTTAAAGAATCATTTAGAGAAGAGGTGCAAGGGAAGTCCGTTATATCAAGCAAGTGGGAGTGATAAAAATCAGGCTGTACTGACGAATGAGACTATGGGGCAAGGAGGTGCCATGGTTCCTCATTCTTTTAATCAAAAACGGTGTGAGCTAAAGGTCACGGAATGGGTGATCATTGATGAGATGTCGTTTCGAGCCGTGGAAGGGAAGGGATTGAAAGGTATGTTACATGAACTACAACCAAGGTTCAGAATCCCAGATCGAAGAAAAGTTGCAGGTATGGTTTATGACTTATTCTTAGTTGAGAAAACTAAAATTAAAAGTGTGATTAGTGGTCAAAGGGTGAGTATCACAACCGATACTTGGACATCCATTCAAAACATAAATTACATGGTTGTCACAGCTCATTTTTTGGATAGTGAATGGAAATTGCATAAAAGAATCATAAACTTCACCAAAATCACTAGTCACGTGGGGGAAGAAATTGAGAAGATGGTTGAGTTTTGCCTAAGAGAATGGGGAATAGAAAAAGTGTTTTCGATAGTAGTTGATAATGCTTCCTCCAATGATACCGCCATTGATTATTTGAAAAAAAGAATGAAAAGTGAAAATACATTGTTGTTTGAGGGAAAATATTTGCATTTGAGATGTGCGTGTCATATACTTAACTTAATTGTTAAGGATGGTCTGAAGGAGCTTAATACTTCTATTAAATCCATTAGGAATGCAGTCGTTTTTATTCATTCTTCCCCCTCTAGGTTGAATAAGTTTAGGGAGTTTGCCGTGCTAGCAAAATTTTCTAGTACGTCAACAGTACCTATGGATGTCAAAACTAGGTGGAATGCAACTTTCAAAATGCTTGATGTTGCATTAAAATATAGAAGGGTTTTTGAAAGGATGTCCGAAGAATGGTTGCCTTTTGTGACTTATTTTCGTGAGAAGGATGAAAAGGGTAAAGAAAGAACAGGGCCTCCACTTCACGAGGATTGGGAGAAAGCAAAAGCTTTTGTACACTTTCTGAAAAAGTTCTATGATGCCACTTTAGAACTAAGTGCATCAAAGACTCCTACCTCCCAATTAATTTATCCATCAATGATTGCTATACAACTTGAGATTGAGAAAAGGAAGAATGATGATTCAGATCCGATTCTTAAAAATGTTGCAAGTGCTATGAAGTTAAAGTTTAACAAGTATTGGGGAAATTGGAATAGCATGAACCCGTTGGTGTTTATTGCCAATGTTTTGGATCCGAGAAACAAGCTTCAGATGATTAAAGTTAGCGTCAAGAAATTGGGAGGTACTCCGGAAATGGTCCAAGAGTTCATTGATAAGGTTAGGAAAAATTTGGTAACTTTGTGGATGGAGTACAAGGGAATAAATGATACATTGAATATTGAGAGACAAAGTGTGCAAATGGAGTGTGATGGTGGAGAGGGTACTAATAGTGGTGAAGGTGGTGGTCTCTGGGATGAGTTGTTCAATGAAGTGGAGGCACAAAATGAAGAAGAACAACTTCAAGAGATATCCAATGAAGTGGATAAGTACCTAACCGATGAAATTGAAAAACGATCTAATCCGTCCTTTAATCTTTTGGAGTGGTGGAGAGGAAGTGAAACTAGATATCCGGTTCTTTCAATTATTGCCAAGGATGTTTTTGCAATTCCAAGTTCAACGGTAGCTAGTGAGTCCGCTTTTAGTTTGGGCAAAAGAGTTGTGGATCCTTTTAGGAGTAGTTTGAGTCCTAAAATGGTAGAGGCATTAGTGTGCACTAATGATTGGCTAAAAGCGGAGGAGTTTAGCCTTTATAAGGATCCAACCGATGACGACCTTGACTTGTATAAAGAAATTGAAGAAATTGAAAAGAGTAAGAATTTTTAATTTAATTAAGTTTAGATTAAAGTTATTTATGTTAATCTTATATGAAATATTCTAATCATTATTAATGTTTTAACAGCTGTTAATGCTGTCCAAGATCGCTCTCAGACATTTTCTCCGGCCTCCAATTTGTCCATAGTGTAAAGGTAAGTGTGTTATTTCAGCAAGCAAAACCACTCTTGAGTTATTGAAATTTATAAGTAGAATAAAGTTAGTGTAAGATAAAACTGTTGATAGCAGTTTGATCTGAGATGCCATGCATCGGCATTTCTAAGCTATTATTGTATTAGTTAGTGTAAGTGTGCTGCTTATAGCAAATACGGAGCAGCTTGCTGCTGCCAAACACATATCAGCAGTTCATAAGCAATATGTGGCTGCTCTGATATTGAATAAATTGTCTAGTCTAAGGAATTCCCTTGATTCAGTGTGATTTTTCTATTGGATGTTTAACTGATTATGCAATTGTGTTAGTGTATGTGCTACATAACACATTTAGCATTGTCATTCATGATTCATGCAGTGGATTCCTGCTCCGATTTTGATTATATAAGTCCATAATTAGATCAAATACAGAGCTTTTATATAATTTCAATGGACTATTATGATTGAGGAATACAAGTTATTTAGCATGTGTTTCAAATAAAAGAAGATAAAAAAAAGCTAGTCAATATCTATACAAACATGATCTGAACTCTTTACAAAGATAGTCAATACTATACAAACATAATAATATTTTTGCAACATTATTAGTTTATAATGATGAGGTACTTTTCCTATTATCTTCGCTTGGAAACATAAGGAAAAAGAAAAGAACACTGGGACTTGATTACTGCTTCTACAAATCTGATTTAGAAATCTGCTGTTGTGAAATATATGTTTATGTTTTCTGTCACAGCAATAATGTTGGGAAAATATGAGATTATATTCAATTTAATTGATCTCTAAACTCTAGCATGTCATTGGAAGATTCGCGGATTTAGATTGATAGATAATATACTTTATTTGTAAAGTATGAGTGTTTGTTTAAAGCTCAATTTCAGCCTTTAAGTAATTGTTCAAAAAGTTGAGTTTATTGAATGGTTTTTCTGGCAGATTCTGGGCATATTTCATTTTGAAGTGTCAAGGCTATGCATGTGGTACATGTGGTGTCAAAATTTCAAAGAATATGAAGTGCAACTCTAGCTTTAACTTGGCTATTATAAAAGGATTTCAATCCTTATTTAGTTTGACAAGGTGATTCCTAAGCAATGTGTTTCTGACCTTTTGTTGTATCAAGCGTTATGATTTGGTTGTAGTTTGCTTGTTCTTTGATGTAATCAAACACTAATTTGCTTCGTTGTTTGTTGGTGTATTTTTGTTGTAATGTACTATGTTCTCTTGAACATTTTGGTTTTGCACTAGTTTTGTTAATTTGAGCAGGTAAGCATTTCTTTTTTCTTTTATACCGATGTCCATATTAATAAGCACAACTTGATTTTTTTGTACAGCCTTTTTATTCTTAAATAAATAAACTAGTAAGGGTAAATTTTCAGTGATATTTTTTAATTTTGGTATAAAGTTCGGTAAGTTCGGTATAAATTTTTTTTGGTATTTTCGGTATACAAAAATTTCGGTAAACCGGTATGATCGGTAATACCGTTACCGTACATATGTTTCGGTATACCGAGAATTCGGTACGGTTTCGGTATGAACCGATACCGTACCGAAAATTCGGTATACCGAATTTCGGTATACCGAACTGTTCGGTACGGTATCGGTATGAATTTTGCTATACCGAAATTTTCGGTATGGTATACGGTATGAGTAAAAAATTTCGGTACGGTACGGTATACCACCCCTAAGTATGTTAGGGTTTGAGGGTCACTAAGTATGTTAGGGTTTGAGGGTCACTAATCCTGGTATACATGACAAGTAATTAAATCAATCCACCAATTCAAAAATACAAAATCTAAATTCACATCAGCAATAGACTTCCTAGGGGGAAATAACTCACAATTTTGGTTTTTTTCATTAACTACGTATATATGCACCTGGATTCGTAACTACCATATTAGTCATTTCATAGGTGACCCCAATTTATTGGGGTCACCTGCGAGTGGCTGTCGGTGTCTGATATCCGTAAATTGGACATTTTTTCAAAACATAGTAAATTAAAAATAAAATTTCGAAACATACAAAATATTTTCTGAACAAACCCTAATATACAGGACTAAAAATCGATTTCCCGTGTATAATTGATCAATTGGGAGGGGGGGGGGGGGGGGGGGGTTTTGCCTTTTTTTATCTTTCTTGCAATACCATCTTATCTTCAAAATAAAGCAATAATCTCCCATAGCCTGTAACTATAACATATTCTCCACAAAATTTTATATTCACTAATAGAAAAGGTTGAACATCTAAGCAAAAGTAACATCAAAATATCAAGATCTTTCATAAATAATGTTACTAAGTAAAAGTTGTTACGTTTGCAACTAGGTAATACACTTTGTTAAAAATCACATGCACATATGGTCTTCTATTTGGAAATTCTGTTTCATACTCCCGCCATCTCACGGGAGTTTGCACGATTGACCCGACACGTATATTAAGAAAAAAATTATTTTGCTTTTTCGTTGACATTTTTAAAGGTAGAGATTGAGGATGGAGATTTTAAGAGTGAAGATTGTGAGAGAACTTCCCTTTTTAAAAATGTGCAAATTAATATGGGACGTATCGAAAAGAAAAATGTGCAAATTTGAGTGGGACGGAGGGAGTATTATATTTCAGTGTTGATTACTGTCATATTCCACATTATGATGTTAATTGCGTCTCAATTCCTCCTTATTCCTTTTTCCGAGTGATGTTAGAGTGGCAAAAGTCCCACTTATTAACAATCCCAACTAGGGGTGTTTATGGCACGATACGGTTCGAGGATTTAAAATATTTAGTATCGTCATAGAATCGGAGTTGATCAAAACGTATAAAGATTCGTATCAAATCGTTCTAAGATTCGGGACAATTTGGTACAATATTTCATATCTAACAGATCTAGTGAGACAATTTTGTACAATACAATATACTCAATTATTCAGAGATTTTTTCAAGATATTTAATATTAAACTGGAAAATAAAAATCAACGTGATCTCATCAGAATTGCAACTAATAATTAAAATCTTATGTTGCATAAACATCAAGTTAGAAGCAAACATTTCAAGTAAGGTCGTCCAAAAATAATAATGTATTAAAATTAAGCACAAAACTTGTAAATTAATTGCTCTATGTTTGAAATAATTAATATATTTATATAATTTTTTTAGTATCGGTTTCCGATATGAAACGGTTCAGGCCAACTCAATACAGTTTAATATAGTTTTCGGTACCGATATTAGTGAGTATTCAGAACCATTCCATAATATTTTTCATACAGTTCAATTTAGAGAAAACGGTTCTTTATTGTTTTGATATACTTTAATTCTGTTTCCGTACAGTTCCATGCACGTCCCTACCCAGCACCACCACCAATTGCACTCTATAAATTGAAAGTTATGGACTAGATTAGGATATGAGCTTTAATTATTATTAGGTTATAGTAATTAATTAATTAAAGCAGGCCAGAATATTAGGCCCATATACCTAGGGTATATGCGCTATATAACACCATATTGTTCAATAAGGGATTTCCTAGCGATCATTATTGAACAATTGTACCGAGGATAGTTCCTGCGGCGGACGATATATACGCGTGGATACCTGAAGTGGTGAATCAATCGCCCAATTCAGTCTGATCAATTACGCAACAAGTAAGTTGTTCCAACTTTAGCGTAATTTATGCTCAACGTGTATATCAATTATAAATCACGATCAATATTCTTGATTAATTATTCCGCTGCGTACATTAGATGGAATCGAGAATTACTAACATAAATTATGTCACTACACTTACTTCTTCACTAAACTCATCATCTTCATTGATCTTATATAAACATGACCAGAACCATGATCCTAAATTCAATTTTCATTGCTTTTATAGCTCTACCTTCCATGTTTTCCATGTCAGCATGCGAAGCAAACATCAATGGCTTCACCATTAATATGATCCACAGAGACTCTCCTCAATCTCCTTTGTGAATATTGAGTCAATTGCATCAAGTGTAACATGTTTTGACTGGAAATAATGGAAGGATTCAGGAACCGGATTTATTAGTGAAAGAACCGGACCAGAGAGAGCAGTTCTTGAGGCAAGCCGGAAGTCATAACCACCGGTTCAGGGTGGTTATGATTCAGTTTCAGAAGCTCAGAAAAAGACAACAGTTTTGAAACCGTTGCGAAGCGGTTATGCTGATAACTTCCTCTCCTGGACAACTTGAGCTGATTTTTCAATTCAGAGCTTCGTTATACATTGTATAAATACTCAATTTACAGTTTTCCCCTTAGCTTAATCAGTTTCCAGAGAGAATTAGAGAGAAGAGTTGCGGTTATTTTCAGTTTAGGGTTCTAGCTGAATGAGTTTTGTAATTCTTGTGTAATTCTTGTACTCTTGGTGATTGATAGTGAATTGAGGAGTGCTGATCCTCCGTGGATGTAGAACACATCGTTCGAACCACGTAAAATCGTTTCTGTGTGATTGCATTTCTTCCTGTATTGTTTTCTTCTTTCTTGGTTTCTGGTTCATCCAGAATTGCTATTGATTCTCGGTCATTGTTCATCATTCTCTGGCCGAACGTAGTGTGAGTGATTGTGTGTTGGATCCTTACAAAGTGGCGCCGTCTGTGGGAAGGTTTTGAACCAGAGGAGAGACATCAATGGCGGGCATGAAGATGGAGGTTGACAGGTTTACGGGGAAGAATGACTTTACCCTGTGGAAGATTAAGATGAATGCACATAAACAGGTTCATTTTGAGAACAAACTTTGCCGAAAATTATAAAATTGACTGTAATTTGCCACGTACGCTGCACATATTCACAAACTTCGGGGTTTTCAGATCAATTGCCACCCGAGACAACAATCTAGACTTTTCTGCCGAGTGTGGCTGGCAATTTTTTGAGAAGTGAGGTGAGGCTTGAACTTCGGATATGGAATGGGCATAGGAGAGGGTTTCGATTCTTTGGGGTGCATTGTGGCCCATGGAGTAACGTAGCTCAAAATGTATGAACACGTGCAGTGCAAGTGATAAAATTTTGGCTAATTTTATAATTTTCGGAAAAAATTAATTGGACTTGATCTTAATATATAAGAATAAAATTGGACTCAATTCTAACATATAGAACTAAAATTGATAATTCAAAACATACATAACTTTTTCTGAACCGATCCTACGTTACAGGACAAAAACAGAAATTTCCTAAATACCTTCCTACTGTTTGTAAAGTTAATTAAGCCATTGAATGACTATGATGAAATTTCTGTAAAGAATAACTCTGAATCTGTTTTTACCAAAAAAAGATATTTGAATTTCATCTGCATAATCATATATATCAATATTTGCCACAATCAGTGTTCTTAAAAGACACAGTCCTCTTTGCAAGATCAAATCCAACTAAGAAGTTCATTTGTGCTATATTACCATAAATTGCAAGACCTTCTGTTGGTGTAGCAGCCAAGCACAGAGACACATCGCTCGTTCTGACAAGAATATTTTCTTGCTTCAACTTCAAATCAGCCCCCTTGAAGTGAACTGTGATTTTTGGAATACGAACGTGTTCATCTTTTCGCGCAAGAAAGCACAAACCCGACCATCCTTTTCGATCCTTGATTTCCTCCAACTTAATCGAGCTTTTTAAAGCGTTCGCCAGCTTGTTGTAGAGTCTTGTAGGTAAGAATGTTACTGTTGTCCCTGAATCAATAATCATGTTTCCCATTTCGGAACCTGCAACGCCAGCTTTGTTGTTGTCCAGCATCTGATTTCCTATACTGATTCCGTTTAGAGTCAAATAGTAGTATGGTTCTGGATTTTTTATTACTAAGGGTGTAGAAACAACTCTGTTACCAGAAACCTTAGCATTGGCGCCAAAATGCAACTTACTTGTCTTTAACTGATTCGACAACTGTGAATATTGAGTCAATTGCATCAAGTGTAACATGTTTTGACTGGAAATAATGGAAGGATTCAGGAACCGGATTTATTAGTGAAAGAACCGGACCAGAGAGAGCAGTTCTTGAGGCAAGCCGGAAGTCATAACCACCGGTTCAGGGTGGTTATGATTCAGTTTCAGAAGCTCAGAAAAAGACAACAGTTTTGAAACCGTTGCGAAGCGGTTATGCTGATAACTTCCTCTCCTGGACAACTTGAGCTGATTTTTCAATTCAGAGCTTCGTTATACATTGTATAAATACTCAATTTACAGTTTTCCCCTTAGCTTAATCAGTTTCCAGAGAGAATTAGAGAGAAGAGTTGCGGTTATTTTCAGTTTAGGGTTCTAGCTGAATGAGTTTTGTAATTCTTGTGTAATTCTTGTACTCTTGGTGATTGATAGTGAATTGAGGAGTGCTGATCCTCCGTGGATGTAGAACACATAGTTCGAACCACGTAAAATCGTTTCTGTGTGATTGCATTTCTTCCTGTATTGTTTTCTTCTTTCTTGGTTTCTGGTTCATCCAGAATTGCTATTGATTCTCGGTCATTGTTCATCATTCTCTGGCCGAACGTAGTGTGAGTGATTGTGTGTTGGATCCTTACAAAGTGGCGCCGTCTGTGGGAAGGTTTTGAACAGAGGAGAGACATCAATGGCGGGCATGAAGATGGAGGTTGACAGGTTTACGGGGAAGAATGACTTTGCCCTGTGGAAGATTAAGATGAATGCAATCTTAATCCAGAATGGGCTATCCATGGCGTTGAAGGCTCAAGAAGATTGGCCTCTTGCAGAAAGACCAAAGTTCCTGGAAACTGATCAGAAGGCTTTGAGCTCTATAATCTTGTGTCCGGGGGATAAACCACTCAGAGAAATCTCCAGATGCAAATCCACCTTGGAAGCTTGGTCAAAACTGGAGGAGTTGTATCAATCCAAAACGGTTACAAACAAACTCTTCCTCAAACATAAATTGCTTTCTTTCAAGATGGTGGAGGAGAAAACACTGATTGATCAATTAGATGATTTCAATCATCTGATTGATGATTTGGAAGACCTTGGTGTAAATCTGGAGGAGGATGACAAATCCCTAATGTTGCTGAACTCCCTGCCAAAGTCACTTGGAGGTTTTAGAGATACTCTAATGTTTGGTAGACAAGAAAAGTTGAGCTATGATGTCATAGTTACTTCCTTGAAAACTAAAGGATTACAACTTCAAAGTGATCAGAAATCCAACTCTGCTGCTGAAGGACTTCATGTGAAATTCAAAAGGCAATTTCAAAAGAAGAAGGGTCAAAATCAGGGCCAGAAAGAAGGCAATACTGGTGAAACTGAGTCCAAGAAATCATCAGACTGGGTGGAGAAAAGGAGATGTTATTCCTGCAAACAAACAGGACATCTCAAGAAGAATTGTCCTTCCAGGAAAAACAAGTCTGAGAAAAAGGAAGCTGATGCTGCTGTAGCAGAGCAAGCAGATGACCTGGCAGAAGTGCTGAATGTATCAGAAGGAAGAATAACCAAGGAATGGGTGTTGGATACAGGGTGCTCATTCCATATGTGCCCTCATGAGCACTTGTTCCAAGAACTGACCAAAACTGATGGAGGAATTGTTCTTCTGGGGAATGATCAGTCATGCAAAGTAAGAGGAGTGGGCTCTGTGAAGATCCAAATGCATGATGGAGTCCCAAGAATTATCTCAAATGTGAGGTATGTGCCATCTCTTAAAAGGAATCTAATATCACTTGGCTCCCTAAATGAGTCTGGTTGTGAATTTAGTACTGTGAATGGATATATTCATATTACTAAGAATAGCAAAGTGGTGATGAAAGGAGTGAAACAGAATGGCTTGTATATTTTGATTGGGGAATCTGTTATTGGATCAACAGATGTCACACTAAGAAACACAGAAGCAATGATATGGCACAAAAGAATGGGTCATATTGGAATCAAGGGAATGCAGGAGCTGGCAAAGAAAGGAGTAATTGGGAATTTGAATTCAAATAGTTTGGATTTCTGTGATCAATGTGCAATGGGAAAATCTAGGAAACAAACCTATGGAACTGCTGTTCATACTACCAAGGAAATCTTAGATTATGCCCATTCTGATGTATGGGGGCCTGCAAGAACAGAAACCTTAAGTGGTGGAAAGTACTTTATAACCATAATTGATGATTATAGCAGAAAGGTGTGGGTGTACATCTTAAAGCACAAGAGTGAAGCATTCTCAAAGTTCAAGGAATGGTACACACAAATGGAAAACCAGAGAGGAAGAAAGCTTAAATATCTAAGAACTGATAATGGTCTTGAGTATCTGTCAAATGAATTTACAGAATTTTGCAAGGAAAGGGGAATTGTGAGGCATAGAACAGTACCATTGAATCCTCAACAGAATGGGGTTGCTGAGAGGTTAAACAGGACTATTCTGGAAAAAGTCAGATGCATGATGATAGATGCAAGACTTCCAAAATGTTTCTGGGGAGAAACAGTAAACACAGCATGCTATCTCATAAACAAAACCCCCTCATCATCACTGGAATTCAAGACTCCAGATGAATTATGGTATGGAAGGATGCCAAGTTATTCAGAACTCAAGGTATTTGGATGTTTAGCTTTCACTCACATAAAACAGGACAAACTGGACCCTAGAGCTTTGAGGTGTGTGTTCCTTGGCTATCCAGAAGGAACAAAGGGTTATAGGTTGTGGTGTGTTGAAAAAGGACACAGGAAATTGATCATTAGCAGGGATGTGAAGTTCAATGAAGGAGTCATGGGATACCTATCAACTGGAGACAAATCAGAAGTTGAAGGAGTTACTCAAGAAGAAAACTCACCAGTTGAGGTGGAGGTATCAGGGGTAAGAACTCAACAAGAATTACAACCAGCAAATCCTGAAGAATCAAGCAGTTCCTCAGAAAGTGAAGAAGATCAAACTGAGCAAAGCAGTCTGAGAAACTACAGTTTGGCAAGAGATAGAGCCAGGAGAGAAGTACATCCACCAAGGAGGTATGGACAAGCTGACATGGTATACTATGCTCTGAATGCTGCAGAAGCTCTTGAGTATTCAGAACCACAGACCTATACAGAAGCTATCAAAGGACCAGAAAAGAAGCAATGGATCAATGCCATGCTGGAAGAGATGAATTCTCTGAAGAGAAACCATACTTGGAATCTGGTGAAGAAGCCAAATGGTCAGAAACTTATAAGCTCCAAATGGATCTTTAAGAAGAAACTGGAAATGGTAAATGGTGAAAAGATCAGATACAAGGCCAGGTTGGTGGCAAGAGGATTCACACAGAGGGAAGGGATTGATTTCCATGAAGTATTCTCACCAGTAGTCAAGCATACCTCTATCAGAATCTTACTGGCAAAAGTCACACAAGAAAATCTGGAACTTCAACAACTGGATGTCAAGACAGCTTTCCTGCATGGAGAGCTAATGGAAGATATTTACATGAATCAACCTGAAGGTTTTGAAAACCCTGGAGAAGAAGACAAAGTATGTCACTTGAAAAAGTCTTTGTATGGGTTGAAACAAAGCCCAAGGCAGTGGAACAAAAGGTTCAATGAGTTCATGATAAATACTGGATTTGTCAGAAGTTCATATGACAACTGTGTGTATTTGGAGAAGAATGCAAAAACAGATCAGCTATACTTGTTGTTATATGTAGATGACATGTTAATTGCCAGCAAGAGCAAGCTGAAGATCCAACAGCTAAAGGGAAAGTTATGTACTGAATTTGAGATGAAAGACCTAGGAGATGCCAAGAAAATGCTAGGAATGGACATCATCAGAGACAGAGAAGCTGGAGTGTTGTGCTTATCTCAGAAGGATTATCTACAAAAGGTGCTAGAGAGGTTCAATATGCATGAATCTAAACCATTGGTAATTCCAGTGGGGCAACAAACCAAGCTATCAAGAGATCAAAGCCCAAAAACACCTGCTGAAGAGAAACATATGCAGAATATACCATATGCAAGTGGAGTAGGGAGTCTCATGTATGGCATGATTTGTAGCCGGCCAGATTTAGCATTTGCAGTGTCTTTAGTGAGTAGGTTCATGGCAAATCCAGGGAGAGAGCACTGGGAAGCATTGAAGCAGATTCTGAGGTATCTGAAGGGAACAGTAAAGTTAGGATTGAAATATGTGAGAACAAACTCAGGCAGTGAACCTTTAAGAGGTTTTGTGGATGCTGATTTTGCTGGAAATATAGACACCAGAAAGTCTATTTCAGGGTATGTCTTCACACTATATGGAACAGCAGTGTCATGGAGGTCAATACATCAACCAGTAGTGGCTCTATCCACAACAGAGGCAGAGTATATTGCAATGACAGATGCTTGCAAAGAAGCTATATGGCTAAAAGGGATTTTGAAAGATTTTGGGATAACACAAAAGTGTGTGACAGTGTTGTGTGATAATCAAAGCACACTTCATCTGGTAAAACACCAAGTTTTTCATGAAAGATCAAAGCACATAGATGTGAAGATGCACTTTGTAAGAGGCATTGTTGAAGCTGGAACAGTGGTGGTGGAAAAAGTGCATACAAAGGATAATGCTGCTGATTTCCTTACAAAATCAGTACCTGGAGCAAAGTTTGTTCATTGCTCGAGCCTAGTCAGGCTTGAGCCATGTTTCTGAAGTAATAACTGGTGAAAGATGAGGATAGGAGGCACACTTTGATTAATTGAGGTGGAGTTTTGTGAATATTGAGTCAATTGCATCAAGTGTAACATGTTTTGACTGGAAATAATGGAAGGATTCAGGAACCGGATTTATTAGTGAAAGAACCGGACCAGAGAGAGCAGTTCTTGAGGCAAGCCGGAAGTCATAACCACCGGTTCAGGGTGGTTATGATTCAGTTTCAGAAGCTCAGAAAAAGACAACAGTTTTGAAACCGTTGCGAAGCGGTTATGCTGATAACTTCCTCTCCTGGACAACTTGAGCTGATTTTTCAATTCAGAGCTTCGTTATACATTGTATAAATACTCAATTTACAGTTTTCCCCTTAGCTTAATCAGTTTCCAGAGAGAATTAGAGAGAAGAGTTGCGGTTATTTTCAGTTTAGGGTTCTAGCTGAATGAGTTTTGTAATTCTTGTGTAATTCTTGTATTCTTGGTGATTGATAGTGAATTGAGGAGTGCTGATCCTCCGTGGATGTAGAACACATCGTTCGAACCACGTAAAATCGTTTCTGTGTGATTGCATTTCTTCTTGTATTGTTTTCTTCTTTCTTGGTTTCTGGTTCATCCAGAATTGCTATTGATTCTCGGTCATTGTTCATCATTCTCTGGCCGAACGTAGTGTGAGTGATTGTGTGTTGGATCCTTACAACCTTCTTATGATCCTTCCTTATCCCCAACCGAACGTATCGTCAAAGCTTTGAAACGATCATTTTATCGCGTCCAACGTTTCAAGACGAAAGACTCGCCTGAATCGGATGTAATCCCGACAGATGGAGCATATGTGATGGAATATTCTCTTGGCTCTCCGCCCGTCCCTTCTGTAGGCATCGCCGACACAGGCAGTGACCTTATCTGGACACTGTGCCAACCATGTTTCCAATGCTTCGACCAAGCTTTGCCGTTTTTTACTCCAGCAAATTCTTCCACATACAGACCACTTGCCTGCAATACCCCCAAGTGCAGATCTTTACCAGAGACTACCTGCGACACGACTACGAAAAACTGCCGCTATTCTTCATTTTATGGAGATGGATCCTACAGCCAGGGTGAAGTTGCAACAGAGACATTTACTTTAACCACTACAGGTGGCAAAAGTTTGTCTATTTGAAATATCGGATTTGGATGCGGACTTAATAACGGTGGCCAATTCTCTGGAATCGAATCAGGCATCGTTGGTCTTGGAGGTGGGACAGCCTCACTTGTCACACAATTAGGCCCTTTAGCACAAGGGAAGTTTTCGTATTGCCTGCTTCCGTTAACAAGCGAATCAAACTCCAGTAAGCTGAGTTTTGGTGCCAAGGGCGAGGTTTCTGGTACGGACGTTGTTTCTACATATCTAGTTCGAAAGGAACCGGACACTTTCTACTATTTGACCATGGAAGGAATCAGTGTCGGGAATCAGAGGCAGGAAGTTTCTGATTCTGAAGAAGGAAACATGATCATAGACTCAGGGACAACATTGACATTCTTGCCTGCCGGTCTCTATGCCAAGCTGGAGAAAGCTCTAATACGTTCAATAAATTCGACGCAAATTCCAGATCCAGCAGGGGCATTGGACTTATGTTATTTCGCGACAGACGACGCACAACTTCGTAGTCCTGAAATCACAGTTCACTTCAAGGGGGCTGACTTGAAGCTGAAGCAAGACAATACTTTTATCAGAACGAGTAATACTTCGTTGTGCTTGGCATTTGCACCAGCAGATGGTTCTGGTATTTATGGTAACATGGCACAGATGAACTTCTTAGTTGGATATGATCTTCAGAACAGGACTGTGTCTTTTAAGCCCACTGATTGTGGCAATTATTGATGTCTTCATGTAGAAAAATAAAATCTTTGAGTGGGAAAGAAATTCAAGAGTATTGGCATTTCTGCATTAGATGTTTTAGACATTAATTGCTACTGAAATTGATCATTGTAAAATGTGGCTCAAGACTACAGATTTAGACAAGGTAAACATACGTCAAATTAATACTCCCTCCGTCCCATTCAGTTTTGCACACTTTCCATTTCAATCCGTCTCATTCAGTTTTACACACCCTTAAAAATGAAATTTCTACATCCTCAAAATCTTCACCCTCAATCTCCACCTTTGAAAAAATCAACCAAAAAACAAAAAATTGTTTTTTCTTAATACATGTGCCCGTCCCTACGTACAAAACTGAGCAGGACGGGGGGAGTACAACAATAAGATCTATTTGCAAAACTTTTATTTTCAAATTTCCAAGTATCAAAAGTCAATTGCTTCTATAGAAATGAAGATTCACAAGCTACAAGAAAATTTCATATTAGAGATGAATAATAATAACGACGAATAATATGTAACTAAATAAAAACAAAATAGAAATACAATGGTGACAGAAAGTGGCGCAAAAAATAATTAGTATCTAATTAGTGACGATATAGCAATCGATATTAGAGAAACAATATTTATAAAGGCCAATCAATTCCGTCACTAAATTTAGAAACAGAATGAACCGATCTCTAAATTTTAGAAACAATATTTATAAAGGCCAATCAATTCGTCTCAATGATTAGAGACTCATTTTCCCCACTCTAATTTATTTTTTTCTTGCGGTGGCATCAATTGTAGCATTAAACACACCACTAGTTGCAAGTCGAATAATGGTTGGAATGATAATATTTAGAGAAGATCATAACCTTTTCATGACTAGCTTCTATGCTATCCTTAAAGATAGTGTTTTCAGACACTGGATGTGTGACATTTGGCTCGTCTGGACAATATTTTACAACTCTTTTAAAGTGTACCACATGTCACATATTATTTGATGTGCAGGCACTACCCTGATCATAAGGCTTTACGATGAGATGTGATCTGTTTTTCCCAATTTCATGTATAATTCCTTCATCCGTTTAGATAGCTCAACTAGTCAATCTATTATCAATCAAGAGAGAAACTAGAGAGTGGTCGATTGAGGGATTAACACACTTGGTTAGAATTAGATCAAGAACAAACTCTTTGAATTGTGTGTGATTTCATGTGTTGTACTACTGCAAGTGCACGGTATAGGTTATAGCTAGCAGCAAAGTTGTACCCTATGGAGACACTTAAACAATATGAAATTACTACAATAAGTTACTCCCAGTTTATCTAGACTATCGACTTGAGTTGATTGGTTGATAAAGACTTATTCTAGAGTTGTCGATTTCAGATTTCAAATTATCGTGCAACTAAAGATATTCTACCAATTGATACATTCCTATTATTATGAGGCTTACCGATAGTATTTCAATCCCCCTCACGCAGCGATTGAAGCGTCAAGTATATACATATGTCGACATCCCTGTCTGACATGATGTAAATAACTCCTAACAGTGCCTACGGAATGGACCCATGAGTGCCAAATCCAAAATAGAATGATATGCTAAAAAAGGAAAAATTTCAAGATTAGTTCCAATTTAAGGACAAAATTCATCGCTGGTTCAGTAGTTATTTGCAAATTCAAGCGACTCGTACATGACCCATTGATTTGGGGGACAGTAGTTATGCTAATATATAATACTCATCAAGAAATCACTCCTCACTCAAACAATTGAGTGCAACACTCAAAATGGGATTTATGTGGTTCGATCAAATGATCTACGTCCACATAGATGATCTAGCAGTTCTTATTGACAACACAAGGTACAACAGATTGGATCATGCACACTCACATTATGGTATTTTAATTAGCAAATATTCCAAGAATATCATATTATAATTAAGCAAATATGATATTCTTGGAATATTATAACAATCTTTCTATATGGTATTAGACTTTACAAAATCAGCCTGCCATATATGTAAATTACCAAACTTGATTATTATACATTAATAACAAGTCAAAGCAAAAATCTGAATGCTTTCATCAGATTTTGAGACTCAATAAAATACAGAATTTTGGCTAACAAAAAATTGTAACAAGTGAATAATCACATTATAAATTTCTTCAAGAAAACACAAATTGCAGCAACTAATAAGTCCTTTTATTTCCTATAAGTCATAATTTCATCTCCACATTCTTATCAATTTCTTGTAAAAAATCATGATTTCCAAATCATTGTTCATTAGCTACTTGTCACTAATCTCCCTTGTTTCAATCTCTGAATCTGATCAAACCGGTTTCACCACTGATCTAATCCACAGGGATCTTGGGCCTCTAACTAGGCCCCATCTCCTCATTGGTATGATATTGTCCGCTTTGGGCCAAGCCCGCACGGATTTGTTCTTGGGCTAACTCCCAAAATGCCTCATACCAATAGAGATAGTCCAATCCTATTAAACCCCATGATCCTCCCATGTATATCCGATGTGGGACTTTGTTGGACAATCCTAACAATCCTCCCCTTCAAACAAAGGACCACTGAACCTCCCCTAACACGAACCAAACGAACCACCGAGCCTCCCCTCAAACGAACCACCGGGCCATGTCTGCTCCATCCAGTCGACTAGCCAACTCCACAGCATTTGGGCACATGTCTTACGTGGAGTCCATGGTTTACCGCCGCTGGAGAGCCAGCCTCTACCCAGGTGCACCTAGCCTGGTTTCAGCACCTGGTTCGTAGAGCCGAACCTTTCGTCTCTGCTGGGGAGCCTGCTCTACCTTGGTGAGCTTTCATCTCTGCTGAGGAGCCTGCTCTACCCAGGTGCACCTGGCCTAGTCCACCTGGTCCATAGAGCCTGTCGTGATCTCTGCGACTTTGTTTGGCACTCCGAGGATCTCCATCACATCAGTGCAGTCTGGGACCATGGCTCTGATACCACTCGTTGGGCCCCTAATCGGGCCCCATCTCAACATTGGTATGATATTGTCCGCTTTGGGCCAAGCCCACACGGATTTGTTCTTGGGCTAACTCCCAAAAGGCCTCATACCAATAGATATAGTCCAATCCTATTAAACCCCATGATCCTCCCATGTATATCCGATGTGGGACTTTGTTGGACAATCCTAACAATCCTCCCCTTCACACAAAGGACCACTGAACCTCCCCTCACACGAAACAAACGAACCACCGAGCCTCCCCTCAAACGAACCATCGGGCCATGTCTGCTCCATCCAGTCGACTAGCCAACTCCACAGCATTTGGGCACATGTCTTATGTGGAGTCCATGGTTTACCGCCGCTGGAGAGCCAGCCTCTACCCAGGTGCACCTAGCTTGGTCTCAGCACCTGGTTCGTAGAGCCGGACCTTTCGTCTCTGCTGAGGAGCCTGCTCTACCTTGGTGAGCTTTCGTCTCTGCTGAGGAGCCTGCTACCGCTGCTGGAGAGCCAGCCTCTACCCAGGTGCACCTAGCCTGGTCTCAGCACCTGGTTCGTAGAGCCGGACCTTCCGTCTCTGCTAGGGAGCCTGCTCTACCTTGGTGAGCTTTCGTCTCTGCTGAGGAGCCTGCTCTACCTAGGTGCACCTGGCTGTCCACCTGGTCCATAGAGCCTGTCGTGATCTCTGCGACTTTGTTTGACACTCCGAGGATCTCCATCACATCAGTTTAGTCTGGGACCATGGCTCTGATACCACTCGTTGGGCCCCTAATCGGGCCCCATCTCAACATTGGTATGATATTGTCCGCTTTGGGCCAAGCCCGCACGGATTTGTTCTTGGTTCGTCATCATGAACCTCCTCATCGACCGGTCTCCCTTTGCTCCCACTCGAGTCTAGATCGGGTAACTCGACAGTGCGGAGCTTTCCACTATCAGCGCCCAAATCCTTCATCCTATCCTTGTACATAACCTGTTCATTGAATATAACATCTCGGCTGCGAATTACTTTTCGGCTTTGCTCATCCCATAGCCTATAGCCGAACTCATTGCCACCATACCCAACAAACGTACACTTCACGGACTTGGCATCTAGCTTATTTCTCCCAACATAATCCAAAAGAGCGTAAGCAACACAACCGAAAATACGCAAGTAAGATAGATTTACCTCCTTTCCAGTCCACTCCTCCTCGGGTATCCGATTATCCAAGGGAACCGATAGACCTCGGTTGATCAGGAATGCAACTGTGCTCACTGCATCCGCCCAAAATGACTGAGGCAGTCCGCTCATCAGTCTCATGCATCTCGCCCGTTCATTTAGAGTTCTGTTCATCCTTTCGGCCACACCATTCTGCTGGGGCATTCCACGTACAGTCCTCTCTGTACGAATCCCATGCTCAGCACAATACTCCTTGAACTCCTTGAGTTCATATTCGCCACCATTGTCGGAACGCAGGCACTTCACCTTCAACCCCGTCTCCGTCTCAACCAAGGCCTTCCACCTTTTGAAAACATCAAATGCATTAGACTTATTTTTCAGAAAATAAATCCATACCTTGCGGGTTGAATCGTCGATGAACGTCATGTAGTACATCGATCCTCCAATGGACGCCACCGGAGCTGGTCCCCATAGATCGCTATGGACCAACTCTACCTTCTCCTTCTTCAGGGTCCTGCCACTCCTCGAGAAACTCACTCACCTTTGTTTCCCGAAGACACAATCTTCACACATACCAACCTCCAAGGTTTGTAAACCAGGCAGTTTACCCTTTGAACTCATGACTTTCATCCCTTTCTCGCTCATGTGGCCCAGCCGGCAGTGCCACAAATCTACATCACCATTACCACTCGCAAGATCAAGGGAATCCTGCGAGTTACTAGTCATGTACAGCGTTCCTTCCTTCTTGACAATCCTAACAAGGGACTCGCCTCAATCTCCTTCTTATGTTCCTTCCTTATCCCCTTCTCAACGTATTGTCAATGCACTGAAACGATCACTGAATGGCGCCAAACGCTTTAGATGATCCAAACACACGCTGGAATTAGACGTGTTCAATTCGGGTGGAGATTATCTGATGAGGTACTCGGTTGGCAATCCGCCGGTCGCTTCCTTAGGCATTGCCGATACAGGCAGTGACATCATATGGACACAGTGCCAGCCCTATCTTAAATGCTTCAACCAAAGCTTACCTCTCTTCAATCCAAAACTCTCGAGAACATACAAAAAACTTCGTTGCAATGCCACACAATGCCATTTGTTAACAGAGGCTTATTGCAGCAACAATAACAAAAACTGTCTATACTCTGAAAGCTACGGAGACAGTTCGTTCACGAATGGCGAGCTTGCAATGGACACCTTCGCCTTAGCTTCTCATGGGAAGAAAAATGTGTATGTTCCTAAGGTAGTGTTTGGATGTGGATTCAAAAACGGTGGCATATTTTCTGGTAGCGAATCGGGGATTGTCGGTCTAGGAGGAGGAAAAATGTCCCTTGTTAGACAATTAGGCCGTTTGGCTCAGGGGAGGTTATCGTATTGCTTAGTGCTAGCAACGACGGGTCAGGTAAAGTCGAGTAAGTTGCACTTTGGTGCCAATGCGAATGTTTCAGGTAGACGGGCGGTTTCTACTCCTTTAGTCCAGAAATTCCCGAAAACATTCTATTTTTTGACACTAGAAGGAATCAGTGTAGGAAAGCAGAGGCTGGACTTGCCTGCTTTCGAACATTACGAAGAAGGAAACATAATCATAGACTCGGGGACAACATTGACATTGCTGCCTTTTGAGCTCTATAACAAGCTGGAAAACGCTGTAAAAAGTTCAATCAAGTTAAAGCAGATTGAGGATCCAGAAAAGCAGTTAGGTCTATGTTTTTATGCTCGAAACAACACGCGAGTTCAAGTACCGGAGGTCACAGTTCACTTCAAGGGGGCTGATTTGAAGTTGAAGCAAGACAACATTTTTGCTAGAACGAGCAACGTTACGCTGTGTTTTGCTGCTCAACCAACACAGGATATTGCCATTTATGGTAACTTGGCGCAAGCAAACTTCTTGGTGGGATATGATCTTCACAAGAGGACTGTGACTTTTAAGCCCACTGATTGTGGAAAATCATGATGCAGTTTGATGAATTTTTAATAAAGCAGATTGGAAAAACCTGGAAATTTTAATATTTGCGAGTTAGAGTTTATCGAGTTCGGTGTATGAAAGTCAATCGTTGTTAATTATCATTCTCTTGATCTTTTAGATGAGTATTCATGTACTTAGAAGCTTGATCCTTTGTGAATAGTTTTCTAAAATTTCTAGCTGTGTGTTGAAAGTAGTGATAGTGTGTTTGTGTCGAAGCACCTTTCGAACTGGGAATTTCAAGGTGAGTTTGGAAGAGCTCGTTCGGTCATCGGTGGATTATCGTGTTAGAGCCGAATAAGTCTATATGAGTCGCCGGACATTATTGTTATAGTATAGGTTTAGTGATAAGGAGTCATAGTCTCTTTGTAAAACCTATCTTATACGGAGTATCAATAACAAATAGTCCAAGGAGCCTGAGGGATTCAATCCCCGCGTTGTTTAAACTGTTGTTATAATCGTTATGGTTTTCTTTTTTCTGTATTGTAACATAGAAAGTGCAGTTTTGAAATTTCAAGATCCATTTATGAGAAACCTAAAATGCACTGAGGATATACAGGACCAAACGATATCACATAAATTCTTCTATAGGAATTAGGAACTCTAAAGATGTGTTTATAATTCTGAAAATGTTATGTTCAAGTACAAGGACAAGGACAAGGACAAGGACGAGGACTCTATTTATACGAGTCATTACAATAACTTCAAGGAAAATGATACTTGGCCACATTGTGGCCAGCCACAATTTGGAAAAAATAATGTAATAATAATTTATATTTTGTAATTGTCTAGTATGCCCCTGCCTATGTGGAATATTGAAAAGTTGGCTGATTTTGTTGACCCACTAGTGTTTATGGAAGTTGCTTTGAATTGACCTACTTTTTTTCCCAATACCTCTCTTATAAACCTTCCAGTGTGAAACACAAACTATTTCCCATTATTTCTGAAACAGCACAAGCTCTTCTCTCTGAATTTTCAACAGGCATACAACACTACAGAAACTCGATATCTTGGTTTGAAAAATATTATTGGATGATTAAGAAAGCATAATATATTGTCGTTGTAGTCTTACTAATTTTATTTAATATTTAAATAGCAAAATTATAAAATATTCAACAACATAAATTACTAAGTAGCCTTATAATAAGATTATATTAAAATTCCAGATTACAAATTTATTCACAATGTGGCCAGCCACATTCTTAAAAAAAGAAAAACAAAATTAATATATGTTTGTAAATTGTCAGAAATGCCATTTTTTAGAATCAAAGCTTTCACTGTAACTTTTTGAAAAAATTTCTGTAGCTTTTTGAAAAATTTGAAAGACCAATCTGAAATTGAAACTTTAATTTGAAAATTTTACCTCTCTCCTCCATCTCGTCTCTCTTGTATTCTCTCTCCTCTCCTCCATCTCGTCTCTCTTGTATTCTCTCTCCTCTCCTTCCTCTCTTCACTATTCACTTCCATTAATTAATCTAATTTGTATATATAAAGTATAAACAATGTTTTTATACATACTCAAAAAAAAAATTGTATATATTAATATTTATTATTTATCTTATTTTTAAGATATAATAAATGTTCAAAAAATATATAATAAGTGTTTCAACATATATATAAATATATGTATGTACACACACATATATATATATATATTATATATATATATATATAATAAGCTATATAACAATAGTGATTCGGTATAGATGGTTTTGTCACTAATTTATCGGGAGTTGTGGACCACATTTTCTGTCGCTAACCTTTTATGTCATTATTATGTTGCTATTATTAAAAGTTTTCATTGTTATTCCGTCGGTAATTCTTTTATGTCACTATTCCGTCGTTATTATTAAAAGTTCTAATCGTTATTTTATCGTCTAGTCGTTACTAGTTGGTCGACAAATAACGGCAAACTCTTACTCGCTCAATCGTTATTTTAGTGTCGCTATTTCATCCATAAATACCAAATTTAAAACTTTTTAATTGTTGGTGTCATATTGTATATAAATAACACTCTACAAAATTAAGTACAAATAATCTAACGTGAAAATTTTAATATTGTCAGATTACTTAGGACAATTCCAGAAAAAAATATGTAAGTTAGTTAACTTCAATTTTATTCCTGCATGTTAATACATTATCCAATTTAAGGAGATTTTTCGTCGGAATCCTCTTTAAGTCACCGAAAATTGTCATGTGTGTCTATTAGGAATTCTCGACTACATCTAATGTACGCAGCGAAAAAATAAATCGAGAATTATGATCGTGATTTATAAATGATATACACGTTGAGCATAAATTACGCTAAAGTTGGAACAACTTACTTGTTGCGTAATTGATCGTACTGAATTGCGCAATTCATTCACCACTTCAGGTATCCACGCGTATATATTGTCCGCCGCAGGAACTATTCTCGGTACAATTATTCGATAAGTAATCGCTAGGAAATCACTTATCAAATTCTGTAGTTCCTCTAATTTTTATCTGATAATAACCCTTTGATCCTCTATTATATAGAATATGTATATATAGTACCATATAACCTTAGGTTTATGGGCCTAATATCCATGTCCACTTAATTAATTAATTAGTCTGACTTATTAATTAATAAAACCCACATATCCTAATCTAGTCCATTTCTTTCAATCTCCCACTTGGACTAGCATTAGATATAATTCGAAGCACTAACCTTGTACCCTTGAGCGGAACAATAATACACATAAAGTGTGACCCTTCAGGCCCCCATTATCGACGATAATCTAATTAAAGTCTGCATAAAACTCCCAGACTGCGTTGCGCAGCGAACTCGATATATGAAGGACGTTTACGTGAATCTAGTAAACAAACCTTTATATGAAGTTTATGTAATATCTCTTCATTCACGAACCACCTGATTGAGCCTAGGATCTGCCATGTGTCTATCCAAATAGCTCAATCTTTTTTCTCATCTTTATTATATGACACATTCGATCATATTCAATTACTTTAATTGAATATATCTTTTGCATCGGCCAATGACTTTATTGTCAAATAATATAGAGAAATATGAGTGTTCTCTCGAGTTTCAATAGAGGAATGAATCCCATTCTTGGCTCAACTACCATTTTCATTTGCCTTATGATGAACTCAACACAAGACGTGTCTTATCCTCCTTTGGGAGGCAAGCATTGTACTTGGTCAAAGTTCATCACTTAACAAACAAAATGTGTATTGACCTCAAGTCAAAGGATCATTACATACTCCACACACTAATAAACCGTAGACACTGAAAACAAACTGTTTAATAGTAGGGTATACCAATACTCTCCAAAGTACCCATGTGTCCATCACGGATATCTAATATCTCGTAGTCGTGAGACCTACTACATTCTCTGAGAATGTGATGCAGACCACATGTTAACCTATCGCGTGTCATCAATATCCCATTCTTGATGACCATCGATTATGGCAATTTTAGAATCATACTATATCATTTGACTCGTTTTGACTTATCGGATAAACAAGTACCTATTTAACCCGTCTCGATATATCGTCTTGTAATTTAGGTTGCGAAGTATAAACTTATTTAATAGAATAATTTTAACAATTAATATTTTTAGTTAACAATTTAGTAATGCAAATATAGTTACATAGGTTGTAAAAAGTAAAAAATGACACAATTGAAGTTAGTTAGTGACACAATTTTTTTTTTTTTTTTTTTAGCTTGCAAAAGGTAAAAACAATATAGCTGGATTTTGGTTCACGAAAAAAATGGATTGATAAGTATAACGAATGTCATATTTTAGGTTGCAATATGAGATATGAGCGTTAAATTGAACATCGCGAGAAGATGAATAATATTCTGATTTTTTAGGTCATAATTTTTTGATTTTTTTATTCAAAGTCGCCCTGCGAGGATCGACTTTCATTCATTTTTTTTTTTCTAAATTGAAATCGCCTCTCCCAGACGACATTATAAATTTTATTTTTGAGATAGTTGATAGTTGCCTGTGCTATAGGCGATTTTGATTGTTCTTTTTGTTTTTTTGTCTTTCTTTATAAGTTTGTTTAATAATAATAATAATAATAATTATAATAGTAGTCGTCGTAGTAAACACAGTAACAATTAGGGGTGTGTATGGTACGGTGTGGATCGATTATTTAATAATATCGAGATCCATGACAAATTTCGGTTATTTAAAAAGTGAGTATCCATCACCATAAAAATGGGGACAGACGGTGCGGTGTTTTTTTTTTTTTGAGAAAGTTCATTTCAGATATTTCGGACCTAACGGAACGTTTCAGTTCGGATAATTGAAGATCTTTTTTATCTTTTGAATAATAAATACAATGTGAACATACTATATTGATGTCTAGCTAATATAAATAAAAGTGTGTTAGTAAGTTGGATGTAATAAAATTATTTATATTAGTTAGACGTCAGTATATTATGTTCAAATTGTATTTATTATTCAAAAGATAAAAAAGATCTCTAATTATCCGAACTGAATCGAATCGAATATTGCTCCATTACATCCAACTTACTAACATAATTTTATTTATATTAGTTGGACGAAAATATATTATGTTCAAATTGTATTTATAATTCAAAAGATAGAAAAAAACTTCCAATTATCCAAACTGAACCAAACCGAACTGAATTAAATCGTTCCGTTACATCAAACTTACTAACATAATTTTATTTATATTCGTTAGACGTCAATATATTATGTTCAAATTGTAATTATTATTCAAAAGATAAAAATGATCTCTAATTATCCGAATTGAACCGAGTTAAACAGTTCCATTACATTTAACTTACTAACATAATTTTATTTATATTAGTTAGACGTCAATATATTATGTTCAAATTGTATTTATTATTCAAAAGATAAAAAAAGATCTTCAATTATTCGAATTGAACCATTCCGTTAGGTCCGAAATTTCTGAATCGAACTGTCCTGAAAAAAAATGACACCGTACTATTCCGATTTTTTTGGATCAGTGATGGATAGTCAATTTCTAAATAATTGAATTTTTTTATGAATCTAGATATTTTTAAATATCAGATCCACAGCGTACTGTGCACACCCCTAATTGTTACAATGTTTACTACTACTACTACTACTATTATTATTATTATTATTAAACAAACGTATATATATAAAGAAAAAAAAGCGACTTTGAATAAAAAATAAAAAACTATAGAGAGTCGCTCCTCGCAGAGGCGACTTAACACATAATTTTAACAATACGAAAAATATACTTAATTTTTTAATAAGATGATGAACAGTACAACAATTTGTTAAATTTGCCAAAAATAAGACTATATGAAACTAATTATTTTGTCACGTACTATGTTATTTTAATTTAATACCCAATAACTAAAATTAGAAACTACTTTATGGTTGACCAACCCACAATATCTAAAATTAATTTGAGCATTAATAAAAAATTAATAAAGTGAGAAAAAGAAAAAGAAAAGGAAAAGAAAAAGGAAAAAGTGTGCAGTACGGCGGGAGTTTGTGATTTGTCAGGGTTATAAGCCAAAAAGGGGTAGGGGTTATTAAGGTAATTTTCTTTTTAATTTAGAATTTTTACTTTTTTTTTTTATAAAATGTGACTAGCCACATTGTAGCCAAATAGCAAGGTCCTTTCAAAGTGCAAAGAAATTACACATTAGACTTCTACAACCTTCTAGATTCTTATTCATAAATATTGACCCTTTGACCACGTTAAATACATGGATAACACAACTACGTCAACATTCTGAACGTATTTCGAAATCATCTCACCTAGAAATTGAAAGGACCCACAAAAACCACAAGACTTTGACTAAATAGATTTTCGGATATATGAATTTGCCACCTTCTAGTAAAACAGCAATATCTCCCTCTAGAAAATTCCAAGTGATCAACGGTTAGAACCATTGAAAACTAGATTCGAAAGGGCTTCTAACCATGTATGACTCATGGGCTGGTTCTCGAACTTCATAAACTTGGGATCTTGATATGATGTTATATAGTTTTCGGAATATCGTGCCGCTTTCGGATATTCCAAAAATAATGATCAACAAGTCTTCCTCCATGAATTTCTTTGATTAATGTCTCTAATGAGTGGAAGGCCTCGAGGAATTTCAATTGAAACATCTTAAAACAAACGGGAATTAAGTATATTAACATTAAAACTCGAATGCTAATAAGAAACAAACATTCCCTAAAGAAATTTATAAGGATATGGAATGTTAATAAATTTGCCCTTGAAATACCTAAAAGTAAGTCCATTCTTGGAAAGTCAACTTAGAATATGGACAATCTGTTCGTCCAAACATGCAATATTTATGTCACCTAAGCCTATAAACTTGTTGAATTTTCATCCAGAAACAAATTATGTGGCAAAAGATACAACCTATCGTGAAATCATCGTTTATTTTTAAAAATATACTCATTTCAAAATATTTTAAAGATCTAATATTACAATAAGAGAATTAATTAAGTGGACATAATATATTCTAAATTTACAGATTCTTTTGTTTAACAAGTCAAGTAAAATTCAAAGTTATTTTTTTTTTCAATATTGCTATATATTCTCCGATATTTTCCTAATATTTCTTTTATATATATTCACTCGATATTTCTCACTTTCCATGAATATTTTTTTATATTTACTTACATCCATCTAAATTTCCTTGGTATTTTTAGATATATACAATTTCAATTTCACATATTCCTAGCCTATTTAACAGGTAATCGAAGTCAATATTAATATTGATTACATTTCGTTAAATATTCACCACACTTCTGATATTAAATTCGATTTTTCTAGAATAAAACTATTTCATAAATAGCACTGTAAATCGTCCAACAACAAATGAGGAACCCAAGACGGAATACAGGAGCAAGAGAAAAAAGGCAGCCTCATGTGCTTTGCATGAGCCGCATATTCGTGAGTTACAACATTACGAGCAAACCCAAAAAGAGCCTGAAAATGGTGACACACTTTTGAGACGAGCAATGTCTTCAAGGATGGGGATACAACTCGAAATGCAGTCTCTAAGGCCGTTGGCTTGCTAAGATTACATTCGAGGCATCTCCGATGAAGGCAGGGCTCAGACATCTGAAAATTGGAAATATCGAAAAAATATCGGTGAATGTCGTATACTTGCCAAAAAATTCGAGCTAGGCAGCAAAAGCAAGGTTGAATTTTTTGAAAAAAAAAAAACCCTGCTTTCCAAAGCCTACATTAGGTCATTTAAATCCATACCATATTTGCTAATTAGAATATGATATTCTTGGAATATTATAACATTTTTTCTATATGTTATTCTCTCTGTCCCTTTCAGTTTTGTACACTTTCTTTTCGGTTCGTTCCATTCAGTTTTTCACATCCTTAAAAAGGAAATTTCTCTTATAATCTTCCCCCTTAATCTTCACATTTGAAAAAATCAACAAAAAAACAAAAAACAGTTTTTCTTAATATATGTGCCCGTCCCTACGTGCAAAATTGAGGGGACGGATGGAGTATTTCACTTTACAAAATCAGCCAGCCATTTATGTAAATTACCAAACTTGATTATTACACAAATACTAATGGCTAATTATGAATGTTTATTAATTATTATACATTAATGACAATTCAAAGCAAAAATCTGAACAATAAAATACAGAATTTTGTCTAACAAAAAAGTGTAATAAGTGAATAATCCCATTATAAATTTCTTCAAGAAAATACAAATTGCAGCAACTAATAAGTCCTTTTATTTCCTACTCCCTCCGTCCCAGCTAACTTTTAACAGGTGACTAGGCACACATGTTAAGAAATAAACAGATTTTGCTTTTTCTTTGACTTTTCTTAAAGGTGGAGATTTTGAATGTGTAGATTTTGAGAGAAATTTCCTTTTTAAAGATGCGAAAAGTTAAGTGAGACCGATCAAAATGAAAAATAAAAAAAGTTAGCCAGTACGGAGGAAGTATATATTATAATGCCTTACATTTCAACCCTACATTCTTATCAATTTCTTGCAAAAAACCATGGTCTCCAAATCAATGTTCATTGCTTACTTATCACTAATCTCCCTTGTTTCGATCTCCGAATCCGATCAAACCGGTTTCACCACTGATCTAATCCATAGAGACTCGCCTCAATCTCCTTCTTACAACCCGTCCCTGTCCCCGTCCCAACGTATAGTCAATGCGTTGAAACGGTCAGTTAATCGCGCCAAACGCTTTAGACGATCCAGAAACACGCCGGAATCAGACGTGTTCTTCTCCGGTGGAGACTATCTAATGAAATACTCGGTCGGCACCCCAGCGGTCCCGTCCTTAGGCGTCGCCGATACAGGCAGTGTCGCAGTGACATCATATGGACACAATGCAAGCCCTGTCTCGAATGCTTCAACCAAAGCTTACCTATATTTAATCCAAAGCACTCGAAAACATACCGAAAACTTCGTTGCAATGCCACACAATGCTATTCGTTACCAGAGTCTTACTGCAGCAACTCCAACAAAAACTGCCTGTACTCTGAGTCCTACGGAGACAATTCGTTCACGAATGGCGAACTGGCAACGGACACGTTAGTCTTAGCTTCAAATGGGAAGAAAAAGGTGTCTGTTCCTATGGTAATGTTTGGATGTGGATTCAAAAACGGTGGCATTTTTTCTGGCAGCGAATCGGGGATCGTTGGTTTAGGAGGCGGAAAAGCGTCCCTTGTGAGACAATTAGGCGGTTTGGCGCAGGGGAAGTTTTCGTATTGCTTAGTGCCAGTAACGACGGGACAGGTAAAATCGAGTAAGTTGCATTTTGGCGCGACAGTTTCAGGTACAGGTGCGGTTTCCACGCCTTTAGTCAAGAAATTCCCGGAAACATTCTACTTTCTGACTCTGGAAGGAATCAGCGTCGGAAAACAGAAGCTGGATTTTTCTGATTCCGGACATTACGAGGAAGGAAACATAATCATAGACTCGGGGACAACGTTGACAGTGCTGCCTTTCGAGCTCTATAACAAGCTGGAAAACGCTGTAAAAAGTTCAATCAAGTTAAAGCAGATTGAGGATCCAGAAAAGCAGTTAGGTCTATGTTTTTACGCGCGAAACAACACGCGAGTTCAAGTACCGGAGATCACAGTTCACCTCAAGGGGGCGGATTTGAAGTTGAAGAAAGACAACATTTTTGCAAGAACAAGCAATGTTAGTCTCTGTTTGGCTGCTAGACCAACACAAGATATTGGTATTTATGGTAACTTTGCACAAGCAAACTTCTTGGTGGGATATGATCTTCACAAGAGGACTGTGACTTTTAAGCCACTGATTGTGGAAAATCATGATACAGTTTGATGATTTTTTTATAAAGTGAATTGGAAAAATCTGGAAATTTTAATCTTAGTATGTCAAAACAGTGCAAGTGAATGATTTTCTGTTTATGTTGCATAATTATTGAGGTATTATGTAATTATTACTCCCTCCGTCCCGTTCAGTTTTGTACGTAGTAACGGGCATGTATATTAAGAAAAAAACTATTTTTTTGCTGTTTGATTGATTTTTTCAAAAGTAAAGATTATAAGAAAAATTTGCTTTTTAAGAATGTATAAAACTAAATGAGATACAGATCGAAATGAAAAGTGTGCAAAACTGAGCAGGACGAAGGAATTATTATTTAATGACAATAATACTCTTTTGACATTTTTCCTTTACTGCGTTCCCTTAATTTGGCCAAAATATAACTTAGTTCGATAACAACTAATATTGTCTTAATGGGCAATAAAATATTACATAATTTTTAAACAAACTCTTCTTTTTTTAGAGAATTTAAACAAATACTTCTAATAAGAAAAAGAGGCTGTAACATTGGTATTTAACGTAGCTAAGTATTTTGGTTGGTAATTTAACGTAGCTAAGTATTTTGGTTGGTAAGAATCTATCTCGTTTTTAAATATTAGTCGTTTTTAAACTTTGTAGGAGAAATTAAGAACTTTTGAAATAGATGAATATACCCTTACATAATATATCAATCCTCATAAATTCCTATTTTTCTCCTCCTAAAAAATCTTCCTTTAATATAATTTTTCTCTATAAAATTTAGAGATCGATTTTATTTCGTCACTAAATTTAGTGACAGAATTTCCCTCTGTTATAAAATTAGAGACCAAATAGAGACGGATTATGTCCGTCCCTAATATTCGGTTGCTAATTCATCACTAGTCAGACACTAATGATTTTTTGCCACTTTTATTCGTTACTAGTTTCTATTTCTAATATGAATATTTTTAAGTGATTGAGGGTGGAGATTGTGAGAGAAATTTCTTTTTTAAGGATGTGCAAAATTATGTAGAACGAACCAAAAGAGAGTGTGCAAAATTAGGCGCGACGGAAGGAGTAAATCCTTATTTTCTTCTCATACTTTACTACATTGAGTTGGCTTAAAAGACACAGTCTTCTTCTGCAAATCATACCCTACCAAGAAATCCATGTGTGCCAAATTTCCGTAAATAGGAACAATACTCGCTGGTGCAAAAGCAAAACACAGAGACCTCTCGTTTATTGTAATAAAACTGTTGACATCTTTCAACTTCACATCACCCCCTTTGAAATGTATCGTAATTTCTGGAACCTTCCAGAAGTTTCCAGATGGAACCTTATAGCACAAATCCAACAGCCCATCTGGATCACTGATTCCCTTCAAACTTATCTGCCACTCCACTGCCACTATCACTCGATAGTACAAATAAAGTGGCAGAAATGTCAACGTTGTTCCCGAGTCTATCACTATGTTTCCATCCTCGGGTCCCACAACATCACCTGATGGAACCACATCGAATCTTTCTGTACCAACACTCATCCCTTTGATTATTATTCAGAAGGCAGTGAAAGTCAAGAGATTAAAATGGAAGATCAGCGTACTCTTAGAGAGCTAGCGAATCCTGATGTGAATCAACAACCACTGTGCATCCAAATACCTGCTACTGATGCGACATTTGAACTGAAGTCCGGCCTTATACATCTGTTGCCTACCTTCCGTGGTCTTTCTGGTGAAGACCCTCACAAACATTTGAAGGAATTCCATGTGGTGTGTACTGCAATGAAGCCAATGAATGTGACGGAGGAGCAAATATCTTTACGAGCCTTTCCTTTCTCTTTAGCTGATAAAGCTAAGGATTGGCTCTATTATCTTCCTTCCGGATCCATCACTACTTGGAATGACATGAAGAAGCAGTTCCTAGAGAAATTCTTCCCAGCATCAAGAGCAGCAAATATTAGGAAGGATATATGTGGGATTAGACAGCAGCATGGCGAAACTCTATACGAGTACTGGGAAAGACACAAATTTCTAGTGTCTAGCTGTCCGCAACATCAAATTCCGGAGCAGTTACTCATCCAGTACTTCTATGAAGGTCTGTCAGTCTTCGACAAAAATATGATAGATGCTGCTAGTGGAGGAGCCTTGGTCAGTAAGACTCCCGAGGAAGCTAAGAGACTTATTTCCAATATGGCTGCTAATGCACAACAGTTCGGAACGAGAAGTGATGTTATTCCACAACAAGCCAAGGAAGTGAGTACTAGTTCAACTGATCAGAGGATAGAAGCCTTGACTACCTTAATGGAGAAGTTTGCGGTAGCCAAATTTGCACCTGTTCAAGTTTGTGGAATTTGCTCTATCACTGGGCATGCTACTGATAGTTGTCCAACACTCCAAGATGATGTACAACAAGCTAATGCCATGGGAGTATTTAATGGACACCCTCAACGCCGATATGATCCCTACTCTAGTAGCTACAATCCGGGTTGGAGGGATAATCCAAGGTTAAGCTACAAAAACCAAGAAGGACACCAGGGATTCTCACAACAGAATTATCAAAAACCACCAGCTCCTACTCAACCTTCAAATTCCGGTCTGTCATTGGAGGAAATAGTAAAAGCTCTAGCAACGAGTACACAACAGCTGCAAGAAAACGCACAACAGTTTCAGCAAGAAACAAGAGCTAGCATGCAGAGCCTTGGGAACCAAATTAGCCAACTGGCTACGTCTATGAGTAAGCTCGAAGCTAAGAACTCGGGAAAGCTTCCTTCTCAAACTGAGATTAACCCGAGAGAAAATGCAAGTGCAATTTTGCTCCGCAGTGGAAAAGAGATACAGTCGGGATCCACTTTGCTTGAGAAAGCCGATGAACATCAAGGTGAGAAAGCGGTTGAAGAAACCGAGAAAGGGAGCTCTCAAGACCGAAGTAAGAACAGTTCTTCTTTTTTTTCGCCTAGTACTCCTTATGTGGCCGCACCACCGTTTCCTAGTAGGTTGGCTAAGGCAAAGAAAGATGATCATGAGCGAGAAGTGCTAGAGACATTCAGGAAAGTTGAGATCAACATTCCTTTGCTAGATGCCATTAAGCAAATTCCTAAGTATGCCAAATTTTTGAAGGAATTGTGCACTAATAGGAGGAGACTGCGAAGTGATGAGAAGGTAAGTGTGGGGGAGAATGTATCTGCTGTAATAAAGAAGACACTGCCAAACAAATGCAAGGATCCAGGTATGTTTACTATGCCTTGTGTGATTGGAAAAATGAGCGTGCCATGTTAGATTTAGGTGCTTCTATTAATGTCATGCCATATTCAATTTATTGTGCTTTAATTTTGGGTCCTTTGAAGGAGACTAGAGTTGTCATTCAATTGGCTGATCGTTTTAATGCTTACCCGGTAGGGGTTATTGAGGATGTTTTGGTGCAGGTTAAGGAATTGATTTTTCCAGCTGATTTTTACATCTTGAAGATGGATGATGACTCCATGGCTAATTCAGCCCCAATCTTGTTGGGAAGGCCTTTCATGAAGACAGCTAGAACAAAGATTGATGTGGATAAGGGTACTCTCTCTGTCGAGATTGACGGAGAGATTGTGAAATTTAATATTTTTGATGCAATGAAATACCCAAATGAAAATCATTCTGTTTGTTCTATTGATGCTATTGATTCAGTTGTGCAGGATACATTCGAGGAAAATCATGGAGTTGAGAAATTCGATATGCATTCACAAATGGATATTGAAGCAGAGATAGCCGAAGCTTGGGACTTGTCTGACTCTTTGATGGACTCCCAAAAAGGGGTAACTGATTCTAAGGTAGAAGGTTCTAATTGTCATAAGAAATTGTTACCATCTGTTTTGCAGGCACCTAAGTTAGAATTGAAGGTTTTACCTAATCATCTCAAGTACATCTATTTGGGCGACAATGACACTTTACCTGTGATTATCGCGGAGAATCTAACTGAGGATCAAGAAGAAAGGTTAACCAAGGTCTTAAGGGAGCACAAGACTGCAATTGGTTGGACCTTGGCGGATATCAAGGGGATAAGTCCATCCATTTGTATGCATCGAATTCTTTTAGAAGATAATGTCAAACCAGTGAGAGATGCACAGAGGAAGCTCAATCCAAAGATGCAGGAAGTGGTGCTGAAAGAGATTATAAAGCTTCTCAATGAAGGGATGATCTATCCAATTTCGGATAGTAAGTGGGTAAGTCCGATCCATGTTGTACCTAAGAAGACAGGCATCACAGTGGTAAGAAATCAAAATAATGAATTGGTGCCTACGAGGGTACAAAATGGATGGCGTATGGTCATTGATTTTAGGAAGCTTAATTTAGCTACTAGAAAGGATCATTTCCCCCTTCCCTTTATTGATCAAATGTTGGAAAGATTAGCTGGTAGTTTTTCAGGGTATCATCAAATTGCAATTGCTCAAGAAGACCAGGAGAAGACGACGTTCACATGTCCCTTCGGGACATTCGCCTGGAGAAGGATGCCTTTCAGTTTATGTAATGCCCCGGGTACATTTCGGAGGTGTATGCTTAGTATTTTTTCTGAATTCATAGAGAATTGTATTGAAGTCTTTATGGATGATTTTACTGTACATGGGGATTCATTTGATAATTGCTTAGATCATTTGTCTAGAATTCTAAAACGGTGCATCGACACTAATTTGGTCTTGAACTATGAGAAGTGTCATTTTATGGTGACTGAGGGCATTGTGTTAGGTCATGTGATCTCTTCTAGAGGCATAGAGGTTGATAAGGCAAAGGTTGATTTGATTATGAATTTACCTTATCCTACTAACGTTAAGGAAATTCGAGCTTTTCTTGGACATGCAGGTTTTTACTGCAGATTTATAAAGGATTTCTCCAAGATTGCCTTACCTATGTCAAGATTACTCCAAAAAGATGTGAAATTTGAGTTTGGAGACGCGTGCAAGTTGGCTTTTGACAAACTCAAAAACATGTTGACGATTGCGCCCATTATCCAACCACCTGACTGGAATTTGCCGTTCGAGATCATGTGCGACGCCAGCAACTATGCGGTTGGAGCTGTTTTGGGCCAGCGAATCGATAAGAAGAGCCATGTCATATATTATGCTTCAAGAACATTGGATTCTGCTCAGAGCAACTATACAACTACCGAGAAAGAGCTTTTAGCAATTGTTTTTGCTTTGGATAAATTTCGTTCTTATTTGCTTGGCTCTAAAGTTTATGTTTACTCTGATCATGCAGCTTTGAAATTTCTGTTAGCTAAGAAAGAATCCAAACCGAGATTGATACGGTGGATACTCTTGCTTCAAGAGTTTGACATCGAAATCAAGGATCGAAAAGGAGTTGAGAACCCAGTGGCCGATCACTCGAGTAGGTTGGTGACGGAGGAAGAAGCATTGCCTATCTCTGAGTTTTTTCCTGATGAGCAGCTGTTCCAGATAAAAGGTATGATTCCTTGGTATGCGGATATAGTCAATTATTTATTTGCCGGAATTTTACCTGATGAACTTAGTAAATCACGGAAGCAAAAGATTAGATATGAGGCTAAGTACTATGTGTGGGATGAACCTCATTTGTGGAAATTCTGTTCCGATCAACTGGTTAGGCGATGTATACCTGAAAATGAACATAAGTCCATTCTAGCTTTTTGTCATAATTATGCTTGTGGTGGTCACTTTGGCCCAAAAAGAACTGCTAGAAAAGTTTTGGATAGTGGTTTGTATTGGGAAACTTTGTTTAAGGATGCTTATTTGTTTTGTAAAACTTGTGAGAGATGTCAAAGAACGGGTTCATTATCACGTAGGAATGAAATGCCTCAAATTCCTATTCTTGTTTGTGAAATTTTCGATGTTTGGGGTATAGACTTTATGGGACCGTTTCCATCGTCTTGTGGGTATTTATATATTCTTTTGGCTGTTGATTATGTTTCAAAGTGGGTCGAAGCAAAGCCCACTAGGACTGACGATTCTGTTGCTGTCGTAGGTTTTATCAAGTCTAACATTTTCAGCAGGTTTGGAATACCAAGGGCGATAATAAGTGACCAAGGAAGCCATTTTTGCAATAGAACAGTGAAGGCACTGTTGCAGAAGTATGGGGTGTATCACCGTGTAGCCACTGCGTACCATCCTCAAACGAATGGTCAGACAGAAGTGTCTAATCGAGAGGTAAAGTCAATTTTGGAGAAAACGGTGAATCCTGGGAGAAAGGATTGGAGCCTCCGCCTTGATGACGCGCTTTAGGCTTACCGAACGGCATTTAAAACTCCTATTGGAATGTCCCCCTATAGGTTAGTTTTTGGTAAGTCTTGCCATTTACCAGTCGAGATTGAGCATCGAGCCTATTGGGCGGTAAAACGCTGCAATATGGAATTGGAAGAAGCCGGTAAGTCGAGAAAGTTGGATTTGCAAGAGTTAGAGGAAATCCGATTGGAAGCCTATGAGAACTCGCGCATCTACAAAGAAAAGACGAAATTGTTTCATGATAGTTCAATCTTGAGAAAGCAATTTGAAGTGGGTAAAAAGGTGTTACTTTTTAACTCTCGTCTTAAACTTATGCCGGGTAAGCTTCGTTCTAAATGGCTTGGTCCGTTTGTTGTTACTAATGTGTTTCCTTATGGTTCAGTGGAGATTAAAAGCTTAGACACAGATAAGGTATTTAAAGTGAACGGGCATCGTCTTAAATTGTTCAACGAAGAAGAGAATGTGTCCTATGTCATTGATTTTGACTTAAGAGACCCCGTTTATTCATCGGCGCAATGGAGTGAAGGACGTCGAGCATAACGACGTTAAAAAATTGCGCTATTGGGAGGCAACCCAAATTTTTATTTTGCTTTGTTTAGTCTTAGTGTGATTTTCGAGTTTCCTAGGTTTTTTATAGTTCATTTGATTCACTTAGTAAAATAGGCCCGGGGATTACTTTTTATTTGGCGTGATCACGCCAAATAAACAAGTTCCATTTCCTTTCAATAGGTTAATTTTCGTAGGGGGGCAGAAAACTAGTCGCTTTTTGGCATGATCACGCCAAAATCGGATTAGTTAAGTGATTTGAGTCAGTATCAAATTGGGCGTGATCACGCTCAATTCACTCAAGTCTTCTGCACAAATTGTTAATGCCCCCTTATTTTAATTTTCAGGTTATTTTATATAAAAAAAAAAAAAAAAAAAGGATTGAGAACCCTAACCTCACATCTCTTCTTTTTCTTTTTTTTTTCGCAGCCTTACGCCACCATCAAATTCCCTCTCAATTCTCACTCCGGCGACCACAGTCGGCGCCCATCTTCGTCGCGGCAGCGCGTACTACGCTCGTCCAGAAGCCAGCATCGCTGTGAATTCCCGGCGCTTGACCTCTGCTACAGCCTCGCCACCTCCTCCGGCCAATAGCCACTGCGCCGGTCTTTTCCATCAGCCCGGCGACATCATCTCCGTCGCGGCGACGCGAACCACAGGCACAGGCCACAGCAGCAGCTCGCATTCGCGACGTGTCCAGTCGCGCGCGCCTGCGCGAGACGGTTTCCAACCACCGGAGCACCGCCGTCGATGCGATTCTGAAGTGGTTTCAGTCCACCTTCATCTTTGCCGTTGAGTTTGTTCGCACATCCTCACTGATTTTTGTTTGGTTTTATATGGTTAATTGCACCTTTGCTTCTTAGAGTGTTTGAATTTTCTGATTGGTTGATTGAGTGTGCAGCGGGAATTGTTGAATTTTACTTGTAATTTTGGGTAATGGGGAAATCTAGTACCCGATCGCGTACACCTCAGTCTGCTAAGGGAAAGTCCACCAAAGGGGCAAGTTCTAGTAAGAACTCCAATTCTTCTGCCCTTACCCGTAAGCCCACCGGTACTTCTCGAGCCGCTGCTCGAAGTGCCAAGGCTAAGTCCGTTCTACCTCCCTCAGAAGAGAGTTTACAAGGTAATCTCCAATTCGATACACCGACCTTACAGGAAAGGTATACCAAGGTACGTCGGCTTGAGATTATTCCTTGTAAATGTGTTGACATTCCCACATTGGAAAAATTGAACATTAAGCATGCATTTGATGAGCTAATTGATGGCAGTGGTTGGAACGAATACTGTCAGACTAATTGCCCTGCTTTTACTGAGCTGACTCAAGAGTTTTACACCACCTTTCGTTTTGATCCAAAGGCTATTTATACCTTGGATACACCTCATATTGTGTCCTACCGAGTAATGGGGAAAGAATTCTCTCAGAGTATTACTGAATTCAATCTGGCATTAGGTGTCATTTCTGAGGAGTATGTTCACACTGACTTTTATAGGAATTCTTTAGTTCAATTTGATAAAGATTTTAACCCCCGGTTGGAATGGAAGAATATGTCGAATGATATCATTACTTATGATCCAAGTCAGTCGAAAAGTACCCATCTTCTGCAACCTGTTTGGCAATATGTACAGCGTTTCTTTGCATTTAGTTTTTCTGGTAGGAAGTTTAGTTCCAATACCTGCACTAAAACTGAATTGTTTTTCATTTGGGCTATGTTGCATAACATTCAGGTTAATATAGGTCATTGGCTAGCATCTCAAATGTCCACTGTTGTGAGTCGAAATAAGCCTCTAATTCTTGGTTCTGTTATTACTCATTTGGCTGTTAACCTTGGTCTGCTTGATCTTAGCTGCCCTAACATGCATATAGCCTGCAAGATGGAACCACTCAATGTGGAGTGTTTGGAACGGATGGGCTTGGTTTCCACGGTAGGGAATATATGTCAATTTTCGCCCCCCGGGAAACCTAGGACCAGAGCAGAACTACGAACTCAGTTGAAACGAAAACGCTCTCAGGTATCCAATGATGTTGATGCGGTGGATGATTCACTTCCTCCTACTTCCCCACTTCTTCATGAGATACACGATCGTCTTGTCCAATTGGAGGAGACGGTTGTGAATGCTATAGCAAAGCAAGAGGCTTTCTACGAGAATATCATGGCTAAGATGGATGCATTCTTCCGGTTCATGAATTTTGATCCTTCCCATCATTCCACATGACTCGATTTTCAGGGACGCTTTCTTTTCCTTTCTTGTTTGTAGTTATTCCATTTTCTTTGTGTGTCTTATTTTATCTTGTGCTAAAAAAAAAAAAAAAAAAAAAAAAAAACATGTTTACTTTCTTTATTGCTTTATCGTTTGTCTTCGTTCCTGTTTGAGAGTCTATTGGGCATACATTGGGGACAATGTAGGATTCAGGTGTGGGGGAGGTGTAATTCTGATGTGCTAAAATTTTGAAAAATTCATGTCATTTGGGGACATTTTCTTGTGATATATGCTAATTCTGTGGACTCGGTTGTCATGACTTTGTTGAATTGAGTATGATGGGCATAATAAAAAGGGGTCACGTGTGATTGATGTTTTCTTGGCACTAAAACAAGTAGCGTGTCTCGTTGGTCTTAATAGTGGATAGAATGCAAGTTTACAAGATTCGACACAAAATAGCCTTTTTCCGTGAGCTCTTGAGCCTATGAGCAATGCATCAATAAATTGTGCTCTAATTTCTTTGTGTGTGAATCAAGCATATATTATTTATTCTAGAACTTGCTTTGTTATGCATTTTGAGACCACATTCATGCATTGTGCATTAAAATGATAAGGGCACTTAGGTACACCATTTGATGGTCTTTTCTTTCTGAATAACCTACCCGAACACTTTCCCCTAGTTGAACACGTTGAGCTATAGCCTATTCTTTGATTTTACCGTGTTTATACATAGCCTATTCATTTCCCTTGTTTATGACTGTCTACCTGAAATTTTGAACCTTCTTGTCAAGAAGTGTGGAATTACATGTCAAAAGGTGGATTTGTATTGTGAACGCAAAAGGGATGGGAAAGAAGTAGAATGGCCGTTGTGGCAATTAAAAAAAAAAAAAAAGAAAAAAAAAAGAAAGAAAAAAAAAAAAATAATAATAATAATAGACATTGCCATGATGAAGAAAGGGTAGAGAAATTGAGAGGTTGTCAATGTTTTGTAGTATTCTCTTCATGTCAAAAAAATAAAAAGTTTGACACATTATTGCTATTTGAGAATGACACCTCTAGACTGTTACTTGGTTTTGCTTTGATGATTCTTATGTTATAATGAGATTACCAAGTAGTAGGGGTAGGAATGGTCTTGTGATCCAATTCAAAGAAGGCGTGTTTGGGATTAGAGAAAGCATGCCTGTGATTTTCTACTACTTCTTGACTTGCTAGCCTTCAATTCCTCTTTTATCCTACCTTTAACCAAGGCCCCGTTACAACCAATGAAAAGACCCTTTGATTGATGCATAGTTCATATTCTGGTGGTGGAGATTTGATATATTAGCAAGCATATGGTAATGGCATATATGTTTTGATGTTGAGTGATTACATATAAATACCCTGATCATACACTTTAAAGAGCGGAATGAGTGATATCCTTGGTGAGGTGTTGTTTATTGTCACGCTTGAGCTTATTGAAGTTGTTAAGTATTGATGAGACACGTGAATTTCATAAAACATTGAAGTCTTGATCACTTACTCTTATAAAAGCCGTCTACTTAATTGCTTCATTGCATGGTGATTTGGGTTGTCATAGAAAGCACTTGAGAGAAGGGGTTGAGAGAACAAAGAGAGTTAATATTTGTCACCTTGTTCTTAATTGATTTTATGCATGCTTGAGGACTAGCATGGTTTAGGTGTGGGGGAATTTGATGTGTCTTTATTATTCCATATTTTATATGCATTTTCCCGGTAATTAGTCTACTTTTATATATTAATTGGACAAATTAATTCTCTTTGGTTGTAGGAGGAAGTATTTTGGGCTTAAGGAGAAATTGGGCTTAAAGTGGATATTTGGGCTCAAATTAAGGAGAATTGGACCAAGATATCAGACGGGCTGAGTTGGAGATTGATCAATGGGCCGAGATACCAAGATCATATCATTGTGGGCCTATTAAGAGTTTTATTTAATAAAAACTCTTATTCTTTTATTGTAATTAATTAGATATTATTTTGATATTTTCCTTTTTTTAGATAAGGTTGGATATTATTAAGATTTGATTAGGAGTAGGAATAGGAAAAAATAATTTTCCTAGCGTAATTAATAGAGGGGAGCGCGCCAGTTCATAGAGACAATTCCAATACGCGCTCTCTCTCTCCTACCCAGTCCAAATTTTGATGGGTGTCAAACCGTCAAATTAAATAAACCTACTTTCAAAATAACGAGTATAGTAGTAAGTAGGGTCGAATCCACGGGGAACAGTGATTAAATTCTTTTGAATGGGAAAGCAATTAAAAAGGGGTTTTCAAGTTTGGTTTATCAACTAAAATCCTAAATATAATTAACTAAACAACCAAGAAATTAAAGATCAATTTAATAACCTAAGACAAAATTAAACTTAGATGAATTAACAATATAAGAAAAATCTGATCCAAGGGTCTACATTCAATTACGTATTGATCATAGGCTTCCTAATGAATTTCTTGCAGTTCAAGTGTTTAATCAAAGATTTATTAGGATAGCCGTAATAAACCTTATGTTTTCCTAATGTAATTGACCAATCCCAGCAACCGATCAATACGTATTATTAATGAGTTGGGCACGATAGCGTTCCATACCACATTAATAACAGCATAGAGAATTATGAAAACGGTTAAATCTAATTATTCATAGTCGAGATAGTTGCAACTACAAATAATTGACCTATGAATTCGATTAGGTTGAACTAATTATGATAGCACAATCAATTTAACCTATTGCTACTAGGGTTCAATCGTTCTTGACAATTACGGATCAAGAACGATTAAATAGCAGTAGAATTTATATAATCAATCGAGTCGTCAATTCAATATCATAAATAAATTCTATATAAACAAGCTCGAATTCATAAGCACTTGAAATAAAAAAGAACAATAAAATACAATGCCTCACAATATCATAATTGAACTTAAAGCCCTTGAATCAGAATAAAAACCTTAGCCACGCATGCCGGAATTGATGTTCTTCATAAAAAGTATTCTCGCAATTGTATTGAAGGAATAAAATTAACGGAAAAGAAAAATACTGGCGAATTGTACTGGGTAGGAGAGAGAGAGCGCGTATTGGAATTGTCTTTATGAACTGGCGCGCTCCCCTCTATTAATTACGCTAGGAAAATTATTTTTTCCTATTCCTATTCCTAATCAAATCTTAATAATATCCAACCTTATCTAAAAAAAGGAAAATATCAAAATAATATCTAATTAATTACAATAAAAGAATAAGAGTTTTTATTAAATAAAACTCTTAATAGGCCCACAATGATATGATCTTGGTATCTCGGCCCATTGATCAATCTCCAATTCAGCCCGTCTGATATCTTGGTCCAATTCTCCTTAATTTGAGCCCAAATATCCACTTTAAGCCCAATTTCTCCTTAAGCCCAAAATACTTCCTCCTACAACCAAAGAGAATTAATTTGTCCAATTAATATATAAAAGTAGACTAATTACCAGGAAAATGCATATAAAATATGGAATAAAGACACATCACCCTTCCAACGTCGCAAAGTAGAAAGTCGGCAGGGATTTCGTCACAATAGGTAGTGTCACCACGCCGCTGCCAGAAACCACCGCACGATCGCCAAAATTCATTGTACTTTGCCCCCTCGGCTTGTCCCGACGCCTCATGTTGTTCCTGAAAACCGGGACAAGGCAGTAAGAAAACTTCCCTTGGATCGAAGGCTCCATTAATTTGTTGTACCAACGACAATTGTCCAGCACCTAAACCAACGATCCCTGATGCACCGGACGCGATGGCAACCTGGTTTGTATGTCCACACCCTATAACAATGATGTTGATCGAAAGGTTGCCTAAGGTTATCGTTTCTTCTGCAAGTTCGCCTCTGCTGGAGGATCTGTCACCATACCTCGTCGTATAGTTGCAACTACCTTTAGAGTCGGTGCAAGAAGTAAGAGGAATGGCGTAGCATGACTTGGAAGCACAAGAAAGTGGTTTGTATGTGGAAGAATTTTTCGGTTCGAAAATGGGTGCGGTTTGTTGGAAGCAACTGTTACAAGGATTGCATTGAATCCAAGTTAGGTCACTACCGGTATCTGCAACAGCTAGGGTTCCGATAGGAGGTGTGCCAATGGAGAATCTCATTACGTATTCTCCTTTTTCGGGGAAAATATCGGCTGAGATTGATTGTAGGGAGTGATCTTGGATGAGGGTTTTCGCGCGATTGAATGATCGTTGCAATGCAGCTCTTACTTGCTCGGAAGATGGAGATTGTAAGGAGGTTTTGTGAATGAGATCAATGGTGAAACCAGATGCTTCTGTGATATGAAATCTTGGTATAGAGATTGCAAAGATTAAGGTTGCACAAAGTAGGGAAATGTTATGGAGCTTCATTATGATTCTTGATTTGTTTCTACAAAGTGGATTGGAGTATTTTGTCAATGATTAGTGTGTTTATATGGAGGAATTCTTTGTTGCATTAGATCATCTTTTGATGAATCTAGGGCTTTCCTTCGGTTCAGATCTTCTACAACAATTGATGCAACATGTGCGATAGAAGATGTTGTATCTATTATTGTAGAAGATCCAATTTGGACTTTCCTTGCATGTATTTTCATTTTCATTGGTTTCAATTTAATACCACCATTATTAAATGGAAAAAACTGTATGTTAGGACTTGTCCAAAAAAAATTATGTATGTTTTGAAATTTTAATTTTAGATCACTATATTTCGAAAAATGTTCAATTTAAGAACATCAAATGGCGACTGCCACTAATTGTGCCGCATTTGACCTAATAAATTAAGGATTTTCGGTCAAATGGTTAATGTGGCAGTTATAAATCCAAGTGTATATGTAATTAATAAAATAAACTCAAATCTGTGATTTCTTTCCCTCCAAGAAGTCTAACATTGATGTATATTTAGATTTTGTATGCTTGAATTGGTGTATCGATTTAATTACTTGGCATGTGCATCTGGATTCATAATTGTCACGTTAACTTTTTTACCTGAAATTCTTAATTTATTGGATCGCGTGCGCATATTCTGGGTGCGTCAGCATCTGGTGTTCTTAAATTGGACAATTTTTTTAAACATAATGGGCTAAAATTTAAATTTGTCCTTAAATTGAACAATTTTTTAAACATAATGGACTAAAATTAAAATTTCAAAATATACAGGACTTTTTCTGAATAAACTCTAATATACGAGATTAAAGATAATTTTTTCCCTTATTAAAACATCCTGGACTTCAATTTAAAAAAAAAAAAAAAAACTGGGATAGCTTTAAATGCGTGAAAAATATGAAGATTCTCCTTTATGACACCAAATAGATTAAAAAAATTACCAATAATGTGACATATTGTTTATGGTCGTATATTAATCGTATTAACCATTTCTTGTATAAATATCACATTTCTTGGTTATACATAAAGAAATTAACTTGTTGCCACAAAATTTTGACACACTAATTAATAGACTGATAGGGATAACCCGATCAGCTCGGGTCGGGTTAGCACCAACCCGATCAGCTCGGGTCGGCTTAACACCAAGGCCCACTATGCCAGAGCCCGCTGATCGGCCCAGCATGCACAAGCCCAGCAAGCGCGTAAAGGCCCACTATGCTTAGGCCCAGCAGGCCCAGCAACACGCAGTCTGTTCAGCGGATCAAGTCTGTTCCGTGAATCAAGGCCCATGATCTTTCCCCAACTGCCATGCAGATTTGGTGGGCGAGATTATAGGGATTTAGTTAGGGTTTTGATTTAGTAGTATAAATAGGTGAAAAGAACTGGGAATTAGGGTTCGCACTTTGTGTTCTGTAATACGCACTGTAAACTCAACATTCGAAGTAAAGGAAACACCTCGGCGATTGCCGTTTTCTGCCCGTGGACGTAGATCTCCGGATCGAACCACGTAATTCTTGTGTGCTCTTATATCGTTTACGTAGATTACTGTTTAATTGTGTGGTTACCGGATTGCGCATTATCAAATTGGCACCGTCTGTGGGAACGACAAGGAAGTTTTTTTGAACGCGCTAACCAACAATTTTTTACGTTCTCGTTGAATTCAAGAATCATGGTGACGACTCGTTTGAATCAAGCTCGCCGCGGGGATCAATCCGATCAAGATCCACCCGTGGATCAAGTTGTGCCGCCGAGGCAGTTGCCGGCAGGGAGTGCATCTAATCATCAGGGTAATCAAAATCCTCCACCCCCTCAAGACCAGCAAAACCCTAATATTGCTGCGGCTCAACCACCGGTGAACATTCAAATCACCCCAGAACTGCTCCAAGATTTCTTACAAGAGCATGCACATGTCCTCCAAGACTGGGCAGTTAATCGCCTACGTCCCGCGGGGCCTGCCGCGGGGCCTGCCAGCAATAATGCTAATCCCGCGGTGCCTCCACCCCGCTCGCATGATCAGCAGGACCCGGGACACCGAAGACGTCAGGATAGACGACGGGAACGACCTGGTTCTTCCGAGGACCACGGGAGTTCTAACGAATCACGACCGCGCAACGGCGAACCCTCTGATGTTGATCGCCGCCGTCCACTCAATGCGACTAAAAGAGTTCGCTATGCAAATACTCATACTCTGGATCTTCAAGAGTACGAGCGAGTTCAACGCAACGTTGAATTGGATAGAATCCTGGGTCTAGATGCCGATGGGGAGATCATCACACCGTTCTCCCGGGAAATCATCGCCACTTCCCTTCCCGAAGGATTTAAACGGCCAGCCATACCACCTTATAATGGCACAGGAGATCCGGCCAATTTTCTTGGAGCCTTTAGGCATAGCATGCTCAGCCATGATAGCATCACATCCCTCCAGTATTGCAAGATTTTCCCCGAGTACTTACAGGATGAAGCTCGGGTTTGGTTTGACTCTCTCCCACGTGACAGCGTGTCCTCCTTCAGGGAGCTCGCCGAGCACTTTTGGGCACGGTTCGAAGCACGAGCGAAGCCCATGGCCACCCTGGCCGACGTCATGAATATGGAACAGCGGGACGGTGAAACCGTTACCTAATTTCTGGACCGTTTCACAGCGGTAAGCCTCAAGGTGGGAAATTGCCCCAACGATGTGGCTATCAACGCTTTTATGAATGGACTCCGCCCCGGAGCACTTCACACCGAATTAGCTCGGAATACGCCGGTCACAACTAGAGCACTGTTCAAAACAGTGTGCAAATTTGCTAAGGCAGAAGAGCAGACTCGTCAGAAGCGTGAGAAGCACGCAATCAAGCGACAGGCCGACAAAGCACAAACTGGGCCTAGTGCGCGACCTAGCGCATTTTCACGCTTGACCCCGGGACGTTCAGAATCCCGAAGTGAAATTCCGCAATTGACTCCGTTGACGAAGTCTCGAGCTGAAATCCTAGCTATCCACAAGAACGATCTGCGACCTTGTCCGCGGATGACCGCGCCTCCTGAAAAGAGGAACCGTGGAAAGTGGTGCGCGTACCACCGAGATCATGGGCATGAGATAGAGGAGTGCCGAGAACTCGGCAAGGAGATTGAGGAATGCCTCAAGAAAGGGTTCTTGCGGCAATACGTCGCGCAAACCGGAGACCAACCTCGGGCAAACCACAATGGGGGTTCGTCTAACAACCGCGGAGGTTACCATGACCGGGGCACTCAACAAAATCGGCCACCATGGCAAAATAACCGGCAGGGGCCTAATAACTACGCACGACAAGATCCTGGCAATCGCCAGCAACCACGTCTTCCACTTCCACCTCCTCCTCCGGGGGGACCCGAAGACAACGCACCTCCTCACGTGATAAACGTGATATATGGAGCCTTAACTACCGGGGCTTCACGACATGCCTTAAAGGCAGAAGCTCGACGTCCTCCTCCCGAGGAGCCACGTCATAAACGCCTCCATCAGTCCGAGACTGTTAGCTTCACGGATAGGGACCCCGTCTCGGAGATAACACCTCACACGGACGCTATTGTCATCGACATGACTGTAGCCAACATCACAGTAAGGCGGGTCTTCGTGGATAATGGGGCCGCGGTGAGTATTATATTTGCGGACTGTTTCGAAAGGATGGGGATTTCCCGAGACCAACTCCGACCGGCCCCCGGGCCACTACAGACTTTCACCCAGGGTGAAGTCCGGCCAGAAGGTATCATCACCCTCCCAGCGTCTTTGGGAACTTATCCGAGGATAAAAACAATCTTCGTGGATTTCTATGTGGTGAATTCCCCATCACCATATAACATGATATTGGGCCGGGACTGGCTCACCCCGGCAAAAGCCATATGCTCCACGTATCACCTCGCGCTAAAGTTTCCCACTTCGCATGGTGAAGTGACCATCCGCGGGAGTCAGCGGGTTTCAAAAGAGTGCATGTATGTGGCACTCAAAAAGACTGCCAAGGTTCCGCCCAAACAGCAGCTTCAGGTAACATCACAGGTTCTGGAACCTCGGGAATGTACCCCATTGGGGGATGTCACTGCCCAAATCCCGCTAGATCCGTCTAAGCCGGAGCAGACAGTCACAGTAGGGGCCGTGGACGTGCCATGGCTACATCAGGCCATTATTTAGACCCTGCGAGAATATTCCGATGTTTTTGCATGGTCTCCTCTGGATATGCCCGGGGTCTCTCCCGAGGTGATTACTCACAAGCTGAACATCGATCCTAGTGTCAAGCCAATCCAACAGAAGCAGAGGAAATTCGCTCCGGAGCGAAATGAAGCCATTCGAGTTGAGGTGAAACAACTCCTGGACGCGGACATCTTGTTCGAGGTATTCTACCCCTCTTGGTTATCTAACCCGGTAATGGTAACAAAAACTAGTGGGGCATGGCGGATGTGTGTTGACTTCTCCGATCTCAATAAGCACTGTCCGAAAGACTGCTATCCTCTACCCTCCATCGACCAAAAGGCCGAAGCCATTACAGGGTACGTGGTGCTTTGTTTCTTGGATCTGTACAAGGGCTATCATCAGATTTTTATGGATCCACAGGATGCCCTCAAAACGGCATTTATCAATGCCTTTGGGTGTTACGCTTTCAAGAAACTGCCCTTCGGGCTCAAGAATGCTGGAGCCACCTATCAGCGTCTAATGGACTTTGTCTTCCACGACCAGATAGGTCGCAATGTTGAGGTTTACGTCGATGACTTGGTCATCAAAAGCTCCTCCCATCCTTCATGTGTGCAGGACATTGCTGAAACATTGCGCACCCTGCGGCGCTATAACTTGCGGCTCAATCCAGCAAAATGCACCTTCGGTGTTGGCTCCGGGAAGTTTCTCGGGTACATGGTTTCACAAAACGGCCTGCAGGCCAACCCGGCTAAACTCCGTGATGTATTAGATCTGCAGCCACCAAAAACGTTCAGGGATGTTCAACGCCTCACGGGTGTTTTGGCGGCCTTAAACAGATTCTTATCGAAGGCAGCGGAGCGCCAGCTCCCATTTTTTAGAATCCTGAGGCAAGCGAAGTCCTTTGAGTGGACTCCGGAGTGTACCGAGGCCTTCGAGGCCTTGAAACGTCATATACAGCAGCTGCCTACCTTGTCAGTTCCTCTCCCCGGGGAGCCGCTGTACTTATATCTGGCTTCCGCCGAGGAGGCTGTCAGCGCCGCACTAGTGCGCGAAGTGGAGGGGGTTCAACATCCCGTGTATTTTGCAAGCCGGGTGCTTCATGGAGCCGAGACGCGATATTCCGAGCTTGAAAAAACCGCCTTGGCCCTCGTTATGGCAGCTCGGCGTCTTCGGCCATACTTCCAAGGACGTGAAATACGAGTCTTGACTAACCACCCTATACGCCAGATCCTTGTAAAACCCGAGGTGTCTGGGCGCCTCGCCAAGTGGGCCATTGAGTTGGGCGAATATGATATCCAGTTTCTCCCCCGCAGAGCAATTAAGGGTCAAGCACTCGCCGACTTTCTGGCTGAAGCCCCGGCAGACAATCATGAGTCCCCCGCAGACAATGATACACAACACCACGTCGCCCTCGCTTCTTCACCCCAGAAGTGGCAACTATTCGTGGATGGAGCATCCACGGTCCGAGGGAGTGGCGCCGGACTGCTTCTCGTCGACCCCGAGGAGGTTGAGGTTAAATATGTCATCAGATTTAAATTTAAGGTAACTAACAATGAAGCGGAATACGAGGCAGTCCTCGCCGGGCTCCGGCTCGCTCAATCTTTAGGTGTTCGTCACCTAGAGCTCTTCACGGACTCCGAGATCGTGTCGAAGCAAATTCAAGGGACTTATGTCGCCAAGGAAGAAACAATGGTCAGGTATCGCGCTCTAGCACTTAAACTCATGTCAACTTTTGATGCAGTTATTATCCAGAAAATCCCGCGGGCTCAGAACTCCAGGGCAGACGCACTCAGCAAGTTAGCCTCCGCGGTCCAAACTAATATATCTCCGGATATCATGGTCGAAGACCTCTCCCATCCAGCAATTCATGAGGCTACAGTTTCGGTACTGGCCGACGGTGATCCGAACTGGATGACTCCGATCATTCAGTATCTCCGAGATGGGATTTTGCCCACTGACAAGCTACGAGCTCGGCAAGTTGTGCTCAAAGCCCCCAAATACTCCCTTCATAATGGAGTTCTATATCGACAATCGTACCTACAACCGAATCTCCGGTGCCTCGCCCCTGCCGAGGCCATTCAAGTTTTGCGGGAGGTTCACGAAGGGGCCTGCGCCAACCATATCGGTTCCCGGACTTTAGCAAAAAAAGTTCTCCGCTGGGGATACTATTGGCCTACCCTGTTCAATGACGCTCATGACCTAGTGTCCAAATGCAGCAAGTGCCAACTACACTCCCGTGTAAAGCATCTGCCACAAACCGAACTCACGGGAATCCAGAGTGCGTGGCCATTTATTCAGTGGGGTATTGATATTGTTGGACCCTTCCCCGTTGCTCCGGGAGGGTTGAAGTTCCTGATCGTTGCCGTAGACTACTTCACTAAGTGGGTCGAAGCCGAACCACTTACCGCTATTACCGGTCAGAATATTTTGAAATTCGTATGGCGCAATATCGTTTGCCGCTTCGGCATCCCGAGCACTATTATCTCGGACAATGGTAAACAGTTTGCCAATGATCCATTCCGCTCATGGTGTGAGGAACTCCACATCAAACAGATTTTCACTTCGGTTGCTCACCCTCAAGCAAACGGGCAGGTCGAGGTCACCAATCGGACACTGCTCACTGGCATAAAGAAGCACCTAGACAATGCCAAGGGCCTCTGGGCTGAAAACCTGCCACAAGTCTTATGGGCTATTCGCACAACGCCGCACACCTCCACCGGGGAGACTCCTTACAGCCTTACTTACGGCTCCGAATCCGTTATCCCCGCTGAAATCAATGTGCCGAGTCCTCGCCTCCTCACATTAGTTCCGGATGATAATGACGAGGCACTTCGCGCAAATTTGGATGAGCTTGAGAATCACCGGGAACAAGCGTTCATTCAGCAGGCTAAGTGCAAACAGCGAGCTGCCCAGTATTATAACCTCCGGGTCCGAGGTACTCAGTTCAATGTCGGGGACTTAGTTCTTCGGCTCAACTCGGCCAGCAAAGCTGCCCCTGAGGGCAAACTACATGCTTCTTGGGAAGGCCCCTACCGAGTCGTTGCCGCGCACGACTCCGGCTCTTATCAGCTTGAACATCTCAACGGGACCCCGATCCCCCGAAGCTGGCACGTTACAAACTTGAGGCGCTTCTATCTGTAAAGGCCACATCGCAAGTACCATCTTTCCTTTAATTTCCTTTATAGTTGTTATTTCTCTTTGTACTTTTGAATTTGCTCCGGCACTTATCACTGAATAAAACTTCTCTGTTTATGCACCTCGTTGTGTTTCTCTTTACGTTACGGGGATGCCCTAACGTTATCATATTATCGTCATTACAACTATCCCTCGGTCCGCCCGAGGAGATTCACATTTAGTCCCCGGACTCATGTCACCTTCTCGTCTGTTTAACCGGAGAAGTGTTTACTCCCGCCTGATCCGTCCGGGGAGACATTACTCCCGCCTGATCCGTTCGGGGAGACATTACTCCTGCCTGATCCGTCCGGGGAATAATTTATTCATACTATGTTTCCGAACATTCAATTGAAATAGTTAACCATTGAAACAGTTACTGTATTTTTACTGTGTTCCCGAACACCTGATTAAAGTTATTAATAACTTGTTGCTTTCTTTAAGCTCGTATATACACACTATAACAGTTTTATTATTTCCGAAATAATACGACATCGAGACGTTCTTTTTTACATAAGCCACTAAAAAAAAAAAAAAAAAAAAATCTTGCTAAAGATATATGATATTATTTATTTCTTTCCGGAGTCTTCTCCGAGCCAATACCCAAAACCGCGCCGTTTTGTCTCTGACCGAGCATGTCCCGTCCTCCGGGATGGTTCTTGCACGTTTCGACGGTGCTCGGCTTCACTTCGGCTCCGACGCTGATTCATCATCTGGGGACCCCGGTCACCCACCGTGTGCTCAGTTCTGGTCCTTGGCCCTGACATGTTGGCCCATTCTGCATGGCCCCATTCTAGTGGCGCCAGAGGATCCATCACCTCGGGGGTTTTCTTTGTACCTTCTCTCGTCTTGTGCCGAGTAGGATTTGATGATTCTTGCGGAGTTGAGCTTTTCCTCCCTTCTCTCTCCCGAGTGCTCGCCCACTCCACAGCATCCCACTCCTCGGCAGGCATGTCATCGATCTCCTTGGCCAAGGCCACAACTATGGCTCCACTGGCCTCTGGCTCCTTCGCGTGAGTTTTTTCTGGTTCGCGAGCTGTTATTGGTATTGCCTCAGGTGTGATGCTAGTTTTCCCAAAGTCAACAGTTTGATCGGGCTTGGTTTTCTTGCCCCGACGTCCTTTCTTGCGGCTGGGCTCTGGTTCACTTTGCTCGGCAATATTCAAAGCCTCATTCCGGGCCTTGACTTTCTTCTCCAGCTCTACCAGAAATCCTAGCACCAGCCGGCCCCTTATGATCTCAGGGTCATTCGCATCACCTCGCTCACTCCAGTGTTGGATGTCTTCCCGAACCTCGGCCCGCCGAGCTTGAATATCTTTCGTTGATAGTCGTCCGCTGTCCACAAGAAGATGCTCGCACTCTTGCTGGTTGATACGGAGTTGTTCTAGTTCTAGATCTTTTACAACGCAGTGTGCTTTGTACTGCTTCGTTTGTTGTGAGGACTCTTTCCATGAGCTCTCCACCTTGGTATATCTTTTCTCCATTAAGGCAAGATTCCTTGACAGTCGGGGGACTTCATGCAACATCAACATATCTCGCTCTTTCTGCAGCCAGACTATTGATGAGTTGAGCTGCTTTATTACCTCATACGGGTTTTCAATGTTTTCCTGGCAAATGAGACACCTCGGTTTTCTCAGACTTTATTAATATTCATACATTGCGTGAATAAGAGACACAGTATTTACTATTCATATGAAAGAAGATTTTCCATTACAAGAGAAGACAGCTTGGGTTTTTCATTACAAAACAATTGATTACAATGGAATTCCTTTTACAAGGCCCCCTATTCTACATTCGGCTCATGAGTTGGGAGGTCACTGACCTCTCCGGGAGTAGGGTCGGCTTCTTTTCCTCCCGGGGCCTCTACAGCCTCACTTGTACCCTCAGCTGCCTTGCTGGGGCCTTCGGTCAGCGTAGGGGGAATGATGACCTCTTGGCGCGGAATGGGAGCTCGGTCCCTCATCTCCCGTACGTAGAAGCCGTTGCGGAAGCCCAAGAAATCCTTGTCTTGATCCTCGTTGCACCGCTGAATGATCTCGGGAGTAAGGATGGTATTCTTCTTGGCTAAGGCCTCAATCAATGGCCACTTCGGGGCCTTCGTCAGCGCCTCAAAGTATGCGCCATCTTCATTCCCGACCGCGTCGTAGTCATACCCGAAGCCCACGTCATAAACGTTGACCTCCGGGTATTTATCGTGAACAGCTTCCAGCAGCTCGCTCCGAGTAGCTGTATCACCCGCAGCCACGAAGGTGCTCAGGAACTGCAGGAATGTCCCGGTTTGCATCAGCTTTTCGGCAAATGCTTCCAGCACAGCTCCCTGACCCGTGACAACCTTATTCAGCTCCTCCCGGGCTGCATAGAGGTCGCCTTTCAAACTGGCAGCCTCGACGGCCTGCTCGCGCAGTCTGGCCGCCTCTCTCTCGGCAACCGCTGCCCGGTCCCGAGCTGCTTTGACCCCCTTTTAAGCCTCCGCGAAGCCGACCCTCAGCTTAGCCACCTCGGCTTCCAGCTCGGCAATCCTGCCTTGGCATGATTCCTTCTCCAGCCTGCCCACCAGCCCGCGGATAGGCTCCAACAGCTTCTCAAGTTCGGCTCCAGCGGCCGACACCTCTACTCCTTGCCCCTGCATTGACTTGCTGTTATAATGGGTCTGTGCAGAAAATAACGAAGTCATTTACGATTATACCTCGTGAGCCGGGGTCATGTGCAGCTTTTTCGGAGGCGGTGGTGTCAACGGGGAGGTGACCCTTCTCTTGGTGCTCGGGGTCAGCCCCGAAAGAGGAATGGTGTCTTCAGGGTCCGCCCTGTGGCTACCCCCAGCAGTTGTTCTCTGTGGCTCCGGCGTCTTCGAGCTATCAACTCGGCCCCCCGAGCTGGCTTCGGTGCTTTTCCTAGCAGCGCTCTTGAACTTGCCCACTGCACATGACAAATACACATTCAGAGATTGACATGGCTATATTATATGCAACTTATGACGGAATAAAAGCCCTACCCTCTACTTCTGCCCGGGTTTTTGTTCTCTCCCCCTCGGACAAGCTCGGTGTCCGGTCAGAATCAGTCCCGGCAGGAGTGCTGCTCTCTTGGGAATCCGAAGTCCCACCGGCCCATTTGGAATAGTACGGACTCATCCCAGCTTCGTCCAGTACTTCCTCCGGGAACCTGGACTCCAGCACACCGACCTTTTTCAAAACACTCGCACCCTGGGGTTCTCCTCCCGGGGCACTATCCACCACCTCTAGTCTTTGCCATTTGGGTAATATGGCTTTTTGCCTAACATATACAAATCTCCCCCTCCATCCTTCTATTTTACTTGGGTTTTTAACCCTAAACTTCTTCCCCGGCCTGGGGTTAAGGTAATACCAACCCTTATTTACCCCCATCGTCTTCAATTGGAAAAAATGCCTAAATAAACTGATACTGGGCACTAATCCTCCCTTACTGCACTCAACCAAAAAGCCCACCACCTGCCTTACAGCATTAGGACCTAATTGCCCCAGCGCTATTCCATAATAATCCAATAATTTTACCAAAAATTCCCATAGGGGAAACCTCAAACCTACGGCGAGCTGATCTATATACACGGATATAAATCCTCGGGGAGGGCAACAGGCCTTGTCATTTCCCTCGGGAATGATGAACTCCAGATCAAAGGGTAAGAAGAAGTTCGGCACCCATCGCTTAATTTGCTTTTCGGTCACTGTGGGTCTCACCCCTGCTACCTCAAATCCTTCTATTTCCTCTTCACACTGAGGAAAATACACGGCTTCTACCCTCACTTCACTAAGATCACCTCGATGGATCTGCCTACTTTCACTATTCACCGGATAGATCACCCTAATGGGAGGGGCTCTAACGGGCACTCCTTCGGGGACAACCTCTCCTACTGAAGATGAAGATGAAGATGAAGATGAGTTAGACATACTTACTTGGGTGGAAAGAAGGTTGATTTGAGAAGTTTTTGGTCTGAGATGAATCGCGAATGCAGAATTCCTCTTTTTCCCGCTTTCTAAAACGATGAATCGCAATGGAGAAGGTGAATAGTTACAGTGCAGTTATTCCCTATATAAATGCAAAAAACCGACGGCTTTGATGCAGCCTATTCAAATTCAGTGATGGAGATTCATGCGTGTTCTTCACGCGCTTTACAGTTACCGAGGCGCGTGGGGAACAGCTTTCTTGGGACTCGCAGAGCGTGTCACTTCACATCCCTCTCTCTCATAATGGCGCCGCCAATCACATCAGACTCACCCTTCTTCAGGAAGATTCACACTACACCCCGGTGTACCCTCCACCTTCTACCTCGGCCATACTATCAAAATCCGGTCTCCTCTCCATTTTGGCCAGAACAATCACCCCGGTGTATTCTCCGCCTCGGCCAAGTTGTCACATCCTCCCAACGCGTTTTTCGCTGCGAAGGAGTTCGGAGCCTCGCTACATACCCAACCTTGGCTTAGATAGATATTGCGTCCGCCAAATTACTCCGCAGAGTCCCAGGGGCGCGGGTAAACTCGGTCCTCCATCAACACTTCGGTCCACCAATGACCCCGGTCATACTTGCTTACGGTTCCACCCCGGTGACAACCGAAGCTCCTACCTCGCTCCGGCTGGGGGGGGGGGGCATCTGATAGGGATAACCCGATCAGCTCGGGTCGGGTTAGCACCAACCCGATCAGCTCGGGTTGGCTTAACACCAAGGCCCACTATGCCAGAGCCCGCTGATCGGCCCAGCATGCACAAGCCCAGCAAGCGCGTAAAGGCCCACTATGCTTAGGCCCAGCAGGCCTAGCAACACGCAGTCTGTTCAGCGGATCAAGTCTGTTCCGTGAATCAAGGCCCATGATCTTTCCCCAACTGCCATGCAGATTTGGTGAGCGAGATTATAGGGATTTAGTTAGGGTTTTGATTTAGTAGTATAAATAGGTGAAAAGAACTGGGAATTAGGGTTCGCACTTTGTGTTCTGTAATACGCACTGTAAACTCAACATTCGAAGTAAAGGAAACACCTCGGCGATTGCCGTTTTCTGCCCGTGGACGTAGATCTCCGGATCGAACCACGTAATTCTTGTGTGCTCTTATATCGTTTACGTAGATTACTGTTTAATTGTGTGGTTACCGGATTGCGCATTATCATAGACGTATTAAATATTATACAATGATAATTTGGTAGTTGATCATATTTTCAAGGAGTATGGATTGATATTAGTTTAGATTAGCACAATAAATAATTCGGATTAATTGGTAAGTTTTTAAAATATTGCGTCTTTTTTTTCGTTTTATCAATAAATAATCTTATTATTTAAATAGAGCCTTAAGTGCAAGATTCGTAAGCTAAAGAGGCACATTATTTTTCATCCAGATACACAGATCGACTCATACAAAAAAAAAAAACTATATCTAGCCAAAGCGCGTGCTATATATGCTAATTACAGGAGCCTATCTCATGGGTATTGCTGATCAAAACAGTGAGAATGAACGTTTTCTGTTTAAGTTGCCTAATTATTAAGGTATTATGTAACTATCTATATATATATATAAACAAAATGGATTTGTACTACAATTGAAAAATGGTGTTTTTCCCGTTCAAATTGCTTTTTATATTTGGTAATAAAAAATAATTTTTTAATTAAAAAAGAACACAATATATGCCTAAAATATCTCCGAATTTGGTACATATATATGTAGTAGTAATGTTTTCGCAAAATTAGGGAAGTTGTTGCTGAATTTATTGGAATGAGTTTCTTTGTCCCTAAATATAAGTGATAATTAATTGTATCCAGATTTACTTTACAAAATTATCAAATCGTAAGATATAAATCAATATTTAACCATAATATTTTAGTAGAATCTTTACCAATATTATTTATGTTACAATAACTAAATAAATCAGCTATTTTTTTTTTATCGAAATTCCTATGCAAATGAATCTGCAAATTTATTTTATCACATAAAATTAAGGTAAAAAAATATTAATTACACCCTATATTCCAACTATCTAAAAAATGTATTATTTTTATATTTGGAAATAAAGCATTCCATCCTCCCCCCCCCCCCCCCAACTTATACACTTATTTGGGAAATAAAAAATTATTTTATTTATTATTTGGCTGTAAATTTTAATTTATGATTGGCCCATTGATCTACCCTTTTTTACTCCGATAAATTAGGAAACGGTTTTCTTAACTAACTAATTTAGTAAAAATTAAATCAAATCACATTTTTTGTGGAAGTTATGATGTTCCTCCGTAAAAATAAAGAATAAATAAGCATATAGATTTAATTTATAAAATAAAATCCCTTAACTTTAGCAACTGAATATTTTTTAGTATTTGACTGAATACATAATCCATTTTAGTTAGTTGATGAATCTGTTAATATATTCACTCCGTTTTGAAAACTGATATATATCAATCTTATCTTATCTTACTTAATAATAAGACATCCACCATTAATCTATTTTTTTACAAATTTGATATTAAAATCATTCATAATTATTCAAATTTTAAAAAAAATAAAATCATTAATTTGTGGTGATAAAAATTGGCAGATTTTAAAACTCCTATATTTTAGATTATTATTTTATGGGATTTTTTACCTAATAAGATATAATAAATATCACATCTTCACACTTCATCTCATAAAAAAATTACTATTCAACAAAAGCATCCTCTCACTTATCTTCCAAGGTATATTCATAATCCTCTTGAATTTATCATTCTCATTATCCAAGGTTTATTTGACAGCCTTACATCAATGGCAATCTTGAGTAATGACTCCATGGAGCTATGGCGCATCATGGGCATCTCCCGTGGGAAGGGCGTATGAAGATTTTGTAAACAACCAATAATTAGTTAGAGGTTGGCTGAATTCCCTTCTAACTACACATAGTTGATGGATATGATTTCATCTCTGAACAATTTAAATTTTAAAATGAATTGTTTTCATTTTTAATAAAGACAGCTAATATTACTCGTTGTCTTTTAAGAAAGAAAATATTTTGTTGAATATAGTGTTGTGGTATAGACCGTTGTCATAAATGAAAAAACAACGTATATAAATAGTTGTGCAATTGTTGTGAAGCACAGTACAATAACAGATTATATCGGATGTCGTGAAGGTGGTCTACTACAACACCATCTATAACAACGGATATTCTTAAAGAACAACATATAATATCCGTTGTCGTTTAGCAAGTTTGTTGTATAAATAACAAGGTATACAGTCCCATACAAGAAAAACAGTAAACGCCATTGATTCTTTAGGAAAAATAAATACTTCCTCTCTCCGTCCCAAAATAATTGTAGAAACCACGGGAATCTTATTATAGAGCGGAAGTATTACATTGTAAACCAATATTTTAGATTGACAACTTATTTTTATCTCATACTTTACTACAATCGGTTGGCTTAAAAGACATAGTCTTCTTCACCAAATCATACCCTACTGAGAAATCCATCTGTGCCAAATTCCCATAAATAGCAACACTCGTCGCCGGAGCAAAAGCAAAACACAGAGACCTCTCACTTGTCTTAATAAAACTGTTGAAATCTTTCAACTTGACATCACCCCCTTTGAAATGGGCCGTAATTTCGGGAACCTGCCAAGAATTTCCAGTTGGAAGGAAGCACAAATTCAACAGCCCCTCTGGATCATTGATTTCCTTCAAACTCATCTGCCTCTTCACTGCCATTTCCACTTGATAGTAGAATTCACTCGGTAGAAATGTTAATGTTGTTCCTGAGTCTATGATTATGTTTCCATCCTCAGATCCCATAACATCATCTGATAGAGATGGTACCAAGTCGAATCTTTCTGTACCAACAGTCATCCCTTCCAAGGTCAAAAAGTAGAAAGTCCGCGGAAATTTATTCGCAATTGGTGTCGTCACCACGCCACGACCGGAAACCACCGCACGATTGCCAAAGTTCATTGTACTAGGCTTTGGCATCTCATTCCCAAAAGCAGGGGTAAGGCAATAAGAAAACTTCCCTTGAATCGAAGGCTGCATTTGTCGTATTAACGACACTTTTCCACCACCTAGACCAACGATCCCTGACGTACCTGCACCAAAGGTACCTTGGTCCATCTGCCCACACCCTACCACAAACTTAGGGATCGAGAAATTCGCTAAGGTTATCGTTTCTGTTGCAAGTTCACCTCTGCTGAAGGATCCATCACCATACGTTTCCGTATAGCTGCAAGTGCGATTAAAGCCTGTACAAGAAGTATTAGGAAGAGCGTGGCATGATTTAGAAGGACAAGGAACTGGATGGTATGTCGAAGAATGTTTTGGTTCGAAGAGGGGTGCGTTTTGTTTGAAGCAACGGTAACAAGGTTTGCATTGTATCCAAGTTAGGCCACTGCCAGTATCTGCAACGGCTAGAGTTTCGACACGAGGCGTGCCGAGGGAGAACTTCATTAGGTATTCTCCTTTGTCGGGGACAATTTGGGTTGAGACTGAGTGTCGGGAGTGATCTTGGATGAGGGTTTTTGCGCGATTGAGTGATCGTTGCAGTGCAACTTTTACATGTTTTGTTGGAGCACAATAGAATTAACAATAAATTACCGGATAGTTTTTGGGTTGAGTCGCGTACTAGGTCGCTCTCTTTAAGACGATTTGCGGCTCTGCCCAAATTGTGCAAGCAGTATTCAGCCCCGTCGTCCCCAGGATAAAACAGCCCAGAAACTCTCTGTCTCGGAACCCTTCTGCACCGGAAAGGCACCGGAATACTCACTCCCTCTATTGCTTGGTATTCTGATAAAAATATAGAATACAGAAAGAATACTGTTTTTTCTGTATTTCTTCTCCATCTCGCCCACGCTTAAATAATGGAGGAGACAAGTTTTTAACATTACTTAGTGGGAGAGGAATAAGGGAAGAACGGGCCTATCAGTTAATGGACTGACTAGGTCTTTAATAATTTAAAATGGTATTTTTAAAATTAAACTAAAATATTCTTTTAATAAAAATTCATTATTCTAACAATCCCCCACTTGAATTTTTCAAAGTATTTTTCCAAAACATTTTCATCAAGCAATATTATAAAGTTGTGCATAAGTAAAGGTGTTGATCAACTTGAACCTTTACATAGTGTTGATGATTTAGATTTTACTAGAGTAACTCGTAGTTTTGAACTCTATCTCTAACAACATCCCACACACAACTCTACCAGGGAGTAGTCCAAAAGCCCGTGCTTTTACGGCCATACACGTGTATCCCGGTATAGTGAATGCTATAGAGATTTTGCCCACAATCTCATAGGAAGCGGCCTCACTTCCACATTCACATAGGTAGGTCTATCAAGAGTACTCCTGTAGCTAGGTACCCTAATCCAACTGGATATATAGAACCTATTAAGAGTTAAAAAATATAAACTCAACCTTAATTATATCGCTTCAAGATATCATGCTTCAACATAATAATACTCGAAAGGATTCCAAAATTATAAAATTAGCATGATTCACACATATTACTTACAACTTGTTATTACCCATTGAACCTATTTCTTGGGATCTCCAGTCTATAGGTTGGGTTACCATTGTATGTAACTCTTCAATTAATCTAAGGGCAAAAGTCCCATTCCTTTCGAGGTTCTGCAAACTTTCTCTCGTGCTAATCCTTTAGTCAAAGGATCGGCTAAATTTTCATCAGTACGTATATGATCCACTATAACAGCTCCTGTAGAGAGGTATTCTCTAACAGTACTGTGCTTACGACGTATTTGTCGTCTTTTGCCGTTATAATAACGATTCTGAACTTTTGCAATAGCCGCAGTACTATCGCAATGGATCAATACAGCTGGAATCGGTCTTTCCCATAAGGGAGTATCACATAGCAGATTTCTTAACCATCCTGCTTCTTCACTAGCTGTAGCCAGTGCTATCATCTCAGACTCCATAGTGGATTGAGCCAAAATAGACTGTTTCTTCGACTTCCAAGAGACAGCCCCACCAGCTATATTAAATATATAGCCACTGGTTGCCTTTGAGTCATCTGAAAGAGTATTCAAGTCGGCATCGCTATATCCTTCTAGGACAGCGGGAAACTTCTCATAATGTAAACCAAAGTTTACAGTTCTTTTCAAATATCTCATAACTCTCTTAATAGCATGCCAATGTTCAATACTCGGTCTACTTGTAAATCTACATAATAATCCCACAACATATGCAATATCTGGTCTAGTGCAATCAGTTACATAGCGTAAGCTACCAATTATACTCGCATACTCAGATTGTCTTACACTATCACCAGTATTTTTAAACAATTTTACACTAGAATCATATGGTGTGCATGCATGTTTACAATCAGAATAATTATACTTTTTCAAAACTTTCTCAATGTAATGTGACTGATCTAAGCAAATTCCTTTTACAGACCTAGTTATCCTAATTCCAAGAATAACGTTTACATCACCAAGATCTTTCATATCGAAATTTACACATAATATAGATTTCACATTGTTAACCACATGAATATTAGAACCAAATATAAGCAAATCATCCACATAAAGACATATAATAGTGCAAAGCTCATTCTCTGATTTATAATAAATGCACTTATCACTCTTATTCACTTTGAAACTGATAGGGACGGCCCGGTCAGTTAGGGTCGGGTGAATACCTGACACCTCGGCCCACTAGCTGGCCCAAGGCCTCGGCCCATCAACTGACCTAAGAGGCCCAGAAGCATGCGATCCTGTTAACGCGGATGACGCGGCTCAATCTATGGCCTGACCCGTGACTTCAGGCCCACGATCCGCAGGCCCACGATCCGCCATGCAGCGAGAAAGGTGCCGTGACAATAGGAAGTTAGTTAGGGTTGAGTTAGGTTTTAGGATAAATTAGAAAAGAGAGCTTGAGATTAGGGTTCGCATTCGGTATTCTGAATTACTACGTGTAAACTCAAAGAATTAGTGAAGGAAACACCTCGGCAGAGGTTACTTTGTGCCCGTGGACGTAGATCTCCGGATCGAACCACGTATATTGTGTGTTTTTACTTATTTCTTGTATTGATTTTTGTTGGGATTCCTTGTTACCAGATTGCGCCTTATCAATTGGCGCCGTCTGTGGGAACGACTGGTGATTTTTGACGTTAACAATACTCTCAGATATCATGGTGATGACTCTTTTGAATCTATCTCGCCAGGGTGATCAAGCCAATCAAGATCCACCTGTGGACCAAGTTTTGCCGCCGAGGCAGTCACCGGCACGGGATGCGTCTCAGCATCAGGGCCACCAAGGCCCGGTTATGAATCCAAACAACCAGCCACCGGTCAATGTTCAAATAACTCCGGAGTTACTCCAGGCCTTCTTACAAGAGCATGCTCATGTTCTTCAGGACTGGGCGGCCAACCGCTTAAACCCCGAAGGACCTGCCAGGGGTGATGTCAATCCCGCGGTGCCTCCGCATCGTCGACACTCGCATGACCGACAAGATCCTGTGCACCGCGGGCATCAGGATCGACGTCGGGAACGACCTGGTTCTCCCGAGGATCATGGGAGTTCTAACGGGTCACGGCAGCGTCGCGACGAATCTACTGATGTTGATCGCCGTCGTCCAATCAACGCGGCTAAAAGAGTTCGTTACGCTAACCCTCATGCTCTAGATCTTCAGGAGTATGAGCGAGTCCAACGCAATGTTGAGCTCGACAGAATCTTGGGCCTTGATGCCAATGGAGACATCATTACACCGTTCTCTCGAGAGATCGTGGCTACATCCCTTCCCGAAGGGTTCAAGAGGCCGGCCATATCCCCCTATAATGGCACCGGGGATCCAACCAACTTCCTGGGAGCTTTTAGACACAACATGCTAAGCAGCGATCACACCACGTCTCTGCACTACTGTAAGATTTTCCCCGAATATCTGCAAGACGAAGCGCGGGTTTGGTTTGACTCTCTCCCTCGCAACAGTGTATCCTCTTCAGGGAGCTCGCCGAACACTTTTGGGCACGTTTTGAAACATGTGCGAAGCCCGCGGCCACCTTGGCCGACCTCATGAATATGGAACAACGGGATGGCGAAACCGTTACCCAATTCCTTGACCGCTTCACCGCGGAGAGTCTCAAGGTGGGAAATTGCTCAGATGACATAATTATCAACGCATTCATGAATGGACTCCGCCCCGGACCACTCTATACCGATTTGGCTCGGAATACACCAGTCACGACCCGCGCACTATTCAGTACTGTGTGCCGATTTGCTAAGGCCGACGAGCAGACTCATCGAAAACGTGAGAAATATGCCAGCAAACGGCAGTCTGACAGGGCACCAGCTGGTCCCAGCACACGACCCAGTGCCTTTTCTCGTCTGAACCTGGGGCGTCCAGAATCCCGGAGTGATATTCCACAATTCACTCCGCTGACGAAGTCACGAGCTGAAATTCTTTCAGTTCACAAGAACGATTTGCGGCCTTGTCCGCGGATGACAGCACCGCCCGAAAAGAGGAATCGAGATAAGTGGTGTACGTACCACCGAGATCATGGGCACGAGACAGAGGAGTGCCGAGAGCTCAGCAAGGAAATTGAGGAGTGTCTAAGGAAAGGTTTCTTGCGACAGTACATTGCGCGAACCGATGACAGACCTCGGACCAACCAGAATGGGGATTCATCTCATAACCGCGGAGGTTATCAGGACCGGGTCACACCACAAAATCGGCCGCCGTGGCAGAATAATCGGTCAGGACCTAGCAATAATGCACGGCAAGACTCTGGCAATCGCCAACAGCCTCGTTTTCTGCCACCACCTCCTCCTCCGGGAGGACCCGAAGATAATGCACCAACTCACGTAATAAACGTGATATATGGGGCTCTTCCCACCGGGGCTTCACGAAATGCCTTGAAGGCAGAGGCTCGCCGTCCTCCTCCCGAGGAGCCACGTCATAAGCGCCTCCATCAATCTGAAACTGTTAGTTTCACGGATGGGGATCCTATTCTGGAGATAACACCTCATACCGATGCCATGTCATCGACATGACTGTGGCCAATGTTACAATAAAGCGGGTCTTTGTGGACAATGGAGCCGCAGTGAGTGTTATATTCGCCGACTGTTTCCAAAAGATGGGAGTTCCCCGGGAACAACTTCGGCCGGCCCCCGGGCCATTGCAGACTTTTACTCAGGGTGAAGTCCAACCAGAAGGTGTCATCACTCTCCCGGCGTCTTTGGGAACCTATCCGGCGATTAAAACCATTTTCGTGGATTTCTATGTGGTAAACTCCCCGTCTCCGTACAACATGATCTTGGGGCGGGACTGGCTTACTCCCGCCAAAGCCATATGCTCCACATACCACCTCGCTTTAAAATTCCCCACCTCGCATGGAGAGGTGGCTATCCGCGGTAGTCAGCGGGTTTCTAAGGAATGCATGTACGTGGCACTCAAGAAGACTACTAAGGCTCCTCCCAAACAACAGCTTCAAGTAGTGTCCTCGGCTCCCGACACTCATGCACATACCTCATTAGGGGACACCACTGTCCAGGTGCCGCTGACCCGTCTAAGCCGGAGCAAACTGTAACCGTTGGTGCCGTGGATGTGCCATGGTTACACCAGGCCATCATTCAGACCTTGCGAGAGTATTCCGATGTCTTTGCATGGTCCCCTCTGGATATGCCCGGGGTTTCTCCCGATGTGATAACTCACAAGTTGAACATCGATCCCAGTGTAAAGCCTACACAACAAAAGCAAAGAAAGTTCGCTCCGGAGCGAAATGAGGCAATTCACGTCGAGGTGAAACAACTTTTGGATGCGAACATCTTGTTCGAAGTATATTACCCCTCCTGGCTATCCAATCCGGTGATGGTGTTAAAGTCCAGCGGGGCGTGGAGGATGTGTGTCGACTTCTCCGACCTCAATAAACACTGTCCAAAAGATTGTTATCCCTTGCCGTCCATTGACCAAAAGGCCGAGGCCATCACTGGGTACGTGGCACTCTGTTTCCTAGACCTGTATAAGGGATACCACCAGATCTTTATGGATCCGCAAGATGCCCTCAAGACGGCATTCATCACTGCTTTCGGGTGTTTTGCTTTTAAGAAAATGCCCTTCGGGCTCAAGAACGCCGGAGCCACGTATCAGCGTCTCATGGACCGTGTTTTCCACGACCAGATTGGTCGTAACGTCGAGGTCTACGTTGATGATCTTGTAATAAAGAGTACAACCCATTCTTCATGTGTGCAAGATATTGCCGAAACGTTGCGCACCCTGCGGCGTTACAATTTGCGCCTTAATCCAGCAAAATGCACTTTTGGTGTAGGCTCCGGCAAGTTCCTGGGTTATATGGTTTCAAAACAAGGCCTTCAGGCCAATCCGGCCAAGCTTCGGGATGTTCTAGATCTGCAACCCCCGAAAACGTTCAGAGATGTCCAGCGCCTTACAGGCGGGTTAGCCGCTTTGAATCGCTTTCTATCTAAAGCGGCAGAACGCCAGCTCCCGTTCTTCAAGATTTTGAGACAGGCGCAGTCGTTTGAGTGGACTCCGGCGTGCACCGAGGCCTTCGAAGCTTTGAAAAACCATATTCGGCAGTTGCCCACTCTGTCAGTTCCTCTCCCCGGAGAACCGCTTTACATATATTTGGCTTCCTCCGAAGAGGCCATTAGCGCTGCGCTCGTAAGAGAAGTTAGTGATGTTCAGCATCCGGTGTATTTCGCAAGTCGAGTGCTTCATGGAGCGGAAACACGCTATTCCGCGCTGGAAAAAACAGTGCTGGCTCTTATCATGGCGGCTAGGCGTTTACGCCCGTATTTCCAGGGGCGAGAAATACGGGTCTTCACCAACCATCCTATCCGTCAGATCCTTATTAAGCCCGAGGTCTCGGGGCGTTATGCCAAGTGGGCTGTTGAACTAGGCGAATATGACATTCAGTTTCTCCCTCGCCGAGCTATCAAGGGTCAAGCGCTAGCAGATTTCTTGGCCGAGGCCCCCGGGGAAAATAATCTCGGATTGTCAACGAACAGCGATCACCACCTCGCTCCTCTTGAGCCTACACCCAGTACCTGGAAATTATATGTGGATGGTGCATCCACAGCTCGTGTGAGTGGTGCCGGACTGCTTCTTATTGACTCCGAGGGAGTCAAAGTGAAATATGTTGTCCGATTCAAATTTAAGGTGACCAATAACGAAGCGGAATATGAGACCGTTCTCGCCGGGCTCCGGCTCGCCAAATCCTTAGCTGTTCGTCATCTTGAACTATTCACGGATTCCGAGATTGTGTCCAATCAGATCCGGGGTACTTATGCCGCTAGAGAAGACACTATGATCAGGTATCGTGCTTTGACACTTAAGCTTATGTCCACTTTCGATACAGTTGTCGTGCAGAAAATACCCCGCACTCAGAATACAAGAGCAGATGCGCTTAGCAAATTGGCCTCCGCGGTCCAAACTAATATATCTCCGGATATTAAAGTCGAAGATTTGTTTCATCCAGCAAATCATGAGGCAACGGTTTCGGTATTGACTGATAGTGGACCTAATTGGATGACCCCTATTGTTCAATATCTCCGAGATGGAATTCTGCCTACTGAGAAGCTGCAAGCTCGGCAAGTTGTCCTCAAAGCCCCCAAATACTCCTTTCATGATGGAGTCTTGTACCGACGGTCGTACCTACAACCGAATCTCCGGTGCCTCACTCCTGCCGAGGTAAATCAAGTTCTACGGGAGGTTCACGAAGGGGCCTGTGCCAGCCATATTGGCTCCCGGACATTGGCCAAGAAAGTTCTCCGCTGGGGATATTATTGGCCAACTTTGTTCAACGATGCCCACGACTTAGTGACCAAATGCAGCAAGTGTCAGCTGCACTCCCGTGTGAAGCACCTACCGCAGACCGAGCTAACTGGAATCCAGAGTGCGTGGCCGTTTATTCAATGGGGTATCGACATTGTTGGTCCATTCCCAGTTGCTCCGGGAGGATTGAAATTTCTGGTCGTTGCCGTAGACTACTTCACTAAGTGGGTCGAAGCCGAACCTCTTACAGCCATTACTGGTCAAAACATCTTGAAGTTTGTATGGCGCAATATCGTATGTCGCTTCGGCATCCCGAGTACTATTATCTCGGACAACGGTAAACAATTTGCCAACGATCCTTTTCGGTCATGGTGCGAAGAGCTTCACATCAAACAAATCTTCACCTCGGTGGCTCACCCTCAAGCCAACGGTCAGGTCGAAGTCACCAATCGTACATTGCTCACGGGTATAAAGAAACGCCTGGATGATGCCAAAGGTCTTTGGGCTGAAAACCTTCCGCCAGTCCTATGGGCTTATCGCACGACACCGCATACCTCTACCGGGGAGACTCCTTTCAGCCTTACTTATGGTTCCGAAGCCGTTATTCCCGCGGAAATCAGTGTACCAAGCCCCCGCATCATCGCAATGGCTCCAGAGAATAATGACGAAGCTCTGCGAGCAAACTTAGACGAGCTTGAATATCGTCGAGATCAGTCATTCATCCAGCAGGCTAGGTGTAAGCAACGAGCCGCTCATTATTATAACCTCCGGGTCAGGGGCACTCAATTCAATGTTGGGGACTTAGTGCTCCGACTCAACTCAGCAAGCAAAGTTGCTCCCGAAGGGAAATTACAAGCTTCTTGGGAAGGTCCCTACCGCGTTGTTGCCGCGCACGATTCCGGATCCTATCAATTAGAGCATCTCAACGGGACCCCGATTCCCCGAAGCTGGCACGTTACCAACTTGAGGCGCTTCTACCTGTGAATGCCAAATCTCAAGTACCATCTTATCTTTCTGCTCATTGTACGTTTCATTTATGATTGTTATCTCTCTTTGTATCCTTCAGTTTGCTCCGGCACTCATATGTGAATAAAAATTCTTTGTTTCTGCACCTTGCTGTGTTCTATTTTATGCTACGGGGACGCCCTAACGCATTCATAAAATCATTATTCGTCTCCGGACAATTACTTCCCTCTCTCGACCCGTCTGGGGGGATTCACACTTCGTCTCCGGACTTATATCACTCCCCCGCCTGATCCGTCCGGGGAGAGTTAACTCCTGCCTGATCCGTCCGGGGAGATCTAACTCCTGCCTGATCCGTCCAGGGGGGATTTAAATTGGGGTTACCCATATTACGTTCCCGAACACTAACTCCTGCCTGATCCGTCCGGAGGGATTTAAATTGGGGTTACCCATATTACGTTCCCGAACACTCAATTAAGGCACTTACTAATTGAAATTGATAACTTGTTGTTTTCAATAACTCAACAACATGATTCCATTATCCTCCTTCGAGGTGATACTAACAAATTTTGTTTACATCACACTTCCAAAAAAAAAAAAAAAAAAAAAAAAAAAGAACAAAACAAAAATTGAATAAATACAAAATCATCTGCGGCTCCCGAGCCAATATTCGGCACTCCGGTGTTGAGGCCTACTCCTGGGCCTCCGTTGGGTCCTCCGGGATCCAGGAACTTCCCTACTCTGGGCCCCGGCTCTTTGCCTTCCGCGAGCATCTTGACGCCGAGGACTTGCTCTCGGCGCTTGCCTCGGTGCTTCGCTTCTTGAGCAGCCACGGTTATTCTGCTGAGAGGTAGACCTCGGGGTGTGGGCCCACTGCACTGGATCCCATTCCTCCGGAGCCATCACTTCTATTTCTCTGACCAGCTCCTCGACCACTTCTTCGGCGACCACAGCGGGCTCTTCTTCAATCATGGTTACTGGGGCTGGCTCGCGGATGACAATGCCTCCCGTGGGCTTCTTTTTACCTTTCCGGGGGGCTTTCGAAGTACCTTGTCCTCGGCTGGTGCTGGCAATAAACTCCTCGGCAGAAGGCCTCCACCTACCTCGGCCCTTCAGTCCTTCATACATGCCGAGAAGTAACTCCAGCACTTCTCGCTTTCTTGCAAGCTCAGAGGACTCGGCTAGGTTCCCAGTCATAAGCGCTGAAATTTCGTCCTGGATTTCTATGACCCGCGCTTCAACTTCCTCGAAGGTCAGTAAGCCGAATTCGGTTAATATTCGGTCGTACTCCCTTTGATGGATGAGAACTCGATCCAGCTCGGCAACCTTCGCCAGATACTTCAGCTCACGATCGAAAGCTTTCTCCTCGGCCCCCTTCAGTTTCTCCTCGGCCTCCTCTGCCCTCTTCTCCGCAATAGCCACCTGCCTTTCTAGCTTTGGCACTACATGCATTTGCAGATTGTTCTTCTCTCCGCGGAACCACTCGAGCGACCGCATGAGTCTCTTTATCGTCTCATGTAACTCCACGGTATTCTATACGGAAAGAAAAGTCAACTAGAAAAATCAATCTCAAGTATGTAAACAGTTGGAGTTCAGTTCAAACATAGAAATTCTATTCAACGAAATGGGAGTACAATATTCATGCTCCAATACAAAGTTTACATATCCCTATTATCTACAACTTTAAATTCGCGGGGAACTACTGACCTCCCGCTCGGTCCCTTCTATGTCTTCGGGCAACACCTCTCGCCGGCCCTCTGACACTTCGGCTTCTTCCTCCTCGTTCGCTGCGACAGCCTCGTCCGCAGCTATGGCCTCGTTCTCCATCCGAGGGGGGAGGTTCTTTGTTTCGGGGCGCGGAGACCAGCTCACCCCGGCAGAACGCCAGGAACTCTGGGTCCTGGTCCACTTCACAGTTGGCGATCTCCGCGGCCGTCAAAATTTGTTTCTTCTCCCCCAGTGCCTTCAACAGGGGCCACTCCGGCAAATTGGCTAGAGCTGCATAGTAGGCCTCCTCCACCTTGGCCACTGCCTCAAAGTCGTATCCGAATTCTGGACGATACACATCCACATTCGGATACGCCTCCTTGACCTGCTCCAGCAGCACAGCCCGCGTGGCCTGGTCCCCTATGGCCACAAAATCAGTCTGAAAGTCAAGGAACGTCTTCGTTTGGAACAGTTTCTCCGCAACTGCCTTCAGCATCGCCCCTTGACCTTCAACAACGGCAGCTTCCCGCGCCTCCATCTCGGCCCTCAACTGCTGCACTTCCCCTCGGAGGACACTTGCCTCGGCATCCACTCCGCGCAGGCGCGCAACCTCTTTTTCGACCAAGGCTGCCCTCTCACGGGCCTCGGCCAGGTCTCGGGTTAATCGGTCGTTGCGCGCCCGAAGCTCCTCCCTGCCCTCCTTCTCGCTCTTTCGGTCAATGTCCAGGATACCTCGCGCCAAGCGCAGGACTTCTTCGGCCTCCGCACCCTCCAACCCCAGCCGAACAGGAGCCACATGTTCCACCTGGATAATTACACGAAGCATTACACCGATCTCAGCTTTTATACAAATTTCGTACGCGTAAACATTATGCGCAGTGTTTCAAGTTTACCTCCGTGCTCTCCCCTACTCGGGGTCTCTTGGATGGTGCCAGCGGAGACCCGGTTGGCTCCGGCCTCCTCTTCGCTACTCGTTCCTCCGACCCCGCAGTCGTTCGTGGACTGGACACCGTCTTCGTCCGAGGAGACACCTCGGTAGATTTGCCCTTCTTTTTGGCCGCTGCAGCCGCCGCGAAGCGTCCCACTGCATATAGAGCTCATCGTTAGTCCTATACAAAACAACAGTTGTTAAAAGCAAAATAGAAGAACTCCTACCCTCTTCGGCAGCCGCATCGCCCGAATAATACGGGCTCAGTCCTGCCCCCTCCAGTTCTTCCTCGGTACAGAGGGTTTTGAATGTCCCCACTGACCGGAATACATCTATGACTTCGGCCTCCGGGGTCTCCACCGGAGCGGTATCAAGTACCTCATCCCTCCTCCACTTCGGGAGGGCATCTTTGTTCCTCACAAAAATAAACTTCTCCTTCCATCCCTCCACCTTACTTGGGTTTTGAACCTTGAACCCACCTCGGGCTCGAGGACTGAAGGAGTACCACCCCTTGGACTTCCCGAAGGCTTTCAGTTAGAAGAAAAACCTAAACAGCTCTACGGTCGGCTCTATCCCAGCGTTTCCGCTCACTACGGCGAATCCCACTATTTGCCTAACAGCGTTCGGCGCTAGTTGGCTCAGGGCAATGCCATAATACTTCAGCAATTGGACCACAATGTCCCACAATGGCAGTCTCAAGCCTATTCTAAGGGGATCTATATACACGCTAATAAACCCCTGCGGCGGACAGCAGGCCCTATCAACGGGGTCCGGTATTATATACTCTAGGTTAAACGGAAAGTAGAACGAAGGGATTTCTCTTTCAATCTGGATTCGCGTCATCCGTAACGCTACAGAGGCCACCTCGAAATCCTCCTCCGCGCATTCATAGAATGCGACCATCATCACGTTGCTCTCCAGGCCATCGGCCCTGTCTACGGTCCTAATCTCATTCCTTTCTGGAATTTTGATTTGAGATGATTCGCAGACGAGCAGAATCTCCTTTATTTTTTCCCGCTTTCTAAAAATGGATAATCGCAATGAGGAAGATGAAAGGAACTGTTCTATGCTGCCCAATATATACTTGAAAGCATCGACGGTCCAGATGCAGCCTGTTCAAATTCCATGATTCAGATCTAGACGTGTCAAGCACGCGTTTGACGGTTCCCAAGGCGCGTGAGGAACAGTTTTATCGGGAGTCGCAGAGCGTGTCACTTCACATCCCTCTCTCTCATGATGGCGCCGCCAATCACATCAACCTCACCCTTCGTCTGGAAGATTTAAAACGCACTTCGGTGCTCCCTTCACCTCGGCCATCCTTGCACTCCGGTGCTCCCTTCATTATAGCCAGATTTCCACACCCCGGTGATCCCTTTGCCTCGGCCAGGCCATTATGTACTTCCGATACGTTTCTTATTTTTGGGAAACTCGGTATCTTGCTATCTGCCCCGTGCACTTCGGCCTCGTTCGGTCCCGCTTCCGTAGACTGTGCCGCGGGATCCCTTAAACGCAGGATAGACTTCATCAACCAAAAACACTTCGGCTCATCTTGCCTGCAGCTCCACTCCGGTTACAACCGAAGCTCCTTCCTCGCTCCGGCTGGGGGGGGGCATCTGATAGGGACGGCCCGGTCAGTTAGGGTCGGGTGAATACCTGACACCTCGGCCCACTAGCTGGCCCAAGGCCTCGGCCCAAGGCCTCGGCCCATCAACTGACCTAAGAGGCCCAGAAGCATGCGATCCTGTTAACGCGGATGACGCGGCTCAATCTATGGCCTGACCCGTGACTTCAGGCCCACGATCCGCAGGCCCACGATCCGCCATGCAGCGAGAAAGGTGCCGTGACAATAGGAAGTTAGTTAGGGTTGAGTTAGGTTTTAGGATAAATTAGAAAAAAGAGCTTGAGATTAGGGTTCGCATTCGGTATTCTGAATTACTACGTGTAAACTCAAAGAATTAGTGAAGGAAACACCTCGGCAGAGGTTACTTTGTGCCCGTGGACGTAGATCTCCGGATCGAACCACGTATATTGTGTGTTTTTACTTATTTCTTGTATTGATTTTTGTTGGGATTCCTTGTTATCGGATTGCGCCTTATCAGAAACCATGTGAGATAACAAGATTATCAAATTTTTCATGCCACTGCATTCGAGCCTGCTTTAATCCATAAAGAGATCTATTCAATTTACACATTTTATTTGCTTGCTCAGAAATTACAAAACCCTCAGGCTGATCCATATAAATTTCTTCAATCAATTCACCATTAAAAAAGCAGTTTTTACATCCATTTGATGCACAACAAGATTATGAATAGAAGCAAGTGCAAATAAATAGAAGGAGAAATTTTATTCACGTCAACATTCAACTTAAACATCCCATCAGTAGCATAACCCCTACCAACAAAAACATTGTTTTTTGCTAAAGTATAAACATCAGCCACCTATAGTCTGAGTAAACCCAGCCTTGTTGAGAAGGTAGCCCGAAACAAGATTATTCCTCATCTCTGGAGTATGCAAAACATCTTTGAGAATCAGGGTCTTTCCAGAGGTAAACTTCAACTCTACCTCACCAGTTCCGGCAACAATAGTAGTGTGAGAATCACCCAAAAGTATATTTTTGTCCTCAGTTTCAGAATAAGACTTGAACATAGTTCAATCAAAGCAGACATGGCGAGAAGCACCCGTGTCTACCCACCACCCTTCGGATCCTCCAATTAAATGGATTTCAGTAATCATGTCAATAAATGGTTCCTCAATAAGATTAGTCTGTGGTGCCACACGTTGAGTCCCATTTCGATAATTTCTAGCCATATGGCCAGGTTTGTCACAATTCCAACATTTAAATTCTCCCACTGGGACTCCCGTATGGACCACATCTTTTCTCACTGGGGGTCCATTTCTTGAAGGGGGGCGTTGATTATTCCTATTCTGGAATGAGGAGCATTCCAGTTCTGAAAATTACGACGATTTTGATTTTGATTTTGATTCTTCATATTTTTGGGTTTTGGTTTTAGAACAGCGGAGGTGGAGTATTTCTGAATATTTTTGTTGTTAGACACAACAAGAATTTCTTCCTTCTGATCTTGTTTCCGGGCTTCTTCCTCAATACGAAGGCGGGTTATCAGACTTTCCAGTGAAAATTCTTTGGTTTTGTGCCTGAGAACATTTTTGAAATCTTTCCAACTAGGGGGTAACTTATCAATTAAAACAGCAACTTGAAATTGTTCATCTAAAGCCATACCTTCTGAGATAATCTCATATGCAATTTTTTGTAGTTCATGAGATTGTACCTCCACGGATTTGTCATCAGACATTTGGTACTTGAGATATCGGCTCACCGCGTATTTCTTAGCTCCAGCCTCCTCAGTGTCATATTTCTTCTGGAGTGCATCCCAGACATCTTTGGCAGACTCTTTGGAGGAGTAGTAATCATATAAATCATCCACCAACCCATTAAGAATAAAATTGTTGCACAAGAAATCAGTTTCCACCCATGCTGCTTGTTGCATAATTTGTTCATCAGAAGTATATCCGGTAAATTGGGTAAAGTGGGTTTTTCAGAGGTGAGAACGGATGAGACTTTTCTGGTAGTGAGAAAAAATAACATTTTCTGTCTCCATCTTTTGAAATGGAGACCCTCAAAACGAAAGGGTTTGTTGAGGTCAACGGTGGCGGAATCAATTTCGGTGTTCATGGCAGAAAAAGATCGTCTTAAAATTGTTGGAGCACAATAGAATTAACAATAAATTACCGGATAGTTTTTGGGTTGAGTCGCGTACTAGGTCGCTCTCTTTAAGACGATTCGCGGCTCTGCCCAAATTGTGCAAGCAGTATTCAGCCCCGTCGTCCCCAGGATAAAACAGCCCAGAAACTCTCTGTCTCGGAACCCTTCTGCACCGGAAAGGCACCGGAATACTCACTCCCTCTATTGCTTGGTATTCTGATAAAAATATAGAATACAGAAAGAATACTGTTTTTTCTGTATTTCTTCTCTATCTCGCCCACGCTTAAATAATGGAGGAGACAAGTTTTTAACGTTACTTAGTGGGAGAGGAATAAGGGAAGAACGGGCCTATCAGTTAATGGACTGACTAGGTCTTTAATAATTTAAAATGGTATTTTTAAAATTAAACTAAAATATTCTTTTAATAAAAATTCATTATTCTAACATGTTCGAAGGTGGAGTATGGGGGTGGAGATTGTAAGGAAGCTCTGTGAATAAGATTAATGGTGAAACCAGATGCTTCTGCGAGATTAAAACTTGGTATAGACATTGCAAGGATTAGGGTAGCACAAAGTAGGGAAATGTTATGGAGCTTCATTATGATTCTTGACTTGTTTCTGTAAATGATGGATTGGAGGATTTTATCTCTGATTAACCTGTTTTATACTGAGAAATTCTTTGTTTAGGATCAATATAGAGATGAGTAGGGATGACAATGGGGCGGGGATGAGACGGGCTTGTCCTTTATCAGGACACGCTAGCTCCACATGCAAAGATTCAGATTTGTAACTCGCTTCGCCCCGATAATCTCATAAATCCGTCCTGTCCCGTCAACCCGGTGGTTTTACCCAACCTAACCCGTCCTGCTGATTTATACACATTCAATATTATTGCCACTTGCGGACTTGCCTCTCTATTCCTCAATAAAATGATTCCAAAATTAAAATATAATATAAAGAGTGATTATAAATTGAATAAGAGTGAAGGAGACACTTTAGGGTTAAAAGTTAAAGTGAGAAGTCAGTAACTTGGAATAACAACCCACAATAACCATTTGATCGGGTTTAAACCTGCTCGGTAACCCATTTAACTGGATCTTTACTCGCCTCATCTGAAACGAATTTGGTGCGAACTCGAATTTCTACCCGGTTCACTACCATCCCCAGAGTAAAATTATCTTTTGATAGGCTAGGAGTTTTCCTTGAATAAATTACATAAATTTTCATTGGTTTCATTTTAATAACGCCATTATTAAAAAATCCAAGTTTAGTGAAAAGGTGCATAGCTTTAAATGCTTGAAAAATATGGAGATTTTCCTTTATGACACCAAATAGATTCAAAGAATTACTATGGTGGCAATAATATCACCCAGCATGTGTACATGTTAATTTGTCAACTATTTATTGCATAAATAGCACATTTGTTAATTTTAGATAAAGAAATTAGCTTCCTACTACAAGATTTTAACACATTATACATTACCTGCAACAATGGCGTGATATTATTTTGTATTAGCACACTAAATAATTGGGATAAATTGGAAAATTTTCAAAATATATGAAACGGGACGAGTAATTAACTAGGAAGACAAGCAATCTTCACTTGAACAGAATTCTAGATATTATAAAAATAAAAAATCTAGACAAGTATTTATAGGAGTAAACAAAATGAAATATCCTAATTTAAAAGGGAAGAAAATCCTATATGGAAAATTTCCGGATATTTCATCCCTGAAAGGCAACTGATTTGGAATAGTTATAGTTATATAATAATGATAATTTAAATAAATAAATAAATAATAATAATAATAATAATAATAATAATAATAATAATAATAATAAACAACTTTGGGAGGGAAATTTTGAATAGTTTTAACTTTGCACGCAACCGACTTGCAGCTGAAACTGCTTTTCAAGATTCAAGCTTCTGCCACTGCTGATTTCAGAAGCAGTTACTGATTCAGTTTCTCCCGCCTATATACATACACATATAAATACACCTTCATCATTTCTTCAAATACTAATCCAACCTCATAATCCAATAAATCTCCTTCAACATCTGAAAATTCCGCCATGGATCCTCACCGCTACAGCTCCATCAAGCTCTTAGCCGTCTCCCTACCCCTACTCTGCCTCTTTTCTTTGAGCGCCGCCTCCACCACCGTCCCTCTCCTTCCACCGTTCTCCTCCGCTACTCTCGCCGCCGACACCCTCCGCAGCCGTGGCTACTCCATCTTCGCCTCGTTGCTCGTTTCCATGACCACCAGCACTAACTTCTCCGGCACGCTTTTTGCCCCGCCGGATTCCGTGTTCTCCTTCGCCTCCGCCATGTTTCTGAACAATAACCGCCTGCCGCCGCGACCTTCCATTCCCCTCCTCCTCTACCATACCCTCAGCCCTCCCCTGGTTCTCACCTGGCCTGCTCTTTCCACACGTGACGACGGCGATGAGCTCCTGACTTTCTACAACAGGAAATGCCTTTTTCTACTGAGAAATTCCGCCGGCGAAGTTTCGATTTCTTCGTCTCCGTTTAAGAATCCGATCGCAGGCGTGAAGATCCTGTCGAAGTGCATTGCCAAAGTGGGCATGCCAACTCAGCTGCTGTGAAGCATCATGGGAAACTAACCTATGCACAAGTATTGCTTGGAGACAAAGGCTGTAAGAGGAGGTAGCTGTTCTTGTCTTTCAGCATGAAGACAAAGATTCTGCAGCACAAGTACTAGGCATTTATTATGGCATTAAATGAATGTAGGGTACTCTTGTACTTAGTCAAAGCTAGTTTGTTAGCTGTCCTTTTCATTCCCTTTCTTTTACAGAATGTAGCTCTATAAGAGCAAGGTTACAGCAGCCATGTAATGTGTAAGAAATTCATTCAATATAACAGTAACAAGCTCTCTCAGTTTTCTGCTTTCATGGCTTCAATCTTATTGATGTGTTTCATCATTTTCCAACATGGTATCAGAGCGGGTTCATCCTGACTCTGTTTACCCTCCGTTTCTAAAATTCTTACATCCCCCTCACAAATATGGGAGACAACACCACAGTCGCAGCAGCAGAAATAAACACCACCCTACCACAAATCCAAATTGTTCAACCACAAAATCAGCTTATTTCAGTGAAGTTAGAGGAGTCTAACTTCTTGATATGGAAGCAACAAATTTATACTGCCATAAAGGGTTATGGCCTGCAATCGTTCATTCAATCGAATGGAAGTTGTCCTCCAAAGAAAATAACAAAACCTGGAGATGCTGAAGAAACTCCAAACCCAGACTATGCAATCTGGGAAAGACAAGACCAGCTTCTTGCCTCCTGGATTCTCTCCTCACTTAGTGAAGCAACCCTCTCGCTGATGGTGGGCCTTGATACCTCGTACGAAATCTGGAGTACCCTAGAGCAGAGTTTTGCAAGCCAAACTAAAGCAAAACTTATGCAATACAAGATACAACTGCAAAACACCAAAAAAGAAGGAGTTACCATGAGAGAGTATCTAGGCAAAATGAAAAGCTGTTTTGATTTGCTAGCTTCAGCAGGTCACAAGGTTAGTCAGGAGGATCAAGTTATGCACATTCTGTCTGGTTTGGGATCAAACTACGACTCGGTGATGGTCAATGTGACTTCAAGAGCTGAACACATATCTGTGACAGAAGTTCAAGCTCTACTACTCTCATATGAGTCAAGGCTCGAAGTAAATCAATCTCAAAGCCAAGGTGTGAATACTGAGGGATCACAGCTGAGTGTAAATGCTGTGACAAGAGGAAATCAGAATCCAAACTTCCAGAAAAAGTTCAACAACACAAATTTCAAAGGAGGCAGAGGACAACAACAGTTTCCAGCTAGAGGAGGAAGATTTGCTCCTAGAGGAGGATACAGAGGCAGAGGTGGTAGATCAAATGGCAGGCCCATATGCCAATATTGTGGGTATATTGGTCATGCTACTGACAAATGTTGGTATAACCCAGATAACAATATACCCATACCACAGGGACAAAACATGCAGCAGCAAAACTTTGGAGGAAGGAATCCTACCTTAAATATGGCTCAGTTTGCATCTCATCCAAGTGGCCAAGATTCTGGAAGTGAATACAGTTGGTATCCAGACACTGGTGCATCGAACCACGTGTCAAATGACATGAGCAACATGAGCCTAGCTAATGAGTATCAGGGAACAAACAAGGTCCAAATGGGAAATGGTGCAGGTGAGAAAATAACTCATATTGGTAATGCATTTCTCAAATCTCCCTTACATTCCAAGTCATTTATACTTAAAAATCTCTTACATGTTCCTAATATCACTAAGAATCTTTTGAGTGTGTCACAATTTGCCCTTGACAACTCAGTTTTCTTTTAATTTCATCCCTATGTTTGTCTTGTCAAGGATCAAGTCACTCAGGCTACTTTGCTCAAAGGGACTCTTGAGGAAGGATTGTACAAGTTTATTCTGCATCCAGAGTCATCATCCAATTCCCCTAGCCTTTTCAATCAAGGAGATCACTCCAAGTCTGCTTCTGTCAATGAAGGAATTTCTTCCAGTTTCTCTTCTTTTCCAAATTCTGTTCCTAATGTTAGTGTTTGTAGTGCTTCTCTTAAAAAAGGAAATAGCTTAGATGTTTGGCACCAAAGGCTTGGTCACAGCAGCCTTGACATTGTAAAAATTGCCCTCAGAAATTGTAATATTCCTTTTGAAATGAAAAGCACTGTTTCTGAACTTTGTGCAGCTTGCTCTTTAGCTAAGAGTCACAGATTACCATATTCTGATTCTGATACTCAATATAAGGCCCCCTTTGACCTTGTCCATTCTGACCTTTGGGGCCCTTCTCCTATAACATCCAAGAATGGTCATAGGTATTATGTTAACTTCATAGATCACTTCACCAAGTTCACTTGGATTTATTTCCTTAAACAAAAATCTGAAGTGTGTTCAGCTTTCCTTCACTTCAAAAATGTCGTAGAAACCCAGTTTAAACTCAGGATCAAAATCTTGCAAACCGATGGTGGGTCAGAATACAAACCTTTGAACCAAGTGTTTGAGTCTAGTGGGATGATTCATAGAATATCCTGTCCATACACTCCTCAGCAGAATGGAGTGGCAGAGAGGAGGCACAGACATATTGTTGAATCCAGCTTGTCTCTTCTTGCCCACTCGCATGTTCCTCTTCATTTCTGGGATGACTCTTTTGCCACAGCTGTATACATAATGAATAGAGTTCCAGTGAAGAGCCTTTCCTATAAGTCACCCTTTGAAGCCCTTTACCAAAATAAACCTGACTACAAGAATTTGAGAGTGTTTGGTTGCTTATGTTATCCTCATACAAGGCCCTTTAATGCTCATAAACTTGAGTTTAGATCTAAAAGATCTGTTTTCCTTGGTTACAGTAACCAATACAAGGGCTACAAGGTCCTACTCCCAAGTGGAAAAATAATCTTCACAAGGGATGTCATTTTTGATGAGGAAGTGTTTCCTTTCAGTCAATCTGACAAAGCTTCACACTCTACAGCCGACTACACTTCTTCCACAAGTTCTCTTATCAGTCAGTTTTATACTACATTTCCTCCTGTTATTCCAACTCAAACATCCACACAAAATCCTGAAACTGAATCCAGCTAATCTAGTGATCACACTACTGTCCAATCTGATCAGTCCTCTCATGCTACTCGCTCACTCCCTCATCCTTCCCACCATTCTGATTTTGAGAATATGCAAGAACAAAATGAGTTAGATGATACATCTGTTACTAACTCTCCTGTTGAAAGTCCTTGTGTTGTTCCTCAGACAGGTCATCATATGGTTACAAGGTCCAAGCTGGGGATTTTCAAGCCTAAAACATACTCAGTTAGTTGTCTAGAGGAAGAACCAGCTTCCTTTCTTGAGGGTTTGAAACATAGACACTGGAAAGAAGCAATGGAAAGTGAGCTTGCAGCTTTAAAGCCCAACAAAACATGGACTCTGTCAGCTCTTCCTGAAGGCAGAAATGTGATTGGATGTAAGTGGGTGTTTAAGGTGAAAAAGAATTCTGATGGCGTTGTGTCCAGATATAAAGCAAGGTTGGTTGCTCAAGGCTTCTCTCAAACTCCAGGATTGGACTATTTTGAAACCTTCAGTCCAGTTGTGAAACCATGTACCATTAGAGTGATTCTCACTTTGGCAGTTGAAAGAGGATGGGCTGTGAGACATTTAGATGTCAACAATGCTTTCCTGAATGGAGATTTGAAAGAAGAAATCTATATGAAACAACCCCCAGGTTTTGAAGTTCAATCAAAAGATGGAAGTCCTTTGGTTTGTAAGCTGTCAAAGGCTCTCTATGGACTGAAACAGGCTTCAAGAGCCTGGTATTTGAAGGTCAAAGGAGTTCTGTTGTCTTTGGGTTTTCAACATTCAAGGGCAGACAACTCCCTTTTCTTTAAAATACAGAATGATTCCTTTATCTATTTGCTTATATATGTAGATGACATTCTCATTACAGGAAATAGATCAACTGATGTTGATGCTGCCATTAAATCACTCTCAGCCCATTTCTCCTTAAAGGATCTTGGAGAGGCACGCTTGTTCTTGGGGATTCAGATCACAAAGACAAAAGAAGGGTTACACCTCTGTCAAGAGAATTACATTAAAGACCTTCTGAGGAGAGCTAACATGGCGGATGCTAAGGGCACTGGAACACCTATGGTTACATCACCTCAATTGTCAAAGCATGATGGAAATCCTATTCTCAATGCCACCTTTTACAGAAGCCTTGTTGGTGGTTTGCAGTATGCAACCATAACGAGACCAGAAATAGCTTACTCGGTCAACAAAGTAAGCCAATACATGGCATCCCCACTTGACACTCACTTCAAAGCTGTAAAAAGGATTCTAAGATACCTTGCAGGGAGTTCTAATTATGGTCTGCATTTGAGAAGAACAGGTGGCCTTAATCTCACAGGATTTTGTGATTCCGATTGGGCAACGGATTCTGATGATAGAAAGTCGATAACAGGCTTTTGTGTTTATTTGGGAGGCAATCTTGTAAGCTGGAAATCCAAGAAACAGTCAAGTGTGTCTAGATCCAGCACAGAAGCCGAATATAGGAGCCTGGCTCATGTATCAACAGAAATTCTGTGGTTAAACTCCTTGTTGCAAGAATTGAAGATCAAAAGTGAGAAGAAGCCAGTAGTTTGGGTTGATAACATAAGTACGATAGCCTTGGCTTCGAATCCAATTTTACATGCTAGAACAAAGCATGTAGAACTTAATATACATTTTGTCAGGGACTTGGTTAGTAAGAACTTGATTAAAGTTTTCCATATTCCTTCTGTGGAACAAATTGCCGACTTAATGACTAAGCCGCTGAGTGGACAATTCTTTGTGAGGTTAAGGAACAAACTCAATTTAGTTCCTTTACCCGCACTAGAATTGAGGGGGAGTGTCGAAGTGCATTGCCAAAGTGGACATGCCAACTCAGCTGCTGTGAAGCATCATGGGAAACTAACCTATGCACAAGTATTGCTTGGAGACAAAGGCTGTAAGAGGAGGTAGCTGTTCTTGTCTTTCAGCATGAAGACAAAGATTCTGCAGCACAAGTACTAGGCATTTATTATGGCATTAAATGAATGTAGGGTACTCTTGTACTTAGTCAAAGCTAGTTTGTTAGCTGTCCTTTTCATTCCCTTTCTTTTACAGAATGTAGCTCTATAAGAGCAAGGTTACAGCAGCCATGTAATGTGAAAGAAATTCATTCAATATAACAGTAACAAGCTCTCTCAGTTTTCTGCTTTCATGGCTTCAATCTTATTGATGTGTTTCATCATTTTCCAACAGATCCGTCAACCGGATCTGTACGTGGATCAGCATCTTACTGTCCATGGAATCGACGGCGTATTGGATCCTGCGTTCGCTACAAGATGTTCGGTTCCGTATATTGAACCGATGACTGACGCTGTTCCGATTCAGGTGAATCGGATTTATCTCGACCGTGCGATGACGCGTCTGTGCGGAAGAGGTACAATTTGGTCGCTGCAGCTATGACCGTCAGGAGATCGGAGTTGTTAACTTTGACGACAGTTACTGCTTTAGCGGTTTCCGATGAGACTTTGTTTATGACTCCAGGCGCTTTCCGATTCGATTTCCGTCACCATGTCGTCCCGATGCGGTTGCGGTTCTTAGATTTCGAAAAAATGGCGGTGGATGGAATGCAACTGTTCACTTTGGCTCCTAACAAGACGGTGGTCGTTAGATCGGGTGACGGCGCGGTTACTGTGGACGGCGTTAGTATGAAGATGAAAGAGGTTTATCATAACAGATGGATTGTTGTGGTTTCTCTCATGTCATCGTTGGATGACGTCTCCGATTCTCAACCGAATTCGCCTATTTCTGACGTGGCGGTTCCTTCTCCGCCTCCAGCTCCCGGAGTCTCCAATTCTCAACCGAATTCGCCTATTTCTGACGTGGCGGTTCCTTCTCCGCCTCCAGCTCCCGGAGTTACGTCTCCGCAGCCGGCATTCACTGAGTTCCCTAAAGAAATTCAACCAACTCCCGATACGAACATTACCGATTCGGTTCCTTCTCCATCTCCATTATCTGACGTGAATGAAGTTCCGTCACCGGCGCCAGTATTAACTGAAGGACCTGAACCAGATCAACCGGTGAGTGACACAATTTTGGACAGTTCGGTTCCATCTCCGTCCCCAATTCCGAGGGTTTCAAGGAAAGGCAATTTACGTAGAGTTCCGTCCCCAATTCCAAGAAACGGCGGTTTACGTAAAGCTCCGCCGCCGGCGCCGTCGTCTATTAAGAAACGCATCGCGAGCTCAGCGCCGAGGCATGTACCCAGCCGTTCAACCGATTCCGATTCAAATCGAACTCCATCTCCCGCGCCAAAGCACGACAGAGCTAAACCGCCGGCGAGTGTTCCCAGCCGTTCAACCGATTCCGATTCATGTGAAACTCCATCTCCCGCGCAAAATCACGACAATGATAATGCTCCGACCATCGGAAGCCCTAGCAGTAGTCCATCGCCTTCTCCGGAGGTAGATGTCTCAGAAAGTCCGTCAAATTCTACGGCGCCGTCTCCAGCGGAAGATGACGCGGATGACGCCCGTACGTCCCCGTCTCCGGCTGAAGCTGACGAGGATGACGCCAGTACGGCGCCGTCCCCGGCGGAAGATGACGAAGATGACGCTCGTTGTCGTCTAAACGCCGTCGTATCGAAGGGAGTCGAAGGTGGTGATCTTCTGTGCCCGGGAAAACCAGTGAGGCAACTGCGGGACGTCGTTGAGGAATCCAAGCCGTTGGATGCTGAAAGTCAATAATCTGATGATTTGACTCGATTTTACAAGGCCAAGATTGCTCAGAATATCAACATTGCTGATGATGTATTCTTCTACATCTGATTCTTGCCACGTGTCAGTAGATTTAGATCTTGTTCCTAAAGCCTAAGGAACAACATATTGAATTTTGCACCATTTGTATGTAGTATAAAATCATCTTGACTATAGATATAATTGATTTGTTTTGGAGTTACTAGTTTGGCTTTAAATCATACTTGAATTTTATTTCAATGTTAAATCGATACTTCCCCCGTTTCTAAAACGAATGTTATTTTAAATGTTTTGAAAATTTTCACAATAAGTGTTACTTTATAAAAAAAGACTATAATTATTTTAATATTATCTTAAAACACCTACTTAGTTTAGTTGATTATTTTATTTCACAAAACATACCAATTAAATATTAATTTTTAATTTTTACAAAAATAGCTAAATGATATTCTTTTTTAAACGTAGGGAGTACTATACAAAAATCTAATGATCATACTTGCTAGTCTACAAAAATCACAAAAAGATAAAGATAAAGAGAATGAGATATCCGTTATTTGTTCATCTGATTAGCGTGTGTAATGTGTGTGAAGTCTCTTAAATTATGTTTAGTGTACATGAAGGAAGTATGTGTATTATATGTATGGGCATGTAGACTAGTATGTATAATTTTAGTAAGATCTTAAAAGAAAAATGGATTAAAAATACTTAATTTTTTGAAGCTTGTAAGATCTAAAGACTTATGGGTCATTCTAGTATGCAATGGTTGCATAGGTGCAACCATAGGTTATATTAGTCTTTTTCTCATTCCTAGTGTAACCCTAGGTTAATATTTTGAGAAGCTTGGGGTAATTTTGATGATTTTGCCATCAATTTGCAGCTTAGGGTAATCTTTACAATTTTTGCCATCAATTCAATTTTTCTACTCCAAACATTCATGACCAGCGACATGCAGCTTTTCACTCCCAAATTCCTTTTTCGTGTGGCATGTATGCTTCAAAGAAATCTTCATATTTGCTATTAAATTGACGATGAAGAGAGAGTTTGTTAATTGGGACATTGGTTGACAACATTTTCATTGACGAATGCCGATTTTCTTGAGGCGGATTAAATTTGAAAGTTAAGGTTAGATTAATGGTAAGGTCTTCCATTTCCGTTCTCTATTATTATAAGTTAACGGCATAATAATTCGTTGTTGACCGATGTACTGGGTTTTATTGTGTGGGGTTTATCATTGTAATGGTGTGTCTGTTAGCCAATTGCACTTACTCAGAATTGCCTTATTAGCGTAGTTCATTTGGAAGCATATATTGAGAATAAGACTAGAAGAATAAAAAAACTAGTTTGATCAGGTCTCATGTTTCATTGATTACAATTCTATCTACCTATATTTAGTAGTTTCTGAAGCTGGGGATTAGAGTGTCATGTTTCAACCTTTATGTGAAATTGCTCTCGAGTTTCTTTGTCTGTTACCTATGTGGTTGCATTATGTTGTTTGCAGATGTGTATATGCACTTAGTCAATGACTGAATCTTGAACTGTTTGCCCAGGTTTATCTTCAGCTTGAGAATTTAAGTCGAGCTGAACCTCCATACCAGTCTATTGCTGCTCTAAATTGCAGAGTCCTTGGCTGTGCAAACATCTGGGATCTTGATCATGCTTACCAGACCTTTTCTTCAATCAGTGATACTTTTGGGTTGACCCCCAAAAATCCATTCATACAATGCCCTCATATCTGCCATTGGGAAGCTTGGCAAGGTAACGAATCACCTCCTCGCCCAATTTATTTTGATATATTTCTCTGTGCAACACTTGTTGTCCCATTGAGTGTTTCACTTAAGACGGATCATACATATACCGTTTGTATTGAGGCAATATTTCCACCACACTTCTTGGCTATACTAAGTGCTATATGCATGAAGTGTTGTTTCTTTCTCATATTGATTCCTCCTTAGACTAATCTGGTTGGTTTTGGATAGTTGAACAAGATCTATTGGATTTCTCCAGGGGTTACACACAAGTTAAGATCCAGCATTGTATTTGATCATTATATACGCCATAGCGTACATGCACCATGTTAATAATGGTTGATTCTATAAGCTTACAAAGATCTGTATGCAGTTCTATAGTTCTATCTTGTGGCTATATTTTCTAACAAAATCATGTGCTAAAAACTTTCCGTAAATAGACTATTAGAAGCTGTCTTTATGTTGGGGATGTTAGTCGAAGACATTATATTTTGTGCCATAAATGAATAGACTAGAATAAAGTTAATGAGGTTCACACATTTTCTACCCAGATGAAGAGGACTTAATTAGTATGCTCACATTCATTAGTCATTTGATTTTCTTAGTCTTTTTTATAATAGAAGGCCTTTTATGTGGCAGAGAGACGAAGCTGTCAAAGTATTTAATCACTTCAGTGGATTGGGTGTCTCCCCAAATATGACTACATATTCTTTACTTGTTGATGCTCATCTTACTACGCGAGATCCTAATGCTGCTCTGGCTGCGATTGATGACATGGTAATATTCGTGCCCTGTAATTGATGCTATTTCTACTTCTTATTGTTGTAGCGCTCTCTCTCTCTCTGTCTCTATATATATATATGTAAAATTACGTGCTCATTTGGACTTGGAACACTTCAAGCAGATAAGTGCAGGTTGTGAACCATATAGGGAAATGCTAAAAAATGTCCGCAGGCGCTGTGTGAGAGAGATGGATTATGAGTCTGACGACAAGGTGGCATCTCTTGCCAGGCAGTTTAACATTCGAATGGGTACAGAGCTTCGCAGGGACATACTGTTCGACCTTGAGTACACCACAGATTATGCATTAGAGTAAGTCTTTTTAGAATCATTAACTCACATCTGTATCATGGTGATAATGATGCCTTTGTAGTGAGTGACTTTACATGTCATTGTTCAGTTTGGTTTATTTCCTTAGAGTGAGAACCCTCTGTTTCTTCTAATAAAATTAGAACGCCCCAATGGCTAACAAATCGAGATTCTTATATGTTTGCGTTGCATATATAATGGTGGTGAACAACTGTAGGCAAAGCAGATAAATGTAGGCGCATACTTTATTTTCTTAGGTCAGTTTTAATCTCAAGAAAACTGCAGCCTTGATTTTTTATTCTGTAATAGCTTCCATAGTTCAGGACTTGTTCCAACCTCGTATTTTAGTCTAAGAATCGAGATCTCATGTTTGAAACTTTTCTCAATGCTGAAAGGTAAGATAACTGGACAGGCATACAACAGTAGCATATCCTAAGAATGGTAAGAAAGCAAGAATCTTGAAGGCATGTTTTTTTCCATCATGCCTTTGGAGTGTTGTATTTAATAATTTGTATCCAAATGTATTTTCCGATTGTTTAATCGTTTTTGAGGTTCTACTCCTTCGTTGCGCGTTTGTTTTCATGCCTGAGGCAACCGAGTTATTTAATAAATAAATAATACGTCAACAAATAGTAAAAATAATAAACAAACATCATCACCTTCACAATTTAAAAATAGGGCTATATGAGGCTGGAAGGGGAATTCCTAAATTATGGTTCTGAGATTAGAATGATCTTTAAAAGTTTTTTCCAAGAGTGGGAATCACTAAGAATTGATTATGCAATCAAAATTAAACATTTACAATTATTTTTTCAAATAACAAATTTGAAAACAGAGGCGTTTGGTAAACTCGTCACTGACCATACGGACCAGGCGGCCCATTATCAGCCTAATTAGCGCATCGCTACCTTGACCGACAGTTCAAAGCAAGGTAATTTAGTAATATCAAACATTAGAGTAAGTGATTTCTTTGCAAATTCTAGGAAGCAGAATTGAACACGCTTGCCCCAAAAAATTGGGTTAATTTAAATTTCATGGGAGATTTTACCTACATCTGTAGGGCAATAAAAAATACAGCCACTATTTAATATATGTACCAGCACGCACTCACCGAAATAAAATCCATCAAAAGGCCTAGAGTGTAGCTCCTGTCTTATTTTACGAAATAATAAAAAACGATTAATAAAATGCAATAAACATGATGAAATGAATGGTTTAAAAACACTAAATAACTCTTGCACGTGTTGTAGATGGAGCTAACTCTGTTTTGATTTTTAATTTGACAAAGTAAATTTTTGTTTTTTTTTTAACAGTTCTGTTCTCTATATTTTTTTGTTTTCCATTACCACATCTATGTTCAACCCGTTCGTAATTGTTACCTCCGTTCGGAGCCTATTAATTTGGAAGTTCTTTTTATAAGTAAAATAATTCTTAACTTTTCTGCATTTCGATTTCATGATTAACGTAATCTTAATGTATCTTTGGTCAATCGTATCTACACCCGTAGAAGTTCCAACATGGAACCTGAAATAAACCTATGTCACGGTATTTAATTAATGTCCTATAAACATTTCTTTCTTACAAAGCAGGTGCGTTCACTACAAGAAAAACTGCATTTAGTGAGAGGAAATTCCGTGGTTAAAGCCCCAAAAACCGTCATAAAAGACATTTAGTGACGGGATATATACCGTCACCGCCCCTGGCTACAGCTTCCGCCACTAAAGGTAAATAATGACGGGACACCAGTCCGTCACTAAAAAGTATTTAGTGACAGTAATAACCCGTCACTAAAAAGATGTATAATGACAGTCAATTCCCGTCACTAATTGCACTAATCCCCGTCACTAATAACTTAATTATAGACTAATTTTATAACTAAGTCACCCGTCACTAATAACACTAGTCATAGTAATATACCGTCACTATAGAGGTTATATAGTGACCGTCAATTCCCGTCACTAATAACACTAATAGACTCTCATTATAGAATAACATATTAAATAACTATAAAATTAATATGATTAATATCGCACTATCCAAATAAGATTAATATGTAGAGGAGAGACAAACAAAAAAGACAACATAGAGGCCAAAGCTCAAACAAATTAAATCATTTTTAATAAACAAGAATGTCTAACTAATAATGTCTCAACAGAGCAAAGCATTTCTAAAATGCTATTCCAAGTGTATACAAATTACAACTACACATAAAAATGAAAGCATTGCCAAAGTCTTTGACAAGACTTTTACTTCTAGTTGGCTTTCAATATCTTTAGGCTTCCCCCATTTCACCAATAACTTTGTCACCTGCGCAGTAGTAATGATCAAGAATTTCAGAATGATTTAAAAAGCTAGAGCTATAATTCTGTCAACAAAAACACGGAATCAACATGGGAGCAAATAAAAAGTTAAAACGTAATATTAACTTTGAAACTAACTAATAACCATAGTAATTATTTATAAATCAATCCATGTCGAACAAAGGCCATAGTAGTACTCGCTTATAAATTAATCCAAGTCCAACAACATCACACGGTTGATATCAGTCATCTCATATCCAAACCAACAAACTAAATACCTCTTGACAATATAAAGACCACACTCTCCCCAAAAGGAAAAGAACGTGTAAACATTACTAGTAGAAATCGCACAAAAAAACACATCCACATATTCAAATATAATGAGAATTTTTTGTCAAAGGAACTTCAATGTGTAGTAAATGTCCAAATATGCATTGACTCAATGACAAACTATAAAATTATCACAGCAACATTAACCACTCAAAGCACTAGAAATTTTGGAAGTACAGACTGAAAAAAAAAAAAAAAAAATTCACTATCATAATAACAACAAAAGCAAAAAGAAAGTCTACTTGTATTTTCTCATGCATCTCGTGTAGTTATTTTATATGAAAAAATCTTAGCATCTGGTTGCTACAAAAAGTAGTTATCATCTTTAACATAACAAATAATCCAGCTTTTTCTTATGAACTCCTAATCAAGAAAGATGGTAAAAAATGAAAGTACCGGCTACTCTATTCTCCATATTGTACTTAGCAGTTTACCAAGAAATCAGACAAGTTGGAAGAAAACCAAAGTAGACAAAAAATAAACAACTGTGTTTCTAGACCAAAAGCTAAAACTAATAGCATAAGCAAGTTGTAGAATCTAAAACCAAATAGGGATATTTCTTGTGATCAAGTTAAAATACATTACTAAGGATTTCAAGTAGTCGACTCGATACCTCAGTTTTCATCTGAAGAATTGCAATCACGTTGCTACTTCAAATATCAGAGGCACCTTGTATGCCAAAGCTTCGCTCACTATACCATAGCCAATTTTATCTGAAAGATATAAGAGTCATTGCGATGTAAATTTATATGCTACAAACCATCTCATCATGGTCATGGAAATATTTCTTATCAGGCCTTCTATAACGATGATATGCATTTCTGCGCGTCTTTTTTCGAGTCCGAACTGTCACCACCTTTTTTTATCATTCCTGCCAAAAATTGCAAAAATAAATTAATTATATACTAGCTAGCTAGTTCCGAAAATAAGTTAAAAGAAATACACACCAAACAATATTAATAAGTTGAAAAGTATTTCCAAAATATACAACACTATGCAACATTACTGTAAAAAAGCTAAAAGACATAATAACAAAGTGTTTTATTTGCTCCTTTATTTCAATTTGAGATTCCCACACTAATAGGCACACTTCAAATCTTGCCAGTATAATTCAAACTTCTTCACTAAAGTGGAGAAACCGACATCTGAATAAGTAACAAAGCATCAAGTTCCAAAAACACTACAGTGGGAGCTACCAAATAGATTTCATAAAGATAGCACAATTATGAGTATTTATTATACCTGTTTACTCAATTATGATGTCTTAAATCCGCCTACTCGGAGAAAACATCTTCAACTTCTGACTTACTATAGTACATTTCTGTGAACTAGAAAGCAAATACATTATTTACTAGTCAGACAAATAAATTAATACAACCTATTATTGTTTAGTATATGACTAATGCATTCTCTCAGGATTATTAGCTATGGGTATCTAAAAACATGATGTAAGGAGTGTGACAATAGTCAAATTCATTTGAAATAGATGAAGACAGTAATTTGCCAATTCTTTCCAACAGGACTTTGCATGAGGATTTGTCATTGAATTAGAGCAAGACTATATGAGGTGCAATAATGTCGAAGAGACAGAATAAATGTTGAACAAATTTTGGTTATTTCTAGAAAATGTGTATTTAGGCAAATATTAGAGATATATCATGAATGTATTTTGCACTCATATGATAATTAGGCTAAAATTAAGAGTTTTACAATAATTTGCCACTAACAAAATCTGTTAAACATTATGATCTTTTAAGAAAATCAACTACAATTTCTTAAACTTTGTCTAGTGAACGAACAATAGAAGCGATTAAAATTGGACTAAAACAAATGGATATATGATTAAGACTTCTAGAATTGCTTGATATTTTCTAATATTTCAACTAGGCAATTAGTGCCAATTGATGAACGCTAGTAACTAAATTTGGTAAATGAAATAGAAAGATTCCTATCTATGCCTTTTAGTACACTTCAGAAAGTAAATGAAGAAAGACAAGATGCATGGAACTCATAGTAACTGCTTGCAACAAATACCAGTTTTGGACTAGCAGTAAGCTTTATCTCCATTATGAGTTTTGCAGGTTGCCATTCAACATCACGAATCTTGGAATAATTTTCAGCAATGTACCTAGACGGATGTAAGAGGCAACACTTTATGAAACATAATTTGAGATGGGTATCAACAAGTTGACCAGTGGAAAATGCTAGGATGAATCAGAATCGATGTCAAAGGAATATAATTAGTTAACTCAAGCTTATCCAAAGCTCCAGTGTAAACTAAGATCTGAAGCTTCCTTTAACTTCTCTTCTATGACTCATGGCTATGGAAGTATATGCATCTAGCAGGAAAACAAGTTAATTGATTTCATTAGTGGAAAAATGATCTAATCAACAGTTCTTGGACGTCATGAACGTGTTTTCATGATCTCTAACCAATTAATTTTCCAAACTCTGGCAAATTTTACACTGCTCTCAATGTCTTGCCCTGGAACATCTAAGTAATGACTCATGACTACTCTCTTATGCAGAATTCTCTGAAACATTTCAAACCATGAATACATAAGTGATTGTGCAATAAATTTTGTGAGAGATCAAATGAAAAACAGAACCTCTTCTCTTCCTTATGACAAAGCAATATCAAGGATTATCTAAAAGAGCAAATATTGAACTACAACATATTTTAATAAAGACGTGGTAGTATAGGCTAAGTTTAATAAGAACAAAACAAGTCAATGGATTTCATTAAGCTAAAAATTGGAAACCAATCCAAACAATTCATTTCTCTTTTAATCCAACCTCAATTTTCAATTGTCCCATATGGTAATCACAAAAAGAACAAATTGATCTTATATTACCTGTATTTCATCAAATGAAACTCCTCCACCACCGGCACAAAGTTCAGCTTGCAGATATTCCAACTATTGGCTCATATTTATTATTTCATTTGGAATGGGATCTCTGTTTATCTGCTCATCAAGATCTCATTATGAAAACTACACATAAAAGTAACCCCATCTAATATGTTGATGCATTGATTTGGAGAGATACTCAGCAAATACTTCAATAAATTACCACGTGTTTGTTTTGGATATTCCGGCCACGATTGGGCATATTTCAAGTTCTATTCCGTGTTTATTAATACTCATTTCGAATCAATAATTGATAATCACAACAAGATCATTTTAGAATGATAAACAGATGCTTGAAAGGTGTTTGAATTCTGATACCCTACACTTACCCTAATTTTGAGCTGATGTAAAAACCCTGAAATTCTTCGTCCCAAGTCCGATCTACAAGAGACACCAAACAAGATACAAAATCTCAGCCCTAAATAAAAAATCAAGTAAGAAAACAATAAATAAAGAAAACTCACCACCAGTTTTGACGGTGAAGGAGCAATTGGGGCCTTTTGGTGGATTTCAAGGCTGGAAATAAAGAAAACGATGGGAAGATTTTGATTGAGCTTGAATTTTAGATCAGTGGGGATGTGCCTTTTGGTGGATTTCAATCAATTCCATGGAATTAGGAAGCTGCATCTTGACCTGCAATTTTAGTTGGAAGCTAGAAGGGTTTTCTTGAGAGTGGAAAAGATGTGAGGGAGAGAGAGAAAGTTGAGAGAGAAATTGGGAGTGAGAATAAAGTGTTTAACCCAGATATTCTGTATTCTTAATATGTCCGCGTCAACGATCTCGGCCGAGATCACTCCCTGTCTCGGCCGAGATGACTTCCAGCAATAACTCCCAGTTTTGCCTGCCTTCTCGTCTCGGCCGAGATCACTCCCTGTCTCGGCCGAGACTCATCTCCAGCAATAACTCCCAGTTTTGCCTCCCTTCTCGTCTCGGCCGAGATCACTCCCTGTCTCGGCCGAGATGACTCTCCAGCAAAAAATTTTGCCTGCCTTCTCGTCTCGGCCGAGATCACTCCCTGTCTCGGCCGAGATTACGTTCCATACTCAAAAGTTTTGGTGGGAAAGTTCAGCGCCATTTTTTCAGCTCAATAGTGAGGGTGAATTTTATTAAATTTCTGAAATTTATATTTAGTCACCAACAACCAATATTTTTAGTGAGGGTATTTTTTTACTCTCATTAAATGTAAGAATATAGCACATTTAATGAGAGGCTTTTCTTACCCTCACTATTTTTTTGTGACTATAAGTGGCTTTTCTTGTAGTGGTTGCACCTTTAGCTTTTACTTCCTAAAATTCATAATGCACCATTTCTTTGGTCAATTCCACAAGTGATTAGTAATATGAAACGATTAGTACAACAAACCTGTTGTCTATTTATTAGGCTGGCCTACATCATTTTCCATTGACATATAAACCATCGTAGTTCCAGAATTCTGGTTTGAGCTGCAAACTTGGTGATTAGTTTAAATTAATGTAGCAACAACAAAACATCAAATTTTTTGATTGCTAACAAAGTATGATTATGGGTATTAGAGTCGGTAGATTAGCCCTGAACACCTACACTTCTATTACCCCAAAACAAATCATCAATTAAACGTTAATTAGAGATTTGAACTTCGAGCACAACCAATTTCAAAACGATTTGAGTGTTTTATTTTGGTGATAGAGTATGTTTTTTTGGGTATTTGTAAGTAAGAAAATCACTCAACTCCGGGGTTTACCCTAACTCTCGCGCCGTACGTTTTAATGTTTTCACCAACAATTTAAAGGACAGTAGCCGTTCTAATAAGTCAAACAGATGGATAATTCTTTATAATGGTAAAGTTAAATCCTGGTAGTTTAATCCCTACTTTTTCTTTCGAAACTATTACTTCGTCTGGGTATGACTATTGGTATTACATTTTTCCTTTCGAAACTATTACTTTGTCTGGATTTGACTATCGGTCTTACAGACACATCCACCAGTTTCATAGGGAATGTCGATGACGATTTTGCGTTGGATGAATGGTGGTACCTTGCCGAAACTACGTTGAACAAAAGTATTGAGATTAAACAGTCGGAAAAAAAAATGTCTGGAGAATAGACGGCCCACTTGCCTATTACCAAAAGCTTCCCAAAAAATAAAAAGTCCACATCAAAATTCAAACAAAAAAATGGTGGTATTCAATCTATCAACATTTATGAACATTATATGTGTCGTGCAGGTTTCTTGTTGCCTCTGAGAACCGGTGCCGAAGCCCATCCTTTAGCCTCCTTCGGTTGTTTGCACTTTTTTCCAGACTTTCCCTTTAGTGTTTGTTCAAACCATTCGGCTGAGTCATTCTCCATCCTTACTCTCATTGTGTTGCATTCATGCAACACAATCCACAACAGCACTCTCAATCTCATGTCTTGGCTAGCACCCTGCATGTTCACAAATTAACGTACATAAGATTAATAATACAAAATTATGGAAAACATCAAATTTGGATGCTAAAAATTTCTTTATTGTCACCTCTAACTCCACTTCTCGATGGTTCCCAACCTCGTTTGTTCCGGTACTTGTTATCTTTCTACAGCTCTTCATATTTTTAATAACGTACAAGCAACAATCGCAACTGCGTTTATTTCGTTTAAACCAATTCAATTGTTAGTGTTGTTGCCAAACTCGCTGCATGGGTTTTTTACTTATAGTGAAGAATGCTTACGAATTGAATTGCTTCGCCCCACCGACGATGGGACAAACACTGTACGTCCTGAAATCACCAAGAACGTTGTTCTCTTTTTCATTTTGGTACTGCTCCTGCAAGACACTCAACTGTAGCATACAAATGTCACAATCTATTAAGTGAGTGAATTACTAGGTAAATAGAAAGTTAGTGATGATAACACTGGGTATCTCACAAAAGTCTCCGCAAGTTCCTTTGTTGAGTCGTCCACGGTGTTGACACCCGGGAACGAATCCTGAACTTGGACTTCTTTCAAAAGTAGGTCAACAACCAAAAGTTTAAAATGTCCCGGATTTGAAAAATGCAACGGTATCATGATCTGAGACAAATAAGAAAATAAATTCGCATATAAGGTAGAGAAAAAAAAAGATTACTAAGTAATTAGCCGGGCCATGTTTTCTAGTAGACTGAGTTCAACTCCTGGAATTGTCTTGTGGCCTACACTAACCTTTGAGGTTGCTCTGATATCCCCACTTACAAATCGCCCCTTTATCTTCATCTTTTCAAATTGTGTACGGATGTCTTCAGCATCTCCAAATTTCTCACCCTAAGTGAAAGTACATATAGAATCATCAGTTTTATCACTAATTACAAAGGACATAGTTCGTCATTTGATGTGTACATAAAACTAAACCGTAATGGCTAACTTACCAACGTAAACACGGGAAAGAATCATACAGGCATGCCAGGTTTGCGCTCCTCCTCATAGTTTAGTATGTCGCATGACGTATTTAGCACCTGCAGAGCACGGATATTTTATGATTCTTTCATATCAATTGTCCTTACACGTAAAACACACAAACAGTATATGACTAATTTTTCTAATTTACAAGGTTAGTATTTACCGCAGCCGACACCCACTTGTTTGGTAGCAAAGTCATTAATTCTTCACGATCCACGTATGTGCTTCTAGTCTCGGAGATAATGTCCCTACAATAAATCATTTTAGTGATATACTTAAAATTTAATGGACCAGTATTTCGAATTCAAAGAAAACGTGAATAAGACTATTTCCCTACCTTGGTGGTAGGTTATTGTCCACTGCGTACATTACTAGTTTCATCAACCTTTCCTCCTTCAACAACTTCGCCTTCGAGAATGGATAACCCAATAGCACATAACGTCTCCAAGTCGACATGCTCATGAGGTCCGATTCGCCTTTAGCCTGTGTAGGATCATGTTGGCTCGGCGATACTGCATGATTTTTTAATATTGACTTCAGTCTTTTGTTTCCAGCATCGTCTGCACTCTACATGGAACGAAAGGCAAAATTAATCAAACGTTAAACATAATTCGTAACAAATTCAAAAGTACGCCACAAGTATTCTGGTCAAACCGTAGTTGGCTTCAAACATATAATACCTTGGATTGATGGTCCTTTGGAGGTTCGTATGCCTGTGCCTCAGCGCAGTCGTCATCCACATTTAAGGCGAGAGTCTTCTCAGACTTGTCCGAAGAGCAAGCCCTTTTTCTCGTAGAAGAACCATCGGGTGTCGTAAATTGTATATTCTCGTCGGGGACTGGTCCTTCGTCCACGATACTGTCCTTGCTTAACTCAATGCACACCTTATTTCCTTTATCAATCACGCCGTCACTGTGGCCCATCTTTCCCATCGTCTGCACTATCGCACTTAAGTCATTCAATGTTTTCTCCATGTTTCCTAAAATATTTGATTGGACACTGAAGGGGTTGTCTTGTTTATTGTTTCCAACTGAGTCTTTCATAACCAATAAAACCATTTCCTGTGATTCCCTCAACAGGCGAAGCTCATTCACCACCTTAAACAGTAAGGACTCTCCCTCAATGTTTAGAGCCCGTGATTCTAAATTACCTCTTACAGACCCCGGAGACTCTGACCTAACGTCAAAAGCCGGATAAGCTCTACCATCGTTGGCCCTCAACCCTACAGGATCTTTTCCCAACCTCCTGCTTGAACCCCAGCCGTACGCCCTCTTCGAACCTGGTGTCGCCATTTCAGCAATCTTATCCTGTGTACATGCCCAAATAGGAAAAATACGGTTTATGATAGAGCTAATCCATATGCAATTAAATTTATTACAAGAGGGAATTTAAGAAAACGCACCATATTTAACGGGGGGGGGGGGGGGGGGGAAGAGATTTGGCGTCATATTACATCTTGGCACAAACTATTTAACGGAACCGAATCTAACAACTCAACAATGCAAAAACTGAATTGTTTAATAATCAGTTGCCAAACTAATCAAATTCATCAGTTTAGTGAAGCCGCAGATATTTGATTGATCGATTGGTTGAAAGAATTGATCGAATTTGGATTAGTCGTTTCTGATTATTTCCATCTAACAAAGACAAATTACACCGGGGCTACGCAGGAATGCAACAAAAAATGAGACAATGAAAAACAGGAAAACCACTGTTGACAGTGCATGCATATTTTGCTGTATTACGGAGTACAAGTTCCGGCTACTTGTAAAAATTATTTACAACGAAAAACCAAAAAATTTTCCCTGCGAAGCTCGCGGATTTAAAACCATGCAAAATTTGTACTGGGTGCAAATGTCTTAAAAAATGTAGATTTCGTACAAGTAATATTAAGGTCCAAGTCCTCCTCACATGTAGCATAAAATTTTATGAATTATTATCTTAAAATAAAAAAAAGTACACATTTGTGGTTATGCATATTAATTAGTTTTCTTAAATCATTATGAATCAACCAGGACCCAAATTATATTTATGTATTGTAGTAGTTCCATTACGACTTTTTATGAATCAAAAAACTATTTTAACCCACAACAGTTTTACCAAGACTATAAATTAATTAATATACTGAGACAAATTATACTTATGCATTTTGGTATTTTCATTTTCACTTTACCTAAATTAATAAACTATTGCTTATTAACATAATTTCCTTCTCGTATGTATCTCATAATAATATAGTCTCCATACAAGCAGACACTATTCACTAACATTTTAAACTATTGTGTATATGTATTTATGTCCACAATTCAGTCTCATTATTTTCTTACACTATAAAGTAAATAAAACAAAAATTACGTATAGATGGATATTATTTTTTTTCGGGTTCAAAATAAAATACTTTACAGTTTAAATATAGTTTTGTATTTTAGTAGTACCGTGTTGACTTTATATGAATGAATAAGCAATTGTATATTACAACAAGTTTACTAATCCACTAGTCACAATCTAAACCAAAAGAACCCCAACATTCGATAAAATGTTACGGTGCATTTTTTAATTTTCACAATGTAGTAACTTTGTTGTGTTTATCACTGTTGTTGTTATCATTATTGTTGTATTATTATTAATACTATTATGGAGGTTATTTGTAAACTTTATTTAAATTTTCATCCTACAACAGCCTCAACTCATTTGAAAGTGAAGATCAAAAAATATATAAGGATAATTTAATCACTATATTAAAGAATTCAAAACAACGCATACTTTTGTAGTTAGTGATATAATGCATTAAAACAAAATCTGCACTAAGCCAGTCAGTTATGCCTGTAAACTAGAGCTGCTTACAGTAAAAAATTAAAAAACGAAACAATTTCAGAACAATTTCGCAATACATGGCTTACAATCGAGAATTTTAAAAAAGTTGAAAATGGATATGGTTGATGTGAGGTCAAACTTCTGTCCAATATTCGGGGTACAAATACATGACATTAAGCAATTTACCTATCTTCAAACGTCTAAGAATTACAGAAGTCGCAAAGGCTCAAAAGAACGACTATACTATGTAGATAACAAATTTGAATAAATTTTCTTTCCTAGAAGAAAAAAAAAAATATATATATATATATATATATATATTTATATATATATATATATATTTTAATGACTTCTAGGTCCTAGATACTAATAGCGCCTACTATAACTTCTCAAAAACTTGGAATTTTATTCATAGTTAGTATGAGGACTTCTTTTTTCCTAAAGGATTTGAAAAAACGGTTGATTAATTACTAGTTAAAACAATCCTCTCTTTTGTAGGCGAAGCGAACGTTTTAGCCAAGCATATCCACAGGGCAAGAAAAGTTTTTTTCTAAAAATGGGTTTAATTAGAAATTATTAAATTCCATACACTAATAAGGAGTTCTTGAGAACATATATAATTGCCACTCAAAAAAACTCGCATTGATACAATGCTAAACCATTTGGCCGCAAAGCCTATCCCATGAATTGCTCCCAATAATATAACCAACAAAGCACTCGATTCGGTTCACTTAATATTTCCTACAAGTTGGGATAAATATAGCAAGCACACTATGCACAACAGTATGAACAAGAAACGGAAAGTACAGCTATACTCACATGAGAAACATTTATGTAACTAACCAATGTTTTCAGACACCATTTGTTGTTGTTTATCGAAGTAGCTACTTTCCTGCAAACATCATAGTCACCTAGCCCGACCCTTTGAAGATCATCAACAATCACTGGACCTTGCGGCAAAACCAACCTTAAAAAAAAAAACTGTCGAGCAATGGAAAGAATATTACATTACGCGTGGGTTATGTTTGAGGCCGAACTAAATGGAAAAGGTCGGGTTAATCATGCAAATTTTAATTCATTCAAGAACGAAGAAACACATCATGTAGTCACTTGGAAAGTTGACTGTTAGCTACATTTTGTCAAATTTGGTTACCTGTAGGAAAAAAGAACATCCGGTTAAAAAGGTGTAAGGCCTCCGATTTCGCTTGTACTTGATCACGCCATCAACCATCTTGTTTAGAAAATGACTAGCCCAATTTCTCTTGTGTATCATTTCTACATCCAACACGTTGTAAATGTAATTCTGGTTTATCTCGTTCGCCGTAGTTGTCCCAAGCACAGTAGCGGTCGCGAACAACACGAACGAGCGAAGAAAATCTAAATTTGGTTCTTGGCATGAACTCAGTATTTGTTCTAATCGTTGAGTCTTTATAACGGTCCTGTCAATTTGATGTGAGATGTACTTTGATCGTACGTCCTCCGCAAATCCTAAGTCCCCGTGGAAAACTAAATCTAACCCCCCCTCTGGAACTCCCATTAGTTTGCCAAAAATCTCAGCGGTTACAGCATATTGTTTACCAAAAATACTCAATTTTAAAGTTACGGGGTCAAAAGCTAAAATTAGAGCATGAACTAAGTCCCTATACAACTCACAACCCACAAAATCTAGACAACCCCCGAACCCAATAGACTCAATTGCCGATTTCTTATGAACACCGAATTGTAATATCCTATCTCCAAAACGCCGCAACGCTATTCGCGTTTTCAGCATAGGGCCATCGCCATCATTGTGTAACTTACTACCCCAGTTTTCAGTATCATCACTGGGAGGATACCCACCGGTATCAACTTCCATCCTACTTTCCCTCCGCACTGAGCTGAGCAAACCATCTGACATAAACAATCCACGCCTAACACCTCTTCTGTCCCCGTCAACAGTTTCATTTTCAGAATCAGCCGTCAAATCCTACAACCAAAATATTGGATTAGTTAAGGAGGAACAAAACGCAGCTACATCGAGCAACAAAAAATTGAAAACATAGAGACAAATTTGGAAATCTGTAAAATCTCACCACGCAATCATCTATTTCCTGAGATTTAGACGAAGTGAGGAGATCGTAAAAACTCCTATGAGCATCAGGAGCATCTTCTACACCTTTGAAGAAAAGGGCATTGAACTCTTCCTCCATTTTTGTGTACTGTTTCTTGCATACACCACAAACAAGACATGTTGGCTATTTATAAGGGTGGCAAAGTGAACAAATGTGAGGGTTTGGCCTCATGCAACCCTAACGGTTGTTCCAAAAATTAATTTTTTAATTGTGCAAGTTGTTAGCAAAAGTAGCCGCCTAACCTACTTAAACAAAAAATAAATATTCAAGGCACCACTTGTATAAATCAAAAAAAGGAGAACCACTCGAAAATGCAAATAAATGTAATATACTCACTAAAATCGGTTGTCTAAATTCAATATTTTTGTCCTTATGAGACCAAAACCAACAGGAATCGAATAAATATGTATTTAAATACTTGAAAATATTTTAGACATGCGAAAACAGATATTCAGTTACAGAGTTAAAGGATAAGTAATTCGTAAAACGATCGATTACCTCTTTATTAGTTCTGTGCTTAAAGGGATGACACTAGGGGAAAAAATTCAAATTAAAAGATTGGATATAGCTGAAATCTCGCAATTTTTTTCCCTTTTTCCCTTTCAGGAATTGTTGTTGAAATAATTTAAAAGAAAAATCCAAAGGAAGGTGACGACGTTGAATTTCGAGCTAAATATATTGTTGGATCTCTTAACGGAATATTTATTTTTCAAGGAAGTTTCTGATCAATCACCAATATTATTAACAAAACTAATCGAGCGGAAGTCGACTAATAACTAAGTTGAAGTACAGTAAAAAGTAGGAATAAGAAAATATGAGGCAATGGTTACATTCTAGCTTTGCAAGCAAAAAATCTATTGTATATTACCTATCTAGGGTTTGTCCCCATAGGCTACCTTAGGCAATAGGAACTACTGCAAGCAACTTGCACATATTTTATTACTAATGCCCTCTGGATTTGTTTTCAATAAAATTTCATGAATGCCATTACACAATAAATTATGGGAGTAGCATTACTATTTTTGGAAACCAAGACACACAACAAGGAGGAGCTCAACGCATGTCATCTGTAATAAATAACCATTGATAGATATCTGCACTACGTCTCAATCATTAATCAACAACGGAGGGAAACAACATTCATCGAAGTTGGCGAGCCCGACTCTTGATATAGTGACCTTCGTTAAAGGGTATTAAGTTGAACCCCGCTTATCTGTAATTAGACCTCCGTGTATTGAAATTGTCGGGCTAAAAAATAAATAATTGAGGTTGCTACTCCAAGTTTGGCCATGTAACCCCTGTCCAATTCTTGGGGTATGTTAATAAACGTAAAAAAAAAATTTTTTTCTTCGTACGACGAAATGGTGAAATCAGCCAAGGCTTCTTTATTAATTTTTTTTTTCATAGATTTGCTGTACAATTCGCTTTGCAGGGTCCAAATAACCCATTGAGCCTCCCCAATTCTAAAAATTTTCTTAGGCAATTTTTCGTCAATATAATAACTACTCCCTCCGTCCCGGCTAAAGCTTCCACTTTGACCGGGCACGGATGTTGAGAAAAAACAGTAATTTGACTTTTTAAAAGGTGGAGATTGAGTGGTTGAGATTTTGAGGGTGAGGATTGGGGGATTAGTTTCCTTTTTTTGGGTTGGCAACTTTAAGTGGGACGGTATATAAAAAATAAATAAAGACTGGTCGATGTGCGGGAAAAAAAAAAAGGGGTACAATTTATATTATTTTTCTTTCATGGAAAAATATATTTTAAAAAAACGTCAGGTTTATGTCCCCGGATTGATCTTTACATCAAAAATTGCCTAATTGGGAAAAACAATCAATTTCATCATTGGGGGACTTGGGCAGTCAGTTTTAAAGTTTGCACCCCAGTACTTTCATTAAACTATCGTTTGATGTATTCGGGAAATCAAGTCGACATGGCTACATTTTATTTATCAAAAATCCTAATCAGTTTAATTATTCTCGACTCCAATGGTTAGCAAGTGGCAGTGTTGCTCGAAACACTAATACGGCTACACTAAACAAGTTATAAAGTTCACTTGAAATAGTGAAAAACTAACTTAAACTTTTAAGATCAAACTACTAAAAAATAAATTTGATTTTAATCAAACTTCAAGTACTTTAGAAGATTATACCATCTTTTTTTCGGAAAATAGGGATAATAAAAAGCTTTGACATTTTACAACCCAGAGATTGTGAGATCATGTTTAAATGTTATAGAAATAAGGATGCTGGGAGTAAAAAATTAAATATAACCAATCATTGTAGTACTTTAATAGTTCGCGTTCTTTCAACAAACGAATTTTTTGGACAGTTTTAATATAATTTAGTAATTTATCATAAATATTTCTAGAGCTCCGTTCCATTATTCATTGAACATATAATTAACACTCCGAATTTGATAAAAAAAAAAAAAGAGAAATATTTATTTATACTTTTAAAACGATTTGGTTTAATAAAATTTCAATTGCAGACATCCTTTTAAAATTTCTTTTTGGAGGGTTTTTTTAAAAGTACAAAGTTATGAATAATAATTTTTAAAAATTTTAGATTTTCAAGTGTCACTAATGATATTTAAATAAACTTTAGAATTTCGGAATATTTCGCTGATTTTCTGACGTTTTGAATATATATTTGAATTTTTTCAGGTGCATTAATATTTTCCTATGTTTTACTAGCCAAAATTATTCAACGGAATCCGTCATAGGTTGCTATCTAAGACCAAACATAATTTAGGTTAAAACCGAGTTATTCGCCCAAAGTAAACGGTGCAAAAAGATAGTAATGCTTTAAAATACATGACCTACAGTGCTATCGACGGAATAATCAAGTCCCGTATGTGCGTTTAGTATACTATAACAGATGAAGGCTTTTGTATCAGCATTTTATAAAAACACTGTTGATCATTAATGATACGTTATTTGTGACCCCTTGTAGTCACAAATCAATCTTCAGATCATTTTTAACAACTAATTTTTAGAAGTCCTCACCCTTTACAAGGTCCCTGGCATAGCAGATGTGAGCTTAATTAACGTTATTGAATTTTTAAGTTTAGTTGAGACCACTGTTAAGAATGCAGTTCAATCTAAAACTTTTTACTACAAAACTACAAACCCCAAAAAAAATTAAAATAAGACCCGTAAATGCAATAAACCTATGGCGAGGAGGATTGATCAGGGAATGGATTCAGTGCAGTAGGGGTGAAACTGCACAGATGTTGTAGGAAGAAAAATACCCAAATATCCTTCTTTCCTAGTGTTCTTATTTCTTAGAGTTTTTAATTTTGTTATTTAAATTTTGTAATTTTTTTTAGCCATTATAAAATCAAAACTCAAAAATTACACTAGACATGAAAACTATACTTCATGCATTTAAAATTTAAAGGAATAAGACGGGCCTAATATTATTGTAATTACGGTGGTAATCCTTACACGATTCGACATACTCGATCCAACCCAACACGAATTTACTGAGAGAAACTCACAACCAACCCGATAAGAACTGATTAACCCAATGTTGACTCGAAATCAATACTATTTAATAAAATATAATAATTATATGTTTCAAATCGAACACGGACCTGACCCAATGACTCGAATTGTCACCCCTAATCGTAATGGACTATTTCCATTAAACAGTTATTAGTAAATTCGCGTTTTATAAATATAAAAATAATAATAATAAATATATAAATAAATAATAACAATAATAATATAATAACCTTAATTTACTAGTAACCGTTTAAATAAAAATAGTATACTGCGATCATATCAGACACATCACTTCTCTAAATTATAAATTCTTGAAGCATAAATTTTCGTCTCTCATGAGACTCAGGTCTTGATTTAATAAAATAAATAAAACATTTTATTAGAACATCAAAATTTAAATAATAAAATTAAGAACACTAATACTTAAAAAATTAAAAACACTAGGAAATAAGGATGTAGGGGTCTTTTCCTTTCTACTGCACCTTGTGCAGTTTCACCCCTACTGCATTGAATCCATTTCCGATTGATCACCTAATTTACATATATATATATATATATATATATATATATTTTTTGGCCAATAAAAATGAATTAGGCGTTAACCATTTCCAATCATTTCTGCTGTACCCATATGTTCAGCTCAATTTACGCTGCCTCGAAAATTTTAAATATTGTACAGTTACAATAATTGTCACCATTAACTAAAATAATAACGAGTGAATAAACGGAGACGCGTCAATTTTAAACTTCAATCAACAAACGAATTATACCAGACACTTGTTTTTTCCCCAACGTCGAACTCTTGAAATACGTTACCATATATTTTGTTAGGGTTTCAAAATTACCTATTCGACTTATAATTAAAATTAAAAAATTTGCATTGAAAAGTTTCGGCAATGCTTGTTAATTTTGTAAGCTTCTTGGACAAGATTGGTGATTTTATGGAGAACAAAAATATGAAATATCTCTAAAAAAGGTGCAATGATTACTAGCAAGATTTGCAAGCAAAAGATATAATTTCTTACCTAGGTAGGGTATGTTCCCCTAGGATGTAGTAGGCAATGATTGCTAATGTGGGCAAGTTGGCTATATTTTATTCCTAATGCCCTTTTAATATCAATTCCATGAAATTTCTTCATTGCCATTCCACAACAAATTCAGCAAGCTTTAACTAAATGAGGCAACGCCAATTCTACCCACTTCACTCCAGGTTAGTTAGTGATAGTTCAGAGGCCAATGATGCCTTCCATTCATTTATGCTCATACATTATTTCCACAAACTACGGAAAAACAAGAAACAATTAAATTTATGCTTTTTAATTTCAGAACAATGATGGACCAATAAATGTTTGAATGGAGAAAAAGAGGCACAACAAAGAAAAAACAAAAAAAAAAAAAAAAATTAGCGTATCGGTGACGTCGCAAACGTTTTAAATTGTAATCGTGAAGGTCGTACGAAATTTCTTCTACCAAACAAGTATTACTCTTTTGTTTATTATTTAGTAAAAAAAAAAAAAAACCGTACCTGTCAGACAGGGTTTATCAGTCTGCTTTGTACATTAGTACTATTATTAATTTTTAATCAGCAAGCCTATCCAAAGATTTTAGTTTGGTTTTTAAACGTGTAGACATGTTGAAAAGAATGGAATTGACATACGTCGATTTTATTTGAGGCATATCCGTCCGTCTCCAGTAGCCGTCCGACATTCATAGCTGATACTATGAAGGCACAATCGAATATTTGAATTAATAACTAGCACTGATTTGTAACAGCTGTTTCCACGCCTGAAGAAACAACGCCCCAATACGAAAATATTAGCAGTTTCAATCGCTAACGGACTTAGTGAACACCTCGCTATCGATTAAAAATTTCAACCATTGGAAGTTTAAGAGTGTGTATGGGGAACCCTGATACTGTACCAATGTCTGGTTGCTCATAATAAAATCTGAAGCTGATTTATTTTATTTTAATGAAAGATATGGAATCTGTTTACTAGCAAGAAGATTAATAAATCCTAAATATATAATGTATATGGGTAGAAATTTAGGAAAAAAAATTAACCACATCCTATCAAAAAGGTGTTCTGACTGGATAACGGACTTTTGTGGGTACGTTGTAAAACTAACAACACGTCTATCTACAAAAATCTTTCCAGAACAATATTTAGAAACACAAAGACATAGGCGCTACTCTTACAGATTTAGTGGCTACTAATGAGAATCTTAAACAACGTTATTGCTGTTAGTGGACGAAGACACATGGAAGTACGGCATAAAATACCAGCCGAGTATAGCCCTTGCAGAATGTTGACTAGACAGACGTTACAATGCAAACATAAAATTGAATCGGAATTTATCTTATAGACATTATAATATATATATATATGTATAAATATACATATATATATATATATATGTATAATTTCAGTATGCTACTTCTACTTGTGAATAGGTTAATTAGCCATCTTTCTCCCTTCCCTCACTCAATTATTGTCGGGAAAAAAAATAAGGAACTACAATATTAAACTTTTTTTAGAAAGAACACATAATTTTGAGAGAAGAAGTTTCCATGTCCATCTTGGCAGAATCAAAGGCACTCAAAGGAATTGTAAATTTGTCTCATCTAGCATTCTTTTTCCGGTGTTCAAAGGCTAGCCCATGGTATGCTCAAAAGTTTACCACCCTTTTCAGACACACTTTTGAAAATACAATGATGCCCATTTTAGGAAAAAAGGAACCCTAACAATTAAAAATTCACTCACCCTCCCCACATATACATATATATATATATATATGTCAGTGTTGCCATCCTGCTCGTACTAACACTTCCAACTCCCATAACAGCTTAAACACATACCTGACATACAGTTTCGAGGAATGGATAATCTCGTACAGACGATGCTTCATGCCGACTACGACTACCTCACATTCCACTCGTTTCAGCAGTTTATCGATCCTAAATTCTTTTACGTGGTGTATTACTTTCAAGCGCGATTTTGCATGGCTGAATTTGTGTATTAAGTAAATGTCGATCTTCTCTTTAATACAGGAACGGCTGAAGAGATTTAATGAGGAGATGGTTATCTTGCAATATTTGTTTGAACATATTGTTAGCGTTGAACTCAATGTGCACCACTTGGTGTCTCTTGTCAATATTGGTGTTTGTCTTCAAGAACTTGAACCGTTCGATTTAGATTTGAATCAGGAGGTAAACAACAATTACTACTATTGGATGCATGCCAGGAATGAACTAGGATGCTGCTGGAGGATGTATGTGGAGAAGCTGCAGCATTTCAGTTATATTTGAGTAGCCACGTCTGTTGGCTTTTTTTGTGGGGTTCATCTCATGAATTTTTAAAGGTGGTGACTGGATGCATGCTGTCATTGGGGTGCTATTAAATGGGATGAACTCTTTGTTTTTGAGTATGTGTGGAGGTTGACAGAATGGGTTTTTGTAAGGGCTTGGTTTTTTCGTTTGTGGCACTTCTTTTTGTGTGTGGTTCCGAATTGACTCAGTTTTGTGTAATGCTTTTCTTGTCACACTGCTGTAGCAAAACTTCTGACTCGATAGACATGATATGTACAAGAGCTGCACTGCCTTATGTTTCATAACTGTGCTATTTCCTCTACCCTTTTGGATGGTAATGGGTTTTCCAGTGTTTTAGCAATAACTCTAACTCTCGTTGGAGCTTTATATTACTATGTAATGGTTTTTTTTTTTTTTTTATTAGCAATGCAACACAGGGAAATCAGTCAATGAAGATTATTACAATTTAAAACGAAATTAAACTAAAATGGTAAATGGTTTAACACACCCACATGTATAAATCCCGGAAATAATTATGGACATCTTTTACTAAGTACTGTAATGTAATAATCACAAACCAAAATTCTCGTTTTTAAGGGAATAGAGATCGGGGTGACGACAATGTAATTGTAGATGGGATAACCAGAGACATTTTCTGGTACAGCGCAAAAGAGTCAAATAAAAGATTTGTTAGTACTTGACAGACAAGACAGGTATTAAACAATTACTTAAATAAAAGCAAAATTAGTAAATGAGAATACGATCAGCACGATCACACTGTAATAGGTCCAACGCTAGTAAACCAATTAAACGATATTTACTGGAAAAAAAAAAAATCAGCTTATAAGTCTGATCAAGTCAGTTGGAGAACTTCTGAAAATGTTTCAAAAAAATTTGAACTGTTGGTATTTAATATGGTAGTTACGGACCATTTCGATAAATGCTTAAAATTCTTTTTTTTAAATTTGTACTCCCTCTGTGCCGAGTCTAAGTGGGCCAATTAGCTTGGGACGTAGGGAGTAATTTTTATTATTATGTAAATTTTTTCCCAAAAAAACTTAAGAATTGATAGTATTTGTTAGAGTCGCCCACAAAATTTAATTTCATCAAAATTAATTAGAAAATACTGTCCCTTTCAGATTGAGTTAATTAGCAACTCTACTACCCTTTTAATGAGTTTATGAGATTTTGAAAAACCACAACTTCATGAAAATTATTTTTATAAATTTTATATTTCCTATAAATTTATGATATTTTGATCAAACTGTATAAACAAAAGACATTAATTCACTTTTTTCTGATTACGTCTAAGATTTTTAAGAACTTTAACAAAGAAATTAATTTCTTCTCTGCCGGAATTCTATGGTGGAGAGATCTAGAGGGTGCTCTCAAATAGTACAGAACAGAGTTTAGGTGTAAAACGCCAATAACCCCCAAAGTTTACGTTGAAAATAGGCAGTCCGAAATGACTTTTGCAATATGATTTTTCCGAATGTATTTGTTGAATAATTTAGTTATATTTGGTTTTGTTACGTAGGGAACTATTATAGGCTGCAAAATAATTAATTAATGTTTTAACCTTTTAAGAACCAATAATAGAAAGTTCGGGGCAGTCATTAACTGCGACATGGTCGCGTCCCTAAACTTCTGTTGGATTACAAATTAAATTTTGATAGCATCTTTCTAGGCTTGACAAAGGAATCCAACCCTAAGACACAAGGGCGTTTAACTCGAAGTACATTAAGATTAGAGCGTCCCAGAACTTATTGGACCCCACATTTCTCCGTCGACGAGTCATGTCTCGCCAATTTAGCTATTTTAAGTTAAATTTTAGTGTTATTTTTTTTAGATTGTACGGGACGCTACGGGAAATCGTATCAATATCTACATTCAAGCAAGCAAACCAAATTTGTATATTCAAATTTTTTCAACGTACGAATAAAAATGAGTTCGGGCACCATAGCTTGTGATGGGGGTTTAGAAAAGAGGTAACAAATTTATTAAAAACATTGGCCCGGAAAGTCTCCGCCAAAGCTTACTACTCTTCTTGGACAAGATAAGTAAAGTGGTGGGGAATAAGAATACAAAATAGGCCTACAATAAAGGCAATGATTACAAGCAAGAATTACAAGCAAAAGATTTAGTTATATTACCTAGGTGGGGTATGTTCCCCTAGGTTGTTGTAGGCAATGATTCCCTAGTGTATACAAATTTGAAATATATTATTAAATATTCTCGCCCCAAAAGGGTTTGATTTTAATTTATGAAAAGCCATTACTCAATAATTGTAGCAATTATCATTCCAAAATTAGGAACAATAAAACCAACTTCACTGCCGTGGACGACGTGGTGATGTAGTGCCAACAATGAAACACCTTCACTTTTTCGGCCCCATTACTTCCTAAAAAATAGGGTCAAATATTAACCAATCAAATGCATATATTTTTAATTTCATCACTTAGATGGGCCAATCCTAATTTTTATCAGAGAAACGATAGCGAGGACATGGTGTTCAACCCAAAGTTTGGGTTGAATCGTGAATCGTTACAAAAAATTTCGATAATAAGATGTGTGGGAGTTTTTATGATCCGGATTTTGTTTTCTTTTTTTTTTTTTTTTCTTTTTTTTTTTTTTGGAGTTCGTTAGCTACCAGTGAGGCAGGCCTTATCAGTCGTCTTTTAATCTATCCTTGGATTTTAGTACAAAACAAAATCCGGATCGACTAAAGCATAAAATGGGATTGACATTAGTGGATAATACTTGCAGCATATTATATCGGCTCCATGAGTCGTTCTGCAGCCTAAACCGACGCGGAGAGTGTTAAGTTTACCTGATGCATAATAACTTCTATTATACTTTTGTAAGCAACTCCAGCCACAAACTAACATAGACAAAGTACGTTGGACCCATTTTGGATGAGGGGTGGATCATGAAGGAATTTAAAATGAATAGATTTTAAAATCCACATAGTTTAAATCCATTAACTTGAGCGGCTCTTTAAAACTTTTTGATCACACATCCATTACGTGGCAAAAAAATGATACAACATTTGCCAAATTCAATTTTTCCACTTAAAACCTTGTAAAAGAATTTAGTTTTTTACTCAATTATTAATACTTATCTACATCAAAATTGTAAGAGCAAAATTTTTTTCCCAATTGTATATTTTCACAGAGTAAAACATATTATGTATTTTTTATCCCAAATTATTTTTGCGAGAATTTCATTGGAGAATGAAGAATTGTAAAAATAAAAAAAAAAAAAAAAAATTCCAATCATTTAAGTGGAGAACTTGATGTAGAGATGGCGATTGTGCGAAGAGAATAAGAGATATAGAACGAGAGAGAGGATGGTAAATACAAGTGTGAGTGATGAGGGCTTTTTAAATGACTACCATTACAAAAAGATTTGACCGATACCCCATGAAATCAAGTACACTATTTAGAATGTAACCAACTAAAATACACGTAAAGAATGCAAAATACACTACCCGCATAAGGGAAACCTAAATCGTTGATTGGACAAACGTTAATATGCAACATAAATTAAAACAAAATATGTCTATAAATATAAATATATATACTTAATATTTAGAAGTGGGTGTGTTAGTGAGTGTGTGTTTGTCTACATATATGCGTTCTAAACATATTTATCCATCGACAATGATTAAATGCCCCTATAACTAAACCAAAATTGTTAGAGGGACTGCAGCTCTGCTTTTGAAATTGCAAAAACGATGGGGGATTGGAAGCTTCTATATCCATCTCATGGAATAAAGACAATCAAAGGGATTCCTTTTTGTCTCTTCTTGCATGCTTTTTCCGGTTCTCGAAGAGTTGTACATGGGAAGCTCCACACTTTACAACCCCTTTTAGACAAACTTTTGGCAATACAATGATGAACATTTTTGGAAAGGGAAAAAAAAAACACAACCCAAAGAATACAAAGGGTACTACGTCTTTCCACATATATATATATATCTGTGCCGTCTGCCATTTCTATTCAGTTTTCACTCTCCCTCTACATAAACAAAGAGTTGTGAAAAAGCTTCGCGGAATGGATAAGCTGGTGCAAACGATGCTTCAAGCTGACCAGGACTACATCGCTTTCCACTCGTTTCAGCAGGTTAGTGATTCTGAAAAGCTTCTTGCGGTATTCTCCTGTCAAACTCGATTCTGTATTGGGTGAAGTCTTTTAATCCTAAACGGTACTTTATTACATTCCACAGGACCGCCTTAAGCTCTTCAATGACAATGTTGTGATCCTCAAATATTTGTTTGAGCAGATTGTGAACATGGAACTCCATGTTAACCACTTGGTGTCTCTCGTCAATATTGGTGTTTGTCTTCAAGATCTTGACCCCTACGACATGAATCTGAATCAGGAGGTAAACAATAACTACTATTACTCGATGCATGCAAGGAATGACTTAGGATGCTACTGGAGGATGTATTTTGAGAAGTTGCAGCAGCTAGCTTACATCTGAATGCCCAGATATGTTGGCATTCTTTTTGAGGTTCATCTCATTTCTTATTCGAGTGCGGAAGCAGCCTTGTTGAAAATGTGGTGACAATGAATGGGATGTAGTCATCGTCTTTTTGATGTCTGTCGTGGACGACAGTTTGGGGTGTAGTCATAGGGCTTCGCTTCTCTAGTTGTGGCGTGCCTTTTTGTTGGTGTAGTGAATCAGTTTTTGTTAGTCCTCTATTGTAACAGTACTGTTTATGGGAGAGGATGAAATCTTCCTGAAATGATTGACTACCCTCGCTAGCACGAATGAACCTGCTCTTATCTTTCATTGTATCTTTTTTTCCTTTCCAATTCTTACGTTTATGTTATCTTAATTGTTTGAGTAAATGAGTCTGCCGTATTTTAGAATACTATAATTAAAAAATATGGAGGGTTTTCAAGAAAATTAAAAGAAAGATAGAGGTGGCTGATTTTAAAAAAAAAAAAAAAAAATTTACAAATGGGTCTCCATCCAAATGTTTACGTTTTGATTCTCTATCGACATGAATCTTGAAATAGTTATTTATTACAATTTTACCGAGCATTGTGAACTAATAATCCGCCAACGTTTTTTTCTTTTAAATAAAAAAAAAAAGATCAGGGTTAGTGGGTATTGAACTTAAGTTGTTAGGGTTGGTGTAATAAGAGATTTACGTTCAAGACCAAATATAGTAATTTCCCAAAAACCGGCAAAAATGTCCCTACTTGTATGTCTACAGTTTGTTTTATGAGTAGCGAGATACTTATCGATTTTAGTGTAAGAAAAACCGGTAAAAATGTCCCTTGAATCTGCCTTTATTAAAAAAAATCTCATCTAGGTTTTGAGCTTCAGAAAAGCTTCTTCTAACTCACCCAAATCTGATAAAAACTCCCCGTGGATACAACATGTAACCCATCAGGTCATCCATGGGTTGGTTGTTTTTTTTTATTAAATGGCACTTGTTTTTTTTCACCTTTTAGTGTTCTTCGTGCTTCATCAACTTTTTAGCATCCTAAAGAATTTTTGTAAATATATATTTCAATTATGAATATAATACTAAAATTTATATATAAATGAGAATTAAATGTAAAGGATAATTCAAAATTCATAGTTTTCTATTATAACCTGAGAAATTATTTTATAAAAACTTCTGAATCATAGTATTAGGACACCTTAGGTCTAATATACCAGCGCAATAAGTATACTCTTACCTTTACCCTTGGCCGGACCTTCCGGTAGTCGGAAGAGTCCGTCGACTCGAACCCCGAAAAAAATGTAATATTTTAGGGGCCCGAAATATTTTTTACATATATAGATAGACACAAGTAATATATCTAATATTTGCTAATATGTTCATTAATTGGTTTGTGGTCTAATGGTTGGGTATCTTTGCTTTACCTCTGCAAACCCAGGTTCAATTCAGTCTTTTACCAATTTTACTTATTTTTTGTTTTAATGCCTTGTTGAGCCTGGGCCCCTGATAGGCAAGTCACGGCTGGGTGTTCATCATACAACCATAGAAAAGATAAGGTAATTACATTTTACTATTACTTGTTTTTTTAATAATAATTTATGATTGGTTTTGATTGTTTATCAGTTTTTTTTTTAATTTTTTTTTTAAGGTGTGATTGATTGTGATTGTCGTTTCACATAGTTAATTGTCAATTATTACTTGTAAGTGGAATGAGGACTTGAAATCTCAATTCAATTAATTAATTAATTAATTAATTTGGTTTTTGAGAATGAACTCAATTTGAGATATTTGTGTGTATATGTCCAATTCTTTTATTCATACTCATAAAATAAATAAATAATTCATAGATTGTTAATTTAATATTTTGACTTTAATTTACTTTTTTCTAGCTTTATAAATACTTCAATTTTATGTGTTTTCTTTCATATTTGTACATAGAAGAAAAAAAAAATGGGGGTCCAGTCTAAAAACTCGACTCAGGTCTGAAGATGATTAGGTCCAGCCCTTCCTTTACCTTGTACAAAAATCCGAAATACCAATAAATATATTGTCAGAAGTCTATATGTATTAATGTAAGCACCAAAGCTGCCTACTTACAGAACATCGTGAGTCGTTCGTTAATAAAATAATTAGTGTGATTTGAGGGGAAGAAACCAAAATAAGAAAATAAAAAAATAATAAAAAGGTTGGGAATGTAGGCTATTCACCCGATGCACACGCGCAATTTGGGAAGAGGTTCTGCGGTAATAGCTTACGACCACGTGAAGTGTGTAACGTAGATTTTTAGAAGGAAAATACGCAGTATACTTTCTCTAATTTAAAATATTAACAAATGTAAAATATTTGATTAAGTTTGGTCGATTGTTCATCACTTAGACAGAGTTATGCAATAAACACAAACCTTTCTAGTAAGAGTTCAAGATCGGGCCGTCCACGTAGGTCTAAGTTATGGATAAATATATATATGTCAAGACACCTATTTATTTCCATCGAAATATGTTGTCAAAATCGTTGATCGTAATATTTTCTATTCGAACTTCCACTATGCACATACTAATGGTAACTCCTCACACGTGTCGTATTACGTAGGTCTGAAATCCACCAAAAATACCATTTAGAATACTGCAATTGGACAAATCAATCAGAATTTATATTTTAGCAAAGCTTGAGGTATATTGAAGACTTCTGATTCTAATTTAAAAAGGTATTAAAAATTTTTACAAGAATCTGTAAACCTGAAGTATTTTCTATATCTGCAACCTTGTCGTTTGATTATTTTATATATCCAAAAAATTTAGTTATAATTTAAAAAAAAAAAAAATTGATCTTAGATTATAAGAACATTAAGATTATTTATATATACATTGACTAGTTAAAAATTTAAGACTCTTCTCGCCAATTATTTTTACTTATATAAATTTAATTTCAAAAAAAAATCAAGTTAATTTAAGATGTGTTTAAACAATTCGTCTGAGTTAAGCGCTTAAATTTAAAAATTTTGTTTAATAAGGGAGATTTTAGTAAACATACATATATGACTAATTTTTAATCATGCTTATATTTAATTAATTTAATATTTTTAATTGGTTTCAATCTAAATGAATTGAATGTAATATATTAAAGGAGATTGCCTAAACTGGTGCAGAAATACGGAAAATTTTTAATAGTTTTCCATTATTTTTTATTTGCCTAACAAACATGTATTTCGATAATCCTTTTTTTTTTTTTTTTGCTCCAATTATATTTTGGTAGTAAAGGTCGATCCTACGTAAATGGGTAAGTACTAATTGTACGGTAATTGTTAAAATTAAATATTACTTTCAGTAATTGAATGGTTGAGTTACCTAAGAATATAGACGGGGAGTATAAATTATGCAAACAACCAGGTGGAAGCTAAGCAATTCGGAGTCCTAAGATGGGAGCTAACTACGCTCCTAAATAAATTTACGGTACGTAATAAGGACTTTAGCCATATTTAGAGTCAATGCAGACTTACGGAAAAATACCGGCGTTTGAGTGAAGTTTACACACCCACAGGTTAACGGTTCAAAAAAAATAAACTGGAAAAAATAATTAAGACTCAAGAGTTACAACCTTAGGTCTACTATATCAACACAGTAAGTATACTCTTACCTTAAGGTTTCATTCGACCGAAGTACCAATGTCGCGTACTGTCAGAAGTCTATAAGTATTACTATGAGCACCAAACGTGTCTACTACGATAACATCATGAATCGTTCGTTAATAAAATAATTAGTGTGATTTGTGGGAAAAAACCGATATAAGAAAATAGAAAAGATCCTAAGAAGGTTGACAATGCAGGCTGTTCACCCTATTCCGACGCGCAAGTTTGGAAGAGGATCTGCGATAATATGTTAGGACCACGTGAAATGTCTCAATAAGATAATTATCTATAACAAAAATGTCTTGAAATATACTTCCTGTAATCTAATATATTTACAAAGGTAAAATAGTTGATGAAGTTTGGTTGATTGCTCATCATTTAGGCAGACTTAAACTATTAACACAAACCTTTCTAGTAAGAGTTCAAGATCGGGCCGTCCACGTAGGTCTCGGTCATGGATAAATATATATATGTCTAGACATCTAATTATTTCCATCGAAATTTGTTGTCAAATGCGATGATCCTACTGTTTTCTCTTCAATCTTACACTCTGCACATGATAATTGTAACTCCTCATACGTATCGTACTGCTTAGGTTTGAACTCCACATTAAACACCATTTAGAATGACTGCAATTCAAAAAACGACTTCCCTGTCAAAAGCTAGCCTTTCTTGTACCCCCAACCTACCACCTTCTTTTCATCAGTGACTTATCGATTTGAACGATTGACGTGCGTACTGTGCTCACCATCAGACCTTTATTTGGTTTAGTGTAGACTGTCAAAGTTAGTAGCCTTGAACCATACTCCGTTTTGAAGTTCATTGAATTGGAAATTTCTTGAAATTTGTACGGTTGTACAACAAAGAAAAATTATAGGAGGAAATAAAATTGTAATCGACAATTCGCACTTGTACGACCCAAATTAAGCAGCGAAACTGTTAAATGATCGCCGGCCTAAGATGCATCAAATTCAAACAGCTACAAAAATAAATGTTCCATATATGAACTGCGATACATTGATATTAAGATATTTGTGGTTAAATGTCTAGACCATGGAAAATTGTGCTATATATTATGTCAGATAGCTGCAGACGGTTTTCCTGAATGCTTAATTGAGTCTGAAGTACATGAAAGCTATCCAAATTCACTTTTTAATTCCAGGAATTTATCAATAGTGCCAACAGCATTACTGCACATGCAATGGAAATGAGATTGTTTAGCTTCATCTTTCTGTCAATTCTGTCGAGATGTTGCTTCATTTTGTCGAGCTTCGATGTAATTTCCTTAATTGCTGCCTTCCACTCGACCGCTACCGAATTAGATTCAGCAGACCTCGGAGGGTCCATCCACCGGAAAAAAGAACAACCACCTGACTGGGGAATTGGGGAGACTGGTAAACCAAAATATCATTTAAAAAATTTAACGTAATTATTACCTAAGCGTAGTTCAATTGAACGTTAATTTCAAACTAAATCAATGAAATTCGCATAATTGCATCATATGGAATGTCGGAGAAAGCTTACACTCCAATTCGTACATCCGTAAAACCTCCTGCCCCGATGAGGATCTTTCTTGGTAGTTTGGATCACTGCTCGTAGACCGCAATCGCAGAACAGATACCCGGCGGGAGAATTGTTTGACGAAGACATATTTGGAAGTCGGTTCTGCGGTTGTTGTCACTCGAAAGTTATTTGGGTAGAAGAAGAATAATTGATGGGTCCGAATTTTATGTGTCTCTTGCAAGCTAATGTTTAAAAAATATCTAGGGGGCTAAATATAAAAGAATTTCAGGGCCCCCTTGTCTCTGTGTCCGGGTTAATTTATGGCCTCTGTTACCGCTACTTTATGCAACTCATCGACCACGAATGAAAAAAACCTTATTGCAGATGAGTAATAAATTACTTGTAATAATTTTAGGTTATCGTTTACAACGATATTTGTTCTTTCAAACAGTGCAAAGGCATATTCGTTATTGAATAACAGCAACGACAGAACCTTACTAATAAATTATTCCATCAAGAAAAGACGGCACCGAAGAATTGACTCTTATTTTCCCCCAGATTATAGTTAACAAATTAAGTATTTTTTTTTTTTTTTAGTGAGTTATAAAACTGGACATACACTTATAACCAATTAACCACGTTACGAGGTAAAATATTAAAGAAATAAGTCCCTACACACACCTACAAATAATGCATCCTGCCAGTTTTTTTTTTTTTTTTTTTTTTTTTTTTTTTTTTTTTTTTTTTGTTTCCCTTAATGAGAGCGTTGAAACAAAAATATATTTAGTAACTAAACATTGAAAAGTAGTTACTATATGAACCTTACACAAAATAAGATGCTAAATTTTTTTATGCGACTACTTTGGAGTTGCAAGTGTCCCTAGAACTAATTCTATCAACACTTGGTATATACCAATACATTTGTTACTAAAGGTAGTTGGAGAAGTGCTTGACAAAGGATTGCAAGAAAGATTTAAATTGCATAAAATTCCTTTTGCAGTTTTAATAAGGGCACAAGGATTGACGCCCGTAGACCAATAAAAATTGATTTCCATATATTAAAGAAAATATGCTAGTGAATGAGGATTGTTTGGAGAAACCAGAAGGAATTTCCCAGATTACAACTGGATTTTGATATTTGATTCGCTTCAGTCAGTAATTCACGATTTGAGTTATAATTTCTTTGTCAACTAAATTTTACTATTACCACTTTCAGTGTATTTAATTGGACGGTACGTCTTATTCAAAGTATTCTTAAGATACAATTACATATTGCAACCGTAATGCTACGGGACCCGAATCTTTTTCACCTAGAGAAGGTAAAGTATTTTTTTTTTTTAATAAAACGGGGAAACAACAATCTAATAGTAAGAAGCACATTACGTACTCCCAATGCCGTAAAAGTCGTTGTCTATTTTAATCTGATAAAGGTGGTGTTTTGTTACAGGAACACTATTAACTGTCTCTTTTTTGTTTTTTTTTTTTTGGTTGCATAAGTAATTTATAAAAATAAATAAAGATTGTGCTATATGATTGGACCACTAAAAGTAGCCAATCACAAAAGGCCTAGGACCCTAGCATAATCCTCTCAACCAAGTAAACCTTTTCTAAAAGAAGCAATCTCATTGGACCACAAATTTCATCCAATGGGCACAAGGTATTGTAAATCTTTGGAGTGTTTGTTACTCAAAATACTTGGGAAATTGGAATGAGATGGATATATTTGTACGCATACACAAATATAAACCTCCACGTCCACCTATAAATTTTTTTTTCAAAATATACAAAATTGGAAAAATGAGGTTTTTCATTGGGCCAACTACACCAACCAATCAACTATGTCTATATGTTATCATTGCTATATTCAAGGTGTGTAATTTGATTGGACCATTTCCAAACCCCATCATAGTATGGTTATTTTCCCTTTCTTTTTACTAACAAAAAGGCTACTCTAACATCACTAAATTGAACTTTAATTGGACCACATCCTTCACCCAATCAATACAAGATATGGTAGATCTTTGTAATAAACTTTGGAAATTGTGGACTTGTAAAACGTAGTAGTGATAGCATGATATTGTAGTATAAGAGGAATGTGGTGTTCTTAGAGTCCTTATGGTCTGCTAAGAGTAAGATCGATTTGTACGTTCTACGGAGCAGCCTTTTGCTTTGCTATTCTATTTAAATTGATGATAAAATTCACCTACAGTTGTTATCTCTAACCAAAGTATGCTCTCAGAAAGGAATATTTCAGGAACGAATTGTTTGCACCCCATTGAGCCGAAAACTGTAAGATTTTTAGTTTTGGATAGCGAAGCTACGGACACATCAAGTGAGGAGGATTGCATTAGTTTAAAAAAGAAAAAAAAATGGTCGTCAATTTAAATATGAAGTGTTGTACCATAGCTGTTGCGGTCAGAAGGTGGCTGATCGAGGTGTTGTCCACACGTCTGCAAGACAGGCCAGTAGCGTTGGTGAATGTAACGAGGCAACTAAATTAAAGAAATCAAGGGGGAAGTGTCGGAGGAAACAAAATAATCAACCGGCACGCGATGGAGTCATCGGTAAATACCGAGGAATTCGACTTAGGGAATGGGGTAAGTGGTGTGCTCAAATTCGCGATCCTACATCAAATAAACGTCTATGGCTTGGCACATTCCGATCCCCGGAGGAGGCAGCAATGGCGTATGATAGGGAGGCGATAAGGATACGTGGTAAGGACACTTTTACGAACTTCCCTTATTCAGTCTATCAATCCGAAGAGAGTGGATGTGAAAGAAATACGCCAACATTAGAGGAAGACCATTTCCCCGTTACTGAGGGTGCTACGGCCGTGTCCGCTACTCCACGAAATCATACCGTTTTATCACACCACGAGTCTGATGACACTTATTCACTGTTCGATGAAGTTGGTTTATCACCATTGTGGAATGAAAACAATCCCCCAAGTTATAACCATTGGTCGACTGATTATAGTTTTGATGACCTAAACCTTTGGTGCTCCCACGCTGATCTGAGTAATGATTTTATTAATCCGTCTGTACCTGACTATCTGAAACCGGGTACTGATGCCGGTGGCTTTAGTTGGGGCGACCTAAGCATAGACAATTTTGACGAAGGTAAAATTGACTCTTCCGAATGATATGTTTTGGACAGCGGATGTTGTTAATGTAACCTACATTAAACAAGGAAGATTGTATTGGTTTTACTTATTATTTATTTTTCTACAGACGTTTTTTTTTATTTGCTGCTAGCAATTGATCAGCACAACTTACTGATGTCAATATAACAATTTTGTGGTCGATTTTTTTTCCTTTTTTTTTTCCTGCTAACGAAGTTGTTTGATTAAGCTCGATTTAGTTGAGGATGTGTTACCAAAAAAGTAAAAGTTTTATTTTTGATTGTGACCATAATTTTTTAATAGTTCTCTTGGCAACAACCCCATTTAGCCTAGTATAACACAAGCTTGAAGTACTCCTTTAACATATAATTGCATAGTCCAGTCACACTAATTTGGAATTTGAATATTCAGTACCAAAAAAAAAAAAAAAAAAAAAGGGCATTAGCCAACAGTCTATCGGAACTACATCCTAGTTGCTTAAAATTACCCCTTATTTAATTTCAAGTAGTTAAATAAAATAGCTCTTGTCCATTTTAATTAAATTTGCTAAAATATGACAAATTCCTTAGTAACTAATTCTGGTTAAGCAATAATTAGTCTCAACATAGTGGTTGACAAAACTATTTTCAAATATATTAGTTACTACGAAGCTGTTACAAAAAATCATTTTGCAGCTTAGTATAAGTGACTACCCTAAAGTAATTTCATTTAGTGTATTTATTTTTAGATAATATTTCTGTAACTACTCTCCCTTTTTTGTCACTGCCTATTGTAGTGGCATAAATTATTTTTTCGAATAGTGGTTTAACATACTTAATGGGGATTTTCCATACATTAATGAGAGAGTTTTTTGCTAAGAAATTATATAAATATAATTCCCCGGTGATGTTTGAAAGATGACTCTTTAAAATATTGCGATTGTGAGTCTTACCGTTTGAGTAAATGGCAATACGTCACATGCACAAAAAATAATTTAATGAACTAAAAGATATATATATTTATATATATTTAAAACTACAATAAAGAAATAATTTTAACTAATATAGAAATTAGCGTTTGTATGTAAAATCGCGTAACTTGTAGTATGAAACATACGAGGACCTGGACGGATTTCTGTAGACAATTGGCGATGTCCAGACGTACGCAAGATTGTTTCGAAAAAGTTAGTATTAAGTAATAAAGTTAACAACTGTATGAAAAAATTAAAACAAAACGTGGGAAACACCCACGGTGCTATACTTCACTCCACTCCATGTTTGCTAACACATTGTTACCCTAGCTATAAGTTATTAGGTGAACAAATGTTAGCAGCCACCACTAATCTCCTTCATATTTGGTATTGTTGAGGTGTGAGTCAACGCTGTAACATAACTGGCAAGACCACCATGGCCACAATGAGCGAAGGTTCTTCAGAATACTTTGTTGAAAATCTTCAACCTTCGTTGAACAGTCCCCCTGTTCCTGATGTTTCCGGCGAAGCATCGAGTGATGAAGCGCGGGATGGCGTTGACTATGCGGACGTCTTTACCTACTTTGTTAACATTGACAGGGACGATGACTTATTCTCAAAGGATGTTGTAGATTGGACGCCGGAAGATGTGGTTGGAAAGTGTTTCGTTAGTGTTTCTGCAGCTGAAGGTTTTTATCGATTTTACTCTAAGAAGATGGGATTCGGATTTCGACGGAATAATCAGGAAAGAGATCGGCAGTCGGGTCTAATTACAATGAAGAGATGGGTTTGCAGTCGAGAAGGTCTAAGAGATCAGAGAAGAAAGACGACAGATGATCCGAAAAGAGAACCTAGACCTATTACCAGGTGTTGCTGTCAAGCTGCTTTTATAATTAGGCGTATGGAGGTGGACGGTGTCTACAGAGTTACACAGTTCAGAACGATTCATAACCATGAACTTGCTAACCCACAGCTAGTGCATTTTTTCCGTTGCAACCGGGGAATAACGACAGGGCATGCCATGGAAATTCGAACTATGAAGGAGTCCGGCATAAAGACATGTCAAATCATGGATTTCATGGTAACAAGTCTTGGTGGCTTTCACAACGTGGGGTTCATAGCGAAGGATCTATACAATTTTATATCCATCGACAACGAAAGGACAAGAAGGCTATGTACTGACGCTGAGGCTACCCTTGCATACTTCAATGCATTGGTTGAGACGGACCCAGGGTTGTTTGTGAAGTATTCGGTGAGTGAAGATAATAGGCTGCATAAAATATTCTGGTCTGACTCCAGGTCCCGGCTAGACTACGCTAATTTTGGTGATGTTCTCGTCATCGATTCTACGTACAAGACTAATTACTTTAAAATGCCTTTGGTGGAGTTTGTTGGCATCAACAATCATCGGAGTACAGTTGTGTTTGCATCCGCATTGGTAAATGATGAAACAGTAGATTCTTATGTATGGACATTCACTTGCTTTTTACAGGCGATGGAGGGGCAGCATCCCGTTTCTGTGATTACGGATGGAGATAAGGCCATTGCGGCGGCCTTAACAAAAGTCATGCCATCATCTAGGCATAGATTGTGTTCTTGGCATCTTATGCGTAACGCAAGAGTGGTTTCTCATGATGCTAGTTTTCTTAGTGATTTCCGGAAATGCATGATGCGTGCTCAGTCGGAGGATTCGTTCGAAGAGTCATGGCAACATTTTCAAAACAAGTATTCGCATGTAAACCGGCAGTGGTTGGAGGAAATGTACGAGAAGAAGGATAAGTGGGCGGAAGCTTTCTTCAGAGGAATCTTTTTTGGTGGGATGACCACCAACCAGAGGTGCGAGAGCACGAATGCCTACATGAACCGATTCTTGAATAGTGACCTGAGCTTGTACAAATTTGTCAAGCAATATTCGAGGGCAATGGGACGGCTACGTGAGAATGTCATGCGAAATGACTTCACTAATCAACAATCTGAGATGACCCCACAGACGCATCTACAATCCCTTGAGAGGTCCGCTGCTTCCTTCTACGCGAGAGCAGTATTCGTAAAGGTTTGTATACTTTTCTTGGCGAGACTCTTTTCCAATCGCTAATTTATCTATAGGTTGCAAATGTGTTGGTCCTTTAACTGTATCATTCACAATTTTTGCAGGTTCGAGAGGAAATTTCGAAAGAGTCATCGTATACACCGATTGCGATGAGCTCTGCGGGACACCAGAAGAAGTATGTATTAAAAAAAATTCGGCGTGGAAAGTGCAGGCTCCACGATTGTTGCATTCAATGTCGAAGACAGTACATGGATATGTGATTGTGGTCATTTCGAGTCCGTCAGATGGCCTTGTAGGCATATGTTTTGTGGTATGAAGGCTATGAACATGGAAGAGATACCAAAGTCTATGTTGTTTACTAGGTGGGCAAAGTTGTTACCGGATACGTTCCCCGTGTTAACTAACAAAATAGCTACTACCACCATGGAGCTGCGATACGGATCCCTGATCTCGAAGGCGCATCAATTATGTCATCTAGCCTCGTCCAGCGACGAGCGGTACCGCCATATTATGTCGGTGATGGAGTCTAAAATTCTGGAGATGCCATTGGATGTGTCGGAATCAACTAGTGGGTCTGAGAACCCGCGCAAACAGAAACGTGACAATACAGACGTCATCCACATTGTCAGAGACCCAGAGATTGTGAGAACTAAAGGTACACAGCCGGACAAGAAAGGTGACAAGGGGAAGAGACGACGATGTGGATGGTGTAAGGAAACGGGGCACTACATATCTAGTTGTCCTAATTTGAATTCTAAACGTGGAAAAAATCGGGAGGGGAACCTGGGAGGGATAGGGTCCCAGTCATGGAGTGATTCATTTGAAGAGGAAATATTTATGTAACTCACGTCTAATCACTATATATGTTAGATTTTAGTGGCTGAGGTAAAAAAGCAGAGATTATTTATTAATACAGATTCATTGATTGTAGTAGACTAAGTTTTGTATGCTTCGGTTTGACGTGAACTGTTGGGCTAGTTTATTTCCCACTTTTCTTGGCGAGACTCTTATTTTATTCTTAACTATATTGAATTTTCATAAAGTCAACTCCCAGATATGTTAATATAGTAAATGAAATTGCACATTAACCGCACGGAATCAATCCTGGGTGGGGCAATTGTATATCCATGAGCGTTACCACCATTAACGATTGCAATAAAAGGAAAACTTTTGATCCATATCTATAACAAAGCATTGCCTGCAAATGTTAAGGGGTACTGAACCTACACCACTGCACCATGTTGTATCCGCAAGTTAATGGGTGGGTGATCTCTTGGCCCACTGAAACTTTAGATTTAAGTTTCGGGGCGTAATTTTATTGGAAAATCGGACCGTTATTAATTCTATATTACTTCCCCGGAGTGTATAAATAAGTGTATCACGGACATTAAACTGCGCTTTTTATTACTTCTCCCAAAATGGTCTGACTGCTGTTTATCTTAATAATTCCATGTGTTTTCGGTTTCCCTTTGTCTTTGTACGTAAGTTCTAGTATGGGTTTGTAGGTGACTTCTGGTTGCATGCAGTTGTGATAGAGAAAAGTTTATTTGGAGGACAAACAATCAAACCAATCAAACGTTTAATAATCGCTTTTCATTTTGGGTTATATGGATGGGTGTTGGGTTCAGTAGCTATAATATTTACAAATAGATCCATAAATATTTAAAAAGTTACAGTGTATCAAAATAATCGAAGCAAAACATACGAAGAAAAAAGTTGAAAAATACCTACCGGTGTACCTGCTAAACTTGGAAGTTAAATCATTCTTAAGATAATAGTATACTTTAAAAAAAAAAGTTAACACTAACAAAATTAGTATAACAAATATATATATTACAGAAGTTACCAACAGTCGAACTTTTTACACTCTGTAAGTATATAAATTATGTTTATAAAAAAGCCTAACTATGTATATATAGTTTTATTATTATGTATGTATATATATATTTATATATATATTTATATATATTTACTATGATATGTTTACGGAAAAAAAGGGCACCTTCCTGACCAAATTGTCACTGATCAAATTTTGTTCTTTATCAATGGCGTTTGTACTTGATTAGGGTAGGTGTGTTAACAAGAACATAGAGGTACAAAGTTTGTATTTCGAATAACCAGGTCATAATCTTTTCTTAAGAAAAGACAAAATGGGTCACCGTCAGGGCACCTTTATATTTTCATTAAATTGTAAAGTATAGTAGGTGTTGATTGAGTTTTATTAGATTAGTTACAGCTCCGTTTGTTATAGTTGTTGTACATTTCATTTCCAAAAATGACTTTATTTTTATAATTGGTATCTTCAGATCAAGTTGTACGTGAATTCTGATTTCTCTAAATCATCAATTTCTTGTGGTCAAAATTTGTAAAGGTTTTAAGTTGTAGAAATTATTGTTTGCAGTATAAAATTTGAGGCGTTGTAACCATCTATGTCCAGGCCCGATACCGTTATAACAACATTACGCCAAAAGTGTAAACAAGTATTAATTTAAAAGGTTGAAAAGTCTTAATAAATATTTAGTTCTGGATGTTTTGTTTTGCGCGTACAAAAAGAATTTTCGGTTTCAAAGTGCTATTCTTTAATTTAAATTTCCATTAAAATTTGTGGAATGTTAAAAAAAAAAAAATCAAGGTTAAATGTCACATATACGCGCCAAAGTCGTAGTCTAGTGATGAATAAAACCAAAAATGATTTTATAACAAATAGATATGAGCAAATAGGAAAAATTAGTTATCTGATTATAAGTCAAATATTAAAATACAACTCCTATAAGTAAAAGTATCTTTTATATATATATATATATATATATATATATATATATATATATATATATTTACCTGTTTGTTCTCTTATATTTTAATGAATTAAAGTAGATCAAATTTGCGTAAGATAAGGAAGTTGATTACGTACAATTTTAATCAATTCCCAAAGCTAAATTAAGGATAATTTAGACGTACAAGCAACTGGTATACAATTGTATACCAAGCCAACACTTTATAGTACAACCAAACTAAGAAAGGAGACTTTACTCAAATAATTAACGTACCATTAATATAATTTTTAACAACAATATCGTAATTAATTATGTAGCGTCAAAAGGCGATGAAACTGATGTCTTTTTCATAACCATTAAAATGCTTCATGTTGGAAACTTTTAGCAAATTTAAAATCACCAGTCAGTTTTGATTCCCAACTGATGCGACCACTGAACCATTTTTGTGAACACACAGAATTAACCTTGATTGATAACTGTAGAATTTAACATAGTCTATATATAGTTAATTTTTTAAATAAATATTTAAACAGTATCCGTACGTAATTAAAGATAATCATGAAATAGAATCGAAAAAGACGCTAATATTTTGTTTGATACCTGAATATTCTAGGAATATCCTAACTAGACACTAATTCAGAGAAGATTAATTTTACTAACTAAAATACTTAATTAACTCTAAACGCAAACTTGAATAAATACGAATAATTAACAATCACGGGAAAACAGCATCCTAGGGTGCTAGGTTTCAGAATATTTATTCCAATGATGATTAAGATTAACTTATTGATTTTAACCGATCTAATGTTTATTAAGCGGCGCACTATTAGCCTAACCCTCCTCTCGAAGTAATTAGATCGTTGATTAACTAAGACAATTACCCTCTCGAGTCAATTAATCCTAGCAACTCCAAACAGCTCATAAACCTATGCCTGCGCAGTCATAGACAACTGCGCTCTATATCGTACGTCTAATAACAAAACCCTTCTCTCGTAGCGGATTTGTTAAACGAATTAACTAAACCTGAATGGCCAGTCCAAATTTAGTTGTTAAAACTGATATAAAGATAAACATATCAAAGAACGGAATTCAATAAGTGAAACCATAAATCAAAACATTGTTATAAATAATTCCTACTTTCTAACTAGAGAAGGCAAAACTGGTCCGGCCCGATGGGACGGCCCGTTTAGCCCGAAATATACAGCGGGCTGGGCCTGAATATTGGAGGCCCCAAAAAATTTGGGCTTTCATGGTCCGGCCCGAACGGGCTTTCCTTTTGGCGGGCCAAGCCCGGCCCGGCCGGTAGGCCCGCGGGCCGGCCCGATGGAATTGAATTTTTTTCCCCTCAATAATCGAATAAGAAAAATTTAGGAATTAAGTAATATCTTGTGCACCATTTGAAACATGTTTTTCTTTTTTCTCTTTGTAGTAGAGCATAAATGTATCTATTTACCGAGAAATTAAAATATTTGACTAATTTAATACTCTATTTCCTCAGTTTAATTAGCAGAAGATGGAAAATGAATTGGATCCAAGCATGCTCATTAATTATTATGTGTCGAAAAATGAAAAATTGATTAACACGTAGTATAGTACGTACACAAAGATTAAATAACTTGTGACATATAGTATATAACTATATATCATCATTCATTCCTTCTTTTTTATTATTATTATTATTATTATTATTATTATTGTTATTATTATTATTATTATTATTATTATTATTATTATTATTATTATTGTTGTTGTTGTTGTTGTTGTTGTTGTTGTTGTTGTTGTTGTTGTTATATCTGGGGTTTGAGACATGCCTATAGATTAATAGATATCATTCCACATTGCAACGAATATTAATATATTATCTTCCGATCAAGTTTTTTCTTAGGAGAATTAAACTGAAGGTCGCCTCAATATATAATTTTACTTCATGGTTAAAGTAATAAAAAAAAAAAAAAAATCATTGGTGGGTTCTTTTGGCCCGACGGCCCGAAGGCCCGAGGTCCTCCGGGCTGGGCCTAGCATTTATAGGCCCGAAATAAATTGGGCCCGGCCCGACCCGGCCCGAACTTTTGCTTGGCCCGTCTAGGCCCGGCCCGAGCCCGCCGGGCCGCCCGAATTGCCACCTCTATTTCTAACCTTAGGACACGAATAGCTTAGCTACTCATTCCTAGGATCAATTCAATACAATGATTAAGACAAAACATTCTAAAGAATCAAACTAGGAAAAATTGCTAAACCCGAGTTTCTCGTCTCGTTGCTCGAATCTTCGTCTTCGTCCAAGTCGTCTCGTGCCTCAAACTCGGATAATATGTGTATATTTTTCTTTTGAGAGCACTTGAATCCTTTTTATAGAATTAGATAATCCCTCTTGAATTAAGAAATCAAATCTTCACTTAAAACCGGATTTTAACAATCGACAGCCCTTTTGACACGGCCGTGTTGCTCAAAACAAAAAGACCGTGTTGCTTGCAAATTTCACTTTTCCAGCAACAATTTGACACGGCCGTGTTGCTTCGTGACGCGGCCGTGTTCCATTTCAGTACCTACAGCTCGTTTCAGGACACTTTTGACACGGCCGTGTTGCTTTGTGACACGGCCGTGTTCCATTCCAGAACCTACAGCTCGTTTTAGGACACTTTTGACACGGCCGTGTTGCTTTGTGACACGGCCGTGTCGGTTCTTGCCTCGTTTTGCTCCTGGACCGGTTCAGCCCGGTTTGGACCGATTCTCGGACAATTCGGACCGGTTTGGACCGATTCTTGAATGGTTCGGACCGGTTATCACTGATTTTCACCGCTTTGGGCCGATTTTTACTCTGTTTCAACTTGTTTTCTTGTCCGGTAGTCGTAAATTACAACTTTTTAGCCTGAAAATGCTCAAAATACCTTAAAACAAGTCAATCACTTCAATTGATCACTTATATCATATTTCATACAACTTCCAACCATTTATGCATATAATTCCGATCAAAAATTACCATCCATCGACCTAATTACATGCAAAATCAACGTGCATCAGTAATGTATAGCTTAACTTCATCTTCTTACCTTGTTTTTTTGTTTTTTAATTTATCAAATTAAATTTTCAAGTTGTAAGCATATATAAAAAAAGTAACCTTTCAAAATGTGTGTTCGTACGACTAAATTGAAAAAGCAAATATTGATGGGACTAAAAGTGTAAAAGTGATGATAATTATGGGATCAAAAGCGATTTTTTCCCATTTAGAGGTATACAACGGGTATATAGTTGTTTACCAAGCCAACACTTTATAGTACAACCAAACTAACAAAGGAGAATTAACTCCAATTATTAACGTACCAATAATATAATTTTTAACAACAGTATCGTATTTATGTAGCATCAAAAGACGATGAAACTGATGTTTTTTTCATAACCATTAAAATGCTTCATGTTGAAAACTTTTAGCAAATTTAAAATCACCAGTCAATTTTGATTCCCAACAAATGCGACCACTTAACCATTTGTGAACACACTGTATTAACCTTGATTGATAACTGAAGAATTTACCATAGTCTATATATATTTAATTTTTGAAAATAATATTTAAACTGTATCCATACGTAATTAAAAATAATCATGAAATAGAATAAAAAAAGACGCTAATATTTAGTTTTGATATTGCACATGTAATGTATACCTTATCTTCGTCTTCTTACATTTTTTCTTTTTTTTTTTTACTTTATCCAATAAAATCTTCAAGTTCTAAGCATATATAATTAAAATAACCTTTCAAAATTTGTGTTATTACGACCATTTTTTAAAATTACACGCTGTCCTTTTTAAATACACTAAAAAACTTCTTATCTTTCAATAAAGTCCTACTTGATTACAGTGAGGCATAAACATTGTTCAATATTTCGAATTACAAATTAAAGCCTGATAATTCTACATAATATTTGAATATTTACTTACAATTTTTGGGGCATTAAAAGTTTTTTTCCTTAAGTGATGTATATTTCTTATAAATAGAAAATAAACGTTAGGGAAAAAATCGATCAGTACAAACGAAAATACTTAGGTTGTTTAGAGTTAAAAGAGCAGATGAGGTTAGTTGGTTGGACATAGTATTTGTAGGTTACAAATTGTAAAAATATATGGTTTTCCTTTTGTTTGACCAAACAAGAAAAATAATAATAAAAAGGAAATGAAGTTGAGGTTTAATAATCGTCATAAAATAAAATAGATCTCAAAGTGTAACATAAGTCATAAATTAGGATGCAAAGGGTCATTTTTCTTAGAAAAGCAATTTTAAAAGAATATACATTTAAAAAATATCACTTGGCTTTTAACAAAAATTATCATTAACTATTGTATGCCATAGTACATATACTCGAAGCTCTGTTTTTTGTGGAAAAAAAAATTTAACAGCAGATTTGTTCATAAATTGATTGTAAATAGATATTAGCTTTTGGCATCGAGTGTTATCAAAACAGCAGTGTAGAGTTTAAGGTTGCCGAATTTATGATGAGCATTGGAGGGCTAAAAAAGGAAACAAAATTAAACATTACAAAAGATTTTTAAAAAAAAAACTAAAAACAAAAACTTGAACATATAGGGACATAAAATTAAGGAGTGGGCTAGAATCGAAACCGAGACCTGCTTCTCCCAGCCCTAATCTCTTTACCGCATTACCATGTTACGCATATCGGACAGCTGAGTTTTTTTTCTGTTCTAAAATCATCTATTACTGTGCAATACCCTCATCAGTTGCCGCCTTAAATTTGAAAAGACGCTTCATTAGCCTTCAAACCTAGTCGTTTCCGCAACCCTTAATTAGGGATTTCGACATTGCAGCGTCTCCGATAGTTTTCCGTCCAACCGTAGCTCGAGTTCGCCACCGGGTACCGGACTCTCCCACCGGAAGTGCTCCGACCAAGTTAGATTTGTCCAATCTTCGATTATCATCGAATGGCAGACTTGGCAGGTTCATCTGGCAAGGATGGTACGCCATTCCTTTTTACTCTATTGTGGTTTTTTTCATTTCTTCCATGGGTTAATTGCAAGGTCTATGTTATTTGGAAAACACTCATTTGCCCCGTCAAAATTTACTGTTTTTATTGAATCTCGGTAGGAACAGAAGAGCCGGTTGGGGTGGGGGGGATGGGGGGGATGGTCAGCTTTCCTGAATGTATTATTTTTCATTTGGATTGATAGGGGTTTTGTATTTTAATAATTTAACTAAATTTCACCAGAGAACAAGACATTCTTGAAAATTTGAGTTTTGCTTTTTGGTGTCCCAATGAACATGGAGTAAATCAGTAAGTGATCCTACTTTTGATATATATGTTAGGATAGCGCACGATATCTCTGCTGAAGCTATGAATCATAGATTTGGAATGAGATGTATCGCATTCTTGTGTTTGGTAGACAGGATACGTGAATGAAATGTTATAAGTTTCTACTTGGGTAGAGATGTTTAAACCTGTGTATGACTTTGCAAATTACGGCGTTGTGCTAACAAAGTATTTAACTTTCCAAATGATCAGCTAAAGTTATCTACGCACATTATAAGAAATCAATTGCCTACCTAACGGCATCAAGCATGTTCAATTTTCTGTTTTGAACAAGTAGGAAAATACATGGTAATAAGTGAGCAAATTTTGCTGCTCTAAAAAAACGCAGTGTTTTATTTAGTTCCCCGGCCAATTTTAAAGACATGGTTTATTAGGATAATAATTGAAGAGAAAACGAGAAACAATGAGATAACATTTAAAAATAAAGGACTACAGAGGAAAAAAAAAATTAAACAATGTTGTAGTTTAGCGTGAAAAGAGACAATTTTTCCAGTTAAGCACCATGGCTCAAATACCTATTATCTCACCAAAGTTTTTGTTGAATTATGGAAAAAGTTGGAAATATGACAGTGGAAAAAACAATGGGGGGAAGGATTTAAATTATGTTCATATGTTGTGCAACTGAACTGGGAATAATAGTAGAAGAAGCCAAAATCTTATCCTACGAACATGGGTTCGTATTCCGTGAATATGGAGTAAGAGAAAAGGGATGTAACCAAAATTGGGTGAGATTTTATAACTGGGAATTCAGCAGGGTATATTCATTAGTTTCTAGTACTTTGGGGCATTTTTTTAGATTTGAAAGCCTCTTCTTGATTATTGTTGCTGCGTGTAATAGCTATCTCACCCATCAGGCCAGTTTAGGTTTGTGAAGGTGAGTAGTGGATTAATGGCGGGGCTTCATTTAGTCAGGGGCCCAAGAGATTAGCTACGTACGCTACCATATTGTTGTAAAGGGGAGAAGGATATACAATCTAGGCCTTATCTAGTATTCCTCACTTAAACTAAGGGTAGACTGAGTTTGAAAGAATTGGAAGGCTAAACTTGCCTTTCCTAATGAATTTGCATTCTCCTGCTAACCATTTCTTTTTAAGCTACTGATGTGTATCTAAATTCTCTCAACCTCACTGTGATTTCTTTAGGTAAAACGGGTAACTCAGGTAGCCGGCCAATGCGATTCTTCAGGTTTATCATGGATGCATCCCTCGAAGAAATGGTTAGTCCTTGTTCACTAATTTGATTACAACTGCTGTTTCATCTCACATCTTTTTGTTTAATGAATATATATAATCATTTAATGTGTAGGGTTTTACCTATGTTGTAATGTCTAGTTAAGTTTGTGCTCCTGAACAAAAAGGAAATAGCTTACCACAAACACATCCCTGATAAGAAGTTGTTTATTAACATAACTAATGTAAAACTGCAATTATCTCTTGGTTACATAGAAGCAATTGCTACCTGCCAACAAAAATACTTAGGGTGAATACTTTGGAGGTCCCAACAACCCGACATTTTACGTTAAAATGATTTTAAAAATAGCTTGAAATAGATCCTAGTACGAAATAAGCATAGCACGGGCTTTGGAATTTGATATTGTACAGTGTAATTTCTTTGGAGCCGATATAAATTGCATGCGCGAAGCTTCTTGTCTGTTTGAGATGGCCATTGACAAATTGGCAAGTACCGTTATTGCGTAAGGGATGTAACGGGATAGTTGGTGTTTCAGGTTTTGCCACCCGAAGCTTCTCGTAGGCTAGCTGATCAGCAACTTGATCATGCTACCTTGCACACGCGATTTGGTTGTTGGGATACCCGGGTGAGGAGGGATGATTCGGGAAGCATCAGTTTTGGTGAAGGGTGGTCCAGGTTCGTACGGGAGGGTGGGATCTCCGTTGGAGACATGCTGAGCTTTGAACACGTGGAGGGGATGCAGTTTCTTGTCCGCATATTTGATACGAGTGCATGCGAGGTCAGGTCGAGAGATAGAACTCCTCGCTCCTTTGTGGTTAACAGTGACAGCTCGGACGGTAAGACGGAGGGGGAGCATGTACTTTATAGTTATGATTATGGAGCATTACTTATTTTGAATAAAGAATTTTGAAAACTTCAAATTTGTAATGTGCAGATGAGGGACCCGCCAACGGGGCTGATGGATTCAGTAGTGACAACCCACATTTCAGGTTGACGGTGCAGCCTTACCATTGCAATCCGAAATGCAGGCCCGTAAGTTGATTTAATGATTTAATATATGGCAAAGAGGTTAACTTAATTATCAAAACTTGTTACACTATGCTATAGAACAACTCGAATTGCTGTCCCCTGTTGTCCTCTTCTCAAATTGAATCTTTGGTTCGGCTCACCTCCGTAAATGACTACTTTTTCAGACTATCCCCGGAGAGTTCGTGAAGGCAAACAACATTCACCGCAACTTATCGAAGGCGTCTCTCAAAGACCCAACGGGGCGCGTGACTAACGTGAACGTTGTTTCCGACGGTTCAGGACGGACTTTCCGGCTAAGATTTGGAAATGGATGGTATACATTTTTCAAGGCGAATAATCTGGTAATTGGAGATATATGCATTTTCGAAATCGGAGCTGGGCAGGTGTCCGGAGCTAGGGTCTCGTTTGATGTACACATTTTCCGTAAGTAGTAATATGATACATTTGATTGTATGTTTGGTTGGAGAATATGTTTACGCTCTTTGTTTTTGTTCAAGGATTTTAATTCTGGACATCATCGTATGCTTACAAGTTTGTGTATAGCCCCGCGGGAGGGGTCGTTTTGTATGTAACCATTATCTAAATACTCCTGCCGTGGTGTTTTGGCGGATTCCATTAACTATTAAATATGTATTTCTAAAACACGTTCACCTACATACCAATATTATTAGATTTTAGATCGAGGAAATAATTTCAAATTATATGGTCTACTGACATATTAGGACAATGGCAATCGATTTCGTTTTGTCAATTGATTCCTATTTCGACATTGTTGGAGGAAAACTTTTACTTAGGATAAATCTGAAGAGAAATTAATAAAATTACAGTAATGTATTTATCTTATACATAAATATATCTAGAATTTAGAAATTTTATGATGTCCATATAATTTTTCAAAATTTCGGGATATTAATGTGCAGAATATAGTCACTCTTGACTTCGTATACCTTCCAATATCGGATATTTGTCGCTTACTTACTAGTTTGGGATCATAAAATGCATGATCAAACTTACGGTAGAATATAAAGGAAAATTAAAGAATATCATTACGTTATTAATTTTAAATAATATATATAAATTTAAATATTATTTAGAAAAAAGAATATAACAACATGTTAGGCGAGAAAGCCTAGTGGAATGTCGCCCTATAGGTTAGTTTTTGTTAAGTCTTGCCATTTACCAGTCGAGATTGAGCATGGAGCCTGATGGGCGGTAAAGCGTTGCACTATGGAATTGGAATCTGCGGGACATCAGAAGAAGTTGGATTTGCAAGAGTTAGAGGAAATCCGGTATCCCCACTATCAGAACCCGCGCATCTACAAAAGAAAAGACGAAATTGTTTCATGGTAGGTCGATCTTGATAAATCAATTTTATGCGGGTAAAAAGGTGTTACTTTTTAACTCTCGTCTAAAACGTATGCCGGGTAATCTTCGTTCTGAATGGCTTGGTCCGTTTGTTGTTACTAATGTGTTTCCTTATGGTTCAGTGGAGAGTAAAAGTTTAGATATAGATAAGGTGTTTAAAGTGAACGAACATCGTCTTAAATTGTTCACTGAAGAAGAGAATGTGTCATAAGTCATTGATTTTAACTTAGGAGTCCCCGTTTATCCATCGGCGTAATGGATTGAAGGACGTCGTGCATAACTACGTTAAAAAATTGCAAAATTGGAAGGCAACCCATCTTTTTTTTTTTTTTGGTTTTATTAGTATTTGTGTGATTTTCGAGTTTCTTAGTTTTTTTTTTTTTTTTTTTTTTTTTATTTTGTTTGATTCACGAAGTAAAATAGGTCCGGGGTTTACTTTTTACTTGGCGTGATCACGCCAACTAAAAAAGTTACATCCCTTTTAAATAGGTCAATTTGTGTTGGGTGACAGAAGACTAGTCGCGTTTGGACGTGATCACGCCAAATTCGGACTAGTCAAGCGATTTGAGTCAATATCAAATTGGGCATGATCACGCCCAATTCACACGAGTCTTCTGCACAATTCCAGTACGCGCTCTCTCTCTCCTACCCAGTACAATTCGCCAGTGTTTTTCGTTTCCCTTAATTTTTAACCCTTCAATACAATTGGTAGAATACATAGGGAATGAAGAACATCAATTCCGGCATGTGTGGCTAAGGTGTTGTAATTCATTGTTATTGTTCATTTCAAGGGTTTTTTCTACCCTACCCCCGTGGGTATTACCCGCATGTGTTATACACCATTGGATTAGTGTATAGATGCAGGATGAAAATAATATCAACCCTCCACTTTGTATTTATACACCAATCCAATGGTGTATAACACATGCGGGTAATACCCAAGGGGGTAGGGTAGAATTAATCCATTTCAAGTGCTTATGAATTCGAGCTTGGTAATGTAGAATTTATTTATGATATTGAATTGACGACTCGATTGATTAAATAAATTTTAACTGCTATGTAATAGTTCATGATTCGTAATTGTCAAGAACGATTGAACCCTAGTAGCGATATGTTAAATTGATTGGGCTATTGTAATTAGTTCAACTTAATCAAATTCATAAGTTAATTATTGGTAGTTGCAGCTATCTCGGCTATAAATAATTGTATTTAACCGTTTTCATTGTTCTCTATGCTGTTACTAATGTGGTATAGAACGTTATCGTTCCCGACTCGTTAATAATACGCACTGATCGGTTGATGGGATTGGTCAATTACATTAGAAAAACGTAAGATTTATTACGGCTATTCTAAAAAATCTATGGTTAAACACTTAAACTGCGAGAAATTCATTTGTAAGCCTAGGATCACTACGTATTCGAACGTAGACCCTTGGATCAGTTTTTTCTCCTTTTGTTATTTCATCTAATTTTCATTCTGTCTTAGATTATTAAATTGATCTTTAATTTCTTGGTTGTTTAGTTAATTATATTTAGGATTTTAATTAATGAACCAAATTTGAAAACCCCGTTTTTATTTCCTTTCCTATTTAAAAGAATTTAGTCACTGCTCCCCGTGGAGTCGACCCTACTTGCCATTAAACTAGTTTATTTTGAAGGTAGGTTATTTAATTTGGCGATTTGACACCCATCAATAAATTAAGTGGAAAAGCATTAACTACACTTATAGTCTTAGGATCAAGTCACATTGGGGGCAAGGGGAGGTTTGGAGACTTTTTTTAACAGAAAAAGCATATTTTCACCAATATTTGCCAAAGACACGAAATCAGTAACACAACTCCTGGACATATGCCTCAGAAGAATCAAATAGACAAACGAACGGTAGAAGCTCAATACAACTGGATGAATAAGCCGCATATAGTCCTTAACAGTATGTGTTATGAAACAATGTCATTATTTAAATAAGGTAACCTCAGGAAGCAGACAAATCCAGTGGACTCACCTTTTGCCAAACTATTCCATAATCAGCTTGGTAAATATGAACACATGAGATTACACAACTCGAGTATGCTCAGCATTTACATTTCTATCCTTTGACAAACAAATAATTTAAGCCCAAGGAGGACAATTGGCATGGTGGTCACTCTGGATTTTCACTCTTCTCAAAGTGTCGTGTCACTCCTTTATAGTTACCGAGTCTGACCTCAACGTAGGGGTCAAGACCCCCAGTAGCATCCTTGGAAGGAAGGTCATGAGCTCTCACAACCCTAACAAAGAGGAACTGCATTGGCTCAACAAGGTCATAAATAGACGGCCTGTCTGAACGTCTAACTCGTCCTCCAATAACCTGTCCCCCTCCAAGAAAGGGGCTCGTCTCTTTAAGAGAAAAATCAGCAAACTGTGAGGATGAAGACGGATACATGCTGCTGACACCTTGTGGTGGTCCAGATCTCATTTCATTAACTCCATACATCATTTGTTGGTCTGATGACGCCTTATGAGGCTGCTGCCTCTGGCCATTCGTGTTAGGAAGATGGAAAAATGTCCGTCTTGACCCTTTCTTCCCATCAGCCGATGACACTTCCACTTTCTCACCACGGCTAGAATGCAAACTTGAATATGAAGATGAAGAATCTGCCTCATGAAGAGGAACCGAAGGCCTAATAGACGGATCATCAGTTACGTATACTTTCAATCCAAGCTCCCCTCTTGCCCGTGAGAACATGCTTCCTTTTTCCAACGGATAGTTAAAAACAACAGCATCGGTATAGGGAACAAACGACGTGCTAGTTAACTTCACCTTTCCAAGGGAAGATTTCGAACTGGTGGTTTTGTTGTTGTTGTAGACGTGCGCCTCGAGGGTAAGGTTGTGCAGGTTGTCAGGATTAGATACATTGAAATAGAACGTCTCGTTCCAGAAGGGATCGAGGTCCTTCTCTTTTACAGTGGTGCGAAATTTTTGGCCATCAAATTGAAGCTCCACAAAAGCATTAGATGAGCCCTGACCGTCTTTAGGCATGAGGTTGTGGGCCCTCACAACTTCCACCGCTAGCTTGAGATTGCTCAAGAATCTTTTAAGAAAAAAAAAAAAAAAAAAATTGCTTAAGGAACTGCTAACAGAGGTCAACTAGAGGATTAAACGTTCATAAAAGATGCAAGTGTTGAAATGGAAGCTATCAAGCACAAAATATCAACAGAAATACAGACATACAAAAAGAAAAAAGAAACGAAAAGTTCTTGGTGAAATTCTGTTGCCAGAATATATATCATGCACTTTCAAATTTCAACAAGCAATAAGCATGCCTCATCTACTCCGATACTTAAAACTAGGGGCAGCAATCATTAACCCAACACGGAAACACAAACTTGATCCGACCCGAATTTAACTGAGACAAACCCGAACCTAAGCTGAATCCGAATCGACATGAGATTGCTAATTTGTCAACATATTTTTCGAAAAACTTTTGAACCACCAGATAAACAGAATTGCCACCGGCCAAATAGGATGTCGAAATCTTATATCAAAAGTCCCAAACATTACTGAGATGGAGAGTCTCCTAATTGCTTAAATTTTTCATTAGCCACTATATTCTGCACCATACAAAATTTCCCACTTTTCCAAGGCTAGACACTAGTTTATATCATGATTAAATTAAAATAATAATAATAATAATACCAAAGATTGGGAGAATGAATCAGGCCGATTTAATTTATTCTTCATTAAATTGATTTACAGAAGAAATATTAAAATCCTAACCTAGTAATTGCAGAATGTACGAGCATATGGGCGGACTGGATTTATTCAAGAACAAGCTGCGAGGAAGGGGCGAGGGGCGATGTGCACAATGGCGGTCGACGATTATATTCTCCAGGGATAATTAATTATGAAGTCGAGCAAGGGCTTCGGACTTCATTGAGCGGAGGCCTTTTACTGCAGCAACGGATGTGCAAATTGAGGAATAGCAGTGCAAGCTTCCGGCGGAAGAAATTCGGACACAAACAGTCCACCGCAAGAATGGTGGAGAAGAGGAATGAGAAAGAGAGGGTTTGGATTGAAAATAACGATTTTAATCTGCAAAGGAAAAGAAATATTACTGTTCAGTAAAAATTTCAAGTCAAAAAATAGTAGAATTACAATTATGTCCTTCACAATTTTTTAATTGAAAAATAAAAAGTTAACGGTGGAGATTGGATGGACATTGATCTAGTGGCTGAAATGCTATGGTTGCACAAGTGCAACCATTGCACACAAGTAAGACTCAAGACTTATATTTACATCTTATATATTATTTAAAAACGAATATTATTTTACCTTAACACATTTTAGTAGCCATGAAATCGTGATTTGTCATGTTGAGACAACTGCCATATTTGTCAAGGCAAAATTTATATGAGATTGTCACACTACTGTCACACGGTATGATAGTAAAAAAATATCACGTTTATCTGTAGAAGTATTTTTTTTTTTTTTTAAAAAAAAGTATCACTTTTATAGCAAAAATATGCATTTATCTATAAAAATATCAATAGTAAAAGTATCACTTTTTTTTGACACAGTGTAATCGACACACAGGACTCAGTCATTTACCTTTAATCCCAGATTCTCAATTAAGTGTTTTTCTCCTACTTCTACAATATTATTATAAATATATACCATATATACAAAACAATATCACCATATTATTTGTAACGTTGAATGGAAGAATTCAATAGAAGGTAGGAAGACCATATATATACATGTGAGACCACCATTTATCGTGTTTCATCTTATATTCCATCATATTCACAAAATGACACATGTATTAGACGATATCATTAATTAATATGTATCGTGTATTAAATGCAATGTAACAGAAAAAAAACACCTAGTGTAATAGAAGATCCACGCTGATTTATATATTACATTAACAAAATTAATCATAAGCAATTCTACCACAGAGAGAGAGAGAGAGATGGCTGGTTCAAGCTTCAAATCATTCTCAGGCGAAGGGTTTCTAGATTGGTCCAAAACCATGAAACGACGTCTGGTTTCAGAAAGGCTATGGTGTTGTGTGGAGAAAACGAAAACGACACGTGTATTAGATGATGTCAAAGCGCTCTCTCTCATCAATCAATCTCTCTCTCCCAACGTTTACATGAGGATTCGTAGCGCTACAACTGCTAAAGAAGCTTGGGAAGCTCTTCATTTCATGTTTCTGCACGCTGATACAAATGTGTGTATATGTTTTTAGGTTTAAAGTTATTTTTTGTCCCGTAATTTTTCAGTCGTATAAATTTTATCTTAAAAGAATAAAAAATTAAATTTAGTTTCGTAACTTTTGAATTTGTCCGCATATAGTCCTCACAACGCTGGTGGTCGATTCGACCGAAGAAACGAACGTGTCGATGACATGACTATATTTTCTGGCTAATTTTTAAATAATCTTCATTTATATTATTTCCACGTAATATTCCGGTGCTACGTTTTTCGAAAACCAGCTGCCAGGTTGGTCACATGATTTTCAGTTAAATTGGTTATCGGCGGCGAAAAATGACTAAATACAGATACTAAAATTACGGTACTAAATTAAAAATTTAACCTGTTTAGACTAAAATTATACGAGTAAAAAATTTACGAGACCTAAATGGTGTTAATCCTGTATTTTTTGAGTAATTTAACAATTGTATTTATTTTTTGTTAAAGAGGATTTATTTTTTTTAATGTGGTAGATGGATGAGAATGAAGATGAATCCTATGGAGAAAACGTGAAGAGCTGTGAGGAAGATGGAGTGATGCTACTTTCTGGGGATAAACCATTCTTCGACATGGTTCCAACCAGTGACGGAGCCAGAATTTTTAGTCAGGGGGGCCCAATTATAACGTTAAAATAAAATAATATATCAATTCTAAAATTTTAAATATAAAAAAATATTATTTATGTAAATTTAATTAAAATAAATATAGGTTACTACATTCACATACCTAGATAATCAATTATATAATAAGAAAATTGAAATGAATAACTCTTACTCAATCCCTTTAGCTAAAAATAAGAAATCATTACTCCATAATTTTAATTGTGGCTACTAATAGTAAAAAAGAAAAAGATGTAAAAACTCAATATAGAAAAATAAGTAATGAAACATTAGTTATAAAGAAAAATTACAAATAGTTTTCCAAGTACTTTTCCCTCTAAGTTTAATATATTACTACATTTTATATTTTCAGTAGAAATGCTCATAAAAATTACTTAGAAATAACTAATTCTATTTTCTAGAGGCTATGTCTATGTATTTGGTAATTGTGCACGTAAGTTGTATATAAATTCTAACGTAGTTAAATTCAAATAAGACACACTAATTTAATCTAATATAAAAATTAGTTATTTTTTTAGGATGGGGTTTTTATTTTCATTTAAATAAAATAAATATTTTAAAATTACGAAAAATACCCCTACAAAATTATTAAGATTTGAGGGGGGCCCAACGACCCCGTTGGCCCCCCTCTAGCTCCGTCCTTGGTTCCAACCAAGTCTGCCCTCAAACCTATGTGTCAAATGGTAATATACGTCCGGAAATTCTTATCTACCCAGTCGAGTATTATTTAAGTGGGATAATTTACTGTTAATATAGTGGATAATAAAATATTAGAGGACTAATTTGCAAAACCCTAATTTGAGAGGACTAAAAATGCAACTATTCCAAACATAAGGGACAAAAATTGCACTTTTCCCTTCTGTACTACTATTGGCACTCTGATTAATATTATGCAGATTCTCTCTTCTGTTCATGCATAACTAACACATTGTTAGTGAACCTTATGTCTTCTTACTTGTCGATTTTCGTTATCTTTCTTGCGTCCGTAATAACAAAAATATTATTTGTATGTGTGTGATTACAGAGTTTCCCAAGTAGGGTGGATTCTTTGTTGCCCTCAACCAACATGGTAGCAAAAGTGAGATTTTTTGGAAAAATATATGAAATATATTTCTATGGTCAAAGAAAGCCAAAATCATTTGGGGCAGGATGGAGGCAGGTTTTGGATGAACATGAAATGATGGAAGATGATTTTCTTGTTTTTGAAATAATTGAAAGTAGTAATTCAAAACTTGAGATTAATATGCAGATTTTGAGGGCCCACATTCCCCATGAAATGGAACAAGAGATGAAGAAAAGAGGCATTAACATTGATCAATCCTAGGATAATGACACCGAATTTTCTGTCCAACTGTTCGACTATGGTGTTCTAACTGTATTCTATACGTGAAGTTACGTTATTTTGAGAGGTTGAGAAAATTCTAATTTTTTGAGGTTGAAGCAAAATAATGTAGCTTTATGTTTGTGACATATGTAGTTTCGATCGATGATTTGTAGTTCACCGGAGAATTGCTTTTAATTTGAATTGATTTGTTGGTCCATATTCTCTTGTTTTTAAATTTTAAAATGTGCTTGGTTTTGTGGTGCATGGTTAATGATGAGGTGCTCGAATTGGATTTGATGATTAAATTGGTATTAATGTGTATTTGTATATAATTGTACTTCGAAGAAAGTAATTTAAATTAATTTTGTGGAGAATTAGAATTATGTAGCATTTGAAAATAAAGTAATTTTAGCCTACAATCTGATTGAAGTTAGGTGATAACTGCTTTTCCGAATATGATTTTCAGTGATTTCGATAATTCAAATATTTGTAATTGGGCCGAATAAATTTTAGTGACTACTTTTAACGGACCAACTTTTTATCCAATAATCCAAACATTGGAGATGAATAACAGACTTCACACATATAAGCCCATTGTAAAAGTACGGCTCCATTGTCAGGCCCAGAGGCCATTTCTTTGTGTGGGCCGAGGTCTTGCCATCATTAACTATTCCTTTCATCGATCGAAGTTGGATATCTTAAATGACGAAAATATTCGCTGTTTAGATTTTAAGCTTTGGATTCGAGTCATCTTGGAGATGAGCATTCTTTTCTAAAAAACTTCCTTTTATTAGTTTGTACACAAGTTGACTCGGCACTCAACTAGGAGTGGTCATCCATAGCCCGACCCGATGGTCGACCAGTCAGATACAAATTTACCTAGGAAAATCACACCAACCCGACACAAATCTATTAACGCTATTTTAACTCAAATCAGTCCAATTTTTTTCTTTTATAAAAATTGTAGTAAGTATATTTCAAATTATTTTTAATATATACTCAAGTTGGTCCAAGATCGAACATGGAATCAACCAAATGACCCGAACTTTTTAATAAATAACCCAAGTCGATCCGATATCGGACGGGGACCCAACCTAAGGACCTATATAATCTAAGTCGACCCGATATCAAACACGGACCTAATCTGATGACCTGAATTGTCACCCTTGCAACCCCTACTCTCAACAAGGCTCATGATTCCATCACGGAAAGTTTTGTATTTTTCACCAGAATAATTACTTAGAGGGTTAATTGTCTAAATTTTATGGGATAATTACCAGAGTTACAAAGTGTTCAATCAATTGAACTACTATCAACTTTGTGTTAATTATTATTGTTATTAAAAAAAGTACAAATGTATAGTTCGAAATTGAATTGAAAATAACAAAATAAAAATAATATAATATTTATAATTTATAATTATAGTAATAAAATTAAAAAAATATCAAATTTTAGGGAATGTTTGGGTGGATTACTACTACATTTCAAAAATTAACCGTTTTCCGAACGGTCATAAACTTCCTCTCCCTCTCCCGCTAATTCCATTTTATCCATACCAAACTCTCCTCTCATCTCCGATCATCATCATCATCTCAAACTAGACACCAATCCACACACCCCTCCGTCGCGGCGCTTGGTCGAGACCAGGCGTCGCCGCCACCACCACCACCACCTTTGCAAGAAAACACTGGAACATGGCAGAATTAGCCCCCACCGTCACATTTCAGGACCCATTCCAAACCACCGACCGCTCGTCGTTGTTCTTCTTCGAAAACGACGAACAAAATGCTTTGAACTTCGACGATGATCAGGAATGGGACCAGTTCCTGGATAAGGAGGACCCGTTATTAGATCCAGTAATATAGGCACTTTGCAATGAAGATGATGATGTAATGGGGAATCCTCAGGAAGGCTGCAACAACAATGGATTCACCGATAATCGTCCGGGTTTTGGAGATCAGTCAATGCCGCTTTCAGTGTTACCAGTACCGGCGTCTCAGTATAACTGCATTTTCTGTCAAGTACTTCGAGAGATCACTCATACTAACGGTATATACAATTGAAATTCACATCAACTTCTTAAAGGGTTCGTTTTTTCATAGATTTGTTTGTGTTTTAGGTGTATACGTAAAGCGACTCGAAGTTCATGGAGTATTGGGAGTAATATCTCATGCTGTCTTAGGTGTATATGATTATAACACATCTTCTCTGCCCCAAGATCTGCAAATGTTCGGTAAGTTTAAAATTATGAGATCCAATGATGTGAATTTTTCCTTGCTAACACTTTGATGTAATAAAAATCGTTTTTTTTTTTGTGTTGATAGTTTTCAGAAAGAGAGTGTGCACACGGTGAAGAAGTTCTTGCTCCAATTTCGACCCCTGTAGACAAGACGGTTTCATCCCGGTGCAAGATCCTCTCTCGCCCTTCTACGAAGCGCTGACCGTTGGATTAAACGAATCCCACAATTCGAACGATCTTCTTCTGTTACCCTCAATAAATACAGGTGATCATACAGAAAATCAGACCCCTCAATCTATAACCATAATCGCGATTTTGTTGTTTGTGAACATGTTTTCCGTTACTTGTATTGCAGTCGATTACCAGTTTAACGACCAGGAGACGATGAGGCAAGGCAATCATCAGGGGGGAATTATGAAGATCCCCCTCTCCATGCAGGTGATTCTGATTTCTTATAATGCTGTGTAATTAGAGCTGCTCCGGCATGTGCACTCAAATGTTTCATAGGTATAAAAATGTGCACACAGAACTGTAATTTTAATACCAAAAAGTAAATTGTTATCAGCAAAATCTAAAACTATAGTTGGTCACTATTCCCTTCAAGTTGGACAGAACTGACGGAACTGTAGTTGAACTTACCAAGTTTCCGTAAAAAGGTTTACATAGGGTATTCCTTCCTGTCCAACGTGTGTTGGACAGTGCTGCAATTCGTCGTCCTCACTCAGGTACATTTTTACACGATCGGCGTCATAGTACATTAGTTTGAAGTTGCTGATAGAAAATGCCTTTCTTGCTCGCTTGTAGATGAATTTCACGGTTACCTCGTGCAGCGGCACACGCATCCTAATGTTGATCCTGTTGTGTCTGATTTTAAAAATCCTGAAATTGTTTTGGTCCACACCTTGCTGCTGTGGAGGATTTCCTCCAGGAGGATTTCCTCCCGGAGGATTTCCTCCAGGAGCATTTCCTCCAGGAGGATGTTCCATATTCATCGGATCCCCTCCGGCCCCCGGAGGGGGGACATCAAAATCGTTTTCCCCTATATTCACAGATTGAAAGTCCTCATGCTCCTGTAGTACTTCATTGGATGGTGCTGCTGCATCCATCTCCAGTACCGCCATCTTCAGTAGATAACAAAAAATAGTGAGAGAGACATGAAACTTTATATATGCAACATAGCAAAGGATGTATAATGCATGAAGAAGATAAAACATTACCAACTATATATGGTCAATCATATATTCATATATATTTAAGAAATCCATAGTGTATAATTGACCAGAAACTATACTCTAAATAACTTAATGTCCTGTCATCACTCTACAGAGCTTCTAAACTACCCAGTTGAATATAAATGTTTGCATCTGTATCAAAGATAACGAAAAATATTGAATGAGACGCAAGAAAAAAAAATGGATACCTCTGGCTTGAAGTGATGAAAAGCCGGATGATTTTCAGTCTCGGTGCTCGCTACAAATTTCTTCATGAAGCTGTATCAAATGAAGTTAGGCATAACTAAAAAACATTGTAAGATATATAACACAAATCTATCTATGTTTCTCCTAGGCATATGATCGAGTATATGGTGTTCTATCCAGCAACAACTTTAGATATAACTAAAATCCCTATAAAATCGTGATTCTTTTCAATTGATAAACAAATTAGACGATCTTGAATGCAACAACATAAAAGCAGAAAAAAAATCAAGAAACGTGAATTAAGAAAACACAAAACTCAAACTGATCAAGAAAGCAATCATATGAACTTGCCAAGAAACTTGAACATTAAATCTGACGACAGAAAACAAAGAAAAGGGACAAGATTAAATCCCTAGAAACAGAAAAGAAATTCCAGAAACTAAAAAATGAGGTCAAATAGTATTGAGTAGAGTGCATTACTCGGAAGTAGTGAAGGTATAGATGTTGTTGCCATCTACAGACGTGATCATAACGGCAGCTTCAGTACCGAATTCATGAGCGATTTCGCCAGCCTTTCTGAACAGCTCCAACTTCTTTCTCTCAAAATCCATTTTCCTTTTCCAAAAACAGACCAATAATCGAAAACACAGTAAGAAAAACAGGCAAGGACAAGATTAAATCCCTAGAAACAGAAAAGTAATTCCGGAAACTAAAAAATGAGCAAATAGTAAGGAGTAGAGTGCATTACTTGGAAGTAGTGAAGGTATAGATGTTGTTGCTACCTCCGCAGGTGATCATACCAGCAGCTTCGCCACCGAATTCATGAGCGATTTCGCCAGCCTTTCTAAACAGCTCAATCTTCTTGGCGTGGAAATCCATTTTCCTTCTAAGACACACCAACAATCGGGAACACAGTAACCCGATTTCTGTATCACTCTTTCTCTCTCTTGCAATGGAAATCAGAAATGGCGGTTTATTATAGCAATAGAGTGGCGGAAGGTAGTTATAAACCAACACTCTGAATTCAACTGATTAATAAGGGCAGAATTGCTGTTGAATCCTTGAACTATCTCAATTAGGACCCTGAATTTTGGATATTTCTATCTATACCCTATTATAAAAGTATGAATGTTTTGTTTCGTCCAATTTATGTTATCCCTAATATATCCTTAGTAATATTATAATTTAAGGGTAATTAAGTAATTTAAAATTTAAAATTATTTATTTGGTTATAAATACCTCTATATGTATTCTATTATAAAAGTATGAATGTTTTGTTTCGTCCAATGTTTGTTTTGTTTCGTCCAATTTATGTTATCCCTAATATATCCTTAGTAATATTATAATTTAAGGGTAATTAAGTAATTTAAAATTTAAAATTATTTATTTGGTTATAAATACCTCTATATGTATTCTATTATAAAAGTATGAATGTTTTGTTTCGTCCAATGTTTTGTTTCGTCCAATTTATGTTATCCCTAATATATCTTTAGTAATATTATAATTTAAGGGTAATTAAGTAATTTAAAAATTAAAATTACTTATTTGGTTATAAATACCTTGATAGGGATAATCCGATCACTTCGGGTCGGACTCATACTTTGGACCACCGACCGGCCCAGCACGCGTAGGCCCAGCAGGTCCGAAAACACGCGTCGGCCCAACTTATGGCCTGTTCCGCGACTCAAGGCCCATGATCTTTTCCCAAATGCCATGCAGATTTGGTGGGCCAAATTATAGGGATTTAGTTAGGGTTTTGATTTAATAGTATAAATATGAGGAAAGAACCTGGATTAAGGGGTCGAACTCTGTAATCTAAATTACTACGTGTAAACTCAAAGTTTGAGTGATAGAAACACCCCGGCGATTGCCGTTTTCTGCCCGTGGACGTAGATCTCCGGATCGAACCACGTAATTCCCGTGTGTTTTTGATATTGTTTACGCATATTTTCATTAAGTTCTGTTGATACCGGATTGCGCTTTATCAATTGGCGCCGTCTGTGGGAACCTTCTCTCTCTAGAATTTCTCTCTAGAGACGCCCACAATCTGCCGCTCATCCAAACCTGCTGGTGACTCTGACAGATTCATCATCATCTCCGATGACACAATCACATTTCACTTACACTATTATTTATTTGGGCCCTATTTTAGTGATTATTCATCACTCCCACTACATGATACAACATCAGAGGATCCGCCATTAAAAGAGCTTTAAGCTCCCAAATCCTACTCGATTTCGTGCTTCAGTGAAGCTGCACATCAATTGAGGCGGCTCGGCACCGCGATCTCTCCACCGTCCAAGGCACTCTGGCGAAGGGCCTCCGTCTTTCGCAGATCAGCAGGGACTTCACCAAGTCGAGCCTCGAGTCGCCCGAGTCAAGAATTGCGGCGCTCAAGGACCTCCCTAGGGTTTCGTTATGATCTCACAGGGCCAGTTTATCCTCCTTGACCGGTTTGGTCCGGTCTATCTTTAGTTAACTGGGCCATCCCCTCCGAGCCGATTCTCTCGACCTAAACCGAATGGTTCACCACTTAAATATGAACCGGGTTAACCAAATTCAAAACGGGCCCTTCCTTAATCGCTAAACCGGCAAGGAAGGAAGCTTCCTCTGGGTCAATTCCTCACTCCACGAACCAGCTGCTCAGGGCTTTCCCCTCCCCTGTTTTTCATTCGGTTACAGAACCAATCTCCCCCGTCAAGCTCCTCTTCGACCAAGAACAATGCAATTGGAACTCGCCATCGATGGCTCCATGACAGTTCCATATTTCTCCGCCACCTCGACTCGTGGTCTGTCATACTGCAAGATCACGCGAGGGTATTGACATGCTGTTGCATTGATCATTTTCTTCCGAAATCTCCTGTCCCCGAACAGTGCACATCCTTCTTGCTCCACCACTACGACTCCGGTTAGGTGTCGACACGTCACTCCGTGTCCGCTTGGCCTGCAACCTTGTTGCTGCGTGCACTGATGGCTGCTGCGTCCAGCGCCTTATCTCTTGGACCCCCTCCGTTTTGCCTCGAAATGACACGGACTCGGCGTAATCATGATTTTCTCACATCATATTTGGAGATTCCATCACTCCTACTCTCTTGAAGGATTTCAGAGGTTTGTTTGCAGTTTTAAATCAATTCGCCACTCAAACAAATCCACAATCCAGGTATTTCTATTTACGATTTCGAAATCGACCTCTACTGTGACAATCGTTTCTGTTCGTTTGAGACGAAGTGTGTTCGATTTTCGATTTCGTCTTTCTGATTTTGCTTGACTGAAGTAGGCCTGTGTGCCATTTTCGCTACTGCTGCTTTTGCTGTCAATTTTACTGCTGAGACGAAGAACTTCGATTTGTCGATTTCGATTTTCTTTCGATTGCTGTCAATTTTCTGAAATTGATTGGCTGTGAAAGGCCTGTGCGCCGTCGCTGAACGCTACTGCTCTTGCTATTTTGCGTCTCAGCTGCTGTTTATTTTGAGACTAATTCACTGCTGGCCTGTGTGCCATACTGTACGGATTCCTGCTGAATTGTTACTCCTGAAACTGCTCCCTATTTCACTGGTTTTTGTTGAATTAAAGAGGGCCTGTGTGCCATTATTCTAAGCACAAAACACTGATTTTATTGGTTACTTAAAGCTGCTATTAATCACTGGAATTTCTGCAATCTCTTGGCCATTTTTGTGGACTGATTTTTATTGCAAAACTCCCGAAGGCTTGTGTGCCAATATTTTGATATCCTGCTAGTGCTCTGATCCTAGCTGGTTTTGCAGCATTTCTATTTGTTTTTGTCCCCCACTAACTTATGGCGCAGAAAAACAAAAGCACCAACTCATTGGAGATTACCAAGCCTAATAATGGGCCCCACCCTAGTCATTCGGAAGAGTCAATCACTCTTGGATCAAAGGACTCATTCGCGGATGAGTCTTTGCTGGATTTGAATGGGCTTCAAGCCCCACCAGGTCGATGGCCTGGACTAGCTAATATCCAAAAAACTCCCTACTTTTTGGAAAAAGGATTGCACAATCTCTCCCCCGATCCGCCCCCGATCCGTCCGGGAAGATTTGCATTTCGTCTCCGGACAGTTAAACCTCCGTCTCCGGACAATCAAATCTCTCCCCCGATCCGTCCGGGGAGATTCGCGTTTCGTCTCCGGACAATTAAACCTCCGTCTCTGAACAATCAAATCTCTCCCCCGATCCGTCCGGGGAGATTTGCGTTTCGTCTCCGGACAGTTAAACCTCCGTCTCCGGACAATCAAATCTCTCCCCCGATCCGTCCGGGGAGATTTGCGTTTCGTCTCCGGACAATTAAACCTCCGTCTCCGGACAATCAAATCTCTCCCCCGATCCGTCCGGGGAGATTCGCGTTTCGTCTCCGGACAATTAAACCTCCGTCTCCGGACAGTCAAATCTCTCCCCCGATCCGTCCGGGGAGATCCACATTGGCAATGTCCATGTCGTGTTCCCGAACACCCGATAAAGAAGTTCTTATTTCTGGTCAATTATTTACGGCCTCCGAGCCAATATTCGGCGCTCTGGCGTTGAGATTTAGCGAGCCCAACAACTCGGCTGCGGAGTAGACCGCGGCCAGACTACTACACTCCGGTGCTCCCTTTACCGCACCCCATCCTTGCCCAGGATGATTCGGCAGATACTCCGGTGCTCCCATCACTCCGGTGCTCCCATCACTCCGGTGCTCCCTTCACCTCAGTGCTCCCATCACCTCGGTCAGACTATTACACTCTGGTGCTCTCATCACCTCGGCCAGATTACTCGTTATCTTGGTATTACCCCGGTGTAGTTCGACCTCGTTCGATTCAGCTTCCACGGACTACGCTGCGGAATATCTTAGACGCGGAGCAGTCCTGGCCATCCAAAAACACTTCGGCTCGCCCGATATGTGATGCACGTTGATTTTGCATGTAATTAGGTCGATGTATGGTATTATTTGATAGGAATTATATGCATAAATGGTTGGAAATTGTATGAAATATGATATAAGTGATCAATTGACGTACTTGACTTGTTTTAAGGTATTTTGAGCATTTTCAGGCTAAAAAATTGTGATTTACGACTACCGGACAAGAAAACAAGTTGAAACGGAGTAAAAATCAGCCCAAAGTAGTGAAAATCAGTGAGAACCGGTCCGAACCGTCCAAGAACCGGTCCAAACCGGTCCGAATTGTCCAAAGAATCGGTCCAAACCGGGTTGAACCGGTCCAGGAGCAAAACGAGGCCAGAACCGACACGGCCGCGTCACAAAGCAACACGGCCGTGTCAAAAGTGCCCCGAAACGCGCTGTGGCTTCTGGAATGGAACACGGCCGTGTCACAGAGCAACACGGCCGTGTCAAAATGTTGCTGGAAAAGTAAAATTTGCAAGCAACACGGCCGTGTCATTTTAAGCAACACGGCCGTGTCAAAAGGGCTGTCGATTGTTAAAATCCAGTTTTAAGTGAAGATTTGATTTCTTAATTCAAAAGGGATTGTCTAATCATATAAAAAGGATTCAAGTGCTCTCAAAAGAAAAGGAGACACACATATTATTTGAGTTTGAGGCACGAGACAGACTTGGACGACAACGAAGATTCGAGCAACAGGACGAGATACTCGGGTTTAGCCATTTTTCCTAGTTTAATTCTTTAGAATGTTTTGTCTTAATCATTGTATTGAATTGAGCCTAGGCATGAGTAGCTAAGCTATTCGTGTCCTAGGGTTAGAAAGTAGGAATTATTTATAACAATGTTTTGATTTATGGTTTTACTTATTGAATTCCGTTCTTTGATATGTTTATCTTTATATCCGTTTTAATAACTAAATTTGGACTGGCCATCTAGGTTTAGTAATTTCGTTTAACAAATCCGCTTCGAGAGAAGGGGTTTGTTATTAGACGTACGATATAGAGCGCAGTTGTCTATGATTGTGTAGGCATAGGTTTATGAGCTGTTTGGAGTTGCTAGGATTAATTGACTCGAGAGGGTAATTGTCTTAGTTAATCAACGATCTAATTACTTCGAGAGGAGGGTTAGGTTAATATTGCGCCGCTTAATAAACATTAGATCGGTTAAAATCAATAAGTTAATCTTAATCATCATTGGAATAAATATTCTGAAATCGATACCCTAGGATGCTGTTTTCCCGTGATTGTTAATCATTCGTAGTTATTTAAGTTTGAATTTAGAGTTAATCAAGTATTTTAGTTAGTAAAATTAATCTTTCCTGAATTAGTGTCTAGTTAGGATATTCCTAGAATATTGAGGTATCAAACTACCTAAAGACCCTATTCCTTGTGGGATCGACCTTAACAATAGTACTACACCTACATCCGTACACTTGCGGAGCACTAGGTTAGAAACCGACGTGTCAAGTTTTTGGCGCCGTTGCCGGGGAATAGGATTTAGCGCTTAGTTTTTACCTTGAAAATAGGAGGAAACTAGACTAGATTTTATTTGTTTTTCGTAATTTTAATTTTAATTTTCGTTTTTTATTTTTTGGTAATTTTTGTATTACACGGTATTTGCTGTTTTTGGTGTTATTAGGCATCGCATGCACACCAGATCAAAAGGAAAAGAGACTCTTCTTCCTTTCGATCCAGAGATTGAAGCGACAGCTCGTAGACATCGCAACAGAAGGTCTGAGATGGAGAACCCACCGCAGCAACCGAATGATGAAGCATTAAATAGAGTGCTAACAGCCTTAGCACGATTGGACGATCGCGTCACTACTATACAGCAGCAGATACCTGTACAGCAGCAACAGTTGCCACAACAGCACGGACAGATTCCAATAGAGCCAGATGCGGGAGAAGAAGACGATACACCCATTAGTGACTGTTTAAGGCCAAGTCCTAATCAACAGTCAGGAGGAGTACGACCCCCGCCTCTGAATGCCAATAGTTTCGAGCTGAAGCCTGCACTGATCAACATAGTGCAGCAGAACCAGTATGGAGGAAGTGCAATGGAGGATCCGAACGCTCACCTGATAAAGTTCCGAAGATTGGCGGACACAATCAAAATAAACCATGTACCACACGAGCAGGTTAAGCTGCGATTGTTTCCTTTTTCGTTGAAGGATAGAGCCCTCCAATGGTTCAATTCCTTGGAAGATATCATCAGCTGGGAAGAGTTGAGCACTTCGTTCCTATTGAAGTACTTTCCACCGAGCAAGATGCTCGACTTGCAGAATCAAATTAATCAGTTCAAACAGCTGGATCAAGAACCGTTTGGAGAAGCTTGGGAGCGATTCCGGGATCTTATCCGGAGTTGCCCTCAACATGGGTTTACGAAAAAGCAGCAAATATGTAAGTTTTATAATGGCTTACTCGCTCCGACCAGAAACCAAGTGGACGCAGCTGCAGGTGGTAGCTTGATGGAGACATCGGTGAAGATAGCATTCTCGATTTTGGATGCTATGGCTAGAACAAGTTATCAGTGGCCAAACGAGAGAAACCAGCCACGGAGGGTGGTGAATGTTATGGAAGTGGAGACGGTCAGCAATGAGCCGCTGAACAAACTCACATCACAGCTGACAGCCCTGACGAGTCAAGTCAATATGCTAACTAGTCTGACGTTAGCACAACAAACAGGGGGTCAAGAAGAAGTTGAAGAAGTTAATTTTCTAAACCAAAGGAACTTCAACAACTTCCAAAACAACCAGCCTAGGTACAATCAGTACCCACAAAATCGGAATCAACAAAACTTCTCATATGGGAATTCGAAGAACACACTCAATCCACCACCTGGGTTTGCTGTTACAAACGGTATGATACATGACGGTAAGAAGCCATCACAAGAAGAGATTGCCCAATCACAGTTTGACAAGTATGATGAGAAGTTAGCTCAACTGGAGAAGAAAGTAGAAGGAAAATTTATTGAGCTAAACAAGCATATAACTGGGCAAGGGGCAGACATAAAGAGGTTAGAGAATACGATGGTGCAGACTCAAGTAAGTATTGGGGAGTTGTCTTCCAATATGAGCCAGTTGATCAAGATTGTTGGGGCCCAACACAAGCAGGGCCAATTTCCGAGTGATACGGTGGTGAACCCAAGAGAGCAATGCCAAGCCATTCAGTTGAGGAGTGGTACTGAGTACGAGGGACCCCAGCTGCCGGTTGATGCAGATAAAGTGGTGGAGAAAGAACAAATGGAAGAGAAACACGAGCAATCGGGCAAGAAGAAGGCAGTAAAGCAAAGCGAAGGCCAGGAAATCAAAGCAGACATCCCATCTTATGTTCCGGCTGTCCCATTCCCACAAGCCTTAAGGAAGAAGAAGATCGATGAGCAGTTCGCGAAGTTCTTGGATGTGCTGAAGAGGATCCAAATTAACATCCCTTTCGTTGAAGCACTGCAGCAGATGCCGAACTACGCTAAATTTCTGAAGGAAGTAATCTCAAAGAAGAAGAAGTGGGAAGAATACGAGACAGTCAACCTGACTGAAGAATGCAGTGCTGTGATCCAAAGGAAGCTACCGCTCAAGCGAAAAGATCCAGGTAGTTTTACTATTGCATGTCAAATAGGTACTATTACATTTGATAAGGCACTGTGTGATTTGGGGGCTAGTATTAACTTGATGCCATTATCTATTTTTGAAAAATTGAGTCCAGGTACTTTGAAACCCACTACAATTTCTTTACAAATGGCTGATCGGTCTATGACTTGGCCAAAAGGGATTGTAGAGGATGTGTTGTTAAAAGTTGGGAAATTTATAATACCTGTGGATTTTGTGGTTTTAGATATGGTAGAAGATAAAGATGTCCCTTTGATTTTAGGTCGCCCGTTTCTAGCAACGGGAAAAGCATTGATAGATGTCCAAAAAGGAGAGTTAACATTAAGGGTAGATAAAGAGCAAGTCACTTTTTCAATCTATAAAGCTCTACAACATCATGATAGGGAGGATGAATCTCAGCTAGAAACATGTAGTTTTGTTCGTACAATTGAAGCTGCATTTTATAGGAAACTAACCTCCCCAAGTGATAGTGATTCCCTTGAAACATGTATTATCAATTCTATTTATAATGTTAATCTCCATGACCCTACTGACCTTGATCTTGCCGAAAGTGTTAGTGCATTGAATGCCTTGCAGGATGCCCCTAAAGGGAGTTCGACTCAAGGAAACATAAACAAAAAGGCGGTTGAAGAAGAGCAAAAAGGGGGCGATGGATGTCCGGAGCTAAAACCACTGCCTGATCATCTGCGGTATGAATTTCTAGATAACGAGCACAAATATCCGGTAATAATCTCCTCTTCCCTTACTGAGGTTGAAACTGATAAGCTGTTGCGTGTATTGAGGAAGTATAAATCTGCTATAGGATGGTCAATAGCTGACTTGAAAGGAATTAGTCCTACGATTTGCATGCATAAGATTTTGATGGAAGATGAGTATAAACCCTCTGTTCAAAACCAACGTAGGCTTAACCCAATGATGCAAGAAGTAGTTAGGAAAGAAGTACTTAAGTGGTTAGACGCTGGGATCGTTTTTCCTATTTCTGATAGTAAGTGGGTAAGTCCAACGCAGGTTGTGCCAAAGAAGGGGGGGATGACTGTAGTTAAGGGTGATCTTGATGAGGTCATAGCCACTAGGGTAATCACGGGCTGGCGTGTATGTATAGACTATAGGAAACTTAATGCAGCCACTCGTAAAGACCATTTTCCCCTTCCCTTTCTAGATCAAATGCTTGATAGGTTAGCAGGATATGAGTATTATTGTTTTCTTGATGGTTATTCTGGGTACAATCAGATTGTAATTGCCCCGGAGGACCAAGAAAAAACTGCTTTTGTGTGTCCTTATGGTGTCTTTGCTTTTCGTAGAATGCCATTTGGGCTCTGTAATGCCCCTGCTACGTTTCAAAGGTGTATGATGGCAATCTTTGGGGGTTTGATAGAAAATATTATGGAGGTCTTTATGGATGATTTCTCTGTCTTTGGTTCGTCTTTTGATCACTGTCTAGATAACTTAGCTCAGGTGCTTAACAGGTGTGAAGAAACCAATCTAGTCCTTAACTGGGAAAAGTGTCATTTCATGGTAAAGGATGGGATAGTCTTAGGACATAAAATTTCCGCACAAGGATTAGAAGTCGATAGGGCTAAGGTAGTGGCAATAGAGAGATTACCGCCTCCTACGAATGAAAAAGGGGTTAGAAGCTTTTTAGGACATGCGGGGTTTTATAGAAGGTTCATAAAAGATTTTTCTAAGATAGCTAAACCTTTATCTCGTTTGTTAGAAAAAGAGACTTCTTTTGTTTTCGATGATGCATGCATACAGGCTTTTGAGACTCTGAAGAAGGCATTGATCACGGCTCCAATACTGATTACACCTGACTGGTCACAACCATTCGAGGTTATGTGTGATGCGAGCAACATGGCGGTGGGAGCTGCATTGGGCCAAAAGCGGGAGAAGATTTTTCGGGTCATATACTATGCCAGCAAAACTCTCGACCCCGCTCAAGCAAATTATACCACCACGGAAAAAGAACTATTAGCTGTTGTTTATGCTTGTGATAAATTTCGTGCATATCTTGTACAAGCTAAAACAATAGTTTATACTGATCATACTGCTCTTAAGTATTTGTTTGCCAAACAGGACTCCAAGCCAAGACTAATCAGATGGATACTACTTCTACAAGAATTCGACTTGGAGATCAAAGACAGGAAAGGCTGCGAAAATGTGGTAGCTGATCACTTGTCTCGTATTGAGAATGAAGCAGATGCAAAGGGTCAACAAACGGCCATTAGCGATATCTTTCCAGACGAGCACGTGATGGTTGTGGAGAATGGGCCATGGTATAGTGACATCGCCAACTTTATAGCGAGTGAGATCGTTCCGGACTTCCCTCATCATAAGAAGAAGAAATTTTTCCATGATGTGAAGTTCTACATATGGGATGATCCCTATCTCTATAGGAGGTGTGCGGATACAATCATTAGACGGTGTGTTCCTCAAGAGGAAGTGAAAGAGATCATAACACATTGTCACTCATCCCCAACTGGGGGACATTTTGCATCAGCACGAACAGCAGCGAAGGTGCTTCAAAGTGGCTTCTATTGGCCAACAATCCACAAAGACTGTCATGCCTTCATTATGCAATGTGATAAGTGTCAAAGGACCGGAGGAATCACACGGAAGCACGAGATGCCTCTTACTTCAATCCTTGAAGTTGAGTTGTTCGATGTATGGGGAATAGATTTTATGGGACCTTTTCCGTCTTCAAGCGGGTTCCAATACATCTTGGTGGCTGTGGAGTATGTTTCGAGATGGGTGGAAGCTGTTCCAACCCAAACAAACGATGCCAAGGTGGTGCTCAAATTCCTCCAAAAGAACATCTTGACAAGGTATGGCACTCCAAGAGCCTTAATCAGTGATGGGGGATCTCACTTTTGTAATAGATGGATGGCTACATTATTGGCTAAGTATGGGGTCAAACATCGGGTGACCACTCCGTATCATCCTCAGGCCAATGGCCAAGTGGAACTAGCGAACCGAGAAATCAAGCAGATACTGGAGAAGTCGGTAAATGGGAACCGGAAAGATTGGGCGATGAAGTTAGATGATGCGCTGTGGGCATATAGGACGGCATACAAAACTCCATTGGGGCTGTCGCCGTATCAATTGGTGTTTGGGAAGGCATGTCATCTACCGGTTGAATTAGAGCATAGAGCGTATTGGGCAATCAAGAAGCTGAATTTTGACTTTGAAGCTGCTGGAAAAGAGCGACTCTTAAAGCTAAACGAATTGGAGGAGTTTAGACAACAAGCTTTCGAAAACTCTAGCTTGTACAAAGAACGTGTCAAGAAGTTCCACGACCGAATGATCACGAATCGCGTATTTAAAGCTGGGGAGCAGGTTCTCTTGTTCAACTCTCGTCTACGACTTTTTCCGGGCAAGCTGAAATCTCGATGGTCCGGGCCATTCACAATCAAAACTGTCCGAGTATCGGGTGTAGTGGAGCTGTTGAATCAAGACGGGATCACATTTCTCGTGAATGGACAACGCATAAAGAAATACTACAGGCCCGACCAAATTCACACCGTCCATGAAGTGCGGTTGAAAGAAGCAAAGTAGAGTCAAAGGTCGTCAAGCTTGAGACGTAAAACAAGCGCTTGTCGGGAGGCAACCCGATATTTAGTATTTTTGCATTGTTTTTTTTAAATTCTTTTTAGATTTTGGTACTTTTATGTTTTTTTTTTTTTTTGTGTTTCGTGTTCGATATTAGGACTCAAGACGGACGAGTAATGAAAGAAACGGGGGTCGAAAGGACGAAAAATGGCGTGTAGAAGGAAAAAGAGCAACACGGCCGTGTTACTTGTTCAACACGGCCGTGTCAAAATTGGAGTGAAAAGGGCGAAACCTACTGGAATGCAACACGGCCGTGTTACATACTGAACACGGCCGTGTCAAAAACGCCTCAGAAAACCAATTTTGGTTCAACTACAACACGGCCGTGTCACATGCTTAACACGGCCGTGTCAAATTACGGCTCAGATAAGCAAAACACACTGGAATGCAACACGGCCGTGTTACATACTGAACACGGCCGTGTCAAAAACGCCTCAGAATACAAATTTGGTTCAAACACAACACGGCCGTGTCAAATTACAACACGGCCGTGTCACTCAGTCAGCCAGTTCATAAACGCGAATTCAGGTTTAAAAATTCCCCCTTCTCTTCTCTTTCACTACACGCACGAAGAACACACACATTCACTCACACTTCACCAATTCACACACAAACACACTCAAATTCACCCATAATCCAATTCAAACACAATCACACACTCCATCTCACTCACTATCTCCACAAAAGTCGAAAATTTCGACCCACTTCCAAGGACCTAGGGCACACTCCGAATTGGGTTGTCTCCGACTAAATTTCTCCGGTAAGTGATGCTAACCCTTACTAGTTCGTTTCCCATTCAATTTTGATGCATCATTAGTATTGGGGATGAATTAATTTTATGATTCAAGTGAGCATTGTAGTACCTATGTGTTCAATTATGTAATTTGGGGTATGAACTTGTGCGAATAGTGAATGGAGTTACGTAATGAGGATAAATTGCTGTGATTGTTGCTAGAATTAGATGAAATTGTTGAGGTTAACATGGAACGAGCACCCCGAGAGTGAAATTCATGTGTTGGACTCATTGAGGCATATTAGCAAACATGTTATGTGCATGGTTTTCATTGATGTTATGTCACTTGATTCCTACCCCTTTTAACATTTCTACATATTGTACGACTTAATGGAACTATGATGCATGCTCTAGTTGCTAAAATTCGAGGTTCCATTATTTCACGACCTCCCAAGTGAAGTGGGTAGGAGTTGGGCATAGGTTAGGGGGTATAAAACGCATACATGGCTCGGGTATCACGAGCCTATGAGTATCTTGTTACATATGTTAGCATACTCCAATTTTCGTCTATGTTTGGGCTAAACTAAGGATTATGGCCCTATTGATTTGTGTGTTGTTGAGTATGTGCACAGGATTCTAGAAAATGGCACCACCAAAAGGACAATCTAGTCGTAGCAGAGGCAAGCAGGTCATGGTTGAGGACACCCCGGCCGTCAACCCAAATGACAGTCAGACACTCTTCGGGTTCTCTTTGACGGAGGTGGAACACAAGACTCGGTTTGAGGAGCTTAGACATCGCACTGTCATTCCCACACGGTTTGGCAGTGATAACTTGACTCGGGCCATGGGCATTCATGACAATGTCCGTGTTTTGCTCAACCAAGTTGGATTACTTCAGCTTATGAGGACGCAGCCGACATACAGACGGATCACCCTCGAGTTCTTGAAAACGTTCCACATTATAGCAGCCAGCTCTTTTCGCGCCACCCGTCCGGACGGCATCACGTTTCAATTGATGGGAAAAGTTCGAAAATTGACTTACGCTGAGCTGGACAAGATATATGGCTTCCCGACTTTTGCAAGAGTGACCCCACCGGAGGTATTTGACCCACATTCGTTTTGGGCACTGTTGACGGCTGCACCACCAATTGTAGAAGCCCAACAGTATATCTCCAATTCCGCTAAAGCTTCTTGGATTCGGAGTCCAGTCATCCGGTATATACAGAAGTTGCTGGCCTACACGCTTTTTGCTCGGCGTGAAGTGGGCGCTGTGCGACAGAGTGAATTGCATATGTTGTGGAACATATTGCATGGGTATAAGGTGGACTACACCCGGATATTGATGGAGCACCTGGAAAATGTCATCCGGAAACAAAAGGACAGCATCATGATTGGAGGATTGATCACTCCTATTGCTGCTGCATTTGATGACATTGACTTAACTGAGATGGAGCCGGTAAGAGGGGAAGTCCAATTTACATGGGACTTGCTGGAATTGATGCAAGTGGTGGTCCTCGGTGAGGATGGGACTGTCCCGTATGTTTACCAAAATGTGGGGCCCTACCTTCGGCTACCATATGAGTTAGGGACAGCAGTTACCGGAGTCCAGGATACAGCGAATTTGTCGCTATCCACTGAAGACCATCTCCAGCACTCCCAACCACCGAACTCCGAGGTGTTCCAATCTAGGCTACCAGTTGAGCAAAGTAGCCAAACTCCGAGACAGCCCCGGAAGAAACGAGCCTCTACGACAGTTGCATCCCCATCGGAGCTCAATGACGATATGGCTGGCATCATCAACTCTTTACGGGAAGATGTTCGTCTCCATACCGAGTCGATGCAGACGTTCCAAACTTCGATGGAGAGGCACCGCACGGAGGTCCGGGGATCACTTCAGACTATCCACTCGGAATTGCATGCTCAACGGGGAATACTCAACACACTGCTGCAAAGAAGTGATGAAGACCAGTTGTGGAGACTGCAGCAACAGAGTCAGTGGGAGGCCATGCAACAGTTTTGGAGCCAATATGGGTTCCACCCTCCGCCTCCGCCTCAGTGAATTGTAAGTTAGCACCAAGGCGTACCAGTTTTCCCTCCAAACATTGGCTTCTAGCCAAGTTTGGGGGAGGGGGTGAACTGTGGACGTCTTGGCCGCTATGTTTATTGTGTTGCTGTTACTTCTGCTTTTGGTTGTGTAATTGAAAAATTTGAATGATATAGTGATGCGTTGAGTTGAAATGGTAGTTAAGTGAGTTAATGGGTCTGTGAGCCCTTTTGCTATGATTGATTACCTTTATTTTGGGGTCTGTGTGCCCATTGCTAGTGAGAACTTGCTATGATTTTTAGTTGATTTTGAGTATTGGGTCTGTGTGCCCAAATATTTGTTAAAATGGTGTTGATGGATGTGTGCACTTAAGTTCTTTGTTTTAATTTGTCCATAATTGAGTTTAGAGTTTAGTTTTTTTTTGTTTTTTTGTTGTTAGAGTCAAAAGGAAAAGTATGCAAATCCAAGGAGTAATCGTTGAAAATTTAGGGAAAAGATGGATGATAATGTGTTAATGATGATACGATTTTATGCATAAAATTGAAAATTGACACAAGAGTTGAGCATGATAGGCAATTTGAAACAAAATTGAGCAAACTAAGAACTTTGATCAAAATAACCCGTGTGAGAAATTGAGCCTAAAAAGTGACTTCTATTTGAGAAGTGCTATATTTTCTTTCGGTGTGAGTTTGATTGGATATATGTCTTGGTTTCTAGAACTTGCCGTGAGACTGCATTAAGAATAGGTCGAAAGTGTAATGTGACTTAGAAAGTGATATAGGCAGTTTTTGTTTCGTACCCAATTATTGAGCTTTGAACTAACCTTTTTACCCGAAATTTTTGTGCAAAAGTGTCACTAGTTAGCCCATTTGAGCCTGAGAAGCTTTATTTATTCATAACCAAACACTATCAGCCGAACCCTTTCGATTTAACTCTTTTGGCCCTAATTGGATTAATCAAGTTAGAGGGAGGAGAATTGGAAGAAAATTGGGTGAACGTGTGAGAAGGAATGGGAAGTAGGGATGTTTTCGGAAAATGCAGGAAATACGAGAAAAGTGATAGGAAAAATCCAAGGAAAAATAGCCTCTCAAAAAAAAAAAAAAAAAATCAAAAAAAAAAAAAAAAAAAAAAAAAAAGCTTTTTATTCTTGAGGAGAGGCTAGGATATAAATAATTGAATGAAAAGGTGAAAAGGAAAATCGGGTAGTCCCAAGATGTGGTACCTGCAGAAATGGAAATCACTTGAGTTGTACGGTATTTTGTAAGGTGAAGAAATCACCTTAAGGGGTGAATTGCTGAGATGGGAAGAGTGAGATTGAGTGTTTTGTATTGAGGGGTAGTGGGGTTATATTTATATAACTTGATTAGTCCAATACACAGTCACTTGTATCCAAATATGTCTCACCTTACCTTAAGCCAACACTACAACCAAATACAAGTCCTAATTGATTCTTTGTCACTTATATTAATGTACTGAATTTGATGTAGACAATTGGCAAGCTTATGGTAAAACCGAGTGTATAGTCCAATTTGAGTGAAATTTCAAATTCTCGCCATAAACACTTGAGAGATGAGAGAAACACTTACCTGGTGAGGATTTAAAGTTTTGAAAGTTTAAGTCTCGAAATTAGTAGATTTTTGCACTATCACACATGCTCGTTTATACTATGGTGTCTAGGCTTTTGAAAAAAAAATCATTCTGAAACTAATTTATCATCCAATCGCCCTAAATACATGGATTAATGTGTTCGGGACGAACAATAGTTTAAGTTTGGGGGATTTTGATGCACGTTGATTTTGCATGTAATTAGGTCGATGTATGGTATTATTTGATAGGAATTATATGCATAAATGGTTGGAAATTGTATGAAATATGATATAAGTGATCAATTGACGTACTTGACTTGTTTTAAGGTATTTTGAGCATTTTCAGACTAAAAAATTGTGATTTACGACTACCGGACAAGAAAACAAGTTGAAACGGAGTAAAAATCAGCCCAAAGTAGTGAAAATCAGTGAGAACCGGTCCGAACCGTCCAAGAACCGGTCCAAACCGGTCCGAATTGTCCAAAGAATCGGTCCAAACCGGGTTGAACCGGTCCAGGAGCAAAATGAGGCCAGAACCGACACGGCCGCGTCACAAAGCAACACGGCCATGTCAAAAGTGCCCCGAAACGCGCTGTGGCTTCTGGAATGGAACACGGCCGTGTCACAGAGCAACACGGCCGTGTCAAAATGTTGCTGGAAAAGTAAAATTTGCAAGCAACACGGCCGTGTCATTTTAAGCAACACGGCCGTGTCAAAAGGGCTGTCGATTGTTAAAATCCAGTTTTAAGTGAAGATTTGATTTCTTAATTCAAAAGGGATTGTCTAATCATATAAAAAGGATTCAAGTGCTCTCAAAAGAAAAGGAGACACACATATTATTCGAGTTTGAGGCACGAGACAGACTTGGACGACAACGAAGATTCGAGCAACAGGACGAGATACTCGGGTTTAGCCATTTTTCCTAGTTTAATTCTTTAGAATGTTTTGTCTTAATCATTGTATTGAATTGAGCCTAGGCATGAGTAGCTAAGCTATTCGTGTCCTAGGGTTAGAAAGTAGGAATTATTTATAACAATGTTTTGATTTATGGTTTTACTTATTGAATTCCGTTCTTTGATATGTTTATCTTTATATCCGTTTTAATAACTAAATTTGGACTGGCCATCTAGGTTTAGTAATTTCGTTTAACAAATCCGCTTCGAGAGAAGGGGTTTGTTATTAGACGTACGATATAGAGCGCAGTTGTCTATGATTGTGTAGGCATAGGTTTATGAGCTGTTTGGAGTTGCTAGGATTAATTGACTCGAGAGGGTAATTGTCTTAGTTAATCAACGATCTAATTACTTCGAGAGGAGGGTTAGGTTAATATTGCGCCGCTTAATAAACATTAGATCGGTTAAAATCAATAAGTTAATCTTAATCATCATTGGAATAAATATTCTGAAATCGATACCCTAGGATGCTGTTTTCCCGTGATTGTTAATCATTCGTAGTTATTTAAGTTTGAATTTAGAGTTAATCAAGTATTTTAGTTAGTAAAATTAATCTTTCCTGAATTAGTGTCTAGTTAGGATATTCCTAGAATATTGAGGTATCAAACTACCTAAAGACCCTATTCCTTGTGGGATCGACCTTGACAATAGTACTACACCTACATCCGTACACTTGCGGAGCACTAGGTTAGAAACCGACGTGTCAATATGTCCGGGGAGATTTTAATTGACTCCGACCATATAGTATTCCCGAACACCTATTAACCCGATCCGTCCGGGGAGATTTTTCTCTACAATTATCTACGGCCTCCGAGCCAGTATTCAGCGCTCCGGTGTTGAGACCTACTCCCGGACATCCTCCGGGTCCTATGGGATTCTGTCATTCCTCGGCCTTTAGCTCCTGCTCTCTCCCCTCCGCGGGCCCTTGGATGTCACGAACTTAGGCCACTCCGGCAGATGCGTCAAAGCTGTGTAGGCCTCTCCCCTCCGCGGGCCCTTGGATGTCACGAACTTAGGCCACTCCGGCAGATGCGTTAAAGCTGTGTAGGCCTCCCCCACCGCGGTCTCCGCCGCCACGACCCGTTCCTCGGACTCAACGATGGGTCCCGCACTGGGTGACATCTTTCCCCGGTTACAACCGAATCGCCCGAATAATACGGGCTCAGTCTGATTTATGGGAAATCGCACAGCGTGTCACTTCACCTCCCTCTCTCTCATGATGGCGCCGCCAATCACATCAACCTCACCTTTCGTCAGGACGGTTCAAGCTACACTCCGGTGTATCATCCACCTCGGTCATGCTACCACACTCCGGGGCTACCTTCATTTTGGCCAGACTATTCACTCCGGTGAACCTCCCACCCCGGCCAAGTTGTTATGTACTCCCAGCGCGTTTCTTGCTTCGGGGAAATTTGGAATCTCGATAAATGTCTTGGGGCACTTCGGCCTAGCTCGGCTTCGCGTCCGCAGACTGCTCCGCAGAGTCCCCGGGGCCGCGGACCGACTTATTCAACCATAAATTCTTCGGCCCGCCAGCGACCACGGCCCTTCTTGCTTACGGTACCACCTCGTTGACAACCGAAGCGCCCTCCTCGCTTCGGCTGGGGGGGGGGGGACATCTGATAGGGATAATCCGATCACTTCGGGTCGGACTCATACTTTGGACCACCGACCGGCCCAGCACGCGTAGGCCCAGCAGGTCCGAAAACACGCGTCGGCCCAGAAGCATACGCTGGCCCAACTTATGGCCTGTTCCGCGACTCAAGGCCCATGATCTTTTCCCAAATGCCATGCAGATTTGGTGGGCCAGATTATAGGGATTTAGTTAGGGTTTTGATTTAATAGTATAAATATGAGGAAAGAACTCGGATTAAGGGGTCGAACTCTGTAATCTAAATTACTACGTGTAAACTCAAAGTTTGAGTGATAGAAACACCCCGGCGATTGCCGTTTTCTGCCCGTGGACGTAGATCTCCGGATCGAACCACGTAATTCCCGTGTGTTTTTGATATTGTTTACGCATATTTTCATTAAGTTCTGTTGATACCGGATTGCGCTTTATCATACCTCTATATGTATCTATATCTATATCTATCTATCTATTAATATATACATATATTTATTACTACTAATTATTAGTACTAATATAAAAGTATGGATTATTTCGTCCTGTCATTTTTTCGTCTTTTCTGGTGATGCCTATAATATCCTTAGTAAGTATTATTTTTATGGATAGTCAAGGTAATTTAAAATAAATTATGTTTTCTCATACTTCATTATAAAAAACAAGAATTCCTTATATTTCAAAATCTTTCTTAAAAACTACCTACTTCAATTATTATTCTTCTACACTTTAATACTTTGAATTTTAAAATAAAATTTGTTTCATATTAAAATAGATCTAAAATGCATTTTAAGAAGAGTATATAACTGTGATTGAATTTTTTTTTTTTTGGAATAAGTATAATTAATTTAGAATCATTCGTTTTTCATACACTATATCTACAAACATGAAAATTACACTTTCTAAAATAGTATAATGAATTAGTTGAAGCTCCCGATTGAGATTTCAATAATTTAATTCATACGTGTTGCAAAAATTGTCACAGCGCCGTCCTCAAATATATTTCCTTGTCAGATTGAATATCTTTTTTATAAATCATACTCCCTCTGTCTCGCTCAGTTTTGCACACCCTTAAAAAAGAAATTTTTCTTACATTCTCCACCCTCAAAATCTCCACACTAAATCTCCACACTCAATCTCCACATTTAAAAAAGTCAACCAAAAATAAAAAACAGTTTTTTCTTAATATACGTGTAAAAATAAAGATAAATTTCATGGCACAATCTTAAAACTTTTATAATACATATATTTTTACTATTCAGTTAGATTATACTACAATTTTTATTTTTACATGTTAATTTATTTAATAGACCATTAACAAGTAAACATAATTTAAGCTCTTATATTTGAATATAATGCGATTATATATTAAAATTATTTTAATATAATAAGAAGAGGAAAAAGGTATATAGATACACAAAATAAAAAAATTGTCTTTTATTAACACTATTTATTTAAGTTAGTTCATATTAGAAGAATGAAAAGCCTAAAATATTTGAATGGAAAAAACAAATAGCGACGAAATTCGTTGTGATAAATCTTATCTTACACAAACTTTACCATAGGAAGAGTCGCGATAACAACTATGTTTTTATCAAAACTGAATCTTATATAAGCATGAAGACACATGCTCCCACACGTGTAGCTTGTCGTATGACAAATTTAACGTCATTTTCAAAATTAATATTTGCTTTACAAAAAATATTAATATCTCATTTACACCTCTAATTACAAAGTAGAACGCAATACCTTACTAAAACTGAATCTTTTAGGAAAACACACACGCACACACAAAAATTAAGCAGCTAGCTCCCTGATATTAATTCAAAAAATCGGATAAACCCTAAATAATCAAACAAATAGGAACTTACCAAAATAAAATGATTTTTTATCTTTTTATTGAATAATAAAAATATCATTAAAAATTATTTATCCAACAGAAATCCAACAATCTGAACAATCTAATTTCTAATTCCATTTAGGGTTAATTGCAGCAACCACCAAACTATCAACGTTTTTACACATAAACCACTAAATATTTTTTTGTTGCATCGATACACATAAACTATATGAGTTTTGTAGATAAACCACCAAACTTATTATTTAATTTGCAGATAAACCACCAAACTTATTTTTCGATCATTTTTTTGTCGGTAATCCACACGTGACTTGCACGTGATAAACTTTTAATGATTTTTTTATACAAACAACCTTTTTAATATGCTATAAGTATAAAATTATTTAACACATTTCTTTTCCATAACAATATCTTTGAATCATCAATAGTTCTCTCTCCTAATATCTAGAAACTCCATTGTTGAAGATGAACGACTCCCCTACCTACTAAAAAAAGTGTTTGGACTAAAAAAGCCTTTAAAATTTTATTACGCGCAAGTTACATGTGGGATTCCAGCGAAAATGATTGAAAAATAAGTTTGGTGTTGTATGTGCCAAAATCCTTATAGTTTATATGTATGAGTGTCACAAAAAAAAAAAAATTAGTGATTTATATGCAAAAATATTTGTCTCAATGAAACAGAGAATCTATTGTTGTTTTACCGGAATAGTAGACAATGTGGAGAATATTGTAAACATATGATGAGGAGCATGTGACAAATATAATAGAGGAACCTACAAGGAAAATGGAAAGGTTGTTTGCAAGAAGTGTAACGGAAAATCCATTGAAGCTAAACCAATGAAATACGTTCTAAATTTTACAAAAATAAAAATATAAAATACAAAACTCAAGATATATTTATAGAGAAAATCATTTGTTTAACCTTATCAATATTCGCACTCTTTTGTTTTTAGTGTAGCTCATACAAATATAAAAGTTACCACAATGGATAAAATGATCACTTACTTTACCTATTATAAAATCAGACAAGTACTGACTGAATCTAAAAGTCATTCAAGGAGATTATAGTGTTTGGTGACACAACAGCTAGCGTGTCGAGTGCTCGATCCAAGAATATATCACATCATTAACAATGCTAAGAAAAAAAAACATTATAAGTAAATTACAAATTGAATGCAAGATCACAAACCCAAAAACCCGAACTGAAAAAAAATTAAATTATAAGTAATTTTCAGGGACATAATAATTCCAACTACTACAAATGGCTAACATCACAAGCACACAAAGTGATTTATTTCCTCATACCATTGAACAAGAAAATAAACGATGAACAAGAAAGATTGTGTGCAATTACCGAGAAAATAGAAATAATGGAACCGAAGAACAAGAAGATACGCAAATAAGATCAGACAATCATCACAACCATGAAAAAGGAACCAAGGAAGAAGAAGAGTGGAGAAAAGAAGATAGCAGAAGAGATATCACATAAGCAAGAAGAGGAACAAAGAAACAAGATTGAAACACAGGGAAAAACTTCAACAAAAAAAGCACTGCAAAAAATCCGGTTAAACAAAAGGAAAGAAAAGAAAAGCTAATGCAATTCATCAAAAAATAAAGAAATAATGAGAGAAGGAGAACAAAACAACATGAATGAAAGACAATAAACAAATTCAAAAAACAAAGCACCACAAAAGAAACCAGATAAACAAAAGGGTAGGAAAAGAAAAGTCAAAGACAGTCCACCGCTAAAAAAAGACGCAACAAGAGAATACAGAAGAGGCAAACGAAAGATTAAAAAGAAAATTTATGAAGACTGTATTTCAGATAAAAGTGATGATGATGTGATAATTACACAATACATTAGCAAAACGAAAACGAAAACTAATACTAAGACATTTTCCAAAAAAATTAAGAAATAGAAGGTCTAAGTTCTCCACCAAAATCCATTATTTTTTTATACGCTTCTATCCTGACTTTTGAGTTTATTATTTTAATTTAGTTTTGCTCTTTTACACCCTTCTATCGTGACTTGTAAGTTTTAAATTAAGATTTATCTTAGTTTGTCTTTTCTTATATTTTTTGTGTGAAACAAAATTGTGAAAATATTACTTAATTGTATTCATTTCATCAGAATTTATTATTATTTAAATTACATTAAAATCAACAATTTAGAACTAAAATTACCAGTACAAAACACCATTTATCACAACAAACAACTTTAAAAAATATCACTACAATATCATTCTATAAACAACCGATCTGCAAACAACTTTGTTACGTAATATATTTTTTCTATAAAGTAAGAAGTTTCACAAAAACAAAAAAAAAAAAAACCAATGAAACAATAATTTCTTAAAATGATACAAATAAGTACTCCAACTATCAAATTTTCTTTTGTATTTATTATTTATTTTCACCACTTAATCTTATCTTGTGTTACATTTTTTTTTTCTTTTTTTTTAGTTCTTTTTGAAAAAACTTAAACTTACTTAGTCATCAACTTTCTTCACATGTTATCTTATGACATTTAACGTACAAATGAAATTTAATACTTAAGTTTGAACTGTAATTATCGTAGTGCACAAATAATAAAAAACAACGAATCAAAGATAATAATATGCATATTTTCACATATAAAGTTCATGATTATGCTCACAAATTAAGGGACTAAAAGAAAAAGTAAAAAAGAGTGAGATATTGAGAATTTGATTCTATGTTTAAATTAATTTTAATATTTTAAAATATTAATAATTATAAAAAAAATAAGCCAACGTGCAACGCACGTGCTCATTGCTAGTTTAATTTAAAGTCTGAATTTTGAGTTTTTTTCAATTAGGAGTTTAGATTGAGCTAATGCATGTATGCTTTACAAAATTATAAAGTCCTTCCTTGTCCAACCCATTTCCTTATATTTACAAAGATTTCTGAATCGGTCCGTGGTCCGTTGAACTTTTAGGTCATCGAGCCAAATTTATTTGAACAGTTAGTACTTCGGGCCTAAATTTTTATAGCCTAGTCCAATATTAATATTTTTGTTACTTTCATCTATGAGAAGAAATTCCCGTGTAAGAGGATTCACTAGTGTTCATAATGTTTTCCATAATCATAATATATGTACCAAATTGTGAAGATTAGCTCATATATGTATAAGTAGAAGGGCATATATGTAAAACTGAAGACAATGCAAGGACAGAAAATTCCATTCACTTAATCAATTCATGCAGCAAACAGAATAAGAAACGAGCTCAACTTCTGCATGAAAAGTCAGTTGGAGAAGTTACTTAAACTTTTGAAAGTCTGTTACTCAGAGTTGGTTATGAAGCTGTGGCAGCTTTTTCTTTCTTGAGTCAGTATATATGCGTGTGGTTACTCAGCAGTTACATCATCATTCTTGTGGAGAGAAGAACACAGAAACTAGTGAGAGAATCACAGAGGAGATAGATCAATTGGTTCATATTGATTCTTGGCGATTTCTGCTAGTGTGTTTGATTCATTCTCTTGTAATTGAATATTGTGTGCTGTGATTAATAAGATAAGTAGTGGTGTTTGCTCCGTGGATGTAGGGTTGTTTCTCCAGGCCTGAACCACGTTAAATGCTTGTGTGTTCTTTCTGTTTTATGCGTTCGTTCTCTTACTTTTTGAATTTGCGTTATTTGTTCGGCCGTTCAAGTGTTTGCATTTTGGTCTGAGTGAATCAAGAAGGGTGTTGTTGCTGATCTTGTGTGTAAGATTGTATTATAGTCTCAACAATTGGCGCCGTCTGTGGGAAACCATGGGCTCTGCACGATTTGATGTGGAAAAGTTCACCGGGAATGGAGATTTCAGACTCTGGAGAATAAAGATGAAGGCTCTCCTGGTGCAACAGGCTTGGCCATAGCTACTCTCAAAGCTGAAGAAAAACAACTATTGCTGGATAAGGCACATAGCACCATCATACTCTGTTTAGGAGATAAGGTCTTGAGAGAAGTGGCAAAGGAATCCACTGCAAAAGGTATATGGCTCAAGTTACAAGCTACTTACATGGAGAAATCAGTGGCAAACCGTCTCTACATGAAACAAAAACTGTATGCTTTCAAAATGGCTGAAGACAAAGGTATATCTGATCAACTTGAAGACTATCATAAAATCTTGGATGATCTTGAGGATATAGAACTAAAACTGGATGATGAAGATAAAGCATTATTCCTATTGAGCTCCCTCCCTAAGCAGTTTGAAAATTTTAAAGATGCTCTTCTGTTTGGAAGAACAGGGAAGTTAACTTTAAATGAAGTAGAATCAGCACTAAGATCTAAAGAACTGCACAATGGGGTTGAATCTGTAAAGCAAGAACAGATTGGAGAGGGCCTAATGATCAAGAAGCAGATGCACAAGAAGTTTCAAGGCCACAAACAGAAGCAACAAGGGAAGAAAGCAGATCACAGCAATCCTTCAGGACAAGAGACCAGAAAGTGTTTCAAATGCCATGAAGTAGGGCATCTTGCAAAAGAATGCCCCAAGAAAGGGAAGCAGAATCAGAAAAATCAAAATACGACTCAAAACCAGAAAAACTATAAAGGCAAGAACACAGCTGATCTAGTGGAAACAAAAGATGGCTATGAATCAGGTGAAGTGCTTACTATCTCTACTTCTTCTGATAATAGTGATTGGGTACTAGACTCTGGATGTTCTTTCCACATTTGCCCAAACAAAGACTGGTTTTATAGTTTTGAGTATAAAGATGATGGAATGGTACTGCTGGGAAATGATCTTGAATGCAAAATCAAAGGCATAGGATCAGTAAGGATAAAAATGTTTGATGACAAGGTTAGAATTTTGGAGAATGTAAAATATGTTCCTTAATTAAGAAGAAACCTAATCTCTCTTGGCATGCTTGACTCTATGGGATATAGTTTCCATTCTGAAGGAGGAAACCTCAAGGTTTCAAAGGGATCTCATGATGTAATGAGGGCTGTGAAGAAAAATGAACTATATTTTCTAATGGGTAATAGTGTAATAGGTGAAGCTTCAACCACTGTAGAGGTAAACAAGACATTGCTATGGCACAAGAGGCTTGCTCATATAAGTGAAAAAGGGCTTATAGAATTGAGTAAACAGGGTCTGCTGGGCAAAACTAAGATACAACCTCTAGACATATGTGAACACTGCATTTATGGAAAAGCACACAGGAAGAAATTCCCAAAAGCAACACATATCACTAAAGAAAGACTTGATTATGTGCATTCTGATCTTTGGGGGCCTGCAAAGATGCAAACCAAGAATGGGGGAAAATACTTCATCTCAATCATTGATGACCATTCCAGAAAAGTCTGGGTCTACATTTTGAAAGCCAAAAGTGAAGCTCTGGTGAAATTCAAGGAGTGGATCACTGAAGTGGAGAATCAAACTGGTAGAACTGTTAAGCATTTAAGAACTGATAATGGTCTGGAGTTTGTCTCAGAAGATTTCAATCAGTTCTGCAAAGACAAGGGCATTATAAGGCACAGAACAGTAGCAGGAACACCACAACAGAATGGTTTAGCTGAAAGAATGAATAGAACACTTCTGGAAAGGACAAGGTGTATGATATGTAGTTCAGGGATTGAGAAGAGCTTCTGGGGAGAAGTGGTGACCGCTGCAGCCTACCTAATTAACAGATCACCATCCACTGCTCTCAATTTTAAAACTCCTGAAGAAATATGGAATGGCACACCTGCTGACTATTCAGGGCTCAAGGTGTTTGGATGCCTTGCCTATGCACACATAAAACAGGATAAGTTAGAGCCAAGAGCCCTCAAGTGTGTGTTCATAGGATACCAAAAAGGGGTCAAAGGGTACAAACTATGGTGCATAGAACCAGGAAATAGGAAATGTATCATTAGCAGGGATGTTATTTTTGATGAAGAGACAATGCCTTTAAAGAATCATCAAGATTCTAGTTCTTCTAACTCTAAATCTGATAATACTCAGCTGGAGGTGGAGACTGAGAATATAGTGAACTCAAATGACTCAGAGGATGCTCCTGAAAGGGATGAAGAACAAACATCTCCTGGAGCAAATGATTACAGAAATTATCAGCTAGTCAGAGACAGGAGAAAGAGACAGATAAATCCACCCAAAAGATTTGGTCATGCTGACATTGTGGCTTATTCTCTATTCACTGCTGAAGAACTAGAAAACTATGAACCGAGCTCCTATGCAGATGCCATAACCTGTCATGAAAAGGAACAATGGATGCAAGCAATGCAAGAAGAGCTTATGTCACTTGAAAGGAATGATACATGGGATATTGTAAGCAAACCTACTGGACAAAAGCTAGTTGGTTGCAAGTGGATCTACAAGAAGAAATTAGAAGCTGGAAGTGCTAACAGAATCAGGTTTAAAGCCAGACTGGTGGCTCGAGGCTTTACACAAAAGAAGGGAGTAGATTACAGTGAAATATTCTCACCAGTTGTTAAGCATTGTTCAATCCGGGTTATGATGGCTTTAGTAGCTCAATTTGACATGGAACTACATCAGATGGATGTAACCACAGCATTTCTACATGGTAGGTTACAGGAGACAATATATATGAAGATTCCAGATGGGATTGAAGGCATAGATTCAGACAAGCAGGCTTGCTTACTCAAAAGATCACTGTATGGACTGCAACAAAGTCCTAGACAGTGGTATTTGAGATTTGATGATTATATGATGAAGATTGGATTCAGAAGAAGCCTATATGACAATTGTGTTTACTTTAAAGAAGAGCAGGATAAAACTCATATATATCTTCTGCTATATGTAGATGACATGCTGCTAGTTAGTGAAAATATGGATGGAATCCTGAGAATTAAAAGACTATTGAAGGAGGAGTTTGATATGAAAGATCTTGGAGAAGCCAAGAGAATCTTAGGTATTGACATAGACAGAAATAGAGAAAAAGGGGTTTTATTTCTGTCACAGAAGGCATACATTGAAAAAGTGCTACAGAAATTCTACATGCACGAATCTAAGAGTGTAGCAACTCCTCTTGGGCAGCATTTCAGGTTATCCTCGCAAGACAGTCCAAAATCAGTTCAAGAGGAGAGATACATGGATAGAGTTCCTTATGCTAGTGCTGTAGGAAGCATGATGTATGCTATGGTGTGCTGCAGACCTGATCTAGCACATGCTATGAGTGTGGTATCCAGATATATGGGGAATCCTGGTAAAGTCCACTGGGAAGCTGTTAAATGGATGCTCAGATACCTAAAGGGATCTTGCTCGAAAGGATTGAAGTTCAATAAGCATGGTGACTCAGGCAGCTGTTTGGTAGGATATGTTGATGCAGACTATGCTGCAAATTTAGATACTAGAAAGTCACTTACAGGATATGTATTCACAATGTTTGGCACAGCTATAAGCTGGAAATCGACTCAACAGTCAATAGTAGCTCTTTCGACTACAGAGTCAGAATATGTTGCTCTAACAGAGGGAATAAAAGAAACTCAATGGTTGAAAGGGATCATAGAAGAGTTTGGTTTGATACAGAACAGTGTTTCAGTTTTTTGTGACAATCAGAGTGCGATACATTTGTCAAAGCATCAAGGGTTCCATGAGAAAACCAAACATATTGATGTCAAGAGGCATTTTGTAAGGGATGTAGTTTCTAAAGGAATTATCAATGTAGTAAAAATTACTACAGAGATCAATCCAGCAGATTGTTTTACTAAGGCATTACCAACAGCTAAGTTTGAATTATGTTTGAAGCTTATTGAACTAACTCACAAGTCTGAATGTTATTGAGATGCAGTAACAGGTTGAAGATGAGGGTGAACATCATAGTTGAAGTCTTGTATGAAGGCTTATATCTATATGAGCTAAAGGTGGAGAGTTGTGAAGATTAGCTCATATATGTATAAGTAGAAGGGCATATATGTAAAACTGAAGACAATGCAAGGACAGAAAAGTCCATTCACTTAATCAATTCATGCAGCAAACAGGATAAGAAACGAGCTCAACTTCTGCATGAAAAGTCAGTTGGAGAAGTTACTCAAACTTCTGAAAGTCTGTTACTCAGAGTTGGTTATGAAGCTGTGGCAGTTTTTTCTTTCTTGAGTCAGTATATATGCGTGTGGTTACTCAGCAGTTACATCATCATTCTTGTGGAGAGAAGAACGCAGAAACTAGTGAGAGAAACACAGAGGAGAGAGATCAATTGGTTCATATTGATTCTTGGCGATTTCTGCTAGTGTGTTTGATTCATTCTCTTGTAATTGAATATTGTGTGCTGTGATTAATAAGATAAGTAGTGGTGTTTGCTCCGTGGATGTAGGGCTGTTTCTCCAGGCCTGAACCACGTTAAATGCTTGTGTGTTCTTTCTGTTTTATGCGTTCGTTCTCTTACTTTCTGAATTTGCGTTATTTGTTCGGCCGTTCAAGTGTTTGTGTTTTGGTCTGAGTGAATCAAGAAGGGTGTTGTTGCTGATCTTGTGTGTAAGATTGCATTATAGTCTCAACACAAATATATGTGGAATATACATTAATATTTGATGTGTAATTTTTTTTTTTTTTTTCTTTTTGAAATAATTCGGCCTATTAGGTGTTGATGTGGAGGCTATTAAAAGTTTTTCTAATTTGGTAGATGAGATAGACTATACATGGAACATTTATTAAAGTATTTTTTTTATAATTTGATTAGTAGGATTTTAAATTTCGATAGAGTTATTATATACAATACATAGGTTTACTTAGTCTTAACAAGTCAAGAACTATCCCTAGCATGAGTGCTTCCCCAATATAATAAACCACATAAATGACATCGTATAAAAATTGAATGATTTTAGATTTAAAATTCATCAAAACAATTTCACTAGCTAATTTTTTGTATATGTTGATATTGTAAATGAATGTGAAACTCACACTACAAGAAAAATGGTCTTTTGAGACCACAAAAAAGTGGTCTCAAATAATGAATATTTGCCACAACTTAAGCAAAGTGGTCTCAAATAATGAGTATTTGTTACAACTTATGAGTATTTGTCACAACTTTATTGTCGTCTCAATAACTCCGTCGCAAATAATATATTTGTGACCACAAAAGTGGTCTCAAATGCATCTCAAATATTTTTTGCAACAACTAGTTGTATCTAAAAGTAGCCTTAAAGTTGTCTCAAATAATTTGTAAAGAGATTTGTGACAACAAGTGGTCACAAATAACTTATTATTAGTGACCACAATTGTGGTGTCAAAAAGTCTTATGCAAAAGACTTCTTTTGTTGTAGTGTCATTACCGTTATTCCAAAATGTTTTTGGAGCCATTTGATGGATTTGAAATTTAAACTATACGCACCTATTTGTACTTTTTTTTATGGCATTTAATGCACCATTTAAGAGAAATCGTGAAAATTAGTTAATTGTAAAGAAACATAAACTATTTTGTTTTTACTCCATTTTAACACATTTTATCTTTCCATGGACGCTGGTGAAGTTACACCGACCAATATACATTGGATGTGTCATCAGTATTTGGATGACTCCATTTTTAGTGGTCTTCATGCACAACCTCTCAATAAAATGTAGATAGGTAAATGGAAGATGTTAATTTTTATCCAGAAACATAATTATGAGTAAGTATATGGGGGTTTATCCGGGAGACCATTCAATTCTTATCTCCGAGCTTACAAAATAATTGTGGGTTGTGGAAGGATTTGTAAGACCAATTAACTGAAAGTGTTTCGAAGAGGTTATAAAAGAGTGTCTGAAGGACCTTATTGATAGAAATCTCGTTATAGTTGGTAAAATGGGGTCAATAGAAAACATAAAGCTCTGCAAACTTCATTACGTCAAAAGATAAACCTGGTGTCAATACTCCAAAAGGCAAGCGCCGCCACATTTTTCATGAAACCAATCATGCGGGTGCCTTGCATTCTCGTACGGCTAATGTTCGTAGTTTGATATGGAATGTTACGAGGGTTGTACTGTTGCTTAATTTTAAATTATTGAGAATGTTGAAAGAGGATGATCAAGCTTTTTGATTTGATAGGGACTCTGATGACATAAAAATGTGCGCTCACATAATACTTGAACAACAATAGGAGGAACTTAGTTCGAGTTAGCCTCGAAGAAATTAATGATGCAATGGAAAGCTTGGCCAGTCCCGACTTTCATATATATATAGAGCACGTCTGATCTTATCAAGACTAACTAGCGCGAAAACTCTTTTTACTTAACTTTTTTTTTTTAAATAACAAATGAATGAAAAAAAAAATGTATGTTCCTAAAAAAACAAAAGAAATATTTTGACCTCCTAAATTGCACACATTTTTCTCTTTTGGCCTTACCAAGAATCCCAGTCATTAGTAATATACGCTTCTGATTTTCTAAAGTTATATGTAGATATTTTACAACACGGATCAATACAAGTATGGTATGTCTATGTCTATAAGAAAATCCTTGATTTTCAGACTTCTCATCAGTTTATGCATATATGAATCTGAGGTTATAGTATGCTTCTTTTTTGAACAATGGATAACCTTGCAGTACCGTGAAACAAATGGATTTGGATCCGGTGCAGTACAGTGCGTGTATGTGTGAGAGAAAGAGCGAGGGTCCGTGTGTGTGAGAGAGAAAGAGGGAGAGAGAGAACACAGTGTGTTGTGTATGTGAGAGAGAATACACTGTATTCGTTACAGTAACTACAAACTACACCGGATCCAAATCTGAGACAAACATTAGTGGAGGCAAGGGTTCGACACTATAAATAGCGTATTTCAGACACGAATCTACGAATGATGGATTAATACAACGAAGCAAAATCAACACACTGTAAACAATGCTGTTCTCAAGAAAACCAATAAGAGTACATAAAACTGCATTGTATCTCCTCTGCAATTCCAAAGGTGCAACAAAGAATGTGTATGTAATATGTATGCATTTCTCAGTATAGGCTCAAATTTACTAATTGTTTGTATATATCTTCATTTGATCACTATAGTTAGCTAAACAACTAACCGTTCTTTTAATCTGTGTATCTGCATTTGGGGATTGGACGTGATTAGACGAATCCAAGTGAGTCGAAAGATTGCCTCAACGAGTACCAAACTGAGACTGGACAAGACAAGTTACACCATGTAAGAAACAAACATCAATAGGATGTATATATAATTGAGTATATGTGGAAGAAACATAAGGGTTATCAAGGATCATACAAGTGAAGCAATTATAACCGAAGTGCTGTATCCGTGTTTTCATTTGGAGGGTCGCGATCAATTTGGATATTTTCAGTAGCAATTGGAAGAATCTCTGTTCCAGGCCCGACAGTGTGTTCTGTAGTAGTCGATGCAAGCTCTCCCTGAAGTACTTCAATCGACATTTCGTATTAGACAAAATAAACTTAATCCTTGTTCAAGATCTCATTCATGTGCTTCAATATCGGTTATGCTTACCAACATTTTAGACTGTTCATATTCGTCAATGAATAATTGATCCTGCACGTTGGACAATTCTTTTATTTTAACGAACAAAGAAACATTTCTGCATGGAATGATACAACAAATAATGATAATAATAATAATAATTATAAGAACTGAGAGAAAAATGTTAAAACCTTTCTCTCCTCTGTGCACCTAATCCTGTCTCGTATTTGCTTTTCAAGCTCGATCACTTCATATAGGTTCAATTTACTTACGCCTATATCAAACGCTTCCCTGGACGTAAAACCACAAGGAAAATAAAACGGAGAGTTTCAAAACATGCAGAACGGTATCAAGATTTCTGAAAGAGAATTATACATATATGCTTGTTCAAGAATTTGTGTCTGCTCTTTGAGAACATCAATCTCCCAAGGAAGCTGCATTATGTCCCCCTGATTTTGGTAAACAAGAAATAATTCAGCTCTTTCAAGAGAGTGATAATCGCAAATACTCCACGAAATTAGAAATACACATCCTAAACAGAATATACTTTGCCAACATAGTCAAGGATAATGGATTATGCTCTCAAAAACGTAACTGTGAAAATCAACTATAACATGTATGTAGAACTTATATAGAGGGTGGTTTTCCTTGCTTGAACTTTAAAGAAGTGATTAAAAGTAATAAAGAGAGGAAAAACATATCGCCATCGATTTGGCACAGATTAGCCGTAGAAAAAGGTAAAGAGACCGATCTGCAACACTAGACGGCGTCATTGTTGCACAGGCATTGGGGCTGCTTTCTTCAGCTGTAAATCATCGGACGATCCCGGGGTTGCTTCGTGCATAAGTGATTAAAAGTAGAGATTGCGGTAAAATTGTTTATAATCAAAAGTAGATAATGTTTCACATAAAAAGTGATTTTTGACCAAAATAGAGAAAAGCAATGAAAGAAGCTGTTGGATGTAGGTTAGTGCTTGCTTTAGCTTATGGGCCAAATTAGTTTTTTTAGAAGTACAGGTTATCCTTTAAAAACACTACAAACAGCTTTTCTTTAGTTAAAATCCACTAATCACTTAAGAAAAGCAAGGGAAGATACCCTAATAATGGCCTTTGATAACTCTATATACAGAACTCCCACAACACAACACATGTAATTAAGTTACAAGAAATGAATATCGATGCATCTGTATCAAAGATAATAAATAGCAAATTGAAAAATATGCAAGAAAAGAAACAAGAGCGGTAAAAATGATGAAATAGCTGTACTAACGATTAGGTAAATTGCAGTACATACCTCTGGCCTGAAGAGAAGAATTACAGGACAATGTTCAGGATCAACGCACTTTTTAAGTATGCTTGTCCAGCTGTATCAACATATGTTTGCATAAATCAGGATTTCAACGAAGAAATTTCACTAAAATGCATAAAACGATCTATGTTTGCATAAATATGAATTCCAACAAGGACTCTTTACTAAGATTCATAAAATGATCTGTGTCCGTTCACATAGGCATATTATCAAACACATTATACTTTCACTCAATGATCTGATTGTTGAGTTGTGGAGCCAAAAATAGGGGAACAGGGGTGTTTCTCGCTGGAGAGGAATCTCGGCCGAGACGGGGAAGGATCTCGGCCGAGACGAGCTGGTCGCGTCAAGAGAAGGTTTCTCTGGGAAGTCATCTCGGCCGAGACAGAGAGTGATCTCGGCCGAGACGTGAAGACAGGCAAGTTTGCTCTGGAGAGTCATCTCGGCCGAGACAGAGAGTGATCTCGGCCGAGAGGTTTATGCCGACCTACTTTATTCTCTGGAGAGTCATCTCGGCCGAGACAGTGAGTGATCTCGGCCGAGACGACTCTGCTGACCTACTTTTCGTGGGCTTCAAGCTGAGATCAGTTTGAGAGCCCACAAATGTATTAAATAGGGTTTTTTCTTCATAAGCTCATTGTAACTCCAGAAATTCATCTCAAGTAAAATATCCTGGGTTGGTATCGCCCCCAGACGTAGTTACACATTGTAACGAACTGGGTAATCAAATCGTTGTCTTGTTGTTTGCTATTTTATTGCGTTCTTCATCCGATTATCTAGTCGTGTCGTGGTTATGGGTGGATATCTTCCCAACAACTGGTATCAGAGCATCAGGTTAGTTTCCTGGAGGATTCACGATGAACGACGGAAAGATTTCGGTGGAGAGATTCGATGGGACTGATTATGGATTCTGGAAGATGCAAATCGAAGATTACCTATACGGTAAGGATTTGCACCAGCCCCTCAAGGAGAAGCCCGGGAAGATGTCTGCGGAGGAGTGGGAGTTATTGGACAGGAAAGCGATGAGCACGGTGCGTCTGTCGCTGTCCAAGGAAGTGGCTTACCATACCACAGGCGCGAGGTCTACACGGGAGATGCTGAAAACCTTAGAGGAGATGTATCAAAAACCATCGACGGCAAACAAGGTTCATCTGATTAGACGGTTGTTTAATCTGAGGATGACGGAGGGAACACCAGTAAAGCAACACTTGAACGAGTTCAACATGCTAACCTCACAGTTGGACTCGGTGGATATAAAGTTTGATGATGAGATTCGGGCCCTAATAATGCTATCTTCTCTGCCAAACAGTTGGGCCGGTACAGTGACAGCCGTTAGCGCCACAGACGCTAAGCTGAAGTTTGACAGGGTGAGGGACTTGATGATCGGGGAGGAGATTCAGAGAAACGAATCAGGATCAGGATCGGGATCGTCCTCAGTGTCAGCACTGAATACCGAGAACAGAGGCAGACAGAAGGGATGGCAGTCTAGGGGGAGGTCAAAATCCAGAGGGAAGAGTCAGACGAAAAAGTGCTGGAATTGTGACGAGGTTGGTCACTTCAAATACCAGTGCAAGGCGCCGAAGAAGAACAAGGGGGATCAGGCAGACAGGAAGACAACGAATGCAGCCACGGAAGAGGATGATGGCGATGCATTGGTCTTGAGCGTGTGCAGTCCCATGGAGTCTTGGGTCTTGGATTCCGGCGCATCATTCCATTCATGCGGTAACTTTAGTATAATGCAAAATTATGTTTCTGGCGATTTTGGACAGGTGTATCTGGCAGATGATGAACCCCTGAAAATCGTGGGTAAGGGAAACGTAAAGGTTAAGACATCAAATGGCTCAAAACTGATGTTGAATGGAGTGAGACATATTCCTGGATTAAAGAGGAACTTGCTTTCAGTTGGACAGCTTGACAAGGAAGGTTACGTAGTAACGTTTGGCTGTAGCAACTGGAAGATTACCAAGGGAGCTATGGTAGTAGCTCGTGGTAAGAAGGAAGGACCGCTGTACATGACCAGTAACTCGCAGGATTCCCTTGATCTTGCGAGTGGTAATGGTGATGCAAATTTGTGGCACTGTCGGCTGGGCCACATGAGCAAGAAAGGGATGAAAGTCATGAGTTCGAAGGGTAAACTGCCTGGTTTACAAACCGTGGAGGTTGGTATGTGTGAAGATTGTGTCTTCGGGAAACAAAGGCGAGTGAGTTTCTCGAGGAGTGGCAGGACCCTGAAGAAGGAGAAGCTAGAGTTGGTTCATAGCGATCTATGGGGACCAGCTCCGGTGGCGTCCATTGGAGGATCAATGTACTACATGACGTTCATCGACGATTCAACCCGCAAGGTATGGATTTATTTTCTGAAAAATAAGTCTAATGCATTTGATGTTTTCAAAAGGTGGAAGGCCTTGGTTGAGACGGAGACGGGGTTGAAGGTGAAGTGCCTGCGTTCCGACAATGGTGGTGAATATGAACTCAAGGAGTTCAAGGAGTATTGTGCTGTGTATGGGATTCGTACAGAGAGGACTGTACGTGGAACGCCCCAGCAGAATGGTGTGGCCGAGAGGATGAACATAACTCTAAATGAACGGGCGAGATGCATAAGACTGAAGAGCGGACTGCCTCAGTCGTTTTGGGCGGATGCAGTTAGCACAGCTGCATTCCTGATCAACCGAGGTCCATCGGTTCCCTTGGATAATCGGATACCCGAGGAGGAGTGGACTGGAAAGGAGGTAAATCTATCCTACTTGCGTATTTTCGGTTGTGTTGCTTACGCTCTTTTGGATTCTGTTGGGAGAAATAAGCTAGATGCCAAGTCCGTGAAGTGTACGTTTGTTGGATATGGCGGCGATGAGTTTGGCTATAGGCTATGGGATGAGCAAAGCCGAAAAGTAATTCGCAGCCGAGATGTTATATTCAATGAACATGTTATGTACAAGGATAGGGAGAAGGATTTGGGCACTGATAGTGGAAAGCTCCGCACTGTTGAGTTACCCGATCTAGACTCGAGTGGGAGCAAAGGGAGTCCGGTCGATGAGGAGGTTCATGATGACGAACCAAGAACTCCACTACCACCTCAAAGACCAGTTAGAGATCGAAGGCCACCAAATAAGTATTCACCCTCTAACTTTTACTTATTGTTGACTGATGGTGGTGAACCTGAGAACTTTGCAGAGGCAAAGCAGGTTGGTGATAAACGAAGATGGATGGCTGCGATGGAAGATGAAATGGCATCACTTCGTGTGAATGGCACTTGGGAACTGTCCAAGCTTCCCAAGGGCAAGAAGGCGTTGCAAAGCAAGTGGGTCTACCGAATCAAGAATGAGGCCGATGGTAGCAAACGCTACAAAGCAAGGTTAGTCGTGAAAGGGTTCGAGCAACGGTATGGTATTGACTTTACGGATGTGTTCACTCCTGTTGTGAAGTTGACAACGATTCGCATGGTGTTGAGCATGGTGGTTGCGGAGAATCTACTGTTGCACCAAATGGATGTGAAGACGGCTTTCCTTCATGGTGATTTGGCGGAGGAGTTGTACATGGTACAGCCGGAGGGGTTCGTGGTAGACGGAAAGGAAAGCCTTGTGTGCAAGTTGAAGAAGAGCTTATATGGGTTGAAGCAAGCTCAGAAGCAGTGGTACATGAAGTTCGACAATTTCATGTTGGAGATTGGATACCATAGATGCCATGCTGATCATTGCTGTTACTACAAAAGGTTTGACAATAGCTATCTCATCCTACTACTATACGTTGATGATATGTTGATTGTAGGAGCAAATCCAAGGGAGTTGGAGAGGCTAAAGAAGCAGTTGTCTGAGAGGTTCTCCATGAAAGATCTTGGAGAAGCGATACAGATTTTGGGTATGAGGATCGAGAGAAAGGCGGCAAATTTGTTGTATCTTTCGCAGGCTGACTATATCCAGAAGGTCCTTGAAAGATTTAACATGGAGGGTTCGAAGCCGGTCAATGTTCCCTTGGGGGGACACTTTAAGCTGTCGAAGAAGGAGTCGCCGAGTACCAAGGAGGAGCGTACTCAAATGATGGATGTGCCATATGCATCGGCAATTGGGAGTATCATGTACGCCATGGTTTGTACTCGTCCGGATATTGCGCATGCAGTGGGAGTAGTGAGCCGGTTCATGGGTGATCCGGGCAAACAACATTGGGAAGCGGTTAAGTGGACTCTAAGGTACTTCCGAGGTACCACAAGTAAAGCTTTGTGCTTTGATGGAAGAAATTCTGTGTTAGTTGGCTACGTTGATGCGGACCTAGCATCAAACGATCTTGATGGAAGAAAGAGTACGACCGGGTATGTATTTACTTATGGTGGTACGGCAATTTCTTGGACATCTAAGTTGCAAAAGGTGGTTGCACTGTCCACCACGGAGGCGGAGTACGTTGCCGTGACGGAGGCAAGTAAGGAGATGGTGTGGTTGCAAAGGTTCTTGGGTGAACTTGGAAAGGAGCACGGAAATAGTGTACTCTACAGTGATAGTCAGAGTGCAATCTTCTTGGCGAGTAATCCGGCATTTCACTCAAGAACTAAGCATGTTGAGTTAAAGTATCATTTCATACGACACATACTTGAGAAGAAAGCCTTGCGACTTGAGAAGATTCTCGGGAGTGAGAATCCAGCCGACATGTTTACTAAGGTTGTGACCTTAGAGAAATTGAAGTTGTGCATAACTTCAATTGGCCTCGAAACGTGAAGTAGAAGAGGAGATGGTGATACCAAGTGGAAACGGGAAGGAAGAAATTTGCTTTGAAGATGTTTTAGTCTCCAAGTGGGAGATTGTTGAGTTGTGGAGCCAATAACAGGGGAACAGGGGTGTTTCTCGCTGGAGAGGAATCTCGGCCGAGACGGGGAAGGATCTCGGCCGAGATGAGCTGGTCGCGTCAAGAGAAGGTTTCTCTGGGAAGTCATCTCGGCCGAGACGTGAAGACAGGCAAGTTTGCTCTGGAGAGTCATCTCGGCCGAGACAGAGAGTGATCTCGGCCGAGAGGTTTACGCCGACCTACTTTATTCTCTGGAGAGTCATCTCGGCCGAGACAGTGAGTGATCTCGGCCGAGACGACTCTGCTGACCTACTTTTCGTGGGCTTCAAGCTGAGATCAGTTTGAGAGCCCACAAATGTATTAAATAGGGTTTTTTCTTCATAAGCTCATTGTAACTCCAGAAATTCATCTCAAGTAAAATATCTTGGCTTGGTATCGCCCCCAGACATAGTTACACATCGTAACGAACTGGGTAATCAAATCGTTGTCTTGTTGTTTGCTATTTTATTGCGTTCTTCATCCAATTATCTAGTCGTGTCGTGGTTGTGGGTGGATATCTTCCCAACAATTTCAGCATCTGTCAGAACAGAAACATGCCAATCAAAGATTCCTAACAACGATTTGATTTAAAAGAAACGGAGTTAATAGTGAAGATTATTGCTAATTAAACAACTACAAATTCCGTTTCAAAACTGATCATTACTAAGATTCATAAAATGATTCATGTTTGTTCACGTATGCATATTATCACACATTGTGTTCATAATACACTTTCACACAATGATCTAAAGCATCCAGAAACATGTCAATCATCAAAGATTCTGATGAGAACCGAGTCCTACCAGAAATCTGAGACAGAATTCTCAGAGCTCCAATCCACAGCAATTACGCTAAAACAATGTACTTTCATTCATAATCCATAATGTTCAAAACATAAGAATAACAATATTAATCGTCGCTCCCTTCGCCGGACTTCTTCCTACGCCTCTCATATACCACAATTGGAATCCCATCATCACCCCCGCCTCCAAAATGAACCTTGTCCTCAAGGTTGAGATCCGGAAAGCGAATGCGGAGCTCCTCCACGTCTTCCCACGTAGCATCCTCATCTCCCAAGTGCTGCCATTGGACCAAGGCTTCCCGAACGTGACGCCCCTTGCGGTATACCCAACGATAGTCAAGGACTTCAACCGGAACATAAGCGGCCACGCTGTCCTCATTGTAAGGCGGCAAGGTGGCTCGAATTTCATCAGTGGGACCCACACGATGGCGCAATAAGGAAACGTGAAAGACCGAATGAATTTTTGAGGATTCGGGGAGCTTCAGTTTGTATGCCACGGTGCCCAGCTTACTCTCCACCTGAAATGGCCCATAATACTTACTGGCTAGCTTCTGATGAAGGCGACGGAAGATCGAATGATGGCGATAGGGTTGCAGTTTAAGAAAGACCCAATCACCCACCGCAAACTCCTCGGGTCGTCGCTTAGCATCCGCATACTGACGCATGCGGTTCTGCGTGGCAATCAAGTTATAGCGTAGCTCGCGCAGTAGCGCATCTCGTTCTCGTAATTGAACATCCACTTCATGTACCGCGGTAGAACCTGGTTCGTGGAAAGGTATATGGATGGGCCGCCGTCCATAAACCGCCTCGAACGGTGTCATATCAATGGAGCTGTGAAAGGTAGTATTGTACCAATATTCTGCCCATGCAAGATGCCGCTCCCAATCTCGGGGTTTCTGATAAGAGAAACTCCGTAAATACTGCTCAAGGCACCTATTAACTACCTCGGTCTGGCCGTCCGTCTGTGGATGATAGGCCGAGCTCATCTTCAGCTGTGTGCCCTGCAACTTAAACAACTCACGCCAAAAAGTGCTTAAGAATACTCGATCGCGGTCCGTGACGATTGACGTCGGAACGCCGTGTAGGCGCACGATATGGCGGACAAATATGTCGGCCACCTCCTTTGCCGTGTACGGGTGCTTCAAAGCGATAAAATGAGCATATTTCGTCATGCGATCAACTACCACCAGAATAGTATCCATCCCTCGTGAACGAGGTAGCCCCGTTATAAAGTCCATCGAAAGGTCACTCCATACTTGCTGCGGAATCGGCAGCGGGGACAGCAAACCGGCCGGACTGCGGCTGTCAGCTTTATTTCGCTGACAATTGTCACAAGCTCGTATGTAAGCAACTACGTCCCTCTTTAAGCCGGGCCATGTAAATATTTGCTGGAGGCGTTTATATGTGCGCAGAATTCCCGAGTGCCCTCCAAAAGCCGATTCGTGAAAGTCGCGAAGCAGTCATGGACGGATTTCTCCCTCCGGCACCACGATTCGGCCTGCCTGCACAAGACATCCATTCCGAAGGCCGTAAGCTCCTTCCACCGCGTCGCCATTGATCAATGCCTGCACCGTTGGTCCCCATTCCGCCGACGCCGTTGTAGCAGCAACAATCTCATCCCAAATATGAGCAACATGGGTCGATACCCCCATGTCCATGGTGTCATGCAACTCAACTACCGCCCCTCGGTTATTTCCCGTCGTGACAACGCATCGGCGGCATTATTCTCCCGACCCGGACGATATATAATTTCATAATCGAAGCCCACCAGCTTCGCTATCCACTGTTGTTGTTCTGGAGTAGTGATTTTCTGTTCCAACAAATAACGAAGACTTCGCTGATCCGTTATGATTTTGAACCGTCGCCCTAACAAATAAGGCCGCCAACACCGAATCGCCTCGAGCACGGCTAACATCTCTTTCTCGTAAATGGACCACGATTGTTTGGATTTAGCAATGCCGCGGCTGAGGTAAGCAATCGGTCTGCCCTGCTGCATGAGGACGGCGCCGATCCCCAATCCTGACGCGTCCGTCTCAATCACAAATTCTTCATCGAAATTCGGTAAGGCTAACACCGGGGTAGTACTGAGGGCTGTTTTAAGCTTTTTAAAGGCAGCTTGAGCCGCTTCATCCCAACTAAAATTATTCTTCTTCGTCAGATTATGGAGGGGTCGCGCAATCTCCCCATATTTCGGACAAAACTTTCGGTAGTATCCCGCTAAACCCAAGAACCCGCGCAAAGCCGACACTGTGGTTGGGGCTGGCCACTTAACCACCGCCTCAATCTTTCGAGGGTCAACCCGTACACCTTCAAAGGATATGAAATGTCCTAGATACTCCACCTCAGTCACCCCAAAGAAACATTTTGAGAGCTTGATGACAAAAGAATTCGAATTCAAAATCTCTAACACCGTCCGTAAATGATTCACATGGCTATCCCACGACTCACTATACACCAGTATATCATCGAAAAATACCAAAACGAACCTCCGCAGATGTGGACGAAAAATATGGTTCATAATTGCCTGAAAAGTAGCTGGGGCGTTGCTCAGTCCGAATGGCATGATCAAGTATTCGTAGTGTCCACTATGCGTGCGAAACGCCGTCTTATGCACGTCATCCGGGTGCAAGCGAACTTGATGGTATCCCGCTCTCAAATCCAGCTTCGAGAAATACTTAGCTCCATGCAATTCATCCAACATATCGTCCACCGTCGGAATTGGATATCTATCCTTAATAGTAACGGCGTTAAGTGCCCGATAATCAGTGCAAAATCTCCATGTATCGTCCTTCTTTTTGACTAACAGCACCGGGGACGAAAATGGACTCATGCTGTGGCGTATTAGTCCCTCCCGGAGCATCTCCTCCACTTGTCTTTCGATTTCTTCCTTCTGAAAACGTGCATAACGGTACGGTGCTACATTCACGGGCTTTGATTCGTCAATAAGACGAATTCGATGATCAAATTCACGCTGTGGGGGCAGTGCCTTCGGTGGGGCCGAGACCCCCTTGAATTCATTCAGCAGCTCGCTAATCTCCCTTTTGCCATCGTTGCCGACCATGGTCGCCGTCGGACTCACGCCGGGTGATGATAGCATAAAGTATTCTCCTCCCTGTACTCGATTTTGGATAAGATATCCCGACTCCCCGTGGCCCATCGCCTCATACTCGGTGTACCCGATAGCTTTGAGTAAGACGAGTTCATCTCCAACCTAAAAATTTAGCGTATTCACCTTTAAATCCATCATCAAGGGACTAATGGACGCTAGCCAAGGCGTTCCGAAAATAACATCCCACTTATGCACGGGTAGTGCATACATCGTCACGAAAATCGAAGTCCCTGTATGACCACCGGAACGCGTTCGTATCGAAAGTGGCAGTACATGATGTGTCCGCTTCCAACTACAACCTGGACTGGTCTCGGACACCGGTGTGCCGGCAATTTTAAGTGGTCGGCGATGTCTTGTGTGATGAAATTTAGCGTGGCTCCACTATCAACCATTACCACTATGTTTAAATCGTGAATGCGACCGTCGTACCGAAGTGTTTGAACACTACCATCCGCATTAATTATGTCCAAATTGAGCCTGCTTGTCTCTGTTGGTTTCTGCTCAAATTCGACTAAAACCTCGTCCGTCGGTTTTGGTCCTTCTTCATCATAGACGGGCTTGGTTTCATCCTCTCTCTTGATATCCTCAATCAATAGGCTTAGAGTTTTTGCATTAGGGCACTTGTGGTTCCACGAGTATTTTTCATTGCACGTGAAACACAACCCAGCCTGTCGTCGCCGACTAATTTCATCGTTAGACAGGAAATTTCTGCCTCGCCCCACTGTTGATGTGTTGTTCGGCATACTGGAATTTCCGGCCCCCATTGCCGGCCGAGCCACATATCCCTTGCTGGCAGACGCGTTCCGTGTGAGCCCACTGGTCGCTTGGTTAGCCCGTAACTGCTCCTCCTTTCGAGTGGCTAATTCTATTGCGTTTCGCAAATCTCGGGGTCGCCACAATCGCACCTTGCTTGCCAATTCCGGTTTAAGCCCGGCCATAAACGCTCCCATCAGTGCACTCTGCGGCCAATGTGGCACGCGATTTGACAGCCTCTCAAACTCGCGCAAATATTCCCGCAAACTGCCCGTCTGCCGCAGTTTATTCATCGCCTCATTAGCGTCTTCGTGTTGTAAACTGCCAAACCTCAATGTTATTCCCTCCTTGAACTTCTTCCACGTGATTCTCCCAATGCTCGTTTGTTCGAGCCACCGTCGCCATATGCGCGCTTCACCGTCCAAGTAGTACGATGCAATCTGCACGTAATCTCGTGATTCCGTCCCTTGTAGTTCAAAATATTGTTCGACCTGATCAATCCAATTACTCGGATCGTCGCCTGAAAACCTAGGGAATTCCAAGCGGATACCCCGCGGCCTGTGATCGTGGTGTCTGTCCCTCGACCGGTTCGACGCCCGACTGTATACCGAGTTCCCGTCCTCGGAACTATCAGTTTGTCTCTCCGCGCCCTCTGATGCCGCTCCCTCTTCGCGGTCTGGGTTTGGATTGTTCGCGAACAGGTTATAATCCTGTTCGTCACGCCGTCTCCCGATGCGCTCCCTATTTGCGCGATGATGGCCCTCGTGCAACCCTACTCCTGCTTCTCGACGGCGGTTACGCGGCAAGGGTAGTTCGTCTTCCTCATCGTTACCCCGTCTTCTGCCGTCGTTCCCGCGGTGCCTGTTCCGGCGTCGCGCACTACCCTCCTCATCTGAAGGGTTACTCTGCTGTACCGACATATTGCGTACTGCCTCTCCCAGTTCTACCAACGACGACTCGATTCTCTCGAACCGCTGCTTATTCGTCAACATAACTGCGGGAACGTGTGTTGATCAACCTTACTCTGAGGCCAATTGATGAGAACCGAGCCCTACCGGAAATCTGAGACAGAATTCTCAGAGCTCCAATGCACAGCAATTACGCTAAAACATTGTACTTTCATTCATAACCATAATGTTCAAAACGCAAGAGATAAATACCAACCCTAAGCCCATGGGCAACTACTGTTGGGCCGAAGCCATGCAAAAATATAAAATAAGATATGTAACCAAAATAAATAACATAACAAGAATAACAATATTAATCGTCGCTCCCTTCGCCGGACTTCTTCCTACGCCTCTCATATACCACAATTGGAATCCCATCAGATTCCTAACAACGATTCGATTTAGAAGAACGGAGAAAACGCTGAAGATTATAGCTAATTAAACTACTACAAATTATGTTTCAAAAAAACTACTACAAATTAGGGGATTGAGATTGCAAAAATATAAGAGTGAATCGCAGAGAGCAATTATCTAGGGTAGTAAAACGAATCAAATCAAAAGAAATCAAAAGACCAAATCGAAGAAAAAAGTTGCAGAAACAGAAATGTATTACTTGGAACTTGCAAACATATAGTTGTTCTTTCCGTCACCGGGAACAATCAAAACAACGACATCAGCGCCGAATTTATGAGCAATTTCGCCAGCCTTTCTGAACAATTCAACAGTCTTAATCGCAAAATCCATCTTCTCTATCCCAAAATCCACCAACTCTCTTGAAATGGAAATCAGAAATGCAAGCTAACGAGAACTCAGCGAACCGAATCCACAAATGATGAACTACGAACACAAATTTGTTTTTATTATTTCCTATGTCTATTTAATATACATAGGCCCCGATTGGTAGGTGTGATAGTTAAGGCGTGATTGTACAACCCATGGTTTAGCAGGTGTGTTATCAATACCACTTGTATCCATTAATCAGTTTGGTAGGTGTGTTAGGAACAGGTACCCCCACCTCCATTATTTAATATCCAGTTTGGTTGACACTTAGGGTATGTTTGCTTGGGGTTTGCCAAACCCATAAGCAGTTTGGCCAACCCCAAGTGATGTTTGGTTTGCCAGCTTGAAGCAACCCTCAATAGTAGGGTTTGGCATTAAAGGCGCCAACCCCAATTTTAATATTATTTTAATCATTCTTCAATCATTAATAACTACCTCTTACACATATCACATCATCTTTTACAATTAATAATTAAATCCCACACTTCAATCACAATCCCACCACTCAACCAAACATCACCCTCTAACATCCCCAGCCACTAACCCCAGCTACTTCCCCCAGCCCAGCCACCCCAGCCCCAAGCAAACATACCCTTTTTTATTGTACCAAATTGGAATATCATAACCAATATGCCCTTAGTTTATAAAGATAATCCCAAAAACACCAAAAAGATAAACAACTGCTACTTAATTTCCCTGCACTCACCAATTAGGTCTCCATCTTCATGCTTCCAAAATAGAAGAAAAAGACGTATAATTCTCACACCAGTTTCGAGTTTATTAAATCAAGCCGCAAATTCGTACCACATCTGACTTTACCATTTTCCTGGTAAGTTATCGTGAGATTCGGGGTTCGTCCTTACGCATATATTACGTTGATTTCGGAAAAAGGTCTCAGATTATGGGTAATTTGTTTAGTTCAAGCTACGTGTGGGTATTTAATTGTGCGATTGTACTATGATCGAGTTGGTTTATATATGTCTTTTGGTTGAGGTGGAAGAGTAATCCTTCATGATTTATTTTAGTTCGTTGTTACCTGGATTCAGGTTTAGGTAGTTTCTTAGGTCTCTACGATGAATTTTGGTTGATCCATAAGCAACCAAACCTTAGCACTTCGTATACAAATCACCCACTAGCGGGTTTTGTTTGTTCGCCTCATTCTGGGTGATGACAAAATGTATTTTCTGCTAATGGGCATCCTCAAAATCAACCCGGATTACCATGTTTTTTTTAGATAGGCCATCTTGCTAATTTTACAATGGTTGCGATACTTCGATGAGCACCCTGTTTAAATTCTCAAAAATGTTGATTCAGAATTTTGATTAGCAAGTAATTGGTATAATATTTTTTTGTCCAGCTGGCTGGTGTATATCATGTATGGTGATTTGTTTCATTTTCTATGATAGGCAAATGGCCCCTTCTTCATATGTGGTCAGCCCCGGTGACATGAATTCAATCGAGGTTCGTGAACGGGTGGAAAAAATGGAGGTCTTCCCAACAAAATTTATTGATGAAGCCGTTGGACACAAAATCCTTTCATATCCAGATATATGTCATTTCGCGGTGGGCTCCGATTGGTTTCGGCTACTTAGAATCGGGAGACCAACCTATCCACAGCTTTGCCGGGAATTCCTCTTGTCGATGCGGCTACATTTTGCGGAAGAACAGTCCCTAGATAATTTTGCCGTCGAAGCTGTCTTAGGTGGTATAGAGGTTAAGCTTGGCCTCAAGGAATTAAACATCATATATGGCATCAAGAACACCCAACAACGAACTTCATTTAGTGAGTTCAATTGTCATGCTTTCTGGAAGACTATCACGGTTGGAAGGGATTACATGCTAGCTACGTCACGGGCTTCAGAAATCCGCAATCCCACACTTCGCTACTTTTACTACGTCATTGCAAGTACAATCATGGGTCGTAGTAAAGGGGTGGATAAGGTTTGTCCGTGGGACTTGTTTGCGTTGTGGGGCTTAACAATTGGCAATCACATTAATATGACATATTTCATGTTCAAGCATATACAAGACGTCATTCTACCTTACGATGCAACCTTTGTTATGGGTGGGTTGCTCACACCAATCGCCGAGTATTGTGGGGTCGACCTATCTAAGTACGAGCAATACGGGCAGAGGACTCTCGACTTTGGGTGTTTATTTGAATTGCGGATGCTCAGTCCGTTATCAGATGGGGCATACCTTCTGCACTTTGCCAATCGTAAGCCAATGCGATTGCCAGATTTTGACCGTATTCGGCTCAACAAATCAGAGAATTGGCAGCTGAACGACTAGCTTTTCTCCAAATAGATCGTATCAGTTCAGGGTTTCAAAAGCCTACTATTTCTTTGCTACGTAGCGTAAATTTAGTGACATTTATCTTTTCATGAAGGGCTTAGTTTTATATATTCGGCAAGATTGTACTGTATTATCATTTTGGTTTTATTTTTTATATTTCAAATTGCAGCACCTGTAAAAATTGTGGCTAATGTAGACAACCTAATGTAGATGCTTTTGTTTAGCCAATATGTTATCAGATTTTCATTCCCATGGCCAATTGCTCTGTTGTTATTTTTCATATGAATATATTCGATCAGTGATTACATATTACAAGTAACTATGGTCTTATGCAGGAAACAAAGTTTGCCTACATCAGATATCCAAGCAATGTTATATTAATAAGTTACACTGTAGTGGGCCATAACAAAATTTGAAGTCTTATTTCTTGGTTCAAATTCAAAGACAGTTTTTCCATTGATTCCAGTGCATCTTTATTTTGGCAGAGTTTTAACACCAGCACCATTCAGTATGTGTTGTAGCTTCAGCAAATTTTTTTTTTTTCAACTGTAAAGCTGAACCCACTAGTAATTCACTTTACCAGACTACTTGCTATCAAACCCCTAAATTTCAAATCATATTATTGTGTGCAAAATGGCGCAGTACTCACATGTAGTAACAGCCCCTATATATAATCTCATAACCAATTAACCAAAATCCCAAGGTTATAGCCTGCCAGTAAAACTATTACCCTCCACTGTCGGTGTCATCAACCCGAACTTCCGCTCATCCATGGCACCTACATCGGCACCGAAGGGCGGCATGCGTCAAGACAAGTTCTTCTACACAAAGGAATGGACTATTGACATTGATCAGTCCTTCTTACGTGGGCTAGCCGAGCAAGTAGCTGTGGGTAACCTAGTCAATGATGGGCCCAATCGCCACGCAATTCGGGCGGCAATTAGTCGAGTTAATAGAATTTTCGGTGCAAACTTCGATTATTCGAATTGCGTTGAAAAGTTCCGAAAACTACGAAGAAGATATGATGTCTTTAGTTGGATTATTACCTTTCCCGGCGTCACGTACGCCATAAAATGCAAGGATCATGTCTGGGAGACAATCTTCCGAGTAAGCATGTTATTTCATACGATCTTTACACATCCACACTTCTTTTCTTTTTTGACGAACAATTTTCTCATTCAAACGGGTCATCTCATATTTTTCCTGGTCGCTACAGAGCGAGATGCTGGCAAAGGCATACATGACGAAGGGGGAAGAAGAATATCACACTTTGCAGTACATATTTGAGGATCGTGCGCTCGTTACTTTGAGAGACAAAGACGGAAACGAACTAATACAGATATCAAGTGACTTAACCGGGCAGCATAGTGCGGCAGACTTAGGTGGCGAAGATGAGGAAGAGGCCATTGCTAATAGCTTTTTCAATGAAATAGCATGGTACAACGAAAACGCTGCTGGTGAAAGCTCAAGGAACAAGAACGGCGAGTCGAGGTTCGTCGAATGTGAACGTTCATAGTGGATGGCAAGGGAACTCTAGGCCACATAACACTGCTGGAAGAGGCGATTGCGCTTCGGGTCCAAGTTCCGTGGCCTCTTCCAGTCCGTATAAGAAAAAATAGGATCAACAAACGACATTGCTGTGAGACGGTTACTGTCTCGATGTGGGGGAACTTTCATTCGAAATTTTCGCTAACTTCAGCTCAATTCTTGTCTTATCAGACGTCATCTAGTCTACTTGTTTGAGCCTTGGGCCCTTTTTTTAGATTATGCAGTTTGTTTCTTAGTTAATTTTCGTCCACATTTCCGTGTTATAATTCAATCAGCATGCTATGTATTGGCCCAAAATTGATAACGCACCACATCTTCTTGGCCTGAGAACTCCCTCCTTAATAATAATGCGTATAGGGCAATCAAATTTTATTCGTACCAAATTGATGCCGATATACTAATAATTTTTTATTCTTCATCACTGCTTATTTACATCATGTTAATAACTTGTTTAGCCTATCAAAAATTCTGGCTGAGTCATATTAAGAAGGGCCGAATAGCGTGTAAAAATCCCAAGCTTGCCAATTCTGAAAATAAAGACCAAATATATATCCCAAGCTTACAAATGCATACGCGTACCAGGGCCATACCCCTTATATTGGTATATCTCTAGTACTACTAATCTGATTTTGTATAGAACTTTAGCTGATTGTAAGCTGTACAGATAATCAGAATTTTTAGTGGTGTAATTCAAATATTACAGGACAGCTGGGGCCATTATACATCCTCTGTTTGGATCAGTCGAACACGTCTACTATGTTTAACTCCCCTTCTTGGGCTTACCTCCGTTTCTGCAACAGACGTCGATTTCGTTTAATATCCAGTACAAAATTTAAAATTTTCCATTATGGGCAAAACTACTACCTTGTAACCCTGTAGTAATTTGAAAAATGTATGCGTTAAAAAAGGAGTCAACAAATTATTTTGTTTTCTTTGACCGATACAGTAGTGGTACTGACAGCAACTCTCCAGATATCCAAATGCAGGATTTGTATACTATTTTGCAGTAATTGTCTTCACACACACCCCTCCTCTCGTGACTCATGATAGCATGCATGCTAGTCTTTTCTTTTCTCCTTTATGCAGCATGTGAGCATGCTTTTAGAGTAGGTGGTCTTGTCTTGTCCATAGTATAGTGTATAAAATGTTAAACTACACATTTCAGTTCAGTTGCAATAACCTTCACATACTTTCCTCATTCTCATAAGAAAATGGCCCCCAATCGCCCTACGGTTCGCTGCCGTATCTAGGCCCGACTTTTTTACACTCCGCAATGGACAATGGAAGTAGACACCAAATTCATAGAGTTGTTGCTTGAGGAAAAAAAGTCGGGCAACTTTTCACCGAGTCGGAGCAACTCACGGGCTGTAAGAAATGTCACGAGGTTGATGAATGTGGCAACAAACTCTGGGTTCGAATACGAGTTTTGCAAGGAGCAAGTGCAAAACTACATAGACGCTACATCACTTTCAACTGGGTTCTTGGGCTCCGCGGTGTCACATACGATGCCGTTACTCATCAAATAAGTTACGACAACGGTGTTTGGGACTACGCAATCCAGGTAAGTCAGCTACACCTTTTTCCCAATAATGTATTATTTCCAATATGAGTATGTATTCTTATTTCTAGAAGTAAACCCATGACCGTTCAATTGTTCTATTTCTAGTAATGATGCCTAATTGAACTAATTTAGTTGTGGCTTAATCAATTTTTTAATTAATTTGTTGGTGCAAAAGAATCAGCACCTAGCCCTTGCGTACCAGTTTCGTCCGGAAGTTCATTATGAGGCTTTAAGAGATATATTCGAAGATGAAGAAGACTCCGTCGGATGGAATCAATTGGATGCTATCACAAATATTTCTAGTGATTTAAAGAGTATTTCAATCTGATGAGAACTGAGTCCTACCGGAAATCTGAGACAGAATTCTCAGAGCTCCAATCCACAACAATTACGCTAAAACAATGTACTTTCATTCATAATCCATAATGTTCAAAACGCAAGAGATAAATACCAACCCTAAGCCCATGGGCAACTACTGTTGGGACGGAGCCATGCAAAAATATAAAATAAGATATGTAACCAAAATAAATAACATAACAATATTAATCGTCGCTCCCTTCGCCGGACTTCTTCCTACGCCTCTCATATACCACAATTGGAATCCCATCATCACCCCCGCCTCCAAAATGAACCTTGTCCTCTAGGTTGAGATCCGGAAAGCAAATGCGGAGCTCCTCCACGTCTTCCCACGTAGCATCCTCATCTCCCAAGTGCTGCCATTGGACCAAGGCTTCCCGAACGTGACGCCCCTTGCGGTATACCCAACGATAGTCAATGACTTCAACCGGAACATAAGCGGCAACGCCGTCCTCATTGTAAGGATGCAAGGTGGCTCGAATTTCATCAGTGGGACCCACACGACGGTGCAATAAGGAAAAGTGAAAGACCGGATGAATTTTTGAGGATTCGGGGAGCTTCAGTTTGTATGCCACGGTGCCCAGCTTACTCTCCACCTGAAATGGCCCATAATACTTACTGGCTAGCTTCTGATGAAGGCGACGGAAGATCAAATGCTGGCGATAGGCTTGCAGTTTAAGAAAGACCCAATCACCCACCGCAAACTCTTCGGGCCGTCGCTTAGCATCCGCATACTGACGCATGCGGTTCTGCGCGGCAATCAAGTTATAGCGTAGCTCGCGCAGTAGCGCATCTCGTTCTCGTAATTGAACATCCACTTCATGTACCGCCGTAGAACCTGGTTCTGCCCATGCAAGATGCTGCTCCCAATCCCGGGGTTTCTGATAAGAGAAACTCCGTAAATACTGCTCAAGGCACCTATTAACTACCTCGGTCTGGCAGTCCGTCTGTGGATGATAGGCCAAGCTCATCTTCAGCTGTGTGCCCTGCAACTTAAACAACTCACGCCAAAAAGTGCTTAAGAATACTCGATCGCGGTCCGTGACGATTGACGTCGGAACGCCGTGTAGGCGCACGATATGGCGGACAAACATGTCGGCCACCTCCTTTGCCGTGTACGGGTGCTTCAAAGCGATAAAATGAGTATATTTCGTCATGCGATCAACTACCACCAGAATAGTATCCATCCCTCGTGGACGAGGCAGCCCCGTTATAAAGTCCATTGAAAGGTCACTCCATACTTGCTGCGGAATTGACAGCGGGGACAGCAAGCCGGCCGGACTGCGGCTGTCGGCTTTATTTCGCTGACAATTGTCACAAGCGCGTATGTAAGCAACTACGTCCCTCTTTAATCCGGGCCATGTAAATATTTGCTGGAGGCGTTTGTATGTGCGCAGAATTCCCGAGTGCCCTCCAAAAGCCGATTCGTGAAAGTCGCGAAGCAGTCGTGGACGGATTTCTCCCTCCGGCACCACGATTCGGCCTGCCTGCACAAGACATCCATTTCGAAGGCCGTAAGCTCCTTCCACCGCGTCGCCATTGATGAATGCCTGCACCGTTGGTCCCCATTCCGCCGACGCCGCTGTAGCAGCAGCAATCTCATCCCAAATATGAGCAACAGGGGTCGATACCCCCATGTCCATGGTGTCATGCAACTCAACTACCGCCCCTCGGTTATTTCCCATCGTGATAACGCATCGGCGGCATTATTCTCCCGAGCCGGACGATATATAATTTCATAATCGAAGCCCACCAGCTTCGCTATCCACCGTTGTTGTTCTGGAGTAGTGATTTTCTGTTCCAACAAATAACGAAGACTTCGCTGATCCGTTATGATTTTGAACCGTCGCCCTAACAAAGAAGGCCGCCAACACCGAATCGCCTCGAGCATGGCTAACATCTCTTTCTCGTAAATGGACCACGATTGTTTGGATTTAGCAATGCCGCGGCTGAGGTAAGCAATCGGTCTGCCCCGCTGCATGAGGACGGCACCGATCCCCAATCCTGACGCGTCCGTCTCAATCACAAATTCTTCATCGAAATTCGGTAAAGCTAACACCGGGGTAGTACTGAGGGCTGTTTTAAGCTTTTTAAATGCATCTTGAGCCGCTTCATCCCAACTAAAATTATTCTTCTTCGTCAGATTATGGTGGGGTCGCGCAATCGCACCTCGCTTGCCAATTCCGGTTTAAGCCCGGCCATAAACGCTCCCATCAGTGCACTCTGCGGCCAATGTGGCACGCGATTTGACAGCCTCTCAAACTCGCGCAAATATTCCCGCAAACTGCCCGTCTGTCGCAGTTTATTCATCGCCTCATTAGCGTCTTCGTGTTGTAAACTGCCAAACCTCAATGTTATTCCCTCCTTGAACTTCTTCCACGTGATTCTCCTAATGCTCGTTTGTTCGAGCCACCGTCGCCATATGCGCGCTTCACCGTCCAAGTAGTACGATGCAATCTGCACGTAATCTCGTGAGTCGTCCCTTGTAGTTAAAAATATTGTTCGACCTGATCAATCCAATTACTCGGATCGTCACCTGAAAACCTAGGGATTTCCAAGCAGATACCCCGCGGCCTGTGATCGTGGTGTCTGTCCCTCGACCGGTTCGACGCCCGACTGTATACCGAGTTCCCGTCCTCGGAACTATCAGTTTGTCCCTCCGCGCCCTCTGATGCCGCTCCCTCTTCGCGGTCTGGGTTCGGATTGTTCGCGAACGGGTTATAATCCTGTTCGTCACGCCGTCTCCCGATGCGCTCCCTATTTGCGCGATGATGGCGCTCGTGCAACCTTACTCCTGCTTCTCGACGGCGGTTACGCGGCAAGGGTAGTTCGTCTTCCTCATCGTTGCCCCGTCTTCTGCCGTCGTCCCCACGGTGCCTGTTCTGGCGTCGCGCACTACCCTCCTCATCTGAAGGGTTACTCTGTTGTACCGACATATTGTGTACTGCCTCTCCCAGTTCTGCCAACGACGACTCGATTCTCTCGAACCGCTGCTTATTCGTCAACATAACTGCGGGAACATGTGTTGATCAACCTTGCTCTGAGGCCAATTGATGAGAACCGAGTCCTACCGGAAATCTGAGACAGAATTCTCAGAGCTCCAATCCACAGCAATTACGCTAAAACAATGTACTTTCATTCATAATCCATAATGTTCAAAACGCAAGAGATAAATACCAACCCTAAGCCCATGGGCAACTACTGTTGGGCCGAAGCTATGCAAAAATATAAAATAAGATATGTAACCATAATAAATAACATAACAAGAATAACAATATTAATCGTCGCTCCCTTCGCCGGACTTCTTCCTACGCCTCTCATATACCACAATTGGAATCCCATCACAATCCCTGAGAATTTACAATTTCCGAGGGTGCAGGAGAGGTCCGCTGACCAGGAGTAGTGGAAGGAAGTGGCAGAGCCTTCGTACTCATCATTAACTACTAGCTCAAACGACTACGGTAGCTCGAAGATCATTAAGAAATCATTCAGTTCGATTTCCATGCCATTACCACCGAAGGTACAAACGAGCAACACCAAACCAAGCGACTCCATCTGATGGCCGACAATGTAATGCATCTAGATGATTTCCCTGATTCGTTTGATCCCGTACTACTTTATATTTATTCCGTAGTCTTTTGTTGGTTGTTGTATTGTGTATTATTTCATCGCAATCCGTTCAAGTGATAACATTATGTAGTCTTTTTCTTAAAACCCTCTAGAATTGTAACTGACTGATCAGTTTACTAACCGAGTTCCGTAATGTTACACTAGCACTTAAAAGCCCCATCTCAGTTGTGTTTCATGCTCCTTTGATACTTGGTTAAACTTTTCATTTGGATTATCAGGATTTTGATTACGTAAAATAAAAATGCAAATGGGGGGCTCGGTCTTCTCCACAAAATGGCAAAACGGCCAGAGTTGGACAAACCTATACTAGATGAGGAACATACGTTCGAAACTACCGATTAGCTTAATCGGTGTCATTTTAGTTGCACACGATAGTAAATTTAGTTTAGTCTGAAAAATCTATATTTCAAAAACTCAGCAATTAAATAAACACACATAACACGCCTTTTAATAGTCAACTGCCCCTTCTTAGTCATCTGCTAAACACGATCATAATGTACATAAACACAAATGAAAATATTACGAGAAAGTCAACACATTCGAACCAAAATAGGGGCATATCCACCCTACTAATAAACGACCCCTAAACCAAATAGTATGTCACTTTTACTGAAGCCAAAGTCATATTTTAGAAATCAAGCAGAGTACCAAAATAGTTTAACATCTAGCCTGAACTAAGGTGCTAGAACAAACCACCAAAATGCCCCCCACCACGTCATTCAACCCAAAAATGACCTTCACACATCAGGATCAGATGGAATCGGCTAACTTCATGGATATCCACTCCTCTTTCGCAGCTGCTGGGAGGCTGGAAAAGATCTCCAAATCCTCCGTACTTTGACCGAGTAGCTTGGTGGCCCTCAATTTCTCCTGGAGCGATAGATGAGGAAACTGATCAACGAATTCAAATACTTTCTTCCTAGCCTTTCCTAGGTCAACTTCATAGCCGATACGTTTTGCAATCTCACCGAGGCGTTTGCTCGCATCAACACAAAAATCGATGACACTTTCAGACATAGCATCATCAGCTTGACGACCCTTCCTCTTCTTTGAAACCTGATTCTCTTTTACGGTATTGCTCGATTCAGGGACATCTTGAGGCTTAGATCCAATCTCCTCATTAAAGCCTGAAGATTCTTCCGGATAATCAGTTGGGAGGGGGGAATCGTGCTGCGCAGCCGAACTGCTTGGGTTATTTGCTGCAGCACCAATGTCTTCCGCTTCTGCACTGTTGGCTCGATCTTTGCCAAATATCTCACACCATGCGCCGTAGAAAGGCCAGCTTTTAAACTTCATCAAACGGGCATTGCCATCGGCCTATTACAATTATCAAATAACAAAGACGGATTTATATTAACACATGACATGTTTCTATTCCAAATACAACACAATAAATTACACTACAATTAGACCTACGTCGTATAAATTATCCAAATAAAATCATGTAAGATGTACCTTAATGGCAGCCTCCCAAGCCTCGTCGGAGGCCTCAATCATGTGAGACGCTGGGTCCAAGCCAACCTCGCTGAGGCTCAACATAGTGAAGAGTGTGCTGTAATTCTTTTTCCATGTATGAATGCGTGAGTTGATGTGGGGGGTGGCTTTCAAATCGGTGTGGGGAAAAGCTTTCAGCATTATGTTCTCCAAAGGAGACAAATACCCCGGCTTGAACCCATTTTCCGATTTCCAACCGCCTGTAATAATCTCTCACATCCCTGCTAAAAGGACCTCTTCTTCTTTAGTACTCCAGCTACGCCTGCCTCGATCATTTCGAAGACGCTGCGGACGGACAAATCGAACAGCATTCCTGTCCATTCTTGCCTACCAATAATTATAAAGAAGTTAACAACTAGCAAAAGTAGGTATAACATGACAAAGTTATACGTTTGGATTGACAAGTGGTATCGTTCTTTGGCACTGAAGCTGTATTGAGGTTCATGTAATGAAGCTTTAAATAAAACAAAAAATATGAAAACTACAGCAAAATGCTAAACCAATATGTAAGCAAAATGAGTGATATAAACAAACGCCATCTATTGCCTCATAAAATGCAGATTCAGGAGCAAAGAGTAATAAGAAGATGACATCTTAACAAAATTACATAAGAAGATCTACCGCCAGAATTAATAACACCAAAATTAAGTGGCTATCACGCCGGCGAACGAATGGTTATAGGGCCACGATAAACGAACAGTTCAAGTCACAAAATGAACATTACATCAAACAGGTGACCTAAAACATGTAAATTATACTAAACCATGTACACCAAAACAACCTAAAAAGTAACTATCAGACTCCACACGGGTGTGTCCTATACGATTTGTTTCATTTATCTCCTAGTTGCAAGCCACTCCGCATACATAGATTCGGCCAGCTCGTCGCGGAAGGTGGTCCAAGCCGGGGATGGCTCAATCGTGTCAATAAAATCTGTGTCTAGTACTTCATGGTTTTCGACCGGCTCGTCTGCTTCATCATCCATGAAAGGATCAGCCGGCAGGAATCTCCTCAAAAAATTATGAAGTAAACCACATGCCATAATTATCCGATTTTGAATCTTAATTGGATAAAAAGTGGCACTCCTGAGGACAGACCACCTTTTCTTCATGACGCCAAACGACCGCTCGATCACATTCCTTGCTCGTGAATGATTCATATTATAAAATTCTCGCGCATTCTGTGGTACAGATGGACCTACACCCCAGTCATCTAGGTGATAACGAACGGATTTGTAGGGTGTAAGGAACCCCTCCCCGTTACCGTACCCGTTATCGCACAGATAGAAGTTGCCTACCAGGAAAAAAAAAAAAAAAAAAAAATGAAAAATCAAAAGCGGACAGGCTGACAGTCCCTTAATCTTAATACAGTAGCATGGAGGCACCTAAATTGACATTGAATCTCAGATTACCTTCAGGGACCTTAAGGCCATTTATGTTTTCATGTTTTTTTTTTAATTATTATTATCATTTTAAAAGAGTAATAAAGTGGATACTAATATTGGTAAATGGGCTTTCTGCCCAATTAAAATAACATCTCAATGGGCCATTTCATTTCCATCATATATTGTGCAAATTGGGCCTTAAAAAATTAAAGTAAATGGCTGCAGCCCATCATTACATATTTTGTGTGTAAAATTTTAACCGATTGATAATTCGGTTGAAGAATTCCGGATCGTTGAAAACAATTTTTGGAACTTGAAAAATTATAGTGGTAAATAGAAAGAGAACTCGTTTATGAGAGGCAGCCTGTAATAATGACTGACCTCAGTATAGATCGGGTTTCGAATATCTGTTTTATTTGTTCTTTTTATTTTTAGTTTTATTGTTTTCAATATTTTTTATTTCAAGTTTGTAAATTTATTTGGTTTATAACAGATCTCATAATATTAATCTTGAAAAATGCTTTTAACAATTTATAAGGTGAATATATAAATATAAATATATATATATATATATATATATATGATCTGAAATGTTTTTTTAAATAATTAAAAAAAATGTATTCCAGATCTTCATCCATTATTTTGTTTAACAGTTAGAGGTGTAAATCTTGAAACAGATTTCATTATTATAATATGTAATGGATAACATGAGAGTTGTGATTTCTATGGGAAGAACATATTTCTTGTTGCATGTTATTACTATTACTGAAATGTAAAACGATTAATGGGTAAGTTGCAAAGAACGGTTTTGAAAATTGCAGTTCATGTTGAATTGAGCGAAATGCACATCAGAAGATTTGGAACATTCTTAAATTGAGGACAGAGTAATATACAGATAAGTCTCTGTGGCCCATCCTTTTCCATTACAGAATATGTTAATGTATAAATTTGTTAAAATTTGATTACTGTAATTGATTCAACAGTGATTTTCATCCTTCCTGTTGTAAACTTGTAATATGTCAATATTTATCCAAAACTATTTAAAAATTGCTACATGCATCTATAGCTTTTGCAAGCAGCAAGATTGTAACCATATTTACATGAAACTAATTAACTTAAAATTAGTAGAAATAACAACTTCAGTCTCGAAAGGAAACCCTATTTAATTCTAATAAGATTTAAAAACAGTAGAATTATATTGTAAATATTGCCGAAAATATGGTGTCTTTCAGTATCCAATGAGTCTTGCACATTCTTTCTCCCAAAATGTTTGATATATGCCTCCCATTTCATCCTGTAAGAGAACCTCGGCCTCTAATAAAACAAGTATTAAAAATTTATTAAAATATGTTTATTTAATCATAAAGAATCGTTAATTTTTATTTATTGTACCTGAAAGTGTCGACATGGTATGTTGGTCCACACTTGTTGCATACAAAAAATAGCCCTTCAGTTGTCAGTCTTTGGGAACAAAGTTGGCATACAACGCGTAAATAGCGTCTCAGGCTGTGAATACTGTTCATATGTACTTGTATCTCAAATCTTTCTTCCTGTTACATTTGAAAAAAATATACATTACATATATTAATAGTAATGTACACATAACTGAATTATATTAATTTTGAATTTATTAAGACTGACATGCTGGACGAGAGGAACATAATCCGTTTCGAAAAGTTCGGCCATCTTTGTGTTATCTGTGATATGATCATATATTCATTTGTTGTTGTTTTGTAACGATTCTGATCTTGAACCATTGAAAAATCCTTTATCGCATACACAAACCCTACCTTAGGAAGACATTGCAGATTATACATTGGAGGCCCGTGAATCGTGGCATGGATCTTATCTCCCTGCAAAAAATAACATATTGATTATATCTATGATTTTATTTAGGTAATGATGAAGTAAAATTTTAAATACAAAGGGAAATTGAAGTAAATACCTCTGCATCTTCAAAAACACATTCTATGCTTTTTATGCGTAATGCGTTTTCCCTGACAGGTACATGGTAGCATCGAGCAAGCCGAACAAATAGGACGGAAGGCATGTTCTGAGGTGTTACATCACGGACTACAAAGCAGAATGAGTCCATATGGTTTTTTTTTTTAGACTCTTTAAGAAACCCTATAAAAAGGTATATGATGTTTCTGGGTTAGTATTGTTCTGCTGAGTAAATGTTTGTTCTGCGTATTGAAATGTATGTTGAGAATGGAGCCTAAATCTCGTCCGGAGAGTCACGACCGCGACGGAAGGTCGCGCCCACGACGGGTTTGACGAAGGTTAAAGAATTTGACGCTGGAGAATGTCGCGGGCGCGACTAGGATTCGCGCCCCCGACTCGAAGTGCGAAGGTGATTCTGGAGAGCTAGTGTGGCCGAGACAAGCAGTCTCGGCCGAGATGGTTTTATACAGCAGACGCAGTCGCGCCCGTGACATATGGTCGCGGCCGCGACCTGTCACGCGAGCAAACGGGCTCGCGCCCGCGACAGGTGGTCACGCCCGCGACCCGTTCACGCGGAGAATTGCGTGGGCCTCAAGCTGAATCCAATTTTGGGGCCCATAGAGCTATTATAAATAGTTGTTTCCTTCATTGCTTCATGTATTCCGAAAAATCATCATTCTAGTGCATATCCTGGCTTGGTATCGCCCCCAGACGTAGTTACACATCGTAACAAACTGGGTAACCAAATTGTTGTCTTATTGTGTGCTATTTTATTGCTTTCTTTCTTTCGATTTATCTAGTCGTATCGTGGTTGTGGGTGGGATCAAATCCCAACAACTGGTATCAAGAGCATCAGGTTAGTTTCCTGGGAGTATTCACGATGAACGACAGAAAGATTTCGGTGGAAAGATTCGATGGGACTGATTATGGATTCTGGAAGATGCAAATTGAAGATTACCTATACGGTAAGGATTTGCACCAGCCCCTCAAGGAGAAACCCGAGAAGATGTCTGCGGAGGAGTGGGAGTTATTGGACAGGAAAGTGATGAGCGCGGTGCGTCTGTCACTGTCCAAGGAAGTGGCTTACCATACCACAAGCGCGAAGTCTACACGGGAGATGTTGAAAACCTTGGAGGAGATGTATTAAAAACCATCGACGGCAAACAAAGTTCATCTGATTAGATGGCTGTTTAATCTGAGGATGACAGAGGGAACACTAGTACAGCAGCACTTGAATGAGTTCAACATGCTAACCTCGCAGTTGGACTCGGTGGACATAAAGTTTGATGATGAGATTTGGGCCCTAATATTGCTATCTTCTCTGCCAGACAGTTGGGCCGGTACAGTGACAGCCGTTAGCGCCACAAACGCTAAGCTGAAGTTTGACAGGGTGAGAGACTTGATGATTGGGGAGGAGATTCGGAGAAATGAATCAGGATCAAGATCGTCCTCAGGGTCAGCACTTAATACCGAGAACAGAGGCAGACAGAAGGGAAGGCAGTCTAGGGGGAGGTCAAAATCCAGAGGGAAGAGTCAGAAGAAAAAGGACGGGAGTTCTGTGAAGTGCTGGAATTGTGACGAGGTTGGTCACTTCAAATACCAGTGCAAGGCGCCGAAGAAGAACAAGAGGGATCAGGCAGATAGGAAGACAGTGAATGCAGCCACGGATGGGGATGATGGCGATGCATTGGTCTTGAGTGTGTGCAGTCCCATGGAGTCTTGGGTCTTGGATTCCGGCGCATCATTCCATTCATGCGGTAATTTTAGTATAATGCAAAATTATGTTTCTGGCGATTTTAGACAGGTGTATCTGGCTGATGATGAACCCCTGAAACTTGTGGGTAAAGGAAACGTAAAGGTTGAGACATCAAATGGCTCAAAATTGATGGTGAATGGAGTGAGACATATCCCTGGATTAAAGAGGAACTTGCTTTCAGTTGGACAACTTGACAAGGAAGGTTACGTAGTAACGTTTGGTTGTAGCAACTGGAAGATTACCAAGGGAGCTATGGTAGTAGCTCGTGGTAAGAAGGAAGGAATGCTGTACATGACTAGTAACTCACAGGATTCTCTTGATCTTGCGAGTAGTAATGGTGATGTGGATTTGTGGCACTGTCGGTTGGGCCACATGAGCGAGAAAGGGATGAAGGTTATGTGTTCCAAGGGTAAACTACCTGGCTTACAAACCGTGGAGGTTGGTATGTGTGAAGACTATGTCTTCGGGAAACAAAGGCGTGTGAGTTTCTCGAGGAGTGGCAAGGCCCTGAAGAAGGAGAAGCTAGAGTTAGTCCATAGCGATCTATGGGGACCAGCTCCAATGGCGTCCATTGGAGGATCGATGTACTACATGACGTTCATCGACGATTCGACCCGCAAGGTATGGATTTATTTTCTGAAAAATAAGTCTAATGCATTTGATGTTTTCAAAAGGTGGAAAGCCTTGGTTGAGACGGAGACGGGGTTGAAGGTGAAGTGCCTGCGTTCCGACAATGGTGGCGAATATGAACTCAAGGAGTTCAAGGAGTATTGTGCTGAGCATGGGATTCGTACATAGAGGACTGTACGTGGAACGCCCCAACATAATGGTGTGGCTGAGAGGATGAACAAAACACTAAATGAACGGGCGAGATGCATGAGACTGAAGAGCGGACTGCCTCAGTCGTTTTGGGCGGATGCAGTGAGCACAGCTGCATTCTTGATCAACCGAGGTCCATTGGTTCCCTTGGATAATCGGATACCCGAGGAGGAGTGGACTGGAAAGGAGGTAAATTTATCTTACTTGCGTATTTTCGGTTGTGTTGCTTACGCTCTTTTGGATTCTATTGAGAGAAACAAGTTAGATGCCAAGTCTGTGAAGTGTACGTTTATTGGGTATGGAGGCGATGAGTTCGGGTATAGGCTATGGGATGAGCAAATCCGAAAGGTGATTCGCAGCCGGGACGTTATATTCAATGAACAGGTTATGTACAAGGACAGGTTGAAGGATTTGGGTACTAATGTTGGCTCACCTAGTACTGTGAAGATGGATGATCTAAACTCGAATCGCAGAAAGGGGAGTTCGGTCGATGAGGAGGTTCTTGAGGAAGAAACAAGTACACCACCACCACCTCAAAGACCAGTTAGAGATCAAAGGCCACCAGATAAGTATTCGCCCTCTAACTTTTACTTATTATTAACTGATGGTGGTGAACCTGAGAGCTTTTGCAGAGGCAGAGCAGGTTGGTGATAAACGAAGATGGATGGCTGCCATGGAAGATGAAATGGCATCACTTCGTGTTAATGGCACTTGGGAACTGTCTGAGCTTCCCAAGGGCAAGAAGGCGTTGCACATCAAGTGGGTCTACCGAATCAAGAATGAGGCCGATGGTAGCAGACGCTACAAGGCAAGGTTAGTCGTGAAAGGGTTCAAGCAACGATATGGTATCGACTATACGGATGTGTTCACTCCTGTTGTGAAGTTGACAACGATTCGCATGGTGTTGAGCATGGTGGTTGCGGAGAATCTACTGTTGCATCAGATGGATGTGAAGACGGCTTTCCTTCATGGTGATTTAGTGGAGGAGTTGTACATGGTACAGCCGGAGGGGTTCGTGGTAGACGGAAAGGAAAGCCTTGTGTGCAAACTGAAGAAGAGCTTGTGTGGGTTGAAGCAAGCTCCGAAGCAGTGGTACATGAAGTTCGACAATTTCATGTTGGAGATTGGATACCAAAGATGCCATGCTGATCATTGTTGTTACTACAAAAGGTTTGACAATAGCTATCTCATCCTATTACTATACGTTGATGATATGTTAATTGTAGGAGCCAATCCAAGGGAGTTGGAAAGGTTGAAGAAGCAATTGTCTGAGAGGTTCTCCATGAAGGATCTTGGAGAAGCGAAGCAGATTTTTGGTATGAGGATCGAGAGAAAGGCGGCAAATTTGTTGTATCTTTCGCAGGCGAATTATATCCAGAAGGTCTTGGAAAGATTTAACATGGAGGGTTCGAAGCCGGTCAATGTTCCCTTAGGGGGACACTTTAAGCTGTCGAAGAAGGAGTCACCGAGTATAAGGAGGAGCGTACTCAAATGATGAATGTGCCATATGCATCGGCAATTGGGAGTATCATGTATGCCATGGTATGTACTCGTCCGGATATTGCGCATGCAGTGGGAGTAGTGAGCCGGTTCATGGGTGATCCAGGCAAACAGCATTGGGAAGCCGTGAAGTGGATTCTAAGGTACTTGCGAGGTACCATAAGTAAAGCTTTGTGTTTTGATGGAAGAAATTCTGAGTTAGTTGGTTTCGTTGATGCGGACCTAGCATCAAACGATCTTGATGGGAGAACGAGTACGACCGGGTATGTGTTTACTTATGGTGGTACGGCAATTTCTTGGACATCTAAGTTGCAAAAGGTGGTTGCACTGTCCACCACGGAGTCGGAGTACGTAGCCGTGACGGAGGCAAGTAAGGAGATGGTGTGGTTGCAAAGGTTCTTGGGTGAACTTGGAAAGGAGCATGGAAATAGTGTACTCTACAGTGATAGTCAGAGTGCAATCTTCTTGGCGAGTAATCCAGCATTTCATTCAAGAACTAAGCACGTTGAATTGAAGTATCATTTCATCCGACACTTACTTGAGAAGAAAGCCTTGCGACTTGAGAAAATTCTCGGGAGTGAGAATCCAGCTGACATGTTTACTAAGATTGTAACCTTAGAGAAATTGAAGTTGTGCATAACTTCAATTGGCCTCAGAACGTGAAGAAGAAGAAGAGGAGATGGTGATACCAAGTGGAAATGGGAAGGAGAAAAGAGGAGGATGATTGCGTTGAAGGTGTTTTAGTCTCCAAGTGGGAGATTGTTGAGAATGGAGCCTAAATCTCGTCTAGGGAGCGGCCCGCAACAGGTTTGACGAAGGTTGAAGAATTTGACGCTGGAGAATGTCGCGGGCGCGACTAGCATTCGCGCCCGCGACTCGAAGTGCGAAGGTGATTCTGGATGCTAGCGCGGCCGAGACAAGCAGTCTCGGCCGAGACGGTTTTATACAGCAGGCGCAGTCGTGCCCGCGACGCGTCCACGCGGAGAATTTCGTGGGCCTCAAGCTGAATTCAATTTTGGGGCCCATAGAGCTATTATAAATAGTTGTTTCCTTCATTGCTTCATGTATTCCGAAAAATCATCATTCTAGTGCATATCTTGGCTTGGTATCGCCCCCAGACGTAGTTACACATCGTAACGAACTGGGTAATCAAATTGTTGTCTTATTGTGTGCTATTTTATTGCTTTCTTTCTTTCGATTTATCTAGTCGTATCGTGGTTGTGGGTGGGATCAAATCCCAACAATATAATGATTACATTTATAACCAATATTAATTAGTTACAATTGATGGAACGTGGGTTAGTGGGCAATGGATGGAGGCGTGTTAGTGGGCAATGGATGGAGGCGAACGTGGACAAAATTTTTTGTTTTTTATTTTTTTTTCTTTTTTCTAATCTTAATATTTTAATATGTATAAATTTATAAATGAGGCTTAATTTTTTTTTTCCATATCACATATAATATTATAATATTATTAGATAAAAGTTGGTGGTGTTATATATTTCTTTATTTCTCCACAATAACATCACATATCTGCATTTATTTATAGTAATGCTATAGTGTACGTTAACACATTAGCATTTATTATAGTAATCTTATAGTGTATGTGTAGATTTAAGATATATTACCTTATTTTTATGCATAGCTAATGTTAACTAATATGGCGATTCAAATTGACAATATGTATAATACACATGTATATGTATATAAATAATTGTGTAAAAGAAAAATCTAATTTTATTGACAATATAAATTCAAAAGCCTTGTGTTATCCCCAATAAATAACTATTGTTTGCTACACGGGAATCGGAAATCCTACAATTACGGATAGTAATTTCCTATTCTAGCAACACATTCACAAATCCCTTAAAGGGTGATCAATCCAATAATAAATTCATAAATGTGAGTCAATAACAGCAAATAACACAAAACACTTGAATACACAATATTTTCGGTAACATTAACCGTAATAATCACATAAATGTCTTGAACTCAAGGTTCCACAATAATCAAGAGTGAACAAAAGGGTGCTAATCACTCATTTTACCTAATACAAAGATAAAATAACAGAAAATTAAAGAAAACATGAAAATAGGATAGAAATAACCAAAAGTTAGGGTTGAAGATCAAGATCTTCAACCCCCTTCCATTCCCTTGCTTCCAATGGAGAAAAGTGGCTGATTATGTGAAGGGGATGGGTTCTTGGTTAGGTCAAATTCGAAAATGACCTTATATATATATAAAGGAGAAAGTGTTGGGCTGAAAAATTAGGCAAAAACGTGTTTCAGGATTAAAAACAGGGTATCGGGTCACGGTCGTGAACCAAAGTCACGGCCGCGAACCCTTCATTTTGCTTTGAACAATTTTGGTTTGTGGGCACGGTCGCGGGAGCGAACCATGCCCTGTCTCTTTGATAGGTCGCGGCCGTGACATCCGCTCGCGGTCGCGACTCGTCGTTCGAAACTCATTCTTTCGTTCCATCCTTGGCTCGTTCTCCGTTCCGGAATTCTTCGATGCTCATTTTTCAGCCTTAATTCACCTGTTTTGTCCTGAAACGAGCTCAACACATTAAATGGCCCAATAATACAAATATGCGAGATACACGATCAAATGTGCATTAAAATATCATTAAAACGACACTTAAAGCGACCTAAAATGCATGCATTTTCACTTGTACCAAATCTCCCCAAACTTAAACCTCTGTTCGTCCCGAACAGAGCGAAGCAAAGAAAAAGAAGGTATGACATGTGTTAGGGAAGATTTAAGTGGCGAATTCAGTTTCAGATGACGTTTTGAAAAACAAGGCAATCATGATAAGATGAGCATATATGATATAACAATTTCAGCTACTTTTAAGACTTGAAACTCAACTAAAGATCCTCACCGGGTGAGTGTATCTCTCGACTCTCAAGTGTGTCAAATGGATAGTGTATACGCTCACATTGAAATGCATAAAATGCCTACCATAGGCTTGCCAATCATCTAAACTTCGAAGTATACCCGACATGTGTGTCAAAGAATCAAAAAGGTCTTTAACGGGTTGTAATGTTGGTTTGGGGTAAGGTGGGATAATTTTGGGTAGAAGTGACTATAAAATAGACTAAATGAGTTAGCTAATCTCATCTACCCCTCAAACAACAATCACTCCACCTCACTCTTTACTTCCTTAGTAAACCAATCCCAAAAATTGATTTCTTCACCTTACCACAAAGTCTACAACCTAAATGCTTTCTCAATTCTCCCTTGAAATGTATTTTCTTTTGAATTTTTACAACTTTGAGAACATCTATCAAAAGGCATTTATATTACTAGCCTCTCCAAATCAAAAGCAACAATTGAGTATATACAACTAACTTTTTCTTTTGTTTTTTTTTTTCCTTCTGATTTTTCGACTTTTTTCGATTTTCGACTTTTTTTTTTTTAAAATAAACAAATATTGGAGAGGACTAGTATTCTCGATTCTTTTCCTATTGTTTCAATTCCTTTCACCCTTCAATATTCTCAAAAGTTCACCCCTTTCAATCCCAAATTTAACCGGCTACCTTCCCACCGCCTCCCTCATGCTCAAATAGTCCAATTAAGGTCAAAGGCTAAATCGAAAGGTACTTGGCTTGTAGAGTTTGGTTGTCAAACAAGAGGCTAAAAGCTCAAGGGGGTAACTAGGGGCAATTTTCCAATATTTGGTGGAAAGGTGTGACATTTTCGAGTTTACAAATAGGCTAAAAGAATTTCAAGAATTGCCTAAGATCATTTTCTAAGCCACACACCGAATCATTCAAAATAGAGAATCAAGGCAAGTTCTAGAGACAACTAAATGCATTCAATGAATTTCACATCGAAAGAAAGTTTAAATTACTCCAAAATTAGGAGTACAATTGAAGCTCAAACACTCACAAGGCAAAATTTTCTTGATCAAAAGTTTTGAGTACAAGCTTAATTTCACCTCAAGTGCCTATCATGCTCTACCACTTGCCATTTTTTCAAAATTTATGCAAAAATCACCTCATCATCAACCATTCGCCCAATGTCAATCCCAACACAATCGAGAGCCAATATGTACACCTATCACCCCCTTCCCCAAACTTGGTTGAAAAACCAAAGTTTGTGGGAATGAAAGGGGTACGAATTGGTGCTCTAGAAGAGGTAATCATCCAACCCAATCTTTTGATTTGATTCAACAAAGTAAACTAGACCAAGTAATACTAACTACTAAATAAAAAAAACTAAAGTGTGTAAGGACTAATCACAACCAAAATCATTTAAGAACATCAAACTAACCAATCAAAACATAAGAAAAGGGCACACAGGCCAATCCACAAATAAATAGTCAATTCAAATCCACCCTCCAAATTCACAATAAAAAAGGCACACAGGCCAACATCAAAGGCAAAACAAATCAACAAGAATAGAAGCACAAAGTAGAAAAAATGAGAGAATCGAATTGAAACACCGAGCGGCCAAGACGTCCCACTACCACCCCCCTTCCCTAAACTTGGTTGAAAACTAGAGTTTGTGGGAGAGAAAGTGATATGCCTTGGTGCTCCAACTCACAAAGGGCTACTGAGGCGGTGGTGGATGATGAGGATCACCGAGGCCCCAATGCGAATGCATTTGTGCCATGAAAGTCTCCATTTGGGCCCAACGGATGTCCTCTGTCTCACTCCGAGCAGCAAAAGCATCGAGAATGGTCTGCTGCTGCTCCTCGATGGAAGTGAGGCGGTTATGCACATCCGTCTGGAAGTCCCACTGGGATTGGATAGCTGTAGTGGGCCTCTTCCTCTGTGGTCTGCTTGTCCTCCGGCTACCTTCTGCTTCTGCTTCTGTTTCCACTTCTTCTTCCTCGGGTGCTAGACCCCTTCCTATTTGGTACTTTCTCAACTCTGTGGCGTCCGGATCCCTAGATGCTGCCATGTGCGCTGAGGAGCTCATGCTCAGGTTTTCAGTGCTCCGAAGGCTGTCAATCCGTGTCAACTGTGCGTTGGGCAACCGGAGGAACGGGCCCCTGTTTTGGATCACGTAGGGTACCGTCTTGTTCTCCCGACTCCGGGGTACCCCATCTCTATACCCCAATGCAACAATGCGCATATTCTCCATATCCTCCCAAGTGAGATGATACGATGTGGATACTGGAGTTAAATCTGTCAGCGGGATACCGAGATGTTTGGCTATTTGGGTGATTAGGCCCCCAATGAAGATATGCTCGTGCTGACGCTTCCGTACATTCTCGAACTGAGCAACGAGGATGTCTTCATAATGCCTCGGGATGCCTCTCAATATTGACCATAGCACGTCCAACTCATTGACACGGCAGGCTCCTATTTCTGATCTTCTAAACATGGTTAGTGCAAGGAGCCGCTGGATATACTTGACGATTGGATTCCTAATCCAAGTCACCTTCGAATTCTTGGATGAGAAAACCTAAGGCTCGACTAAACCGGGGGCTGCAGTGATTTGCCCCCAAAAGGTACGGACATCAAAGGTCTCGAGCTCTGCTGCTGCGGCTGAAGAAATGCACTCAGGGAAGCCATATGCGGTGCGCAAGTCCTTCATCCTGAGGGTCTGTGAATGTCCCATCAGCTGAAATGTGATGCTGTACGGTTTGGCACCACACTTTTCGGAGTTGGCTCGACCTCAAAGGTGCTGAAGAATTCCCACACAAGGCGTTTGTATGTAGGCTTCGGTTCCATGAATTTCTGGAGGCCTACCTTCTTCAACAAGGTATTGACATTCTCGAAAATACCCATGGCCTCAAGGATGTCGTTCTGGCCATATCGGGTGGGCATGATGGTTCAATGAAAGAGCTTGTCAAACCGGTCCTGATGTGTGGGCTCTCTCAATACAATGTCAAATGCCCGACTATCAATATGAGGTGGCTCAATCTCGGGCTCTTGAACAGGCGCCTTCCCTTTTCCTTTGCGTTTGCTCATGGTGGCTTTTGGAGGTGCCATTGAATCCTACAATCAACACACTCAATCTTTAAAACTAGTGGCAATACAATGAATTAAAGTTCAAGTATGAGGTGCCTAAGTTTACTTAAATTCGACTATATATCCAACAAAAATAAGTCAAAGTATATCAACTATGCAATGACAACCAATTCACATTCAAATGAAGTTATACATTACGATAATATCAACAATTGGGCTTAAAAACTAGATAAAATAGTCGAAATTGGCTAACTTAGGCACAACAATTTTACGCATATCACATGTTCGATGAATTGCCACAATGAATTTATCCTCCCAAAACTCACAAAACTTTACTCAACAATCTACCTTCTCAATCATCAAGAAATTATACGAGCTATCATGTCAATTCTATCGTTCAAATGCATAAACATATAGCAATTGGAAAAAAAAAATTTAATACAACTAGTTGTATGTATAACCAATTTCAATGAAAATGCAATTAAACATAAAATTAACCCCCAATCTCAAGAATGGATTCAATAATAGCAATAATGGGTCAAAAGAATGAGATAGCCGTACTTACCGGTCGAGTTTAGACGAAGAAATTTGAATTGGTGATTTTTGCACCCTTTTGTGAACCGACCAGAAATTTGCTCCAAAAATATGTGTGCAATGGAATGGGTAGTGAGTGGTGTGTGTTTTGAATGAAATTTAGAAGTGAAGAATCAAGGAAATTTGGGAGATTTGTGTGTGCGCGCGCAGAAATTCGAAGGAGAGGGGAGAAATAACCCTATTTTTGCGAACTGCTCCTTTATTCTGCCCAGACTGTCGCGGACGCGAAAAGTAATCGCGGCCGCGAACGACTGTTCGAAGGTTTCCCTTCTTCACCACTCGCGGCCGCGACTTTTGTTCGCGGGCGCGAGAGCCTGTTCGAAGCTGACCCCTGCTTTATCTCTAGATTGGCCTCGGCCGAGATCAGTATGGGCCTCGGTCGAGGTGATGTCCTCTCCCGTTTTGTGCTATTTTCTTGCATTGAAAGGTTAGATTGGTTGTGTGTTTATCCCTACACATTTAAAATAAAAATTCTAAGACACAATTAAAGAAAATGGACAAATGAACAATCCAAACTACGAAATTTTAACAAACGAAAAGCAATAAACATCGGGTTGCCTCCCGACAAGCGCCTTTGTTTAACGTCGTTGGCTCGACGGATACTCTTTAAATGAACAAAACAAACACTATCTATGTAAATAAAACTAACGCTTAACACATAAAACAAAATCGTTTTACACCATTCCCCGGCAACGGCGCCAAAATTTGGTAGCGTCGTTTCTTGCTACCAAATTAAATGTGTATGAAGAATACACTATACCTTATCCTACTACTCTAACTAGTAGAGTGGCAAATAAGGGTCGATCCCACGAGGAACGGTCGAACAATTTTACTTTATGTATTAAGCTATTATGATCAAGAAATATAGTAAATAAGCTAGAAAACAATAAAGAAGTGGGGGGATTTTAATGAAATAACAACTAACACCTAAATAACAAAGACAAATAAAGAGATTTTTAAAGGTTTTTTGGTTTTTTTAAATAACAAAATGATTCACCCTTGATCATGTTTCACCGAGGTCTTGGACGATTTATGCAACTATTGTTAATGCGCAATTCAATTGTGATTCTAGCCCTTATCTCAAGGCTATCAACAAGCTCTAATAGCCTTGTTATCCCTTAATCTTAGTTAATCAAAACAAGCTCTTCGACTAACCCTATTCAATTTAATTGAATCCTCGAACAAACTCTCTTAGATTCAATAACCAAATGCATTAAACACTAGGACAACGAGATAAATTCAACATAAAACTCGCAAGCTCGGTTTTAGTGGTTGAACTTTGTGTTATCCCCAATAAATAACTATTGTTTGCTACACGGGAATCGGAAATCCTACAATTACGGATAGTAATTTCCTATTCTAGCAACACATTCACAAATCCCTTAAAGGGTGATCAATCCAATAATAAATTCATAAATGTGAGTCAATAACAGCAAATAACACAAAACACTTGAATACACAATATTTTCGGTAACATTAACCGTAATAATCACATAAGTGTCTTGAACTCAAGGTTCCACAATAATCAAGAGTGAACAAAAGGGTGTTAATCACCCATTTTACCTAATACAAAGATAAAATAACAGAAAATTAAAGAAAAATGAAAATAGGATAGAAAGAACCAAAAGTTAGGGTTGAAGAACTTCAACCTTCCATCCCCTTGCTTCCAATGGAGAAAAGTGGCTAATTATGTGAGGGGGATGGGTTCTTGGTTGTGTCAAAATCGAATTAGAGGATATATATATATAGGGGAGAAAGTGTTAGCTCAAATTTAGGCAAAAACGTGTTTGGATTTTTAAAACAGGGAACACCACCGCGGCCGTGGCACAAAGTTGGCCGCGGGCGTGGTGAAAATAAGGGTTTTGGGCCCAATTTGGGGCCGCGGCCGTGGTCTAGCTCCTGCCTCGGCCGTGGTCTTTCTTGGACTGAATTTGCCTTTACTTCTGGAGGACTGGCCATGACCGTGGCTGATTCAGACCGCGGTCGTGGGGTTTGGATCGCCACGGTCGTGGTGTTTGTTTGCCTCAGTCGTGGCAAATGATGCTGAAATGTGGCCTTCTCTGGAGGAATGACCACGGCCGTGGCGTTGGACTGCCTCGGCCGTGGCTTGAGCCACGGGCATGGCCTCACCACCTCGGGCATGGTCCCCTGTTTTTCCTTGTTTTCTTCTTCCTTTGAGCTCGATTTGTCAATTTGAAATCTTTGAACCTGTTTTTCAGCCTTAATTTCTCTGTCTTGACATGGAAATGAACCAAACACGTCAAATTGCCCAATGAGAAATAAACGCATAAAACACACGTGAAAATGCACACAAAAGTCCGTAAAAAGACACTTAAATTGACCTAAAAGTGTGTGCACTACTACGTGTACCAACTATCACCAGTATTTTTTGAAATCATATACTGGTTTATGGAATCTACAACATCCAAAGTTGGTGCTAAAATAGCTCGTTCTTGTAGATAATGAGGATCATGGATTCTTTCATTCAGATTTGGATATGTGCTTTGAACAATGGTTGCAATTGGATCAGTACCATTTTCAAGCAACATATCATCTGAAATTTGGATTACAGACGATCCATCATCACCTTCGCTGATTATTACATCTCCAATTTTCTGTAACCATTCAGAGAACTCAGCTAATGAAGTTCCTTCAGTTTCAGATCCAACACTTTGCAACCTCATATTCTTAGTTAGATGAAGAACTTCGCATGAATTCCATATGTAAGACGTATTAATTGCTGCGTTGACAATGTCTTGCCTTCGTCCTTTTGGAATAACAGGTAGAATTTGACGAAATTCGCCTCCAAACACTATTGTTTTTCCTCCAAAAGGTTTAGCAGTATTTCCTATATTGACACATTTCATTACATCCTTCAAACTCTTATCCAAAGCTTGGAAACAAAACTTATGCATCATTGGAGTTTCATCCCATATAATGAGCTTGGCTTTAACAATTAACTCGTCTAACTCACTTCCTAGCTTGATACTGCACATTGAATTTTCGTGTAGAGTTAGAGGAATCTTAAATCTAGAGTGTGTTGTTCGCCCTCCCGATAGAAGTAAGGATGCAATCCCATATGAAGCAACATTCAGTATAATTTCGCCCTTAGATCTTAGTGCTGTAGATAATGTTTTCCAAATAAATGTTTTTCCAGTACCTCCATAGCCGTATAGGAAGAACAATTTTCCCTTATCTGCTTTTGATGAATCAATAACTTTATCAAATACAATGCGTTGCTCATCGGTTAGCTTTGGCAGTAACTGATCCAGTTCAGCTTCTAGTAGAGACTTGTCATATTGCAATTGATCATGCACTAATCTGTTATAGCAGGTTGAAAGCTCATTGAAGTTAGGAACCGGCATGGTGTCAAAGTTCTTAAGGCTGCGTCCGCACCGTCGAAGTAGATTCTCAATTTCAATAAGAGCAAGGTTCTTTATTTGTGCTTCAAATAACTTCATGTCTGTGTAGTATGAATAATTTAATAAAAATGATAATAGTTAGTAACAATTCATAGTAACTTGTAAACAAATACAATACAGAAAATATAACAAAACTATTTTAACATACCAGGGTGGTGGTAAAACTTTCTTTGGCGATACAGGATGTCGTCAGATAAGTATTCCCAGCATTTATCCCAAACAAATTCAGGTCGACTCATACAATTTTCAGTTAACAAAGTGGCAAACATAGTACGCAAATAATGTGCCGAAGCCCAAAAACTTGCCTCAATAATTCCGTCGATGTACTCGCTATCATCCTCTAAAAGCCCAAATGCGTAACATGCATCCCTATATGAATCGTATTGTATATGATGTGCTACCTTCATATCAGCGTGACATTTTGCTTCACGAATAACATTAATTAGCAGTCTTAAGTAGTAGGAGTCTCCTGCACCAGGTGGTACATAGTATGGCCCTCCTAGAGCAAAACCCTGTAATCTAGGTGACCATTTCTTTGCATCAGCTTTCCAAACAAAATGTTGAGGGTATTTTGGATAGGTGAGTTTATTTCCTTCAGGGTATTCTATGCTGGCCCTGAACCAAGCCTCAATTTTGCTTGTCATAAAATATTGCCTGATCAACAACGTTTTCTATGTTTTCATCCTCAGAAAAAATGATGTTTTGCTCTTCTGGAAGATGGAAGCTTAATCTTTCAACCGGTGGATCTCGATATGCTATTTCGTATCCAAATATCCTCCACATAGATTCACAGGGTGAAAGATACCGACAATCATAGTACATTTGCACCTCATCAACAATTTTTCCAGTTTCTACATCTTTTTTGCTTTTTAGAAATTGTGCAGTTGCACGATCGCATCCCTTGTTTATGTATTTGAATAAATACTTAATTGATCTTGATTGATTGCACCATTCCATGTTCATATGTGCTCCATATTTAACCAAAAGATAAGGGTTGTGAGGGACAACGAACCGGTTATCAATTGGAATTCCATTCCTCACAATTGTTCTTCCAGTATCACGTCTCTTGTAGATAGGAAATCCATCATCACTAAAAGATGTGTTATCTACAAACTTCTTTGGAAAATACTTGGTACAACCTTTTTCTGACATACACGGGGACTTCTTGTTTGCATCTCCACATGGTCCGTGTATCATGAATGTGGAGAGAGCTTCATAATATCTTGGTGAAATATTTACATCTGGAATTTCAGCTGATATTATTTTGTCTATGTCAACTCCAGTAGGGTAACGATCTTCAGCGGCTAGAAACAACAAAATATGTGCATGGGGAAGACCACGTTTTTGGAATTCAACAGTATAGATAACTGCAAAACAAAAAAAATATATATAATATATATATATGTGTGTGTAATTATGTGATTCATAAATATGTAAAAAATAATTAATTATTGATACAAATTTGAATGCAATTAAATATCTGCTTTTACACGACCAAAAACACGATTCTTTCGTAGATCTTTGATCAATCCATCAAGCTTCATTTTGAATACTCTACATACAATATCTGGCCTATCTTCTGGATTTAATCCTCTTCCATCCAAATATCTAGTGATTTCAGGCAATTTGGGATTACATGTAAGTGTAATAAATAAATCAGGATACCCACCCCATCCACATATAGTCATTGCATCTTGAAAATTCTGTATCATGTAACGCGGGCCTCCAGTGTAAGACGAAGGTAGAACAATTGGTTGACCTTGTGTAGATAAATTTGTATGACCTCGAAACAATGCATTAGTAAGACTCTTGTACATCTCACATCAAAGAGTTTTTTTATTGTTCTTGACCCATGTTAGTCTGCCAGATTCAATTATGGTGTATGCATCAGCAATTACTTGTTGTGTCAATCTCCGGCAACATAGGATCAGACATTCTTCTCCGTCTCTATCATGAAATCTGTAAGCGAAGAACTCTCTAACACTGACTCTCTTCCTCTTTTTCTCAGATGTACTTGAAGTGCTTGCTAATGGTATATCCTCTCTATAGCCATCTTCATCATATGGGAATATGAGAGGATATTGTAATCCAAGATAAGAAGCATGAAGCTCTGTTATACGCTGCAAGTGACCATTGCTTGTTTGGACAACAATATCCCTATCTCCGGGTGCTTCGTCGAAATCACCAATAATTAAAGCTGCTACCTTATAAACAGTTGGAAGATTATACATCCCTCCATCATTCTCTCTTCTTCCTAAAAGCTTTAGCTTAACATTGGCAAATTTTGTCCTTAGCAATTCTAAATGATTGAACTTATATGTTGTTCTGATCAAGGACTTCTTTCAAATCTTTTACAATTTCACTGTCAAGAGGATTTGAATTGGTGCGAGATCTGTGGAGGACCTTTCACTTCTAGTGTATATTAAAAATGCAGATAACAATTAATATCATTTATGAAATAATATTATGGAAGAATAATATAAATGGATTTACCTAACAGACTTTATTCGATTTGCTACTTCATTTTCAGTGTCGTATATGTATAGCTGAGCAAACTTTGGAGTACGTTCGTTGGTTGGTAGCAAACTTCCAATCATATGATAATTCTGTCCATGCAGTTTGAAAATAGGTGGAGAGTTTCCAGTGTTTTGCGTGTTGTCCACCTTTCCTCCCATAGATGTAAATGCAAACATACTGTTGTATGACCTAATGTTTTTGATAAAATGAGTACTCCTAGGACTTTTGTCATGGAGGAGGTCTTGAAACAGCTGAGGAGGTTTTTTCGTCTTAGGCAATTAAAATTTTCCTTGTAAGCAACATGTAGAATATTTTGGTTTTTTAGATCCGTATGTAGCTCTCAATCTTTCACCGAACCAGAAGAAAGCTCCACAAAATTCACATTTATGATCGGCATTCCCAAGATCCCAGTACTCTGGAATTTTAAAAATGGTAATTTAAAAAAAAACTATAGTATAGTTGTGTACTAATTATTATGTATTATTTTTGTGGCATGTTTTTTATCAGGAAACTTTTTACTTTTAAATTAAATTTCAAAATAAAAAGGAATAATGTATGCAAACCTATCGAGTTAATGTTGTCATTGATTGTCTTCTTCTTATTTGCTCTTTTCAAAGTATTACCCTGAAGAGGTTCGATAGGTGTAATACATAATCGACTGCAAATTGAAATAAAAAATATGAAAAACAAAGATGAAAGGAGAGAAGTTTATTTATGTGACAACATCTTCTATAATATAAAAACACAACCGTCCAAAAATGAAAAGTTCAGTTTTTTCCCTCCTAATGAACTAATCACTTCTGGAAATGGTTTGTGTTTTGGTAGATTTCAGTAATTTCCGTAAATATGTATGTTAATAGCTTAATTTTCGCCCATAATTATAGTGTAAACAGCCCACTAAGATGATTGAGTCAACGCTTAACGCTCTATTTTAGTACATATACTGACAATAAGGTAGTAATAATTATTAAACGCCAATAGTGAATTTTGGTACAAAATAATGCTTGACAGGATGAAATCTCTTCCAATTTCCTTTCAAACTTGCACACAAATAAATTAGCAGATCCTAAAGAAATCTAGCAAATGGTAGGGTTTGTCTGTCGAGCATAATCGATCGCAAGATTGGATCTGAAGTCGACGGAGGAGGCAATCTGAAGTCGAAGAATCGCACGACTGATATTTTGGGACAACTCCGGCAATCGGCTTTCACATTCAATTCCGACTGCGTCTGGGCACATTTTTGTTGGGAAACTATGAACAATACAAATAATAAAGAACGATAAACGAGAACCATCGACAAAGTCAAAACGAAGACACCAAATTTAACGTGGTTCGCTAACAACTTGTTAGCTACGTCCACGGCCAAACGAGAGGAACCAATCAATATCATAAGAGTGCTTACAAAATAGGACAAAGACAAACTTGACCCTAGGTCAACTATCCAACTCTTCATCCTAACAAACGGAGACAAACTCGAGTATCAATCAATTGATACTCGACCAAAAACAAATTCTCCACACTCTATGACCAAACGACTCTAAACCCGAAAATAGAGTCTCAAATCAAAAGACAACCCCTCTCTTGTCTCTCGACTCAAATTCAATGACTGACCAATATGGTCAATCCAAAACAATTGACTGACCAACCTTGCCAATCCCAAACAATTGACTGACCAATGGTCAATACAAATTCCAAAGACAATAGGCCTATTTATAGGCCCCAAAACCTAATTCTAGACACAAAAGGAATCCTATTGGGCCTAGGCCGCACAAGCCCAAAATACTGTCGCCTAACTGATCTCGGCCGAGATGTTCTTCCAGCAGCAATTTCGCCAAACGCTGACTCGTCGTCTCGGCCGAGATCTCTCGTACGTCTCGGCCGAGACGTCTTTCCAGAGCGAATCTTCCAACGCGACCCAATTCCAATGACGTCCATATCCAAGCCTCCACCTTGATGTGAACGTCGATTCAAACCAAATCAGATTCAAGGCACAAATTCCTAACAATTTTAATTCGGAAAGCTCCGGATTCGGCGAAGAGTCCTGCGGCTGAGACTTTGGGACAGCTATGGCGAAAGGCAACTTCGCATGCGATTCCGACTGCTTTTGGGTTTTTAGAATTCGTACAGCTCCGGCTTCGGCGAAGAGTCCCGCGACTGAGATTTTGGGACAGATCTGGGCTCGGCAACTTCGCATGCGAGTCTGACAGGTTTTTTGGAAAAATTAATATACCGACACTTTTCAAATTTTAATACTCCCTCTACCCCGGCTGAATTTGCACGCTTGAGTCGACACGTATATTAAGAAAAATTATTTTTTTGCTTTTTGCTTGACTTTTTACAAGGTAGAGATTGAAAGTGAAGATTTTAAGGGTGGAGATTGTGAGAAAACTTTCCTTTTTAAAGGTGTGTAAAATTAAATGGGACTTTCGAAAAGAAAAGTGTGCAAACTCAGTCGGGACGGAGAGAATATCTTTCTGCTTCGTTTTATATGTACTGCCAGTTGTAATGCTGATCACGAGCAACCTATTTCAGATTTTTCTTGGATTTGTAGTTTCCTTCATTTAATGATGTAATCTTGGTTGTTTACAAACCTTATCTCTTTCTTACTTCTTAACCCAAGATTTATCGATTTCGGATCTTCTACTATATATGGTGCTACATCTCCTACTACAATTATATAAATATAGTAGATATGTACATTTGTGATGTATTGATGATGTCACTGTGTATATGTGTCAGTGTATTATGTAGCCGTAACAGAAGAAGTAACGTCGTTTGTAGTAGAAGATCAAATCCGAGATTTACCCGTCGATTCATCTCTTCGTTTGTAGTAGAAGATCAAATCCGAGATTTACCCGTCGATTCATCTAGAGACGAAACCGAGATTCCATAATAAAGGGGCTTTATGGTTTGATATCCGGCAGGAATAATAACAATAAGGCCAGGTTGGTTGGTGAGCCAGTGAAATTTAGTATCTTATTACTATTGCAATATATATATATATATATATACATACACTATAGTTTCGATAGAAAATTTGAGGGGGACGGTCGCTGCTGGCAATCGCCCGCCAGCTCTGTCTCTGAATTCATCAATGCTTGAACATTGTGCGTAGCTGAGTCATATAAATCGTAGCCCGAAGAAGTTTAGGTCATTTCTAATGGGTCAATTGCCCAATGAACTAGAGGTGTAATTTGGGTCAATAGCCCAAGACAATATGCTGGGTCAAGTCAGCCCGGCCTGAAATGCCATCCGGCCACGATTGTTGAGCTCAACCCATCTCCCTCGAATATACGAAGATATTTTGGTCCGGCTCGTGACCCATCGGGTCGGGTTTGTTGGGTACGATAATTTTACGGACCTAAATTTCTATGGTCCAGCTCATCTAAAAAATTTCGGACAGGTTGAGCCAAATAGTCTTGCAAACCTAAATTTTTGCCATCCACAATGTCGGGTGAGTTGGGCCGATTTTGCCGGCTCTACAATGAGTTGTGGGTCGATCCAACAAATTTAAATACTCCCTTCGTCCCACTTTATCTTGCACACCTTTTTTAAACGATCGTTCCACCTTATCTTGCACAATCTAAAAAAAGAAAGTTATAACATAATCTCCACCCTCAAAATCTTCACCCTCAATCTCAACAAACAACTAAAAAGATTTTTTCTTAATACCTATACGGACCCCCTGTGCAAGATAAGTGGGGATGGAGGGAGTATGTTTTAGAGGTATGTGCTATATTACAATTTATTAGCCCTATAGAATTTGTCGGAGGCTCGGGTCAAACAGGGCCAGACAGTCCGATTTAGCAGCCCCATAGAACTTGTCGGAGGCTTGGCTAAAACAGGATCGTGTCGTCCGAATTACCACCTCTAATGTCCGTACGTGCGCGTGTGTGAGCCAAATGAGCCGCTTCATTTGCCTGAAGGGTGAACTGACCTTGCATTCTTGCAAGGGTTGCGTGTTACAAAAGAAATTAGACCTAAAATTTACATTGATTTGTAAGAGCAGTCTACATCATATTGCCACTACTTGGAATCTTGAATTTAAAAGGCTGAGACAGTCCCCACATCTCTAAGAACTTGCCTGATTCTGTTGAGGACCATTTCATTTTGTTCCTTCTAACATCTTTCATTATTATCAGTATACTCCCTCCGTTCCACAGAAGTTTGCACGTTTGATCGTACATATATATTAAAAAAAACAATTTTTTGTTTTTAGGTTGACTTTTTTAAGGGTGGAGATTGTGAGAAAAATTTTCCTTTTAAGAGTGTGCAGATTGATGTGGACGTACCAATAAGAAAAATGTGCAATTTAGATGGGACGGAGGCAATATTATCTAAAAAGAAAAAAAAATAAAGAGAAAAGAACAAAGGTTCGTTTGCTGCTCAGTTGATTTAGAGGACCGAATCTCAATAAAGCACACTCATTAATTCCCTCAGCCAGGTTAAATCCTACACTCCCAATTTTAAGCAAACGGACTCAAAGTCGAGATAGTTTTTCTGATACCGGAGGAATTTGCAGAAAACAAGCAAGAGTGTTATCAGAAGGGATGTTTCTTGTACACTCCAAAAAAAACATATTGTTTTGTATTGTTTGTCTGTTTGAATGAAGTCATTTCACACTCATGTTATTACTGATGAAAAATAGTGCCAAATGGACGTATTTGAATATTATATCATGTCGACAATAATTTAATACCTAATCTTTTACGTGTCAATAATGTAGTATATTTAAAAAATTGTCGACGTTTTGGATGTTCTGTCCCATTTTTACCGTGTCTCAGTCTAAAATTGAATCTTGCAGTATGAATCGTAAACCGTAAACGCATGAATCACAAACTCTAAACTTTGAACCACTGGATTATGAACATTGAACCATTAAATCATATACTATGTATGAATCATGAAATCATAAGATTTAAACATAAAATATATCCTAGTCCCAAAAAATCGTATCCTCGACTATAATCATTTAACTTGGACATAAATCATGAATTTTAAATCTAAATCATGAACTTTAATGGGATTTGGAGTTTTTTTGAGAAAAGGTCCCTCGACTCTTTGTCTCAGAGCACCTATTCGCCTATGTAGGCAGATGCTCACAACGGGACTTAACACCGTTACGTGAAAGCTTTTATTTGATTAACTGTCCAAAAACGAATCGGCTCAGATACTAGACCGCTATGCCGGGCAAGAAGTTACCTGAGATTAAGGCAGCAAACGATCCAGATAATTAAAAACTAGATCAGGCCAATGGAAAAGTTTGAATAAGACATACTGGTGTGCAAATTTATTCGGAACGGAGGAAGTATATAATAATTAAACTTGAATAATGCATACTAGTCATGCATATCATAAGGGCCTTTAATCTGCCTGAGATATAAAATAAAGAACAAAACTAAAAGGAAATCAAATAGTTCAACAAATTCTCAGCCGATTTTCACTTTGACTTGATGTAAAAGGAAACAATATATACTTCCTCCATTCGGTCCTAATTTGCACATTTTTTTTAAGTCGTTTCACCCTACCTTGCACACTCCAAAATAAAAAAAAATCTACCCTTAAAATCTTCATAGTCAATCTTCATCTTTGAAAAAGAACTAAAAAGCAAAATCAATTTTTTCTCAATATATGCATATGCGCCCTAGCAGGTGTGCAAATTAGGAAGGGAGTATTTTGTATAGTTGGTTAAAATTACTTTTTTAATATTCTTTTAAATCCATACATGGTGTAGATATCTAGGAGAGTACTAATTTTTTTTTTTTTTTCCTTTTTCTTAAATGACTCTTAGAACGCTTTCATAAACTCAATTCAGATTTTCTGTTACACTTCAATTCTGATTTTCTATTACACTATTCGTTGTATCTTTTATTACACAATCTTTCAATTCTGATTTTCTATTACACTATTCGTTGTATCTTTTATTACACAATCTTTCACGTATTAAGTAGTGACTCATTCAATACACGATGAAAAATAACTAAGATAAAACACAAGATAAAACAGGTGATCTTATAGGCTATAAGCTAAACCACGAACAATTCATTAACGATATAATGCCTCCATAAACAAGAACAAAAAAAAAAGATAATCAAGATAAACCTCCATAAACTAGAATAAAAAAAGATAATCAAGATAAATAGTTTCTATGACTCAAAAAAAAATAAAATAAAAATAAAGGATTATATCTAACTGACTCCAAAAATCATAGAGTGCGTTTGTTTTAGGCTGGCCTCCATGGATATGGAGGAGGACCAAAGTTCCATTTAAGTAAAACATGCTCGTTAACTCCATCATCAACATACAATTTGATGTATGGTGTGCATGGTGGTTCCACACTTGTCGGAATAAGCCCAATATCCTCAGAAGATGCTAATAAGGTCATATCATTGTTCTGATTCAAATACTTCAATTTAAAGCTTCCCTCCTCCAACGCAAATCTCCAACCAATATAGTGTTTAATCTCTTCAAGTCTCGACGAAAGAGGTAACATAATTCTTACATTATATCCTCTATAAGTCACCTTATAGAGCATCTTCTTCTCGGTCTCCGCTAAACTCTCAACTAATTCATTACACTGCATCAAGGAAAAAAAGAAGAAAAAACTAAAAATAAAAGAAAATGTAAACTAACTCTCTACATCAAACTTATTAATACCGTTTCAACAACACTCATATACACACATATACATACATATATATGTGTATATTTTTATATATATTATATCGTTTCTCTAAACATGTTTTAACATATAATTGATTAAATATTATTAAAAAAATCCGATTTTTTCCAGATCTGTTAAACTTCCGATGAAAAAAAATCAGATAAATCAACCTTTCAACATATGTGTATAGAGAAACAAATTATCAAAAAAGGAATCACACAATTTTTTTTTCTACACCATTCCGGATTATCTCGATCAGAATGAATTTCGGCTATTCTGGCATCAAAGATCGAGACGGCCGAGAAATCAGTTAAAACGGAATGACAAACGACCGTTCTGCTTTCATGAATGGAATTGAACGTTTAGCTATTCCGACCGAAACAGAACGGAATGAATAACAAAAAAAAAAAGCATGAAAGACAACTCACCGAAAAACTGTTGCCACCAGTAGATTTGCCTGAAGGCATCGCCATATTTGAGTTCTGCGAAACCTCTCTCTTTCTTAGGGCTTAATTGATGTTTTAATTTATTTGTAGTAGAAGATCAAATCCGTGTATATATAGAGAGAGGGAGCTGCGTGAAATCAGAAACCAAATCCAGCCCTTTTTTTAGGTGTTTTAGGTTTTGTTTCTGTTTTTAAAATTTAAAATACTGCCGTCTAGTGTTTGGCTAGATTCGAGCGGATCATAGGAGTGATTCGGCTTGGAAGATCGCGATAGGAACGTCAACGGGTAGGGTACAGATAAGTTTTTCTTTATATTTTTACTCGCGTATAAAATATAGGGTCCTTCTACAATACAACCATTGCATTGATACAATTTATGATAATAACCATTAGATCATGTCCTTTTAATCTTGACCATTGAATATGGTAACTTGCTACTTGCTAAACTTGTAACCAATGCTTTCCTTTTCCTTTTTGTTTTCATTTCTCTTACTTTGACTCTTATTTATTTACATTGAAAAACTTTAAATTAATTAGGTACTTAATTAAAATAATTTATATATAAATATATATATATATATATACATATAATAAAATACTAATTAAGAAAATAGAAGTATGTTCTATGCCAAAATAAAAAGAAATATAATTTCCAGCTAAAATTAGCTTCAAGACTGACAACATTTTTTTATTGATTTTTTTACAATTGATAATTTTACGAACATGTATTTAGTTAATTCTAGCCCACTCTTAACACATAGTATTCATATTAATTATTTTTTAAAGATACTAAATTTAATACCAATATTTTACATTACACTTGGAATTTCTTAATCATTCATGATATATACACACAAAAAGTGACTTCTTATCTATAAATTATCTATAAAATAGTGAATATTTATTATCAATTATCATTTTAAATATATAAATTATGCACCTGAAAGTTGAGAAATACATAAATGAATATAATTTATTTGAAGAAGTTAAATTAATTAGAGATATTAAATTAAAATATTGCAAAAAATAATTACATTTATATACATGTGTATATATATATAATATATCTATCAATATATGAAAAATAGGAAAACTGTCTATAATAATAAATAATAATGATATTATTATTATTATTATTATTATTATTATTATTATTTCTTCTTCTTCTTATTATTATTATTATTATTATTATTTCTTCTTGCTATTTAACTGCAAAATATAGCATCCTGATAATCTTTCGCCTCATTTAGCGAGTAAAAGAACTAATAAAAGAAAAAACTAATAAAAACTTCATTCGCTTATGCTTGGAAATGGAAATTTGAAAATTTTGATCAAATTCTTTCCAAAGTTCTTAGGTGAGGAAAGTAGTTTTATGTTTATATATATATATATATATATATATATATATATATGAAAATATCTAGATATAACAATAGTATTATTTCCTCTCTATTTAAGTGCTAAGTTTGGTATGCTAAAAACCTTCCGGCCCATTTAGTGAATAAAATACTATTATATTTCATAACTTACTAATACTCAACATTGGTCTATGTAGTTATTAATATGTGTATTCGCTTGACAAAAACTATAGACAATGTTCTATCTCTTATTACATAGTGTTAATTTTCATCTTTTATTATATTTTCAGTCATATAAATAATCTTTCAATTTTTGTATGCTCATTCAATGTTTACAAAATGTGCATTGCACGGGATCGTTCAATAACTAATTGTATATTCTGAATAAAATATATATAGAGGGGGTAGTAATTATTTAAAATAATTTGAATATTTTTGTTAGATTTTACAGTTGATGGATAAGACGATTTATGGTGAACGTATATATGTTATAATTCTGAATAAAAAAAATAGATGAGCTTATGTGAATATATAAGGAAAAAATATAATAAAATTAATCAATATATTTTTATTAGTAAATTTTTAACGTATTATGTGTTATTTAGATATGTGTTGGTTTGAATACTTGTAATTAATTGAATCATTTGTGTTGTTCACATAGGTAAAAAAAATGATGTTTTCCAAATATAGGGTGAATTTAAATTTTTAAAAGTAATTAATAAATTTTCATGTGTGAAATACTAGGTTATTTAAAGAAGTAAACAAAACCTAATCATTATTCTCTCCGCGCACAAAAACAAGTCATTTTAAAGAAAATATTTTTTACCAAAAACACAAGTCATTCTAGCAAAATATCCATATTTCTTTCAATATTCCCCTTAAATAAATTCATACAAATTTATTTACAAATCTGATAATATTATCATTATTGAAATTATTTATTATCTTTTTTTGTAAGTTCATCATCTTTCATCTCCTATTCTCTCTAGCTAAAAATGAAAATTAAGAGAATAAATATAAATTGTGTGGGGTGTTTTTGTCAATTCCTAAATTCTTAAGTTTTTTACTAAAAATTCTAAAATAACTTGTTTTGTAAAAGGAAGAAGTATTTAACATGAAAATGATACTTATTTTTTGTTTTGGATTCATAAAAGAATAAGAAAAGAAAAAGAAAAAACAAACAAAACAAAAGCTTTTGAAATCCATATTCACGTTGACGAAGTTGGATAGCTCAAGTGACAGAGCATCTACTACCTAGGCCTTTGGTCCTGGGTTCGAGTCACCGTGGGGGGAGGGGAGAGTTTTTTCTTTGTTCTTAGATTAGGAGAAAAAAAAAAATTCATATTCACGTTGGTTCCATTAAAAAATAAATAAAAGAAAAAAATAAGATTTAAAAAAAATATTTGATCTCCTTTTAATAGAAAATCATGGAGGTGTTTTGAATAGTGGAATTGATCAGGGGTGGGACCTACTTTGCTAAATTAAAAAATTAAATATTACCTATTACAACTTGCAATAGCAAGTTAAAAAGTAATTGTATTAATACAAGGGTTGTATTCTAGAATTTCCCTAAAACATAATGTCCATATCTTATTTTATTAGTTTTTTTCTTTTGCCTTGGATAAAACCCGACGGATATATGAGTACCTGTTTGATATACCGACACTTTTAAAAGTTTAATATCTATCTGCTTCTTTTTATATGTACTGCCAGTTGTAATGCTGATCACGAGCAACCTACTTCAGATTTTTCTTGGATTTGTAGGTACCTTCAATTAATGATGTAATCTTTGTTGTTTACAAACCTCATCTCTTTCTTACTTCTTAACCCGAGATTCACCCGCCCATTCATTTAGAGATGAAAGATTTTAATTCCCTGCCTTTCTCATTAAACAATCACGTACATATACAAGAGATCATCCTTAATTACTGCGCTATTCACGGACCTAATGTAATCTACCATAAATAACAGATACATACAATCATTTACAAATCAAAACAGATTTCCTATCTATTAAGAGACGAAGCTAGGATTTCATAATAAGGAGATGTTATGGTTTGATATTTGGCAGGAATAATAAAAATAAGTCAAAGTTGGTTGGTGAGCCTAGTGAAATCCAGTATCTCACTACTGTTGCACTATATATATATCAAGGTTGTAAAAGTCGCTAGGCGCTAGTTAGGCGGCGGACTGGGGCCTAGCGACTAATCAGGGTCTGGGCGGGAGTAATCGGGGCATAGACGGACTGGGGTCTAGCGACTAATCAGGGTCTGGGCGGGAGTAATCGGGGCATAGACGTAGCTAGGCGAGCCTAGCGCTTAGATGGGGATTAATCGAAGTTAGTCGAATTTTTTACAACAGAAATATATATATACACACACACACTATAGTTTCGGCATAAAATTTGAGGGGGACGGCCGCTGCTGCCAGTCCCCCACAGGCTTCGTCTTTGGATTCATCAGTGGGTGATTCTATTCACAACCATACCACAGTACTTAACTAATTATTGATTCTTTTAACTCGATTAGTGTAGTTACTCTTGTTTAGTGCCTTGAAGTAACTTATCATAATGACAAGAATAATATAAAAATATAAGAAAGTAGGAACAGGTTTTTTCGTTGAATTTCACAGAATTTTTTGAAGACCTTATATCGCTGACGACATGGAAGATAGTGAAATTATTTAGTTTTGAGCTTTGTTTTGCTTTTTGCAAAATCCATTTCTGGGCTTCCTTCGCATTACTCCATAGATGCTGCAAAGGGATTTTGATTTTCTGTTTCGGATTGGATCTTCTACTACAAACGCTGCTACATCTTTTACTGCGATTATATAATACGCTGACACATATACACAGTAACATCATCAATACATCATAAATGTACATATTTACTGTATTTATATAACTATAGTAAGATATGTAGCATCATATGTAGGAGAAGATACGAAATCTGTTTCGGAATGGGGTTCCAATTGTTTTTTAGACGACATTAACAACATTTGCGTGAATGTAGGGAGAAGGAAAAAAGGTTATGTGGCTTTAAAGGGTAAAATAGACAATTTAGCTCTATGGTGGTTGTACGGAGTAAATTTGTGATTGTGAATAGAATTATTCCTTCATCAATGCTTGAACATTGTGCGTGGTTGAGCCATAGAAATAGTAGTCCGAAGAATTTTAGGTCATATCTAATGGGTCGATGGCCCAATGAATTAGAGGTGATAATTCGGCCCACTTGATCCGTCCTGATTCAGTCCATCAAGCCGAGACCCTATGTTGGGTCAAGTTGGCTCGACCCAAAATTTCATCGGGCCAACAACTATTAAGCTCAGCGCATCCCCTTCGAATATAAAGATTTTTCGGGCTGGCTCGTGACCCATCAAGTTGGACTTGTTGGGCCTAACGGTCTTGCAGGCCTATATTTATATAGTCCCACCCATCTAAAATGTCACCTAAACTAGGCTGTCCAACGACCCATCGGGTTGTTAGGCTCGATGATCTTGTGGACATAGATTTCTATGATTCAGCCCATCTAAAATGTTGGCAGCATGAGCCCATTTTGCCATCTTAATGAGCCGTTGGCTGATCCAACAAATTTATCGGAAATAGTCATGTGCAACTCACGTGACTTAGAGAGTAATCGACGACACTAGTGACATAATATTAGAGAGAAACCGATGAAACTAGTGGCATAAAATAACTGAGATGAACTTATATTTCGGTCAAATTTTAATTCAATAACCTGTGGCTTAGAAGTCGGTTTGCCACAAATTTTAATGAAAAGATAAGTTACCTGAGATTAAGGCAGCAAACGATCCAAATAATAGAAAACTAGATCAGGTCAATGGGAAAGCTTGAATAAGACATACTAGTGTGCAAATTTATTCGAAACGGAGGAAGTATATAATAATTAAACTTAGAATAATGCATACTAGTCGTATCATAAGGGCCTTTAATCTGCATGGGATATAAAATAAAGAACAAAACTAAAAGGAAATCAAATAGTTCAACAAATTCTCAGCCGATTTTCACTTTGACTTAATGTAATAAAAGGAAGCAATATATATTTCCTCCGTCCCGTCCTAATTTGCACATTTTTTTTTTCCGCTCGTCTCATTTTATTTTACACACTCTAAAATAGAAAGAAATCTATCCTCAAAATCTCCATAGTCAATCTTCATCTTTGGAAAAGAACTAAAAAAGCAAAATCAATTTTTTCTTAATATATGCATACGCGCCCTAGGAGGTGTGCAAATTAGGAAGGAAGTATTTTGTATAGTTGGTTAAGTTCACTTTTTTAATATTCTTTTAAATCCATAGTACTAATTTTTTTTTCCTTTTTCCTAAATGACTCTTAGAACTCTTCCATAAACTCAGGAGGTGTGCAAATTAGGAAGGAAGTATTTTGTATAGTTGGTTAAGTTCACTTTTTTAATATTCTTTTAAATCCATAGTACTAAATTTTTTTTCCTTTTTCCTAAATGACTCTTAGAACTCTTCCATAAACTCAATTTAGATTTTCTGTTACACTTCAATTCAGATTTTCTCTTACACTAACCGTTGTATCTTTTATTACACAATCTCTATTATTTCACAATCTTTCACGTATTAAGTAGTGACATCATTCAATACAGGATAAAAAATAATAATACACAAGATGAAACTTATAAGTAAAACAGGTGATCTCATGGGCTATAAGCTAAACCACAAACAATTCATTAACAATATAATGCCTCCATAAACAAGAATAAAAAAGATATTCAAGATAAACCTCCATAAACTAGAATAAAAAAAGATAATCAAGGTAAATAGTTTCAATGACTCAAAAATAAAAACATCAAAATAAAGGATTATATCTAACGACTCCAAAAATCATAGGGTACGTTTGTTTTAGGTTGGCCTGAACGGTGGAGTAGGACCTAACCTACATTTAACAAAAACATGCTCGTTAACTCTTTCATCATCAACATACAATCTGATGTATGGTATGCATGCTGGTCCCACACTTGTCGGAATAAGCCGAATATCATCAGAAGATGCTAATAAGGTCATGTCATTGTTCTGATTCAAATATTTCAGTTTAAAGCTTCCCTCCTTCAACCTGAATTTCCAACCAATACGGTATTTAATCTCTTCAAGTTCGACTGAAAGAGGTAACATCATTCTTACATTAGTTCCTCTATAAGTCACCTTATAGAGCATCTTCTCAGTCTCCGCTAAACTCTCAACTAATTCATTACACTGCATCAAGAAAAAAAAAAGTAATTAAAAATAGGCAAAAAAAAGCATGAAAGACCAAAACAAATCGTAAACTAACTCTCTAAATCAAAGTTATTAATAACGTTTCAACAACACATATATATACATATATATGTGTATATTTTTATATATATTATATCGTTTCTCTAAACATGTTTTAACATATAATTGATTAAATATTATTAAAAAAATCCGATTTTTTCCAGATCTGTTAAACTTCCGATGAAAAAAAATCAGATAAATCAACCTTTCAACATATGTGTATAGAGAAACAAATTATCAAAAAAGGAATCACACAATTTTTTTTTCTACACCATTCCGGGTTATCTCGATCAGAATGAATTTCGGCTATTCTGGCATCAAAGACCGAGACGGCCAAGAAATCAGTTAAAACGGAATGACAAACGACCGTTCTGCTTTCATGAATGGAATTGAACGTTTAGCTATTCCGACCGAAACAGAACGGAATGAATAACAAAAAAAAAAAGCATGAAAGACAACTCACCGAAAAACTGTTGCCACCAGTAGATTTGTCTGAAGGCATCGCCATATTTGAGTTCTGCGAAACCTTTCTCTTTCTTAGGGCTTAATTGATGTTTAATCTTTTTGTAGTAGAAGATCCAATCCGACGTGTATATATAGAGAGAGGGAGCTGCGTGAAATCAGAAACAGAATCCAGAATAATACTATCTCCCTTTTTTTTAGGTGTTTTAGGTTTTGTTTCTGTTTTTAAAATTTAAAATACTGCCGCCTAGTGTTTGGCTAGATTCGAGCGGATCATAGGAGTGATTCGGCTTGGAAGATCGCGATAGGAACGTCAACCAGTAAGGTATAGTACGGATAAGTTTTTCTTTATATTTTTACTCGCGTATAAATTATAATGTCCATATCTTATTCTATTAGTTTTTTCTTTTGCCTTGGATAAAACCCGACGGATATATGGGTACCTGTTTACGATTTTACCCACGGGTAACTCTAACTTTAGGATAAAATTGACATCTCCAAATAGTAATTAATTAACCGGAGCTAGTCTGAACTTTTTGCAATGCAGCTAAAGACAAGTCCCAAATAATAGATAAACTTAATCAATTATTTATCACGTTTAAGATTGAAAATCATATCAAACAACTTAATATTCAATATATTATCATTCATTAACAAATCATCTAAATTCTATTCGAGTTCGATTTATGTTCGACACAATTGAAATTTATTTAAGCTCGATTTGATACATAATTAGACAAATTTAAGCATAATTTTAATAGTTCGGTAACATTTCAAATAAGTTTGGGAATATACGATCAATTCTACTCGACTCATTTACAGCTTCATTGGCATACCTTTATTAATAACTAATAAAACACACCATTATCCTACCCAAAAGATGTTTCTAGAAAACGTGTAGATATACAACGATAATTTCAAATTCCAAACAAAAAACGGAACTTTTAAAATATTGAATAATAGACAAGAAATTTTTATTAATAATAATTTAATAAAAATAAATTCGAATTCGATAATAAAATACAATCGCTTCGAGTGTTGTTTGTAAAATTTCTGATATTTGGTGTTATATAATAAGTTGTGTAAACTTCTTTACTTTGAGTGATTTTCTGACTGAATGGGCTTTAACCAATCCCATGCCTTTTAGCCAATGGGCTTTCTCACGGTGTTTATTGGGCCAAGACCATAAGTTGCGTTGGGCCTTTTGGGCTAGGATCATAAGTTGGGCTGGGCTTTTTGGGCCCTATGGTTCTATGGGCAACAATTATTGAGTCTAGCCCATCCCAATATATCCCCTTAAATATACAGATTTTGGGGTTAACTCACGGCCCGTTGGGCTTTTGTCCATCAAGTCGGACTTGTTAGGTCCAATGGTCTTGTAGCCTAGATATTTATGATTCAATCCATCTAAAATGTTGGGTGGATTAGGACAGCCCATCTAGCCACACTGCATTTGCCGGCTCTAATATGAAGTGCCGGAGCAGCTATAAATTAGCATGATAAGTTGATAACAGTTCACTAATTTATGATTGCGGGCAGAAAATCTTGTTTAAGTTGGTGGTTTGGGGCAAAAAATCATTATTTGTCCCGTAAGTATTTTATTTTTCAATTTTAGTCCTACAAATATTTATTTTTTTAATTTAGTCCCGTAAGTGCTGGGATTATCTAACTTAAGTACAATTTTCACCGAAAAATAATAAATTTATCAAAAATAATCACGTGCAATTCACGTGACCCTAATATTAGAGAGAAACCAACAACACTACTGGCATAAAATAATTGAGTTGGATTTGTATTTCTGTCAAATTTTAATTCAATAACCTATGGCTTAGGGGTTGGTTTACCACATACATTTCTAAAAATAATTAAAATCGACTTGACCGATTTGGCCGATTAGTCAGCGATTGATTTACGTAACGACTAGATGAGCCAACTAGGATGAACTCGGGTCGACCGGTGGCTAACTAGTGACTAGGCACCGACTAGTTCACGCAACAACTAAATGAGTCGACTAGGATGAACTTTGGCCGGCCGATGACCGACTAGCATCTAGGCACCGAACTAATCGGCCGTCTAACCCGAGTTTTGCAACATTGCATATATCTATCTATGTATCATCATTAAAAAATGCAGATAAACATAAGCTACCAAATTGATCCTATTAAGTCACAATCACATCGTCAATATTAGTTGTATTTGCCCTTCAATTTTTGACCTGCCGCTTTCCAAAGTTTGTGGTATTTCCAAGTCCATGTTGTTATTACATATGTCTTCCATGTGCTTCTGTCTTGCTTCCTCATTAAGGTTGTTTTTCTCCAAATAATCTCATTAATCCTCTCCCACTTTAATATACCGACACTTTTCAAATTTTAATACTCCCTCTACCCCGGCTGAATTTGCACGCTTGAGTCGACACGTATATTAAGAAAAATTATTTTTTTGCTTTTTGCTTGACTTTTTACAAGGTAGAGATTGAAAGTGGAGATTTTAAGAGTGGAGATTGTGAGAAAACTTTCCTTTTTAAAGGTGTGTAAAATTAAATGGGACTTTCGAAAAGAAAAGTGTGCAAACTCAGTCGGGACGGAGAGAATATCTTTCTGCTTCGTTTTATATGTACTGCCAGTTGTAATGCTGATCACGAGCAACCTATTTCAGATTTTTCTTGGATTTGTAGTTTCCTTCATTTAATGATGTAATCTTGGTTGTTTACAAACCTTATCTCTTTCTTACTTCTTAACCCAAGATTTATCGATTTCGGATCTTCTACTATATATGGTGCTACATCTCCTACTACAATTATATAAATATAGTAGATATGTGAGCTTAAAACTTTTTTGGTCCCGTAACTTTTGACTTGTGTTATTTTGGTCCCAAAAAAAGTTATGAATTCAATTTAGTCCCACAACTCTTGAATTGGATCCCTTTTGGTCCTAATTTGGCCGGCGGTGACTAATTTCGCCGGAAAAGAGCGACCGGAATTTTTTGGCACGTGACCTACACGTGCTATTTTCCGGCGAAATTAGTCACCTCCGGCCAAATTAGGACCAAAAGGGATCCAATTCAAGAGTTGTGGGACTAAATTGAATTCATAACTTTTTCTGGGACCAAAATAGCACAAGCCAAAAGTTACGGGACCAAAAATTTTTTTAGCCCGTAGATATGTACATTTGTGATGTATTGATGATGTCACTGTGTATATGTGTCAGTGTATTATGTAGCCGTAACAGAAGAAGTAACGTCGTTTGTAGTAGAAGATCAAATCCGAGATTTACCCGTCGATTCATCTCTTTGTTTGTAGTAGAAGATCAAATCCGAGATTTACCCGTCGATTCATCTAGAGACGAAACCGAGATTCCATAATAAAGGGGCTTTATGGTTTGATATCCGGCAGGAATAATAACAATAAGGCCAGGTTGGTTGGTGAGCCAGTGAAATTTAGTATCTTATTACTATTGCAATATATATATATATATATACTTACACTATAGTTTCGATAGAAAATTTGAGGGGGACGGTCGCTGCTGGCAATCGCCCGCCAGCTCTGTCTCTGAATTCATCAATGCTTGAACATTGTGCGTAGCTGAGTCATATAAATCGTAGCCCGAAGAAGTTTAGGTCATTTCTAATGGGTCAATTGCCCAATGAACTAGAGGTGTAATTTGGGTCAATAGCCCAAGACAATATGCTGGGTCAAGTCAGCCCGGCCTGAAATGCCATCCGGCCACGATTGTTGAGCTCAACCCATCTCCCTCGAATATACGAAGATATTTTGGTCCGGCTCGTGACCCATCGGGTCGGGTTTGTTGGGTACGATAATTTTACGGACCTAAATTTCTATGGTCCAGCTCATCTAAAAAATTTCGGACAGGTTGAGCCAAATAGTCTTGCAAACCTAAATTTTTGCCATCCACAATGTCGGGTGAGTTGGGCCGATTTTGCCGGCTCTACAATGAGTTGTGGGTCGATCCAACAAATTTAAATACTCCCTTCGTCCCACTTTATCTTGCACACCTTTTTTAAACGATCGTTCCACCTTATCTTGCACAATCTAAAAAAAGAAAGTTATAACATAATCTCCACCCTCAAAATCTTCACCCTCAATCTCAACAAACAACTAAAAAGATTTTTTCTTAATACCTATACGGACCCCCTGTGCAAGATAAGTGGGGATGGAGGGAGTATGTTTTAGAGGTATGTGCTATATTACAATTTATTAGCCCTATAGAATTTGTCGGAGGCTCGGGTCAAACAGGGCCAGACAGTCCGATTTAGCAGCCCCATAGAACTTGTCGGAGGCTTGGCTAAAACAGGATCGTGTCGTCCGAATTACCACCTCTAATGTCCGTACGTGCGCGTGTGTGAGCCAAATGAGCCGCTTCATTTGCCTGAAGGGTGAACTGACCTTGCATTCTTGCAAGGGTTGCGTGTTACAAAAGAAATTAGACCTAAAATTTACATTGATTTGTAAGAGCAGTCTACATCATATTGCCACTACTTGGAATCTTGAATTTAAAAGGCTGAGACAGTCCCCACATCTCTAAGAACTTGCCTGATTCTGTTGAGGACCATTTCATTTTGTTCCTTCTAACATCTTTCATTATTATCAGTATACTCCCTCCGTTCCACAGAAGTTTGCACGTTTGATCGTACATATATATTAAAAAAAACAATTTTTTGTTTTTAGGTTGACTTTTTTAAGGGTGGAGATTGTGAGAAAAATTTTCCTTTTAAGAGTGTGCAGATTGATGTGGACGTACCAATAAGAAAAATGTGCAATTTAGATGGGACGGAGGCAATATTATCTAAAAAGAAAAAAAAATAAAGAGAAAAGAACAAAGGTTCGTTTGCTGCTCAGTTGATTTAGAGGACCGAATCTCAATAAAGCACACTCATTAATTCCCTCAGCCAGGTTAAATCCTACACTCCCAATTTTAAGCAAACGGACTCAAAGTCGAGATAGTTTTTCTGATACCGGAGGAATTTGCAGAAAACAAGCAAGAGTGTTATCAGAAGGGATGTTTCTTGTACACTCCAAAAAAAACATATTGTTTTGTATTGTTTGTCTGTTTGAATGAAGTCATTTCACACTCATGTTATTACTGATGAAAAATAGTGCCAAATGGACGTATTTGAATATTATATCATGTCGACAATAATTTAATACCTAATCTTTTACGTGTCAATAATGTAGTATATTTAAAAAATTGTCGACGTTTTGGATGTTCTGTCCCATTTTTACCGTGTCTCAGTCTAAAATTGAATCTTGCAGTATGAATCGTAAACCGTAAACGCATGAATCACAAACTCTAAACTTTGAACCACTGGATTATGAACATTGAACCATTAAATCATATACTATGTATGAATCATGAAATCATAAGATTTAAACATAAAATATATCCTAGTCCCAAAAAATCGTATCCTCGACTATAATCATTTAACTTGGACATAAATCATGAATTTTAAATCTAAATCATGAACTTTAATGGGATTTGGAGTTTTTTTGAGAAAAGGTCCCTCGACTCTTTGTCTCAGAGCACCTATTCGCCTATGTAGGCAGATGCTCACAACGGGACTTAACACCGTTACGTGAAAGCTTTTATTTGATTAACTGTCCAAAAACGAATCGGCTCAGATACTAGACCGCTATGCCGGGCAAGAAGTTACCTGAGATTAAGGCAGCAAACGATCCAGATAATTAAAAACTAGATCAGGCCAATGGAAAAGTTTGAATAAGACATACTGGTGTGCAAATTTATTCGGAACGGAGGAAGTATATAATAATTAAACTTGAATAATGCATACTAGTCATGCATATCATAAGGGCCTTTAATCTGCCTGAGATATAAAATAAAGAACAAAACTAAAAGGAAATCAAATAGTTCAACAAATTCTCAGCCGATTTTCACTTTGACTTGATGTAAAAGGAAACAATATATACTTCCTCCATTCGGTCCTAATTTGCACATTTTTTTTAAGTCGTTTCACCCTACCTTGCACACTCCAAAATAAAAAAAAATCTACCCTTAAAATCTTCATAGTCAATCTTCATCTTTGAAAAAGAACTAAAAAGCAAAATCAATTTTTTCTCAATATATGCATATGCGCCCTAGCAGGTGTGCAAATTAGGAAGGGAGTATTTTGTATAGTTGGTTAAAATTACTTTTTTAATATTCTTTTAAATCCATACATGGTGTAGATATCTAGGAGAGTACTAATTTTTTTTTTTTTTTCCTTTTTCTTAAATGACTCTTAGAACGCTTTCATAAACTCAATTCAGATTTTCTGTTACACTTCAATTCTGATTTTCTATTACACTATTCGTTGTATCTTTTATTACACAATCTTTCAATTCTGATTTTCTATTACACTATTCGTTGTATCTTTTATTACACAATCTTTCACGTATTAAGTAGTGACTCATTCAATACACGATGAAAAATAACTAAGATAAAACACAAGATAAAACAGGTGATCTTATAGGCTATAAGCTAAACCACGAACAATTCATTAACGATATAATGCCTCCATAAACAAGAACAAAAAAAAAAGATAATCAAGATAAACCTCCATAAACTAGAATAAAAAAAGATAATCAAGATAAATAGTTTCTATGACTCAAAAAAAAATAAAATAAAAATAAAGGATTATATCTAACTGACTCCAAAAATCATAGAGTGCGTTTGTTTTAGGCTGGCCTCCATGGATATGGAGGAGGACCAAAGTTCCATTTAAGTAAAACATGCTCGTTAACTCCATCATCAACATACAATTTGATGTATGGTGTGCATGGTGGTTCCACACTTGTCGGAATAAGCCCAATATCCTCAGAAGATGCTAATAAGGTCATATCATTGTTCTGATTCAAATACTTCAATTTAAAGCTTCCCTCCTCCAACGCAAATCTCCAACCAATATAGTGTTTAATCTCTTCAAGTCTCGACGAAAGAGGTAACATAATTCTTACATTATATCCTCTATAAGTCACCTTATAGAGCATCTTCTTCTCGGTCTCCGCTAAACTCTCAACTAATTCATTACACTGCATCAAGGAAAAAAAGAAGAAAAAACTAAAAATAAAAGAAAATGTAAACTAACTCTCTACATCAAACTTATTAATACCGTTTCAACAACACTCATATACACACATATACATACATATATATGTGTATATTTTTATATATATTATATCGTTTCTCTAAACATGTTTTAACATATAATTGATTAAATATTATTAAAAAAATCCGATTTTTTCCAGATCTGTTAAACTTCCGATGAAAAAAAATCAGATAAATCAACCTTTCAACATATGTGTATAGAGAAACAAATTATCAAAAAAGGAATCACACAATTTTTTTTTCTACACCATTCCGGATTATCTCGATCAGAATGAATTTCGGCTATTCTGGCATCAAAGACCGAGACGGCCGAGAAATCAGTTAAAACGGAATGACAAACGACCGTTCTGCTTTCATGAATGGAATTGAACGTTTAGCTATTCCGACCGAAACAGAACGGAATGAATAACAAAAAAAAAAAGCATGAAAGACAACTCACCGAAAAACTGTTGCCACCAGTAGATTTGCCTGAAGGCATCGCCATATTTGAGTTCTGCGAAACCTCTCTCTTTCTTAGGGCTTAATTGATGTTTTAATTTATTTGTAGTAGAAGATCAAATCCGTGTATATATAGAGAGAGGGAGCTGCGTGAAATCAGAAACCAAATCCAGCCCTTTTTTTAGGTGTTTTAGGTTTTGTTTCTGTTTTTAAAATTTAAAATACTGCCGTCTAGTGTTTGGCTAGATTCGAGCGGATCATAGGAGTGATTCGGCTTGGAAGATCGCGATAGGAACGTCAACGGGTAGGGTACAGATAAGTTTTTCTTTATATTTTTACTCGCGTATAAAATATAGGGTCCTTCTACAATACAACCATTGCATTGATACAATTTATGATAATAACCATTAGATCATGTCCTTTTAATCTTGACCATTGAATATGGTAACTTGCTACTTGCTAAACTTGTAACCAATGCTTTCCTTTTCCTTTTTGTTTTCATTTCTCTTACTTTGACTCTTATTTATTTACATTGAAAAACTTTAAATTAATTAGGTACTTAATTAAAATAATTTATATATAAATATATATATATATATACATATAATAAAATACTAATTAAGAAAATAGAAGTATGTTCTATGCCAAAATAAAAAGAAATATAATTTCCAGCTAAAATTAGCTTCAAGACTGACAACATTTTTTTATTGATTTTTTTACAATTGATAATTTTACGAACATGTATTTAGTTAATTCTAGCCCACTCTTAACACATAGTATTCATATTAATTATTTTTTAAAGATACTAAATTTAATACCAATATTTTACATTACACTTGGAATTTCTTAATCATTCATGATATATACACACAAAAAGTGACTTCTTATCTATAAATTATCTATAAAATAGTGAATATTTATTATCAATTATCATTTTAAATATATAAATTATGCACCTGAAAGTTGAGAAATACATAAATGAATATAATTTATTTGAAGAAGTTAAATTAATTAGAGATATTAAATTAAAATATTGCAAAAAATAATTACATTTATATACATGTGTATATATATATAATATATCTATCAATATATGAAAAATAGGAAAACTGTCTATAATAATAAATAATAATGATATTATTATTATTATTATTATTATTATTATTATTATTATTATTTCTTCTTCTTATTATTATTATTATTATTATTATTATTATTATTTCTTCTTGCTATTTAACTGCAAAATATAGCATCCTGATAATCTTTCGCCTCATTTAGCGAGTAAAAGAACTAATAAAAGAAAAAACTAATAAAAACTTCATTCGCTTATGCTTGGAAATGGAAATTTGAAAATTTTGATCAAATTCTTTCCAAAGTTCTTAGGTGAGGAAAGTAGTTTTATGTTTATATATATATATATATATATATATATATATATATATGAAAATATCTAGATATAACAATAGTATTATTTCCTCTCTATTTAAGTGCTAAGTTTGGTATGCTAAAAACCTTCCGGCCCATTTAGTGAATAAAATACTATTATATTTCATAACTTACTAATACTCAACATTGGTCTATGTAGTTATTAATATGTGTATTCGCTTGACAAAAACTATAGACAATGTTCTATCTCTTATTACATAGTGTTAATTTTCATCTTTTATTATATTTTCAGTCATATAAATAATCTTTCAATTTTTGTATGCTCATTCAATGTTTACAAAATGTGCATTGCACGGGATCGTTCAATAACTAATTGTATATTCTGAATAAAATATATATAGAGGGGGTAGTAATTATTTAAAATAATTTGAATATTTTTGTTAGATTTTACAGTTGATGGATAAGACGATTTATGGTGAACGTATATATGTTATAATTCTGAATAAAAAAAATAGATGAGCTTATGTGAATATATAAGGAAAAAATATAATAAAATTAATCAATATATTTTTATTAGTAAATTTTTAACGTATTATGTGTTATTTAGATATGTGTTGGTTTGAATACTTGTAATTAATTGAATCATTTGTGTTGTTCACATAGGTAAAAAAAATGATGTTTTCCAAATATAGGGTGAATTTAAATTTTTAAAAGTAATTAATAAATTTTCATGTGTGAAATACTAGGTTATTTAAAGAAGTAAACAAAACCTAATCATTATTCTCTCCGCGCACAAAAACAAGTCATTTTAAAGAAAATATTTTTTACCAAAAACACAAGTCATTCTAGCAAAATATCCATATTTCTTTCAATATTCCCCTTAAATAAATTCATACAAATTTATTTACAAATCTGATAATATTATCATTATTGAAATTATTTATTATCTTTTTTTGTAAGTTCATCATCTTTCATCTCCTATTCTCTCTAGCTAAAAATGAAAATTAAGAGAATAAATATAAATTGTGTGGGGTGTTTTTGTCAATTCCTAAATTCTTAAGTTTTTTACTAAAAATTCTAAAATAACTTGTTTTGTAAAAGGAAGAAGTATTTAACATGAAAATGATACTTATTTTTTGTTTTGGATTCATAAAAGAATAAGAAAAGAAAAAGAAAAAACAAACAAAACAAAAGCTTTTGAAATCCATATTCACGTTGACGAAGTTGGATAGCTCAAGTGACAGAGCATCTACTACCTAGGCCTTTGGTCCTGGGTTCGAGTCACCGTGGGGGGAGGGGAGAGTTTTTTCTTTGTTCTTAGATTAGGAGAAAAAAAAAAATTCATATTCACGTTGGTTCCATTAAAAAATAAATAAAAGAAAAAAATAAGATTTAAAAAAAATATTTGATCTCCTTTTAATAGAAAATCATGGAGGTGTTTTGAATAGTGGAATTGATCAGGGGTGGGACCTACTTTGCTAAATTAAAAAATTAAATATTACCTATTACAACTTGCAATAGCAAGTTAAAAAGTAATTGTATTAATACAAGGGTTGTATTCTAGAATTTCCCTAAAACATAATGTCCATATCTTATTTTATTAGTTTTTTTCTTTTGCCTTGGATAAAACCCGACGGATATATGAGTACCTGTTTGATATACCGACACTTTTAAAAGTTTAATATCTATCTGCTTCTTTTTATATGTACTGCCAGTTGTAATGCTGATCACGAGCAACCTACTTCAGATTTTTCTTGGATTTGTAGGTACCTTCAATTAATGATGTAATCTTTGTTGTTTACAAACCTCATCTCTTTCTTACTTCTTAACCCGAGATTCACCCGCCCATTCATTTAGAGATGAAAGATTTTAATTCCCTGCCTTTCTCATTAAACAATCACGTACATATACAAGAGATCATCCTTAATTACTGCGCTATTCACGGACCTAATGTAATCTACCATAAATAACAGATACATACAATCATTTACAAATCAAAACAGATTTCCTATCTATTAAGAGACGAAGCTAGGATTTCATAATAAGGAGATGTTATGGTTTGATATTTGGCAGGAATAATAAAAATAAGTCAAAGTTGGTTGGTGAGCCTAGTGAAATCCAGTATCTCACTACTGTTGCACTATATATATATCAAGGTTGTAAAAGTCGCTAGGCGCTAGTTAGGCGGCGGACTGGGGCCTAGCGACTAATCAGGGTCTGGGCGGGAGTAATCGGGGCATAGACGGACTGGGGTCTAGCGACTAATCAGGGTCTGGGCGGGAGTAATCGGGGCATAGACGTAGCTAGGCGAGCCTAGCGCTTAGATGGGGATTAATCGAAGTTAGTCGAATTTTTTACAACAGAAATATATATATACACACACACACTATAGTTTCGGCATAAAATTTGAGGGGGACGGCCGCTGCTGCCAGTCCCCCACAGGCTTCGTCTCTGGATTCATCAGTGGGTGATTCTATTCACAACCATACCACAGTACTTAACTAATTATTGATTCTTTTAACTCGATTAGTGTAGTTACTCTTGTTTAGTGCCTTGAAGTAACTTATCATAATGACAAGAATAATATAAAAATATAAGAAAGTAGGAACAGGTTTTTTCGTTGAATTTCACAGAATTTTTTGAAGACCTTATATCGCTGACGACATGGAAGATAGTGAAATTATTTAGTTTTGAGCTTTGTTTTGCTTTTTGCAAAATCCATTTCTGGGCTTCCTTCGCATTACTCCATAGATGCTGCAAAGGGATTTTGATTTTCTGTTTCGGATTGGATCTTCTACTACAAACGCTGCTACATCTTTTACTGCGATTATATAATACGCTGACACATATACACAGTAACATCATCAATACATCATAAATGTACATATTTACTGTACTTATATAACTATAGTAAGATATGTAGCATCATATGTAGGAGAAGATACGAAATCTGTTTCGGAATGGGGTTCCAATTGTTTTTTAGACGACATTAACAACATTTGCGTGAATGTAGGGAGAAGGAAAAAAGGTTATGTGGCTTTAAAGGGTAAAATAGACAATTTAGCTCTATGGTGGTTGTACGGAGTAAATTTGTGATTGTGAATAGAATTATTCCTTCATCAATGCTTGAACATTGTGCGTGGTTGAGCCATAGAAATAGTAGTCCGAAGAATTTTAGGTCATATCTAATGGGTCGATGGCCCAATGAATTAGAGGTGATAATTCGGCCCACTTGATCCGTCCTGATTCAGTCCATCAAGCCGAGACCCTATGTTGGGTCAAGTTGGCTCGACCCAAAATTTCATCGGGCCAACAACTATTAAGCTCAGCGCATCCCCTTCGAATATAAAGATTTTTCGGGCTGGCTCGTGACCCATCAAGTTGGACTTGTTGGGCCTAACGGTCTTGCAGGCCTATATTTATATAGTCCCACCCATCTAAAATGTCACCTAAACTAGGCTGTCCAACGACCCATCGGGTTGTTAGGCTCGATGATCTTGTGGACATAGATTTCTATGATTCAGCCCATCTAAAATGTTGGCAGCATGAGCCCATTTTGCCATCTTAATGAGCTGTTGGCTGATCCAACAAATTTATCGGAAATAGTCATGTGCAACTCACGTGACTTAGAGAGTAATCGACGACACTAGTGACATAATATTAGAGAGAAACCGATGAAACTAGTGGCATAAAATAACTGAGATGAACTTATATTTCGGTCAAATTTTAATTCAATAACCTGTGGCTTAGAAGTCGGTTTGCCACAAATTTTAATGAAAAGATAAGTTACCTGAGATTAAGGCAGCAAACGATCCAAATAATAGAAAACTAGATCAGGTCAATGGGAAAGCTTGAATAAGACATACTAGTGTGCAAATTTATTCGAAACGGAGGAAGTATATAATAATTAAACTTAGAATAATGCATACTAGTCGTATCATAAGGGCCTTTAATCTGCATGGGATATAAAATAAAGAACAAAACTAAAAGGAAATCAAATAGTTCAACAAATTCTCAGCCGATTTTCACTTTGACTTAATGTAATAAAAGGAAGCAATATATATTTCCTCCGTCCCGTCCTAATTTGCACATTTTTTTTTTCCGCTCGTCTCATTTTATTTTACACACTCTAAAATAGAAAGAAATCTATCCTCAAAATCTCCATAGTCAATCTTCATCTTTGGAAAAGAACTAAAAAAGCAAAATCAATTTTTTCTTAATATATGCATACGCGCCCTAGGAGGTGTGCAAATTAGGAAGGAAGTATTTTGTATAGTTGGTTAAGTTCACTTTTTTAATATTCTTTTAAATCCATAGTACTAATTTTTTTTTCCTTTTTCCTAAATGACTCTTAGAACTCTTCCATAAACTCAGGAGGTGTGCAAATTAGGAAGGAAGTATTTTGTATAGTTGGTTAAGTTCACTTTTTTAATATTCTTTTAAATCCATAGTACTAAATTTTTTTTCCTTTTTCCTAAATGACTCTTAGAACTCTTCCATAAACTCAATTTAGATTTTCTGTTACACTTCAATTCAGATTTTCTCTTACACTAACCGTTGTATCTTTTATTACACAATCTCTATTATTTCACAATCTTTCACGTATTAAGTAGTGACATCATTCAATACAGGATAAAAAATAATAATACACAAGATGAAACTTATAAGTAAAACAGGTGATCTCATGGGCTATAAGCTAAACCACAAACAATTCATTAACAATATAATGCCTCCATAAACAAGAACAAAAAAGATATTCAAGATAAACCTCCATAAACTAGAATAAAAAAAGATAATCAAGGTAAATAGTTTCAATGACTCAAAAATAAAAACATCAAAATAAAGGATTATATCTAACGACTCCAAAAATCATAGGGTACGTTTGTTTTAGGTTGGCCTGAACGGTGGAGTAGGACCTAACCTACATTTAACAAAAACATGCTCGTTAACTCTTTCATCATCAACATACAATCTGATGTATGGTATGCATGCTGGTCCCACACTTGTCGGAATAAGCCGAATATCATCAGAAGATGCTAATAAGGTCATGTCATTGTTCTGATTCAAATATTTCAGTTTAAAGCTTCCCTCCTTCAACCTGAATTTCCAACCAATACGGTATTTAATCTCTTCAAGTTCGACTGAAAGAGGTAACATCATTCTTACATTAGTTCCTCTATAAGTCACCTTATAGAGCATCTTCTCAGTCTCCGCTAAACTCTCAACTAATTCATTACACTGCATCAAGAAAAAAAAAAGTAATTAAAAATAGGCAAAAAAAAGCATGAAAGACCAAAACAAATCGTAAACTAACTCTCTAAATCAAAGTTATTAATAACGTTTCAACAACACATATATATACATATATATGTGTATATTTTTATATATATTATATCGTTTCTCTAAACATGTTTTAACATATAATTGATTAAATATTATTAAAAAAATCCGATTTTTTCCAGATCTGTTAAACTTCCGATGAAAAAAAATCAGATAAATCAACCTTTCAACATATGTGTATAGAGAAACAAATTATCAAAAAAGGAATCACACAATTTTTTTTTCTACACCATTCCGGATTATCTCGATCAGAATGAATTTCGGCTATTCTGGCATCAAAGACCGAGACGGCCGAGAAATCAGTTAAAACGGAATGACAAACGACCGTTCTGCTTTCATGAATGGAATTGAACGTTTAGCTATTCCGACCGAAACAGAACGGAATGAATAACAAAAAAAAAAAGCATGAAAGACAACTCACCGAAAAACTGTTGCCACCAGTAGATTTGTCTGAAGGCATCGCCATATTTGAGTTCTGCGAAACCTTTCTCTTTCTTAGGGCTTAATTGATGTTTAATCTTTTTGTAGTAGAAGATCCAATCCGACGTGTATATATAGAGAGAGGGAGCTGCGTGAAATCAGAAACAGAATCCAGAATAATACTATCTCCCTTTTTTTTAGGTGTTTTAGGTTTTGTTTCTGTTTTTAAAATTTAAAATACTGCCGTCTAGTGTTTGGCTAGATTCGAGCGGATCATAGGAGTGATTCGGCTTGGAAGATCGCGATAGGAACGTCAACCAGTAAGGTATAGTACGGATAAGTTTTTCTTTATATTTTTACTCGCGTATAAATTATAATGTCCATATCTTATTCTATTAGTTTTTTCTTTTGCCTTGGATAAAACCCGACGGATATATGGGTACCTGTTTACGATTTTACCCACGGGTAACTCTAACTTTAGGATAAAATTGACATCTCCAAATAGTAATTAATTAACCGGAGCTAGTCTGAACTTTTTGCAATGCAGCTAAAGACAAGTCCCAAATAATAGATAAACTTAATCAATTATTTATCACGTTTAAGATTGAAAATCATATCAAACAACTTAATATTCAATATATTATCATTCATTAACAAATCATCTAAATTCTATTCGAGTTCGATTTATGTTCGACACAATTGAAATTTATTTAAGCTCGATTTGATACATAATTAGACAAATTTAAGCATAATTTTAATAGTTCGGTAACATTTCAAATAAGTTTGGGAATATACGATCAATTCTACTCGACTCATTTACAGCTTCATTGGCATACCTTTATTAATAACTAATAAAACACACCATTATCCTACCCAAAAGATGTTTCTAGAAAACGTGTAGATATACAACGATAATTTCAAATTCCAAACAAAAAACGGAACTTTTAAAATATTGAATAATAGACAAGAAATTTTTATTAATAATAATTTAATAAAAATAAATTCGAATTCGATAATAAAATACAATCGCTTCGAGTGTTGTTTGTAAAATTTCTGATATTTGGTGTTATATAATAAGTTGTGTAAACTTCTTTACTTTGAGTGATTTTCTGACTGAATGGGCTTTAACCAATCCCATGCCTTTTAGCCAATGGGCTTTCTCACGGTGTTTATTGGGCCAAGACCATAAGTTGCGTTGGGCCTTTTGGGCTAGGATCATAAGTTGGGCTGGGCTTTTTGGGCCCGATGGTTCTATGGGCAACAATTATTGAGTCTAGCCCATCCCAATATATCCCCTTAAATATACAGATTTTGGGGTTAACTCACGGCCCGTTGGGCTTTTGTCCATCAAGTCGGACTTGTTAGGTCCAATGGTCTTGTAGCCTAGATATTTATGATTCAATCCATCTAAAATGTTGGGTGGGTTAGGACAGCCCATCTAGCCACACTGCATTTGCCGGCTCTAATATGAAGTGCCGGAGCAGCTATAAATTAGCATGATAAGTTGATAACAGTTCACTAATTTATGATTGCGGGCAGAAAATCTTGTTTAAGTTGGTGGTTTGGGGCAAAAAATCATTATTTGTCCCGTAAGTATTTTATTTTTCAATTTTAGTCCTACAAATATTTATTTTTTTAATTTAGTCCCGTAAGTGCTGGGATTATCTAACTTAAGTACAATTTTCACCGAAAAATAATAAATTTATCAAAAATAATCACGTGCAATTCACGTGACCCTAATATTAGAGAGAAACCAACAACACTACTGGCATAAAATAATTGAGTTGGATTTGTATTTCTGTCAAATTTTAATTCAATAACCTATGGCTTAGGGGTTGGTTTACCACATACATTTCTAAAAATAATTAAAATCGACTTGACCGATTTGGCCGATTAGTCAGCGATTGATTTACGTAACGACTAGATGAGCCAACTAGGATGAACTCGGGTCGACCGGTGGCTAACTAGTGACTAGGCACCGACTAGTTCACGCAACAACTAAATGAGTCGACTAGGATGAACTTTGGCCGGCCGATGACCGACTAGCATCTAGGCACCGAACTAATCGGCCGTCTAACCCGAGTTTTGCAACATTGCATATATCTATCTATGTATCATCATTAAAAAATGCAGATAAACATAAGCTACCAAATTGATCCTATTAAGTCACAATCACATCGTCAATATTAGTTGTATTTGCCCTTCAATTTTTGACCTGCCGCTTTCCAAAGTTTGTGGTATTTCCAAGTCCATGTTGTTATTACATATGTCTTCCATGTGCTTCTGTCTTGCTTCCTCATTAAGGTTGTTTTTCTCCAAATAATCTCATTAATCCTCTCCCACTTTAATATACCGACACTTTTCAAATTTTAATACTCCCTCTACCCCGGCTGAATTTGCACGCTTGAGTCGACACGTATATTAAGAAAAATTATTTTTTTGCTTTTTGCTTGACTTTTTACAAGGTAGAGATTGAAAGTGGAGATTTTAAGAGTGGAGATTGTGAGAAAACTTTCCTTTTTAAAGGTGTGTAAAATTAAATGGGACTTTCGAAAAGAAAAGTGTGCAAACTCAGTCGGGACGGAGAGAATATCTTTCTGCTTCGTTTTATATGTACTGCCAGTTGTAATGCTGATCACGAGCAACCTATTTCAGATTTTTCTTGGATTTGTAGTTTCCTTCATTTAATGATGTAATCTTGGTTGTTTACAAACCTTATCTCTTTCTTACTTCTTAACCCAAGATTTATCGATTTCGGATCTTCTACTATATATGGTGCTACATCTCCTACTACAATTATATAAATATAGTAGATATGTGAGCTTAAAACTTTTTTGGTCCCGTAACTTTTGACTTGTGTTATTTTGGTCCCAAAAAAAGTTATGAATTCAATTTAGTCCCACAACTCTTGAATTGGATCCCTTTTGGTCCTAATTTGGCCGGCGGTGACTAATTTCGCCGGAAAAGAGCGACCGGAATTTTTTGGCACGTGACCTACACGTGCTATTTTCCGGCGAAATTAGTCACCTCCGGCCAAATTAGGACCAAAAGGGATCCAATTCAAGAGTTGTGGGACTAAATTGAATTCATAACTTTTTCTGGGACCAAAATAGCACAAGCCAAAAGTTACGGGACCAAAAATTTTTTTAGCCCGCAGATATGTACATTTGTGATGTATTGATGATGTCACTGTGTATATGTGTCAGTGTATTATGTAGCCGTAACAGAAGAAGTAACGTCGTTTGTAGTAGAAGATCAAATCCGAGATTTACCCGTCGATTCATCTCTTTGTTTGTAGTAGAAGATCAAATCCGAGATTTACCCGTCGATTCATCTAGAGACGAAACCGAGATTCCATAATAAAGGGGCTTTATGGTTTGATATCCGGCAGGAATAATAACAATAAGGCCAGGTTGGTTGGTGAGCCAGTGAAATTTAGTATCTTATTACTATTGCAATATATATATATATATATATATACTTACACTATAGTTTCGATAGAAAATTTGAGGGGGACGGTCGCTGCTGGCAATCGCCCGCCAGCTCTGTCTCTGAATTCATCAATGCTTGAACATTGTGCGTAGCTGAGTCATATAAATCGTAGCCCGAAGAAGTTTAGGTCATTTCTAATGGGTCAATTGCCCAATGAACTAGAGGTGTAATTTGGGTCAATAGCCCAAGACAATATGCTGGGTCAAGTCAGCCCGGCCTGAAATGCCATCCGGCCACGATTGTTGAGCTCAACCCATCTCCCTCGAATATACGAAGATATTTTGGTCCGGCTCGTGACCCATCGGGTCGGGTTTGTTGGGTACGATAATTTTACGGACCTAAATTTCTATGGTCCAGCTCATCTAAAAAATTTCGGACAGGTTGAGCCAAATAGTCTTGCAAACCTAAATTTTTGCCATCCACAATGTCGGGTGAGTTGGGCCGATTTTGCCGGCTCTACAATGAGTTGTGGGTCGATCCAACAAATTTAAATACTCCCTTCGTCCCACTTTATCTTGCACACCTTTTTTAAACGATCGTTCCACCTTATCTTGCACAATCTAAAAAAAGAAAGTTATAACATAATCTCCACCCTCAAAATCTTCACCCTCAATCTCAACAAACAACTAAAAAGATTTTTTCTTAATACCTATACGGACCCCCTGTGCAAGATAAGTGGGGATGGAGGGAGTATGTTTTAGAGGTATGTGCTATATTACAATTTATTAGCCCTATAGAATTTGTCGGAGGCTCGGGTCAAACAGGGCCAGACAGTCCGATTTAGCAGCCCCATAGAACTTGTCGGAGGCTTGGCTAAAACAGGATCGTGTCGTCCGAATTACCACCTCTAATGTCCGTACGTGCGCGTGTGTGAGCCAAATGAGCCGCTTCATTTGCCTGAAGGGTGAACTGACCTTGCATTCTTGCAAGGGTTGCGTGTTACAAAAGAAATTAGACCTAAAATTTACATTGATTTGTAAGAGCAGTCTACATCATATTGCCACTACTTGGAATCTTGAATTTAAAAGGCTGAGACAGTCCCCACATCTCTAAGAACTTGCCTGATTCTGTTGAGGACCATTTCATTTTGTTCCTTCTAACATCTTTCATTATTATCAGTATACTCCCTCCGTTCCACAGAAGTTTGCACGTTTGATCGTACATATATATTAAAAAAAACAATTTTTTGTTTTTAGGTTGACTTTTTTAAGGGTGGAGATTGTGAGAAAAATTTTCCTTTTAAGAGTGTGCAGATTGATGTGGACGTACCAATAAGAAAAATGTGCAATTTAGATGGGACGGAGGCAATATTATCTAAAAAGAAAAAAAAATAAAGAGAAAAGAACAAAGGTTCGTTTGCTGCTCAGTTGATTTAGAGGACCGAATCTCAATAAAGCACACTCATTAATTCCCTCAGCCAGGTTAAATCCTACACTCCCAATTTTAAGCAAACGGACTCAAAGTCGAGATAGTTTTTCTGATACCGGAGGAATTTGCAGAAAACAAGCAAGAGTGTTATCAGAAGGGATGTTTCTTGTACACTCCAAAAAAAACATATTGTTTTGTATTGTTTGTCTGTTTGAATGAAGTCATTTCACACTCATGTTATTACTGATGAAAAATAGTGCCAAATGGACGTATTTGAATATTATATCATGTCGACAATAATTTAATACCTAATCTTTTACGTGTCAATAATGTAGTATATTTAAAAAATTGTCGACGTTTTGGATGTTCTGTCCCATTTTTACCGTGTCTCAGTCTAAAATTGAATCTTGCAGTATGAATCGTAAACCGTAAACGCATGAATCACAAACTCTAAACTTTGAACCACTGGATTATGAACATTGAACCATTAAATCATATACTATGTATGAATCATGAAATCATAAGATTTAAACATAAAATATATCCTAGTCCCAAAAAATCGTATCCTCGACTATAATCATTTAACTTGGACATAAATCATGAATTTTAAATCTAAATCATGAACTTTAATGGGATTTGGAGTTTTTTTGAGAAAAGGTCCCTCGACTCTTTGTCTCAGAGCACCTATTCGCCTATGTAGGCAGATGCTCACAACGGGACTTAACACCGTTACGTGAAAGCTTTTATTTGATTAACTGTCCAAAAACGAATCGGCTCAGATACTAGACCGCTATGCCGGGCAAGAAGTTACCTGAGATTAAGGCAGCAAACGATCCAGATAATTAAAAACTAGATCAGGCCAATGGAAAAGTTTGAATAAGACATACTGGTGTGCAAATTTATTCGGAACGGAGGAAGTATATAATAATTAAACTTGAATAATGCATACTAGTCATGCATATCATAAGGGCCTTTAATCTGCCTGAGATATAAAATAAAGAACAAAACTAAAAGGAAATCAAATAGTTCAACAAATTCTCAGCCGATTTTCACTTTGACTTGATGTAAAAGGAAACAATATATACTTCCTCCATTCGGTCCTAATTTGCACATTTTTTTTAAGTCGTTTCACCCTACCTTGCACACTCCAAAATAAAAAAAAATCTACCCTTAAAATCTTCATAGTCAATCTTCATCTTTGAAAAAGAACTAAAAAGCAAAATCAATTTTTTCTCAATATATGCATATGCGCCCTAGCAGGTGTGCAAATTAGGAAGGGAGTATTTTGTATAGTTGGTTAAAATTACTTTTTTAATATTCTTTTAAATCCATACATGGTGTAGATATCTAGGAGAGTACTAATTTTTTTTTTTTTCCTTTTTCTTAAATGACTCTTAGAACGCTTTCATAAACTCAATTCAGATTTTCTGTTACACTTCAATTCTGATTTTCTATTACACTATTCGTTGTATCTTTTATTACACAATCTTTCAATTCTGATTTTCTATTACACTATTCGTTGTATCTTTTATTACACAATCTTTCACGTATTAAGTAGTGACTCATTCAATACACGATGAAAAATAACTAAGATAAAACACAAGATAAAACAGGTGATCTTATAGGCTATAAGCTAAACCACGAACAATTCATTAACGATATAATGCCTCCATAAACAAGAACAAAAAAAAAAAGATAATCAAGATAAACCTCCATAAACTAGAATAAAAAAAGATAATCAAGATAAATAGTTTCTATGACTCAAAAAAAAATAAAATAAAAATAAAGGATTATATCTAACTGACTCCAAAAATCATAGAGTGCGTTTGTTTTAGGCTGGCCTCCATGGATATGGAGGAGGACCAAAGTTCCATTTAAGTAAAACATGCTCGTTAACTCCATCATCAACATACAATTTGATGTATGGTGTGCATGGTGGTTCCACACTTGTCGGAATAAGCCCAATATCCTCAGAAGATGCTAATAAGGTCATATCATTGTTCTGATTCAAATACTTCAATTTAAAGCTTCCCTCCTCCAACGCAAATCTCCAACCAATATAGTGTTTAATCTCTTCAAGTCTCGACGAAAGAGGTAACATAATTCTTACATTATATCCTCTATAAGTCACCTTATAGAGCATCTTCTTCTCGGTCTCCGCTAAACTCTCAACTAATTCATTACACTGCATCAAGGAAAAAAAGAAGAAAAAACTAAAAATAAAAGAAAATGTAAACTAACTCTCTACATCAAACTTATTAATACCGTTTCAACAACACTCATATACACACATATACATACATATATATGTGTATATTTTTATATATATTATATCGTTTCTCTAAACATGTTTTAACATATAATTGATTAAATATTATTAAAAAAATCCGATTTTTTCCAGATCTGTTAAACTTCCGATGAAAAAAAATCAGATAAATCAACCTTTCAACATATGTGTATAGAGAAACAAATTATCAAAAAAGGAATCACACAATTTTTTTTTCTACACCATTCCGGATTATCTCGATCAGAATGAATTTCGGCTATTCTGGCATCAAAGACCGAGACGGCCGAGAAATCAGTTAAAACGGAATGACAAACGACCGTTCTGCTTTCATGAATGGAATTGAACGTTTAGCTATTCCGACCGAAACAGAACGGAATGAATAACAAAAAAAAAAAGCATGAAAGACAACTCACCGAAAAACTGTTGCCACCAGTAGATTTGCCTGAAGGCATCGCCATATTTGAGTTCTGCGAAACCTCTCTCTTTCTTAGGGCTTAATTGATGTTTTAATTTATTTGTAGTAGAAGATCAAATCCGTGTATATATAGAGAGAGGGAGCTGCGTGAAATCAGAAACCAAATCCAGCCCTTTTTTTAGGTGTTTTAGGTTTTGTTTCTGTTTTTAAAATTTAAAATACTGCCGTCTAGTGTTTGGCTAGATTCGAGCGGATCATAGGAGTGATTCGGCTTGGAAGATCGCGATAGGAACGTCAACGGGTAGGGTACAGATAAGTTTTTCTTTATATTTTTACTCGCGTATAAAATATAGGGTCCTTCTACAATACAACCATTGCATTGATACAATTTATGATAATAACCATTAGATCATGTCCTTTTAATCTTGACCATTGAATATGGTAACTTGCTACTTGCTAAACTTGTAACCAATGCTTTCCTTTTCCTTTTTGTTTTCATTTCTCTTACTTTGACTCTTATTTATTTACATTGAAAAACTTTAAATTAATTAGGTACTTAATTAAAATAATTTATATATAAATATATATATATATATACATATAATAAAATACTAATTAAGAAAATAGAAGTATGTTCTATGCCAAAATAAAAAGAAATATAATTTCCAGCTAAAATTAGCTTCAAGACTGACAACATTTTTTTATTGATTTTTTTACAATTGATAATTTTACGAACATGTATTTAGTTAATTCTAGCCCACTCTTAACACATAGTATTCATATTAATTATTTTTTAAAGATACTAAATTTAATACCAATATTTTACATTACACTTGGAATTTCTTAATCATTCATGATATATACACACAAAAAGTGACTTCTTATCTATAAATTATCTATAAAATAGTGAATATTTATTATCAATTATCATTTTAAATATATAAATTATGCACCTGAAAGTTGAGAAATACATAAATGAATATAATTTATTTGAAGAAGTTAAATTAATTAGAGATATTAAATTAAAATATTGCAAAAAATAATTACATTTATATACATGTGTATATATATATAATATATCTATCAATATATGAAAAATAGGAAAACTGTCTATAATAATAAATAATAATGATATTATTATTATTATTATTATTATTATTATTATTATTATTATTTCTTCTTCTTATTATTATTATTATTATTATTATTATTATTATTATTATTTCTTCTTGCTATTTAACTGCAAAATATAGCATCCTGATAATCTTTCGCCTCATTTAGCGAGTAAAAGAACTAATAAAAGAAAAAACTAATAAAAACTTCATTCGCTTATGCTTGGAAATGGAAATTTGAAAATTTTGATCAAATTCTTTCCAAAGTTCTTAGGTGAGGAAAGTAGTTTTATGTTTATATATATATATATATATATATATATATGAAAATATCTAGATATAACAATAGTATTATTTCCTCTCTATTTAAGTGCTAAGTTTGGTATGCTAAAAACCTTCCGGCCCATTTAGTGAATAAAATACTATTATATTTCATAACTTACTAATACTCAACATTGGTCTATGTAGTTATTAATATGTGTATTCGCTTGACAAAAACTATAGACAATGTTCTATCTCTTATTACATAGTGTTAATTTTCATCTTTTATTATATTTTCAGTCATATAAATAATCTTTCAATTTTTGTATGCTCATTCAATGTTTACAAAATGTGCATTGCACGGGATCGTTCAATAACTAATTGTATATTCTGAATAAAATATATATAGAGGGGGTAGTAATTATTTAAAATAATTTGAATATTTTTGTTAGATTTTACAGTTGATGGATAAGACGATTTATGGTGAACGTATATATGTTATAATTCTGAATAAAAAAAATAGATGAGCTTATGTGAATATATAAGGAAAAAATATAATAAAATTAATCAATATATTTTTATTAGTAAATTTTTAACGTATTATGTGTTATTTAGATATGTGTTGGTTTGAATACTTGTAATTAATTGAATCATTTGTGTTGTTCACATAGGTAAAAAAAATGATGTTTTCCAAATATAGGGTGAATTTAAATTTTTAAAAGTAATTAATAAATTTTCATGTGTGAAATACTAGGTTATTTAAAGAAGTAAACAAAACCTAATCATTATTCTCTCCGCGCACAAAAACAAGTCATTTTAAAGAAAATATTTTTTACCAAAAACACAAGTCATTCTAGCAAAATATCCATATTTCTTTCAATATTCCCCTTAAATAAATTCATACAAATTTATTTACAAATCTGATAATATTATCATTATTGAAATTATTTATTATCTTTTTTTGTAAGTTCATCATCTTTCATCTCCTATTCTCTCTAGCTAAAAATGAAAATTAAGAGAATAAATATAAATTGTGTGGGGTGTTTTTGTCAATTCCTAAATTCTTAAGTTTTTTACTAAAAATTCTAAAATAACTTGTTTTGTAAAAGGAAGAAGTATTTAACATGAAAATGATACTTATTTTTTGTTTTGGATTCATAAAAGAATAAGAAAAGAAAAAGAAAAAACAAACAAAACAAAAGCTTTTGAAATCCATATTCACGTTGACGAAGTTGGATAGCTCAAGTGACAGAGCATCTACTACCTAGGCCTTTGGTCCTGGGTTCGAGTCACCGTGGGGGGAGGGGAGAGTTTTTTCTTTGTTCTTAGATTAGGAGAAAAAAAAAAATTCATATTCACGTTGGTTCCATTAAAAAATAAATAAAAGAAAAAAATAAGATTTAAAAAAAATATTTGATCTCCTTTTAATAGAAAATCATGGAGGTGTTTTGAATAGTGGAATTGATCAGGGGTGGGACCTACTTTGCTAAATTAAAAAATTAAATATTACCTATTACAACTTGCAATAGCAAGTTAAAAAGTAATTGTATTAATACAAGGGTTGTATTCTAGAATTTCCCTAAAATATAATGTCCATATCTTATTTTATTAGTTTTTTTCTTTTGCCTTGGATAAAACCCGACGGATATATGAGTACCTGTTTGATATACCGACACTTTTAAAAGTTTAATATCTATCTGCTTCTTTTTATATGTACTGCCAGTTGTAATGCTGATCACGAGCAACCTACTTCAGATTTTTCTTGGATTTGTAGGTACCTTCAATTAATGATGTAATCTTTGTTGTTTACAAACCTCATCTCTTTCTTACTTCTTAACCCGAGATTCACCCGCCCATTCATTTAGAGATGAAAGATTTTAATTCCCTGCCTTTCTCATTAAACAATCACGTACATATACAAGAGATCATCCTTAATTACTGCGCTATTCACGGACCTAATGTAATCTACCATAAATAACAGATACATACAATCATTTACAAATCAAAACAGATTTCCTATCTATTAAGAGACGAAGCTAGGATTTCATAATAAGGAGATGTTATGGTTTGATATTTGGCAGGAATAATAAAAATAAGTCAAAGTTGGTTGGTGAGCCTAGTGAAATCCAGTATCTCACTACTGTTGCACTATATATATATCAAGGTTGTAAAAGTCGCTAGGCGCTAGTTAGGCGGCGGACTGGGGCCTAGCGACTAATCAGGGTCTGGGCGGGAGTAATCGGGGCATAGACGGACTGGGGTCTAGCGACTAATCAGGGTCTGGGCGGGAGTAATCGGGGCATAGACGTAGCTAGGCGAGCCTAGCGCTTAGATGGGGATTAATCGAAGTTAGTCGAATTTTTTACAACAGAAATATATATATACACACACACACTATAGTTTCGGCATAAAATTTGAGGGGGACGGCCGCTGCTGCCAGTCCCCCACAGGCTTCGTCTCTGGATTCATCAGTGGGTGATTCTATTCACAACCATACCACAGTACTTAACTAATTATTGATTCTTTTAACTCGATTAGTGTAGTTACTCTTGTTTAGTGCCTTGAAGTAACTTATCATAATGACAAGAATAATATAAAAATATAAGAAAGTAGGAACAGGTTTTTTCGTTGAATTTCACAGAATTTTTTGAAGACCTTATATCGCTGACGACATGGAAGATAGTGAAATTATTTAGTTTTGAGCTTTGTTTTGCTTTTTGCAAAATCCATTTCTGGGCTTCCTTCGCATTACTCCATAGATGCTGCAAAGGGATTTTGATTTTCTGTTTCGGATTGGATCTTCTACTACAAACGCTGCTACATCTTTTACTGCGATTATATAATACGCTGACACATATACACAGTAACATCATCAATACATCATAAATGTACATATTTACTGTACTTATATAACTATAGTAAGATATGTAGCATCATATGTAGGAGAAGATACGAAATCTGTTTCGGAATGGGGTTCCAATTGTTTTTTAGACGACATTAACAACATTTGCGTGAATGTAGGGAGAAGGAAAAAAGGTTATGTGGCTTTAAAGGGTAAAATAGACAATTTAGCTCTATGGTGGTTGTACGGAGTAAATTTGTGATTGTGAATAGAATTATTCCTTCATCAATGCTTGAACATTGTGCGTGGTTGAGCCATAGAAATAGTAGTCCGAAGAATTTTAGGTCATATCTAATGGGTCGATGGCCCAATGAATTAGAGGTGATAATTCGGCCCACTTGATCCGTCCTGATTCAGTCCATCAAGCCGAGACCCTATGTTGGGTCAAGTTGGCTCGACCCAAAATTTCATCGGGCCAACAACTATTAAGCTCAGCGCATCCCCTTCGAATATAAAGATTTTTCGGGCTGGCTCGTGACCCATCAAGTTGGACTTGTTGGGCCTAACGGTCTTGCAGGCCTATATTTATATAGTCCCACCCATCTAAAATGTCACCTAAACTAGGCTGTCCAACGACCCATCGGGTTGTTAGGCTCGATGATCTTGTGGACATAGATTTCTATGATTCAGCCCATCTAAAATGTTGGCAGCATGAGCCCATTTTGCCATCTTAATGAGCTGTTGGCTGATCCAACAAATTTATCGGAAATAGTCATGTGCAACTCACGTGACTTAGAGAGTAATCGACGACACTAGTGACATAATATTAGAGAGAAACCGATGAAACTAGTGGCATAAAATAACTGAGATGAACTTATATTTCGGTCAAATTTTAATTCAATAACCTGTGGCTTAGAAGTCGGTTTGCCACAAATTTTAATGAAAAGATAAGTTACCTGAGATTAAGGCAGCAAACGATCCAAATAATAGAAAACTAGATCAGGTCAATGGGAAAGCTTGAATAAGACATACTAGTGTGCAAATTTATTCGAAACGGAGGAAGTATATAATAATTAAACTTAGAATAATGCATACTAGTCGTATCATAAGGGCCTTTAATCTGCATGGGATATAAAATAAAGAACAAAACTAAAAGGAAATCAAATAGTTCAACAAATTCTCAGCCGATTTTCACTTTGACTTAATGTAATAAAAGGAAGCAATATATATTTCCTCCGTCCCGTCCTAATTTGCACATTTTTTTTTTCCGCTCGTCTCATTTTATTTTACACACTCTAAAATAGAAAGAAATCTATCCTCAAAATCTCCATAGTCAATCTTCATCTTTGGAAAAGAACTAAAAAAGCAAAATCAATTTTTTCTTAATATATGCATACGCGCCCTAGGAGGTGTGCAAATTAGGAAGGAAGTATTTTGTATAGTTGGTTAAGTTCACTTTTTTAATATTCTTTTAAATCCATAGTACTAATTTTTTTTTCCTTTTTCCTAAATGACTCTTAGAACTCTTCCATAAACTCAGGAGGTGTGCAAATTAGGAAGGAAGTATTTTGTATAGTTGGTTAAGTTCACTTTTTTAATATTCTTTTAAATCCATAGTACTAAATTTTTTTTCCTTTTTCCTAAATGACTCTTAGAACTCTTCCATAAACTCAATTTAGATTTTCTGTTACACTTCAATTCAGATTTTCTCTTACACTAACCGTTGTATCTTTTATTACACAATCTCTATTATTTCACAATCTTTCACGTATTAAGTAGTGACATCATTCAATACAGGATAAAAAATAATAATACACAAGATGAAACTTATAAGTAAAACAGGTGATCTCATGGGCTATAAGCTAAACCACAAACAATTCATTAACAATATAATGCCTCCATAAACAAGAACAAAAAAGATATTCAAGATAAACCTCCATAAACTAGAATAAAAAAAGATAATCAAGGTAAATAGTTTCAATGACTCAAAAATAAAAACATCAAAATAAAGGATTATATCTAACGACTCCAAAAATCATAGGGTACGTTTGTTTTAGGTTGGCCTGAACGGTGGAGTAGGACCTAACCTACATTTAACAAAAACATGCTCGTTAACTCTTTCATCATCAACATACAATCTGATGTATGGTATGCATGCTGGTCCCACACTTGTCGGAATAAGCCGAATATCATCAGAAGATGCTAATAAGGTCATGTCATTGTTCTGATTCAAATATTTCAGTTTAAAGCTTCCCTCCTTCAACCTGAATTTCCAACCAATACGGTATTTAATCTCTTCAAGTTCGACTGAAAGAGGTAACATCATTCTTACATTAGTTCCTCTATAAGTCACCTTATAGAGCATCTTCTCAGTCTCCGCTAAACTCTCAACTAATTCATTACACTGCATCAAGAAAAAAAAAAGTAATTAAAAATAGGCAAAAAAAAGCATGAAAGACCAAAACAAATCGTAAACTAACTCTCTAAATCAAAGTTATTAATAACGTTTCAACAACACATATATATACATATATATGTGTATATTTTTATATATATTATATCGTTTCTCTAAACATGTTTTAACATATAATTGATTAAATATTATTAAAAAAATCCGATTTTTTCCAGATCTGTTAAACTTCCGATGAAAAAAAATCAGATAAATCAACCTTTCAACATATGTGTATAGAGAAACAAATTATCAAAAAAGGAATCACACAATTTTTTTTTCTACACCATTCCGGATTATCTCGATCAGAATGAATTTCGGCTATTCTGGCATCAAAGACCGAGACGGCCGAGAAATCAGTTAAAACGGAATGACAAACGACCGTTCTGCTTTCATGAATGGAATTGAACGTTTAGCTATTCCGACCGAAACAGAACGGAATGAATAACAAAAAAAAAAAGCATGAAAGACAACTCACCGAAAAACTGTTGCCACCAGTAGATTTGTCTGAAGGCATCGCCATATTTGAGTTCTGCGAAACCTTTCTCTTTCTTAGGGCTTAATTGATGTTTAATCTTTTTGTAGTAGAAGATCCAATCCGACGTGTATATATAGAGAGAGGGAGCTGCGTGAAATCAGAAACAGAATCCAGAATAATACTATCTCCCTTTTTTTTAGGTGTTTTAGGTTTTGTTTCTGTTTTTAAAATTTAAAATACTGCCGTCTAGTGTTTGGCTAGATTCGAGCGGATCATAGGAGTGATTCGGCTTGGAAGATCGCGATAGGAACGTCAACCAGTAAGGTATAGTACGGATAAGTTTTTCTTTATATTTTTACTCGCGTATAAATTATAATGTCCATATCTTATTCTATTAGTTTTTTCTTTTGCCTTGGATAAAACCCGACGGATATATGGGTACCTGTTTACGATTTTACCCACGGGTAACTCTAACTTTAGGATAAAATTGACATCTCCAAATAGTAATTAATTAACCGGAGCTAGTCTGAACTTTTTGCAATGCAGCTAAAGACAAGTCCCAAATAATAGATAAACTTAATCAATTATTTATCACGTTTAAGATTGAAAATCATATCAAACAACTTAATATTCAATATATTATCATTCATTAACAAATCATCTAAATTCTATTCGAGTTCGATTTATGTTCGACACAATTGAAATTTATTTAAGCTCGATTTGATACATAATTAGACAAATTTAAGCATAATTTTAATAGTTCGGTAACATTTCAAATAAGTTTGGGAATATACGATCAATTCTACTCGACTCATTTACAGCTTCATTGGCATACCTTTATTAATAACTAATAAAACACACCATTATCCTACCCAAAAGATGTTTCTAGAAAACGTGTAGATATACAACGATAATTTCAAATTCCAAACAAAAAACGGAACTTTTAAAATATTGAATAATAGACAAGAAATTTTTATTAATAATAATTTAATAAAAATAAATTCGAATTCGATAATAAAATACAATCGCTTCGAGTGTTGTTTGTAAAATTTCTGATATTTGGTGTTATATAATAAGTTGTGTAAACTTCTTTACTTTGAGTGATTTTCTGACTGAATGGGCTTTAACCAATCCCATGCCTTTTAGCCAATGGGCTTTCTCACGGTGTTTATTGGGCCAAGACCATAAGTTGCGTTGGGCCTTTTGGGCTAGGATCATAAGTTGGGCTGGGCTTTTTGGGCCCGATGGTTCTATGGGCAACAATTATTGAGTCTAGCCCATCCCAATATATCCCCTTAAATATACAGATTTTGGGGTTAACTCACGGCCCGTTGGGCTTTTGTCCATCAAGTCGGACTTGTTAGGTCCAATGGTCTTGTAGCCTAGATATTTATGATTCAATCCATCTAAAATGTTGGGTGGGTTAGGACAGCCCATCTAGCCACACTGCATTTGCCGGCTCTAATATGAAGTGCCGGAGCAGCTATAAATTAGCATGATAAGTTGATAACAGTTCACTAATTTATGATTGCGGGCAGAAAATCTTGTTTAAGTTGGTGGTTTGGGGCAAAAAATCATTATTTGTCCCGTAAGTATTTTATTTTTCAATTTTAGTCCTACAAATATTTATTTTTTTAATTTAGTCCCGTAAGTGCTGGGATTATCTAACTTAAGTACAATTTTCACCGAAAAATAATAAATTTATCAAAAATAATCACGTGCAATTCACGTGACCCTAATATTAGAGAGAAACCAACAACACTACTGGCATAAAATAATTGAGTTGGATTTGTATTTCTGTCAAATTTTAATTCAATAACCTATGGCTTAGGGGTTGGTTTACCACATACATTTCTAAAAATAATTAAAATCGACTTGACCGATTTGGCCGATTAGTCAGCGATTGATTTACGTAACGACTAGATGAGCCAACTAGGATGAACTCGGGTCGACCGGTGGCTAACTAGTGACTAGGCACCGACTAGTTCACGCAACAACTAAATGAGTCGACTAGGATGAACTTTGGCCGGCCGATGACCGACTAGCATCTAGGCACCGAACTAATCGGCCGTCTAACCCGAGTTTTGCAACATTGCATATATCTATCTATGTATCATCATTAAAAAATGCAGATAAACATAAGCTACCAAATTGATCCTATTAAGTCACAATCACATCGTCAATATTAGTTGTATTTGCCCTTCAATTTTTGACCTGCCGCTTTCCAAAGTTTGTGGTATTTCCAAGTCCATGTTGTTATTACATATGTCTTCCATGTGCTTCTGTCTTGCTTCCTCATTAAGGTTGTTTTTCTCCAAATAATCTCATTAATCCTCTCCCACTTTAATATACCGACACTTTTCAAATTTTAATACTCCCTCTACCCCGGCTGAATTTGCACGCTTGAGTCGACACGTATATTAAGAAAAATTATTTTTTTGCTTTTTGCTTGACTTTTTACAAGGTAGAGATTGAAAGTGGAGATTTTAAGAGTGGAGATTGTGAGAAAACTTTCCTTTTTAAAGGTGTGTAAAATTAAATGGGACTTTCGAAAAGAAAAGTGTGCAAACTCAGTCGGGACGGAGAGAATATCTTTCTGCTTCGTTTTATATGTACTGCCAGTTGTAATGCTGATCACGAGCAACCTATTTCAGATTTTTCTTGGATTTGTAGTTTCCTTCATTTAATGATGTAATCTTGGTTGTTTACAAACCTTATCTCTTTCTTACTTCTTAACCCAAGATTTATCGATTTCGGATCTTCTACTATATATGGTGCTACATCTCCTACTACAATTATATAAATATAGTAGATATGTGAGCTTAAAACTTTTTTGGTCCCGTAACTTTTGACTTGTGTTATTTTGGTCCCAAAAAAAGTTATGAATTCAATTTAGTCCCACAACTCTTGAATTGGATCCCTTTTGGTCCTAATTTGGCCGGCGGTGACTAATTTCGCCGGAAAAGAGCGACCGGAATTTTTTGGCACGTGACCTACACGTGCTATTTTCCGGCGAAATTAGTCACCTCCGGCCAAATTAGGACCAAAAGGGATCCAATTCAAGAGTTGTGGGACTAAATTGAATTCATAACTTTTTCTGGGACCAAAATAGCACAAGCCAAAAGTTACGGGACCAAAAATTTTTTTAGCCCGTAGATATGTACATTTGTGATGTATTGATGATGTCACTGTGTATATGTGTCAGTGTATTATGTAGCCGTAACAGAAGAAGTAACGTCGTTTGTAGTAGAAGATCAAATCCGAGATTTACCCGTCGATTCATCTCTTTGTTTGTAGTAGAAGATCAAATCCGAGATTTACCCGTCGATTCATCTAGAGACGAAACCGAGATTCCATAATAAAGGGGCTTTATGGTTTGATATCCGGCAGGAATAATAACAATAAGGCCAGGTTGGTTGGTGAGCCAGTGAAATTTAGTATCTTATTACTATTGCAATATATATATATATATATACTTACACTATAGTTTCGATAGAAAATTTGAGGGGGACGGTCGCTGCTGGCAATCGCCCGCCAGCTCTGTCTCTGAATTCATCAATGCTTGAACATTGTGCGTAGCTGAGTCATATAAATCGTAGCCCGAAGAAGTTTAGGTCATTTCTAATGGGTCAATTGCCCAATGAACTAGAGGTGTAATTTGGGTCAATAGCCCAAGACAATATGCTGGGTCAAGTCAGCCCGGCCTGAAATGCCATCCGGCCACGATTGTTGAGCTCAACCCATCTCCCTCGAATATACGAAGATATTTTGGTCCGGCTCGTGACCCATCGGGTCGGGTTTGTTGGGTACGATAATTTTACGGACCTAAATTTCTATGGTCCAGCTCATCTAAAAAATTTCGGACAGGTTGAGCCAAATAGTCTTGCAAACCTAAATTTTTGCCATCCACAATGTCGGGTGAGTTGGGCCGATTTTGCCGGCTCTACAATGAGTTGTGGGTCGATCCAACAAATTTAAATACTCCCTTCGTCCCACTTTATCTTGCACACCTTTTTTAAACGATCGTTCCACCTTATCTTGCACAATCTAAAAAAAGAAAGTTATAACATAATCTCCACCCTCAAAATCTTCACCCTCAATCTCAACAAACAACTAAAAAGATTTTTTCTTAATACCTATACGGACCCCCTGTGCAAGATAAGTGGGGATGGAGGGAGTATGTTTTAGAGGTATGTGCTATATTACAATTTATTAGCCCTATAGAATTTGTCGGAGGCTCGGGTCAAACAGGGCCAGACAGTCCGATTTAGCAGCCCCATAGAACTTGTCGGAGGCTTGGCTAAAACAGGATCGTGTCGTCCGAATTACCACCTCTAATGTCCGTACGTGCGCGTGTGTGAGCCAAATGAGCCGCTTCATTTGCCTGAAGGGTGAACTGACCTTGCATTCTTGCAAGGGTTGCGTGTTACAAAAGAAATTAGACCTAAAATTTACATTGATTTGTAAGAGCAGTCTACATCATATTGCCACTACTTGGAATCTTGAATTTAAAAGGCTGAGACAGTCCCCACATCTCTAAGAACTTGCCTGATTCTGTTGAGGACCATTTCATTTTGTTCCTTCTAACATCTTTCATTATTATCAGTATACTCCCTCCGTTCCACAGAAGTTTGCACGTTTGATCGTACATATATATTAAAAAAAACAATTTTTTGTTTTTAGGTTGACTTTTTTAAGGGTGGAGATTGTGAGAAAAATTTTCCTTTTAAGAGTGTGCAGATTGATGTGGACGTACCAATAAGAAAAATGTGCAATTTAGATGGGACGGAGGCAATATTATCTAAAAAGAAAAAAAAATAAAGAGAAAAGAACAAAGGTTCGTTTGCTGCTCAGTTGATTTAGAGGACCGAATCTCAATAAAGCACACTCATTAATTCCCTCAGCCAGGTTAAATCCTACACTCCCAATTTTAAGCAAACGGACTCAAAGTCGAGATAGTTTTTCTGATACCGGAGGAATTTGCAGAAAACAAGCAAGAGTGTTATCAGAAGGGATGTTTCTTGTACACTCCAAAAAAAACATATTGTTTTGTATTGTTTGTCTGTTTGAATGAAGTCATTTCACACTCATGTTATTACTGATGAAAAATAGTGCCAAATGGACGTATTTGAATATTATATCATGTCGACAATAATTTAATACCTAATCTTTTACGTGTCAATAATGTAGTATATTTAAAAAATTGTCGACGTTTTGGATGTTCTGTCCCATTTTTACCGTGTCTCAGTCTAAAATTGAATCTTGCAGTATGAATCGTAAACCGTAAACGCATGAATCACAAACTCTAAACTTTGAACCACTGGATTATGAACATTGAACCATTAAATCATATACTATGTATGAATCATGAAATCATAAGATTTAAACATAAAATATATCCTAGTCCCAAAAAATCGTATCCTCGACTATAATCATTTAACTTGGACATAAATCATGAATTTTAAATCTAAATCATGAACTTTAATGGGATTTGGAGTTTTTTTGAGAAAAGGTCCCTCGACTCTTTGTCTCAGAGCACCTATTCGCCTATGTAGGCAGATGCTCACAACGGGACTTAACACCGTTACGTGAAAGCTTTTATTTGATTAACTGTCCAAAAACGAATCGGCTCAGATACTAGACCGCTATGCCGGGCAAGAAGTTACCTGAGATTAAGGCAGCAAACGATCCAGATAATTAAAAACTAGATCAGGCCAATGGAAAAGTTTGAATAAGACATACTGGTGTGCAAATTTATTCGGAACGGAGGAAGTATATAATAATTAAACTTGAATAATGCATACTAGTCATGCATATCATAAGGGCCTTTAATCTGCCTGAGATATAAAATAAAGAACAAAACTAAAAGGAAATCAAATAGTTCAACAAATTCTCAGCCGATTTTCACTTTGACTTGATGTAAAAGGAAACAATATATACTTCCTCCATTCGGTCCTAATTTGCACATTTTTTTTAAGTCGTTTCACCCTACCTTGCACACTCCAAAATAAAAAAAAATCTACCCTTAAAATCTTCATAGTCAATCTTCATCTTTGAAAAAGAACTAAAAAGCAAAATCAATTTTTTCTCAATATATGCATATGCGCCCTAGCAGGTGTGCAAATTAGGAAGGGAGTATTTTGTATAGTTGGTTAAAATTACTTTTTTAATATTCTTTTAAATCCATACATGGTGTAGATATCTAGGAGAGTACTAATTTTTTTTTTTTTTTCCTTTTTCTTAAATGACTCTTAGAACGCTTTCATAAACTCAATTCAGATTTTCTGTTACACTTCAATTCTGATTTTCTATTACACTATTCGTTGTATCTTTTATTACACAATCTTTCAATTCTGATTTTCTATTACACTATTCGTTGTATCTTTTATTACACAATCTTTCACGTATTAAGTAGTGACTCATTCAATACACGATGAAAAATAACTAAGATAAAACACAAGATAAAACAGGTGATCTTATAGGCTATAAGCTAAACCACGAACAATTCATTAACGATATAATGCCTCCATAAACAAGAACAAAAAAAAAAGATAATCAAGATAAACCTCCATAAACTAGAATAAAAAAAGATAATCAAGATAAATAGTTTCTATGACTCAAAAAAAAATAAAATAAAAATAAAGGATTATATCTAACTGACTCCAAAAATCATAGAGTGCGTTTGTTTTAGGCTGGCCTCCATGGATATGGAGGAGGACCAAAGTTCCATTTAAGTAAAACATGCTCGTTAACTCCATCATCAACATACAATTTGATGTATGGTGTGCATGGTGGTTCCACACTTGTCGGAATAAGCCCAATATCCTCAGAAGATGCTAATAAGGTCATATCATTGTTCTGATTCAAATACTTCAATTTAAAGCTTCCCTCCTCCAACGCAAATCTCCAACCAATATAGTGTTTAATCTCTTCAAGTCTCGACGAAAGAGGTAACATAATTCTTACATTATATCCTCTATAAGTCACCTTATAGAGCATCTTCTTCTCGGTCTCCGCTAAACTCTCAACTAATTCATTACACTGCATCAAGGAAAAAAAGAAGAAAAAACTAAAAATAAAAGAAAATGTAAACTAACTCTCTACATCAAACTTATTAATACCGTTTCAACAACACTCATATACACACATATACATACATATATATGTGTATATTTTTATATATATTATATCGTTTCTCTAAACATGTTTTAACATATAATTGATTAAATATTATTAAAAAAATCCGATTTTTTCCAGATCTGTTAAACTTCCGATGAAAAAAAATCAGATAAATCAACCTTTCAACATATGTGTATAGAGAAACAAATTATCAAAAAAGGAATCACACAATTTTTTTTTCTACACCATTCCGGATTATCTCGATCAGAATGAATTTCGGCTATTCTGGCATCAAAGACCGAGACGGCCGAGAAATCAGTTAAAACGGAATGACAAACGACCGTTCTGCTTTCATGAATGGAATTGAACGTTTAGCTATTCCGACCGAAACAGAACGGAATGAATAACAAAAAAAAAAAGCATGAAAGACAACTCACCGAAAAACTGTTGCCACCAGTAGATTTGCCTGAAGGCATCGCCATATTTGAGTTCTGCGAAACCTCTCTCTTTCTTAGGGCTTAATTGATGTTTTAATTTATTTGTAGTAGAAGATCAAATCCGTGTATATATAGAGAGAGGGAGCTGCGTGAAATCAGAAACCAAATCCAGCCCTTTTTTTAGGTGTTTTAGGTTTTGTTTCTGTTTTTAAAATTTAAAATACTGCCGTCTAGTGTTTGGCTAGATTCGAGCGGATCATAGGAGTGATTCGGCTTGGAAGATCGCGATAGGAACGTCAACGGGTAGGGTACAGATAAGTTTTTCTTTATATTTTTACTCGCGTATAAAATATAGGGTCCTTCTACAATACAACCATTGCATTGATACAATTTATGATAATAACCATTAGATCATGTCCTTTTAATCTTGACCATTGAATATGGTAACTTGCTACTTGCTAAACTTGTAACCAATGCTTTCCTTTTCCTTTTTGTTTTCATTTCTCTTACTTTGACTCTTATTTATTTACATTGAAAAACTTTAAATTAATTAGGTACTTAATTAAAATAATTTATATATAAATATATATATATATACATATAATAAAATACTAATTAAGAAAATAGAAGTATGTTCTATGCCAAAATAAAAAGAAATATAATTTCCAGCTAAAATTAGCTTCAAGACTGACAACATTTTTTTATTGATTTTTTTACAATTGATAATTTTACGAACATGTATTTAGTTAATTCTAGCCCACTCTTAACACATAGTATTCATATTAATTATTTTTTAAAGATACTAAATTTAATACCAATATTTTACATTACACTTGGAATTTCTTAATCATTCATGATATATACACACAAAAAGTGACTTCTTATCTATAAATTATCTATAAAATAGTGAATATTTATTATCAATTATCATTTTAAATATATAAATTATGCACCTGAAAGTTGAGAAATACATAAATGAATATAATTTATTTGAAGAAGTTAAATTAATTAGAGATATTAAATTAAAATATTGCAAAAAATAATTACATTTATATACATGTGTATATATATATAATATATCTATCAATATATGAAAAATAGGAAAACTGTCTATAATAATAAATAATAATGATATTATTATTATTATTATTATTATTATTATTATTATTATTTCTTCTTCTTCTTATTATTATTATTATTATTATTATTATTTCTTCTTGCTATTTAACTGCAAAATATAGCATCCTGATAATCTTTCGCCTCATTTAGCGAGTAAAAGAACTAATAAAAGAAAAAACTAATAAAAACTTCATTCGCTTATGCTTGGAAATGGAAATTTGAAAATTTTGATCAAATTCTTTCCAAAGTTCTTAGGTGAGGAAAGTAGTTTTATGTTTATATATATATATATATATATATATATATATGAAAATATCTAGATATAACAATAGTATTATTTCCTCTCTATTTAAGTGCTAAGTTTGGTATGCTAAAAACCTTCCGGCCCATTTAGTGAATAAAATACTATTATATTTCATAACTTACTAATACTCAACATTGGTCTATGTAGTTATTAATATGTGTATTCGCTTGACAAAAACTATAGACAATGTTCTATCTCTTATTACATAGTGTTAATTTTCATCTTTTATTATATTTTCAGTCATATAAATAATCTTTCAATTTTTGTATGCTCATTCAATGTTTACAAAATGTGCATTGCACGGGATCGTTCAATAACTAATTGTATATTCTGAATAAAATATATATAGAGGGGGTAGTAATTATTTAAAATAATTTGAATATTTTTGTTAGATTTTACAGTTGATGGATAAGACGATTTATGGTGAACGTATATATGTTATAATTCTGAATAAAAAAAATAGATGAGCTTATGTGAATATATAAGGAAAAAATATAATAAAATTAATCAATATATTTTTATTAGTAAATTTTTAACGTATTATGTGTTATTTAGATATGTGTTGGTTTGAATACTTGTAATTAATTGAATCATTTGTGTTGTTCACATAGGTAAAAAAAATGATGTTTTCCAAATATAGGGTGAATTTAAATTTTTAAAAGTAATTAATAAATTTTCATGTGTGAAATACTAGGTTATTTAAAGAAGTAAACAAAACCTAATCATTATTCTCTCCGCGCACAAAAACAAGTCATTTTAAAGAAAATATTTTTTACCAAAAACACAAGTCATTCTAGCAAAATATCCATATTTCTTTCAATATTCCCCTTAAATAAATTCATACAAATTTATTTACAAATCTGATAATATTATCATTATTGAAATTATTTATTATCTTTTTTTGTAAGTTCATCATCTTTCATCTCCTATTCTCTCTAGCTAAAAATGAAAATTAAGAGAATAAATATAAATTGTGTGGGGTGTTTTTGTCAATTCCTAAATTCTTAAGTTTTTTACTAAAAATTCTAAAATAACTTGTTTTGTAAAAGGAAGAAGTATTTAACATGAAAATGATACTTATTTTTTGTTTTGGATTCATAAAAGAATAAGAAAAGAAAAAGAAAAAACAAACAAAACAAAAGCTTTTGAAATCCATATTCACGTTGACGAAGTTGGATAGCTCAAGTGACAGAGCATCTACTACCTAGGCCTTTGGTCCTGGGTTCGAGTCACCGTGGGGGGAGGGGAGAGTTTTTTCTTTGTTCTTAGATTAGGAGAAAAAAAAAAATTCATATTCACGTTGGTTCCATTAAAAAATAAATAAAAGAAAAAAATAAGATTTAAAAAAAATATTTGATCTCCTTTTAATAGAAAATCATGGAGGTGTTTTGAATAGTGGAATTGATCAGGGGTGGGACCTACTTTGCTAAATTAAAAAATTAAATATTACCTATTACAACTTGCAATAGCAAGTTAAAAAGTAATTGTATTAATACAAGGGTTGTATTCTAGAATTTCCCTAAAATATAATGTCCATATCTTATTTTATTAGTTTTTTTCTTTTGCCTTGGATAAAACCCGACGGATATATGAGTACCTGTTTGATATACCGACACTTTTAAAAGTTTAATATCTATCTGCTTCTTTTTATATGTACTGCCAGTTGTAATGCTGATCACGAGCAACCTACTTCAGATTTTTCTTGGATTTGTAGGTACCTTCAATTAATGATGTAATCTTTGTTGTTTACAAACCTCATCTCTTTCTTACTTCTTAACCCGAGATTCACCCGCCCATTCATTTAGAGATGAAAGATTTTAATTCCCTGCCTTTCTCATTAAACAATCACGTACATATACAAGAGATCATCCTTAATTACTGCGCTATTCACGGACCTAATGTAATCTACCATAAATAACAGATACATACAATCATTTACAAATCAAAACAGATTTCCTATCTATTAAGAGACGAAGCTAGGATTTCATAATAAGGAGATGTTATGGTTTGATATTTGGCAGGAATAATAAAAATAAGTCAAAGTTGGTTGGTGAGCCTAGTGAAATCCAGTATCTCACTACTGTTGCACTATATATATATCAAGGTTGTAAAAGTCGCTAGGCGCTAGTTAGGCGGCGGACTGGGGCCTAGCGACTAATCAGGGTCTGGGCGGGAGTAATCGGGGCATAGACGGACTGGGGTCTAGCGACTAATCAGGGTCTGGGCGGGAGTAATCGGGGCATAGACGTAGCTAGGCGAGCCTAGCGCTTAGATGGGGATTAATCGAAGTTAGTCGAATTTTTTACAACAGAAATATATATATACACACACACACTATAGTTTCGGCATAAAATTTGAGGGGGACGGCCGCTGCTGCCAGTCCCCCACAGGCTTCGTCTCTGGATTCATCAGTGGGTGATTCTATTCACAACCATACCACAGTACTTAACTAATTATTGATTCTTTTAACTCGATTAGTGTAGTTACTCTTGTTTAGTGCCTTGAAGTAACTTATCATAATGACAAGAATAATATAAAAATATAAGAAAGTAGGAACAGGTTTTTTCGTTGAATTTCACAGAATTTTTTGAAGACCTTATATCGCTGACGACATGGAAGATAGTGAAATTATTTAGTTTTGAGCTTTGTTTTGCTTTTTGCAAAATCCATTTCTGGGCTTCCTTCGCATTACTCCATAGATGCTGCAAAGGGATTTTGATTTTCTGTTTCGGATTGGATCTTCTACTACAAACGCTGCTACATCTTTTACTGCGATTATATAATACGCTGACACATATACACAGTAACATCATCAATACATCATAAATGTACATATTTACTGTATTTATATAACTATAGTAAGATATGTAGCATCATATGTAGGAGAAGATACGAAATCTGTTTCGGAATGGGGTTCCAATTGTTTTTTAGACGACATTAACAACATTTGCGTGAATGTAGGGAGAAGGAAAAAAGGTTATGTGGCTTTAAAGGGTAAAATAGACAATTTAGCTCTATGGTGGTTGTACGGAGTAAATTTGTGATTGTGAATAGAATTATTCCTTCATCAATGCTTGAACATTGTGCGTGGTTGAGCCATAGAAATAGTAGTCCGAAGAATTTTAGGTCATATCTAATGGGTCGATGGCCCAATGAATTAGAGGTGATAATTCGGCCCACTTGATCCGTCCTGATTCAGTCCATCAAGCCGAGACCCTATGTTGGGTCAAGTTGGCTCGACCCAAAATTTCATCGGGCCAACAACTATTAAGCTCAGCGCATCCCCTTCGAATATAAAGATTTTTCGGGCTGGCTCGTGACCCATCAAGTTGGACTTGTTGGGCCTAACGGTCTTGCAGGCCTATATTTATATAGTCCCACCCATCTAAAATGTCACCTAAACTAGGCTGTCCAACGACCCATCGGGTTGTTAGGCTCGATGATCTTGTGGACATAGATTTCTATGATTCAGCCCATCTAAAATGTTGGCAGCATGAGCCCATTTTGCCATCTTAATGAGCTGTTGGCTGATCCAACAAATTTATCGGAAATAGTCATGTGCAACTCACGTGACTTAGAGAGTAATCGACGACACTAGTGACATAATATTAGAGAGAAACCGATGAAACTAGTGGCATAAAATAACTGAGATGAACTTATATTTCGGTCAAATTTTAATTCAATAACCTGTGGCTTAGAAGTCGGTTTGCCACAAATTTTAATGAAAAGATAAGTTACCTGAGATTAAGGCAGCAAACGATCCAAATAATAGAAAACTAGATCAGGTCAATGGGAAAGCTTGAATAAGACATACTAGTGTGCAAATTTATTCGAAACGGAGGAAGTATATAATAATTAAACTTAGAATAATGCATACTAGTCGTATCATAAGGGCCTTTAATCTGCATGGGATATAAAATAAAGAACAAAACTAAAAGGAAATCAAATAGTTCAACAAATTCTCAGCCGATTTTCACTTTGACTTAATGTAATAAAAGGAAGCAATATATATTTCCTCCGTCCCGTCCTAATTTGCACATTTTTTTTTTCCGCTCGTCTCATTTTATTTTACACACTCTAAAATAGAAAGAAATCTATCCTCAAAATCTCCATAGTCAATCTTCATCTTTGGAAAAGAACTAAAAAAGCAAAATCAATTTTTTCTTAATATATGCATACGCGCCCTAGGAGGTGTGCAAATTAGGAAGGAAGTATTTTGTATAGTTGGTTAAGTTCACTTTTTTAATATTCTTTTAAATCCATAGTACTAATTTTTTTTTCCTTTTTCCTAAATGACTCTTAGAACTCTTCCATAAACTCAGGAGGTGTGCAAATTAGGAAGGAAGTATTTTGTATAGTTGGTTAAGTTCACTTTTTTAATATTCTTTTAAATCCATAGTACTAAATTTTTTTTCCTTTTTCCTAAATGACTCTTAGAACTCTTCCATAAACTCAATTTAGATTTTCTGTTACACTTCAATTCAGATTTTCTCTTACACTAACCGTTGTATCTTTTATTACACAATCTCTATTATTTCACAATCTTTCACGTATTAAGTAGTGACATCATTCAATACAGGATAAAAAATAATAATACACAAGATGAAACTTATAAGTAAAACAGGTGATCTCATGGGCTATAAGCTAAACCACAAACAATTCATTAACAATATAATGCCTCCATAAACAAGAACAAAAAAGATATTCAAGATAAACCTCCATAAACTAGAATAAAAAAAGATAATCAAGGTAAATAGTTTCAATGACTCAAAAATAAAAACATCAAAATAAAGGATTATATCTAACGACTCCAAAAATCATAGGGTACGTTTGTTTTAGGTTGGCCTGAACGGTGGAGTAGGACCTAACCTACATTTAACAAAAACATGCTCGTTAACTCTTTCATCATCAACATACAATCTGATGTATGGTATGCATGCTGGTCCCACACTTGTCGGAATAAGCCGAATATCATCAGAAGATGCTAATAAGGTCATGTCATTGTTCTGATTCAAATATTTCAGTTTAAAGCTTCCCTCCTTCAACCTGAATTTCCAACCAATACGGTATTTAATCTCTTCAAGTTCGACTGAAAGAGGTAACATCATTCTTACATTAGTTCCTCTATAAGTCACCTTATAGAGCATCTTCTCAGTCTCCGCTAAACTCTCAACTAATTCATTACACTGCATCAAGAAAAAAAAAAGTAATTAAAAATAGGCAAAAAAAAGCATGAAAGACCAAAACAAATCGTAAACTAACTCTCTAAATCAAAGTTATTAATAACGTTTCAACAACACATATATATACATATATATGTGTATATTTTTATATATATTATATCGTTTCTCTAAACATGTTTTAACATATAATTGATTAAATATTATTAAAAAAATCCGATTTTTTCCAGATCTGTTAAACTTCCGATGAAAAAAAATCAGATAAATCAACCTTTCAACATATGTGTATAGAGAAACAAATTATCAAAAAAGGAATCACACAATTTTTTTTTCTACACCATTCCGGGTTATCTCGATCAGAATGAATTTCGGCTATTCTGGCATCAAAGACCGAGACGGCCAAGAAATCAGTTAAAACGGAATGACAAACGACCGTTCTGCTTTCATGAATGGAATTGAACGTTTAGCTATTCCGACCGAAACAGAACGGAATGAATAACAAAAAAAAAAAGCATGAAAGACAACTCACCGAAAAACTGTTGCCACCAGTAGATTTGTCTGAAGGCATCGCCATATTTGAGTTCTGCGAAACCTTTCTCTTTCTTAGGGCTTAATTGATGTTTAATCTTTTTGTAGTAGAAGATCCAATCCGACGTGTATATATAGAGAGAGGGAGCTGCGTGAAATCAGAAACAGAATCCAGAATAATACTATCTCCCTTTTTTTTAGGTGTTTTAGGTTTTGTTTCTGTTTTTAAAATTTAAAATACTGCCGTCTAGTGTTTGGCTAGATTCGAGCGGATCATAGGAGTGATTCGGCTTGGAAGATCGCGATAGGAACGTCAACGGGTAGGGTACAGATAAGTTTTTCTTTATATTTTTACTCCCATGAAATTATCTGTTACGCTTTGATGTTACATCTTGTATTTCATTCATTTACTAACCGACACGTGTATGGTATGATGTCACAAATTAATATGTGTCACTTAGTGAATTGAGTGTAACAGAGGATGAAACACCTACTGTAACAGAGAACCCGAATTGTTTTTACTCTCGTATAAAATATAATGTCCATATCTTATTCTATTAGTTTTTTCTTTTGCCTTGGATAAAACCCAATGGATATATATGGGTACCTGTTTACGATTTTACCCACGGATAATTCTAATTTTAGGATAAAATTGACATCTCCAAACAGTAATTAATTAACCGGAGCTAATCTGGATTTTTTGCAATGGCTAAGGACAAGTCCCAAATGATAGATAAACTTAATCAGTTATTTATCACGTTTAAGATTGAAAATCATATCAAACAACTTAATATTCAATATATTATCATTCATTAACAAATCATCTAAATTCTATTCGAGTTCGATTTATGTTCGACACAATTAAAATTTATTTAAGCTCGATTTAATACATAATCAGACAAATTTAAGCATAATTTTAATAGTTCGGTAACATTTTAAATAAGTTTGGGAATATACGCTCAATTCTACTCGACTCATTTACAGCTTCATTAGCGTGCCTTTGTTAATAACTAATAAAACACACCATTAGCCTACCCAAAAAATGTTTCTAGAAAACGTGTAGATATACAACGATAATTTCAAATTTCAAACAAAAAATGGAACTTTAAAAATATTGGATAATAGATAAGAAATTTTTATTAATAATAAATTTAGTAAATATAAATTCGGATTCGATAATAAAATACAATCGCTTTGAGTGTTGTTTGTAAAATTTCTGATATTTGATGTTGTATAATAAGTTGTGTAAACTTCTTTACTTTGAGTGATTTTCTGACTGAATGGGCTTTAACCAATCCCATGCCTTTTAGCCAATGGGCTTTCTCATGGTGTTTATTGGGCCAGGACCATAAGTTGCGCTGGGCCTTTTGGGCTAGGATCATAAGTTGGGTTGGGTCTTTTGGGTCCGATAATTTTATGGACAATAATTATTGAGTCTAGCACATCCCAACATATCCCCTTAAATATATAGATTTTGGGGCTGACCCACGGCTCGTTGGGCTTTTGTCCATCAAGTCGGACTTGTTAGGTTCGATGGTCTTGCAGCCTAGATATCTATGACCCAATTTATTGGGTGGGCTACCATCTGGCCACACTGATTTTGCCGGCTCTAATATGAAGTGTTGGAGCAGCTCTAAATTAGCATGACAAGTTGATGATAACAGTTCACTAATTTATGATTGTGGGCAAAAAATCTTGTTTAAGTTGGTGGTTTGGGGGCAAAAAATCATTTTTTTTGTCCCGTAAGTATTATCTTTTTCGATTTTAGGCCCACAAATATATATATATATATATAAGTATTGAAATTATCTAATTTAAGGACATTTTTTACCGGAAAACACAAAACTTATCGAAAATAGTTATGTGCAACTTACGTGACCCTAATATGGGAGAAACCGACGACGCTAGTGTCATCAAATAATTGAGTTGGACTTATATTTCTGTCAAATTTTAATTCAATAACCTGTGACTTAGGGGTTGGTTTGCCACATATATTTCTAAAAATTATTAAAATCGACTTGACCGATTTGGCCAATTTCTTTGTGTGCTTGAGAGTATGTGAAACTTCTATCTTTTACTGGTTTGATGTTGATCTTGATTTCATCATATTGTCTGCTATAATGAGTCCTTTGTTACATAGAGTTGCCCTTCAACATGCTCCATTTCAAAGTTCACATACCGTGAATCCCGTCCCTAAAAGAAAGGATGTTTCTTATCACTTACCATCAGAAAAAATGGGTCTGTGAAATGCATATCACTTACTAACTTTTTAGATTATAATCGCAGTCGATTTCAACTTTCTTAAAAGAATAAGATAAAATAATCTGCAGATATGTAAGGATCACCAGAGCAATGAAGAAAGACTAAGTCGGAGGCACACAAAAATATCATAATTATTCTCAAAGCTGTCCACAGTTTAATATTCAAATCTGGTAAAATCGAAATCTAAATTATAGCATGATAAAATTATATATTTAATAAAAATATTATTTATTTTGACCAATTATGAGGTTTAGTCTCAAATCACCTAGTGGCAGCATAAGGCCCGACTAGTTGTTAAGTAAGACCATTCGAATTTTTCAAGTCCAAGTACATGCATGCATCATAAATCATTCATTTTATCAAGAGCAAAACATGCATCATATTTCCATATAATAATTATTATTTATTTAATTTATTTTCCTGTTACATATCCGTAAAGTGTCGTAGATTACAGTGTTTCTTGATCAGATCCCGATATATACAAGAATTAGCATTCCTAATCTTTTAAGATATACACTTAGATATTGATCCCCTAATCATAATCCTCATCCTGTCAGAATATAGTCTTATCTAATAAGATATGAAACCCTAGGAGATCTATTAATCCCTAACTATAAATACACTATTATATTCATGCCTAACACACGCCATCTTTATACGCTGAAAAGAAAAGAAAGAAAAGAGTCATCCGTTCTTATATTTTTCTCGAGCAACAACAGGGTTTTCTGATCAAGAATCACGGTGGTTAATCATTTATGCAAGGTTTTCTGTTAAAGAATCAAGAACACGGTGGTTAATCATTTAGGCAAGGTTTTCAAGGTTTTATCAGAATGGGTTTTCAAGGTTTTATTAGAATTGTTTTTCTAAGGTAGGGGTTCTTACTTGTTTGTCATTATTAATTATATTTGTATGATATGTGTACATGTTTAACTTTTGTTATATGATTTGTGCTTCATACCACTAAGTATGATTAATTAGTTCAATCCCTCAAGTTTTGCATGCTACTTTGCTACATGCCCCTCAAGTTATAAGTCATGTTTATAATTGTTATTACATGTTATACTATCAAGCTTGTAATTAGTTTTGACAAGCAGATGTAGCTCACCCCTACTTTTAATATTTCAGGTCAAGGAGTTGGACATAGAGGAGATGGTGAAATCATATGCTCCAAATATAAATTGAATTTTTCCTATTTTTGGTATTTTATTTGCAAGTTAGTCTGAGACATTATTTTCTTAAAATTTAGATTTTGCTAATTGTTATGAGTTGGAAACAATATATATATATATATATATATTATTTAAATGATTCAAGTTCTTTCTTCGATTGTGGTACTTATGAAATTTAGTTAAAGTTAGTGAAGTTATTTTGGTTGTGAATGTTATTAGAAACTGATTAAGTAGGAATTGATTTGCATTTTATATGGACTTGTACATTATGTATGCTTGTACATTCACACACACAAACACTTATACTTAATAGGATAAATTAAAGTACACCCGTATGGTTCTCCTTCCATACCATACGAGTCAATGTAAGTACACTCGTATGTGTCTCTTTCTATACAGTCAATGTTATATTATGTGTTGTTAATTAATTATATAATAAGCATGTCAATGTATGTACTAAATAATCCCTTATTGAAGATAATTGTGTTCGCAAATAAATTTAGATGCGTTTTATTTTGTTCATCTAATGCCCTGATTAGAAATTATTTTATTATTATATAAAACGTCTGGATATTGATTATTACTATTTAAAACTACTTTAAATTATTTTGTGAAAATGGGACGTTACATCCACCCTCCGGCTGTTGAAAATGATGTTGATGTCCACCCTCTGGGAGTACCAGCCGGAGGAGCCGGAGGAGCCGGAGGGATCCTGTAGAAATCCCTCCGGGAGTACCAGCCAGAGGGGATCTAAATTAAGGATTTCCTCCGCAGCAACCTGTGATCCGTTTTCCTCCACAGAATGTTATTAGATTCTGATTAAGTAGGAATTGATTTGCATTTTATATAGGCTTGTACATTAGATATGCTTGTACATTCACACACACAAACATAGGATAAATTAAAGTATCTTCCATACGAGTCAATATAAGTACACTCGTATGGGTATCTTTCTATACAGTCAATGTTATATTATGTATTGTTAATTAATTATATTATAAGCATGTCAATGTATGTACTAAATAATCCCTTATTGAAGATAATTGTGTCCGCAAATAAATTTAGATGCGTTTTATTTGGTTCATCTAATGCCCTGATTCGAAATTGTTTTATTATTATATAAAACGTCTGGATATTGATTATTGCTATTTAAAATTGCTTTAAATTATTTTATGAAAATGAGACGTTACATCCACCCTCCGGCTGTTGAAAATGATGTTGATGTCCACCCTCCCGGAGTACCGGCCGGAGGGGATCCTGTAGAAATCGGAACGTTGATGTCCACCCTCCGGAGTACTTGCGGTCCGAAATCCTCCGGTTTAGGTTTTGGGTTTAGGTCTAAAACTAAACTAAATTAAGAATTTCCTCCGCAGAAACCTGATCCGTTTTCCTCCGCAGCAACCTGTGATCCGTGATAACCTCCGCATCTTCAAAATTCGGTACAACAGAATCAATATACGCATTCGCCTAAAGTGAAAGATCTCAGCGAAACAGCTTTTTCTATAAGGAACTTTAAACTTATGTATTGGGATCCGGAACGAACCAAGATGTTCCTAGCTGAGTATGAAGAGCTCCCACACTGTCCAACTAATATTGGACATGAAGGGATCCCGTACGTCAATCTTTTCGTGGAGACTTGAGAACTAAGTTCTGTCAAACTACAGTTTTAGATATTTTTTGTTGGTTTTGTTGAGAACATTAGATATATTGACTTGAAGGAAAAGTGAGCTTTATTAGATTTACTTTTAGGTTTGGTATGACATAGCTCATCCTTTGTGTTCCTATTGTTACAGCTGCAAGTTTCTTCCTTGATATCTAGTTCCCAATACATTTTTTTTCAGTGGTTTCAAATTTTACATAGACAATATTGCAAAAATCAAAGTTACTGCAAAAACTTACATATTAAATGCTGGTATGTTGGTTTGTTCCACTGGGCCAAATCAACATTTTGTTCGAAGATTTACACTGAAATCTTCATATACAATATATATATATACATGAAATAATTTCGGGCCTCTAAAATTTTACATTTTACATTTTCTTCTCTTTCCTATTAAAGGAAGATTCGGTCTTGATAATACCATTATATATAAATATTAAATTATTTTTTTTATAACTGTACAATTAATATGAGAATGTAGCCAATTTTAATTACATACAGTATTGTTCACTTAAATCTGACAATCACTGTTCAATCTCGCCCCTGCGAGGGGCGAGTTCTTATTTTTTAATTTTTTTTTTTTTTCATTAGATCTCACCGATGGGAGGGGCGAGATCAATTTTTTTTTTTTTTTTGGGTAAAATTCGATGGATATATGAGTACCTGTTTACGATTTTACCCACGGGTTAGAGATAGGATAAAATTGACATCTCCAAACAGTAATTAACCGGAGCTAGTCTGAACTTTTTGCAATGCAGATAGGGACAAGTCCCAAATTATAGATAAACTTAATCAGTTATTTATCACGTTTAAGATTGAAAGTCATATCAAATAACTTAATATTCAATATAGAGTCTTACTTCGGTACCACTGTGGTACCGGTACCACTAAGAGAAGAATCAACATTTATTTAAATATGAGGGACCCACTAAATCAATAATAATGTCATTTTTATCTTACAGTGGTACCGGTACCACTGGGGTACAGCAGAATCACCCTTCAATATATTATCATTCATTAACAAATCATCTAAACTCTATTCGAGTTCGATTTATGTTCGACACAATTAAAATTTATTTAAGCTCGATTTGATACATAATCAGACAAATTTAAGCATAATTTTAATAGTTCGGTAACATTTCAAATAAGTTTGGGAATATACGATCATTCTACTCGACTCATTTACAGCTTCATTAGCGTGCCTTTATTAATAACTAATAAAATACACCATTATCCTACCCAAAAAATGTTTCTAGAAAACGTGTAAATATACAACGATAATTTCAAATTCCAAACAAAAAACGGAACTTTAAAAATATTGAATAATAAACAAGAAATTTTTATTAATAATAAATTTAATAAATATAAATTCGGATTCGATAATAAAATACAATCGCTTCGAATTTTGTTTGTAAAATTTCTGATATTTGGTGTTGTATAATAAGTTGTGAACTTCTTGAGTGATTTTCTGACTGAATGGGCTTTAACCAATCCCAATGGGCTTTCTCACGGTGTTTATTGGGCCAGGACCATAAGTTGCGCTGAGTCTTTTGGGCTAGGATCATAAGTTGGGCTGGGTCTTTTGGGCCCAATGGTTCTATGGGCGACAATTATTGAGTCTAGCCCATCCCAACATATTCCCTTAAATATATAGATTTTGGGGTTGATCCACGGCTCGTTGGGCTTTTGTCCATCAAGTCGGACTTGTTAGGTTCGATGGTCTTGCAGCCTAGATATCTATGACCCAATATATTGGGTGGGCTAGGACAGCCCATCTAGCCACACTGATTTTGCCGGCTCTAATATGAAGTGTCGGAGCAGCTCTAAATTAACATGACAAGTTAGATGATAACAGTTCACTAATTTATGATTGTGGGCAGAAAATCTTGTTTAAGTTGGTGGTTTGGGGGAAAAAAATTATTTTTTGTCCTGTAAATATTTTCTTTTTTATTTTAGTCTCACAAATGTTGTTTTTTTAATTTATTCTAGTAAGCACCGAAATTACCTTTAAGGACATTTTTTTCCCGGAAGACACTAAATTTATCGGAAATAGTCACGTGCAACTAATGTGATCCTAATATATTAGAGAGAAACCGACGACACTAGTGGCATAAATAGTAGTACTTCATTGATTGACATTTTACATATTTTTCACCAATTCTACCAATTTTCTCCCTGGACTTAATTCTCAAATATCTCTACTTTTCAATCTATCAGAGATATTTTGATTTGGTCAAATCTTTAGCTGAGCGTATATCTGTCAAAATATTTAATCCTTAATTTTTTCCTTTCATCCTAAAACGTCAATTAATATGGAAGAGAGAGAGTAGTAGAGAGAAGGGAAAGGATCCTCTATCCCACATTTACCCTGTCCCAACTCTGTCCTACTTCAAAATCGAGCCATACAACATACACCGTGAAACCCGAACACATGAATCATGAACCCTAAGCTATGATCTATTGAATTATAAACATTAAACCATTAAATCATGAACCATGAACCGTGAATTGTGACATCGTAAATTTACAATAGAAAATATACCTAGTCCAAAAAAGTCGAATCCTAGACTTTAAACATGAAATCTAAATATGGATCCTGAATCCTGAACCTAAATAATGAACTTTAAATTCATAAATTGCAAGAAAATAATTATAATTGGCTCGATTTTAAGGTGAGACACGAGTAGGATAGGATAAAAGTGGACTAGAGGATTCTAAGTGAATAACTTTTAGCTCAGAGGCCGGCTTGCCATAATATTTAAATATCAAACTATTCCATATATCTATCTATCGATCTATCTATCTATCGTCATTAAAAACTGCAGATAAACATAAGCTACCAAATTGATCCTATTAAGTCACAATCACATCATCAATATTAGTTGTATTTGCCCTTCAATTTTTGACCTGCCGCTTTCCAAAGTATGTGGTATTTCCAAGTCCATGTTGTTATTACATATGTCTTCCATGTGCTTCTGTCTTGCTTCCTCATTAAGGTTTTTTTTCTCCAGATAATCTCATTAATCCTCTCCCTCTTTAATATACCGACACTTTTCAAATTTTAATATCTTTCTGCTTCTTTTTATATGTACTGCCAGTTGTAATGCTGATCACGAGCAACCTACTTCAGATTTTTCTTGGATTTGTAGGTACCTTCAATTAATTATGTAATCTTTGTTGTTTACGAACCTTATCTCTTTCTTACTTCTTAACCCGAGATTTACCCGTCGATTCATTTAGAGACGAAGCTAGGATTTCATAATAAGAGGACGTTATGGTTTGATATTTGGCAGGAATAATAAAAATACATCAAAGTTGGTTGGTGAGCCTAGTGAAATCAAGTATCTAACTACTATTGCAATATATATATATATGTATAAAGGTTGTAAAAGTCGTTAGGCGGTCTAGCGCCTAAACGGAGATTAATCGGAATTAGTCGGGAATTTTACACCATACATATATATATATACATATACACACACTATAGTTTTTGCATAAAATTTGAGGGGGACGGCCGCTGCTACCAGTCTGCTACCAGTCCCCGGCCAGCTTCGTCTTTGGATTCGTCAATGCTTGAACATTGTGCGTGGCGGAGCCATAGAAATCGTAGCCTGAAGAAGTTTAGGTCATATCTAATGGGTCAATGGTCCAATGAGTTAGAGGTGACAATTCGGCCCACCTGGCCCGTCCTGATCCAGTTCATTGGGTCGAGATCATATGTTGGATCATGTTGGCTCGGCCCGAAATTCCATCAGCCAACAACTATGGAGCCCAACCCATCTCCCTCGAATATAAAAGATTCTTTGGGTTGACCCGTGACCCATTAAGTTGGATTTGTTGGGCCCAATGATCTTGCATGCCTAAGTTTCTATGGTCCAGCCCATCTAAAATGTCACCTAGGCTAGGTTGTCCAACAACCCATCAGGTCGTTAGGTTTAACGACCTAATAATCTTGCGAACCTAGATTTCTATGGTTTAGCTCATCTAAAATGTTGGCGGCATAAGCTCATTTTGCCGGCTCTACAATGATTTGTAGGCTAATCCGACAAATTTGAGTATATTTGAGAGGAACGTGTTGGGCTTGCCCTTTATTAGCCCGATAAAATTTGTCGGAGGCTTGGCTCAAACAGGATCATGCCATCCGAATTACCACCTCTAATGTCCGTACGTGCGCGTGTGTGAGCCGAATGAGCCGCTTCATTTGCCTGAAGGGTGAACTGACCTTGCATTCTTGCAAGAGTTGCGTGTTACAAAAGAAATTAGACCTAAAATTTACATTAATTTGTAAGAGCAGTCTACATCATATTGCCACTACTTGGAATCTTGAATTTAAAAGGCTGAGACAGTCCCCACATCTCTAAGAACTTGCCTGATTCTGTTGAGGACCATTTCATTTTGTTCCTTCTAACATCTTTCATTATTATCACTATACTCCCCGTCCCACGAGAGTTTGCACGTTTGACCGAGTACGTATATTAAGAAAAAACTGTTTTTTTCTTTTTAGCTAACCTTTTCAAAGGTGGAGATTGTGAGAAAAATTTCATTTCTAAAACGGGTGCAAATTGATATGAACGTAGCAATAAGAAAAGTGTGCGTATTTGGATGGGACGGAGATAATATTATCTAAAGAAAAAAAAACAGGAAAGAACAAAAAGGGTCCGTTTGCTTAAGATTTGGCTCAATAGATTTAGAGAACCGAATCCCAATAAAACATACTCCCTCCGTCCCGGCTAACTTTGCATACTTTCCTTTTCGGTCCGTCCCACTTAACTTTGCACACCCTTAAAAAGGAAATCTCTCTCACAATCTCCACCTTCGAAATCTCCACCCTCAGTCTCCACCTTTAAAAAAGTCAAAGATTCCTCAAAATCTGTTTTTTCTTAACATCCGTGTCAGGTCAACCGTGAAAAGTTAGTTGGGACGGAGATAGTATTCATTAACTCCTTCAGTCAGATGTGACTCAGCACTCCTCAGTCTTAAGCAAACGGACAAGTCGAGATAATTTTTGTGATACAGGAGGAATTTGCAGAAAACAAGCAAGAGTGTTATCAGAAGGGATGTTTCTTGTACACTCCAAAAAAACATACTGTTTTGTATTGTTTGTCTGTCTGTTTGAATGAAGTCATTTCACACTCATGCTATTACTGATGAAAAATAGTGCCAAATGGACATATTTGAATATTATATCATGTGGAGAACAATTTAATACCTAATTTTTCTGACGTGCCAATAATGTAGTATATTTAAAAGACTGTCGACGCTTTGGATGTTCTGTCCCATTTTTACTGTGTCTCAGTCTAAAATTGAATCTTGCCGTATAAATCGTAAAAGCATGAATCACAAACTCTAAACTTTGAACCACTGAACTATGAACATTGAACCATTAAATTATGTACCATGCATGAATCATGAAATCGTAAGTCTTAAACATAAAATATACTCTAGTCCCAAAAAATCGAATCATCGACTCTAAATATTTAACCTTGACATAAATCATGAATTCTAAACTCATATCATGAACTTTAATAGGTTTTGGAGTTTTTTTTAGAAAAGATCCCTTGACTCTTTGTCTCAGAGTATCTATTCGCTTATGTAAGCAGATGCTCATAACGGGACCTAATACCGTTACGTGAGTGCTTTTATTAAATTAACTTTTTCAAAAACGAATCGGCTCGGACACTAGACCGTTGTGCCGGGCAAGAAGTGCTGATTCCTATCAACGTGGTACATCTCTTCGGTCGCTTACATGTCCTTGAAGATATCTTCTCCCATATTCTAATTAGCTTACACCTTATTTCAACGTTCACATGTATTCCCAATGAGCTTCGTGCTTAGATACCTTTTACGGCTGCTTTTACGCGAGAAAGAGGGTCCATCCTCTAAGCCTACGTGGGGAGAGGAAAAGAAAAAGGCGGACACAACACCAAAAAAATAATTATAATTAATCAATTTTTTAGAATGAGACACGAGTGGGACATTAAAAGTGGAACATATTATACAACACGTAAATTCTGTGTGGAGTTTTGGTATGCTGCATAATCACGGTGGTGAGCATCTAGTGATGAGCTAATAATGTAGTATATTTAAATAACTGACAGATAAGTTGATGTTCACCATAATTGTGCAACATATCAATCAGTTTATCGATATGTAAATGGGAGTAACGGATTAGGCCCTTTTTCACTTTAATTATCATTGAATCATGATGGAATCCAAGGAACAAAAATAGTTCATTTGTCAAAGGGATTTGATGAAAAAATCTCGGCTGCAATCTTGGTCACATGTATGTATGTATTTATTTATTATTCATAACAAGGTTGTAAAAGTCGTTAGGCGCTAGTAAGATGATGAATTGAGGCTGGTCTAACGATTAATCAGGGTTTGAACGGAGTTATATATCGGGAATATGTGTGGTGAGACGAAGAAGAATCGAGAAATAAACATAGATGATCAATGAGAATCTAACGTCTAAATGGAGATTAATTAAAATTAGTCTGAAAAAATTGTATGATTAATCCAATGAATCTATAATCTTCACCTAATTCAACGAATTTTCGATTGCATGCTTACAAAAAAGTCCACTTTTGCCATCATTATTTTATTCCAGCATAGTATATATTCTATTTGAATTATATACTTTTCGTATGTATATGGTGATTCTATTATACTATATAAGCTGGCATAACATATTTTTGTAATAAAAGTGTAAATAAAAATTAGGGTTAATATCCAAAATATACCTGATTTTTTATGTTCATTTTTATCTATGACCCCATCTTTAAAATATACTCTCTCTGTTCCGTTCTAATTTATCTATTTTCTTTTCCGATTTGTCCAATCTAATTTGTCAACTCATAAATGATAAATTTCTCTCATAATCTATACCCTTAAAAACTCCATATTCAATCTCCACCTTTGAAAAAGTCAAAGATTTTACAAAATTTTTTTTTTTTAACCTCTGTGTCCGATCAAGATAGATAAATTGGACCTGGAGTATCTATTAAATATATCCCTCACTTCAACAAAAATCGTTTAACACTACGGTCAAAAACCGTAGTTAAAGGCATACAGCGACCGTAGTAGTACATACCGTAGTCGTAGACCCTCTACCAATAACTACGGTTCAGAACCGTAGTGGTTAATTATAAAGACTACGGTTGTGAACCGTTGTCGTACTAGTAGCATCTACGACTACGGTATGTATGACCACGGTTGGTGATTTTCTTCGACTACGGTCTAAACCGTAGTAATTAACGATAAAGACTACGGTCAAAGACCGTTGTCTTTTTTTTTTCATAAACCGTTGTTGTAGATGATGCTCTTTTATAGTTTTTTTTATATATTTTTATTTTCTTTGTAATTTATATATAAAACATAAATTAATATTTATATGTGTTGTAACATATCACATAAGAAAGAGAAAGTATTAGATAAAAAAAAAATTCATTTATTTCTAAATATCAAAGTTACATAATGTCTCAAAGCTAGAAAAGAAAAAAATTACAAATTAATTTCTCCATACTTAAATCCATTACAAGGGCGCATCTTTTATTTTGAATCATCTTTCATTATCCTGCAAAACAAAAATAACACCAAAAAAAAATAGAATTAAACACAAATTTTTATTTGTTAATCCAGATATCTACAACACAAAATAGTAAAAAGCATTAAGCATAAGGTCATAATCAGGTATATATAAAGTATAAAACACAAATAAAAAAATAAAAAATAAAATACCAGCTTTTGATATTTTAGCTCTAACTTCTCATTAAGGCAAACAATACGTGAGTTAAATCTTTTGAACAAACTACAATAGAGAATTCCTAAAATTGAAAATTTAGGGGATCCAAAATACGCAATAACAAACCTTGGCAAGGAAATTTGTAATTATCATATCTGACAAGCAGTAGTTCATAACTTCATATCCAACAAAATATTATCATCCTCTTTATTAAATAAAGTCAATGAAATATAAAAATTGGACCAATAAAATAAATAAATAAATAGTTGGTGAATATGAAGCACAAAATCTACCTGCACAGAATTTCAATGGGGGTCAACACTTTCTGCTCCTCCAACCGATTATCCATTGCAGAAGAAGCATAACCTGAAGTCAGCTTGGAAGAATCAGAAGCAAAGGCAATAGCAGGGGCAGAAACCGTAGCAGAAGTAGAAGATGAAGTAGCTGAAAAATGAAACTCAAGTTGAGAAAAAAAGAATGACCAAACTGTCAACAGGTCGAGACCGATGCAACTTGAGGATAGTATTCGCCCAAGATTTGAACGACTTCCTTTCATTTTATTTCCATTTGCAGTATCTGTATCATCAAATTTCAGTGTCCTAAATGCAGACATCCACAAATATTTACATCTATGTGTGAGAACACTAGTCCTAGCTGTAGAATGGCAGTGAGTAAATCATCATTCAACTTATTAATCCCAATATTATTATTTGTTGAATTCTGTTTATTATCACACAAAAAGCAAACAAATTAGCAGTCATTCTACCAAAAGGACAAGAACAAAACCAATATTTGTTACAGCTGCAAATAGGAATACCCAGCTACCAACCTTTTCTTTTCGATTTGTCGGAGATGATAACTTAATTTATCTGAAATACAATTGTCATGAATCATTATATTGTTAGGAAACCAAAATGCAAAAACACACACATAGCGAAAGCTGAAATACATAAAACTCTGCCACTAACCTTCTTATTTGGTTCAATTCAATTTCAAATATTTTTATGATTTTCTAATTTTGCTATTTAGATCAATTTTTAGTCACTGTACCAATTTTTGCTCTTCCCTGCTTAGAGCTCAGACATTTAGTTTTTTCATAGAGAGAGAGAGAATACCGGAGCAAGTTTCTCGGTCATGATAGGCGGGTTCCCGTCCTTCTCAAAGAAGTCGTATGCACTACGCGCATGTTGCTCCCAGCTTTGCATTCCTTCCAGCTGATATATGCTGATTGCTGCTGCTCAGAATTCTTCGTCCGATTTTCTGTATTGAATTGAACTAATCTGCATATACATATTTCACATTTGTCAAATATATGCAATGACAATTTGAATATTGAAGTAAGAATTAACACGATTAACCTGTGGACTCAATGATATGGCAAAGTTTTTTTTATTCAGATATTATAAGAAAATCTCATGTTTCATACAAACAAATGATCATACAATTCCAGATATTCCAGAGTATTGCCAACAAAGTAGAAGACTATTCTATTATGAGAATCTAAGACAATTACAAGACAATAAATTTCAATCATTTTACCTACCTACTTCCTGCTCTTGCTTTTGCTGACCATTCAATCAACTCCATTCATCTCCAGGAAACTAGAAAACACATACTATTAGCCCTAATATTGAGAATGACTAAGAATAGCGTTACCTGAAAAATAGTAGAGGGAAACCATTCTGGTTCTTCTTTGCTTTCATCCAAACTTATATACATCTCAGCACTCAAACGAACACTTCCATCTTCTGTAAATATAAGCTCAAGAGCATGTTGTCTGCAGAAGCTATCTCTCAACTAATCAACAATTTTCTGAAGCCTTAGTTTCAGTTTGCTTTGCTCTGGAGGACGATTAGGCCTGTCTGAGCCTGGTCACCACTTCTATTGATTGAACGTAACTTGATTGCTGCACGTGGAAGAAGCTTGTCTGCTAGCAAAACTCCATTAGCCAAATTAGTATACAAATGAAGAAAATCTCCATACCAGTTCAATTCTTGGTTGGGTTTTCATTGACTCTTACAAAAAAAGACTGTAAAGAAGCTTAGAAGTGATGCACGTGATTGGATTATCACAACAAAAAGTGTCTTAGAAACCTGCTATGGAGTTATAGCTGCATAGTCATGTACTTTTGGTTACAGAAATCTAAGTTAAATAGTGAAAAAGAAAAATAGCCAGTGAATCATTTGCAGCCTGGACTCATCATCAGAGGATACATCTTATCCCAATTCAGAACAGAGCTGCAAACTTATTCGACTCGGCCCCTTCTTCTTACTCACAGTAACAGAGCTTGAGGCTTGATTTTCTCCATTATGATTGGCGTCAAACTTATATCTCCAGTTCTATGAAATAAAATCACGCATCAATGACTAAAATTTTCAATCACCAGCTAAGAACAGCAAAACCTAATACATCGAAGATAAATATCCTATCAATAGACGAAATTATCAATACAAAAATAAAAAACTCCAGAATCGAACAAACAATCGGATAATCTAACCTATAAACCCTATAGAAGCTATTACTAATTCAAATACACATGAAGAAGCAAGCAAACACAAAAAAACACCCATGGAAAAGAAATTAAGGATTTAAAATTAAAAAACGAGACAATACCCTGATCTATGCTAGGGCAAAATCAACGAATAACGAGCAGCGATTTCTTCAATATTTCTGCACCGGTGGCGAATCCCGTAGTCGAAAAAGGTTGATGCCTTAAAATCGATTGTTTATTTCTCTTCCAGATGTGAAAGAAAGAGGGAAAGGGGAAAGGAAGATGAGCTCGAAGAAGAGCAATTGACTGCGGAGCAGAGCAGAGCGCGAGGATTCGGTGAATTGTGGCTTTATGTGAGAGAGATATAAGAGAGGGGGAGAGAGATCGAAGAAGCATAGCCATGAACGGAAGACTAATAGATGTGATTGAGAAGAAATGAAGGGGCTGGGCTCCATTTTTCATTTTATCGCATAAAACTAAAAAAAAAATTAATTAAAAGCATATAGACAACGGTGATTCCACAACGGAATAATTAGCCGTTGTCTTTCAGCGTGAAAATAAACATCCACTACAGTAAAATGACTACGATTTCCCAAAACCGTTGTCTTTTAGCGAAAAAATTATCACAAAGACCACGGTTCCTTCTACGACAACGGTTGTTCGCTAAAAGACAACGGTTTTTGGGAAAACCGTTGTCTTTTTGGTGTAGTTATTGAGCATTTTTGTAGTAGTGCCTTTTTTTGTTTTGTTATTCTTCATTTGGTGTATGGCTTTACAGATGTTATTATTAGTTTTTGATTGCATGAACTAAAAGATGGTTCAACTCGTTGTGGGACCTCTCGTGTTTGCGAGAAAAAAGAAAAAAGAAAAAGAGAGTACCTCGACTCGAGGATTAATCGTCTTCAGGTATAGGGGAATGATGGATCTTTAGTAAAATTAAAGTATGCAAGACTGCGAAAGACATTTGGGATTTATCGAGGAAAATCTGTGTTCTCGGTTTTACTGTATGAGAATAGGGTAGTTACGACAACCCAAAACTTCGAGCTCTTCAAGGCAAAACCTAAAGAAACTATAAACGAAATAGATGCTAGATACACAACAATTTTTAATGAGTTGGTGCCTATTGGGAAAGACTACTCCCAGCAGGAGATAAACATCAAATTGCTAAGAGCTCTAACATCAGACTAGGATGTAAAGATCATTCCGATGAGAAGTTCAAAGAAGCTAGGTATGAATGACATCCATGAACTCTTCTCTGACCTCAAATCCTTTTGAGTATGATATTTATCGGAGTAGGAGAGAAGAAGAGGAGAATGATGTTGTAAACGAGGTCCTAGTAGTAAACAACACCTCATAGCAACTCTAATTGTTCCACTAACCACCATCATGCCCCAACAACAACTTCATGTTCCTACCAAGGAGGAGTTCGCACCAAAAGAGATGACTCTACTCATAAAACGTTTCACATGATTTACGAAAAAGCATCCCCAAGGCAACCCGCTCAAGCCTCAATATACCAGGCCCACAAAATCCTCGAGGACCGCAAAGAAAGCTGGAGATTTTGCTTCAATTGCTGAAAAACTGGACATATTACTAGGGAATATTCATATCCTAAAGCGCACAGGTATCCTGAGGTAGTCCGATAGCAAAGAAGGAACAAAAGGGATGCTAATGGAACAGAAGCGGTCAAGGTTATTCCACTTGCACCGAGAGATATGATAGCGTGTGGAGAATACTTCGACACTGACACTTCATATTTTGACAACAAAGCATTTATTTCCAAAATGTTGAATGGTGAATGAGAAATTGAAGCACGAAGAGACGTATTTGTGATGAATATCGGACCAGTTCGATGTACTTGTTTGCTTCATCCAAAACTTTCAAGTTGTAGTGACTTTCAATTTTCCTCAATTAAGTGAGAGATGAATTGGATAGGTACATTGTACATTTGGTCAACTAGATTAATATGGTACATTTAACCAGAATTGTACATATATGTATCTTTCAGAATTAAAAGTAGTTTACTGTACATCTAGGTCAACAATAAATGCGTTCAATTGACCAAATTTGTTACATGTATGAACTTTCCAACATCCTGATTTGAAGAGCCATGCTGGAGGCTATAAATTGAACCTCCATGAACTAATGAAACACACGAACAAAATTCAAGAAAGATACAAAATATTCCAGCATTTGCTAGTCCTTCCTCTTTCTCTTTTGCTCGAAATTTCCTTAGCCCTCCTATTCGAATTTCGGTGATACAGTCACATTGTTCGATTCGTCGGAGTAGAAGCTCATGCTAAACTTCCTACTGATTCCACCGTTACTCATGATAATCAAATGTCGTTGTATCCTCTAACACCGTATCTATGTTTCAAGAAATTATATTCAACGCAGACTTCGGTCCTCAACAAGACGTAATAAGATCAAAATTTAATACACTTTTATATTATTATAAATATAGATATATACTCCCTCCATCCCACTTAACTTTGTACATCCTTAAAAATGAAATTTTCTCTCACAATTTTCACCCTCAAAATATTCATCCTAAATCTCCACCTTTAAAAAAGTCAAAGATTCTCCATAATCTATTTTTTCTTAGGGGATGTTTGCTTGGGGCTGGGGTGGCTGGGTTGGGGGAAGTGGCTGGAGTTAATGGCTTGGGATGTTAAAGAGTGATGTTTGGTTGGGTGGGAAATTTAATTATTAATTGTGAAATGTGATGTAATATGAGTAAGAGGTAGTTATTAATGATTGGGAGAATAATTAAAATAATTTTTTGATTTGTGATTGATGTCCCCCCACCAAACCCTAATATCATGGCTTGGCCAAACAAACATCACTTGGGGTTGGCCAAACTGATTATGGGTTTGACAAACCCCAAGCAAACATCCCCTTAACACCTGTATCCAACTAATCGTGCAAAATTAGTTGGAACGGAGGAAGTATACATTATTGTTGTTGAGGTTGTTATGGTGGTGACTTAGGTCGATAGAAAAAGAAAAAATGGAAAAAGTGAAAGAGGTATGGTTGTATCCACATGGTGGTAGTTGTTTTGAAGAAAGTGTATTTATATGGAAGAAGCATTTGTTGGGCTTTTCTGTTAATAAACCCATGTGCTCTTCCGCCCAAAAGTCGCTCTATTGGGGCCCATTTGCGCCGCTACTTCACTTCCATATTAGCTGTCAATCATCAATACTATTTCTATACCTTCTATTTTAATATTACTTACTAAAAAATACTCTCTCCGTCTCACTTAATTTTGCGGGATTAATCGAACATGAATATTAAGAAAATACAGATTTTAGAGTATTTTTTACTTTTTTAAAGGTGGAGATTTTGAGGATGGTGATTGTGAGAAAAATTTTCCTTTTAAGGGTGTGCAAAGTTAAGTGGGATGGACCGAAAAAGAAAGTGTGCAAATTTAAGTGGGACGAAGGGAGTACTTATTCAGCATTATTTTGTTTTGTTGATTTGCGATTGGGAGGGGTTTGGTGGAGTCGGTAAAATTGGCCCGACTTTATGGACTGATTCAACTTGTTCGATATTTTAGATGAATTGAATCATAAAAATATAGATTCGCAGTATCATCGGCCTAACAAGTCCGACTTGAATGGCTGAAAGTCTGAGAGACCCTTGCCCCACCAAAAATTTTAGACCCTACGTCCCACAAGAATTTGCACATTTTCCTTATTGGTACGTCCCAAATGAATTTGCATACCTTAAAAAATATTTTTTATTTCCACGATCCCTTCCAGTATAGGGGTGCAAATCTCTACCTTTAAAAGTCAATAATAAAACAAAAGGCATAATTTTTTTACAATGTAAGCACATTTGGAGGTGCAAATTTCTCTCGGACGGATAATTAAGGGGGATAGACTAGATTGGACTCGATAATTTTGGCATGATGAAATTTTGTTCGCTAGATATGTTGGACCTGATGGGCTAGAGTTGGTGGAATTCAATCCTGATGAATTGTCTAAGTTAAGAAGGCTCTACTGACTAAGTCATAATCAATTTTCGAGAAATTTTTTGTATGTAGACCGGAAAAAATATAGTTTTAATTAAATAATAAATAAAATACTATAAAGTTGAATGACTGCCCGTGCCAAGCCCTATCCTATATGTTTTGATTTTATCCAGTTTTTTGTTTGATTGTGTGTGTTACATTGTTATTTGTTTTGATTTTATCTAGTACTTTATTTTATTGTGCATGTTATTTGAAAAATGACTTCATCAATAGTATGTTGTTATAAGTATTGAATACTATCTCCGTGCTGTTCAAATTTACACGTAGGAATGAGCACGAAGATTAAGAAAAACTTGTTTTTTACTTTTTGGTTGATTTTTTTAAAGGTGGAGATTGAAGATGAAGATTTTGAGGGTGAAGATTATTTGAAAATTTTCCTTTTCAAGGATGTGCAAATCTGAGTGGGATGGATCGAAAAGGAAAGTATGCAAATTTAAGTGGGACGGAGGGAGTAATATCTAATTCTTGGTAAAACACATCTGCTCTACCAACCCTATTACTATAGGCAAAATGTCCTATACATCAGCTGTTCGGTGCAATCTGAATTAAGTGTCACGATTTATGTTTAAAGATATCATCTGTTCTAGTAAGAAATACATTTTATGTATAAATGTTAATACCTTTTCAGCATGATATCTTTATCTAGAACAAATAATACTTTTAGGCATAAACACCTATACATTTTTGCCCATAACTCGAGTTGCACGGATTTGTACAAGAGACCTACTCATTAGTACTACTTCCGTCCCAGCTAATCGTGATCTCTTAAAAAGGAAAGTTATAACACAATCTTCACCCTCAAAGTCTCCACCATCAATACACTTTTGAAAACTCCACAAACACTTAAAAAGTAATTTTTCTTAATACTTGTGTCAATCTTCTCTGTGTAAGATTAATCGGGACAAAGATAGTAATATTTAAAGTATAGAGAACTTGAGGAATTGATTTGTTTGTTGGTAAATTTCATTATCGACTTGCTTTTTAAAGTATAGAGTTGACCTCTCATTTCTCATCTTAATAATCTTAATTTGTTAATTTTAATTTGTTTAAAAGTAACATTAAACAAAATGTTATTTTACTTATATGATCCAAAGAAAAAAAAATGGGGCGCAACATAAAAATAAATGCAATGCCAACTAAAATCTTTGAAAGGGAAAGGTGTTGACTTGACTCAAATTCTGAAACACATATGCCCCATTGGATGGATTTGTGGCCTTTTACTCTTCGAGCCTATCCACTAGAGGTGGTGACGGTCGGGCCTAATCTGTCGGGTCAATGCTATATTTCGTGTTGAGCTAGGTCGAGTTATAATTTAATAAGAATAAAGTTAGTAAGTTCGATTCAGCCTAATCCCTTGTAATATACTAAGATTGTCGGATTGGTTCGTGGCTCGTTAGATTTTCGGCCCATCAGGTCGGACCTGTTAGACCAAATATTTTGGACCAAGATTTCTATGGTCCAACTTATTTAAAATGTCAGGCCGACTGGACTGACCCATCAAGCTTGGTCGATTCTATCACCTCTACTATCCACCTCTTTCTCTCTCACACACACACCATTGCAATCAACAGCAAAATTGCACAGGATCCAAATCCATATTCAACACCAAAACAATGTCATTTTAGTCTCAAATCAAAACGATGTCGTTAGTCTAGACCACAATCATTGGAGGTGGTAATTTGAACGGTTCAACCCGTCAGACGAACGCCATCTATCGAGCTAGGTAGGGTCGATCCAAAAATCCATTGAATAGTAAGCCCAACCCAACCCATCTCCATAAAATATACTAAAATTTTCGGACCAACCCACAGTGTCGGATTATTGGCTCACTGGGTTAGTTTTGTTTGGGCCCATAGTATTCGGATCAAGATTCCTATGATCCAACCCATCGAAAATCTCAAGCCAGTAAGCTGACCTATCAAATTCGACTAATTCTGCCAACTTTAATAACATCATCGTTTTGGTACCATCATGCAGGGTAGGGCAAGCGTCGAATTCGGTCAAGGTCTATTGGATAAGAGTTCCTACGACATAAAAGAAACTACTTTACTCTCAATATGACAATTTTTTTTTTTTTACATACGAGTCAGTGTTGTAATTCTGTTGCGTATCATTCGACGCATTTTATTTTTTTCGTCAATCTCTATATTTGGATGGGGTAAGATTTACATAATTAGATCGAAGATCTTGTATTTGTAGATATTTATTAATTTATAAGATTCTTGCTTTGGATAGAAAAAAAAATACACACAAAATTTCCTTTTTTTTTCTTTGCATAAATTCACCTATAAGATACACCACTCCATCTATTAATATAGAACACCAACAATTATATCATTTCAAAAAACAAAATGAAATAATAACAATATCTGATGTCACACATGCTTAATAATGACATCATCAACTTAATAAATTTTATAATTTCCTTCTCTTTTTGTTCACACATAGATGCAAAAGAAAAGGTTTAAAGTGAAACCAAAGAAAAACTCCTTTTTGGTTGGCCATTTCATTTCATAGGCATATTTTCACTACTTAGATACTATGATATCAGACCAAAATTTGATTGGGTCTTATGTTAGTCGGTCCAGACCGACTTATTCTTCTATAATATACTAAAATTATCTGATAGATACGTAGTCCGTCGGACTTTTAGTCCATCGAGCAAGTCTGATTGACCAAATAGTACTTCAAGCCAATATTTTTATGGTCCAGTATATCAGAAATATCAACCCTACTTGATCAGCCTATCGGACCGAGCCGATTTTGGCACCTCTAATTATGACCAACAACAAGAAAAGATGTAACAATTTTTTTTATTACAAAAAGCAATATTTTGCATATGTTGCCAAGGACTAGTTATTGCAAGTGCACAAAATTAATTAATTTCTCATATGAAAAATAATGGTCCCCTAGGAAAATGACATGGGCTATATGATTCTTCTCTATTTAAATATTTAGTCCCATGTTTTTTAATATAATATATGTATAAATATATATTTAGATTTATTAGTTTTCCTCTTCATATTGAGTCAATCTGTTTGATGCTCGATTTGGATTTATTTCTTAAATACTTGTGTCAAAAATATATCGAATAAGTTTAACGTATTTTTATATTTGATAAAATTTAAAACTCAGTTTGAGTTCGATAAGTTAAATTTGAGAGTAAATAATATTAAATTACTTGAGCTAAACTCTTGTTCAACTTGATCAAAGCTCGTTCAAGCTAACCACTTAATAATCAAATACACTCAAATTAAATATAAAAAACTCAATAATATTTCAAATAACTTAGAAAAAAAATGTAGGGATAATAATGAGACGAATTCAAACACGAACTTGCATATTACTATTGTAAGACGATTTTGTTATTATATTAAACAAGATTATAATATGAAAATCATGTATATCTATCTTTGACTATTACCATGTAATTAATTATTCATATTTATAAAAATTGGAAAAGTTTTCAGTCACTCTCAAAATGCAAAGTCTGGAAGCTATTCTTTTTCCCAATGAGTAAAAAATTCGTTGGTTACAGCTGTATCCAAATATACATACACATTGTATAGTGTATATAAAATATAAAATATACTTTTTCGTCCCGTCTAATTTGCACAACTACTCCGGTGTGTATATAAAGAAAAATTTATTTCTTGCTTTTCGGTTGACTTTTTTAAAGGTGAAGATTGAGGTGGAGATTGTAGAGTGAGTCTTGTGTGTGACGGAATATACTTTTACAGAAAAAATTGATACTTTTACAGATAAAAGTGATACTTTTATTACATTGTTACTTTTACAGACAAAAGTGATATTTTTGCTACAAAAAATGATACTTTTACAGATAAACGTGATACGTTTATCACAAAAAGTGATACTTTTTTCCCGTCACACTGCGTGACAGCCGTGTGACGGTTCATATAAGTTTTTGTCGAGATTTTACGGGTGGAGATTATTCATAACCTTTTAAGAATGTACAAATTAATGTAGAATAAACCGAAAAAGAAAGTGTGCAAATTATGATGGTACCAAGGGATAATAACTATTGTCTTTATATACATGCATATAATAATCATATTCCTCAACTTTACTCACAATATCTACAAATTTTTAATTATTATACCTTTACCAACTACTACCAACCAAAGTATTTTCTATCACAAAAATATTAAACACAGATATAAGAACTTGCTAGAAGTAGAAATATTTAATTATTACAAAAGTGGGTGGAAAATAATATTCTCATCTTCTAAAATTTATGTCTTTATTTTAATTGATGTCTTAACTAATTATACTAGAAAAATTCCCTCGAGTCATATGAAAATAACTCTAGGGGTGATCATTAACATTATAAAATTATCCAAATCGACCGCACCACACCGCATCAAACTGTATCCATAAAATAATTGTATAAATCGTGATTTTAATTTTTTAGCAAAATTGCACTGCGTTAGATGATTTGGTTACAATTTTATGTTAAAATCGCACGGAATCGCACCACCTATATATACATATATTTTATATTGTTTCTATAATGAATTTCCATGCATCTTTTTATAAATTTATTATTGTGTTTTAGAAACTATTTCATAATATAATATTTAAATAAGTATTTGGTATGTGATTTTAGTGAAAAAAAATAAACATTACTAAATAAAAATTATGATACTTATTAATAATGCTATGTTTTTCATTTAGTGATTAAAAAAATAATCCACCTCGTAGTTTTCTAGTTATGGAAGTTTTTATACTGCTGCACATAATTTTCTGTTTCAATAAGTTCAATTTTAAAAAAGTCAAAATACCTGGTTATTCTTCTTGAAAATTTATAAAATTTTAATATGATCTTTTTAATTTAGTATATTAGTTACAGATAAAATTTCATAGTTCAAGTCCTTACATGTGTCGTATGTACTTAGTAAGTTCCACTGCTACGCATGATTTATTCTTTAATAATTTTTAGGTTAAAGATAATATGAAATTATAATATGGAGGTTAGTTAGTTTTACATAATGTTGTTAGTTAGAAGCATGTCTAGAAATAATTTTATCTATTTGATATAGGATATTAATTAATTTTTCCTGTTAATTTATTAGGTAATAAACGTTTCACATATAATTTGAGTAAGTTAATTTTATTCCGCTGCTACATGTGATATGGAGTTAGTATTTTTAAGTTTATGTGGTTTTTTTAACGGTCTGACTATGAATTATCTTATGTGTATGTATTTATATATATATATATATATATATATTATATAAAAAGTTTCATAATTTGATATAATTTAATTAGATTAAATTATTTTATGAAAATCGGGTCGTTGCATGGAGTGAGTAGATGCATAGATATTTTCTCCTCCCACTAAGTCAACTTTTTGTTTTTGTTCTGTCCAAAACAATGGCCTACTCTCTCTATATAAGGTGTAGCAAATTTTAATGCTCTTTGGAATTAATTCCATTTAAATTTATCATCCTTCAATAATAAGCAAAAACTTATATAAGATTGTCACACGATCGTTATACGATGTAATGAAAAAAAAAGTATTACTTTATTTAGTAAAAGTATTTATTTGTGAAATGCATTACTTTTTTGAAGAAAAAAATGTATCACTTTTTATAGTAAAAATATCACTTTTATATGTAAAAGTATCATATTTTTCTGTAAAAATATCAATTTTTTTTTTTGTAAAAGTGTATTCCGTCACACATGAAACTGTCATACATAAGACTCACTCTTAAAAATATTGAGGGTGTCACATCAAATATATTCATGAGTATGTGTAAAATTTAAAAGAGATTTGGAGGGTGTATTTGTAATTCAACTTTGATCAATGAAAAAATATTTTGGCTTTAGAAATATAAGTCTAATTCTTTATTTGATAAACAAGATTTACTTTGTGATGGTGAAAGTATTATGTTTGAAAAGCAATCCAATTTTTCTATCAATCGTGAATACATGTTAATTAATGTATATATATATTTTAATTATTATTGTTTTGATTATTATGGATAGTTTTGCAAGTATATCTATGTGATTATAATAAGGAACTAAGAGAGAAAAATACAAGTGTATAACAGTATAAGAACGGATGATTTTTTATACTATTTCATATTTACCTATTTTTGTACGATTTTATTGTCTCAATCAATATAAATTAATTATCTTTTAATTTAGGAGAATAATAATTGGACCTGAAGTAAAATTGCGCTCATAATGAAATTTGGGCTAAAATTTAAAGAAATGTGTCGAGTTGGAGAGTTAGAGATGAACTTGAACACCAGATTTAATTTAGTTATCAGTATTTTGATTGACTTTATTCACCTACATAAATAATACTCCCTCCCACCTTATCTTGCACATTTTTTTTAAACGGTCGTCCCATCTTATCTTGCACAGCCTAAAAAATGAAAGTTATAGCATAATCTCCACCCTCAAACTCAATCCACATTTGAAAAGTCAACAAACAACAAAAAAATTATTTTTCTTAATACCTGTGCCGACCCTCCTTATGCAAGGTAAGCGTGGATGGAGGGCGTAAACACATCTTATAATACTTTAATTGAAAAATTGATTAATATAATTTTACAAAGCACAATAATATTTTTCTTTCCCAAAAAAATTACAATAAATTTTAGATAGTTTAAGAAAAATATATAATAAAATTATTTTGCTAAAGATAATGATTCACAAAGAAATACAGTTAAATAAACTGCAAAATTAAAATTTTAAGAAAAAGAAAACAAGAACCTACTACTCCTGTTCTTTTAAAGACATGTTGTTGTTAAATAACAGTAATTAATATTATCTTGAGCTATTTAATTCTATTAGCAGTGGTTTGTGTACTTAATTCTGTAATAGAAATCTTGAAAAGCCTGTCATCCACTTTAAGCAGTAAGAAATTAATAAGTTAATATTCCATCACTTTCTCCGCTAATTTATTTGTTCTTAAAACCGTATGCGCACACCAACACACACAGTATGTAGTGGCATACACACACACACACCATCCCTCTTCAACCCAAGAACACGCTCACCAACAGTGTGCATTTCTTGTGACCTGTGCATAGTCTATGTGATTATTCTTGGAGGTTGTGTTTGGTGGGTTTGGTCCAATCATTAATACTCCCAAATCCCCTCTCTTTTTTGATAACTCTGCATTATCTTTCTTGGATCTGCAAAAGAAAAAGAAATGAGGCCCATTTGAGTGGGTGTATTTTTTTGGCTGAAAGTTTCAACCTTGAGGTTTGCTTTATTGGGAAACTTGTGCAGAAATAGTTTCTGGGTGAATTCTTGATTGTGGGGTTCAAGGAGAGGAAGACTTTCTGGTACCAAAGGTGGGTTTTTTACTTTTTGTGGTGCATGCTTGAATTCTTGAATTGTGTTGTAAATGCTTGTAATTTTCCTTTTTTGTTTTCTTTCTGTGTTTTTTTTTACTTTTGTTGTGTGGGTTTCAATTGCTTATGATGTTATGTTTTGGTCTGTAATCTCTGGTTTGCATATATTGACTCTCTCTCTCTCTCTCTCTCTCTCTCTCTTAACTGATCACTTGCAGTTATGATTTTTTGGGCACACTGGGAGTGACATAGTTGGAGAACAATTTTGTGTATGTAGTGTGCAAGAAGAGTGAGAATTGGGTAGTAATTTAGATGATCATGAAAAAACTGCAGTCAGGGATTTGCAAGACAAAAAAAATAATGGGGTTAGGTTAGAATTCTCAATTCAGTTCTGTTAGAGTTAGTAATTAATTTGTGCAAAGGAAAAAGCCTTTCCAGAATACTATTCAGTTAGAACAAATTAGGTATTATGCTCTGTATGTAAGCAAATTATACCTCAAACATTTGGATAGTTTCGTTTTCTAAGCGTTAAAGGAGTTGAATTTACCGAAATCTTGATGATTTGGAGTCGATTGACGCCAAATACATCTGCGTATAGTTCATCTTCGACGCTCTGTAATGGAGTTGAATTTACCATAATTTTGATGATTTGGAGTTGATTGATGCCAAATTTATCTGCGTATAGTTCATCTTCGACGCTTTGTAACTGTAATGGAGACGATCAAAATGGGTTCGAGTACCCTGTTTTCGTTTCATTTCTTATTTTAACAGTGGCACATTTAAGTACCAAAGTCAATTCCCAACATGGGGGAATAATTGTTTGTATGCCTAAAAGGTTGTATGTGCAATCTTTAAGTGTGTCCCAAGTTACATAAAGATTTTCTGGTTACTTTTCGTATTCTTTTACTTATATCATTTTCATGTAATATTCGTACTGTAAATGCAATGTGTGAGCCTTTGAGGAAAATGGACGAGTTTTCGATTGCTGCATTACTTTACATTTTTACTTTTGACCTTTGCTTTCAGCTTCATCTTTCTGTTTTTATTGGTTACTGTTGACTCTTCATCATTTGTTTCAAGTTCGAGAAAGGGCAATTCGCCTTTTAAATTAGAGCAGAGCTCATTGCATAACTTTCAAGATGTCATTTGCCTAATTGTCGATTTTTATGTGTCAGAACCTCAAGCTTACGCTAGAAACATTTCAGACAAAATGGGCTTCTATTTCTGACAGAAATGGATCCTCAGGCTTTTATTAGGCTATCAATCGGGTCTCTGGGGATTCGATTCTCCGGGACAGGAGTAACCACACGGAGATCTGGTCATCTTCCGTTCTCTTCTCCCTGTGTATGTGAGATTCGTCTTCGCGGATTTCCTGTACAGACCACACTGATCCCCTTCATCCCATCTCCTGAGGCAACACCTAATTCTCACAGTGTAGCTTCCAGCTTTTATCTTGAAGAATCGGACTTGAAAGCAATGTTGGCACCTGGTTGTTTCTATGCCTCTCATGCTTGCCTGGAGATAGTGGTCTTTACGGGGAGGAAGGGGACCCACTGTGGGGTCGGTGTCAAAAGGCAGCAGATTGGAGCGTTTAGGTTGAACGTTGGTCCTGAATGGTGTGAAGGAAAGCCGGTTATTCTTTTCAATGGGTGGATTGGAATCGGCAAAAACAGGCAGGAGAATGGGAAACCAGGGGCAGAGCTCCACTTACGGGTGAAGCTGGACCCTGATCCAAGATACGTGTTTCAGTTTGAAGACGAGACTAAGTTAAGTCCACAAGTTGTTCAGCTTCAAGGCACTGTCAAGCAGCCTATTTTTAGCTGCAAGTTTAGTCGAGACAGGTGATGTGGAAGCACTTTCTCCTTTCTTAACCTTCGTCTTAGAAGCAAATTTATTCACTGGTTTTTTGTGCTCTTTGGGTACTATCTTTCACGTTTTCAAGAAACACTCTCAACATACCTTTTTCGTAGTAGAATTTGGAACATGACTATGTAATTCCATAATAGATCACTGAATATTTGGTCAAGATTTTAACTCTGTATTTATATGTTCAATAAATTTTTTACAGGCTATCCCAGGTAGATCCACTTAACAACTTCTGGTCAAATTCTGCGGATGCTTCCAACCCGGATACCGAGAGACGGGAAAGAAAAGGGTGGAAGGTAAAGATACACGATCTGTCAGGCTCGGCGGTTGCATCAGCATTCATAACAACTCCCTTTGTCCCAGCAACAGGTTGTGATTGGGTTTCAAAGTCCAACCCAGGGGCCTGGTTGATCGTCCGACCCGATCCCTGCAGGCCCGAAAGCTGGCAACCCTGGGGAAAGCTCGAAGCATGGCGAGAAAAAGGCATCCGGGACTGCATTTGTTTCCGTTTCCATGTTTACTCAGAGGGACAAGAAGGCGGCGACTTCCTCGTTTCCGAAATACTTATCAATGCCGAAAAAGGAGGGGAGTTTTTCATTGATACGGATAGACAGGTCCGAGCAGCTGCAACTCCATTGCCGAGCCCCCAGAGCAGTGGAGACTTTGCCGGCCTGAGCCCAGTTGCTGGTGGGTTCGTTATGAGCTGTAGAGTGCAGGGGGAAGGGAAATTGAGCAAGCCCCGAGTCCAACTGGCTATGAGGCATGTGACGTGCGTGGAGGATGCGGCGATCTTCATGGCTCTTGCTGCTGCGGTTGATCTTAGCATCGAAGCGTGTCGACCTTTCCGGAGAAAGATCCGGAGAGGGAGCCATTCTTGGTGAGAGACAAGAATAGGTAAAGCTTTCTTACATTGTTGTACCACATTTTGTACAGTGAATTGGACTTGGATGTGCATACTCCTAATTATTACTCTTGAATCAGAAATTTATGTCTCATTTTTATGTTTTAAGTACAAAACATCTTAAGCTTATTGACATTAAAAACAAAGAATCATTTAATTACACAATTGGAATATATACTAAAATTTACAAATGCTACTGAGTAAATGGTTCATAAATATTTGCAAGTTCTTTCCTACACTGTTGAATATACTCTTCAGCCCTTCCTCTCTCCTGATTGTCACCTGTATCTACAATCTTGGCCAAGTTGGATAGTTTCCTCTCTATGCTTTTGATCTGCAACAACATGATGATGGTAAGACAAATCTAGAGAGAGAGAGAGAGAGAGAGAGAGAGAGAGTACCTTTCTGTAAGGCCACCTGGACACACCATGCTTTCTGCATATCTTCTTCATCACTGTAGGACATATGTTCATCCTCCGGGCCGCTTCCTCTATCGGAAGATCGAATAAGTCGACAAAATCCTTCAGCTTCAAATTCCTCGTTCTTTCCCTCTGCAACAAATTCCATCAGCAATCATAAAATTACATAACATTAGTTTAAAAGAAATCAGAATCACCTGCATGGAGAGGGGGATCTTCATAATTCCCCCCTGATGATTGCCTTGCCTCATCGTCTCCTGTTCGTTAAACTGGTAATCGACTGCAATACAAGTAACGGAAAACATGTTCACAAACAACAAAATCACGATTATGGTTATAGATTGAGGGGTCTGATTTTCTGTATGATCACCTGTATTTCCTGGGGGTAACAGAAGAAGATCGTTCGAATTGTAGGATTCGTTTAATCCAACGCTCAGCGCTTCGTAGAAGGGTGAGAGAGGATCTTGCACTGGGATGAAACCGTCTTGTCTACAAGCGTCGAAATATTGGACCAAGAACTTCTTCACCGTATGTGCACTCTCTTTCTGAAAACTATCAACACAAAAAGAGACTATTTTTATTACATCAAAGTGTTGGCAAGGACAAATTCACATCATTGGATCTCATAATTTTAAACTTACTCGAACATTTGCAGATCTTGGGTCAGAGAAGATGTGTTATAATCATATACACCTAAAACAGCATGAGATATTACTCCCAATACTCCATGAACTTCGAGTCGCTTTACGTATACACCTAAAACACAAACAAATCTATGAAAAAACGAACCCTTTAAGAAGTCGACGTGAATTTCAATTGTATATACCGTTAGTATGAGTGATCTCTCGAAGTACTTGACAGCAAATGCAGTTATACTGAGACGCCAGTACTGGTAACACTGAAAGCGGCATTGACTGATCTCCAAAACCCGGACGATTATCGGTGAATCCATTGTTGTTGCAGCCTTCCTGAGGATTCCCCATTACATCATCATCTTCATTGCAAAGTGCCCATATTACTGGATCTGATAACGGGTCCTCCGAATCCAGGAACTGGTCCCATTCCTGATCATCGTCGAAGTTCAAAGCATTTTGTTCGTCATTTTCGAAGAAGAACAACGACGAGGGGTCGGTGGTTTGGAAAGGGTCCTGAAATGTGACTGCGGGGGCTGATTCTGCCATGTTCCAGTGTTTTCTTGTGGTGGTGGTGGTGGCGGCGACGCCTGGTCTCGACCAAGCGTCGCGACGGAGGAGTGTGTGGATTGGTGTCTAGTTTGAGATGATGATCGGAGATGAGAGGAGATTTTGGTATGGATAAAATGGAATTAGCGGGAGAGGGAGAGGAAGTTTATGACCGTTCGGAAAGCGGTTAATTTTTGAAATGTAGTAATCCAAACATTCCCTAAAATTTGATATATTTTTTAATATTATTATTATTATTATAAATTATAAATATTATTATATTATTTTTATGTTATTTTCAATTCAATTTCGGAGTATACATTTGTACTTTTTTTTAATCATAATCATAATAACAATTAACACGAAAATTGATGGTAGCTCAATTGGTTGAACACTTTGTAACTCTGGCTATTGAGCCGTTAAATTTGGACAATTAACCATCTGAGTAATTATTCTGGTGTAAATTCCAAAAGTTTCTGTGATGGAATCTTGTTGAGAGGGGTGGCAACTGGTAAGGGGCAACAATTTAGGTGATCAGGTTGGGTCCGTGTTTGATATCGAGCCGACTTTGGTTATATAGGTCCTTAAGTTAGGTCCGCGTTCGATATCGGATCGACTTGAGTTATTTATTAAAAAGTTCGGGTCATTAGGTTGAGTCCATGTTCGATCTTGAGCCGACTTGGATATATTTTAAAAATAATTTGAAAACATATAGTTATTACATTTTAGAAAAAATGTAAGTATTAATTTTGGATTGAAACAGAGTTAACCGATTTGTATCGGGTTGGTGTGATTTCCCTAGGTAAATTTGTATCTGGCTGGTCCGACCATCAGGTCGGGCTTTGGATGACCACTCCTAGTTAAGGGCCGGGTCAAATTTTCTCTACAAGATAACTCGAACCTAGGACTTAAGATCTAGATAGTGGATGTTCTCGTCACTTAAGCTATCAAATAAAAGGAATAGTTAATGATGGCAAGACCTCGGCCCATACAGAGAAAGGGACTCTGGGCCTGACACTGGGGCGGTACTTTTACAATGGGCTTATATGGGTGAATTCTGTTATTCGTCTCTAATGTTTGTGTTATTGGATAACGTTGAAAGTAGTCACTACAATTTATTCGGCCCAATTACAAATGTTTCGATTATCGAAATCACTAAAAATCATATTCGGAAAAGTCGATATCACCTAACTTCAACCAGATTTTAGGTCGAAATTACTTTATTTTCAAACACTACTTAATTCTAATTCTCCACAAAATCAATTTAAATTACTTTCTTCGAAGTACAATTATTTACAAATACACATTAATACCGATTTAATCATCAAATCCAATTCGAACACCTCATCATTAACCATGCACCACAAAACCAAGCACATTTTAAAATTTAAAAACAAGAGAATATGAACTAACAAATCAACTCAAACTAAAAGAAATTCTAGAGAGGTGAACTTCAAATCATCGGTCGAAACTACAGTGTTTCTATTATATCCCACACATAAAGCTACAATATTTCTCTTCAACCTCAAAAGTTTAGAATTTTCCTCAACTTCTCAGAATAACGTAACTTTACATATAGTACACAGTTAGAACATTATAGTTGAACAATCGAACAGAAGATTCGGTGCGATTATCCTAGGGTTGATCAATGTTAATGCCCCTTTTCTTCATCTCTTGTTCCATTTCAGGTGGAATGTGGGCCCTCAAAATCTGCATATTAATCTCAAGTTTTGAATTATTACTTTCAATTATTTCAAAAATAAGAAAATCATCTTCAACCATTTCATGTTCATCCAAAACCTGCCTCCATCCTGCCCCAAATGATTTTGGCTTTCTTTGACCATAGAAATATATTTCATATATTTTTCCAAAAAATCTCACTTTTGCTACCATGTTGGTTGAGGGCAGCAAAGAATCCACCCTACTTGGGAAACTCTGTAATCACACACATACAAATAATATTTTTGTTATTACGGACGCAAGAAAGATAACAAAAACTGACACATAATTTATGCTGTTAACTAATAATGTATTAGCTATGTACACGGATAGAAGAAATGATTCACATATTATTACTCCCTCCGTCCCACTTAAATTTGCACATTTTTCTTTTCGATCCGTCCCACTTAATTTTGCACACCCTTAAAAAGAAAATTTCGCTCACAATCTCCACCCTCAATCTTTATCTTTGAAAAAGTTAAATTAAGATGCCCCGAAATATGTTTTTTCTTAACATTCGTGTCCGATCAACCACACAAAATTAAGTGGGACGGAGGTAGTATTCAGAGTAACAATAGTAGTACAAGAGGGAAAAGTGCAATATTAGTCCCTTATGTTTTGGCTAGTTGCATTTTAGTCCTCTTCGATCTTTTGTAATCTTAGTCCTCTAACATTTTAGTTTTCGCAAATTAAGGAATTTTTTAGCCGGAAACAAAAAACTTGCCGGAATTTTTCACATGCCCTTCAAAGTACTAATTTGGACATCATCGATCATCAAACCACATGATAATATCTCAGTGATTCAATTAAATGAAGATGATCCCCAAACCCATGAGAGAGTCATGTGACAAATTCCAGCGAGATAAAAAATTTCTGATGAAAAAAGTTCTTAAATCTAAAAAAATTAAACGTTAGAGGACTAAAATTACAAAAGATTAATTGCGAAAAACAAAACTTACAACTAGCTTAAACCTAAAGGACTAAAATTTTGTTTCTCCATAGTACAAAATAACTCTAGATCAAATGAGAAAGCAACATATATGTAACAATTCCTAACAAACAACGAGATGCCGACTAACTTACAATAAGATTCAAGGTATTCCAATAATATCTTTGATTGTGATATAAAAAATTACTTATATTTAGAGTTGACAATTGGATTAGCCCCCCTGGCCCAAACTAATATTGGACTGTGTGATTCAGAGTTGCCCCAAGTTGAGTTGTCATATTTACAAGTATTTTTACATGGGGGCGGGGCATCGTCAGGTAATATTAACTAATACTTTTTTTTCCCTTTTGATCGTTTTTAGAAATTTCGCCCATATTAAGAAACTTGGTGACTTGACTCATATGTCTTTATTTGATTTTACCTATCATATTATCTTTTTTAGAAATTATGTATTTGTTTATCTTATTAATATTTTTCTATTTTCAATACTAATTTATAATATGGGACAATTTCAAAAGACTAGGAAAATAAATTAAATTCAATGGAGCATTCCCAATATATTGTTAAAAACATTTTCCAAAATTTGGTAAAAATTTCGATATTTTGAAAATTTTTATACTTGGTTAGCGAAATAAAAGAACACAAATTAATGATTTTTAAGAAAAAAAGTACTAACTAAAGGAGCGAGATTTTCTTATCTACCAAATCGAGTACTACCGGACTAAACAATCATCCATTTATCCACTATATAACAATAAATTGTCCTATTTAAACAGTACCCGACTGAATAGATAAGAATTTCTGACCACATTACCATTTGACACATAGGTTTGAGGGCAGACTTGGTTAGAACCATATCAAAGAATGGCTTATCCCCAGAAAGTAGCATCACTCCATCTTCCTCACAGCTCTTCACATTTTCTCCAAATGATGGTTCATCTTCATTCTCATCCATCTACCACATTAAAAAGAATAAAAAAAAATTAAATCCTCTCACAAAAAAATACCAAGTGTTAAAAGTACTCAGAGAAATACAGATTAAAATCATTTTTGTCTCGTAACGTTTCACTCGTACTTTTTTAATCTTAAAAAAAGAAAAGTTCAATTTAATCCTGAAACTGTAAAATTTATCCGCATTTAGTCATTTTTTTGCCGTCAGTGACTAATTTAACTGAAAAATAGCGCGTACCAATCATGCAATCATATTTTCCTGCTGGTTTTTAAATACATGGCGCCGGAATATTATGTGGAAAATAATAGAGAAAAAAATAATATAAAAATTAACCAGAAAATATGATCATGTGTACCGTACGTGCGATTTTCTGGACAAATTGATTATTGGCGACAAAGAAAATCACATACGGATAAATTCTAAAATTACGAGACTATATTAAATTTTTAACTTTTTCTTGAACAAAAGTTGTACGAGTAAAATGTTACGGGATAAAAATGATTTTAGCGGAGAAACACATATAGAAACATATACACACATTTGTATCAGCGTGCAGAAACATGAAATGAAGAGCTTCCCAAGCTTCTTTAGCAGTTGTAGCGCTACGAATCCTCATGTAAACGTTGGGAGAGAGAGATTGATTGATGAGAGAGAGCGCTTTGACATCATCTAATACACGTGTCGTTTTCGTTTTCTCCACACAACACCATAGCCTTTCTGAAACCAGACGTCGTTTCATGGTTTTGGACCAATCTAGAAACCCTTCGCCTGAGAATGATTTGAAGCTTGAACCAGCCATCTCTCTCTCTCTGGTAGAATTGCTTATGATTAATTTTGTTAATGTGATATATAAAACAGTCGGGATCCTCTGCTACGTTAGGTGTTTTATTTTCTATGACACTGAATTTAATACACAACACATGTTAATTAGTGATATCGTTTAATACATGTGTCGTTTTGTGAACATGATGAAATACAAGATGAAACACGATAAATAGTGGTCTTGCATGTATATATATGGTCTTCCTACCTTCTATTGAATTCTTCCATTCAACGTTACAAATAATTTGGTGATATTGTTATGTATATATGGTATGTATTGATAATAATATTGTAGAAATAGGAGAAAAACACTAATTGAGAATCTGGGATTAAAGGTAAATGAGTGAGTCTTTGTGTGGCGATCACACGTGTGACGAAATACATTTTTACAGGAAAATTGATACATTTATAGAAGTGATATTTTAGCAGATAAAGATGATACTTTTGCTATAAAAAGTGATACATTTACAGATAAACCTGATATTTTTATCACAAGAAATGATATTTTTTTCCTGTTACATCGTGTGACAACTGTGTGATGGTTTTAAATAAATTTTTGCCTTGGGAAATATGGCAGTTGTCTCAACATGACAGATCACGATTTCATGGCTATTAACAGGGAATCCGAATTGACTAAAATGTGTTGAAAGTAAAATAAAATTCGTTTAAAAATAAGTTTTTAGATCTTACAAACTTTAAAAGATTAAGTATTTCTAGTCCATTTTTCTTTTAAGATCTTACTAAAATTATACATACTAGTCTACACGACATACACATAATACACATACTTCCTTCATGTACACTAAATATAATTTCAGAGACTTCACCCACATTACATACGTTAATCAGATGAACAAATAACGGATATCTCATTCTCTTTTTATCTATTTTTGTGATTTTGTAGATTCACTAGTAACTAGTAAGTATGATTATTATATTTTTGTATAGTATTTGATTTAACATTGAAATAAAATTCCAGTATGATTTAAAGCCAAACTAGTAACACCAAAACAAATCAATTATATTTATAGTCAAGATGATTTTATACTACATACAAATGTTGCAAAATTCAATATGTTGTTCCTTAGGCTTTAGGAACAAGATCTAAATCTATTGACACGTGGCAAGAATCAGATGTAGAAGAATACATCATCAGCAATGTTGATATTCTGAGCAATCTTGGCCTTGTAAAATCGAGTCAAATCATCAGATTGTTGACTTTCAGCATCCAACGGCTTGGATTCCTCAACGACGTCCCGCAGTTGCCTCACTGGTTTTTCCGGGCACAGAAGATCACCGCCTTCGACTCCCTTCGATACGACGGCGTTTAGACGACACCGGGCGTCATCTTCGTCATCTTCCGCCGGAGACGGCGCTGTACTGGCGTCATCCTCGTCAGCTTCCGGCGGAGATGGGGTTGTACGGGCGTCATCCTCGTCATCTTCCGCTGGAGACGGCGCCGTAGAATTTGACGGACTTTCTGAGACCTCTACCTCCGGAGAAGGCGATGGACTACTGCTAGGGCTTCCGATGGTCGAAGCATTATCGTTGTCGTGAGTTGGCGCGGGAGATGGAGTTTCACATGAATCGGAATCGGTTGAACGGCTGGGAACACTCGCCGGCGGTTTAGCTCTGTCGTGCTTTGGCGCGGGAGATGGAGTTCGATGTGAATCGGAATCGGTTGAACGGCTGGGCACATGCCTCGGCGCTGAGCTCGCGATGCGTTTCTTAATAGACGACGGCGCCGGCGGCGGAGCTTTATGTAAACTGCCTTTCCTTGGAATTGGGGACGGAACTCTACGTAAATTGCCTTTCCTTGAAACCCTCGGAATTGGGGACGGAGATGGAACCGAACTGTCCAAAATTGTGTCACTCACCGGCGGATCTGGTTCAGGTCCGTCAGTTAATGCCGGCGCCGGTGACGGAACTTCATCCACGTCAGAAAATGGAGATGGAGAAGGAACCGAATCGGTAATGTTCGTGTCGGCAGTTGGTTGAATTTCTGTAGGGAACTCAGTAAATGCCGGCTGCGGAGACGTAACTCCGGGAGCTGGAGGCGGAGAGGGAACCGCCGCGTCAGAAATAGGCGGATTCGGCTGAGAATCGGAGACGTCATCCAACGATGACATGAGAGAAACCACAACAATCCATCTGTTATGATAAACCTCTTTCATCTTCATACTAACGCCGTCCACAGTAACCGCGCCTTCACCCGATCTAACGACCACCGTCTTGTTAGCAGCCAAAGTGAACAGTTGCATTCCATCCACCGCCATTTTTTCGAAATCTGAGAACCGCAACCGCATCGGGACGACATGGTGACGGAAATCGAATCGGAAAGCTCCTGGAGTCATAAACAAAGTCTCATCGGAAACCGCCAAAACAGTAACTGCCGTCAAAGTTAACAACTCCGATCTCCTGACGGTCATAGCTGCAGCGACCACATTGTACCCCTTCCGCCACAGACGCGTCATCGCACGGTCGAGATAAATCCGATTCACCTGAATCGGAACAGCGTCAGTCATCGGTTCAATATACGGAACCGAACATCTTGTAGCGAAAGCAGGATCCAATACGCCGTCGATTCCATGGACAGTAAGATGCTGATCCACATACAGATCCGGTTGACGGATCTTCACGCCTGCGACCGGATTCTTAAACGGAGACGAAGAAATCGAAACTTCGCCGGCGGAATTTCTCAGTAGAAAAAGGCATTTCCTGTTGAAGAAAGTCAGGAGCTCATCGCCGTCGTCACGTGTGGAAAGTGCTGGCCACGTGAGAACCAGGGGAGGACTGAGGGTATGGTAGAGGAGGAGAGGAATCGAAGGTCGCGGCGGCGGGCGGTTGTTGTTGAGAAACATGGCGGAGGCGAAGGAGAACACAGAATCAGGCGGGGCAAAAAGCGTGCCGGAGAAGTTAGTGCTGGTGGTCATGGAAACGAGCAAGGAGGCGAAGATAGAGTAGCCACGGCTGCGGAGGGTGTCGGCGGCGAGAGTAGCGGAGGAGAACGGTGGTAGGAGAGGGACGGTGGTGGAGGCAGCGCTCAAAGAAAAGAGGCAGAGTAAGGGTAGGGAGACGGCTAAGAGCTTGATGGAGCTGTAGCGGTGAGGATCCATGGCGGAATTTGCAGTTGTTGAAGGAGATTTGTTGGATTATGAGGTTGGATTAGTATTTGAAGAAATGATGAAGGTGTATGTATATGTGTATGTATATAGGCGGGAGAAACTGAATCAGTAACTGCTTCTGAAATCAGCAGTCGCAGAAGCTTGAATCTTGAAAAGCAGTTTCAGCTGCAAGTCGGTTGCGTGCAAAGTCAAAACTATTCAAAATTTCCCTCCAAAAGTTGTTTTATTATTATTATTATTATTATTATTATTACTATTATTATTATTATTATTATTATTATTCCAAATCAGTTTTTTTAAGGGATGAAATATCCGAAAATTTCCCCAAAATATCCGTTATTTCGTGACCCCGAAATAAAACTGGAATAAGAAAGATTTGTTTTTTGCTTTTTAATTGACTTTTTCAAAGGTGAAAATTGTAAGATAAATTTTCTTTTTAAGGGTATCCAAATTATCTTGGACACCCCAAAAAGGAAAGTGTGCAAATTATTTCGAGACGAAGGGAGTATTTATGTTAGAATTTCGTCAATTCAGATCCTCTATTACATTAGATATTTCATCCCTGTTACCCTCAATTCACTTTGTGATACATATTAAATCGTGGCATCATCTAATACACCCTCAATTCACTTTGTGATATAAACCGTGACATCATCTAATACACAGTATCGGTTAGTAAATATGATGAAATACCAATAAGTCCAAGCTTAATTTACTTTGTGACACATATTCAAAATACTTTTATATTTTTTGTTTATTCCATTAATTTTCTTTTTATTTTGGGCCATTAATCAATTTAGCCCATATTCCACTAATTCTATTTTTCCATTAATAATCGGGCTAAAGCCCATGCCCTAAACAGGCCTATATATATTGGAGGAACGAAAATCCAAGTTACAGGAGAGATATTCGAGGTGGAGGTGGCAATTCAATCGGGCCAGGTTTGTGCGGCCAAAATTATATTTTGAGTTGGGTTAAGTCGGGTTAAAATTATTAATTTATTAAAGGGGTTCAAGTCGAGACCGGAGAAAATTATCAATTTAGAAAAATTATTCATTTATCGAGTATTAATTTATGAAAGTTTTACAGTATATTGTATTTTTGAGGCTCATAATGTGTTTAATGAAAGAGCTTTTATGGGTTGCTAGTAAGATAGATTAAAGAGTTTGTTTTAATAAAATTACATTTAAGAGGATGATTTAGATTAACAGAGCTTGCTGTAGGTCTAAGGATAGGAATTTTACGATTGGATTAGAGAAATATTGCACTAGTCCTGTACTCAATTAAGGGTAAGGGGATAAATGGACTGAGAATTGGAATATTTCCTTTTCATTATTTTCAACTACTTAATTGTATATGATTTCTTAATCGATCTCTTGTGAGATGATTAGTTTAGTAGAGTAATCTCAACCATCCCCCAATTTTTGTTTGTTTACAAGAAGCACTTATAATTCACACGCTCTCTGCATGATCAATTCTTACCTGTCACTGATGCTAGTTAGTAGAAGCCAGATAAAATTAAGGAATTTTATGGGGCCCGATAACATAATCACATTCCCAATTTTTGTTCCTTTGCTACACGACTAACAATGACGCGGAAGATAACTATTTTGAGTCTCCCCACTGTCGCTAGTAATCCCAAATAAATCGATTGAGCATATACCAGAGAAACTTTTATAGCTGCCAACTGATCACCGCCTCACCCATACAAGGCCTAAACGAAGCCTTTGATTTAGTCAAGTTAATCAACTAACTAGATGCTCCCTCATAGACATGAATAATCTCAAACACCACTTTAATACACGATGAACATCAAAATGATTATGTTTTACGTGCATGTCACACATAAAGAGATGCGTTCACTATTTGATAGGGATCTCCCGGGTACTTCGGGTCGGGTTAAATCTGAGCCCACTTATCGGCCCAGCAAGCGCGTGAAGGCCCAGGCCCAGCAGGCTCAACCACGCGTGTTTTGGTCAGCGGATCAAATCTGTTTCCGCGAATTAAGGACCCATAATCTTTTCCCAACTGCCATGCAGATTTGGTGGGCAAGATTATAGGGATTCAGTTAGGGTTTGGACTTAGTAGGATAAATAGGTGGAAAGAACTCGGGATTAGGGTTCGCATTTTGTATTCTGCAATACTCACTGTAAACTCAACAATCGAGTAAAAGAAACACTTCGGCGATTGCCGTTTTCTGCCCGTGGACGTAGATCTCCGGATCGAACCACGTATATTGTGTGTTTTTACATTCTGTTTGCATTGATTACTGTTTGATTGGGTGTTTTCCGGATTGCGCATTAACAAATTGGCGCCGTCTGTGGGAACGACAAGATAGTTTTTTGAGCGTGCTAACCAGTAATCTTTGACGTTCACATTGCATTCAAGAATCATGGTGACGACTCGTTTGAATCAAGCTCGCCGTGGAGACCATTCCGATCAAGATCCACCCGTGGATCAAGTTGCGCCGCCGAGACAACTGCCGGCAACGAGTGCCTCTAATCATCAGGGTAATCAAAACCCTCCACCCCCTCAAGGCCAGCAAAACCCTAATATTGCTGCTGCTCAACCACCGGTAAACATTCAAATTACCCCAGAATTGCTCCAGGCTTTCCTAGAAGAACATGCACATGTTCTCCAAGATTGGGCAGCCAATCGTCTACATCCAGCGGGGCCTGCTGCAGAGCCTGCTAGCCACAATGATAACCCCGGTGTGCCTCCACCTCGCCCACGCGGTCAACGGGACCCTGGATACCGGGGGCGTCAGGATCGACGACGGGAACGACCTGGTTCTTCCGAGGACCTTGGGAGTTCAAATAGATCACGACCTCACAATGAGGAACCCACTGATATGGATCGCCACCGCCCACTTAACGCGGCTAAAAGAGTTCGCTATGCAAATACTCATACTCTGGACCTTCAAGAGTACGAGCGAGTTCAACGCAACGTTGAACTGGATAGGATCCTGGGCCTAGATGCCAATGGAGAGGTCATCACACCGTTCTCCCAGGCAATCATGGACACTTCCCTTCCCGAAGGGTTTAAACGGCCAGCCATACCTCCTTACAATGGCACTGGAGATCCGGCCAATTTTCTAGGTGCTTTTAGGCACAGCATGCTTAGCCATGACAATATCACATCCCTGCAGTACTGCAGGATTTTCCCGGAGTATTTACAGGATGAAGCTCGGGTGTGGTTTGATTCTCTTCCGCGAAACAGCATATCCTCTTTCAGAGAACTTGCCGAGCACTTTTGGGCACGGTTCGAAGCCCGGGTGAAGCCCATGACCACCATGGCCGACGTTATGACTATGGAACAACGGGACGGTGAGACCGTTACCCAATTTCTGGATCGTTTCACAACGGTAAGTCTCAAGGTGGGAGACTGTCCCGACAACGTGGCCATCGGCGCCTTCATGAATGGACTCCGCCCCGGAGCGCTACACACCGAGTTAGCTCGGAACACACCGGTCACAACTCGAGCACTGTTCCAAACAGTGTGTAAATTTGCTAAGGCCGAGGAGCAGACTCGGCAGAAGCGTGAAAAGCACGCAGCCAAGCGACAGGCCGACAAAGCACAAACTGGGCCTAGCACCCGAGCTAGTGCATTTTCCCGCCTGACAACGGGGCGTTCAGAGTCCCGAAGTGAAATTCCGCAATTGACCCCGTTGACGAAGTCACGAGCAGAAATCCTGGCAATCCACAAGAACGACATGCGACCTTGTCCACGGATGACTGCCCCTCCTGAAAAGAGAAATCGTGGCAAGTGGTGTGAGTATCACCGAGATCATGGACACGAAACAGACGAGTGCCGGGAACTCGGCAAGGAAATTGAGGAATGCCTCAAGAAAGGACTCTTGCGGCAATACGTTGCGCGAACTGGCGACCGACCTCGGGCAAACCACAATGGAGGCTCGTTTCATAACCGCGGAGGTTACCATGACCGAGATACTCAACAAAATCGGCCACATTGGCAGAATAACCGGCAGGGGCCCAATAACCATGCGCGACAAGATTCTGGCAATCACCAGCCGCCACGTCTCCAACTTCTACCTCCTCCTCCTCCGGGAGGACCTGGGGACGACGCACCCCCTCACGTGATAAATGTGATATATGGAGCCCTACCCACCGGGGCTTCACGACATGCCTTAAAGGCAGAAGCTCGACGTCCTCCTCCCGAGGAGCCACGTCACAAACGTCTCCATCAGTCCGAAACTGTCAGCTTCACGGATAGGGATCCGGTCCCAGAGATAACACCCCACACTGACGCTATTGTCATCGACATGACTGTAGCTAACATAACAGTACGGCGGGTCTTCGTAGACAATGGGGCCGCAGTGAGCATCATATTTGCGGACTGTTTCGAAAGGATGGGGATTCCCCGAGATCAACTCAAACCGGCCCCCGGGCCACTACAGACTTTCACCCAGGGTGAAGTTCGGCCAGAAGGTATCCTCACCCTCCCAGCGTCGTTGGGAACTTATCCGAAGATAAAAACAATCTTCGTGGATTTCTATGTGGTGAACTCCCCATCACCGTATAACATGATATTGGGCCGGGACTGGCTCACCCCGGCAAAAGCCATATGCTCCACGTATCACCTCGCGCTGAAGTTCCCCACCTCGCATGGTGAAGTAACCGTCCGCGGGAGTCAGCGGGTTTCAAAAGAGTGCATGTATGTGGCACTCAAAAAGACTGCCAAGGTTCCGCCCAAACAGCAGCTTCAGGTAACATCACAGGTTCTGGAACCTCGGGATTGTACCCCATTGGGAGATGCCACTGCTCAAATCCCGCTAGATCCGTCTAGGCCGGAGCAGACAGTAACAGTAGGGGCCGTGGATGTGCCATGGTTACATCAGGCCATTATTCAGACCCTGCGAGAATATGCCGATGTTTTTGCATGGTCTCCTCTGGATATGCCCGGAGTCTCTCCCGAGATGATCACTCATAAATTGAACATCGACCCTCGCGTCAAGCCAATCCAACAGAAGCAAAGGAAATTCGCTCCGGAGCGAAACGAAGCCATTCGAGTTGAGGTGAAACAACTCCTAGATGCGGACATCCTGTTCGAAGTGTTCTACCCCTCCTGGTTATCCAATCCAGTGATGGTAACAAAAAGCAGTGGGGCATGGCGGATGTGTGTTGATTTTTCCGATCTCAATAAGCACTGTCCGAAGGACTGTTATCCTCTGCCCTCCATCGATCAAAAGGCCGAAGCCATTACGGGGTACGGAGCACTTTGTTTCTTAGATCTGTACAAAGGCTATCATCAGATCTTTATGGATCCACAGGATGCCATAAAAACGGCGTTTATCACTGCCTTTGGGTGCTGCGCTTTCAAGAAACTGCCCTTCGGGCTCAAGAATGCCGGAGCCACCTACCAGCGTCTAATGGACTCCGTCTTCCATGACCAGATAGGTCGCAATGTTGAGGTCTACGTCGATGACCTGGTCATCAAAAGCTCCTCCCATCCTTCATGTGTGCGGGATATCGCCGAAACATTGCGCACCCTGCAGCGCTACAACTTACGACTCAATCCAGCAAAATGCACCTTCGGTGTTGGATCCGGGAAGTTCCTCGGGTACATGGTTTCAAAAAACGGCCTGCAGGCCAATCCGGCTAAGCTCCGCGATGTGTTAGAACTGCAGCCACCAAAGACATTCAGGGATGTTCAACGCCTTACAGGTGGCCTAGCGGCCTTAAACAGATTCTTGTCAAAGGCAGCGGAGCGCCAGCTCCCATTTTTTAAGATCCTCAGACAAGCGAAAACCTGCCACAAGTCTTATGGGCTATTCGCACAACGCCGCATACATCCACCGGGGAAACTCCTTACAGCCTTACCTACGGCTCCGAAGCCGTTATCCCAGCTGAAATCAGTGTGCCGAGTCCTCGCCTCCTCACATTAGTTCCGGATGATAATAACGAGGCACTTCGCGCCAATCTGGATGAACTTGAGAATCGCCGGGAACAAGCGTTCGTTCAGCAGGCTAAGTGCAAACAGCGAGCTGCCAGGTATTATAACCTCCGGGTCCGAGGTACTCAGTTCAATGTCGGGGACTTAGTTCTTCGGCTCAACTCAGCTAGCAAAGCTGCCCCTGAGGGCAAATTACATGCTTCTTGGGAAGGCCCCTACAGAGTCGTTGCCGCACACGACTCCGGCTCTTATCAGCTTGAACATCTTAACGGGACCCCGATTCCCCGCAGTTGGCACGTCACAAGCTTGAGACGCTTCTATCTGTAAAAGCCACATCGCAAGTATTATCTTTCCTTTGCTTCCCCTTATAGCTGCTATTTCTTTGTACTTTTGCATTTGCTCAGGCACTTATTACTGAATAAAACATTTCTGTTTATGCACCTCGTTGTGTTTTTCTTCACGTTACGGGGACGCCCTAACGTTAATATATGATTGTTATTCGTCTCCGGACTATTACAACTGTCCCTCGATCCGTCCGAGGAGATTCATTTTTAGTCCCCGGACTCATATCACTTTCTCGTCTGATTAATCGGAGAAGTGTTTTCTCCTGCCTGATCCGTCCGGGGAGACATTACTCCTGCCCGATCCGTCCGGGGGGTAATCTATTCATACTGTGTTTCCGAACACTCAATTAAATAATTAACGATTGAAACATTTAACAGTTCTCACTGTGTTCCCGAACACCCGAATAACTTATCGCTTTCTTTAAACTCGTATGAACACACCGAAAAGCTTTTATTATCTCCAAAATATTACAACATCAAACAGTTTTCCTAACTAATACAGCAAAAATCTTGCTAAAAGATTAACTAAGTTAACATCTACTTTTTCCCGGAGTCTTCTCCGAGCCAATACCCAAAACCACGCCGTCTTGTCTCTGGTTGAGAATGCCCCGTCCTCCGGGATGGCTCTTGCACGTTCCGACGATGCCCGGCTTCACTTTGGCTCCGGCGATGACTCGTCATATGGTGACCCCGGTTACCATCCGAGCGCTCAGTTCTCATTCTTGGCCCTGACATGCTGGCCCATTCCGCATGGCCCCATTCTAGTGGCGCCAGTGGATCCATCACCTCGGAGGTTTTTTCTGCACCTCCCCTTGACTGGTGACGAAGAGGATTCAGTGTCTTCCGCGGAGTTGGGTTTTGCCTCTTTTCTCTTTCTCGAGTATTTGCCCATTCTACGGCATCCCACTCTTCGGCAGGCATTTCGTCGATCTCCTTGGCCAACGCCATGACAATCGGACCACTAGCCTCCGGCTCCTCGGCATGAGTCCTTTCTGGCCCTTGAAGGGTATCAAGCTTTGTGTTCTTGCCCCGACGTCCTTTCTTGCGGCTAGGCTCCGGTTCACTTTGCTCGGCAATGCTCAGAGCTTCATTCCGAGCCTTAACTTTCTTCTCCAGTTCTACCAGAAATCCTAGCACCAGTCGGTCTCGTATGACCTCGGGGTCATTCGCCTCACCTCGCTCACTCCGTTGTTGGATATCTTCTCGGACCTCGGCCCGCCGAGCCTGAACATCTTTCACTGAAAGTCGCCCGCTGTCTACGAGAAGATGCTCACACTCTTGCTGGCTTATACGAAGTTGTTCTAACTCCAGGTCTTTCACAACGCAGTGTGCTTTGTACTGCTTCGTTTGTTGTGTAGACTCTTTCCATGAGCTCTCCACCTTGGCATATCTTTTCTCCATTAAAGCAAGATTCCTCGACAGCCGGGGCACTTCATGCAACATCAGCATATCTCGCTCTTTCTGAAGCCAGACTATTGATGAATTGAGTTGCTTTATTACCTCATACGGATTTCCAATGATTTCCTGGCAAAGAAGACACCTTGGTTTTCTCAGGGTTTATATTATTCATACATTGCGTACATGAAAGAGAAGGAGCATTTATTATTAATACAAGAAGAAGGTCCTTTCATTACAAATAAAGACAGCTCGGGTCTTTCTTTACAAAGAAGGCGATTACATGAAATCCTATATACATGCTTATTTACTCTACATTCTGCTCATGAGTTGGGAGGTCACTGACCTCTCCGGGGGTAGGGTTGGCTTCACTTCCTCCCGGGGCCTTCCCAACACCACGTGTACCATCAGTTGCCTGGCTGGGGCCTTCGGTTAGAGCAGGAGGAGTAACAGTCACCTCTGGACGGGGGATGGGAGCTCGAGCCCTCATCTCCCGGGAGTAGAAACCGTTGCGGTAGCCCAAGAAGTCCTTGTCCTCGTCCTCGTTGCACCGTTTAATGATGTCGGGAGTAAGGATGGTGTTCTTCTTCGCCAAGGCCTCGATCAGGGGCCACTTTGGAGCCTTTGTCAGCGCATCAAAGTATGCACCGTCTTCATTTCCGACGGCGTCGTAGTCATACCCGAAGTCCTTGTCGTACACGTTGACCTCCGGGTACTTGTCATGAACAGTCTCCAGCAGCTCGCTCCGAGTGGCCGTATCCCCCGCAGCGACAAAGGTACTAAGGAACTGCAGGAACGTCCCAGTTTGCATCAGCCTCTCTGCAAACGCCTCCAGCACTGCCCCCTGACCTTCGACGACCTTAGTCAGCTCTTCCCGGGCTGCATAGAGGTCGCCTCTTAAACTGGCAACCTCGAGGGACTGCTCGCGCAGCCTGGTCACCTCTCTCTCAGCAACCGCTGCCCGGTCCCTAGCTGCCTGGACACCCTTTTTGGCCTCCGCGAAGCCGGCCCTCAGCTTAGCCACCTCGGCCTCCAGCTCGGCAATCCTGCCTTGGCAGGATTCCTTCTCCAGCCTGCCCACCAGCCTGCGGATAGGCTCCAGCAGCTTCTCTAGTTCGGCCCCCGCAGCCGACACCTCTACTCCTTGCCCCTGCATGGACTTGCTGTTATAATGGGTTCGTACAGAAAATAATGAAGTCATTCACGATAATACCTCGTGTGCCGGGGTCATGTGCAGTTTTTTCGGAGGAGGTGGAGTCGGTGAGGTAATCCTTCTCTTGGTGCTCGGGGTCAGCCCCGAGAGGGGAATGGCGTCTTCAGGGTCCGCCCTATGACTTCCCCCAGCTGATGTCCTCTGCAGCTCCGGAGTTTTCGAGCCATCACCGCGGTCCCCCGAGCTGGCCTCGGTGCTCTTCCTGGCCGCGCTCTTGAACTTGCCCACTGCACGTGACAAACACACATTCAGAGATCGATATTGTTACATTATTGCAACTTTTGACAGAATAAAAGTCCTACCCTCTACTTCTGCCCGGGTTTTTGTTCTCTCCCCCTCAGACAAGCTCGGAGTCTGGCCAGAATCAGTCCCGGCAGGAGTGCTGCTCTCTTGGGAATCCGAAGTCCCACCGGCCCATTTGGAGTAGTACGGACTCATCCCAGCTTCGTCCAGTACTTCCTCCGGGAACCTGGACTCCAGCAGACCGACCTTTTTCAACACACTCGCACCTTGGGGCTCTCCTCCCGGGGCACTATCCACTACCACTAGCCTTTGCCATTTGGGTAAAATTGTTTTTTGCCTGACATATAGAAATCTCCCCCTCTATCCTTCTATTTTACTTGGGTTTTTAACCCTGAACTTCCTCCCCGGCCTAGGGTTAAGACAATACCAACCCGTATTTACCCCCATCGTCTTCAATTGAAAAAATGCCTAAACAAACTGATACTGGGCACTAACCCTCCCTTATTGCACTCAACCAAAAAGCCCACCACCTGCCGTACGGCATTCGGACCTAACTGACCTAGCGCTATTCCGTAATAATCTAATAATTTTACCAAAAATTCCCATAGGGGAAACCTCAAACCTACAGTGAGCTGGTCTATATACACAGATATGAACCCTTGGGGAGGGCAACAAGCTTTGTCATTGCCCTCGGGAATTATGAACTCTAAATCAAAGGGCAGAAAGAAGTTCGGCACCCATCGCCTGATCTGCTTTTCGGTCACCGTGGGTCTTACCCCCGCTACCTCGAATCCCTCTATTTCTTCTTCGCACCGAGGGAAATGCACTGCCTCTATCCTTATCTCGCTAAGATCACCACGGTGGATCTGTCTATCTTCACTATTCACGGGATAGATCACCCTAATGGGAGGGGCTCTAACGGGCATTCCTTCGGGGACAACCTCTCCTACTGAAGATGAAGATGAAGATGAAGATGAGTTAGACATACTTACTTGGGTAGAAAGAAGGTTGATTTGTGAAGGTTTTGGTCTGAGATGAATCGCGAATGCAGAATCCTCTTTTTCCCGCTTTCTAAAACGATGAATCACAATGAAGAAGGTGAATAGTTACAATGCAGTCATTCCCTATATAAGTGCCACAAACCGACGGCTCTGATACAGCCTATTCAAATTCAGTGATCAAGATTCATGCGTGCTCTGCACGCGCTTTACAGTTACCGAGGCGCGTGGGAAACAGCTTTCTTGGGTCTCGCAGAGCGTGTCACTTCACATCCCTCTTTCTCATAATGGCGCCGCCAATCACATCAGATTCACACTTCTTCAGGAAGATTCACACAACACCCCGGTGTATCTCCCACCTCGGTTAACCTATTACACCCCGGTGTATCCTCTACCTCAGTTAAACTATAACACTCCGGTGTCCTTCCCATTTTGGCCAGCATAATCACTCCGGTGTACCCTTCACCTCGTTTCTGGAGAATCCAATATCTCGCCATATGCCCCGTGTACTTTGGCCCAGCTCGGCATTGCGTCCATTGACCGCTTCGCTGAGTTCCAGGGACGCGGCTAGCCTCAGTCCTGCATAAATACTCCGGCCCTCCAGAGACCTCGGTTCTTCTCGTATACTGTACCACTCCGGTGACAACCGAAGCTCCTCCCTCGCTTCGGCTGGGGGGGGGCATCTGATAGGGATCTCCCGGGTACTTCGGGTCGGGTTAAATCTGAGCCCACTTATCGGCCCAGCAAGCGCGTGAAGGCCCAGGCCCAGCAGGCTCAACCACGCGTGTTTTGGTCAGCGGATCAAATCTGTTTCCGCGAATTAAGGACCCATAATGTTTTCCCAACTGCCATGCAGATTTGGTGGGCAAGATTATAGGGATTCAGTTAGGGTTTGGACTTAGTAGGATAAATAGGTGGAAAGAACTCGGGATTAGGGTTCGCATTTTGTATTCTGCAATACTCACTGTAAACTCAACAATCGAGTAAAAGAAACACTTCGGCGATTGCCGTTTTCTGCCCGTGGACGTAGATCTCCGGATCGAACCACGTATATTGTGTGTTTTTACATTCTGTTTGCATTGATTACTGTTTGATTGGGTGTTTTCCGGATTGCGCATTAACACTATTCTAGATGAGATGACCACAATTAGTTGGCAGTGACCGAATGAAAGAAATCAGTTAAGGAGAGTAACAAGCATCACTGAGACTAAGCCGACCGAATCAATTACGGCTCTTAGCAATCAGATAAGTTTGCTGACTAGTGCCAGTTTAATTCGCCTAGCATACCCTTACTGGACATCTTTAAGACCCCCCAAACTTACTGCGATAAATTGAACAAAATCAAAAGTCACAGGACAAATTTATAAATTGGACGGATGTAACGTTCACAGGCATATCCTCATTAGACTGGGACATAAATGAAAGTATCGACATATTGCAGCCTAAGGGGCATGGCCTATAAAAAATCAAACACAGGATTTCTTATAATGCTTGTGTGGTGGATCTACTTGAGTTAATGCATAACTTATGGTCGAGTTCTTTTCAGGTGGGGAAGTCTGATGTTGAACTAGTTGAAGACTCCCAACGTCCATCAATTAAGGCCATTCTTTTCCTTTTAAATTGGGATCTTTCATTTTGTTTAGTCCTATAAATACTTGTCTAGACTTTCGATTTTTATAATATCTAGAATTGTGTTCAAGTGAAGATTGCTTGTCTTCCTAGTTAATTGCTCGTCCTGTTTCACATATTTTGAAAAAAAATCAATTTATCTCAATTATATAGTGTGCTAATATAAAATAATATCACCCATACTCCTAAAAAATAATCACCTAGCTATCGTTGCAGGTAATGTTTAATGTGTTTATCAATATGTGTTTACCAATTAATGTGTTAAAATCTTATAGTAGAAAGTTAATTTCTTTATCTAAAATTAATAAATGTGTTATTTATGCAATAAATAATTAACAAATTAACATGTATACACGCTGGCTGACATTATTGCCACCATAGTAATTCTTTGAATCTATTTGGTGTCATAAAGGAAAATCTCCATATTTTTCAAGCATTTAAAGCTATGCACCTTTTCACTAAACTTGGATTTTTTAATAATGGTGTTATTAAAATGAAACCAATGAAAATTTATGTAATTTATTCAAGGAAAACTCCTAGTCTATCAAAAGATAATTTTACTCATCTCTAGGAGTGGCAGTGAACCGGGTTGACACCCGAGCCTGCACCAAACTCATTTTAGATGGGGCGGGTAAAAACTTAGTTAAACGGGATACGAAATCGGTTTAAATTCGATAAAACGGGTATTATCGGGTCTGAAGCGGGTTGTGATTTTTGTTAAACCCGCTCCGAATCCGTCCCATATATATGATATACAATTTTAATATTTTTAATTTAATATAGTTTTATATAATTATATACTCCCTCCATCCCGGCCCAATTTGCCTACCTTGGCCGGACACAGAGATTAAGAAAAAATAGATTTTGTGGAATCTTTGACCTTTTCAAATGTGGAGATTCAATGTCGAGATTTTGAGGGTGGAGATTGTGAGAGAAATTTGCCATTTATGAGTTGACAAATTAGATTAGGACAAATCCAATAGGAAAGTAGGCAAATTAGAGCGGGACGAAGAAAATATAATTTATATTCCAAGTTATCGTTACTTCTCACTTTAACTTTAACCCTAAAGTGTCTCCCTCACTCTAATTCACTTTATAATCACTCTTTATATTATATTTTAATTTTGAAATCATTTTATTGAGGAATAGAGCAAAGTCCGCAAGTGGCAATAATATTGAATGTGTAAAAATCAGTAGGACGGATCGGGTTAGGTAAACCCGCCAAGTTGACGGGACGGGATGGACGGGTTTCTGAGATTATCGTGGCAAAGCGGGTTACGAATCTGAATCTTTGAATGTGGAACGGGTCCTGGTAAAGGACAAACCCGCCCCATTATCATCCCTACTCATCTCTAAATTGATCCTAAACAAAGAATTTCTCAGTATAAAACAGGTTAATCAGAGATAAAATCCTCCAATCCATCATTTGCAGAAACAAGTCAAGAATCATAATGAAGCTCCATAACATTTCCCTACTTTGTGCAACCTTAATCATTGCAATCTCTGTACCAAGATTTAATCTTGCAGAAGCATCTGGTTTCACCATTAATCTCATTCACAGAGCTTCCTTACAATCTCCACCCCCATTCTCCACCTCCGAACATGTAAAAGTTGCGCTGCAACGATCATTCAATCGCGCGAAAACCCTCATCCAAGATCACTCTCCACACTCGGTCTCAACCCAAATTGTCCCCGACAAAGGAGAATACCTAATGAAGTTCTCCCTCGGCACGCCTCGTGTCGAAACTCTAGCCGTTGCAGATACCGGCAGTGACCTAACTTGGATACAGTGCAAACCTTGTAACCCTTGCTTCAAACAAAACGCACCTCTCTTCGAACCGAAACATTCTTCGACATACCATCCAGTTCCTTGTACTTCTAAATCATGCCACGCTCTTCCTAATACTTCTTGTACAGGCTTTAATCGCACTTGCAGCTATACGGAAACGTATGGTGATGGATCCTTCAGCAGAGGTGAACTTGCAACAGAAACGATAACCTTAGGGAATTTCTCGATCCCTAAGTTAGTGGTAGGGTGTGGCCACATGGACCAAGGTACCTTTGGTGCAGGTACGTCAGGGATCGTTGGCCTAGGTGGTGGAAAAGTGTCGTTAATACGACAAATACAGTCTTTGATTCAAGGGAAGTTTTCTTATTGCCTTACCCCTGCTTTTGGGAATGAGATGCCAGGGCCTAGTACAATGAATTTTGGCGATCGTGCAGTGGTAACCGGTCATGGCGTTGTAACGACACCGATTGCAACCAAACTGCCGCAGACTTTCTACTTTTTGACCTTGGAAGGGATGACTGTTGGTACAGAAAGATTCGACTTGGTACCATCTCCATCAGATGATGTTATGGGATCTGAGGATGGAAACATAATCATAGACTCAGGGACAACATTAACATTTCTACCAAGTGAACTGTACTATCAAGTGGAAATGGCAGTGAAGAGGCAGATGAGTTTGAAGGAAATCAATGATCCAGAGGGGCTGTTGAATTTGTGCTTCCTTCCAACTGGAAATTCTTGGAAGGTTCCCGAAATCACGGCCCATTTTAAAGGGGGTGATGTCAAGTTGAAAGATTTCAACAGTTTTATCAAGACAAGTGAGAGGTCTCTGTGTTTTGCTTTTGCACCGGCGACGAGTGTTGCTATTTATGGGAATTTGGCACAGATGGATTTCTCAGTAGGGTATGATTTGGTGAAGAAGACAGTGTCTTTTAAGCCAACTGATTGTAGTAAAGTATGAGATGAAAATAAGTTGTCAATCTAAAATATTGGTACAATCAATTATTTTGGGACGGAGAGAGGAAGTATTTATTTTTCATAAAGAATCAATGGTGTTTGCCGTTTACTTTAGTTCTTGTATGAGACTGTGTACCTTGTTATTTATACAGCAAACTTGCTATACGACAACGTATATTATATGTTGTTCTTTAAGAATAATATTCGTTGTTATAGATGGTGTTGTAGTAGACCCACCTTTGCGACATTCGATGTCATTTGTTATTGTACTGTGCATCACAACAGTTGCACAACTATTTATATACGTTGTTTTTCTCATGTATGACGACGGTCTATACCACAACACTATATTAAACAAAATATTTTCTTTCTTAAAAGACAACGAGTAATATCCGCTGTCTTTATTAAAAAGAAAACAATTCATTTTAGAATTTAAATTGTTCAGAGATAAAATCATATCCATTATCTATGTGAAGTTAGAAGGGAATTCGGCCAACCTCTAACTAATTGTTGGTTGTTTATAAAACTTCGAGGGGAATGTGACTAAACTCTATATCCAATTTGAGTATGTGATGGTAACCCAACCTTTAGAGATCCCACGAATAAAGTTGATATGGGTGATAACACGTCAGTTGTTAGTCTTACTATTACCTTATAATCTTGTCTCTTCCTATGGTGTGTGTAGTGTTAAACTACATATATAATGGTGAGGATATATAAGTTAAAACTTTTAATGAGTTTTATATTCTTGAAAAATATAATTGATGAACTCACCTATATGAGAGCGGAGTAGGCAGCTCCTACGAGATCCTAGCTAACTCTCTAGAGCATTCATAAATTATTAGGCACACACATGACATATAAAGTGCAACACCGTGTTGAACAACTAAATTACGTGGGAAATGTGATTGATAAGGATTTTGACTTACGCTAAAGATGAGTTATGTCTTATCTTTTTAGGTCTGGTTCATAGTTCAAAAGACACCAGATTTTATACATTTACCATCTTAGCCCAGGAAATTGAAGTTTTTTAATTATTTTCTATAAAATACTGTCATATGAAATGTGTAGGGTTTGTTGGAAAAATAATATTTCATAGAAATTATTAATGTTTAGTATTCTATTTTGTAGTTTAAATTGTATGCAACTCCAACTAAATTTAAAGTAATTATTACTATTTTTTTATTTAATATATAACTTTATTTGGTCATTAATCATAAAGTGGATGTAGAGTGGCTAAGGTTCTTGTTTTTTTAGGAAAAATATCTAAACCCCAAATTTGAGAACTGAATATTTGAATTTATTAGAATCATTATAATGTGAATTGTGACAAATGAGTGAGCTTTACATTTTCTTTTTTTCCTTTTTAACGTTTTCCAATTCTTACATTTTTAATATTTTTTCTTAATTTAGTGTAATTATAAGCATTTTCACGCGTGACATTTTTTTCCAATTTAGCCGCGACAAAAAAAGTAAAAAATAAATGAAAAAAAATCGACATCTGGTTGCCAAAAAATGGCGGATCTTTAAAATTTGGTGACTAGAGGACCTAGATTAAGAAAGAGTGAGTCTTGTGTGTAACGATCACACGTGTGACGGAATTCACTTTCATCAATATGAAAAGGCTAATCACTGACAAAATCCTCCAATCCATCAATTGTAGAAACAAACCAAGAATCATAATGAAGTTCCATAACATTTCCCTTCTTTGTGCAACCTTAATCTTTGCAATCTCTATACCAACATTTCATCTCACAGAAGCATCTGGTTTCACCATTGATCTCATTCACAGAGCCTCCTTACAATCTCCATCCTCCGAACATGTAAAAGCTGCGTTGCAACGATCATTCAATCGCGCGAAAACCCTCATCCAAGATCACTCCTTACAATTAGTCTCAACCGATATTATCCCCGACAAAGGAGAATACCTAATGAGATTCTCCCTCGGCACTCCTCCTGTCGAAACCCTAGCCGTTGCAGATACTGGCAGTGACCTAACTTGGATACCGTGCAATCCTTGTACCAGTTGCTTCGAACAAAATGCACCCATTTTCGAACCAAAACGGTCTTCCACATACAAACCACTTTCTTGTTTTTCCATGTCTTGCGAGTCCGTTCCTCGTACTTCTTGCAACACCTTTAAGCGCACTTGCAGCTATACGATAACGTACGGTAATAGAGCCTCCAGCAGAGGCAAACTTGCAATAGAAACGATAACCTTAGGGAATTTCTCGATGGCCGAGTTTGTAGTAGGGTGTGCGCACCTGGACCAGGGTATCTTCGGTGCAGGTTGCTCTTTTAACTCCCTTATTTAACTTGTTTTTTTTCCGAACTTCGTGCAAATGGAAGAAAATCACCTAATTATCTCCAAAACAAGTCAAAAGACCTAATATAACAAATATAAACAATTTTTGGCCTAATATGCATGTAAATGTCATAAAATACTTACCTAAATCGACCTAAATACATGCATAATTAACGTGTATCACAGGTGCGTCAGGAATCGTTGGTTTAGTTGGTGGAAAAGTTTCCTTGATACGGCAAATGGAGTCTTCAATTCAAGGGAAGTTTTCTTACTGCCTCGTCCCAGCTTTCGGGAATAAAACGAGGGGGCTGAAGAAATTTATAGGATGTGCAATAAACACATATCAAACATATTAAATGAAACAAGCAGAAGTGATTGCAACCATAACATTTAGTTTCATTGAATGAACTTCATAAAGATGAAGAACTGAAGTAATGCGGCTGCTTGTTCATATTACAGAATAAACTACAGGTTGTTGTGTTTATATATGACACACAACACCAGAAAACCTAATGGACAAAACACTAAAAACAGGAGACATTAATGTGTGCTTATAAGAAGCAACACTAGTCTAATACTTTCTAAGCTAGAATGCTTTATTACCAAATGTGGTAATAAGCATTAATTGCTAGCATGACTGGTCTAATCAAAAGAGATAAACAGAAATGCATGTATTAATGACTTAATGCATACTATAATCTAGTGTGCATTAAGATATCAATTCATGCAATATCTATAATCCAACACTCCCCCCTCAAGCTGGATGTGTGGATGAACACAGTCCAAGCTTGGAGAGAAGTCCACCAAATGGTCCGGGAGGCAGCTGTTTGGTGAAGACATCTGCTAATTGATCCTTGGAAGATAATGACTGGAAAGTGAGAAATCCCTCCTTGAATTGGTTGCGAACAACATGACAGTCAATGTCCAAATGTTTTGTACGTTCATGAAAGACTGGGTTTTCAGCTATGTGGACAGCAGCTTGATTGTCACAGCCAAGAAGCAGTGGTTTTGGCACCTCAATGCGCAGGTCTGAGGAGATATAATTCAGCCACATCAATTCACAAGTGGTGGAGGCCATGGCCCTATACTCAGCCTCTGCTGAACTTCTAGAAACAGTGGTTTGCTTCTTAGATTTCCAGGAGATAAGGCATCTTCCCAGGAAGACACAATAACCAGTAACAGACTTCCTGGTGTCCTGGCATGCACCCCAATCAGAGTCACAGAAGGCTTGAATGGATAATTCACCTGTTCTTGGATAAAAAAGACCAAAATTGGAAGTGCCCTTCAGATATTTGAGTAGGTGTAGGGCAGCATTCCAGTGAGAGCTTCTTGGTGAGCTGACAAACTGACTTAACTGTTGTGTAGCAAATGTTAAGTCTGGCCTTGTGAGATTTAGGTATAATAACCTCCCTATCAACCTTCTGTAAGATTCAGTATCTGCAAAGGGCAATCCATCTGAATTACTGAGCTTCTGACCATAAGGAAGTGGTGTAGAAGTGGGCTTAGAGTGGTCCAATCCTACATCATTGATAATGTCCAGAATATACTTTCTTTGGCAAAGGAAAGTACCTATCTCATTCTTACTCAGTTCCATGCCTAAAAAATAAGTAGCCTCTCCTAGATCTTTGATACTAAAGCTAGCATCCATGAACTGCTTAACAGCACATAAAAGATCAGGATTATTCCCAGTAATCAGAACATCATCAACATAGACCAATAAAGCCAAAAAATCATCATTCCCAGTCAATGTAAACAAGCAATGATCATGTGCAGATTGTATGAAACCAAAATGGAGCAACTTGGTGCATAATTCTGCATTCCACTGTCTAGAGGCTTGTTTAAGTCCATATAGACTCTTCTTAAGTCTACATACCTGTCCAGGACCAGCCTTTGTGTATCCATCTGGTGGTTGAAGGTATACTTCTCTGTCCAGAAAGCCATGCAAGAAGGCATTGTTGATGTCTATGTGATGCAATGGCCATCCTTTCATAGTGGCAAGTGCTATGAGGTATCTCACAGTCACTGGCTTGGCAACTGGAGAAAAACTTTCCTCATAATCCTCTCCCAGAATCTGATTATATCCCTTGGCAACCAACCTTGCCTTATATCTTTCAATTGAACCATCTGGTTTGAGCTTGATCTTGTAAACCCATTTGCTACCAATGGGTTTCTTTCCTGCTGGTAAATCTGTTATTTCCCATGTATCATTTGCTTCTAGAGCATCAAGTTCCTGATTCATGGCCTCCCTCCATTCTGGATAAGTGATAGCTTCCTTGTAGCTCTTAGGTTCTGGCACAACTAAGTGATTGGCATGAAAAGCTGCATGAGATTGTGGATGCTTGAACATTGATGTTACAAAATCCTGCAGACGAGCTGGTTTTTGTATTTGCCTAGTGCTTCTTCTGAGTGGTGTGAGCTCTGCATTTGGGTGATCTGCTCCTTCCCCTAATGCAGATGTGTGTCTGACATCTCTTCGTGTTGGTGCTGTTTCTGTATGGGTTTGATCCTTTTGTGTTAGCCTGGCACTCCTTCTGAGTGGTATTGGGCTTTCATGAACCTCATCTGCTTCCCTTTCTGATTCAATTGACTCCTCTGATGAGTCAGGTGTGTTAGATGGAATAGGGGCAGCTGAAGGACTTGAGATAGGTGTTGAAGAGCTTTCCTCATCATTCAGAAATGACATTTGCATTGGAGATGATTCTTCCTTGTTTTCAAAATTAGGATCAGCATATGGATAAGTGTTCTCAAGGCAAATAAGGTCTCTTGAAGTAATCACTTGCTTGCTAGCAATGTGATATACTCTGTAAGCTTTCTGGTGAGGAGCATATCCCAAGAAGATGCATTTCTTGGCTCTGTGATCAAACTTATTCTTGTGTGGACTGGTATCAGTGGCATATGCAAGACAGCCAAAGGGCTTCATCATTGCATATGTTGGTATTCTTTGAAACATGACTGTAAAAGGGACTTGCCAGTTTAAGACCCTTGTGGGTAATCTGTTTATGATGTGTGTGGCAGTGAGGATGGAGTATGGCCATAAATAATGCGGAATTGAAGACTCCTTCATCAAGGCTCTGGCCATTTCAAGTAGATGTCTGTGTTTTCTCTCCACTACTCCATTCTGTTGTGGAGTATAGACACAGCTTCTTTGGTGTATTATCCCCTGGTCCTTAAGAAACTGCTGGTAATCTCCACTTAAGAACTCTGCTCCATTATCTGTTCTGACCATCTTCACTGTCTTTTCCAGTTGTCTTGTGATCATCTGGATAAATTCCTTGAGTGAGCTCACTGCTTGCTTCTTGCTTGCCATAAGATTCACCCAGGTCATTCTGCTGTAATCATCCACAATGGTTAAAAAATAGGAAGTGTTGGTGATGCTGGGTTGACTATATGGTCCCCAGATGTCCACATGCAGAAGCTCTAGTACTCTGGTGGTGCTAATTGTACTGGTAGGAAAACTGAGCCTTGTTTGCTTCGAGATGTGGCAGATTTCACAATGCTTATGCATTTCCAGAACAGGTGGAGTACACATGTGCTCCAGGAAGTGTAGATGCTGCATGGAAACTGGTGATGCATGTCCCAATCTTCTATGCCATGTCTTGAACAACTTGTTATAGTGTTCTGCATTTGCTGCATATGCTGCTAAAGCCTCTTCTGAGTATGCTGGCTTGGCAATATACAGCTTTCCAACAAGATGTCCAGTGAGAATAATGCTTCCATCTCTTGCACTTTTGACAGTGCAAGACTCATGATCAAACACAGCCTTTGCTCCTGTGTCCATTGTCAATTGGGATATGGATAACAGGTTGCAAGTGAAACTTGGCACAAGAAATACCTCTGTCAAAGTGAGCTTGTCAGATAAGATCACACTTCCATACTGCTCCACCTTTCTTTCTGTTCCATCTGGTAAAGTCACCATAGCTGTGTGTTGCATAGGTCTAAGATTGCTCATCAGAGTTGGATCATTGCACATGTGTCTGCTGGCACCTGTGTCAATGATCCATGCCCCATCATCTACTCCATCTATTAAGGTGAAAGCAAAAAATGAGCTTCCAGCATGTGTGTTGTTTGCATTCTTCACTCTTGAATTCTCTGGTTGCTGTTTCAGTTCTGATTGATTGAGAATCCTTGCTACTTCCCTCTGCACAATGGCTGATATATCTGGAGATCTACCTTGACTTTCAGTGTAGTGCTCATTTGCTGTCCCATCTTCTCCAGTTATATCAGCTGAGTGAGCATAATTTCCTTGATTTCCCTTCCACCAATCTGGATATCCTTTCAACTGGAAACAATTGGAAATCACATGTCCATGGTTTCCACAATGATCACAAAGTAGTTTTGCCTTTTCTTCCTTTGTTAACCTGATGTTGCCTCTTCCTTTGCCATTAGAGTGTCCTCCTCTGCTATTTGAGCCAAAATGGGCCAGTCTGCTTGCTTGTCCTCTACCAGCATTGTTGAACTTTACATTCATAGCTGAGCTATCCATCAGCTCATTTCCAGATATGTGTACATTCCTTTGTTTCTCAATTCTCAAAATCATTGAGTATGCTTTATCCACACTTGGAAGTGGATCCATCAGCAGGATTTGACTCCTAATGGGATCATATGACTCATTTAATCCCATCAGGAACTGAATCAACTTTCCAGACATGTCAAATTCTTCCCACCCTTTAGCAGCTCCACAAGAACAGGCCCCACAAGTGCACATTGGCAAAGATCTGAGCATAGCTAGCTCATTCCATAGCTTATGTAAGCTGTTGTAGTAAACAGCCATTGATTGGTTCCCTTGGGTGAGGTTACATATCTCCTTCTGGACATGAAACAGCTGGGGTCCATTGCTATCTCCAAATCTGTTGGTGACTGTTTCCCACAAATCTTTTGCACTTTTGGCATAAAGGAACGTCTCTGATATTTCCTTGGACAAAGAGTTTAATAGCCATGCTCTAACCATGCCATCCACTCTTTCCCACTACTCTTTAAGTCTGATATCAGTGGGCATGGTTATGCTTCCATTTATGAATCCTATCTTGTTTTTAGCTAAGAGAGCTATTTGAACAGATTTACTCCATGGTAAGAAGTTACTTCCATTTAGTTTTGTAGATACCAGGGACATACCAGGGTGATCCGAGCCATGGAGGCTCAATGGATCATTATCAAGGCAAACATTTGCAGTTTGAGCTGTGGCAGACTCTGATGTAGTCATAGCTCTTTCAGTACCTCTAGATCTGAGTTGTGGCCACTCTTCTTGTGGCAAATTCCAAGCACTTCCGGTTGATGACATACAAATGTATCAACGCTGCTCTGGTACCATGAAGAAATTTATAGGATGTGCAATAAACACATATCAAACATATTAAATGAAACAAGCAGAAGTGATTGCAACCATAACATTTAGTTTCATTGAATGAACTTCATAAAGATGAAGAACTGAAGTAATGCGGCTGCTTGTTCATATTACAGAATAAACTACAGGTTGTTGTGTTTATATATGACACACAACACCAGAAAACCTAATGGACAAAACACTAAAAACAGGAGACATTAATGTGTGCTTATAAGAAGCAACACTAGTCTAATACTTTCTAAGCTAGAATGCTTTATTACCAAATGTGGTAATAAGCATTAATTGCTAGCATGACTGGTCTAATCAAAAGAGATAAACAGAAATGCATGTATTAATGACTTAATGCATACTATAATCTAGTGTGCATTAAGATATCAATTCATGCAATATCTATAATCCAACAGGGGCAGAGTACAATGAATTTTGGCGACCGTGCGGTGGTTTCTGGCCGCGGCATGGTGACGACGCCGATTGTGACTAAATTGTCGCCGACTTTCTACTATTTGACATTGGAAGGGATGACGGTTGGTACAGAAAGATTCGACGTGGTTCCATTTTCATCAGGTGATGTTATGGGATCTGAGGATGGAAACATAGTGATAGACTCGGGGACAACGTTGACATTTCTGCCAGGTGATTTGTACTATCGAGTGACAGTGGCGGTGAAGCGGCAGATAAGTTTGAAGGAAATCAGTGATCCAGATGGGCTGTTGGATTTGTGCTATGAGCTTCCAACTGGAAACTTCTGGAAGGTTCCAGAAATTACGATGCATTTCGAAGGGGGTGATGTGAAGTTGAAAGATGTAAACAGTTTTATTACAATAAACGAGAGGACTCTGTGTTTTGCTTTTGCATCAGCAACTATTGTTCCTATTTATGGAAATTTGGCACAGATGGATTTCTTGGTAGGGTATGATTTGGAGAAGAAGACTGTGTCTTTTAAGCCAACTGATTGTAGTAAAGTATGAGAAACCTCGGAGTTTTCTCCGGTGTTCATACGAACTACACTGTAAGCACACGAGGTGTGGCATTTTCATTGACTACATATATCGGCGTGTTGTTAGTTAGTGGGAGAACGTAATATTTATCACAATATTCTTTCTCCACAAGTTGCATTTCTTGATAAATATAGAAAATACTGGATATTTGCATCTTTTATAATATCATAATATCATAGTTCAATTGTTGCAAAAATAGATTATAATCCTTATAATTTATTCCTGTTCACATTGAGCAATCGAAGGGATCTGATCGGATCCAATTAAACTAAGCTCCAAAAAATTAATTATGATCCGATCAAGTCTTGACTTATCATATTAATTTATTAAACATATTTTATTCCACTAAGCGAATATATTTGTACTCTTAGTTTAATCGGTATTATAGAAGCAACATGTTTTCTCCCCTCGATTAACTAAAATATTTGCAATAAGTTAACACTCGACAATCTCAACACTTATTCTCTATCCGACAGTCCTGTGCTACTATAATACACATTATGATTCGACAACTAATGTCAAATACTGAGCTCATATAAACTGTTCATAAAAGAACCCATGAGATCATGATCATGTCTGTTACTTAGGTGAAAGATTCTAATATTGTAAATATATGTTCTTTATGGTTTTATTTTAATTCCAAATTAATACTGAGATATTGATTAATATATTAATCTCACTCATTATTGTCTCAAAGAATGTCCAGTTGGTAATAAATGTATACTATTCGCTCCGGATTGAGGTAATATATACGTCAATCAATGAATTTAAATTATATGGTCAATAAACAATCTAAATTTCATGTGATCATGTCCCAATGCACCGTACATGTATTCACAATTTTATTATTAAGTCAAAGACAATCTTCAATGAAATTGATTGAGACGATCTTATCAAAATAAATTATCCAAATTTATTTACTGATCGTGGAAATAATATTTAGAATTGAATTACAAATTGCATATTTCTGTGTTTAATAACTTAAACACTCGATTTGTAATATTCCTAGAATCTCACGACAATCTAATTTTAATTTCACCTAATTTTGAATTTTAAACAGGTCATTAAACATTTACTAATGTTTAATTCTGCACTCATAGCCTTAATTTACATTTTTCTTTCATATCATAAAAAAAATAAAAATTAACTCGTACATAGTACGAGTGGACAACTAGTTACATGTTATTCTGTCAAAATTAAACCATTTGACTATGACTAAAACGTTCAATTACCAATATGGGTCAAACCCAATCTGCATAAAAATGTAGGTCCAAGGTATCAATTTATAATCCATTGTAAGGCCCAAAAATATATGTAGCCCATCAAGCAGTCTGGCCCACTATCATATCCCAGCCATGGTATAATTTTAAGATTTGCAGAATAGCCCCTCAATTTCAGAGAAGATGCATTGCAGCCCCACATTTTTAGACTAACCACTTGTCTTCTTACAATTTAGCCCCACGGCTTTCAAAAAATGGCAGATAATCCTCAGCGAAATTTACAGTATACAAACACATCTACTACAATATTTTGTAACCTATTTCAAACCTAATACGGGGAAACATGGAGTTGTAATCCACCCCTTATTTACAGACTCGAAAATACAAATACAGTTGCAATCTGATAAAATTCTAAGACCATAAATTGTTCACCCATTACAACTCATTCAATCAAACAACACAATAAAATCACAAAATTCAAACACCGCTCAATTACTAACACATGCATAAATTAAATTAATTAAACGATAACGTACAATAATATCAAAATCTACACTTTGATACCATATGATAGAATCCGATTTCAGTCCCATTCCTAATATCAAATATTGACACTCGGATGCATCGTTGTAGGGTTGATGTATTACTATATATTCTACTAATTAATCAACTTATACAAAGAGGTTTATGGAATACCATTCCTACTTTATTAAATCACTTTGTGTTACCATGCTCCAAACCTCCAAATCTTCTTCGCTGTTCACGAACTATACTGCAAACACACGTGGTGTGGGCATCTCCATGGATTATAGATATGGGCGTGTTACCAGCTAGTGGAAGAATCGAATAGGTAACTGATATATATACATCGCCCCAAGTAATGCAAAATATCTACAATCTCTATAATATCATAATGCAACTATTGCAATAATAAATTATAATTCTTATAATTTATTTCAATTCATATTGAGTCACCGAAGGGAACTCATCGAACCCAATTAAATGAAACTCCAATAAATTAATTATGACGCGGTCAACTCTTGATTTATCATATTAAATATTGCTTCATCTAATTTGTTGTTGAATTTATGTAGCAATAGTATATAATCTATGGGTGACAAATTCAGGCATTATCCAATATACCATGATATAAATTTGTACTATATTTTTGAATTTGAATAGGGGTCTATTGAATTTAGATCATTATCGAATCAATTCGATAAGATATGCTAAAATTCAGGATATATTGGACTGAAAAGATAAAATACAACATTAGCTAGTAATTAGGCAACTTAAACAAGAACCATTCATTCTCACTGCTTTGACCATCAATAACTAAGACGCAAATATATATTTTAAAAACTTACCAATTTATCCGAATTATTTATTGTGCTAATCTAAATTAATATAAACCTACTCATTGAGAATGATCGACCACACCAAACCATCATTGTGTGTAATATTTAATACGTCTATCAACTAACGTGTCAAAATTTTGTGGCAACAAGTTAATTTTATTACTTTTGTAGAAAGTTAATTTCTTTATATGTAAAACCGTGATATTTATACAATAAATGGTTAATACGATTAATATATGACCATAAAGAATATGTCACATTATTGGTAATTTTTTGAATCTATTTGGTGTCATAAAGGAGAATCTCATATTTTTCACGCATTTAAAGCTCTCCCATTTTTTTTTTTTTTAATTGAAGTCTAGGATGTTTTAATAATGGCGGTATTAAATTGAAACCAATGAAAACATATATTCTCTCCATCTCGACTTATTTTACACAGTTGATCGGGTACGAATGTTAAGAAAAACAGATTTTGTTTTTCCTTTGACTTTTTTAAAGATGAAAATATGAAGATTGAGGGTGAAGATTGTGGGAATTATTCCTTTCGTACCGGCTAACTTTTTCTACCTTTCATTTCGGTCCGTCCCACTTAACTTTTTACACCCTTAAAAGGTAAATTTTCTCACAATCTTCATTCTCAAACTCTACACACTCAATCTCCACCTTTAAAAAAGTCAAAGAAATAACAAAATCTGTTTTTTTCTTAACATCAGTGCTCGATCAATGTGAAAAGTTAGTTGAGACAGAGAAAATAATTTTTATTTTAGAGGTGTGCAAAATAAATTGGAACCGTAAAAAACTGAAAGTGTACAAAATAGGGACGGAGGGAGTATAAGGAAAGCCCTAGATTCATCAAAAGATAACCTAATGTAACAAAGAATTCCTCCATATAAACACACTAATCATTGACAAAATCCTCAATCCACTTTGTAGAAACAAATCAAGAATCATAATGAAGTTCCATAACATTTCCCTTCTTTATGCAACCTTAATCTTTGCAATCTCTATACCAAGATTTCATCTCACAGAAGCATCTGGTTTCACCATTGATCTCATTCACAGAACCTCCTTACAATCTCCATCTTCCGAGCAAGTAAAAGCTGCGTTGCAACGATCATTCAATCGCGCGAAAACCCTCATCCAAGATCACTCCCTACAATCAGTCTCAGCCGATATTTTCCCCGAAAAAGGAGAATACCTAATGAGATTCTCCATCGGCACACCTCCTGTCGAAACCCTAGCCGTTGCAGATACCGGCAGTGACCTAACTTGGATTCAATGCAATCCTTGTAACAGTTGCTTCCAACAAACGGCACCCATTTTCGAACCGAAAAATTCTTCCACATACAAACCACTTTCTTGTGCTTCCAAATCATGCTACGCCATTCCTCTTACTTCTTGCACCGACTCTAAAGGTAGTTGCAACTATACGACAACGTATGGTGACAGATCCTCCAGCAGAGGCGAACTTGCAGTAGAAACGATAACCTTAGGCAACCTTTCGATCAACACCATTGTTATAGGGTGTGGACACACAAACCAGGTTTCCATCGCTTCCGGTGCATCAGGGATCGTTGGTTTAGGTGCTGGACAATTGTCGTTGGTACAACAAATGGAGCCTTCGATCCAAGGGAAGTTTTCTTACTGCCTTGTCCCGGTTTTCGGGAACAATGGGAGACGCCGGGACAAGCCGAGGGGGCAGAGTACAATGTATTTTGGCGATCGTGCGGTGGTTTCTGGCAGCGGCGTGGTGACACTACCGATTGTGACGAAATCCCCGCCGACTTTCTACTTTGTGACGTTGATGGGGATGAGTGTTGGTACAGAAAGATTCGATGTGGTTCCATCAGGTGATGTTGTGGGACCGGAAGATGGAAACATAGTGATAGACTCGGGGACAACGTTGACATTTCTGCCACTTAATTTGTACTATCGAGTGACAGTGGCAGTGAAGCGGCAGATAAGTTTGAAGGGAATCAGTGATCCAGATGGGCTGTTGGAGTTGTGCTATGAGGTTCCATCTGGAAACTTCTGGAAGGTTCCAGAAATTACGATGCATTTCAAAGGGGGTGATGTGGATTTGGATCCCCTGCAGGGGAAATAAACCCAGCAAATTTAGCTGGGGTACAAAACGCTGCGTTTTTTACCAAATTATTTTCTCTTTTTTTTTTTCTTTTTTTTTTTCCTTCTGCTCATTAATAAACTTAACAGGGTTTACAAAAGAGATTCTTCCTTTTCACGCCAGCAGCCGTCCCGCCCATTTACTCCTCTTCTCCAACTCTTCCCTCAAATCAAGAACTGCAAATTAGGAACAACAATAATTATGGATTAAAACTTGGTCAAATCAACATCATTTATTCTTGTTCAATCAGGTTTACTTTTTATTCATTTTCTTCCTTTTTAAACCCATTTTATGCTATTTGTCTCGTTAGAGGATACAGGTTGATCTAATCTGTGTTAGTGAGAAATTTTTTATTTTTCTGATTTTAATATCTGTAGTATTCAAAAAAAAAATTGTAAGAATGGATTCTTGTTAGGGGGCATTTGCAATTATTTTTCCCAAGTGTTTTTCAGATTATAACTTGGGAAAAATTATTATTGAGTGTTTGGAAAAATAGCTTTAACTTTATTAAAAGTGATTTTAGGCTAAAAGCTAAAAGTATAAAATTAATATGTGGGAGAAATATAAAAGAATGTTATAAATTAATTGCCATGAAAAAAATATATGTGAAAATGGATATGTAAAATTTGAGGAGCATGAATCAGTAGCTGAATTGTGTGAAAGACTCAGTAAATGACATGTCCAAATCTGAAAATAAGCAGGTCAAAAGAAAGGGGGAAAAAAAAAGAAGAAAAGAGGTAAAGAATTTCCAGGAACGCAGCGTTTTGTACCCCAGCTAAATTTGCTGGGTTTATTTCCCCAGCAGGGAATCCAAATCCGGGTGATGTGAAGTTGAAAGATGTCAACAGTTTTATTACAATAAACGAGAGGACTCTGTGTTTTGCTTTTGCACCAGCGAGTATTGTTCCTATTTATGGGAATTTGGCACAGATGGATTTCTTGGTAGGGTATGATTTGCTGAAGAAGACTGTGTCTTTTAAGCCAACTCAATGTAGTAAAGTATGAGAAGAAAAAAAGGTTTTACTCCTCCCCGTCGTGTCTAATTTTGCACACTATCTGTTTTAGTCCGTTTCATATAATTTTGTACAATTTTAAAAAGTAAATTTCTCTCATAATCTTCACCCCAATCACTTCAAAAAAATAATATTAGAGACAGAAATTAGTAACAGATAATATCGACACAAAATAAAACAGAAACTAAATAGTGACGGAAAGTGGCAAAAAATCATTAGTATCTGATTTGTGATGAATTAGCAACCGAATACTAGATACAGACATAACCCGTCTCTATTTGGTAGGTAATTTGGTCTCTAATTTCATAGTAGAGGGAAATTCTGTCACTAAATTTAGAGACGAAATAAAATCGGTCTCTAAATTTTATAGAGCAAAATTATATTAAAGGAAGATTTTTTAGGAGGAGAAAAATAGGAATTTAGGAGGATAGATACATTATATAAGGGTATGTTCGTCTATTTTAAAAGTTCTTAATTTCTCCTACAAAGTTTAAAAACGACTAGTATTTAGAAAATCGAGATAGTAAATGGTACATATCAAACAAAAATACTTAGCTACGTTAAATACCAATGTTACAGCCTCTTTTTCTTACTAGAAGTATATGTTGAAATTCTAGAAAAAAAGAAGAATTTGCATAAAAAATACTCTCTCCGTTCCGCTCAGATTTGTTGGGCCCTAAACGGGCCCCATCTCAACATTGGTATGATATTGTCCGCTTTGGGCCAAGCCCGCACGGATTTGTTCTTGGGCTAACTCCCAAAAGGCCTCAAACCAATAGAGATAGTCCAATCCTATTAAACCCCATGATCCTCCCATGTATATCCGATGTGGGACTTTGTTGGACAATCCTAACAACCCTCCCCTTCAAACAAAGGACCACTGAACCTCCCCTCACACGAACCAAACGAACCACCGAGCCTCCCCTCAAACGAACCACCGGGCCATGTCTGCTCCATCCAGTCGACTAGCCAACTCCACCGCATTTGGGCACATGTCTTACGCGGAGTCCATGGTTTACCGCCACTGGAGAGCCAACCTCTACCCAGGTGCACCTAGCCTGGTTTCAGCACCTGGTTCGTAGAGTCGGACCTTTCGTCTCTGCTGGGGAGAGAGCTCTTGGTGAGCTTTCGTTTCTGCTGAGGAGCCTGCTCTACCCAGGTACACCTGACCTGGTCCACCTGGTCCATAGCTGGTTCGTAGAGTCGGACCTTTCGTCTCTGCTGGGGAGAGAGCTCTTGGTGAGCTTTCGTTTCTGCTGAGGAGCCTGCTCTACCCAGGTACACCTGACCTGGTCCACCTGGTCCATAGAGCCTGTCGTGATCTCCGCGACTTTGTTTGGCACTCCGAGGATCTCCACCACATCGGTTCAGTCTGGGACCATGGCTCTGATACCACTTGTTGGGCCCTAAACGGGCCCCATCTCAACATTAGTATGATATTGTCCGCTTTGGGCCAAGCCCGCACGGATTTGTTCTTGGGCTAACTCCCAAAAGGCCTCAAACCAATAGAGATAGTCCAATCCTATTAAACCCCATGATCCTCCCATGTATATCCGATGTGGAACTTTGTTGGACAATCCTAACAAGATTTGCACACTTTTTTTTTCGGTCCGTCCCACTCAGATTTGTACACCCTTAAAAAGGAAATTTCCTAATAATCTCAACCCTCAAAATCTCCATCTTCAATCTCTACTTCTGAAAAAGTCAACCAAAAAGCAAAAACAGTTTTTTCTTAACCTCCATGTTCGTCCTACGTGCAAATCTGAGCGAGACGGAGGTAGTATGTAATAATTTATTGCCCATTACGACAATATTAATTGTTATTGAACTAAGTTATATTTTTGCCAAATTAAGGGAACGCAGTAAAGGAAAAATGTCAAAAGAATATTGTTGTCATTAAATAATAATAATAATGACATAATACCTCAATAATTATGCAACATAAACAGAAAATCATTCATTTGCACTGTTTTGACATACTAAGATTAAAATTTCTAGATTTTTCCAATTCACTTTATAAAAAATTCATCAAACTGTGTCATGATTTTCCACAATCAGTGGGCTTAAAAGTCACAGTCTTCTTGTGCAGATCATATCCCACCAAGAAGTTTGCTTGTGCAAAGTTACCATAAATACCAATATCTTGTGTTGGTCTAGCAGCCAAACAGAGACTAACATTGCTCGTTCTTGCAAAAATGTTGTCTTTCTTCAACTTCAAATCCGCCCCCTTGAAGTGAACTGTGATCTCCGGTACTTGAACTCGCGTGTTGCTTCGCGCGTAAAAACATAGACCTAACTGCTTTTCTGGATCCTCAATCTGCTTTAACTTGATTGAACTTTTTACAGCGTTTTCCAGCTTGTTATAGAACTCGAAAGGCAGCACTGTCAATGTTGTCCCCGAGTCTATGATTATGTTTCCTTCTTCGTAATGTCCAGAATCAGAAAAATCCAGCTTCTGTTTTCCGACGCTGATTCCTTCCAGTGTCAGAAAGTAGAATGTTTCTGGGAATTTCTTGACTAAAGGCGTGGAAACTGCACGTGTACCTGAAACTGTCGCCTTGGTGCCAAAATGCAACTTACTCGACTTCACATGACCCGTCGTTACTGGCACTAAGCAATACGAAAACTTCCCCTGCGCTAAACTGCCTAACTGTCTAACAAGTGAGGCTTTTCCGCCTCCTAAACCAACTATCCCCGATTCGCTGCCAGAAAAAATGCCACCGTTTTTGAATCCACATCCAAACATTACCTTAGGAACAGACACCTTCTTCTTCCCATTTGAAGCTAAGACTAACGTGTCTGTTGCCAGTTCGCCATTCGTGAACGAATTGTCTCCGTAGGACTCAGAGTATAGGCAGTTTTTATTGGTGTTGCTGCAGTAAGACTCTGGTAACGAATAGCATTGTGTGGCATTGCATCGAAGTTTTCGGTATGTTTTCGAGAGCTTTGGATTAAATATAGGTAAGCTTTGGTTGAAGCATTCGAGACAGGGCTTGCATTGTGTCCATATGATGTCACTGCCTGTATCGGCGACGCCTAAGGAAGGGACCGCTGGGGTGCCGACCGAGTATTTCATTAGATAGTCTCCACCGGAGAAGAACACGTCTGATTCCGGCGTGTGTTTGGATCGTCTAAAGCGTTTGGCGCGATTAACTGACCGTTTCAATGCATTGACGATGCGTTGGGACGGGGACAGGGACGGGTCGTAAGAAGGAGATTGAGGCGAGTCTCTATGGATTAGATCAGTAGTGAAACCGGTTTGATCGGATTCGGAGATTGAAACAAGGGAGATTAGTGATAAGTAAGCAATGAACATTGATTTGGAGACCATGGTTTTTTGCAAGAAATTGATAAGAATGTAGGGTTGAAATGTAAGGCATTATAATATATACTCCCTCCGTCCCGGTTAACTTTTCCTACTTTTTATTTCGGTCTGTCTCACTTAACTTTTCACACCTTTAAAAAAGGAAATTTCTCTCACAATCTCAAAACTTAATCTTCACCTTTGAAAAAGTCAAAGTAAAAGCAAAATCTGTTTTTTCTTAACATTCGTGCCCAGTCAACTGTGAAAAGTTAGCTGGGACGGAGGGAGTAGGAAATAAAAGGACTTATTAGTTGCTGCAATTTCTATTTTCTTGAAGAAATTTATACATGGGATTATTCACTTTTTTACAATTTTTTGTTAGACAAAATTCTGTATTTTATTGTTCAGATTTTTGCTTTGACCTGTCATTAATGTATAATAAACATTCATAATTGGCCATTAGTATTTGTGTAATAATCAAGTTTGGTAATTTACATAAATGGCTGGCTAATTTTGTAAAGTCAGATACTCCCACGGTCCCGTTCAATTTTGCACGTAGGAACGAACACTTATATTATGAAAAAACTGTTTTTTGCTTTTTGGTTGACTTTTTCAAAGGTGAAGATTGAGGGTGGAGATTTTGAGAGTGAAGATTGTAAGAAAAAATTCTTTTTTAAGGGTGTGCAAAATTGAATGGGCGGACCAAAAATAAAAATGTGCAAAACTGAGCGTGACGGAAGGAGTAACATATGGAAATATTGTTATAATAATCCAAGAATACCATATTCTAATTAGCAAATATGGTATGGATTTAAATGACCTAATGTAGGCTTTAGAAAGCAGGGGGAGTTTTTCAAAATTCAACCTTGCTTTTGCTGCCTAGCTCGAATTTTTTGGCAAGTATACGACATTCACCGATATTTTTCCGATATTTCCAATTTTTGAGATGTCCGAGCCCTGCCTTCATCGGAGATGCCTCGAATGTAATCTTAGCAGCCAACGGCCTTAGAGACTGCATTTCGAGTTGTATCCCCATCCTCGAACACATTGCTCGCCTCAAAAGTGTGTCACCAATTTTAGGCTTTTTTGGGTTTGCTCGTAATGTTATAACTCACGAATTTGCAGCTCATGCAAAGCACATGAGGCTGCCTTTTTTCTCTTGCTCCTGTATCCCCTCTTGGGTTCCTCATTTGTTGTTGGACGATTTACAGTGCTATTTATGAAATAGTTTTATTCTAGAAAAACCGAATTTAATATCAGAACTGTCGCGAATATTTAACGAAATGTAATCAATATTAATAGTGACTTCGATTACATGTTAAATAGGCTAGGAATATGTGAAATTGAAATTGTATATATCTAAAAATACCAGGGAAATTTAGGTGGATGTAAGTGAATATAAAAAAATATTCATGGAAAGTGAGAAATATCGAGCGAATATATAAAAAAAGAATATTAGGAAAATATCGGAGAATATATAGCAATATTGAAAAAATAATAACTTTGAATTTTACTTGACTTGTTAAACAAAAGAATCTGTAAATTTAGAATATATTATGTCCACTTAATTGATTCTCTTATTGTAATATTAGATCTTTAAAATATTTTGAAATGAGTATATTTTTAAAAATAAACGATGATTTCATGATAGGTTGTATCTTTTGCCACATAACTTGTTTCTGGATGAAAATTCAACGAGTTTATAGGCTTAATAAGATTAAAAAAAAAAAAAAAAACTCTAAGCTTATGTCCATTAAACTAGATATGAGTAAGGCATTCGATCGCGTAGAGTGGCCTTTTGTTTATCGAGTTTTGATTGCTCTTGGCTTTTCAAAGAATTTATGTGATATCGTTTAGTCCTGTATATCCTCGGTGCATTTTAGGTTTCTCATAAATGGATCTTAAAATTTCAAAACTGCACTTCCTATGTTGCAACACCGAAAACAGAAAACCATAACAATTACAAATGCAGTTTAAACAACGAAAGAACTGAATAGCTCAGGCTCCTTGGACTATTTGTTATTGATACTCCGTATAAGACAGGTTTACAAAGAGACTATGACTCCTTATCACCTAATCTATACTATAACAATAATGTCCTGCGACTCACATAGACTTGTTCGACTCTAACAAGACAATTCACCGATGACCGGACGAGTTCTTCCGAACTCGCCTTGAAATTCCCAGTTCTGATGGTGCTTCGACACAAACACACTATCACTACTTTCAACACACAACTAGAAATTTTTGAAAACTGTTCACAAAGATTGACTTTCACACACCGGACTCGATAAACTCTAACTCGCAAATATTAAAATTTCCAGATTTTTCCAATCTACATTATTAAGAATTCATCAAACTGTGTCATGATTTTCCACAATCAGTGGGCTTAAATGTCACAGTCCTCTTCTGAAGATCATATCCCACCAAGAAGTTTGCTTGCGCCAAGTTACCATATATAGCAATATCCTGTGTTGGTTGAGCAGCCAAACACAGCGTAACATTGCTCGTTCGAGCAAAAATGTTGTCTTGCTTCAACTTCAAATCAGCCCCCTTGAAGTGAACCGTGATCTCCGGTACTTGAACTCGCGTGTTGTTTCGAGCGTAAAAACATAGACCTAACTGCTTTTCTGGATCCTCAATCTGCTTTAACTTGATTGAACTTTTTACAGCGTTTTCCAGCTTGTTATAGAGCTCGAAAGGCAGCAATGTCAATGTTGTCCCCGAGTCTATGATTATGTTTCCTTCTTCGTACTGTTCGAAAGCAGGCAAGTCCAGCCTCTGCTTTCCTACACTGATTCCTTCTAGTGTCAAGAAATAGAATGTTTCCGGGAATTTCTTGACTAAAGGAGTAGAAACCGCCCCTCTACCTGAAACGTTGGCATTGGCACCAAAATGCAACTTACTCGACTTTACCTGACCCGTTGTTGCTGGCACTAAGCAATACGAAAACCTCCCCTGAGCCAAACGGCCTAATTGTCTAACAAGGGACATTTTTCCTCCTCCTAGACCGACAATCCCCGATTCGCTACCAGAAAATATGCCACCGTTTTTGAATCCGCATCCAAACACTACCTTAGGAACATACACATTTTTCTTCCCATGAGAAGCTAAGGCGAAGGTGTCCGTTGCCAGCTCGCCATTCGTGAACGAATTGTCTCCGTAGCTCTCAGAGTATAGACAGTTTTTGTTATTGTTGCTGCAATAAGCCTCTGTTAACAAATGGCATTGTGTGGCATTGCAATGAAGTTTTTTGTATGTTCTCGAGAGTTTTGGATTGAAGAGAGGTAAGCTTTGGTTGAAGCATTTAAGACAGGGCTGGCATTGTGTCCATATGATGTCACTGCCTGTATCGGCAATTCCTAAGGAAGCGACCGGTGGATTGCCAACCGAGTACCTCATCAGATAATCTCCACCCGAATTGAAGACGTCTGATTCCAGCGTGTGTTTGGATCGTCTAAAGCGTTTGGCGCGATTCAATGATCGTTTCAGTGCATTGACAATACGTTGAGAAGGGGTTAAGTTAGGATCATACGAAGGAGATTGAGGCGAGTCCCTGTGGATTAGATCAGTGGTGAAACCGGTTTGATCAGATTCGGAGATTGAAACAAGGGAGATTAGTGACAAGTAACTAATGAACATTGATTTGGAAATCATGATTTTTTACAAGAAACTGATAAGAATGTAGAGATGAAATGACTTAGAGGAAATAAAAGGACTTATTAGTTGCTGCAATTTGTGTTTTCTTGAAGAAATCTATAATGTGATTATTCACTTGTTACAAATTTTTTGTTAGTCAAAATTCTGTATTTTATTGAGTCTCAAAATCTGAAATCTGATAAATGCATTCAGATTTTGCTTTGACTTGTTATTAATGTACAATAATATGTATGGCAGGCTGATTTTGTAAAGTCTAATAACAATAGAAAGATTGTTATAATATTCCAAGAATATCATATTTGCTAATTATAATATGATATTCTTGGAATATTTGCTAATTATAATACCGTATTGTGAGTGTGCATGATCCAATCTGCTGTATCTTGTGTTGTCAATAAGAACTGCTAGATCATCTACGTGGACGTAGATCATTTGATCGAACCACGTAAATCTCATTTTGAGTGTTGCACTTAATTGTTGGAGTGAGGAGTGGTTTCTTGAGTTTACATGATCGGAAAATGGAATCAAGTAATACGAAAAGGCCTAACTTTCTTACAAGGGAGAGGTTTCCGCCTCCAAGACAAAAAATTCCCATTTCGCTACCAGAAAATATGCCATCTTTTTTAAATCCACATCCGAATGTCATCTTAGGAATGGACACGATTTTCCTATCCGTAGAGGCTAAGGCGAAAGTGTATGTTGCAAAGTCGCCTAGAGTGAATGATCCGTCGCCATAGGTCTCCTGATAGATGCAGTTTTTCAGTTTCGTACTGAAAGAAACTGGTTGGACGATTGGCAGTCGTTAGAATAGCAAGGAATCCTCGTGTATGTCGAAGAATTCTTCGGTTGAAAGACGGGTAAAGTTTGATTAAAGCATTTAAGACAGGGCTGACATTGTGTCCATGTAAGGTCACTGCCTGTATCTGCAATGCCTAAGGAAGGGGCCGGTGGAGTGCCGACGAAATATTTCATCAGATATTCTCCACTTGCAGGGATTATATCATGACGACACTGCTGGAAAAAACTGTTGTTTTTTAACTGTTGTCTATTAGTGAAATTGTTGTAGTGTCAGTTTCAGGTGCGTATTTGGATTGTTTCGTGTTGAAACGTTGGGCATGAAGAAATGATCGTCTCAATGCATTGACTATACGTTCGGAAGACAATACGGAAGGACCATAAGAAGGAGATTGAGGAGAGTCTTTGTGGATCAGATCAGTGGTGAAACCGATTTTAGTGACGGAATTCCCTTCACTATTAGGAAATAAGAGACCAAATTACTTATAGAATAGATACAGATTATGTCAGTCTCTAATATCGGTTGTTATATCATCACTAATTGAATACTAATTATTTTTTGTGCCTTTTCTGTCACCATTGTATTTCTATTTTGTTTTTATTTAGCGACTTATTATTCGTCGTTACTATTTTTCATCTCTAATATGAAATTTTGTGAATCTTCATCTGCTATAGAAGCAATTGACTTTTGATACTTGGAAATTTGAAGATATAAGTTTTGCAATAGATCTTATTGTTGTACTCCCTCCGCCCCGCTCAGTTTTGCACGTAGGGACGGGCACATATATTAAGAAAAAGCTATTTTTTTGCTTTTTGGTTGATTTTTTCAAAAGTGGAGATTGAGGGTGAAGATTTTGAGGATGGAGATTGTAAGATAAATTTCTTTTTTAAGGGTGTGCAAAACTGAATGGGACGGATCGAAAGGGAAAGTATGCAAAACTGAGCGGGGGAGGGAGTACTAATTTGACGTATGTTTAGCTTGTCTAAATCTGTAGTCTTGAGCCACGTTTTACAATGATCAATTTCAGTAGCAATTAATGTCTAAATCATCTAATGCAGACATGCCAGTACTCTTGAATTTCTTTCCCACTCAAAGATTTTATTTTTCTACATGAACACATCAATAATTGCCACAATCAGTGGGCTTAAAAGACACAGTCCTGCTCTGAAGATCATATCCAACTAAGAAGTTCATCTGTGCCATGTTACCATAAATACCAGCACCATTGGCTGGTGCAAATGCCAAGCACAACGAAGTATTACTCGTTCTGATAAAAGTATTATCTTGCTTCAGCTTCAAGTCAGCCCCCTTGAAGTGAACTGTGATTTCAGGACTACGAAGTTGTGCGTCGTCTGTCGCGAAATAACACAAGTCCAATGCCCTTGCTGGATCTGGAATTCGCGTCGAATTGATTGAACGTATTAGAGCTTTCTCCAGCTTGGTATAGAGACCGGCAGGCAAGAATGTCAACGTTGTCCCCGAGTCTATGATCATGTTTCCTTCTTCGGAATCAGAAACTTCCTGCCTCTGATTCCCGACACTGATTCCTTCCATGGTCAAATAGTAGAAAGTGTCCGGTTCCTTTCGAACTAGATATGTAGAAACAACGTCTCTACCAGAAACCTCGCCCTTGGCACCAAAACTCAGCTTACTGGAGTTTGATTCGCTTGTTAACGGAAGCAGGCAATACGAAAACTTCCCTTGTGCTAAAGGGCCTAATTGTGTGACAAGTGAGGCTGTCCCACCTCCAAGACCAACGATGCCTGATTCGATTCCAGAGAATTGGCCGCCGTTATTAAGTCCGCATCCAAATCCGATATTTCGAATAGACAAACTTTTTCCACCTGTAGTGGTTAAAGTAAATGTCTCTGTTGCAACTTCACCCTGGCTGTAGGATCCATCTCCATAAAATGAAGAATAGCGGCAGTTTTTCGTGGTCGTATCGCAGGTAGTCTCTGGAAAAGATCTGCACTTGGGGGTATTGCAGGGAAGTGTTCTGTATGTGGAAGAATTTGCTGGACTAAAAAATGGCAAAGCTTGGTCGAAGCATTGGACACATGGTTGGCACTGTGTCCAGATAAGGTCACTGCCTGTGTCGGCGATGCCTACAGAAGGGACGGGCGGAGAGCCAAGAGAATATTCCATCACATATGCTCCATCTGTCGGGATTACATCCGATTCAGGCGAGTCTTTCGTCTTGAAACGTTGGACGCGATAAAATGATCGTTTCAAAGCTTTGACGATACGTTCGGTTGGGGATAAGGAAGGATCATAAGAAGGAGATTGAGGAGAGTCTCTGTGGATCATATTAATGGTGAAGCCATTGATGTTTGCTTCGCATGCTGACATGGAAAACAGGGAAGGTAAAGCTATAAAAGCAATGAAAATGGAATTTAGAATCATGGTTCTGGTCATGTTTATATAAGATCAATGAAGATGATGAGTTTAGTGAAGAAGTAAGTGTAAAAGCATAATTTATAGGGTGCAATTGGTGGTCGTGTTGGAGGTAGGGGTGTGCATGGAATTGTGCGGAAACAAAATAAAAGTATATTGCATCGACAAAGAACCGTTGTCCTTTCGACTTTCTTCGAATTGAGCTGTACATAAAAAAAGATGGTATGACTCTGGATACTCAGTAATATGGGTACCGAGAACTGTATCAAACTGTACTGAGCTAGCCTGAAACGTGCCATACTGAAACCGATACTACAAAAATATATAAAAATATTAATCATTTCAAACATAGAGCAGTTTACAAGTTTTTTGCATAATTTTTATACATTACTATTTTTGGACGACCTTACTTGAAATGTTTACAGACTTGATGTTTATGCCAACATAAAATTTAATTTTTAGTTGCAACTCTGATGAGAGTATGCTGATTTTTATTTTCCAGTTTTAACTATAATATTAAAATCTTGAAAAATCTCCGAATAATCAAGTATATTGTATTGTACAAAACCGTCACACTAGATCTGTTAGAATATGAAATATTGTACCGAACTGTCCCGAATCTTAAAACGATTCGGTACTAATCTTTATGCGTTTTGATTCGACTCCGGTTCTTAGACGTTACTAAAATTTTTAAATCCACGAACCGTATTATTCCATAAACACCCATTGGGGTTGTTAATAAATGGGACTTAACATCACTCGGAAAAAGGAATAAGGAGGAATTGAGACGCAATTAACATCATAATGTGGAATCTGACAGTAATCAACACTGAAATATAATACTCCCTCCGTCCCACTCAAATTTGCACACTTTTCTTTTCGATACGTCCCATACTAATTTGCACATTCTTAAAAAAGGAAAGTTCTCTCACAATCTCCACCTTTGAAAAAATCAACAAAAAAACAAAAATAACCTTTTTTTAATATACGTGCTGGATCAACCGTGCAAACTCTCGAGGGACGGAGGGAGTATGAAACAGAATTTCTAAATAAAAGACCATATGTGCATGTGAGTTTTAACAAAGTGTATTATCTAGTTGCAAACGTAACATCTTTTACTTAGTAACATTATTTATGAAAGATCTTGATATTTTGATGTTACTTTTGCTTAGATGTTCAACCTTTTCTATTAGTGAATATAAAATTTTGTGGAGAATATATTATAGTTACAGGCTATGTGAAATTATTGCTTAATTTTGAAGATAAGATGGTATTGCAAGAAAGATAAAAAAGGCAACCCCCCTTCACAATTAATCAAATTATAAACGGGAAATCGATTTTTAGTCCTGTATGTTAGGGTTTGTCCAGAAAATATTTTGTATGTTTTGAAATTTTATTTTTAATCCATTATATTTCGAAAAAATGTCCAATTTACGAATACCAGACACCGACAGCCACTCGCAGGTGACCCCAATAAATTGGGGGTTTTCAATGAAATGACTAATATGGTAGTTATGTATCCAGGTGCATGTATACGTAGTTAATGAAAAAACCCAAAATTGTGAGTTATTTCCCTCTAGGAAGTCTATTGCTGATGTGAATTTGGATTTTGTATTTTTAAATTGGTGCATTGATTTAATTATTTGTCATGTGCACCAGGATTCATAACTGTCACGTTAGTTTTTTTACCTGAAATGCTCAATTTATTGGGCCACGTATGCATATTCCGGCATAATTAGTGGCCGTCGACATCTGATTTTCTTAAATTGAACATTTTTCAAAACGTAGTAGACTAAAGTTAAAATTTCGAAACATACAAAAGAATTTTTTAAATAAACCCTAACATACTGAACTAAAAATGAACTTTTCCTAATTTAAACCTTTTACCCTGTATATAATCAGGTGTCATTTTCTCTTAACAAATATGTAATTCCAGAAAGTTACTGGTCCCCCGACCGTCATCACTAATGCCTGCAGGGGCGGCGCTAGCCCGTGTGCAGCATGAGCGACCGCACAGGACCCCCGAAAAATTAGGGCCCCAAATTAATTTAGCCCATACAGTATATATGTATATATATTTTGTTCGTTTATTTTCAAAATATTGTTTAGGAACAACTATGTCGCAAGAAAGATTAAATGGACTTGCTTTGATGTCGATTGAATGTGATCTCTTGGAAGAGATTGATAATGAAAGTGTAATTAGTGATTTTGTTTCTAAACATGCTAATAGAGCTACTATTTTCAAGTGAATGTTATATCTTCTATATTTTGTTTTATATGCTACTATGTAGTGTGACATTAATTTATAATTTAGAAAACATACATGTCTTTTTTAGTTAGAAAAAAAGGCCCGATTTTATGAATTCGCACAGGGCCCCCGATTTGGTTGCCCCGCCCCTGAATGCCTGTACTGATGACTCGATAGCACAGGTGCGTGAGATACACTCCACGACTCGTACTAATAAATTCGTCTTTTGTCCTGTAATTTAAGGTCGGTTCAGAAAAAGTTATGTATATTTGTATTATTAAATTGAGTTTTATATGTTAGGATCGAGTTCAATTATAATCCTGTATGTTATAAACAGGTTCATTTTGAGAACAAATTTTGCCGAAAATTATAAAATTGACTGTAATTTGCCACGTACACTGCACATATTCACAAATTTTGGGGCTTTCAGATCAATTGCCACCCGAGACAACAATCTAGACTTTTCTGCCGAGTGTGGCTGGCAATTTTTTGAGAAGTGAGGTGAGGCTTGAACTTCGGATATGGAATGGGCATAGGAGAGTGTTTCGATTCTTTGGGGTGCATTGCGGCACATTGAGTAACGTAACCCAAAATATGTGAGCAAGTGTAGTGCAAGTGGCAAATTCTGGCAATTTTATAATTTCCGGAAAAAATTAATTGGGCTCGATCCTAACATACAAGATTAAAATCAGACTCGATCATAACATACAAAACTAAAATTAATAATTCAAAACATACATAAATTTTTTTTAACCGATCCTACGTTACAGGACAAAAACAGAATTTTCCTAAATACCTACCTACTTTTTGTAAAGTTAATTAAGCCATTGAATGTCTATAATAAAATTTCATTGTTTTTCTTTAACTGTTGATGATATATATGTTGAGTTGTGGAGCCAAAAGCAGGGAGAATGAAGTGTTTCTCGCTGGAAAGTAATCTCGGCCGAGACTGGGAAGGATCTCGGCCGAGACGTGTGGTCGAGTCATCTCGGCCGAGACAGAGAAGTGATCTCGGCCGAGACGTGAAGGCAGGCAAAATGGAGGTTTGTCCCTGGAGAGTCATCTCGGCCGAGACAGAGAAGTGATCTCGGCCGAGACGTGAAGGCAGGCAAAACGGGAGGTTTGCCCTGGAGACACATCTCGGCCGAGACAGAGAGTGATCTCGGCCGAGACGTTTACACCGACTTAGTCATCTCGGCCGAGATAGGGTCTAATCTCGGCCGAGATTAATAGATGGACTTACTTTTCAGCTTTTGTGTCCAAGAAGCTATTAAAACAGTTTTTCCTTTCATTTGTTCATTGTAACTCCAAGATTCATCTAAAGCAAAATATCCTGGCTTGGTATCGCCCCCAGACGTAGTTACGCTTCGTAACGAACTGGGTAATCAAATCGTTGTCTTGTTGTTTGCTACTTGTTATTGTGTTCTTTATCCGATTGTCTAGTCGTTTCGTGATCGTGGCTAGGTTAAATTCCTAACAACTGGTATCAGAGCTCCGGGTTAGTTTCCTGGAGGATTCACGATGAACGACGGAAAGATTTCGGTGGAGAGATTCGATGGGACTGACTACGGATTCTGGAAGATGCAAATCGAAGATTATCTTTACGGTAAGGATTTGCACCAGCCCCTCAAGGAGAAGCCCGAGAAGATGTCTGAGGAGGAGTGGGAGTTATTGGACAGGAAAGCGATGAGCGCGGTGCGTCTGTCGCTGTCCAAGGAAGTGGCTTACCATACCACAGGCGCAAAGTCTACACGGGAGATGCTAAAAACCTTGGAGGAGATGTATCAAAAGCCATCGACGGCAAACAAGGTTCATCTGATTAGACGGTTGTTTAATCTGAGGATGACGGAGGGAACACCGGTAAGGCAACACTTGAATGAGTTCAACATGCTAACCTCACAGTTGGACTCGGTGGATATAAAGTTTGAAGATGAGATTCGGGCCTTAATAATGCTATCTTCTCTGCCAGACAGCTGGGCCGGTACAGTGACAGCCGTTAGCGCCACAGACGCTAAGCTGAAGTATGACAGGGTGAGGGACTTGATGATCGGGGAGGAGATTCGGAGAAACGAATCAGGATCAGGATCGTCCTCAGGGTCAGCACTGAATACCGAGAACAGAGGCAGACAGAAGGGAAGGCAGTTTAAGGGGAGGTCAAAATCCAGAGGGAAGAGTCAGACGAAAAAGTGCTGGAATTATGACGAGGTTGGTCACTTTAAATACCAGTGCAAGGCGCCGAAGAAGAACAAGGGGGATCAGGCAGACAGGAAGACAGCAAATGCAGCCACGGATGATGATGATGGAGATGCATTGGTCTTGAGCGTGTGCAGTCCCATGGAGTCTTGGGTCTTGGATTCCGGCGCATCATTCCATTCATGCGGTAACTTTAGTATGATGCTAAATTATGTTTCTGGCGATTTTGGACAGGTGTATCTAGCAGATGATGAACCCCTGAAAATCGTGGGTAAGGGAAACGTAAAGGTTGAGACATCAAATGGCTCAAAATTGATGTTGAATGGAGTGAGACATATCCCTGGATTGAAGAGGAACCTACTTTCAGTTGGACAGCTTGACAGGGAAGGTTACGTAGTAACGTTTGGCTGTAGCAACTGGAAGATTACCAAGGGAGCTATGGTAGTAGCTCGTGGTAAGAAGGAAGGAACGCTGTACATGACCAGTAACTCGCAGGATTCCCTTGATCTTGCGAGTGGTAATGGTGATGCAAATTTGTGGCATTGTCGGCTGGGCCACATGAGCGAGAAAGGGATGAAAGTCATGAATTCGAAGGGTAAGCTGCCTGGTTTACAAACCGTGGAGGTTGGTATGTGTGAAGATTGTGTCTTCGGGAAACAAAGGCGAGTGAGTTTCTCGAGGACTGGCAGGACCCCGAAGAAGGAGAAGCTAGAGCTGGTTCATAGTGATCTATGGGGACCAGCTCCGGTGGCGTCCATCGGAGGATCGATGTACTACATGACGTTCATCGACGATTCAACCCGTAAGGTATGGATTTATTTTCTTAAAAATAAGTCTAATGCATTTGACGTTTTCAAAAGGTGGAAGGCCTTGGTTGAGACGGAGACGGGGTTGAAGGTGAAGTGCCTGCGTTCCGACAATGGTGGCGAATATGAACTCAAGGAGTTCAAGGAGTATTGTGTTGTGAATGGGATTCGTACAGAGAGGACTGTACGTGGAACGCCCCAGCAGAATGGTGTGGCCGAGAGGATGAACAGAACTCTAAATGAACGAGCGAGATGCATGAGACTGAAGAGCGGATTGCCTCAGTCATTCTGGGCGGATGCAGTGAGCACAGCTGCATTCCTGATCAACCGAGGTCCATCGGTTCCCTTGGATAATCGGATACCCGAGGAGGAGTGGACTGGAAAGGAGGTAAATCTATCTTACCTACGTATTTTCGGTTGTGTTGCTTACGCTCTTTTAGATTCTGTTGTGAGAAATAAACTAGATGCCAAGTCCGTGAAGTGTACGTTTGTTGGGTATGGCGGCGATGAATTCGGCTATAGGCTATGGGATGAGCAAAGCCGAAAAGTAATTCGCAGCCGAGATGTGATATTCAATGAACAGGTTATGTACAAGGATAGAACGAAGGATTTGGGTGCTGATAGTGGAAAGCTTCGCACTGTTGAGTTGCCCGATCTAGACTCGAGTGGGAGCGAAGTGAGTCCGGTCGATGAGGAGGTTCATGATGATGAACCAAGAACACCACCACCACCTCAAAGACCAGTTAGAGAACGAAGGCCACCAAATAAGTATTCACCCTCTAACTTTTACTTATTGTTGACTGATGGTGGTGAACCTGAGAGTTTTGCAGAGGCAAAGCAGGTTGGTGATAAACGAAGTTGGATGGCTGCCATGGAAGATGAAATGGCATCACTTCGTGTGAATGGCACTTGGGAACTGTCCAAGCTTCCCAAGGGCAAGAAGGCGTTGCACAGCAAGTGGGTCTACCGAATCAAGAATGAAGCCGATGGTAGCAAACGCTACAAAGCAAGGTTAGTCGTGAAAGGATTCGAGCAACGGTATGGTATTGACTATACGGATGTGTTCACTCCAGTTGTAAAGTTGACAACGATTCGCATGGTGTTGAGCATGGTGGTTGCTGAGAATCTAATGCTGCATCAGATGGATGTGAAAACGGCTTTCCTTCATGGTGATTTGGCGGAGGAGTTGTACATGGTACAGCCGGAAGGGTTCGTGGTAGACGGAAAGGAAAGTCTTGTGTGCAAGTTGAAGAAGAGCTTGTATGGGTTGAAGCAAGCTCCGAAGCAGTGGTACATGAAGTTCGACAATTTCATGTTGGAGATTGGATACCATAGATGCCATGCTGATCATTGCTGTTACTACAAAAGGTTTGACAATAGCTATCTCATCCTACTACTATACGTTGATGATATGTTGATTGTAGGAGCAAATCCAAGGGAGTTGGAGAGGCTGAAGAAGCAATTGTCTGAGAGGTTCTCCATGAAAGACCTTGGAGAAGCGAAACAGATTTTGGGTATGAGGATCGAGAGAAAGGCGGCAAATTTGTTGTATCTTTCGCAGGCGGACTATATCGAGAAGGTCCTTGAAAGATTTAACATGGAGGTTTCGAAGCCGGTCAATGTTCCCTTGGGGGGGCACTTTAAGCTGTCGAAGAAGGAGTCGCCGAGTACCAAGGATGAGCGTACTCAAATGATGGATGTACCATATGCATCGGCAATTGGGAGTATCATGTACGCCATGGTTTGTACTCGTCCTGATATTGCTCATGCAGTGGGAGTAGTGAGCCGGTTCATGGGTGACCCGGGCAAACAGCATTGGGAAGCAGTGAAGTGGATTCTAAGGTACTTGCGAGGTACCACAAGTAAAGCTTTGTGCTTCGATGGAAGAAATTCTGAGTTAGTTGGCTACGTTGATGCGGACCTAGCATCAAACGATCTTGATGGAAGAAAGAGTACGACCGGGTATGTATTTACTTATGGTGGTACGGCAATTTCTTGGACATCTAAGTTGCAAAAGGTGGTTGCACTGTCCACCACGGAAGCGGAGTACGTTGCCGTGACGGAGGCAAGTAAGGAGATGGTGTGGTTGCAAAGGTTCTTGGGTGAACTTGGAAAGGAGCACGGAAATAGTGTACTCTACAGTGATAGTCAGAGTGCAATTTTCTTGGCGAGTAATCCGGCATTTCATTCAAGAACTAAGCATGTTGAGTTAAAGTATCATTTCATCCGACACTTACTTGAGATAAAAGCCTTGCGACTTGAGAAGATTCTCGGGAGTGAGAATCCAGCCGACATGTTTACTAAGGTTGTAACCTTAGAGAAATTGAAGTTGTGCATAACTTCAATTGGCCTCGAAACGTGAAGAAGAAGAGGAGATGGTGATACCAAGTAGGAACGGGAAGGAAGGAATTCGTTTTTGTCTCCAAGTGGGAGATTGTTGAGTTGTGGAGCCAAAAGCAGGGAGAATGAAGTGTTTCTCGCTGGAAAGTAATCTCGGCCGAGACGTGAAGGCAGGCAAAATGGAGGTTTGTCCCTGGAGAGTCATCTCGGCCGAGACAGAGAAGTGATCTCGGCCGAGACGTGAAGGCAGGCAAAACGGGAGGTTTGCCCTGGAGACACATCTCGGCCGAGACAGAGAGTGATCTCGGCCGAGACGTTTACACCGACTTAGTCATCTCGGCCGAGACAGGGTCTAATCTCGGCCGAGATTAATAGACGGACTTACTTTTCAGCTTTTGTGTCCAAGAAGCTATTAAAACAGTTTTTCCTTTCATTTGTTCATTGTAACTCCAAGATTCATCTAAAGCAAAATATCCTGGCTTGGTATCGCCCCCAGACGTAGTTACGCTTCGTAACGAACTGGGTAATCAAATCGTTGTCTTGTTGTTTGCTACTTGTTATTGTGTTCTTTATCCGATTGTCTAGTCGTTTCGTGATCGTGGCTAGGTTAAATTCCTAACAATATACCCCTCCGTCCCGAACGAATTTGCACATTTTTTGAATTCGATCGTCTCAAGCAAACTTGCACACTTTCTAATAAGGAAAGTTATAATGCAATCTCCACCCTCAAAATCTCTACCCTCAATCTCCACCCTCAATTCACCTTTGAAAAGTCAACAAAATCTTCAAAAAGTAATTTTTTTTAATATTTGTGCCGATCCCCTATACAAGTTCATTTGGAACGGAGGGAGTAATATTCAAAGAACCATACAAAGAATAACTTTGAATCTGTTTTTACCAAAAAAAGATATTTGAATTTCTTCTGCATAATCATATATATCAATATTTGCCACAATCAGTGTTCTTAAAAGACACAGTCCTCTTTGCAAGATCAAATCCAACTAAGAAGTTCATTTGTGCTATATTACCATAAATTGCAAGATCTTCTGTTGGTGTAGCTGCCAAGCACAGAGACACATCGCTCGTTCTGACAAGAATATTTTCTTGCTTCAACTTCAAATCAGCCCCCTTGAAGTGAACTGTGATTTTTGGAATACGAACGTGTTCATCTTTTCGTGCAAGAAAGCACAAACCCGACCATCCTTTTGGATCCTTGATTTCTTCCAACTTAATCGAGCTTTTTAAAGCGTTCGCCAGCTTGTTGTAGAGGCTTGTAGGTAAGAATGTAAGTGTTGTCCCTGAATCAATAATCATGTTTCCCGTTTCGGAACGTGCAACGCCAGATTTGTTGTTGTCCAGCATCTGATTTCCAATACTGATTCCGTTTAGAGTCAAGTAGTAGTATGGTTCTGGATTTTTTATTACTAAGGGTGTAGAAACAACTCTGTTACCAGAAACCTTAGCATTGGCGCCAAAATGCAACTTACTTGTCTTTAACTGATTCGACAACGGTACCAAACAGTACGCGAATTTTCCCTGAGCCAGACTGCCTAACTCGCGAATAAGGGAGCCTTTTCCGCTTCCAAGACCAACAATGCCTGATTCTATACCAGTAAATATACCACCATTTTTAAATCCACACCCGAATTTTACCTTAGGAATGTACACAATTTTCTTATCAGCAGAGGATAAGGCAAAAGTATCCGATGCAAGCTCACCCCGACTGAATGATCCATCTCCATAGGCCTCGTGATAGAGGCAGTTGTTCTGTCTGGTGCAGAAAACTGTGTTTAACGATTCGCAGTTCTTAGAATCGCAAGGAATTTTTTTGTATGTGGAAGAATTTTTTGGTCGAAAGACGGGTAAACTTTGGTTGAAGCATTTAATACAGGGCTGGCATTGTGTCCATATAAGGTTACTGCCTGTATCTGCAATGCCTAATGAAGGGACCGGTGGAGTGCCAATGAGATATTTCATCAGATATTCTCCACCAGTCGGGATCATGTCTGTTTCTGGCGTGTATTTGGATTGTTTCGTGTTGAAGCGTTGGGCGCGATTGAATGATCGTTTAAGTGCATTGACAATACGTTCGGAATGGGATAAGGAAGGATCATAAGACGGAGACAGAGGAGAGTCTCTGTGGATTAGATCAGTGGTGAAACCTTTTTCGATAAATGGATCGGATTCGGACATTGCAACGAGGGATATTAGTGCTACATAAGCGATGGACATTGTTTCGAGGATCAACATTTCACAAGATTAATAAGAAACTAGGATGTTTCTACCTAGAAAAGAAATATAATTAAGGTTATATTTATAGGTACATATGAGTGCATTTTATTGCAAACTATATAATTATTTACAACTTTTCAAAACATTAATTACCTTGCAAAAAATCCTCGACTAACTTCGACTAATTCCCGCATAGGCGCGACTCTCATTGGCTGCCTACCTTTTTTTTTCCCGATTCCTTTCCGCCTAAGGACGTATGTGCCCCGCTTAGCCCCACCTAGGTCTGAGTCTACTAACGCCTAGCGACTTCTGCAACATTGGGTAGTACGCGTTCAACCTTTTGTGTTCATTGTATCAAATTTTGGTAAAAATCACAATTTCAAAATAATATTATTCCAACCATCATTTGATTTGCAACAGCTGGTGGTGTGTTTGATGCTACTATTAATGTTAATCTTCATTTGGTATATCTTATCAAATTTTATTATGTAATAAATAACAAGCCTTTATAAGAGGTATTCGTGATTCGTGAATATTTTTCCGCTCATTCTACGTGCTAAAATTTGGTAGGTCAAATTTTTTTTGTTACCTTTTTTTTCATTTTTTTAAATTCAAATATCGTTTTTGTTTCTAATCAAGTCTTTATCTATTAAACCTTAACATGTAGTCGTTTATCATTATATTCACACACATATATAGCTTTTTGTGTTGATTATCCAAGCGGTTAAATTTGTTTTACGCTAATTTTTAAAGTATTAACCATAATTTTATTACAACTTATAGTTAGTAACAACTTAAAGTTATTCAACTTTTTAATTAATATTTTACAAATTGTGCATTGCATAGGTAACCACTAGTGATAATCTATAGAAGTAGCTAAAATGTACTCGTACGATGCACAGTTAGAAAAATATCCTAAAGTAATAAATAAATTATATTTTTTTGCAATATATTTTATGATTAAATGTTGTCTACTAAATGGTTGTTATATGATATAGTGTCAAAATGATTTCAAATTCATAAAATCAACATAATCTAAATATTTATTTAAAGTTTATTTGAGTTAATACATAATCTTTGGAGATATTAATGATGCCCTATCAGTACAAAAAAGGGTTGTTCGGATACTCTTATTAGGACACTTTCAAGAAAATGCGCTATTTGATATGTAATGGGATACTTGTATGACAAATATCCCACAAAATGAGTCATACTATGGTATGTAATAATATAACACTTTGAAGTGTCGCAACAATGCATACTACTAGTAAATTTCAACAATATTAGAATCTTTTCTCAAGGCCTTAATTCTTGATTCGATATGCAGCCTGAAACCATATTCAGCTCTGTACGTTATAAACCATGCCAAAAAGAGCCTCAATAAGCCTTTCATCTTCCTAATAGTATCATTTTTTTATTCTTATCACGACCTATTACATCTTCAGATTAAGAATCCATTTTTGGATAAGAGAAAAGTTTTAAGAAAATCATAGAGCGAACAAGAACCACATAAGTATAACAAAAATTAGAAAAACAATATATCATTATCAATAATACACAAACATGTAGCCCAAGTTATGACCAAAATATTAAAGGTATGCTGGAAAGTACCTCAAAATGCACCACAGTCACTTCCCTTGAGCTTTTGGCCACTTTCTTGCAAGAAATTTGGAATGGTTCCAACATGAAAGTTGTAGCTAATTCACTTAGCTTTCTAAAAATATTCGAGTCACTTCGGGGAGGTTCCTACAGTAGGAGTTGTGATCGTGCATTTATACATTAACGTTCGTATAAAGTTCACATCTAATTAGCCCCAAATAAAAAACACTTTTTGAAACTTTCTTTTCATTTTCTGGTAGCCCTATGTGTTAGCTTTCCAACGCATCTTGTTTCACTTAAAAATCATTTGTTTAGCCCAAGATATGTTCAAAATACTATAGGTATGCCGAAAACTACCTTACAATGCACCACTGTCACTTCCTTTGAGCTTTTGGAACCTTTCTTGCAAGAACTTTGGAATGGTTCTATCACAAAAGTTGTAGCTAACTCACTTACCTTTACAAAAACAAAAGATGCACTTTGTGGAGGTTCCTACATGGGGAGTAGTGATTTGTGCATTTGTACATTAACGTTCATATAAATTTCGCATACAATAAGCCTTAATAAAAAGCACGTTTTAAAATTTCAACTTTTTGAACATTTTGTATCCTTTTCCATTAGCCCTGTGTGTTAGCTTTTCAATGCATCAAGTTTCACCTAAAAATCATTTTTGTAGCCCAAGTTATGACCAAAATACTAAAGGTATGCTGTAAAGTACCTCAAAATGCACCACACTCACTTCCTTTGAGCTTTTGGCCACTTTCTTGCAAGAACTTTGGAATGCTTCCAACACAAAAGTTGTAGCTAATTCACTTAGCTTTCTAAAAATATTCGAGTCACTTCGGGGAGGTTCCTACAGTAGGAGTTGTGATCGTGCATTTATACATTAACGTTCGTATAAAGTTCACATCTAATTAGCCCCAAATAAAAAGCACTTTTTGAAACTTTCTTTTCGTTTTCTAGTAGCCCTATGTGTTAGCTTTCCAACGCATCTTGTTTCACTTAAAAATCATTTGTTTAGCCCAAGATATGATCAAAATACTATAGGTATGCCGAAAACTACCTTACAATGCACCACTGTCACTTCGTTTGAGCTTTTGGAACCTTTCTTGCAAGAACTTTGGAATGGTTCTATCACAAAAGTTGTAGCTAACTCACTTAACTTTCCAAAAACAAAAGATTTACTTTGTGGAGGTTCCTATATGGGGAGTAGTGATTTGTGCATTTGTACATTAACGTTCATATAAATTTCGCATACAATAGGCCTTAATAAAAAGCACTTTTTAAAATTTCAAATTTTTAAACATTTTGTATCCTTTTCCAGTAGCCCTGTGTGTTAGCTTTTCAATGCATCAAGTTTCACCTAAAAATCATTTTTGTAGCCCAAGTTATGACCAAAATACTAAAGGTATGCTGTAAAGTACCTCAAAATGCACCACAGTCACTTCCTTTGAGCTTTTGGCCACTTTCTTGCAAGAAATTTGGAATGGTTCCAACACAAAAGTTGTAGCTAATTCACTTAGATTTATAAAAATATTCGAGTCACTTCGGGGAGGTTCCTACAGTAGGAGTTGTGATCGTGCATTTATACATTAACATTCGTATAAAGTTCACATCTAATTAGCCCCAAATAAAAAGCACTTTTTGAAATTTTCTTTTCATTTTCTAGTAGCCCTATGTGTTAGCTTTCCAACGCATCTTGTTTCACTTAAAAATCATTTTTTTAGCCCAAGATATGATCAAAATACTATAGGTATGCCGAAAACTACCTTACAATACACCACTGTCACTTCCTTTGAGCTTTTGGAACCTTTCTTGCAAGAACTTTGGAATGGTTCTATCACAAAAGTTGTAGCTTACTCACTTACTTTTCCAAAAACAAAAGATTCACTTTTTGGAGGTTCCTACATGGGGAGTAGTGATTTGTGCATTTGTACATTAATGTTCATATAAATTTCGCATACAATAGGCCCAATAAAAAAAACTTTTTGAAATTTGAAGTTTTTGAACATTTTATATCCTTTTCCATTAGCCCTATGGGATAGCTTTGCAATGCATCAAGTTTCACCTAAAAATCATTTTTGTAGCCCAAGTTATGACCAAAATACTAAAGGTATGCTGGAAAGTACCTCAAAATGCACCACAGTCACTTCCTTTGCGCTTTTGGCCACTTTCTTGCAAGAAATTTGTAATGGTTCCAACACAAAAGTTGTAGCTAATTCACTTAGCTTTCTAAAAATATTTGAGTCACTTCGGGGAGGTTCCTACAGTAGGAGTTGTGATCGTGCATTTATACATTAACGTTTGTATAAAGTTCACATCTAATTAGCCCCAAATAAAAAGCACTTTTTGAAACTTTATTTTCATTTTCTAGTAGCCCTATGTGTTATCTTTACAACGCATCTTCTTTCACTTATAAATTATTTTTTTAGCCCAAGATATGATCAAAATACTATAGGTATGCCGAAAACTACCTTACAATGCACCACTGTCACTTCCTTTGAGCTTTTGGAACCTTTCTTGCAAGAACTTTGGAATGGTTCTATCACAAAAGTTGTAGCTAACTCACTTACCTTTCCAAAAACAAAAGGTTCACTTTGTGGAGGTTCCTACATGGGGAGTAGTGATTTGTGCATTTGTACATTAACGTTCATATAAATTTCGCATACAATAGGCCCCAATAAAAAGCACTTTTTTGAAATTTCGACTTTTTGAACATTTTGTATCCTTTTCCGGTAGCCCTGTTTGTTAGCTTTGCAATGCATCAAGTTTCACCCAAAAATGATTTTTGTAGCCCAAGTTATGACAAAATACTAAAGGTATGATGGAAAGTACCTCAAAATGCACCACAGTCACTTCCTTTGAGCTTTTGGCCACTTTATTGCAAGAAATTTGGAATGGTTCCAACACAAAAGTTGTAGCTAATTCACTTAGCTTTCTAAAAATATTTGAGTCACTTCGGGGAGGTTCCTACAGTAGGAGTTGTGATCGTGCATTTATACATTAACATTCGTATAAAGTTCACATCTAATTAGCCCCAAATAAAAATCACTTTTTGAAATTTCTTTTCATATTCTAGTAGCCCTATGTGTTAGCTTTCCAACGCATCTTGTTTCACTTAAAAATCATTTTTTTAGCCCAAGATATGATCAAAATACTATAGGTATGCCGAAAACTACCTTACAATGCACCACTGTCACTTCCTTTGAGCTTTTGGAACCTTTCTTGCAAGAACTTTGGAATGGTTCTATCACAAAAGTTGTAGCTAACTCACTTACCTTTCCAAAAACAAAAGATTCACTTTGTGGAGGTTCCTACATGGGGAGTAGTGATTTGTTCATTTGTACATTAACGTTCATATAAATTTCGCATACAATAGGCCTTAATAAAAAGCACTTTTTAAAATTTCAACTTTTTGAACATTTTGTATCCTTTTCCAGTAGCCCTATGGGATATCTTTGCAATGCATAAAGTTTCACCTAAAAATCATTTTTGTAGCCCAAGTTATGACCAAAATACTAAAGGTATGCTGTAAAGTACCTCAAAATGCACCACAGTCACTTCCTTTGAGCTTTTGGCCACTTTCTTGAAAGAAATTTAGAATGGTTCCAACACAAAAGTTGTAGCTAATTCACTTAGCTTTCTAAAAATATTCGAGTCACTCCGGGGAGGTTCCTACAGTAGGAGTTGTGATCGTGCATTTATACATTAACGTTCGTATAAAGTTCACATCTAATTAGCCCCAAATAAAAAGCACTTTTTGAAACTTTCTTTTCGTTTTCTAGTAGCCCTATGTGTTATCTTTACAACGCATCTTGTTTCACTTAAAAATTATTTTCTTAGCCCAAGATATGATCAAAATACTATAGGTATGCCGAAAACTACCTTACAATGCACCACTGTCACTTCCTTTGAGCTTTTGGAACCTTTCTTGCAAGAACATTGGAATGGTTCTATCACAAAAGTTGTAGCTAACTCACTTACCTTTCCAAAAACAAAAGATTCACTTTGTGGAGGTTCCTACATGGGGAGTAGTGATTTGTGCATTTGTACATTAACGTTCATATAAATTTCGCATACAATAGGCCTTAATAAAAAGCACTTTTTAAAATTTCAACTTTTTGAACATTTTGTATCCTTTTCCAGTAGCCCTATGGGATATCTTTGCAATGCATAAAGTTTCACCTAAAAATCATTTTTGTAGCCCAAGTTATGACCAAAATACTAAAGGTATGCTGTAAAGTACCTCAAAATGCACCACAGTCACTTCCTTTGAGCTTTTGGCCACTTTCTTGAAAGAAATTTAGAATGGTTCCAACACAAAAGTTGTAGCTAATTCACTTAGCTTTCTAAAAATATTCGAGTCACTCCGGGGAGGTTCCTACAGTAGGAGTTGTGATCGTGCATTTATACATTAACGTTCGTATAAAGTTCACATCTAATTAGCCCCAAATAAAAAGCACTTTTTGAAACTTTCTTTTCGTTTTCTAGTAGCCCTATGTGTTATCTTTACAACGCATCTTGTTTCACTTAAAAATTATTTTCTTAGCCCAAGATATGATCAAAATACTATAGGTATGCCGAAAACTACCTTACAATGCACCACTGTCACTTCCTTTGAGCTTTTGGAACCTTTCTTGCAAGAACATTGGAATGGTTCTATCACAAAAGTTGTAGCTAACTCACTTACCTTTCCAAAAACAAAAGATTCACTTTGTGGAGGTTCCTACATGGGGAGTAGTGATTTGTTCATTTGTACATTAACGTTCATATAAATTTCGCATACAATAGGCCTTAATAAAAAGCACTTTTTAAAATTTCAACTTTTTGAACATTTTGTATCCTTTTCCAGTAGCCCTATAGGATAGCTTTGCAATGCATCAAGTTTCAACTAAAATCATTTTTGTAGCCCAAGTTATGACCAAAATACTAAAGGTATGCTGTAAAGTACCTCAAAATGCACCACAGTCACTTCCTTTGAGCTTTTGGCCACTTTCTTGAAAGAAATTTAGAATGGTTCCAACACAAAAGTTGTAGCTAATTCACTTAGCTTTCTAAAAATATTCGAGTCACTCCGGGGAGGTTCCTACAGTAGGAGTTGTGATCGTGCATTTATACATTAACGTTCGTATAAAGTTCACATCTAATTAGCCCCAAATAAAAAGCACTTTTTGAAACTTTCTTTTCGTTTTCTAGTAGCCCTATGTGTTATCTTTACAACGCATCTTGTTTCACTTAAAAATTATTTTCTTAGCCCAAGATATGATCAAAATACTATAGGTATGCCGAAAACTACCTTACAATGCACCACTGTCACTTCCTTTGAGCTTTTGGAACCTTTCTTGCAAGAACTTTGGAATGGTTCTATCACAAAAGTTGTAGCTAACTCACTTACCTTTCCAAAAACAAAAGATTCACTTTGTGGAGGTTCCTACATGGGGAGTAGTGATTTGTGCATTTGTACATTAACGTTCATATAAATTTCGCATACAATAGGCCTTAATAAAAAGCACTTTTTAAAATTTCAACTTTTTGAACATTTTGTATCCTTTTCCAGTAGCCCTATGGGATATCTTTGCAATGCATAAAGTTTCACCTAAAAATCATTTTTGTAGCCCAAGTTATGACCAAAATACTAAAGGTATGCTGTAAAGTACCTCAAAATGCACCACAGTCACTTCCTTTGAGCTTTTGGCCACTTTCTTGAAAGAAATTTAGAATGGTTCCAACACAAAAGTTGTAGCTAATTCACTTAGCTTTCTAAAAATATTCGAGTCACTCCGGGGAGGTTCCTACAGTAGGAGTTGTGATCGTGCATTTATACATTAACGTTCGTATAAAGTTCACATCTAATTAGCCCCAAATAAAAAGCACTTTTTGAAACTTTCTTTTCGTTTTCTAGTAGCCCTATGTGTTATCTTTACAACGCATCTTGTTTCACTTAAAAATTATTTTCTTAGCCCAAGATATGATCAAAATACTATAGGTATGCCGAAAACTACCTTACAATGCACCACTGTCACTTCCTTTGAGCTTTTGGAACCTTTCTTGCAAGAACATTGGAATGGTTCTATCACAAAAGTTGTAGCTAACTCACTTACCTTTCCAAAAACAAAAGGTTCACTTTGTGGAGGTTCCTACATGGGGAGTAGTGATTTGTGCATTTGTACATTAACGTTCATATAAATTTCGCATACAATAGGCTCCAATAAAAAGCACTTTTTTTAAATTTTGACTTTTTGAACATTTTGTATCCTTTTCCAGTAGCCCTGTGTGTTAGCTTTGCAATGCATCAAGTTTCACCTAAAAATGATTTTTGTAGCCCAAGTTATGACAAAAATACTAAAGGTATGCTGGAAAGTACCTCAAAATGCACCACAGTCACTTCCTTTGAGCTTTTGGCCACTTTATTGCAAGAAATTTGGAATGGTTCCAACACAAAAGTTGTAGCTAATTCACTTAGCTTTCTAAAAATATTTGAGTCACTTCGGGGAGGTTCCTACAGTAGGAGTTGTGATCGTGCATTTATACATTAACATTCGTATAAAGTTCACATCTAATTAGCCCCAAATAAAAAGCACTTTTAGAAATTTTCTTTTCATTTTCTAGTAGCCCTATGTGTTAGCTTTCCAACGCATCTTGTTTCACTTAAAAATCATTTTTTTAGCCCAAGATATGATCAAAATACTATAGGTATGCCGAAAACTACCTTACAATGCACCACTATCACTTCCGTTGAGCTTTTGGAACCTTTCTTGCAAGAACTTTGGAATGGTTCTATCACAAAAGTTGTAGCTAACTCATTTACCTTTCCAAAAACAAAAAGATTCACTTTGTGGAGGTTCCTACAGGGGGAGTAGTGATTTGTGCATTTGTACATTAACGTTCATATAAATTTCGCATACAATAGGCCTTAATAAAAAGCACTTTTTAAAATTTCAACTTTTTGAACATTTTGTATCCTTTTCCAGTAGCCCTATAGGATAGCTTTGCAATGCATCAAGTTTCACCTAAAATCATTTTTGTAGCCCAAGTTATGACCAAAATACTAAAGGTATGCTGGAAAGTACCTCAAAATGCACCACAGTCACTTCCTTTGAGCTTTTGGCCACTTTCTTGCAAGAAATTTGGAATGGTTCCAACACAAAAGTTGTAGCTAATTCACTTAGCTTTCTAAAAATATTCGAGTCACTTCGGGGAGGTTCCTACAGTAGGAGTTGTGATCGTGCATTTATACATTAACATTCGTATAAAGTGCACATCTAATTAGCCTCAAATAAAAAGCACTTTTTGAAATTTTCTTTTCATTTTCTAGTAGCCCTATGTGTTAGCTTTCCAAAGCATCTTGTTTCACTTAAAAATCATTTTTTTAGCCCAAGATATGATCAAAATACTATAGGTATGCCGAAAACTACCTTACAATGCACCACCGTCACTTCCTTTGAGCTTTTGGAACCTTTCTTGCAAGAACTTTGGAATGGTTCTATCACAAAATTTGTAGCTTACTCACTTACTTTTCCAAAAACAAAAGATCCACTTTGTGGAGGTTCCTACATGGGGAGTAGTGATTTGTGCATTTGTACATTAATGTTCATATAAATTTCGCATACAATAGGCCTCAATAAAAAGCACTTTTTGAAATTTCAACTTTTTGAACATTTTATATCCTTTTCCAGTAGCCCTATGGGATAGCTTTGCAATGCATCAAGTTTCACATAAAAATAATTTTTGTAGCCCAAGTTATGACCAAAATACTAAAGCTATGCTGTAAAGTACCTCAAAATGCACCACAGTCACTTCCTTTGAGCTTTTGGCACTTTCTTGCAAGAAATTTGGAATGGTTCCAACACAAAAGTTGTAGCTAATTCACTTAGCTTTCTAAAAATATTCGAGTCACTTTGGGGAGGTTCCTACAGTAGGAGTTGTGATCGTGCATTTATACATTAACGTTCGTATAAAGTTCACATCTAATTAGCCCCAAATAAAAAGCACTTTTTGAAACTTTCTTTTCATTTTCTAGTAGCCCTATGTGTTAGCTTTCGAACGCATCTTGTTTCACTTAAAAATCATTTGTTTAGCCCAAGATATGATCAAAATACTATAGGTATGCCGAAAACTACCTTAGAATGCACCACTGTCACTTCCTTTGAGCTTTTGTTACCTTTCTTGCAAGAACTTTGGAATGGTTCTATCACAAAAGTTGTAGCTAACTCACTTACCTTTCCAAAAACAAAAGATTCACTTTGTGGAGGTTCCTACATGGGGAGTAGTGATTTGTGCATTTGTACATTAACGTTCATATAAATTTCGCATACAATAGGCCCCAATAAAAAGCACTTTTTGAAATTTCAACTTTTTGAACATTTTATATCCTTTTCCAGTAGCCCTATGGGATAGCTTTGCAATGCATCAAGTTTCACATAAAAATCATTTTTGTAGCCCAAGTTATGACCAAAATACTAAAGGTATGCTGGAAAGTACCTCAAAATGCACCACAGTCACTTCCTTTGAGCTTTTGGCCACTTTCTTGCAAGAAATTTGGAATGGTTCCAACACAAAAGTTGTAGCTAATTCACTTAGCTTTCTAAAAACATTCGAGTCACTTCGGGGAGGTTCCTACAGTAGGAGTTGTGATCGTGCATTTATACATTAACATTCATATAAAGTTCACATCTAATTAGCCCCAAATAAAAAGCACTTTTTGAAATTTTCTTTTCATTTTCTAGTAGCCCTATGTGTTAGCTTTCCAACGCATCTTGTTTCACTTAAAAATCATTTTTTTAGTCCAAGATATGATCAAAATACTATAGGTATGCCGAAAACTACCTTACAATGCACCACTGTCACTTCCTTTGAGCTTTTGGAACCTTTCTTGCAAGAACTTTGGAATGGTTCTATCACAAAATTTGTAGCTTACTCACTTACTTTTCCAAAAACAAAAGATTCACGTTGTGGAGGTTCCTACATGGGGAGTAGTGATTTGTGCATTTGTACATTAATGTTCATATAAATTTCGCATACAATAGGCCCCAATAAAAAGCACTTTTTGAAATTTCAACTTTTTGAACATTTTATATCCTTTTCCAGTAGCCCTATGGGATAGCTTTGCAATGCATCAAGTTTCACCTAAAAATCATTTTTGTAGCCCAAGTTATGACCAAAATACTAAAGGTATGCTGGAAAGTACCTCAAAATGCAACACAGTCACTTCCTTTGAGCTTTTGGCCACATTCTTGCAAGAAATTTGGAATGGTTCCAACACAAAAGTTGTAGCTAATTCACTTAGCTTTCTAAAAATATTCGAGTCACTTCGGGGAGGTTCCTACAGTAGGAGTTGTGATCGTGCTTTTTTACATTAACATTCGTATAAAGTTCACATCTAATTAGCCCCAAATAAAAAGCACTTTTTGAAATTTTCTTTTCATTTTCTAGTAGCCCTATGTGTTAGCTTTCCAACGCATCTTGTTTCACTTAAAAATCATTTTTTTAGCCCAAGATATGATCAAAATACTATAGGTATGCCGAAAACTACCTTACAATGCACCACTGTCACTTCCTTTGAGCTTTTGGAACCTTTCTTGCAAGAACTTTGGAATGGTTCTATCACAAAATTTGTAGCTTACTCACTTACTTTTCCAAAAACAAAAGATTCACTTTGTGGAGGTTCCTACATGGGGAGTAGTTATTTGTGCATTTGTACATTAATGTTCATATAAATTTCGCATACAATAGGCCTCAATAAAAAGCACTTTTTGAAATTTCAACTTTTTGAACATTTTATATCCTATTCCAGTAGCCCTACGGGATAGCTTTGCAATGCATCAAGTTTCACATAAAAATAATTTTTGTAGCCCAAGTTATGACCAAAATACTAAAGCTATGCTGTAAAGTACCTCAAAATGCACCACAGTCACTTCCTTTGAGCTTTTGGCCACTTTCTTGCAAGAAATTTGGAATGGTTCCAACACAAAAGTTGTAGCTAATTCACTTAGCTTTCTAAAAATATTCGAGTCACTTTGGGGAGGTTCCTACAGTAGGAGTTGTGATCGTGCATTTATACATTAACGTTCGTATAAAGTTCACATCTAATTAGCCCCAAATAAAAAGCACTTTTTGAAACTTTCTTTTCATTTTCTAGTAGCCCTATGTGTTAGCTTTCGAACGCATCTTGTTTCACTTAAAAATCATTTGTTTAGCCCAAGATATGATCAAAATACTATAGGTATGCTGAAAACTACCTTAGAATGCACCACTGTCACTTCCTTTGAGCTTTTGTTACCTTTCTTGCAAGAACTTTGGAATGGTTCTATCACAAAAGTTGTAGCTAACTCACTTACCTTTCCAAAAACAAAAGATTCACTTTGTGGAGGTTCCTACATGGGGAGTAGTGATTTGTGCATTTGTACATTAACGTTCATATAAATTTCGCATACAATAGGCCCCAATAAAAAGCACTTTTTGAAATTTCAACTTTTTGAACATTTTATATCCTTTTCCAGTAGCCCTATGGGATAGCTTTGCAATGCATCAAGTTTCACATAAAAATCATTTTTGTAGCCCAAGTTATGACCAAAATACTAAAGGTATGCTGGAAAGTACCTCAAAATGCACCACAGTCACTTCCTTTGAGCTTTTGGCCACTTTCTTGCAAGAAATTTCGAATGGTTCCAACACAAAAGTTGTAGCTAATTCACTTAGCTTTCTAAAAATATTCGAGTCACTTCGGGGAGGTTCCTACAGTAGGAGTTGTGATCGTGCATTTATACATTAACATTCGTATAAAGTTCACATCTAATTAGCCCCAAATAAAAAGCACTTTTTGAAATTTTCTTTTCATTTTCTAGTAGCCCTATGTGTTAGCTTTCCAACGCATCTTGTTTCACTTAAAAATCATTTTTTTAGCCCAAGATATGATCAAAATACTATAGGTATGCCGAAAACTACCTTACAATGCACCACTGTCACTTCCTTTGAGCTTTTGGAACCTTTCTTGCAAGAACTTTGGAATGGTTCTATCACAAAATTTGTAGCTTACTCACTTACTTTTCCAAAAACAAAAGATTCACGTTGTGGAGGTTCCTACATGGGGAGTAGTGATTTGTGCATTTGTACATTAATGTTCATATAAATTTCGCATACAATAGGCCCCAATAAAAAGCACTTTTTGAAATTTCAACTTTTTGAACATTTTATATCCTTTTCCAGTAGCCCTATGGGATAGCTTTGCAATGCATCAAGTTTCACATAAAAATCATTTTTGTAGCCCAAGTTATGACCAAAATACTAAAGCTATGCTGTAAAGTACCTCAAAATGCACCACAGTCACTTCCTTTGAGCTTTTGGCCACTTTCTTGCAAGAAATTTGGAATGGTTCCAACACAACAGTTGTAGCTAATTCACTTAGCTTTCTAAAAATATTCGAGTCACTTTGGGGAGGTTCCTACAGTAGGAGTTGTGATCGTGCATTTATACATTAACGTTCGTATAAAGTTCACATCTAATTAGCCCCAAATAAAAAGCACTTTTTGAAACTTTCTTTTCATTTTCTAGTAGCCCTATGTGTTAGCTTTCGAACGCATCTTGTTTCACTTAAAAATCATTTGTTTAGCCCAAGATATGATCAAAATACTATAGGTATGCCGAAAACTACCTTACAATGCACCACTGTCACTTCCTTTGAGCTTTTGGAACCTTTCTTGCAAGAACTTTGGAATGGTTCTATCACAAAAGTTGTAGCTAACTCACTTACCTTTCCAAAAACAAAAGATTCACTTTGTGGAGGTTCCTACATGGGGAGTAGTGATTTGTGCATTTGTACATTAACGTTCATATGAATTTCGCATACAATAGGCCCCAATAAAAAGTACTTTTTGAAATTTCAACTTTTTGAACATTTTATATCCTTTTCCAGTAGCCCTATGGGATAGCTTTGTAATGCATCAAGTTTCACCTAAAAATCATTTTTGTAGCCCAAGTTATGACCAAAATACTAAAGGTATGCTGGAAAGTACCTCAAAATGCACCACAGTCACTTTCTTTGAGCTTTTGGCCACCTTCTTGCAAGAAATTTGTAATGGTTCCAAAACAAAAGTTGTAGCTAATTCACTTAGATTTATAAAGATATTCGAGTCACTTTGGGGAGGTTCCTACAGTAGGAGTTGTGATCGTGCATTTATACATTAACGTTCGTATAAAGTTCACATCTAATTAGCCCCAAATAAAAAGCACTTTTTGAAACTTTCTTTTCATTTTCTAGTAGCCCTATGTGTTAGCTTTCGAACGCATCTTGTTTCACTTAAAAATCATTTGTTTAGCCCAAGATATGATCAAAATACTATAGGTATGCCGAAAACTACCTTACAATGCACCACTGTCACTTCCTTTGAGCTTTTGGAACCTTTCTTGCAAGAACTTTGGAATGGTTCTATCACAAAAGTTGTAGCTAACTCACTTACCTTTCCAAAAACAAAAGATTCACTTTGTGGAGGTTCCTACATGGGGAGTAGTGATTTGTGCATTTGTACATTAACGTTCATATAAATTTCGCATACAATAGGCCCCAATAAAAAGCACTTTTTGAAATTTCAACTTTTTGAACATTTTGTATCCTTTTCCAGTCGCCCTATGTGTTAGCTTTGCAATGCATCAAGTTTCACCTAAAAATCAGTTTTGTAGCCCAAGTTATGACAAAAATACTAAAGGTATGCTGGAAAGTACCTCAAAATGCACCACAGTCACTTCCTTTGAGCTTTTGGCCACTTTATTGCAAGAAATTTAGAATGGTTCCAACATGAAAGTGTTACCTAATTCACTTAGCTTTCTAAAAATATTCAAGTCACTTCGGGGAGGTTCCTACAGTAGGAGTTGTGATCGTGCATTTATACATTAAAGTTCGTATAAAGTTCACATCTAATTAGCCCCAAATAAAAAACACTTTTTGAAACTTTCTTTTCATTTTCTAGTAGCCCTATGTGTTAGCTTTCTAACGCATCTTGTTTCACTTAAAAATCATTTGTTTAGCCCAAGATATGATAAAAATACTATAGGTATGCCGAAAACTACCTTACAATGCACCACTGTCACTTCCTTTGAGCTTTTGGAACCTTTCTTGCAAGAACTTTGGAATGGTTCTATCACAAAATTTGTAGCTTACTCACTTACTTTTCCAAAAACAAAAGATCCACTTTGTGGAGGTTCCTACATGGGGAGTAGTGATTTGTGCATTTGTACATTAATGTTCATATAAATTTCGCATACAATAGGCCTCAATAAAAAGCACTTTTTGAAATTTCAACTTTTTGAACATTTTATATCCTTTTCCAGTAGCCCTATGGGATAGCTTTGCAATGCATCAAGTTTCACATAAAAATAATTTTTGTAGCCCAAGTTATGACCAAAATACTAAAGCTATGCTGTAAAGTACCTCAAAATGCACCACAGTCACTTCCTTTGAGCTTTTGGCACTTTCTTGCAAGAAATTTGGAATGGTTCCAACACAAAAGTTGTAGCTAATTCACTTAGCTTTCTAAAAATATTCGAGTCACTTTGGGGAGGTTCCTACAGTAGGAGTTGTGATCGTGCATTTATACATTAACGTTCGTATAATGTTCACATCTAATTAGCCCCAAATAAAAAGCACTTTTTGAAACTTTCTTTTCATTTTCTAGTAGCCCTATGTGTTAGCTTTCGAACGCATCTTGTTTCACTTAAAAATCATTTGTTTAGCCCAAGATATGATCAAAATACTATAGGTATGCCGAAAACTACCTTAGAATGCACCACTGTCACTTCCTTTGAGCTTTTGTTACCTTTCTTGCAAGAACTTTGGAATGGTTCTATCACAAAAGTTGTAGCTAACTCACTTACCTTTCCAAAAACAAAAGATTCACTTTGTGGAGGTTCCTACATGGGGAGTAGTGATTTGTGCATTTGTACATTAACGTTCATATAAATTTCGCATACAATAGGCCCCAATAAAAAGCACTTTTTGAAATTTCAACTTTTTGAACATTTTATATCCTTTTCCAGTAGCCCTATGGGATAGCTTTGCAATGCATCAAGTTTCACCTAAAAATCATTTTTGTAGCCCAAGTTATGACCAAAATACTAAAGGTATGCTGGAAAGTACCTCAAAATGCACCACAGTCACTTCCTTTGAGCTTTTGGCCACTTTCTTGCAAGAAATTTGGAATGGTTCCAACACAAAAGTTGTAGCTAATTCACTTAGCTTTCTAAAAATATTCGAGTCACTTCGGGGAGGTTCCTACAGTAGGAGTTGTGATCGTGCTTTTTTACATTAACATTCGTATAAAGTTCACATCTAATTAGCCCCAAATAAAAAGCACTTTTTGAAATTTTCTTTTCATTTTCTAGTAGCCCTATGTGTTAGCTTTCCAACGCATCTTGTTTCACTTAAAAATCATTTTTTTAGCCCAAGATATGATCAAAATACTATAGGTATGCCGAAAACTACCTTACAATGCACCACTGTCACTTCCTTTGAGCTTCTGGAACCTTTCTTGCAAGAACTTTGGAATGGTTCTATCACAAAATTTGTAGCTTACTCACTTACTTTTCCAAAAACAAAAGATTCACTTTGTGGAGGTTCCTACATGGGGAGTAGTTATTTGTGCATTTGTACATTAATGTTCATATAAATTTCGCATACAATAGGCCTCAATAAAAAGCACTTTTTGAAATTTCAACTTTTTGAACATTTTATATCCTATTCCAGTAGCCCTACGGGATAGCTTTGCAATGCATCAAGTTTCACATAAAAATAATTTTTGTAGCCCAAGTTATGACCAAAATACTAAAGCTATGCTGTAAAGTACCTCAAAATGCACCACAGTCACTTCCTTTGAGCTTTTGGCCACTTTCTTGCAAGAAATTTGGAATGGTTCCAACACAAAAGTTGTAGCTAATTCACTTAGCTTTCTAAAAATATTCGAGTCACTTTGGGGAGGTTCCTACAGTAGGAGTTGTGATCGTGCATTTATACATTAACGTTCGTATAAAGTTCACATCTAATTAGCCCCAAATAAAAAGCACTTTTTGAAACTTTCTTTTCATTTTCTAGTAGCCCTATGTGTTAGCTTTCGAACGCATCTTGTTTCACTTAAAAATCATTTGTTTAGCCCAAGATATGATCAAAATACTATAGGTATGCCGAAAACTACCTTAGAATGCACCACTGTCACTTCCTTTGAGCTTTTGTTACCTTTCTTGCAAGAACTTTGGAATGGTTCTATCACAAAAGTTGTAGCTAACTCACTTACCTTTCCAAAAACAAAAGATTCACTTTGTGGAGGTTCCTACATGGGGAGTAGTGATTTGTGCATTTGTACATTAACGTTCATATAAATTTCGCATACAATAGGCCCCAATAAAAAGCACTTTTTGAAATTTCAACTTTTTGAACATTTTATATCCTTTTCCAGTAGCCCTATGGGATAGCTTTGCAATGCATCAAGTTTCACATAAAAATCATTTTTGTAGCCCAAGTTATGACCAAAATACTAAAGCTATGCTGTAAAGTACCTCAAAATGCACCACAGTCACTTCCTTTGAGCTTTTGGCCACTTTCTTGCAAGAAATTTGGAATGGTTCCAACACAAAAGTTGTAGCTAATTCACTTAGCTTTCTAAAAATATTCGAGTCACTTTGGGGAGGTTCCTACAGTAGGAGTTGTGATCGTGCATTTATACATTAACGTTCGTATAAAGTTCACATCTAATTAGCCCCAAATAAAAAGCACTTTTTGAAACTTTCTTTTCATTTTCTAGTAGCCCTATGTGTTAGCTTTCGAACGCATCTTGTTTCACTTAAAAATCATTTGTTTAGCCCAAGATATGATCAAAATACTATAGGTATGCCGAAAACTACCTTAGAATGCACCACTGTCACTTCCTTTGAGCTTTTGTTACCTTTCTTGCAAGAACTTTGGAATGGTTCTATCACAAAAGTTTTATCTAACTCACTTACCTTTCCAAAAACAAAAGATTCACTTTGTGGAGGTTCCTACATGGGGAGTAGTGATTTGTGCATTTGTACATTAACGTTCATATAAATTTCGCATACAATAGGCCCCAATAAAAAGCACTTTTTGAAATTTCAACTTTTTGAACATTTTATATCCTTTTCCAGTAGCCCTATGGGATAGCTTTGCAATGCTTCAAGTTTCACATAAAAATCATTTTTGTAGCCCAAGTTATGACCAAAATACTAAAGGTATGCTGGAAAGTACCTCAAAATGCACCACAGTCACTTCCTTTGAGCTTTTGGCCACTTTCTTGCAAGAAATTTGGAATGGTTCCAACACAAAAGTTGTAGCTAATTCACTTAGCTTTCTAAAAATATTCGAGTCACTTCGGGGAGGTTCCTACAGTAGGAGTTGTGATCGTGCATTTATACATTAACATTCGTATAAAGTTCACATCTAATTAGCCCCAAATAAAAAGCACTTTTTGAAATTTTCTTTTCATTTTCTAGTAGCCCTATGTGTTAGCTTTCCAACGCATCTTGTTTCACTTAAAAATCATTTTTTTAGCCCAAGATATGATCAAAATACTATAGGTATGTCGAAAACTACCTTACAATGCACCACTGTCACTTCCTTTGAGCTTTTGGAACCTTTCTTGCAAGAACTTTGGAATGGTTCTATCACAAAATTTGTAGCTTACTCACTTACTTTTCCAAAAACAAAAGATTCACGTTGTGGAGGTTCCTACATGGGGAGTAGTGATTTGTGCATTTGTACATTAATGTTCATATAAATTTCGCATACAATAGGCCCCAATAAAAAGCACTTTTTGAAATTTCAACTTTTTGAACATTTTATATCCTTTTCCAGTAGCCCTATGGGATAGCTTTTCAATGCATCAAGTTTCACATAAAAATCATTTTTGTAGCCCAAGTTATGACCAAAATACTAAAGCTATGCTGTAAAGTACCTCAAAATGCACCACAGTCACTTCCTTTGAGCTTTTGGCCACTTTCTTGCAAGAAATTTGGAATGGTTCCAACACAAAAGTTGTAGCTAATTCACTTAGCTTTCTAAAAATATTCGAGTCACTTTGGGGAGGTTCCTACAGTAGGAGTTGTGATCGTGCATTTATACATTAACGTTCGTATAAAGTTCACATCTAATTAGCCCCAAATAAAAAGCACTTTTTGAAACTTTCTTTTCATTTTCTAGTAGCCCTATGTGTTAGCTTTCGAACGCATCTTGTTTCACTTAAAAATCATTTGTTTAGCCCAAGATATGATCAAAATACTATAGGTATGCCGAAAACTACCTTACAATGCACCACTGTCACTTCCTTTGAGCTTTTGGAACCTTTCTTGCAAGAACTTTGGAATGGTTCTATCACAAAAGTTGTAGCTAACTCACTTACCTTTCCAAAAACAAAAGATTCACTTTGTGGAGGTTCCTACATGGGGAGTAGTGATTTGTGCATTTGTACATTAACGTTCATATGAATTTCGCATACAATAGGCCCCAATAAAAAGCACTTTTTGAAATTTCAACTTTTTGAACATTTTATATCCTTTTCCAGTAGCCCTATAGGATAGCTTTGCAATGCATCAAGTTTCACCTAAAAATCATTTTTGTAGCCCAAGTTATGACCAAAATACTAAAGGTATGCTGGAAAGTACCTCAAAATGCACCACAGTCACTTCCTTTGAGCTTTTGGCCACTTTCTTGCAAGAAATTTGGAATGGTTCCAACACAAAAGTTGTAGCTAATTCACTTAGCTTTCTAAAAATATTCGAGTCACTTCGGGGAGGTTCCTACAGTAGGAGTTGTGATCGTGCTTTTTTACATTAACATTCGTATAAAGTTCACATCTAATTAGCCCCAAATAAAAAGCACTTTTTGAAATTTTCTTTTCATTTTCTAGTAGCCCTATGTGTTAGCTTTCCAACGCTTCTTGTTTCACTTAAAAATCATTTGTTTAGCCCAAGATATGATCAAAATACTATAGGTATGTCGAAAACTACCTTACAATGCACCACTGTCACTTCCTTTGAGCTTTTGGAACCTTTCTTGCAAGAACTTTGGAATGGTTCTATCACAAAAGTTGTAGCTAACTCACTTACCTTTCCAAAAACCAAAGATTCACTTTGTGGAGATTCCTACATGGGGAGTAGTGATTTGTGCATTTGTACAGTAACGTTCATATAAATTTCGCATACAATATGCCTTAATAAAAAGCACTTTTTAAAATTTCAACTTTTTGAACATTTTGTATCATTTTCCAGTAGCCCTGTGTGTTAGCTTTTCAATGCATCAAGTTTCACCTAAAAATCATTTTTGTAGCCCAAGTTATGACCAAAATACTAAAGGTATGCTGTAAAGTACCTCAAAATGCACCACAGTCACTTCCTTTGAGCTTTTGGCCACTTTCTTGCAAGAAATTTGGAATGGTTCCAACATAAAAGTTATAGCTAATTCACTTAGCTTTCTAAAAATATTCGAGTCACTTTGGGGAGGTTCCTACAGTAGGAGTTGTGATCGTGCATTTATACATTAACGTTCGTATAAAGTTCACATCTAATTAGTCCCAAATAAAAAGCACTTTTTGAAACTTTCTTTTCATTTTCTAGTAGCCCTATGTGTTAGCTTTCGAACGCATCTTGTTTCACTTAAAAATCATTTGTTTAGCCCAAGATATGATCAAAATACTATAGGTATGCCGAAAACTACCTTACAATGTACCACTGTCACTTCCTTTGAGCTTTTGGAACCTTTCTTGCAAGAACTTTGGAATGGTTCTATCACAAAAGTTGTAGCTAACTCACTTACCTTTCCAAAAACAAAAGATTCACTTTGTGGAGGTTCCTACATGGGGAGTAGTGATTTGTGCATTTGTACATTAACGTTCATAAATTTTGCATACAATAGGCCCCAAAAAAAAGCACTTTTTGAACATTTTGTATCCTTTTCCAGTAGCCATGTGTGTTAGCTTTGCAATGCATCAAGTTTCACCTAAAAATCATTTTTGTAGCCCAAGTTATGACCAAAATACTAAAGGTATGCTGGGAAGTACCTCAAACTGTACCACAGTCACTTCCTTTGAGCTTTTGGCCACTTTATTGCAAGAAATTTGGAATGCTTCCAACACAAAAGTTGTAGCTAATTCACTTAGATTTCTAAAAATATTCGAGTCACTACGGGGAGGTTCCTACAGTAGGAGTTGTGATCGTGCATTTATACATTAACGTTCGTATAAAGTTCACATCTAATTACCCCCAAATAAAAAGCACTTTTTTAAACTTTCTTTTCATTTTCTAGTAGCCCTATGTGTTATCTTTCGAACGCATCTTGTTTCACTTAAAAATAATTTGTTTAGCCCAAGATATGATCAAAATACTATAGGTATGCCGAAAACTACCTTACAATGCACCACTGTCACTTCCTTTGAGCTTTTGGAACCTTTCTTGCAAGAACTTTGGAATGGTTCTATCACAAAAGTTGTATCTAACTCACTTACCTTTCCAAAAACAAATGATTCACTTTGTGTAGGTTCCTACATAGGGAGTAGTGATTTGTGCATTTGTACATTAACGTTCATATAAATTTCGCATACAGTAGGCCCCAATAAAAAGCACTTCTTTGAAATTTCGACTTTTTGAACATTTTGTATCCTTTTCTAGTAGCCCTATGTGTTAGCTTTGCAATGCATCAAGTTTCACCTAAAAATCATTTTTGTAGCCCAAGTTATGACAAAAATACTAAAGGTATGCTGGAAAGTACCTCAAAATGCACCACAGTCACTTCCTTTGAGCTTTTGGCCACTTTATTGCAAGAAATTTGGAATGAATCCAACACAAAAGTTGTAGCTAATTCACTTAGCTTTCTAAAAATATTTGAGTCACTTCGGGGAGGTTCCTACAGTAGGAGTTGTGATCGTGCATTTATACATTAACATTTGTATAAATTTCACATCTAATTAGCCCCAAATAAAAAGCACTTTTTGAAATTTTCGTTGCATTTTCTAGTAGCCCTATGTGTTAGCTTTCCAACGCATCTTGTTTCACTTAAAAATCATTTGTTTAGCCCAAGATATGATCAAAATACTATAGGTATGCCGAAAACTACCTTACAATGCACCACTGTCACTTCCTTTGAGCTTTTGGAACCTTTCTTGCAAGAACTTTGGAATGGTTCTATCACAAAAGTTGTATCTAACTCACTTACCTTTCCAAAAACAAATGATTCACTTTGTGTAGGTTCCTACATAGGGAGTAGTGATTTGTGCATTTGTACATTAACATTCATATAAATTTCGCATACAGTAGGCCCCAATAAAAAGCACTTCTTTGAAATTTCGACTTTTTGAACATTTTGTATCCTTTTCTAGTAGCCCTATGTGTTAGCTTTGCAATGCATCAAGTTTCACCTAAAAATCATTTTTGTAGCCCAAGTTATGACAAAAATACTAAAGGTATGCTGGAAAGTACCTCAAAATGCACCACAGTCACTTCCTTTGAGCTTTTAGCCACTTTATTGCAAGAAATTTGGAATGGTTCCAACAAAAAAGTTGTAGCTAATTCACTTAGCTTTCTAAAAATATTTGAGTCACTTCGGGGAGGTTCCTACAGTAGGAGTTGTGATCGTGCATTTATACATTAACATTCGTATAAAGTTCACATCTAATTAGCCCCAAATAAAAAGCACTTTTTGAAATTTTCTTTGCATTTTCTAGTAGCCCTATGTGTTAGCTTTCCAACGCATCTTGTTTCACTTAAAAATTATTTTTTTAGCCCAAGATATGATTAAAATACTACAGGTATGCCGAAAACTACCTTACAATGCACCACTGTCACTTCCTTTGAGCTTTTGGAACCTTTCTTGCAAGAACTTTGGAATGGTTCTATCACAAAAGTTGTAGCTTACTCACTTACTTTTCCAAAAACAAAAGATTCACTTTGTGGAGGTTCCTACATGGGGAGTAGTGATTTGTGCATTTGTACATTAATGTTCATATAAATTTCGCATACAATAGGCCCCAATAAAAAGCAATGTTTGAAATTTCAACTTTTTGAACATTTTATATCCTTTTCTAGTAGCCCTATGGTTTAGCTTTGCAATGCATCAAGTTTCACCTAAAAATCATTTTTGTAGCCCAAGTTATGACCAAAATACTAAAGGTATGTTGGAAAGTACCTCAAAATGCACCACAGTCACTTCCTTTGAGATTTTGCCCACTTTCTTGCATGAAATTTGTAATGGTTCCAACACAAAAGTTGTAGCTAATTCACTTAGCTTTCTAAAAATATTCGAGTCACTTCGGGGAGGTTCCTACAGTAGGAGTTGTGATCGTGCATTTATACATTAACGTTCGTATAAAGTTCACATCTAATTAGCCCCAAATAAAAAGCACTTTTTGAAATTTTCTTTTCAATTTCTAGTAGCCCTATGTGTTAGCTTTCGAACGCATCTTGTTTCACTTAAAAATCATTTGTTTAGCCCAAGATATGATCAAAATACTATAGGTATGCCGAAAACTACCTTACAATGCACCACTGTCACTTCCTTTGAGCTTTTGGAACCTTTCTTGCAAGAACTTTGGAATGGTTCTATCACAAAAGTTGTAGCTAACTCACTTACCTTTCCAAAAACAAAAGATTTACTTTGTGGAGGTTCCTACATGGGGAGTAGTGATTTGTGCATTTGTACAGTAACGTTCATATAAATTTCGCATACAATATGCCTTAATAAAAAGCACTTTTTAAAATTTCAACTTTTTGAACATTTTGTATCATTTTCCAGTAGCCCTGTGTGTTAGCTTTTCAATGCATCAAGTTTCACCTAAAAATCATTTTTGTAGCCCAAGTTATGACCAAAATACTAAAGGTATGCTGTAAAGTACCTCAAAATGCACCACAGTCAATTCCTTTGAGCTTTTGGCCACTTTCTTGCAAGAAATTTGGAATGCTTCCAACACAAAAGTTATAGCAAATTCACTTAGCTTTCTAAAAATATTCGAGTCACTTTGGGGAGGTTCCTACAGTAGGAGTTGTGATCGTGCATTTATACATTAACGTTCGTATAAAGTTCACATCTAATTAGCCCCAAATAAAAAGCACTTTTTGAAACTTTCTTTTCATTTTCTAGTAGCCCTTTGTGTTAGCTTTCGAACGCATCTTGTTTCACTTAAAAATCATTTGTTTAGCCCAAGATATGATCAAAATACTATAGGTATGCCGAAAACTACCTTACAATGCACCACTGTCACTTCCTTTGAGCTTTTGGAACCTTTATTGCAAGAACTTTGGAATGGTTCTATCACAAAAGTTTTAGCTAACTCACTTACCTTTCCAAAAACAAACGATTCACTTTGTGGAGGTTCCTACATGGGGAGTAGTGATTTGTGCATTTGTACATTAACGTTCATATAAATTTCGCATACAATAGGCCCCAATAAAAATCACTTTTTGAAATTTCAACTTTTTGAACATTTTATATCCTTTTCCAGTAGCCCAATGGGTTAGCTTTGCAATGCATCAAGTTTCACCTAAAAATCATTTTTGTAGCCCAAGTTATGACTAAAATACTAAAGGTATGCTGGAAAGTACCTCAAAATGCACCACAGTCACTTCCTTTGCGCTTTTGGCCACTTTCTTGCAAGAAATTTGTAATGGTTCCAACATAAAAGTTGTAGCTAATACACTTAGCTTTCTATAAATGATTGAGTCACTTCGGGGAGGTTCCTACAGTAGGAGTTGTGATCGTGCATTTATACATTAACATTCATATAAAGTTCACATCTAATTAGCCCCAAATAAAAAGCACTTTTTGAAATTTTCTTTGCATTTTCTAGTAGCCCTATGTGTTAGCTTTCCAACGCATCTTGTTTCACTTTAAAATCATTTTTTTAGCCCAAGATATGATAAAAATACTATAGGTATGCCGAAAACTACCTTACAATGCACCACTGTCACTTCCTTTGAGCTTTTGGAACCTTTCTTGCAAGAACTTTGGAATGGTTCTGTCACAAAAGTTGTAGCTAACTCACTTACCTTTCCAAAAACAAAAGATTCACTTTGTGGAGGTTCCTACATGGGGAGTAGTGATTTGTGCATTTGTACATTAACGTTCATATAAATTTCGCAATCAATAGGCCTTAATAAAAAGCACTTTTTAAAATTTCAACTTTTTGAACATGTTGTATCCTTTTCCAGTAGCCCTGTGTGTTAGCTTTTCAATGCATCAAGTTTCACCAAAAAATCATTTTTGTAGCCCAAGTTATGACCAAAATACTAAAGGTATGCTGTAAAGTACCTCAAAATGCACCACAGTCACTTCCTTTGAGCTTTTGGCCACATTCTTGCAAGAAATTTGGAATGGTTCCAACATAAAAGTTGTAGCTAATTCAGTTAGCTTTCTAAAAATATTCGAGTCACTTCGGGGAGGTTCCTACAGTAGGAGTTGTGATCGTGCATTTATACATTAACTTTCGTATAAAGTTCACATCTAATTAGCCCCAAATAAAAAGCACTTTTTGAAATTTTCTTTTCATTTTCTAGTAGCCCTATGTGTTAGCTTTCAAACGCATCTTGTTTCACTTAAAAATCATTTTTTTAGCCCAAGATATGATCAAAATACTATAGGTATGCCGAAAACTACCTTACAATGCACCACTGTCACTTCCTTTGAGCTTTTGGAACCTTTCTTGCAAGAACTTTGGAATGGTTCTATCACAAAATTTGTAGCTTACTCACTTACTTTTCCAAAAAAAAAGATTCACTTTGTGGAGGTTCCTACATGGGGAGTAGTGATTTGTGCATTTGTACATTAATGTTCATATAAATTTCGCATACAATACGCCCCAATAAAAAGCACTTTTTGAAATTTCAACTTTTTGAACATTTTATATCCTTTTCCAGTAGCCCTATGGGTTAGCTTTGCAATGCATCAATTTTCACCTAAAAATCATTTTTGTAGCCCAAGTTATGACCAAAATACTAAAGGTATGCTGGAAAGTACCTCAAAATGCACCACAGTCACTTCCTTTGCGCTTTTGGCCACTTTCTTGCAAGAAATTTGTAATGGTTCCAACACAAAAGTTATAGCTAATTCACTTAGCTTTCTAAAAATATTCGAGTCACTTCGGGGAGGTTCCTACAGTAGAAGTTGTGATCGTGCATTTATACATTAACGTTCGTATAAAGTTCACATCTAATTAGCCCCAAATAAAAAGCACTTTTTGAAATTTTCTTTTAATTTTCTAGTAGCCCTATGTGTTAGCTTTCTAACGCATCTTGTTTCACTTAAAAATCATTTTTTTAGCCCAAGATATGATCAAAATACTATAGGTATGCCGAAAACTACCTTACAATGCACCACTGTCACTTCCTTTGAGCTTTTGGAACCTTTCTTGCAAGAACTTTGGAATGGTTCTATCACAAAAGTTGTAGCTTACTCACTTACTTTTCCAAAAAAAAAGATTCACTTTGTGGAGGTTCCTACATGGGGAGTAGTGATTTGTGCATTTGTACATTAATGTTCATATAAATTTCGCATACAATACGCCCCAATAAAAAGCACTTTTTGAAATTTCAACTTTTTAAACATTTTATATCCTTTTCCAGTAGCCCTATGGGTTAGCTTTGCAATGCATCAATTTTCACCTAAAAATCATTTTTGTAGCCCAAGTTTTGACCAAAATACTAAAGGTATGCTGGAAAGTACCTCAAAATGCACCACAGTCACTTCCTTTGCGCTTTTGGCCACTTTCTTGCAAGAAATTTGTAATGGTTCCAACACAAAAGTTATAGCTAATTCACTTAGCTTTCTAAAAATATTCGAGTCACTTCGGGGAGGTTCCTACAGTAGGAGTTGTGATCGTGCATTTATACATTAACGTTCGTATAAAGTTCACATCTAATTAGCCCCAAATAAAAAGTACTTTTTGAAACTTTCTTATCATTTTCTAGTAGCCCTATGTGTTAGCTTTTGAACGCATCTTGTTTCACTTAAAAATCATTTGTTTAGCCCAAGATATGATCAAAATACTATAGGTATGTCGAAAACTACCTTACAATGCACCACTGTCACTTCCTTTGAGCTTTTGGAACCTTTCTTGCAAGAACTTTGGAATGGTTCTATCACAAAAGTTGTAGCTAACTCACTTACCTTTCCAAAAACAAAAGATTTACTTTGTGGAGGTTCCTACATGGGGAGTAGTGATTTGTGAATTTGTACATTAACGTTCATATAAATTTCGCATACAATAGGCTTTAATAAAAAGCACTTTTTAAAATTTCAACTTTTTGAACATTTTGTGTCCTTTTCCAGCAGCCCTGTGTGTTAGCTTTTCAATGCATCAAGTTTCACCTAAAAATCATTTTTGTAGCCCAAGTTATGATCAAAATACTATAGGTATGCTGTAAAGTACCTCAAAATGCACCACAGTCACTTCCTTTGAGCTTTTGGCCACTTTCTTGCAAGAAATTTGGAATGCTTCCAACACAAAAGTTGTAGCTAATTCACTTAGCTTTCTAAAAATATTCGAGTCACTTCGGGGAGGTTCCTACAGTAGGAGTTGGGATCGTGCATTTATACATTAACGTTCGTATAAAGTTCACATCTAATTAGCCCCAAATAAAAAGCACTTTTTCAAACTTTCTTTTCATTTTCTAGTAGCCCTATGTGTTAGCTTTCCAACGCATCTTGTTTCACTTTAAAATCATTTGTTTAGCCCAAGATATGATCAAAATACTATAGGTATGCCGAAAACTACCTTACAATGCACCACTGTCACTTCCTTTGAGCTTTTGGAACCTTTCTTGCAAGAACTTTGGAATGGTTCTATCACAAAAGTTGTAGCTAACTCACTTACCTTTCCAAAAACAAAAGATTTACTTTGTGGAGGTTCCTACATGGGGAGTAGTGATTTGTGCATTTGTACAGTAACGTTCATATAAATTTCGCATACAATAGGCCTTAATAAAAAGCACTTTTTAAAATTTCAACTTTTTGAACATTTTGTATCCTTTTCCAGTAGCCCTGTGTGTTAGCTTTTCAATGCATCAAGTTTCACCTAAAAATCATTTTTGTAGCCCAAGTTATGACCAAAATACTAAAGGTATGCTGTAAAGTACCTCAAAATGCACCACAGTCACTTCCTTTGAGCTTTTGGCCACTTTCTTGCAAGAAATTTGGAATGGTTCCAACACAAAAGTTGTAGCTAATTCACTTAGCTTTCTAAAAATATTCGAGTCACTTCGGGGAGGTTCCTACAGTAGGAGTTGGGATCGTGCATTTATACATTAACGTTCGTATAAAATTCACATCTAATTAGCCCCAAATAAAAAGCACTTTTTCAAACTTTCTTTTCATTTTCTAGTAGCCCTATGTGTTATCTTTCCAACGCATCTTGTTTCACTTAAAAATCATTTGTTTAGCCCAAGATATGATCAAAATACTATAGGTATGCCGAAAACTACCTCACAATGCACCACTGTCACTTCCTTTGAGCTTTTGGAACCTTTCTTGCAAGAACTTTGGAATGGTTCTATCACAAAAGTTGTAAACAAAAGATTTACTTTGTGGATGTTCTTACATGGGGATTAGTGATTTGTGCATTTGTACATTAACGTTCATATAAATTTCGCATACAATAGGCCTTAATAAAAAGCACTTTTTAAAATTTCAACTTTTTGAACATTTTGTATCCTTTTCCAGTAGCCCTGTGTGTTAGCTTTTCAATGCATCAAGTTTCACCTAAAAATCATTTTTGTAGCCCAAGTTATGACCAAAATACTAAAGGTATGCTGTAAAGTACCTCAAAATGCACCACAGTCACTTCCTTTGAGCTTTTGGCCAATTTCTTGCAAGAAATTTGGAATGGTTCCAACACAAAAGTTGTAGCTAATTCACTTAGCTTTCTAAAAATATTCGAGTCACTTCGGGGAGGTTCCTACAGTGGGAGTATGATCGTGCATTTATACATTAACGTTCGTATAAAGTTCACATCTAATTAGCCCCAAATAAAAAGCACTTTTTCAAACTTTCTTTTCATTTTCTAGTAGCCCTATGTGTTAGCTTTCCAACGCATCTTGTTTCACTTAAAAATCATTTGTTTAGCCCAAGATATGATCAAAATACTATAGGTATGCCGAAAACTACCTTACAATGCACCACTGTCACTTCCTTTGAGCTTTTGGAACCTTTCTTGCAAGAACTTTGGAATGGTTCTATCACAAAAGTTGTAGCTAACTCACTTACCTTTCCAAAAACAAAAGATTTACTTTCTGGAGGTTCCTACATGGGGAGTCGTGATTTGTGCATTTGTACAGTAACGTTCATATAAATTTCGCATACAATAGGCCTTAATAAAAAGCACTTTTTAAAATTTCAACTTTTTGAACATTTTGTATCCTTTTCCAGTAGCCCTGTGTGTTAGCTTTTCAATGCATCATGTTTCACCTAAAAATCATTTTTGTAGCCCAAGTTATGACCAAAATACTAAAGGTATGTTGTAAAGTACCTCAAAATGCACCACAGTCACTTCCTTTGAGCTTTTGGCCACTTTCTTGCAAGAAATTTGGAATGGTTCCAACACAAAAGTTGTAGCTAATTCACTTAGCTTTCTAAAAATATTCGAGTCACTTCGGGGAGGTTCCTACAGTAGGAGTTGGGATCGTGCATTTATACATTAACGTTCGTATAAAATTCACATCTAATTAGCCCCAAATAAAAAGCACTTTTTCAAACTTTCTTTTCATTTTCTAGTAGCCCTATGTGTTAGCTTTCCAACGCATCTTGTTTCACTTAAAAATCATTTGTTTAGCCCAAGATATGATCAAAATACTGTAGGTATGCCGAAAACTACCTCACAATGCACCACTGTCACTTCCTTTGAGCTTTTGGAACCTTTCTTGCAAGAACTTTGGAATGGTTCTATCACAAAAGTTGTAAACAAAAGATTTACTATGTGGAGGTTCCTACATGGGGATTAGTGATTTGTGCATTTGTACATTAACGTTCATATAAATTTCGCATACAATAGGCCTTAATAAAAAGCACTTTTTAAAATTTCAACTTTTTGAACATTTTGTATCCTTTTCCAGTAGCCCTGTGTGTTAGCTTTTCAATGCATCAAGTTTCACCTAAAAATCATTTTTGTAGCCCAAGTTATGACCAAAATACTAAAGGTATGCTGTAAAGTACCTCAAAATGCACCACAGTCACTTCCTTTGAGCTTTTGGCCAATTTCTTGCAAGAAATTTGGAATGGTTCCAACACAAAAGTTGTAGCTAATTCACTTAGCTTTCTAAAAATATTCGAGTCACTTCGGGGAGGTTCCTACAGTGGGAGTATGATCGTGCATTTATACATTAACGTTCGTATAAAGTTCACATCTAATTAGCCCCAAATAAAAAGCACTTTTTCAAACTTTCTTTTCATTTTCTAGTAGCCCTATGTGTTAGCTTTCCAACGCATCTTGTTTCACTTAAAAATCATTTGTTTAGCCCAAGATATGATCAAAATACTATAGGTATGCCGAAAACTACCTTACAATGCACCACTGTCACTTCCTTTGAGCTTTTGGAACCTTTCTTGCAAGAACTTTGGAATGGTTCTATCACAAAAGTTGTAGCTAACTCACTTACCTTTCCAAAAACAAAAGATTTACTTTCTGGAGGTTCCTACATGGGGAGTAGTGATTTGTGCATTTGTACAGTAACGTTCATATAAATTTCGCATACAATAGGCCTTAATAAAAAGCACTTTTTAAAATTTCAACTTTTTGAACATTTTGTATCCTTTTCCAGTAGCCCTGTGTGTTAGCTTTTCAATGCATCATGTTTCACCTAAAAATCATTTTTGTAGCCCAAGTTATGACCAAAATACTAAAGGTATGTTGTAAAGTACCTCAAAATGCACCACAGTCACTTCCTTTGAGCTTTTGGCCACTTTCTTGCAAGAAATTTGGAATGGTTCCAACACAAAAGTTGTAGCTAATTCACTTAGCTTTCTAAAAATATTCGAGTCACTTCGGGGAGGTTCCTACAGTAGGAGTTGGGATCGTGCATTTATACATTAACGTTCGTATAAAATTCACATCTAATTAGCCCCAAATAAAAAGCACTTTTTCAAACTTTCTTTTCATTTTCTAGTAGCCCTATGTGTTAGCTTTCCAACGCATCTTGTTTCACTTAAAAATCATTTGTTTAGCCCAAGATATGATCAAAATACTATAGGTATGCCGAAAACTACCTCACAATGCACCACTGTCACTTCCTTTGAGCTTTTGGAACCTTTCTTGCAAGAACTTTGGAATGGTTCTATCACAAAAGTTGTAAACAAAAGATTTACTATGTGGAGGTTCCTACATGGGGATTAGTGATTTGTGCATTTGTACATTAACGTTCATATAAATTTCGCATACAATAGGCCTTAATAAAAAGCACTTTTTAAAATTTCAACTTTTTGAACATTTTGTATCCTTTTCCAGTAGCCCTGTGTGTTAGCTTTTCAATGCATCAAGTTTCACCTAAAATCATTTTTGTAGCCCAAGTTATGACCAAAATACTAAAGGTATGCTGTAAAGTACCTCAAAATGCACCACAGTCACTTCCTTTGAGCTTTTGGCCAATTTCTTGCAAGAAATTTGGAATGGTTCCAACACAAAAGTTGTAGCTAATTCACTTAGCTTTCTAAAAATATTCGAGTCACTTCGGGGAGGTTCCTACAGTGGGAGTATGATCGTGCATTTATACATTAACGTTCGTATAAAGTTCACATCTAATTAGCCCCAAATAAAAAGCACTTTTTCAAACTTTCTTTTCATTTTCTAGTAGCCCTATGTGTTAGCTTTCCAACGCATCTTGTTTTACTTAAAAATCATTTGTTTAGCCCAAGATATGATCAAAATACTATAGGTATGCCGAAAACTACCTTACAATGCACCACTGTCACTTCCTTTGAGCTTTTGGAACCTTTCTTGCAAGAACTTTGGAATGGTTCTATCACAAAAGTTGTAGCTTACTCACTTACTTTTCCAAAAACAAAAGATTCACTTTGTGGAGATTCCTACATGGGGAGTAGTGATTTGTGCATTTGTACAGTAACGTTCATATAAATTTCGCATACAATAGGCCTTAAAAAAAAACACTTTTTAAAATTTCAACTTTTTGAACATTTTGTATCCTTTTCCAGTAGCCCTTTGTGTTAGCTTTTCAATGCATCAAGTTTCACCTAAAAATCATTTTTGTAGCCCAAGTTATGATCAAAATACTAAAGATATGCTGTAAAGTACCTCAAAATGCACCACAGTCACTTCCTTTGAGCTTTTGGCCACTTTCTTGCAAGAAATTTGGAATGGTTCCAACATAAAAGTTGTAGCTAATTCAATTAGCTTTCTAAAAATATTCGAGTCACTTCGGGGAGGTTCCTACAGTAGGAGTTGGGATCGTGCATTTATACATTAACGTTCGTATAAAGTTCACATCTAATTAGCACCAAATAAAAAGCACTTTTTCAAACTTTCTTTTCATTTTCTAGTAGCCCTATGTGTTAGCTTTCCAACGCATCTTGTTTCACTTAAAAATCATTTGTTTAGCCCAAGATATGATCAAAATACTATAGGTATGCCGAAAACTACCTTACAATGCACCACTGTCACTTCCTTTGAGCTTTTGGAACCTTTCTTGCAAGAACTTTGGAATGGTTCTATCACAAAAGTTGTAGCTTACTGACTTACTTTTCCAAAAACAAAAGATTCACTTTGTGGAGGTTCCTACATGGGGTGTAGTGAATTGTGCATTTGTACATTAATGTTCATATAAATTTCGCATACAATACGCCCCAATAAAAAGCACTTTTTGAAATTTCAACTTTTTGAACATTTTATATCCTTTTCCAGTAGCCCTATGGGTTTGCTTTGCAATGCATCAATTTTCACCTAAAAATCATTTGTGTAGCCCAAGTTATGACCAAAATACTAAAGGTATGCTGGAAAGTACCTCAAAATGCACCACAGTCACTTCCTTTGCGCTTTTGGCCACTTTCTTGCAAGAAATTTGTAATGGTTCCAACACAAAAGTTATAGCTAATTCACTTAGCTTTCTAAAAATATTCGAGTCACTTCGGGGAGGTTCCTACAGTAGGAGTTGTGATCGTGCATTTATACATTAACGTTCGTATAAAGTTCACATCTAATTAGCCCCAAATAAAAAGTACTTTTTGAAACTTTCTTATCATTTTCTAGTAGCCCTATGTGTTAGCTTTTGAACGCATCTTGTTTCACTTAAAAATCATTTGTTTAGCCCAAGATATGATCAAAATACTATAGGTATGTCGAAAACTACCTTACAATGCACCACTGTCACTTCCTTTGAGCTTTTGGAACCTTTCTTGCAAGAACTTTGGAATGGTTCTATCACAAAAGTTGTAGCTAACTCACTTACCTTTCCAAAAACAAAAGATTTACTTTGTGGAGGTTCCTACATGGGGAGTAGTGATTTGTGCATTTGTACAGTAACGTTCATATAAATTTCGCATACAATAGGCCTTAATAAAAAGCACTTTTTAAAATTTCAACTTTTTGAACATTTTGTATCCTTTTCCAGTAGCCCTGTGTGTTAGCTTTTCAATGCATCAAGTTTCACCTAAAAATCATTTTTGTAGCCCAAGTTATGACCAAAATACTAAAGGTATGCTGTAAAGTACCTCAAAATGCACCACAGTCACTTCCTTTGAGCTTTTGGCCACTTTCTTGCAAGAAATTTGGAATGGTTCCAACACAAAAGTTGTAGCTAATTCACTTAGCTTTCTAAAAATATTCGAGTCACTTCGGGGAGGTTCCTACAGTAGGAGTTGGGATCGTGCATTTATACATTAACGTTCGTATAAAATTCACATCTAATTAGCCCCAAATAAAAAGCACTTTTTCAAACTTTCTTTTCATTTTCTAGTAGCCCTATGTGTTAGCTTTCCAACGCATCTTGTTTCACTTAAAAATCATTTGTTTAGCCCAAGATATGATCAAAATACTATAGGTATGCCGAAAACTACCTCACAATGCACCACTGTCACTTCCTTTGAGCTTTTGGAACCTTTCTTGCAAGAACTTTGGAATGGTTCTATCACAAAAGTTGTAAACAAAAGATTTACTTTGTGGAGGTTCCTACATGGGGATTAGTGATTTGTGCATTTGTACATTAACGTTCATATAAATTTCGCATACAATAGGCCTTAATAAAAAGCACTTTTTAAAATTTCAACTTTTTGAACATTTTGTATCCTTTTCCAGTAGCCCTGTGTGTTAGCTTTTCAATGCATCAAGTTTCACCTTAAAATCATTTTTGTAGCCCAAGTTATGACCAAAATACTAAAGGTATGCTGTAAAGTACCTCAAAATGCACCACAGTCACTTCCTTTGAGCTTTTGGCCAATTTCTTGCAAGAAATTTGGAATGGTTCCAACACAAAAGTTGTAGCTAATTCACTTAGCTTTCTAAAAATATTCGAGTCACTTCGGGGAGGTTCCTACAGTGGGAGTTGTGATCGTGCATTTATACATTAACGTTCGTATAAAGTTCACATCTAATTAGCCCCAAATAAAAAGTACTTTTTGAAACTTTCTTATCATTTTCTAGTAGCCCTATGTGTTAGCTTTTGAACGCATCTTGTTTCACTTAAAAATCATTTGTTTAGCCCAAGATATGATCAAAATACTATAGGTATGTCGAAAACTACCTTACAATGCACCACTGTCACTTCCTTTGAGCTTTTGGAACCTTTCTTGCAAGAACTTTGGAATGGTTCTATCACAAAAGTTGTAGCTAACTCACTTACCTTTCCAAAAACAAAAGATTTACTTTGTGGAGGTTCCTATGGGGAGTAGTGATTTGTGCATTTGTACAGTAACGTTCATATAAATTTCGCATACAATAGGCCTTAATAAAAAGCACTTTTTAAAATTTCAACTTTTTGAACATTTTGTATCCTTTTCCAGTAGCCCTGTGTGTTAGCTTTTCAATGCATCAAGTTTCACCTAAAAATCATTTTTGTAGCCCAAGTTATGACCAAAATACTAAAGGTATGCTGTAAAGTACCTCAAAATGCACCACAGTCACTTCCTTTGAGCTTTTGGCCACTTTCTTGCAAGAAATTTGGAATGGTTCCAACACAAAAGTTGTAGCTAATTCACTTAGCTTTCTAAAAATATTCGAGTCACTTCGGGGAGGTTCCTACAGTAGGAGTTGGGATCGTGCATTTATACATTAACGTTCGTATAAAATTCACATCTAATTAGCCCCAAATAAAAAGCACTTTTTCAAACTTTCTTTTCATTTTCTAGTAGCCCTATGTGTTAGCTTTCCAACGCATCTTGTTTCACTTAAAAATCATTTGTTTAGCCCAAGATATGATCAAAATACTATAGGTATGCCGAAAACTACCTCACAATGCACCACTGTCACTTCCTTTGAGCTTTTGGAACCTTTCTTGCAAGAACTTTGGAATGGTTCTATCACAAAAGTTGTAAACAAAAGATTTACTTTGTGGAGGTTCCTACATGGGGATTAGTGATTTGTGCATTTGTACATTAACGTTCATATAAATTTCGCATACAATAGGCCTTAATAAAAAGCACTTTTTAAAATTTCAACTTTTTGAACATTTTGTATCCTTTTCCAGTAGCCCTGTGTGTTAGCTTTTCAATGCATCAAGTTTCACCTTAAAATCATTTTTGTAGCCCAAGTTATGACCAAAATACTAAAGGTATGCTGTAAAGTACCTCAAAATGCACCACAGTCACTTCCTTTGAGCTTTTGGCCAATTTCTTGCAAGAAATTTGGAATGGTTCCAACACAAAAGTTGTAGCTAATTCACTTAGCTTTCTAAAAATATTCGAGTCACTTCGGGGAGGTTCCTACAGTGGGAGTTGTGATCGTGCATTTATACATTAACGTTCGTATAAAGTTCACATCTAATTAGCCCCAAATAAAAAGTACTTTTTGAAACTTTCTTATCATTTTCTAGTAGCCCTATGTGTTAGCTTTTGAACGCATCTTGTTTCACTTAAAAATCATTTGTTTAGCCCAAGATATGATCAAAATACTATAGGTATGTCGAAAACTACCTTACAATGCACCACTGTCACTTCCTTTGAGCTTTTGGAACCTTTCTTGCAAGAACTTTGGAATGGTTCTATCACAAAAGTTGTAGCTAACTCACTTACCTTTCCAAAAACAAAAGATTTACTTTGTGGAGGTTCCTACATGGGGAGTAGTGATTTGTGCATTTGTACAGTAACGTTCATATAAATTTCGCATACAATAGGCCTTAATAAAAAGCACTTTTTAAAATTTCAACTTTTTGAACATTTTGTATCCTTTTCCAGTAGCCCTGTGTGTTAGCTTTTCAATGCATCAAGTTTCACCTAAAAATCATTTTTGTAGCCCAAGTTATGACCAAAATACTAAAGGTATGTTGTAAAGTACCTCAAAATGCACCATAGTCACTTCCTTTGAGCTTTTGGCCACTTTCTTGCAAGAAATTTGGAATGGTTCCAACACAAAAGTTGTAGCTAATTCACTTAGCTTTCTAAAAATATTCGAGTCACTTCGGGGAGGTTCCTACAGTAGGAGTTGGGATCGTGCATTTATACATTAACGTTCGTATAAAATTCACATCTAATTAGCCCCAAATAAAAAGCACTTTTTCAAACTTTCTTTTCATTTTCTAGTAGCCCTATGTGTTAGCTTTCCAACGCATCTTGTTTCACTTAAAAATCATTTGTTTAGCCCAAGATATGATCAAAATACTATAGGTATGCCGAAAACTATCTTACAATGCACCACTGTCACTTCCTTTGAGCTTTTGGAACCTTTCTTGGAAGAACTTTGGAATGAATCTATCACAAAAGTTGTAGCTAACTCACTTACCTTTCCAAAAACAAAAGATTTACTTTCTGGAGGTTCCTACATGGGGAGTAGTGATTTGTGCATTTGTACAGTAACGTTCATATAAATTTCGCATACAATAGGCCTTAATAAAAAGCACTTTTTAAAATTTCAACTTTTTGAAAATTTTGTATCCTTTTCCAGTAGCCCTGTGTGTTAGCTTTTCAATGCATCAAGTTTCACCTAAAAATCATTTTTGTAGCCCAAGTTATGACCAAAATACTAAAGGTATGCTGTAAAGTACCTCAAAATGCACCACAGTCACTTCCTTTGAGCTTTTGGCCACTTTCTTGCAAGAAATTTGGAATGGTTCCAACACAAAAGTTGTAGCTAATTCACTTAGCTTTCTAAAAATATTCGAGTCACTTCGGGGAGGTTCCTACAGTAGGAGTTGGGATCGTGCATTTATACATTAACGTTCGTATAAAATTCACATCTAATTAGCCCCAAATAAAAAGCACTTTTTCAAACTTTCTTTTCATTTTCTAGTAGCCCTATGTGTTAGCTTTCCAACGCATCTTGTTTCACTTAAAAATCATTTGTTTAGCCCAAGATATGATCAAAATACTATAGGTATGCCGAAAACTACCTCACAATGCACCACTGTCACTTCCTTTGAGCTTTTGGAACCTTTCTTGCAAGAACTTTGGAATGGTTCTATCACAAAAGTTGTAAACAAAAGATTTACTTTGTGGATGTTCTTACATAGGGATTAGTGATTTGTGCATTTGTACATTAACGTTCATATAAATTTCGCATACAATAGGCCTTAATAAAAAGCACTTTTTAAAATTTCAACTTTTTGAACATTTTGTATCCTTTTCCAGTAGCCCTGTGTGTTAGCTTTTCAATGCATCAAGTTTCACCTAAAAATCATTTTTGTAGCCCAAGTTATGACCAAAATACTAAAGGTATGCTGTAAAGTACCTCAAAGTGCACCACAGTCACTTCCTTTGAGCTTTTGGCCAATTTCTTGCAAGAAATTTGGAATGGTTCCAACACAAAAGTTGTAGCTAATTCACTTAGCTTTCTAAAAATATTCGAGTCACTTCGGGGAGGTTCCTACAGTGGGAGTATGATCGTGCATTTATACATTAACGTTCGTATAAAGTTCACATCCAATTAGCCCCAAATAAAAAGCACTTTTTCAAACTTTCTTTTCATTTTCTAGTAGCCCTATGTGTTAGCTTTCCAACGCATCTTGTTTCACTTAAAAATCATTTTTTTAGCCCAAGATATGATCAAAATACTATAGGTATGCCGAAAACTACCTTACAATGCACCACTGTCACTTCCTTTGAGCTTTTGGAACCTTTCTTGCAAGAACTTTGGAATGGTTCTATCACAAAAGTTGTAGCTAACTCACTTACCTTTCCAAAAACAAAAGATTTACTTTCTGGAGGTTCCTACATGGGGAGTAGTGATTTGTGCATTTGTACAGTAATGTTCATATAAATTTCGCATACAATAGGCCTTAATAAAAAGCACTTTTTAAAATTTCAACTTTTTGAAAATTTTGTATCCTTTTACAGTAGCCCTGTGTGTTAGCTTTTCAATGCATCAAGTTTCACCTAAAAATCATTTTTGTAGCCCAAGTTATGATCAAAATACTAAAGGTATGTTGTAAAGTACCTCAAAATGCACCATAGTCACTTCCTTTGAGCTTTTGGCCACTTTCTTGCAAGAAATTTGGAATGGTTCCAACACAAAAGTTGTAGCTAATTCACTTAGCTTTCTAAAAATATTCGAGTCACTTCGGGGAGGTTCCTACAGTAGGAGTTGGGATCGTGCATTTATACATTAACGTTCGTATAAAGTTCACATCTAATTAGCCCCAAATAAAAAGCACTTTTTCAAACTTTCTTTTCATTTTCTAGTATCCCTATGTGTTAGCTTTCCAACGCATCTTGTTTCACTTAAAAATCATTTGTTTAGCCCAATATATGATCAAAATACTATAGGTATGCCGAAAACTACCTTACAATGCTCCACTGTCACTTCCTTTGAGCTTTTGCAACCTTTCTTGCAAGAACTTTGGAATGGTTCTATCACAAAAGTTGTAGCTAACTCACTTATCTTTCCAAAAACAAAAGATTTACTTTCTGGAGGTTCCTACATGGGGAGTAGTGATTTGTGCATTTGTACAGTAACGTTCATATAAATTTCGCATACAATAGGCCTTAATAAAAAGCACTTCTTAAAATTTCAACTTTTTGAACATTTTGTATCCTTTTCCAGTAGCCCTGTATGTTAGCTTTTCAATGCATCAAGTTTCACCTAAAAATCATTTTTGTAGCCCAAGTTATGACCAAAATACTAAAGGTATGCTTTAAAGTACCTCAAAATGCACCACAGTCACTTCCTTTGAGCTTTTGGCCACTTTCTTGCAAGAAATTTGGAATGGTTCCAACACAAAAGTTATAGCTAATTCACTTAGCTTTCTAAAAATATTTGAGTCACTTTGGGGAGGTTCCTACAGTAGGAGTTGTGATCGTGCATTTATACATTAACGTTCGTATAAAGTTCACATCTAATTAGCCCCAAATAAAAAGCACTTTTTCAAACTTTCTTTTCATTTTCTAGTAGCCCTATGTGTTAGCTTTCCAACGCATCTTGTTTCACTTAAAAATCATTTTTTTAGCCCAAGATATGATCAAAATACTATAGGTATGCCGAAAACTACCTTACAATGCACCACTGTCACTTCCTTTGAGCTTTTGGAACCTTTCTTGCGAGAACTTTGGAATGGTTCTATCACAAAAGTTGTAGCTAACTCACTTACCTTTCCAAAAACAAAAGATTTACTTTCTGGAGGTTCCTACATGGGGAGTAGTGATTTGTGCATTTGTACAGTAACGTTCATATAAATTTCGCATACAATAGGCCTTAATAAAAAGCACTTTTTAAAATTTCAACTTTTTGAACATTTTGTATCCTTTTACAGTAGCCCTGTGTGTTAGCTTTTCAATGCATCAAGTTTCACCTAAAAATCATTTTTGTAGCCCAAGTTATGATCAAAATACTAAAGGTATGCTGTAAAGTACCTCAAAATGCACCATAGTCACTTCCTTTGAGCTTTTGGCCACTTTCTTGCAAGAAATTTGGAATGGTTCCAACACAAAAGTTGTAGCTAATTCACTTAGCTTTCTAAAAATATTCGAGTCACTTCGGGGAGGTTCCTACAGTAGGAGTTGGGATCGTGCATTTATACATTAACGTTCGTATAAAGTTCACATCTAATTAGCCCCAAATAAAAAGCACTTTTTCAAACTTTCTTTTCATTTTCTAGTAGCCCTATGTGTTAGCTTTCCAACGCATCTTGTTTCACTTAAAAATCATTTGTTTAGCCCAAGATATGATCAAAATACTATAGGTATGCCGAAAACTACCTTACAATGCACCACTGTCACTTCCTTTGAGCTTTTGGAACCTTTCTTGCAAGAACTTTGGAATGGTTCTATCACAAAAGTTGTAGCTTACTCACTTACTTTTCCAAAAACAAAAGATTCACTTTGTGGAGGTTCCTACATGGGGAGTAGTGATTTGTGCATTTGTACATTAATGTTCATATAAATTTCGCATACAATACGCCCCAATAAAAAGCACTTTTTGAAATTTCAACTTTTTGAACATTTTATATCCTTTTCCAGTAGCCCTATGGGTTTGCTTTGCAATGCATCAATTTTCACCTAAAAATCATTTTTGTAGCCCAAGTTATGACCAAAATACTAAAGGTATGCTGGAAAGTACCTCAAAATGCACCACAGTCACTTCCTTTGCGCTTATGGCCACTTTCTTGCAAGAAATTTGTAATGGTTCCAACACAAAAGTTATAGCTAATTCACTTAGCTTTCTAAAAATATTCGAGTCACTTCGGGGAGGTTCTTACAGTAGGAGTTGTGATCGTGCATTTATACATTAACGTTCGTATAAAGTTCACATCTAATTAGCCCCAAATAAAAAGTACTTTTTGAAACTTTCTTATCATTTTCTAGTAGTCCTATGTGTTAGCTTTGGAACGCATCTTGTTTCACTTAAAAATCATTTGTTTAGCCCAAGATATGATCAAAATACTATAGGTATGTCGAAAACTACCTTACAATGCACCACTGTCACTTCCTTTGAGCTTTTGGAACCTTTCTTGCAAGAACTTTGGAATGGTTCTATCACAAAAGTTGTAGCTAACTCACTTACCTTTCCAAAAACAAAAGATTTACTTTGTGGAGGTTCCTACATGGGGAGTAGTGATTTGTGCATTTGTACAGTAATGTTCATATAAATTTCGCATACAATAGGCCTTAATAAAAAGCACTTTTTAAAATTTCAACTTTTTGAACATTTTGTATCCTTTTCCAGTAGCCCTGTGTGTTAGCTTTTCAATGCATCCAGTTTCACCTAAAAATCATTTTTGTAGCCCAAGTTATGACCAAAATACTAAAGGTATGCTGTAAAGTACCTCAAAATGCACCACAGTCACTTCCTTTGAGCTTTTGGCCAATTTCTTGCAAGAAATTTGGAATGGTTCCAACACAAAAGTTGTAGCTAATTAACTTAGCTTTCTAAAAATATTCGAGTCACTTCGGGGAGGTTCCTACAGTGGGAGTATGATCGTGCATTTATACATTAACGTTCGTATAAAGTTCACATCTAATTAGCCCAAAATAAAAATCACTTTTTCAAACTTTCTTTTCATTTTCTAGTAGCCCAATGTGTTAGCTTTCCAACGCATCTTGTTTCACTTAAAAATCATTTGTTTAGCCCAAGATATGATCAAAATACTATAGGTATGCCGAAAACTATCTTACAATGCACCACTGTCACTTCCTTTGAGCTTTTGGAACCTTTCTTGCAAGAACTTTGGAATGGTTCTATCACAAAAGTTGTAGCTAACTCACTTACCTTTCCAAAAACAAAAGATTTACTTTCTGGAGGTTCCTACATGGGGAGTAGTGATTTGTGCATTTGTACAGTAACGTTCATATAAATTTCGCATACAATAGGCCTTAATAAAAAGCACTTTTTAAAATTTCAACTTTTTGAACATTTTGTATCCTTTTCCAGTAGCCCTATGTGTTAGCTTTTCAATGCATCAAGTTTCACCTAAAAATCATTTTTGTAGCCCAAGTTATGACCAAAATACTAAAGGTATGCTGTAAAGTACCTCAAAATGCACCACAGTCACTTCCTTTGAGCTTTTGGCCACTTTCTTGCAAGAAATTTGGAATGGTTCCAACACAAAAGTTGTAGCTAATTCACTTAGCTTTCTAAAAATATTCGAGTCACTTCGGGGAGGTTCCTACAGTAGGAGTTGGGATCGTGCATTTATACATTAACGTTCGTATAAAATTCACATCTAATTAGCCCCAAATAAAAAGCACTTTTTCAAACTTTCTTTTCATTTTCTAGTAGCCCTATGTGTTAGCTTTCCAACGCATCTTGTTTCACTTAAAAATCATTTGTTTAGCCCAAGATATGATCAAAATACTATAGGTATGCCGAAAACTACCTCACAATGCACCACTGTCACTTCCTTTGAGCTTTTGGAACCTTTCTTGCAAGAACTTTGGAATGGTTCTATCACAAAAGTTGTAAACAAAAGATTTACTTTGTGGATGTTCTTACATGGGGATTAGTGATTTGTGCATTTGTACATTAACGTTCATATAAATTTCGCATACAATAGGCCTTAATAAAAAGCACTTTTTAAAATTTCAACTTTTTGAACATTTTGTATCCTTTTCCAGTAGCCCTGTGTGTTAGCTTTTCAATGCATCAAGTTTCACCTAAAAATCATTTTTGTAGCCCAAGTTATGACCAAAATACTAAAGGTATGCTGTAAAGTACCTCAAAGTGCACCACAGTCACTTCCTTTGAGCTTTTGGCCAATTTCTTGCAAGAAATTTGGAATGGTTCCAACACAAAAGTTGTAGCTAATTCACTTAGCTTTCTAAAAATATTCGAGTCACTTCGGGGAGGTTCCTACAGTGGGAGTATGATCGTGCATTTATACATTAACGTTCGTATAAAGTTCACATCTAATTAGCCCCAAATAAAAAGCACTTTTTCAAACTTTCTTTTCATTTTCTAGTAGCCCTATGTGTTAGCTTTCCAACGCATCTTGTTTCACTTAAAAATCATTTGTTTAGCCCAAGATATGATCAAAATACTATAGGTATGCCGAAAACTACCTTACAATGCTCCACTGTCACTTCCTTTGAGCTTTTGGAACCTTTCTTGCAAGAACTTTGGAATGGTTCTATCACAAAAGTTGTAGCTAACTCACTTATCTTTCCAAAAACAAAAGATTTACTTTTTGGAGGTTCCTACATGGGGAGTAGTGATTTGTGCATTTGTACAGTAACGTTCATATAAATTTCGCATACAATAGGCCTTAATAAAAAGCACTTTTTAAAATTTCAACTTTTTGAACATTTTGTATCCTTTTCCAGTAGCCCTGTGTGTTAGCTTTTCAATGCATCAAGTTTCACCTAAAAATCATTTTTGTAGCCCAAGTTATGACCAAAATACTAAAGGTATGCTGGAAAGTACCTCAAAATGCACCACAGTCACTTCCTTTGCGCTTTTGGCCACTTTCTTGCAAGAAATTTGCAATGGTTCCAACAAAAAAGTTGTAGCTAATTCACATAGCTTTCTAAAAATATTCGAGTCACTTCGTGGAGGTTCCTACAGTAGGAGTTGTGATCGTGCATTTATACATTAACGTTCGTATGAAGTTCACATCTAATTAGCCCCAAATAAAAAGCACTTTTTCAAACTTTCTTTTCATTTTCTAGTAGCCCTATGTGTTAGCTTTCCAACGCATCTTGTTTCACTTAAAAATCATTTGTTTAGCCCAAGATATGATCAAAATACTATAGGTATGCCGAAAACTACCTTACAATGCACCACTGTCACTTCCTTTGAGCTTTTGGAACCTTTCTTGCAAGAACTTTGGAATGGTTCTATCACAAAAGTTGTAGCTAACTCACATACCTTTCCAAAAACAAAAGATTTACTTTGGGGAGGTTCCTACATGGGGAGTAGTGATTTGTGCATTTGTACATTAACGTTCATATAAATTTCGCATACAATAGCCTTAATAAAAAGCACTTTTTAAAATTTCAACTTTTTGAACATTTTGTATCCTTTTCCAGTAGCCCTATGTGTTAGCTTTTCAATGCATCAAGTTTCACCTAAAAATCATTTTTGTAGCCCAAGTTATGACCAAAATACTAAAGGTATGCTGGAAAGTACCTCAAAATGCACCACAGTCACTTCCTTTGCTCTTTTGGCCACTTTCTTGCAAGAAATTTGTAATGGTTCCAACAAAAAAGTTGTAGCTAATTCACATAGCTTTCTAAAAATATTCGAGTCACTTCGGGGAGGTTCCTACAGTAGGAGTTGTGATCGTGCATTTATACATTAACGTTCGTATAAAGTTCACATCTAATTAGCCCCAAATAAAAAGCACTTTTTCAAACTTTCTTTTCATTTTCTAGTAGCCCTATGTGTTAGCTTTCCAACGCATCTTGTTTCACTTAAAAATCATTTGTTTAGCCCAAGATATGATCAAAATACTATAGGTATGCCGAAAACTACCTTACAATGCACCACTGTCACTTCCTTTGAGCTTTTGGAACCTTTCTTGCAAGAACTTTGGAATGGTTCTATCACAAAAGTTGTAGCTAACTCACATACCTTTCCAAAAACAAAAGATTCACTTTGTGGAGGTTCCTACATGGGGAGTAGTGATTTGTGCATTTGTACATTAACGTTCATATAAATTTCGCATACAATAGGCCTTAATAAAAAGCACTTTTTAAAATTTCAACTTTTGGAACATTTTGTATCCTTTTCCAGTAGCCCTGTGTGTTAGCTTTTCAATGCATCAAGTTTCACCTAAAAATCATTTTTGTAGCCCAAGTTATGACCAAAATACTAAAGGTATGCTGGAAAGTACCTCAAAATGCACCACAGTCACTTCCTTTGCGCTTTTGGCCACTTTCTTTCAAGAAATTAGTAATGGTTCCAACAAAAAAGTTGTAGCTAATTCACATAGCTTTCTAAAAATATTCGAGTCATTTTGGGGAGGTTCCTACAGTAGGAGTTGTGATCGTGCATTTATACATTAACGTTCGTATAAAGTTCACATCTAATTAGCCCCAAATAAAAAGCACTTTTTCAAACTTTCTTTTCATTTTCTAGTAGCCCTATGTGTTAGCTTTCCAACGCATCTTGTTTCACTTAAAAATCATTTGTTTAGCCCAAGATATGATCAAAATACTATAGGTATGCCGAAAACTACCAAATGCACCACTGTCACTTCCTTTGACCTTTTGGAACCTTTCTTGCAAGAACTTTGGAATGGTTCTATCACAAAAGTTGTAGCTAACTCACTTACCTTTCCAAAAACAAAAGATTCACTTTGTGGAGGTTCCTACATGGGGAGTAGTGATTTGTGCATTTGTACATTAACGTTCATATAAATTTCGCATACAATAGGCCCCAATAAAAAGCACTTTTTTGAAATTTCGACTTTTTGAACATTTTGTATCCTTTTCTAGTAGCCATGTGTGTTAGCTTTGCAATGCATCAAGTTTCACCTAAAAATCATTTTTGTATCCCAAGTTATGACAAAAATACTGAAGGTATGCTGGAAAGTACCTCAAAATGCACCACAGTCACTTCCTTTGAGCTTTTGGCCACTTTATTGCAAGAAATTTGGAATGGTTCCAACACAAAAGTTGTAGCTAATTCACTTAGCTTTCTAAAAATATTTGAGTCACTTCGGGGAGGTTCCTACAGTAGGAGTTGTGATCGTGCATTTATACATTAACATTCGTATAAAGTTCACATCTAATTAGCCCCAAATAAAAAGCACTTTTTGAAATTTTCTTTTCATTTTCTAGTAGCCCTATGTGTTAGCTTTCCAACGCATCTTGTTTCACTTAAAAATTATTTTTTTAGCCCAAGATATGATCAAAATACTATAGGTATGCCGAAAACTACCTTACAATGCACCACTGTCACTTCCTTTGAGCTTTTGGAACCTTTCTTGCAAGAACTTTGGAATGGTTCTATCACAAAAGTTGTAGCTTACTCACTTACTTTTCCAAAAACAAAAGATTCACTTTGTGGAGGTTCCTACATGGGGAGTAGTGATTTGTGCATTTGTCATTAATGTTCATATAAATTTCGCATACAATAGGCCCCAATAAAAAGCACTTTTTGAACATTTTATATCCTTTTCCAGTAGCCCTGTGGGTTAGCTTTGCAATGCATCAAGTTTCATCTAAAAATCATTTTTGTAGCCCAAGTTATGACCAAAATACTAAAGGTATGCTGGAAAGTACCTCAAAATGCACCACAGTCACTTCCTTTGAGCTTTTGGCCACTTTATTGCAAGAAATTTGGAATGGTTCCAACACAAAAGTTGTAGCTAATTCACTTAGCTTTCTAAAAATATTCTGGGAGGTTCCTACAGTAGAAGTTGTGATCGTGCATTTATACATTAACGTTCGTATAAAGTTCACATCTAATTAGCCCCAAATAAAATGCACTTTTTGAAATTTTCTTTTCCACCGTTGTCCTCTAGGGAAATACAACATTTCTCGTTGATAGGCAACGGTTTTAAGCGTTGTATTCTTTGTGCTTATAAAAGTTTAAATAATTGATGCAACCAACATTATGGTTTAGGATCTGCATCAACTGAGGTGGTATATTCCTAATCCAACGTGGAATAACAGGGAGAAACTCGATAATGAATAATTGAAGTACAAAACAAAAAGGTTTGCCGCGGTAAAATTAAAATAAAAAATTAGTCTTAATTTATAGAACATATGTTTTATCTTACAACCATCCCCATTGCAACATTTTTATGTAGGGAAAAGGTACAAATAGGCCCTTCAACTTTTAGCTCAGGCTCAAATTAACACCTAAACTACTTTTTTGTCCAATAAAACACTTGAACTTGTTAATTTGGACAAATCAACACCTAAACTTTTTTATTTAGTATAAATAGACACTTCCATTTAATTTAAAATATTTTTTGTCGATTGTCTTTCAAATACACGTGTATTGATAGTTTCATTTCACATTAATTGGTTAATGAGGTGATATTTTATGTAACTTTTTCGTCTCAACTCTATTTTTTATGAGAATAATACCAAATTATTCATTTTTAATGATGTTCGCTTCAAATTCATAATGTATGTATGTATATATATAATTAATTTTTTTAAAGTGTAACATATTTTTGTTCTTACTTTGAAACAAATATGACGGCCATTAACAAAAATATGTTACATTTTAAAAAAATTAATAATATATATACATACATACATACATTATGAATTTGAAGCGAACATCATTAAAAAATGAATAATTTGGTATTATTCCCATAAAAAATAGAGTTGAGACGAAAAAGTTACATAAAATATCACCTCATTAACCCACTAATGTGAAATGAAACTATCAATACACGTGTATTTGAAAGACAATCGACAAAAAATATTTTAAATTAATTGAAAGTGTCTATTTGTACTAAATAAAAAAGTTTAGGTGTTGATTTGTCCAAATTAACAAGTTCAAGTGTTTTATTGGACAAAAAAATAGTTTAGGTATTAATTTGAACCCGAGCTAAAAGTTGAAGGATCTATTTGTACTTTTTCCCTTTTTATGTATATACGTATGTATTTTTATTTTTTTTAATTTCGTACATCGCGCGAGGGGACCATAATACACATACAAAATATATTAGGTTAATTTTTTAAAAAAGGAGGACAAACCAAATTGAAACAAGCAGACAAACTACACAAATCTGATTTTCCATTATTAATTTTCTTTCTAGAAAAAAAAAGCTAAATATCATTTTCAGAGATAAACATGATGAGGATGAAAGAAAAATATACTACTATTTGTTATGCGTTAAACATGATACAGAAGAAAGAAAAATATATATGCAGTAACCAAAATGGACGAAACAAAAAAATTATACGCAGTAAACAAATTTGAAGAATGAAAAAAAATACACACAGTAAAGAAAATTGAAAATGATTATTCTAAATACACCTTTGGTGGTAAAATTGAGAGGATATATGTTGTCGTTGAATCGATCGATCGATTTGTGATTGAATGATGTGTGAAGTATTTATAACCAGTGATTAGAACAAATATTACTTAACAAGAAATCCAAAAAAATGGAGAAATAAAAAACTGCTGAAATTATGAACATGATTTACGGTTTAATTTTATTTTTTAAATATAAACTAATTTTGTTTCCAAAATTCTGTGAAATTAAATAATTTGAGATAGTAATCTGCGCGGTTTCTCTTTTAGTATTACTTGTATGCAAAAAAAACCTAACTTAAGTAGCTCAATTTTGTTTTAATATGACATTTAATTTGGCCGAATTCATATAAAATGACATCTGATTATATATAGGCTAATCAAGTGTAGGGGACCTTATTTTATTTTGTCTTGAATCTATCTAAAAAAATTAGCAGAAATCCTGTAGTTATAGGGGAGGTCTCTTTTGCACCAGTTGCACGGATCATAAGTCAGTGCAATCAGGGTCATGGATTTAAAGGTATTACAATTTATGCCTAAATGTATTACATAATTTGGATAAAGGTATCATGGTTAAAAAATATCACGAACGTGTAATACCTTTAAGCATAAATCGTGATACCCATCTTGAATTGCACCGTGCAACTGGTGTACATGAGACTTTGACGTAGTTATATATTATTATATGCTCCACCAAATAAAGGGTTATGTTTTTTGCAAATTAGTGTATAATCTAAATTGGACTCCAATTGAATTAACAAATAGAGTTAAGTGCAAAACAATTCACAACTTTGCCTCCGTTTTGGTTCACAACATGAATTTGAGATGAAAATAACTTATTTGGCCAAATAATAATAATAATAATAATAACAACAATAATAAAAGTTTATGCGTGATCACTTGTTGTCATAAAACTCTCTACAAATTATTTGAGATCATTTTCAACTTACTTTTAAAAATAAGTAGTTGTTGCAATAAATATTTGAGATGCATTTGAGATAACTTTTGTCGTCTCAAATATATTATTTACGACCGAGGGCTAGTGGTGCAAATTAACAAGCTATATCATGAAGAAATGACAAGATTTAAGTACTCTAATTGGAATTAGAGTTTTGGAAGAAATAGTGAAATAGAGAGGATTTGATTGAAGATGAGCAGAAAGGAACAGGGTTTGATTTTATTTTTTCCCGGTCTTCTTATTTATATTTTCTTTGGTTTTTTTTTCTTACTTATAGAATGTTATAGCCTTTTTAAATAGTATTTTAATTAATTAAATTAGTGGAGCGCGTCGAAAATTTTCATTAGATGCGAATAGTTAATACCAATTTAATATTCACAAAGGAAAAAGGTTGAATGTGACGTTCGCAAGTAGCCAATAGACTGTGCTAAAATCTCATTCATACATGCAAAAATCTTCTATTTGAAAACTTCCTTTCATCTTATATTCTAGTATTTCAATCACCACCGTTTTCCTTTTCCAAATTAATGCTACAGGCAAAAATCCGCACGTATTAAATGATGAGGATCGTGTTGCTTTGGGCTTCTTAGAGCGAATGAATTGACGCAGACATGCTTAGGCCAGATTGCGTCGATGCATTCGCTCCAAGAAAGCAACACCTCCAGTTCGTCACTATAAATAATCCCTTACATGTAGTTCTTTCTAAAATCATCATTGGTTATAATTGATCTTGCATAATCATGATGAAGCTTCTAAATTCAATTTTCATGGCTTATATAGCTCTAACTTTCCTATTTTCCACGTCAGCATGCGAAGCAAACATCACTGGCTTCACCATGCATCTAATCCATAGAGACTCTCCACAGTCTCCTTTTTATGATCCTTCCTTATCCCCTACCCAACGTATCGTCAACGCACTGGAACGATCATTTAATCGCGCCCAACGCTTCAAGGCCAGACACTCGCCTGAACCGTATATAATCCCAGCAGGCGGAGAATATTTGATGGAATACTCTATTGGCACACAACCTGTCCCTTCTTTAGGCATCGCCGGTACTGTACTCTGTAAACATCCAGATCATAATAAACGTTTTCTCACTTCTGCCTGTGAACGTAATTAATACATTGTTAGTGAACCATGTAAATTATGTGTTCGTTTATTTCTCGTTTAATTATCTTTCTCACATCCTGTTATAACAGATACCGGCAGTGACCTCATTTGGACACAATGTCAGCCCTGTCTCCAATGCTTCAAGCAATTTCTACCAATTTTTAGTCCACAAAATTCTTCCACGTACAAACGAATTCCCTGTAACAACCCTAAATGCAGATATTTCCCAGTACCTAGCTGCAGCAGGACTAAAACTTGCCTCTATTCTGAAGCGTATGCAGATGGATCCTTCACACGCGGTGAGGTTGCAACAGACACGTTAACTTTAACAACTACAGACGGCAAACCGTTGTCTATTCCTAAAATTGAGCTCGGATGCGCATATAACAACAAAGGTATATTCTCCGGAATTGAATCAGGCATCGTTGGTCTTGGAGGAGGAAAACCCTCACTTGTTAAACAGTTAGGCCCTCTTGCACAAGGCAAGTTCTCTTATTGCCTAGTTTCGTCATCGGAAGGATTCAAGTCGAGTAAATTGAGTTTTGGCGCCAATGCTGAGGTTTCTGGTAGCGGTGTTGTTTCCACGCCACTAGTTACAAAGGACCAGGATACTTTCTACTTTGTAACAATGGAAGGAATCAGTTACGGGAATCAGAGGCTGGATTTTTCCGATTCCGGATATTACGAAGAAGGGAACCTGTTAATGGACTCAGGAACAACATTAACTTATTTACCTCCTGGTCTCTATGCTAAGCTGGAGAAAGCTATAAAAAGTTCAATCAACTTGAAGCAGATTCCAGGTCCTTCGAAAGAATTAAGACTCTGTTATTTTTGGACCGATGACGTACAAATTCATATTCCTAAAATCATAGTTCACTTCAAGGGAGCTGATTTGAAGTTGAAGCAAGAAAATATTTTTACCCGAACAAGTGATACTTCTATGTGTTTGGCAGTTGCACCAATGGATGATGATGCTATTTATGGAAACATAGCGCAGAGAAATTTCATGGTGGGACATGATCTTCAGAAAAAAACTGTGTCATTTAAGCCCACTGATTGTGGCAATTATTGATATATCTTCATACATATATATGTACTAAAATAAAATCCTTAAGTGGAAAAAATAATGTATCAAGAGTATCTGTATTTAGATAACCAGTACTTAAACCCTCGGATGCAACCAGGTTTTTAAATATAACTTAAATTTAATTTTTTATTTTTAAAAATAAAACTAAAATTTCCAAATAAAATTATGAAGAAATATAAGAAAATACAATTCCAAATAAATAAAATAAGAATAAATTTCCAGATGATAAAAAAAATCCCAAAAAATCCATAAAATTAAAAAAAAAAAAAAGAAAAAAAAAGAAAGAAAAATAAGAGATAATATAAATCCACAAATTAACCACAGAAAAAGGCTATGTAGAATCTCAACAATTTTTCTGCAATTTTATATTATCTTTTGGGTTTTTTCTTTCTTTTATTTATTTCAATTTTCTAAAATACTAGGAGGAGAAGATCATTGCAATATAAAGAGAAGAACTTGATTGATAACAGAGTAAGCAGAGTAAATTAAGTACTTCTAAAATCATAATACAAAAATATTTGATTTATTATTTTTCAACACATATTCATTTGCCACAATTAGTGGCCTTAAACGACACCGTTCTCTTCTGTAGATCATACCCTACCAAGAAGTTAACCTGCCACAAATTACCATAAATACCAATATCCGGCGTGGGTCTAGCAGCAAAACACACAAGATCATCACTTAATCTTACAAAAACATTGTCAGGTTTTAACCACACATCAGCCCCTTTGAAGTGGACAGTGATACGAGGAATCTGTATGTCGTTTCGTGTTGAGTAACACAAGTCCAACACTCCTTGTGGATCCTCAACACGCTTCAACTTGATCGAACTTTGCAACGTTTTCACCATGTTGTTGTATAAATCAGTCGGAAGGACAGTCAGTGTCGTCCCCGAGTCGATGACAATGTTTCCGTCTTGACGACTGCCTGATTGTAGCCTTTGGTTGCCAATGCTGATTCCTTCTAAAGTCAAGTAGTAGAAAGTATCCGGGTTTTTTTTGGCCAGAGGGGTTGACACAACCCCTCTGCCAGAAACAACTGCATTGGCGCCAAAATTCAGTTTACTCGATTTCGAGTTACTTGATAATGACACCAAGCAGTATGAGAATTTGCCTTGCGCTATAGGGCCTAATTGATGGACAAGTGAGGCTTTTCCGCCTCCCAGGCCGACTATGCCCGACTCGCCGGCTCCAATTATGAGGCCGTTTTTGAATCCACATCCAAATATAGTATTCGGAATAGACACCTTTTGGCCGCCGGAAGAGGGTAGAGTAAAGGTGTCTGTTGAGAGATCGCCCTGAGTAAATGATCCGTCTCCATACGTCTCGGAAAATTGGCAAGTCCGGTTGCAAGAAGTCGCTTGTAACGATTTGCAACCGGGAGAATTGCAAGGGATAGTTTTGTAACTAGAGGATCGTCTTGGATCAAATATAGCAAACGTTTGCTTAAAGCATTTACGACAGGGCTGGCACTGTGTCCAGATAAGGTCACTGCCGGTATCGGCAAGGCCTAACGAAGGGACCGGTGGTGAACCGATTGAGTATTTCATCAGATATTCTCCACCGGAATTGATGATATCCGTTTGCGCCAGTTTTGGTTTGGAGAAACAATCGGCATTGAAACGATGCACACGATTGAGTGATCTTCGGATTGAATTTACGAGGCGTTGGGACGGGGACAAGGATGGATCGTACGACGAAGATTGAGGGGAGTCTCTGTGGATGAGATCAGTGGTGAAGCCTGATGATTCTGACAATGAATCACAGTTAGAAATGGAAAAAAGAAAAACCAGTGCAACATAAGCAATGGTAATGGATTTGAAGATCATGGTTTTGGCAATGTTTTTACAAGATTCTTTTGATGGATGATTGTTTTGGATAAGTACTATAAAGCAATATCTGTAGCAGGAATTGTAGTGAAAATTGTAAAATGTGTTGCATGGTTACTGTTGAAAGTTGTTTACTTATAACATTTGGGGAAGGATTCTCTATCCCACATTTATCTTGTCTCAATCGTGTCTCATTTTAAAATCGAGCCAAATCGTGAACTTCGATCATATGAATCATGTACCCTAAACTATAACTTATTGAATTATTAACACTGAATCATTACATCATTGACCAAGAACCGTGAATCATAAAATTGTAAGTCTACAATAGAAAGATTACCCTAATCCAAGAAAGTCGAACCCTAGACCTTAAACAAGGAATTTAAATATGAATCCTGAACCTTAATCATAAACTTTAAATTCACAAATCGTTAAAATATAATTACAAGAGACTTGATTTTGAAGTGGACACATGATTAAGATATGATAAAAGTGGAATAAAGGATCCCGTGATAACTTTTGCTTGAAAAGAGAAAAGGAAAGAAGACTTTATGGACCTTTGACTTGCAAATAAAGATTATCATGATCATTATGAATCATTCAATAGTATTGGCAAATAATATATAATTCAATCTCATATCAGTAAATGCAATGCAACTAATTCATTTCCACATTTAACTTTGGCAATCTTCAATTAGTATCTTCTTCCATCATTTATTCCATAATCTACACTTACTATGTGTACATTTATGATATCATCTTATACACAGTCATTTAGTGAAGATTTCAGAATAAAAAATGAAATACCATTTGAAATAGAAGATCTCATTCGAAAATCTTGGAAGATGATATTTCTACTCTAATATAGAAATACACTATTTTCATATTTTTGTTGTAGTCTTTTCAATCCTACGTACCTGGATGGATTATATATCATTGGATTATATGTGTCGATGCAAAATCACAGACTGATATTATTTTGATTTACATCTACATACCAATCTAATGATGTATAACCATTGAGGTAAGATTAATATTTGACGTCGCTTTACCACTCAATTATTTCCTCTAGCAGATCTGACTCACCTCAGGTGAAGAACCACGCGAATATTATTATTATTATTATTATTATTATTATTATTATTATTATTATTATTATTATTATTATTATTATTTAGTTTTTTTTTTTTTTTTTGCATATTTTGTCAAATTTCTAAGTTGAAAAACTGCAAATGGGCCGGAAACCTCCTTTTTATAAAGTTTGTTAAATTGGAAATTTTCCTAGCACTGTAGCATTAATTGAAAAATACTTATTTTAGAGTGTGTTGTGTTTGGCAGGTTTGACTAAAAAAAAATTGATGAGTCTATGACAAGATTGACAAGAAAAATCACAAATGAAGACCTTGCAATCAAAATTATTCCATAAGAAGTGCTAAACTTCAAGGGAGGTTACCAAACATACTACTTGAACAAAGAATCACCAAGAGGAAAAATGAAAAGATGATCATGATCAATTTCGATGCAAGAGAAGACGCAAAAACGTGTACTATTTAGTGACTAACTTGAGGAAATGCATTGTAACTAGACAATTAGATTAGAGCAATTATACAGATAGAGTGTTGTAATTTGTAGATCGACGTTCTTCCCTTGTAAGAACATCGACAAGTTGGTAGGAAGATTTCGGGAGAAAATTTTCAAACGGGTTCAGAAGATCTCGTAGTGCACCGGAAGGGATTCTGTACATCAAGTTTGACTAAAGGACCTGGAAGTCAGGCAAGTAGTTAGGGGAGTGTGTCTAGGGTTGGTAACTTAGGAGGGAGTCCTAAGGTTTTGTAAGTCTAAACTGTACTTGTGCACATTAGAGAATCTAAAGATCTAGATGCAGGGGGCTTTGCGGATACAATGACCTTTCTAACTAAAAATTATGGGAAGATGGTGAAGAAGTTCAACACCTCCAAAGGGCTCGGTAAGAACTCTGCTTAAACTACCAATAAGAATAAACCTGGCAGCAGAAACTCGACTCCCAAAACAATGGGAAACATAAAGGAAAATTATCAGTGTCGAGAATGCAAGGGGCATGGATACTATTTATGTTCCTTGTAAAGATACTTGAAAACTACTTCGTACATTTTGAACTCAATCAAACAGTAATTCGCAGCATTCTCATTTCTTGTCTTCAATGTTTTCATCTTCATATTAATGTTCATTTTTCTGTCAACATGAAAAATATTGAATTCGTAAAAACAAAAGACTGCTTCATTTCAAGAACACCAAGAACATTCAAAACCAATATCCATGCATATCTACACAAGATCCAATATCCCACTGAATAACACTTGATTGTAAAAGAGTAGTATAAATCTGTAAAACAGCACATGGATCATACCCAATTTGATTAGATTATGTTTCTGCATGACAGAGAACCCATCCAATTTTATAAGGCAGGTAAGCATGAAAAGTGGCGTACAATACTTGCATTCGAGTGAGCCGGACGGCATCCCTTACTGACCCATGGCCGCCCATGGCCACAGCACGGGGACTGTTAACAAGGTAATTGAGAAAGATCACTTGAACTTTTTATCAAACACCTAATGTGCAAGTGTGCAAATAACTATGATCAATCAAGAAAGCAATAAAAGGACGCCAGAATTACGTGGTACGGCTAAATAAGCCTACATCCACGAAGGTCACAATCGTTACTAGTGAAACACATCTCAAGAATCAACAAGATACAATCACACATGGATCAATTAAGAAGTTATTGAATCTCACAACCCCTCTCTACTTTGATCTCTCAAATCTGTATCTCTCTCTCTTAAGTGTTTTTGTTTTTGATGTGTGTTATAATGAGAATGAGAAACAGATGAAATATGAATAATCCCAAACCCTTAATCAGACTACTCAAGACAGAAAAGAAAAGTAAGCTGAAATCTGCTAGAGCCAATAGACAACGGTTTTAAGCCTCTTCGACAACGGTTTTAACCGTTTTACCAGATTCAGATTCGTTGTGAGCTGTCTTTCTTTTATTAGACTTATTCCACTCTTCAGCTTCAAGTTTCATCCTTTCAGCAGATCTTATTTAGTTGTTAACCACATACAACTGATCTCAACAGGGACGAAGTCGATCCCCATCACAACCCGCATAAGTCATCTCAGCCCAGCATTTTTCTTCAATTTTCTTTTTTCTCTACGATTTTTATTGTAGTTTATTTTAATTTTCTAAAATAAGTGAGGAGAAGATCCCCGAGCAAGCAAAGTACATTGTGTTCTTTTAAAACACTGTAGGTGGTATTTTAAAATAATGGACCATACATACTCAAAATCATAAGACAAAAATATTATAAACTTGATGTATTATATTTCACTCAAATTGCATTTGACAAACATATTCATTTGCCACAATCAGTGGCCTTAAACGACACCGTCTTCTTCTGTCGATCAATCCCCACCGAGAAGTTAACCTGCCACAAATTACCATAAATACCAATATTGGGCGTGTGTGTAGCAGTAAAGCACACAACATCATCACTTATTCTTGATAAAACATTCTCAGGATTTAACAACACATCTGCCCCTTTGAAGTGAACAGTGACAGGAGGAATCTGTATGTCGTTTCGAGTTGAGTAACAGAAGTCGAATGCTCCTTGTGGATCTTTAAAAGGCTTCAACTTGATCAAACTTTGCAACGCTTTCACAAAGCTGTCATATAAATCACTCGGAAGGAAAGTCAGCGTTGTCCCCACGTCGATGACAATGTTTCCATCTGGACGACTGGCAGTTTCTAGTCTTTGGTTGCCAATGCTGATTCCTTCCAAATTCAAGAAGTAGAAAGTATCCAGGACTGTATCCGGGGATGTTCTAGACAACAGAGGGGTCGACGCGACCCCGCTGCCAGAAACCACGGCATTGGCTCCAAAATTCAGCTTACTCGAGTTACCTGGTAATGGCACCAAGCAGTATGAGAATTTGCCTTGTGCTAAAGGGCCTAATTGTTGAACAAGTGAGGCTTTTCCAGCTCCAAGGCCGATTATGCCCGATTCGCCACTTCCAAGCACGAGTTCATTTGCAAATCCACAACCAATTATAATATTCGGAATAGTCACCGTTTGGCCGCCAGAAGAGGGTAAAGTTAAGGTGTCTGTTGCAAGATCGCCCAGAGTGAATGATCCGTCTCCGTACACCTCAGAATAGAGGCAGGTCGTGTTGCAAGAAATCTGTTCTATAGATTTGCATTCGACCGAATTGCAAGGCAGAGGTTTGTAAGTAGAGGAACTCTTTGGATCAAACATAGGAAGAGTTTGGTTAAAGCATTTGCTACAGGGCTTGCATTGTGTCCAGATAAGGTCACTGCCGGTGTCGGCAAGGCCTAACGAAGGGAACGGTGGAGAGCCGAGTGAGTATTTAATCAGATACTCTCCACCGGTATTGAAAATATCTGTTTCAGCCTGTTGTTGTTTGGAGGAAGAATCAGCCGTGAAACGACGCACACGATTGTATGATCTTCGGATTGAATTTACGAGGCGTTGGGACGGGGACAAGGACGGATCGTACAACGGAGATTGTGGGGAGTCTCTGTGGATGAGATCAGTTGTGAAGCCTGATGATTCTGACAATGAATCACAGTTAGAAATGCAGAAAAGAAAAACCAGTGCAACATAAGAAAATTTGAAAATCATGGTTTTGACCATGTTTTTTACAAGATTGTATGGATGCTTATTTTGAAAATTATACAATGGTTATTGATAAAAGTTCTTTACTTATAACATTTTCTTGAAAAGAAAAAAGGGAAAGAAAAATCGACAGAACTTTGACTTGCAAACAAAGAATCTCATGTACGTTACAAATCATGCAATGAATCAATAGAATAATGGCAAATAATATATAATTCAATCACATATCAGTAATGCGATGCAATTAGTATACTGTATTCCATAATCTCCGCTAATTGCCATGTATAAATTTATGATGTCAGCTTGTATTAGTGAAGACTTTGGACCGTTTGGTCATTCGTCTGGCAGTATCTGATGAAATACGATTTGGAATAAGAAATCTCATTCGGAAATTCTTGGAAGATGATTTTAAATCACATATCAGTACATGCAATGCAATTAAATCTTAAATCTTCAATTAGTATACTGTAATTATCAAAAAAAAAAAATTAGTATACTGTATTCCATAATCTCTAATCTCTGCTAATTGCCATGTACTCTCTCCGTTCACAAATAAGTGTCGTTTCAGATTTTCAGGTGAAATTTAAGAGATTAGAAACCGGACAACAACATCCCTCCATTTTACTCTCCATTTTTTTTTTTTTTTTTCCATATAGTTCTCCATCTTTCCACCAATACATTATTTATATAATATTATAATATTTCTATGAAAATTTCATTGGATTTAGCTAAGGACAATATTGAAAGAAAAATGCAAACAATGCTAGAATGACACTCTTTTGTGAAAAACGATTTTTCCCAGAATGACACTTATATGTGAACGGAGAGAGTATAAATTTACGATGTCAGCTTGTATTAGTGAAGACTTTGGACCACTTGGTCATTCCTCTGGGAGTATACGATGAAATACGATTTGGAATAAGAAATCTCATTCGGAAAATCTTGGAAGATGATTTTAAATAACATATCAGTAACTGCAATGCAATTAAATCTTAAATCTTCAATATTCCATAATCTATGCTAATTGTCATTTATAAATTTATGATGTCACCTTATATAAGTGAAGACTTTGGAATTGAAAATAAAATACGATTTGGAATAAAAAATCTCATTCAGGAAATCTTGGAAGATGGTTTTCTACTCTAATATAGAAATACACAATTTCATCTTTTTTATAGGTTTTTTCTACCCTTCTCAATTAATCGAATGGGTTATACATCATTGAATTAGATGTGTAAATGTAAAATTGACGTTGACATTATTTTGAATTATACTATACACTAATCTAATGACGTACAACCCCATTACGGTGTTGCCCACGGGTAGGATTAATATTTGACATAGTTTTCATGGAAAATAGTTGCATGCGTCTCAAATAACTTTTGCAACATCTAGTTATCTTTAAAAGTAATCTTAGAATTTTTTTTGACAATAAATAATTACAAATAACTTGTTATTAATGACTACAATTGCCGTCTAAAAAAATGTTATACATAATACCACTATTGTCGTGGTATAAGATGTATGGTAGAAAGTAATGCTATAGGGATATTGCTTTTGTTTTACAAGTCAAAAGTATATTCTAAATGATATTAATACGTAGGTATATCAATTTTTGTTTTTTTAAAAGGATTAAAAGCAAAGAACTTTCAATAGTAGCCCTGCAACATGAATCGTACATTACGAATACATGAATCATGAATCCAAAATTATAAATTATTGAATTATAAATATTAAACCATCGAATCATGAACCGTGAACCGTGAATCATGAAATCGTAAGTCTAGGATAGAAAATATACCCTAGTTCAGAAAAGTCGAACCGTAGACCTTAAACATGGAATCTAAACATGAGTCTTAAATCCTGAACTTACATCATGAACTTTAATTTCACAAATCGCAAAAAAAGTAATTCGAATCGGGAGTAACCACTAGTGATAGGGCAAAAGCAAAAAGAGGGGAGAAGGACAAAGGAAAGAACGATGCCTACATGAAATCAATTGATTCGTCATGGTAGAAAGAAAAAAAAAAGGACGTACGGACCTAAAATGCCCATCCACTCTTCCATAAAAACCATTACATAGCGCCCGCTCGGACTTTTCGTAGCTCAATGACATAATTGCTTCGATTTTAAAGTGAGACGCGATTGAATAAGGTAAAAGTGGGATAGAGGATACGTGAGACACGGTTGCATAAACTCCTCATGAAAAATATCATAGCAAAGGTAAAGGAAAGATGCTTGACCGAAACAAATTTAGCTAAAGTCCGCGTCAATTTAGTTTGACTATAAGAAAAGAGACGGAGAAAGAGAGTTAGAATCCGAATCTCCCGTAAATCTATCAATTTGTGTTTGAGAGCGATCCACTCCCACTTTGTCGGGATGATTGTTGTTGATGTGTTTTGAGAGTGTTCTATAAACTCCCCCGTTCTTGAATGAATAGGGCTACGAACAATAGTTGTAAGTGACGGTGTATTGCTCGGTACTTTCTGAGTTTAGCGTTTCTGTAAAGTGTATAATAAAAATTGTGGACTTCAAGGCCGGTTGTGTTCTTTGAACCGCATGGAGCGCCACCAACACATCCTCTCCCACGACCCCTTCTTCCTCCTCCTTGACCTCGACTTTGGTTCTTTTGGGTTGGACGTTGGTTTACTCCAACCTCAATGAGATGGGTAATGATATTACAATACCTTTACCTTATCATTACTCATAACATGTAATACCTTTACCCATAACTTGTTATACCTTTAATCATGAAACGTGATATATTTTCACCGTATACATTTAACCATCACGTATAATACCTTTAAACATAAATAGTAATACATTTTAATATATGACTCGGATTACATGGATTTTAGATCCGTGCAGTTGGTGTACAAGAGACTTCCCTATAATAAATAAGATAATTTAGCCTTTTTGTTCCAACAATTAAATTCCAACGGAAAAATGATTCCACGGACTTTTTACCGTTGGAATTTTGAAAAAAATTCCAACGGCTCATTTGCCGTTGGAATTTAAAAAAAAAAAAACCGTTGGAATTTGGCAGTTTTCTTGTTGTGTTTCTAACTCGAGTAAAGTTAATAATATTGAATTACCAAACTGGTAATTGTATGATAAAGTTAACATTAAGCCTGAGTTCTAATTCAAAAAACGAAAACAACTATCCACAGGATTTAAACTCCGATTCATGAAAATAGGGTTCACACGCGAGATTGATGCGCCAACATGGCAATAATGCCTAAAAATGCTACCTATAAATGCAAAAACTAAATATTTTGGGTGCACAGCAACGCGCTACCACTACGACAACATGACAATAATGCCTAAACTTGCTACCTATAAATGAAAAAAAAACTAAGTATTTTGGGTATTCTCACTAGTTGATATATGTTTGTGTTCTTCTGTAGTATTGAGCATCAGATTTGAGATTTCACAGTAAAGTTTATTTGCGTTGGATACAAATAATTCATTTGATAAACTTGTTGGTTCGATTCTATTGCTGAAAAATGATAAGTTCAGAGGCCCCAGATTGAACACTTTCTCATGTCTTATCTAATGGCTCCACTATTGTAGAATTTTATGGCTTCCAACCATATGCGATCATCTGTTATAATTTGGTGTTTCATGTTATGTTTTATAATATTCCAATCGATATGTGTATTAGGTGATATCACGAATTAATATGTGTTATATAATGAAATGAGTGTAATAGAAGATGAAACACCTCTGTTCCTATTTTCCTTTGCAAGAGCTTGATTCCCATTTGAAAGACCCAGATTCTTCTTTATTAGTTTTTCGAGTGAATTCATCCACAAAAATACAAATTATTAAGCAGATAACCACACACATGCATGCATCCACGACTTGGAATTAATGGACGTTAGTGAGAAAAAATAATTCGCCCATAATCCGTAATCATATGAATTCAAATCAAATACAGTATGTTATGAAAGGATTTTTTGGTTCTTTATTATCATGACGATCATGCTACATTGGCAAGTATAACAATTTTGTAGTAGTTGTCTAGACAGTATAATCGAAATGTATAAATTGTGTTACATTACTGTTACCAATCTCTTCTTCACCAATTTTCACTCGTTCCAAACAAGGAATGCAATTGACGTGAAATGACTGGTCGCACTCTTTGCAGCTGTAGTACCAAACTTTATCGTCTTCAATTACTTCTTCACAAATCTCACAAAACACAAGTTCGTGGCTGCTCTGCGGTGTCCGTTTGGTAGTGACTAGGTTGAGAGGATGTTCGTCATATTTGTGGCCTACGGTACGAGGAAGCTGAGCACACACAGCATGTATTATGAAGCCATTACAAGTCCCGCATGCATAGCCTCCTGATTTGTTCATCGATTTACCGCAGCAGTCACACTTTTTCCATTGAAACACCCACACCCACACATCAAAGAAATATTTCGCATAAAGAATATGTGTATTGACATGTGCAGCATGCGTGATCGAGGTGGGCATAAGGGCGCACAACACGTGCAGATCAATATTGCAAATCTTACAGGAATACGATAATCCATTTATGCATTTATTCTTGCAAGATTTGCAGGACTTCGTCCATGAAACAGCTTCTTGGGAGAGGAGAATGGGGTGATTTTCATCATGAGTGATGTGTCGAGTTAATTTGTGTGGAAGATGCGCACAAAAGTCATGGAGAAAGAATTTCGGGCACTTGGAGCAGCTATAGAATGGAGGGAAAATAAATTGAAAGCATGCCCTGCATACACGATCTAGATGAGGATCATCATCATCATTATCATGGCCATCATGATGAAGGACCAATGAATGTGGATGAACATATTTTTCTTTTTCTAGAACATCATAATCACCAGTACTAGTCGTGATGCTTGTTAAATGGCGGACCAGGCTTGCGTGTTCATTTGCAATAGGAAGATGAACAAAATCCGGAAGTCGTGCCTCTCGAATCAACACTGTATATAAGCATACGATTCACGGAAATTTAGTAACCAAATCAAACATCAAAATAAAAAAGCTAGTATACATACAAGTATAACACAGTACGCAGAGGTACATGTGTGTGTAGTTAATGATTGCATGATTATCATACGCATATCAATAAGGTGATTTCAAGACACCCTTTAGGTACATGGATGCAGAAGTGGACCAAGGCCCTAGTACCTAAGCGGTGTCTTGTTGATCGGATTTTTTTCCCTAGATGTTTTCTGGGCCTAAGCAGGCTAGTCGGGAAATTAGTCAGTACACACAACCTAAATAATTTCCAAATTTAGTATTTTTATCTATTATCTTTCAAGATTTATGCAATATGATATGTTGAATTATATAATAAATGATATAGTTTTTTTTGGAAAATATTAGAGGTAGGATATAAGCAATAAAAGATTAATAATATGAAGAAAAAAAATAAACTAGTAACGTAGGTGCCTATAGGGAACTTATGTGCTTGGTAGTTTTGAAACGCATAACTACTGATTTCCGACCTCTGCAATTTAAATAGATATCAGGTAAATGTTTTGCCATCTTCATCATAAAACATGTGTTTTTACACTTCTTGAAGTTGGCAACGTATTTCGAAGCTTATTAATGAGCTTCTAGATATTTTTGTACATGTGTCTACGCGCTTCAATATATCTTGAAACTTATAAATTTGGAGATATATACTGAATTTTGAGAAATATGTTATTTTATGGAGTAAAAAACATCATGAGCTCTGCGAAAAGGTAAAATGAAGAAGTGCGTATAAATATATTGCTTTACGATCAGAATAAAAGCCTCTGTTACGATATCCCACATTGATTCCACATGAAAGTGTGGAAGGACATATAAGATGTACGTAGTAGATGAATCGAATAGCGCGAGCGGGCGTACCTTGTTCGATGCTATGAGGATGTGAGTTAGCACACATGATATGAACATTGTAACGACACGCACGACATGAATACATCCCCAACATCATAATCAGGCGTCGACAAATACTGCAAGTTGTGCTAGTCGGAGCATAATAGTGAAGAAGAAGAGGATGCTTATGATTCAGCTGAGGGTCACGATGATAGAGGTGGATGGCATTTGGTAAAGAAGCGCAGCGTGGATGAATCCAGACATTGCAAGGGATACACACATAGATAAATTGATCATCATCATCTGAGGCGGATGATGATGGTTGATATTTATCATATTTATCATGTCGGATCCCACATACACTGCATATGATGGAATTTGCTACCATTGTCCTAGATCGGATGGCCATCAATCTGTGCACGTGGCTCCTGTGCAAGATTCTTATCCACATTGGTAGGGCGCACGTCATGTGGATTTGAAATTTGCAGTACACATTAGTGCAACGGTACGTCATAATCGATGGGTTTAACCACGCGCCGCATACAACGCAATCATTTTGGGGGTATACAGAAGCTGGGGTTAGGAGGAGCGTTTCATTTGGATGCACGACACTATCCTTCAATTCCTTCGGGAGATTAGCACAACAGTCGTGCATACGAACGCCGCCTATGTCGACGAAGGGAGTAGAGAAGATTGGCAGATTACAAGCACCGCAACGCCACGAATTTCCGTCATCTGGATCGATTTTGTTTTCTTTACTCCTACAGTGGTTCTCCCTCACTACACGTTTATCATATGAACTCATTTCCACAATAAGAAAATGATATTGGTATGAGTGATTAGTTATATATGCGTGTGCTTACAAACTAGAAAGAATGGACAAGAAAAGCAAGGCACATATATGGATCAATTGTGCAAGAAAAGAATAAGGAATAATCAAAATGCGAACTGTAGTATACACTTTTCACTGTCAAGCTCTACCGTACTCAATCACCACACAACTATATTTCTCGTCCAACCAACTTTTATCTTGGACCGATTTTAACTAACGGAATCACCATTAAAAGAATTGTCAAAAAAAAAATACTCATGGATCAATTATGCAAGAAAAGAATAAGGAATAATCAAAATGCGAACTATAGTATACACTTTTCACTGTCAAGCTCTACTGTACTCAATTACCACACAACTATATTTCTCGTCCAACCAAATTTTATCTTGGACCGATTTTAACTAATGGGATCACCATTAAAAGAATTTACAAGAAAAGCACTTATGGATCAATTGTGCAAGAAAAAAATAAGGCCAGAATAATGAAAATGCCAATTTGTAGTAACACTTTTTCACTTTCAAGTTTTTACTCTACCTTACTCAATCACTACGCAACTATATTTCTCGTCCAACCAAATTTTATCTTGGACCGATTTTAACTAATGGGATCACCATAAAGAATTGACAAGAAAAGCACTTATGGATCAATTGTGCAAGAAAAAAATGAGGCCAGAATAATGAAAATACCAATTTGTAGTAACACTTTTTCACTTTCAAGTTTTTACTCTACCTTACTCAATCACCACGCAACTATATTTCTCGTCCAACCAAATTTTATCTTTGACCGATATTAACTAATGGGATTAGAATTTACAAGAAAAGCACTTATGGATCAATTGTGCAAGAAAAAAATAAGGCCAGAATAATGAAAATGCCAATTTGTAGTATACACTTTTTCACTTTCAAGTTTTTACTCTACCTTACTCAATCACCATGCAACTATATTTCTCGTCCAACCAAATTTTATCTTTGACCGATGTTAACTAATGGGATTAGAATTTACAAGAAAAGCACTTATGGATCAATTGTGCAAGAAAAAAATAAGGCCAGAATAATGAAAATGCCAATTTGTAGTAACACTTTTTCACTTTCAAGTTTTTACTCTACCTTACTCAATCACCACGCAACTATATTTCTCGTCCAACCAAATTTTATCTTTGACCGATATTAACTAATGGGATTAGAATTTACAAGAAAAGCACTTATGGATCAATTGTGCAAGAAAAAAATAAGGCCAGAATAATGAAAATGCCAATTTGTAGTATACACTTTTTCACTTTCAAGTTTTTACTCTACCTTACTCAATCACCATGCAACTATATTTCTCGTCCAACCAAATTTTATCTTTGACCGATGTTAACTAATGGGATTAGAATTTACAAGAAAAGCACTTATGGATCAATTGTGCAAGAAAAAAATAAGGCCAGAATAATGAAAATGCCAATTTGTAGTATACACTTTTTCACTTTCAAGTTTTTACTCTACCTTACTCAATCACCACGCAACTATATTTCTCGTCCAACCAAATTTTATCTTGGACCGATTTTAACTAATGGGATCATCATTGAAAGAATTTACAAGAAAAACACTTATGGATCAATTGTGCAAGAAAAGAATGAGGGTTTACTCAAAATGCTAATTGTAGTATGCTTTTTCTCACTTTCAACCTTTTATTCTACCTTACTCAATCACCGCGCAACTATATTTCTCGTCCAATCAAATTTTATTTTGGACCGATTTTAACTAATGGGTTCATCATTAAAAGAATTGACAAGAAAAGAAAATATGGATCAACCGTGCAAAAAACAATACGGAACAATCCAAATGCCAATTGTAGTATACATTTTTTCATTTTCAAACTTTTACTCTACCTTACTCAATCACCGCGCAATTATATTTCTCGTCCAACCAAATTTTAACTAATGGGATCACCATTAAAAGAATTGACAAGAAAACCACTTATGGGATCAATTGTGCAAGAAAAGAATATGGAACAATTCAAATGTCAATTGCAGTATAGATTTTTTCACTTTCAACCTTTTACTTTACCTTACTAGATCACTGTGCAACTATATTTCTCGTCCAACCAAATTTTATCTTGGATCAGTTTTAACTAATGAGATCACCATTAAAAGAATTGACAAGAACACTTATAGATAAATTGTGCAAGAAAAGAATATGGAATAATCCAAATGCCAATTGTAGTATACATTTTTTCACTTCCAAGCTTTTACTCTACCTTACTCAATCACCGCACAACTGTATTTCTCATCCAACCAAATTTTAACTAATGGGATCACCATTAAAATTATTAAAACTATTGTGATGATGTATTTATTTAATGTATACCAATAATTAACACGTGCAACCACATGGCTCGTCAACTTTTTAGAATAGTATATAATAAAAGTTATTATATCTTACTTGTATAATATTTAAATACCTAATTTTATAATAAAATGTTTCAACTCTATTTTTTTTCTTTATTCCTACCATAATATAACAATTCTATTTTGTCATAAATAAAAAAATGACAGCGATGATGAGTTATGCGTGTGTATAGGAAGAATTTCATAATGCATGAACAAGAAAAGCACTTATTAATCAATTTTCGCTTTTGACGAAGTTGGATAGCTCAAGTGGCAGAGCATCTACTACTTAGATTTTTGGTCCTAGTTCGAGTCATCGTGTGGGGAGGGGAGGGATTTTTCTTTGTTCTTAGATTAGGAGAAAAAATTTAAAAAAAAAAAAATCAATTGTGCAAGAAAAGAATAAGGAACAAGTCAAATGTCAATTGTAGTATATATTTTTTCACTTTCAGGCTTTTACTCTACCTTACTTAATCACCGCGCAACTATATTTCTTGTCCAACCAAATCTTATTTTACTGACGGAAAATATCCGTCAGTAATAAAGTACTGACGGACATATTTGGTAACTATAATACTTATCTCTAAAATTTAATGACCTCAAAATTTAGATATCAATTTATTCCATCTCTAAATTTAGTGACGGAATTTCAGTTTTTATTATGAAATTAGAGATAAAATTACCTACAAATAGAGACGGATTATATCCGTTTCTAATGTTCGATTGCTATTTCGTCACTAATTAGATTTTAGTGTTTTTGTATACAGAAACAGGGGTTAAGAGGAGGAGTTCATTTGGATGCACGACACTATTCTTCAATTCCTTCGGGAGATTAGCACAACAGTCGTGCATACGAACGCCACCTGTGTCGACGAAGGGAGTAGAGAAGATTGGCAGATTACAAGCAGCACAACTCCACGAATTGCCGTCATCTGGATCGATTTTGTTTTCGTCACTCCTACAGTGGTTCTCCCTCATTTCACCATGAAATAGATGATAGTAATCCATTTCCACAATAAGAAAATGATATTGGTGTGAGTGATCAGTTATATATGGGCATGCTTACAAACTGGAAAGAATTGACAAGAAAAGCAAATCACATATGGATCAATTGTAGTTTACACTTTTTCATTTTCAAACTTTTACTCTACCTTACTCAATCACCGCGCAATTATATTTATCGTCCAACAAAATTTTATCTTAGACATGTTTTTAACTAATGGGATCACCATTAAAAGAATTGACAAGAAAATCAATTGTGCAAGAAAAGAATATGGAATAATCCAAATGCCAATTGTATTTTATACTTTTTCACTTTCAAACTTTTGCTCTACCTTACTCAATCACCGAGCAACTATATTTCTCGTCCAACCAAATTTTATCTTGGACATGTTTTAACTGATGAGATCGTCATTAAAAGAATTGACAAGAAAAGCACTTATGAATCAATTGTGCAAGAAAAGGATTTAGAATAATTCAAATGTCAATTGTAGTTTACACTTTTTCACTTTCAAACTTTTACTCTACCTTACTCAATCACCGCGCACTATATTTCTCATCGAACCAAATTTTATCTTGGACATGTTTTAACTAATGGGATCACCATTAAAAGAAGCTACATCACAGATACAAGCAGCATCTGCACATAATATGATTCATGATCAAGAATTTATACCTGCTCAGTCTAATACTCATGTATCTGTTTTTTTTTCATTTTTAATTGTTGAGGTGTTATTTGTGGTTATATCTCGGTTGACTACTGTATTCACTTGGTCGTTTATCTAGTCTTATGATTTCTGTGGAAATTCAGTAAGCTGGAATCGGATCTTCTTGAATGAAATTGGATGCGATGGGTTTAAAGATAAAGTGTAGCAGAACGAAATGCAAAACTATATGCTGGCCCTTTTGTATGTGACGTAAATTGAAAATTTCGAAAATATATTATCCTATATAATAAAAAAAATGGAAGATGAGAATCAAATCAGAAAAGCTATAAGTTATAAGCATAAAAATTCAATCAGAAAAAGAAAAGAATGCAAAAACAGTGTTCGGCTGAAATATGGGCCGAACACCCTTCACAAGTTTCGGCTGAACTTCTGGCCGAAGCCCCTTCACAGGCTTCGGCTGAAATTTGGGCCGAAGCCGCTTCACAGGTGTCGGCTGAAATTTGGGCCGAAGCCGCTTCACAGGTGTCGGCTGAAATTTGGGCCGAAGATGCTTCATATATTTCGGCTGAAACCTGGTAAACTTTGGCCGAACCATACTCATTGTGTTCGTCTGCTATTTTGGTGTAATGTAGAAATTGAAATTAGTCAATTCTTGGTTCTTTAGAAAGCTAAGACGGATACCTACAACTTTTATGTTGACGACATTTCCGGATTCATACAAAAGATGTTCACAAATCGTCAAGAAACTGAAAGTAGTGCACTTGTGGGTCCGGCCCGATACAACTCTAGTATTTTCATCATATCTCGGGCTACATATATCCGATCATGCTGAAACTAAAGGCATAGGAAAGCTGACTTAAAGGTTCCGTTGATGACATTTCTTAATTCATACAAAAAATGTCCACAAATGGCCAAGAAATTGAAAGTAGTGCACTTGTGGGTCCATCCCGACACACCTTTAGTATTTTGATCATATCTCGGGCTACACATATCCGATCATGGTGAAATCAGAGCCATAAAAAAGGTAAGAATTTCCATCTGTGTATGATGTAACTTTAAGTTACAGAGAAACTGACGGAAAGACAAACAGAAGCAAGCACTGCATATAACAAGATTAGACATAAGCAAAGGAAGTAAAAGAGGAGGGGCATAAATGGTCAAACCATGCAACGGCCAATAGTTTGTTTGTGATGCACAAAAGGTGGAAGGAAAAGATCGAAGCAACAGACAAACAACGCACACTATACTTTAGCTTTACTAAGGATTAAACAGTTACTCATTAGGATGATTCATAACTATGAATCTCAGCAACCAGTGGCAAAATATTATTCCAGAATTGAATAGGAAATCTGAATTCTGAAACTAAGAAGCAGTTAGCAACAAAGCTTCTGTACTTTACGCAGAAAAAAACAACATTTAACTTCTCAACTGAGAGAGAGCAGTAAAAGAGAAAAGACAAATCAATGCTGATTTACCGGGAAAATTGCACCAAATATCCTTTAAATTTACCTATTTGCATAGAATGTTCTTTATGTTTAACATTTGCATAAAATGTCCTCTAAGTCAGAAAAACTTGCGCGCTTTGTCCTCTGACCGGTTGTAACCGGTTGAACAACCGGTAACGAACCTATGTGGCATATTTTTTCTGATTTTGCATTAAATGGACGTTTTTTCTTTATTTTTAACTTTTTGCTGACATGGCTGACCAATTGGGAGGGGAACCTAACCATTTAGGAGGGAAAACTAAGTCAAATTCCCTCCTTTTCTCATTTTTGTCAAACTTCCACCTTTTAAAATTAATAATTTCTTATTTTCTCTCACCGCACTCCAATTTTCATCATGACGGCGGAATTGAAACTCGTCTTCGTGATAATATTCCAGAAATTGAAGCGGGGGCATATCAATTTAACATTTAAGTGATCACAATTCTTTTCTTGTTTACGACATATTTAAGATTATATATATATATATATATATATATATATTATCTATTATTTAATTTTCTTTTAGGATTTTATATATATATATATATATATATATATTATCTATTATTTACTTTTTTAGGATTTTATATATATACTAGTAAATTGTAAAAATCAATGTATCAAATTATATATAGATTATTGTATATCAATAATGATATGATATTGTATATCAATAATGATATGGAACTACCAATGGGTTTTCTTATAGAGCCCATCCATAATGTGTTCGGCCACCAAAAAACACGCTAAATATATTTTTTATTTCTTCCCCGCCTCTTATTCCACGAAATCAGTTTTCTTAATATTTTTCACTGTACAATATTTTTTTTTCCAAAATTATTTTATCTGTCTCATTTGTTTTTTTCTTCTCTCATCTCTCTTCCAAAATCTTAATATTAAATTACAATAAATTTTGAAATAGATCATATAAATTAATAATAATAAACAAACAACGAAGATATACAATCCAAAATTGCAATACAATTTAATAAAATTGAGAAAAGAATATTCTTATTATATAAAGTATTTTATTAGTTTAGTTCATTAATTTTCTAAATCAAAATCCAACTTTATTTATATTAATGAGTTCATCTTATGGATATAGGAGATTATTCGATAAAAAAATTGAAAGATTTGAGGTCATCTATGTCTTTTAAAATTCTAGATCCAAATTCAACTCTATTTATATGAATAAGCTCATGATATGGACTATGAAGATTCAGTTCATCCTAAAATAAAATTGTATTTTCTATGTCTTTCTTAAAACTTTCTTAAATTTTATTTCCAATAGAGGATATTTTGTAGGTAAACTAATAAAATATTTTATATAAGAATAATCCTTAAAAAAATTTATTTTTGTTTCTAATAGAAGATGTTTTGTACGTAAACTAATAAAATATTTTATATAAGAATAATCATTTAGATTTTTTGTTTCTCAATTCTATTAATTGATATTGAGTTCTGAATTATGTATATTCGCTTTATTTATTATTATCAATCAGTGTAATCTATTCAAAATTTATCATAATTTAATATGAATGTTTTGATATAGACAAGATAAAAAAAGAAAATATATGGAATAAGATAATATATATATATAATCCTAAAAGAAAATTAAATAATATATATATATAATCTTAAATACGGCAAAAAAAAATATTTTTTTAGAACTCGCCCCTGCGAGGGGCGAGATTGAACAGTGATTGTCAGATTTAAGTGAAAAGAAAAGCACATTTATTATTTTAATACGTGCGTAAACAGTACCGTATTTAATTAAAATTGCCGGAGAAGATAAGTGAAGCAAGTGAAAGAAAAAAAAAAAGCCGGAGAAGATAAGTGAAGCAAGTGAAAGAAAAAAAAAGAACGTTAGGTGGCTACTCACCGAACATTTGATAGATGTTCGGTGGATACTCGCCGAACATTTATCCAACGTTCGGTGGATACTCACCGAACACGTGAAAAATGTTCGGTTGGTACTGGCCGAACATCTGACAAGAGTTCGGCGGATACCCGCCGAATATATTGAAATATGCATGTTCAAGTTTGGATGAGCATAACGTGTGATGTAAAAATTGAAATAAGGTGATTCTTAGTTCTTTGGAAAGATAAGATGGATATCTACAACTTTTGTGTTGACAAAATTTCCTAGTTCATACAAAAAATTTACACAAATCGCCAATGAAGTGAAAGTAGTGCACTTGTGGGTCCACCCTGACACCTCTCTAGTATTTTGATAATATCCCGACCTACGCATATCAGATCATGGTGGCATTAGAGGCATAGAAAAGCTGACCTAGAGGGCTACAACTTTTCTGTTTACAACATTTCCCAATTCATCCAAAAAATGTTCACAAATGGCCAAGAAACTGAAAGTAGTGTACTTGTGGGTCCATCCCGACACACCTCTAGTATTTCGATCATATCATTGGATACACATATCAAGTTATGGTGAAATCAGAGGCATAGGACAGCTACCTGAAGGGCTACAACTTTTCTGTTGACAACATTCCTTATTCGTACAAAAAACGTGCACAAATCGCCAAGGAAGTAAAAGTAGTGCACTTGTATATTGATTTGCTTCACTGGTTTTGGTTCGCTTGCAGGTTTTCTGAAAGTGCAGCAGCCATACGAAAACTCCCCACCACTCTTGCGAGATTGTCAACAGCAACCAGAATCCCACTTATAATTCCATTATTAGCATTCACCCGGGTTCCGTAAAAGAGTTCTGAATTAAGGGCCCGAGAATTTAGAAAAATAAATAAATCACAGAGGCAAAAGCAGATTGCTAAGCAAACTAAACATAACGCAGTGAATATAAAACCTTGTGTATTGGAGCAATATATTGGAGACCTAATCTCTTGCAATGGCGAAGTAAGCACCCCAAAAGGTTTGAACTTTCTTGTCTGCATTTACTATTGGCACTGCTAACAGAAGCAGCAGTGTTAACGGCACAGTAATATTAGAAGGCGAAAAAAAAGTGCAGAACAGGACTGCGAGAGCTTCGGGCATGAGAACATTTAAGGGTCATTTGGATCTTCTTGCTGAATATCCTTCCACCCATCAGAGAAATATTTAGGTACATAGTAGGACCGATAATGGCATAACTTTCTAGATTTTTCTGTAGGAGTGTATCCGTTAATTAAAATCATGCCATTAATCGTACATCCAACCCTTTCTAGCTAGAGCAGAAAGAAAAGTTGTTTTCCCAGCTCTTGATGATCCCGTGATAGCCGTTGTGCGACCTGGATTATCTTCCCAGTGAAGGATCTCAAAAGATTTTTATGTTTGCCTTTCGGAGTGATAGTCAAGTCTGTGAAGTGTCTGTGGCAATTGAAATCACTCCTGAGAAGGTAAAGTTCTTATTTTTCTGCTTCTGAGGTTTCTTCCCTCAAGCTGCAAATATGCATACGTAAAAATCTGACTATGAGTATGAATTTCTTTCTCTTTAGCCCCGAACCAGATTCCTCGAAGCTGCTATAGTTATGTTCATTTTCATATGTGTTGTCCAACAAATAACTGGATTCTGCTAGCTTTCTTTCAGGTGCACCTGTTGAGAGCTCAGAGGAAGATTACATAGATACACATAAATCATCTGTTGTTTCAACATTTTTAACTTCGTCCAAATTTGTGATGCTTTTCCTAAAAGGTTTCCTGCAAAATTTGAGCATGTAGTTCAAACTCATGCTTTTTAGCAGCTTCTTTTGCTGCTCTCCACCTTGGACGTGCTTGAATTTTGTCCCTCACAGTTCTTGCAGTTGTTTCCCTGGAAAATCAGAGACACCCGACGGAGAAAAAAAAAGCATTCAGACTATTCGAACAGAATTAACAGCCGAACACTTTGAATTCTGTTATGCCAGAACTGACAGCCGAAACATTGAGCTTGAAAGGTCCACTTAGCCATTTTGGTGAGCTTTATCGTACTCGTTACCTTTCTAAGAAACCATCTGAAGATCTATTTCAGAGGCAAAAAAGCATCAGCAAGCGAAAAATCAAACTACTGATACAGCTGATCAGGATAAATCATTGTGAGAAGAAGTTGCATCAATGAATGATGATGGATGTGCAAGAGATTCGAAGCACGATCATTGGATCAGCAGAAAGAGGAATCTATTTAAACTTGATCATGAAAAATGTGGTATCTGTTTGGGTAATGATCACGTTTAGAGAGCATACAATATTGTATACACGAGTTGTAAAGAAAGTAGTTCACTACAAACAAGCTCAGTTATAAATAACACACATGCAACGAACGACCTTACTTGAACAGGATCTGTTCAATACGCTCGTACCTCTGTACCATTGAGTCCTGAGGAGACAGGAAACCAAGTCTGGTGGATGAACCATGACCACGTGACCAGAGCGTGACTAACAGCTCCTCGGCTCGCTTAGTCGAGTCGAGTCGCCGGTGCAGTAGATGATCGTTCTCAGCTGGCTAGCCGACGGAGATGGTCTCGTGGTTGTCTGACAGACTTTTAATTAAAGAAAAAAAATAACACACATGCACGTTGTGCATCACCTAGATCTTTATTTTCATATTTTTATTATTTTTTTAGTACAAATTCTGATTGGATCGAGATTAATGAAACGTGAGCTACAACCAAGCACGCTTGAACTTATAGTTGTTATATATTCTTTTTCAGAAGTAATATTGTCATATTATCATATGATTGTGTGTAACCATATAATCCTCACCCAATGATTTACTAGTATAGAAATACTCTCTCCATACCAAATGAACTTGCATAGGCGAGGTCGGCGCACATATTAAGAAAAGTTGTTTTCTGATAATTTTGTTGACTTTTTAAAGGTGAATTAATGTGGAGATTGAGGGTGAAATTTTGAGGATGGAGGTTGTGTTATAACTTTCCTTATTAAGAAGTGTGCAAGTTTGTTATGGACGGACGAAACTTTAAGTGTGCAAGTTCATTCAGACGGAGAGAATATAAACTAATTAAATAAGAAATAAGAAAATATTTTAAAACCGTAAACTATATATACCCCCAATTTTAAAGAATCAAGAAGTTTAGTTTCAAATTCAATCAAAACCCCCAACTTTGAGATGAAAGCGCCGAATCGCAACACATCTTATTATTGTTGCAGAGACATTTACACTTTAATCTCAAAAGCATTATCTTCATCGCCCAACAGTAAAGATCTGCATAAGCTCCATTCCCTGGTGATCACCTTTGGCTTACACAAGTCTCAATTTTTCTCAGGCAAATTAATTTCCAAATACTCCCAATTCAAAGACCCCGATTCTTCTTTATTAGTTTTTCGTGGGAACTCATGCACTAAAGACTCATTTCTGTGGAATACAATTATTAGGGCGATGACCCATAATGGATTTTATGCAAAAGCATTGGAATTTTATGCCGAAATGAGAAAATTAGAGGTGAAGCCTGATAACTACACATTTCCTTCGATTATCAATGCTTGTGGGAGTTTGATGGATTTCGAGAAAGGGAGAGTTGTTCATGAGCATGTTCTGGATTTGGGTTTTGAGTCTGATTTGTATATAAACAATGCCCTGATAGATATGTATGCTAGGTGTAGTGAGCTAGGACATGCTCGAGAAGTGTTCGACGGAATGCTGCATAGAGATGTTGTTTCGTGGAATAGTTTGATATCTGGGTATAGTTCCAATGGATACTTTAAGGAAGCATTGGAAGTGTATTACCAATTGAGAATGGATGGCTTGTTGCCTGATTCATTTTCCTTTTCGAGTGTTTTGTTGTCTTGCGGTGGATTAAGGGAGGTCGTAGAGGGTGAGATAGTTCATGGTTTGGTGGAGAAGCTTGGTACACGTAGCGATGTGATTGTCAGTAATGGGTTGCTCTCGATGTATTTTAAGTTCCATATGTTGGATAATTGTTGGAGGATTTTTAGTGACATGATTCACAGGGATAGTGTCACTTGGAACACCATAATTTGTGGATATTTTGAATCAGGTTGTTATCAAGAGTCACTAAAATTATTTTCAGATATGATAAGTCATTGGAAGCCTGATATTTTAACAATCACATCTGTCCTCCGTGCTTGTGCTTATGTTGGGGACTTGACATTTGGAAGATATGTCCATGATTACTTTCTTAGTAATGGATATAAATGTGATGTTGTGGTCACTAATATTATTATTAACATGTATGCAAAATGTGGTGATTTATCACAAGCAAGGCAAGTGTTTGATAAAATGAGAATCCAGGATTTGGTGTCGTGGAACTCACTTCTAAATGGATATGTTGAAAAGAAGTCTTATCAGGAAGCAATAAAGCTTTTTAGGAGGATGAAGACAAATTTCCAGCCTGATTATATTACATATGTGATGCTTCTTTCCAACTGTACCGAACTAACAGACATAAATTTCACAGAGGAACTCCACTGTGATATATTAAAGCAAGGATTTGATTCTACTCAAATTGTGGGTAATGCACTCGTGGATGCATATGCTAAATGTGGAAAGTTGGAGGATTCATTGAAACAATTTGAGAATATGAAAATTCGAGATACAGCTACATGGAATTCAATAATTGCTTCTTCTGGTCACTGTAAGGAAAGTGTTCTTGGTTTCAAAATGCTTAGCAGGATGAGATTAGAGGGAACAATGCCAGATATACCTACCTTTTTAAGTGCATTGCCTTTGTGTTCTTATGTTCTAGCCAAGCGACAAGGGAAGGAGATGCATGGTTGCATTCTTAGATTTGGTTTCGAGTCCAATATTCCTATTGGAAATGCTTTGATCGAAATGTACTCCAAAACCGGCAGTTTAAGGAATTCGATACTTGTTTTTGAGCAAATGAAAGAAAGAGACTTAGTTTCATGGACGGCCATTATTTCTTCATATGGGATGTATGGTGAAGGGAAAAAAGCCCTTGAAGCTTTTGAGCATATGAGGGCAGGTGGTATTCTTCCTGATCACGTTGTTTTTGTTGCTGTTATATACGCCTGCAGCCATTCAGGCTTGGTTCAAGAAGGACAGGCTTGCTTTGAGCAAATGAAGAAAGAATATAATATTGTGCCTAGGCTGGAACATTATGCTTGCATGGTCGATCTTCTCTCACGCTCTGGCCTCTTGGCTGAAGCTGAGGAGGTCATTGTATCAATGCCAATGAAGCCTGACACAAGCATATGGGGAATGCTGCTCAGTGCCTGCCGAGCAAGTGGAGATGTGAAGATTGCAGAACGTGTTGCAGAACATGTTCTTCAACTAAATACTAATGATCCAGGATATCATATTTTGGCATCAAATGTATATGCTGCCTTGGGAAGGTGGGATCAGGTGAGAAAGATTAGAACATCTTTAAAAGCTAAAGGACTCAAGAAAGACCCTGGTTGTAGTTGGCTGGAGATCCAAAATAGGATATACTATTTTGGAGCTGGTGATCGATGCTTTGAGCATCACAAAGAAGTTATTGAGTTATTGGATGTTCTTTCTGCATTGATGGCTAAAGAAGGATATGCTGCGGATGCCAAGTTCGCGTTGCATGATGTTGACGAGGATGAGAAATTGGCCATGCTTTGTGGACATAGTGAAAGGCTTGCCATAGCATTTGGCTTATTACATACAAAACCTGGTACTCCTTTGCTAGTAATGAAGAATCTGCGCGTTTGTGGGGATTGCCACACTGTCACGAAGTACATTTCAAAAATCATGAATCGGGAAATTCTAGTCAGAGATGCCAATCGCTTTCATCTATTTAAGGATGGAACATGTAGCTGTCGCGATCATTGGTGATAATATACTTTCCAACATAATATTTGGCACTTATAGTTGAAATGACAGTGAAAGAGAAGCTATCTCAGAGGGTCAGAATTGCCTTTTCTCTCTCCTGTGGCCAAACCTACCAAGAAGTTGGGTATGCAGTGAAAAGTCATCTTCTATATTATCAAATATTGCTCACCCTGCCATCTGGTAAGGTTGTCTAGCTTGTGCAAGTTTCATCTCCCATCCTTAAGGGTTTAATCTTGAATGGAACCTTGGATATTTTGATAAAATTAGCAAAACACCTCCCAAATATGGATACGTATCATGAAACAATAGGACATATGTTCAAGGAATTGCCTGGTAATATGAGCAGCAACATTGAACGGCAACAAAACCATAAATTACCAGATATTAATTTGATTGTGGCCACTCTTGCAAGGACTTGCGGTGTTGGCAATGCCGAGAATCTTGTCTGTATGCAAACTTTATAGTTGAACTAGCTCATTATGCTGCTGAACGGCACTTTGTAGTGAAGGATAATGATGTCGTGGGATCTTGGTACACAGGAACAGCCTCAATTCCAGTTAAGCACATATGTGGATGGGAGCCCTGCATGGCTGGAGCTATTTGGGAGTCTTCAGTTACGGTATTATTCAATGAGCAGTTTAGATTTACCATGACTGGATTGGAGCTGGCCCACATTATGACGAAGCTCTTGAGACATATTCTCCTCTTACAAGGAGTGGAACTTCCACTCTTTATCAAGATGCTTATGTACCTTGAAAGTGGGATGGAATATATGCATGGACAATGTTGTCGATGACATCTTTGGTGCAATGCGCAAGTATGGGATGGCCTTATTTTAAGAAGCATACTGGGATATATGCCAGTAAGTGATTGCATTATACCAAATGGATTGCTGCATCTTGAAGTTGCATCTCATAATATGATTAACTTTAGCTTGTTATTTACAATATTGTTATGAGGTTAAATAGCTTGGCATCTTTTCCCGCTTCAGTTGCTATCATGGTCACCAAAGCAAAACCAGAACTGCAATGCTTTGGGAGCTTTGTTTGGCATGTGAGTTTAGCATGCATATATGAACCTACATTGCCATCTTCTTTAGTGCTAGAAGGTTTCTGGAACAAATTTTTATTTTTCTAATCGGGTGATCATGAGAAAAGTAACTTTCCAAGCTTATCAGTCCAACTTTGTATTTCTTTTCCCTGTTTGCTAGCCCAAGCTGTGGGTAAAAAAAATTCACTGATTAATCGGATGCTTTCAAGGGCCTTGAAATTTAAATTTTCTTAAGAGCATCTATGAATCCTAGAGTTATCTTTTCTGTAGTTTTGTTAAGTAGTGTCACAAATTCCTTATTTAATTTCCTAGAGGGCTCTTGTTCTAATGTTTGAATATATTCAGGGTGGATTCATGCGAACTCGTGATGAAGAAACTTGCATTTTTCCAAAACATTCTTCTGTTGAGGCCACACTTTCTCCTTGAGGCGTGAAAAGCGTCGCAGCTGAGTAAAGCAGATGCAAATTACTGCGTAATGGTTGACCTGCTCGTGTATGATTTCAGGTTGTCATTATTCATCTGTTTTTCTTGCTTTTGGTTTCACGTAATTCTGATGTTTCATGTCAAGAATATCAAAATATGTTGCTTCTAGTTAACATCTTTGCTTCTTCACACATAGAGCATTTACCTTCATATTGGGTATTGTATTATCACTAGCTGATGCATGTATGCGCTCTTCAGTTGTATAGTGGTGCTCAGTGAGCATCAGATTTGAAATTTCACAGTAAATTTTATTTGCGTTGGATTTAATAAATATAACAAAATAATTCATTTGATTAACCTCTTAGGTCGATTTCATTGCTAAAAATGATACGCTCTGTATATCGGGTCTAACAAGAGGCCCCCAGATTGAACCCTTTCTCATGTCTAATCTAATGGCTCCACTGTAGTAACTAAGCATTTTCTTCTTTCTTCTTACAACATTATGAATAATCCATCAAAGTACGCAGCCTGGGGAACTGGATTTCTTTCAGTAATCAATGTATTATTTGTGTCCACTTTCTTCTCTTTTCTAACACCAGTAAATGAAATGGAAGAACATAGATTCATAATCAAACTTATTTTACAAAGATTGCTGCTCTATTAACAGCACCAATGTGTGCGTGTGTGTGTGTGTGAGACAGTGAGAGAACAACCACCACCAGCCACTACCTAACTAAGTGAAACTTGCTACCATCTCATGAGATACTTCAGCTACAACTAGCTCTTATTTAGATTATTATTTGAAAGGAAAATTCGCTACCGGAACTATCCTTTTGCAACAAAACTAACAAACCGAATCTCTTCAATTCTGTTTCATGCATCTTTTTTAAGAAAAGGTTCAAATATGGCCTTAAACTTGTCAATCATCTTGTCTCTAGGTGGCCAGCAGTCCTTTATCACTGGATCATTTGAGAAGTTATCAATCCATGCTGATAACTTCGGAAATACCTCTGCATCTACTACTTTCAGGTCAGCTATCTCTTCTAGAACACTGATCAAACTCCCCATCCATCCATATGCAATATCCACATAACCAATATTCTCCCCTCCAAAGAATCTCTTCCCTTCCAGCTGCTCTTCCAACAATTTCAGATTCCGAGTTGCTTCAATAATAGCTTCCTCTTGCTCTTTTCCTTTAGAGGTGTACACACCCCGTACTGATGGCGAAAACCTGCAAATTTAGTTTGTTAATTTATTTTCAATACGAAAATCGAAATAAATTTTGGTGCAAACGGTTGCTTAATACCTTGTCATCTCCAAACTTGGCCCAGAATCGAGCCATGGCTTTCTCGTAAGGATCTTGGGGGAGGAGAGGACACTGCTTCCATGTCTCATCAATGTACTCGAGAATCACGAGGGACTCGCAAATCGGTTTTCCATTGTGCACCAAAACAGGTATCTTCTTGTACACAGGATTGTACTCTAGGAGTGAAGCACTCTTGTTTGTGAGATCCTCTGATATTGTTTCATATGCTAGGCCTTTGATCTTCAGCGCCTGTACCACCCTCACACCATGTGGACTTGGCCATGAATGAAACAGCTTCACTTCTTCTGCCATTTTTGTTCAACTCTGAGTTTATGCTGATCTACGGTGATATTATATTTAAAGACACTCTTTCCTTTTGTTTCTATGTGGCAATATTTCTGTGAAATTGAATTTAATATTTTATTTCCATTGACTGCAATTTCAATTGCCGAGAATGGTCTAACTTATCGAATTTAATAATCAGCCGCCTCTGGAAATACGTCAGCCATGGCAAGAGTATATGTGCGTTAAACTCAAGTTCCCTATAAATGGTGGGTCATTTTTCTTATAGATTAAGGAAGAGTAAGATATTGTATCTATAAAAGTATAAGATTGTTTTCAAGATTGTTAATGAGATATTAATAATAATAATATTTGTAATTAAACTACATAGTTTATTCAAAGTTATTATGTTAATTGTGATATTTGTGTTCTTAATGAAGCATATCTACTTCTATTATAAAAGTGTGAGTTGTTTCTTACAAAATTTGATTTGCCTATTATATCCTTAATGAATTTTAATTTTTAAGGTTAGTTTGGTAACTATATCTTTAAAGTTTTATTTATAAACTATATCTTTGAATTTTTATTTATGTGGTTAGACAAAATTTGATTTGTCTATTATATCATTAATGAATTTTATTTTTTAAGGTTAGTTTATTAACTATATTCTCAAAGTTTCATTTATTTGGTTAGAGCCCTATATAGTCCATCTATCAATTCATGAATATGATCCCTAAAAAAAAACACGGATATGATATAATTCATCTATTGGCATAAGTTGAGCCTACATATTAATCATATTTTATATTTTTCTTTGTTTTTAATAATATGCATTATTTTTATTTATTTTTATTTTTAAGTTTCTTTTTAAATTTCTTATCTCTTTTATAATGAGATTCTTTTATATAATTGTCAAAAAAGAAATTGTAGAAAAAAAACCCATTAATTAGAAAATTTTATCGCTAATTTAGTGACTTTATTTTTTAAAGTTTTATTTATTTAGTAAGATCCATTTTATAATTGAAATTCATCTCTCAAGTCTCAACTTATCAAATTTTCTATCACATTTCATATAATATATAGTTCAACTGATGACATGAGTTGAACCTAAATATTCATAATATCTTATATTATTATTCCTTTGTAGTAAAATTCATTATATTATTTTTTTATATTTTTATATTTTATTCGATTCTTTATAAATTTCTGATAATTTTTCTAATTGGTTTCTTCTATAATTGAAGAGAAAGGAAAAAGATCAATTAGCACAAATGTACTTACAATAAGTAAAATTATTTTAGTATATGATTCTCATGATATTGAATAATTGAAGTTACACAAAAGATATTTATGTATTTATAAGAAAATTATTGAAATTTAAACATATTATAGGACTTTAGTAACTCTTAAGTTTGATTTTTTTACTAGGATAATGATTCCAAGACTTTTAATTTTTAATAGTGGTACTTTAGAGTTATTTAGATATTAAATGTTTGCAAAATTATTAAGTTTTGGTGTTTTCATTGTGAAAAAACTACTAAAAGATTTTATGATTAGCAACCAAAAAAAAAACTATACACATAAAAATTAGAACAATTAAATAATAGTGAAAGTTCTTATTTATCATTTCTCATTCTACTAATCATAAAAAAAAAAAAGAAGAAAAAAAAATTGACGAGACAACTATAGTGTATCATATTCCTTTTATTTACTCTTAAAATTTTGTGAATTTGAACTTTCTCCTTTCTCTACAATTATAAAAGAATCCAATGAAAATAACTATGAAATTTATGAAGAACTGAAGAAAGTATATAAAAAAATTAAAAAAAATGATATAATGTATATTACTAAAAAGGAATAAGAATATAATATATTATGAATATGAAAGTACTTTAGTTTATGATTCTCAAAATATTAAATAATTGAAATGTACACCAAATATATTTATATATATATATATGTATATGTATAAAATTAGAGAAAATTAAACATAGTTTAGTAGGAACTTAATAGCTCCAAACTTTGACTTCTTTATAAGATGAATGACCACAAGAATCTTAACTTGCAATAGTGGTATAGCATAAAGGTATTTAGGTATTGAATGTTATATTAAGCTTTTGTATTTTCATGGCGAAAAAGTACTAATAGATTTTAGGATTAGCAACAAGAAGAAAAAATCATATACATAAAAATTAGAACAATGAATAATAGTGAAAGCTCTTCTTGATTTAATTTATCATCTTTAATTTTCTGGAGATAATTTTCTTAGTTTACTTTTTTTTTTTTAATTTAGGTACAGTACGTAGCTATAACATCTATATACTCAATCCAATAACTACAACAAAACAATGATAGTGAATTATATAATATTTAATTTACCATAATATATGAATGACTCAAAATTAATGATACTTACATGATAAAATATTTAAAATATGTAAAATGTAATAGTTTGATATGATTTCAATAGTTATAAGTTTGACTTCATAGTCGAATAATTGACACAAGATTGTTGACATATGATCGTACTTATATTTTTCTATTATATAAAAATAATTGAAAGTTAAATTTAAAAAATGCCAATAAAGAATTATTTTGAAAAAAATAGATGAGATTAAATTAAATCTTTTATTCTATTTAAAAAAATGTACACATTATATGTCAGAACAATATGTAAATGTTCACAGTGATTTATATTACTATGTATAAATTATTGACACATTCTTACATAGTGTTTGGTCATAAATAAAAATAGTCAACTCTTATTATAAGTATAAATTTTTTTTTGACATTCTATTATAAATATAAACTAGAATAATACTTATCTAATAGTTACAATTTATTTGTCTAAATTTGAATATTATAAATTTGCTACTTGCAATAATCTCCCTAATTTTCTAAAATTATTGAAGTATCATTATTACAACATGGAGAAACAATAATAGAATTTATAAGTTATATAAGATATCTAATGAAAAATAAAATTTGAATATAGAATATTTAGACTAAAGTGTAAATTATTGAATTGATCAAGTGTTAGAGCTTAATGCGAATAGTAACTTAAACTTCATTGTAATATAAACTTGAAGCAAGTACTAAAATCAAGAATAAAATGACTTGCATGTGAAATCCTTGAGGTTATATTTTAAAATTAACTTTTGAGTGAGTAAAAAGACATGATAGGAAATTGCATGTTTTTTTGTGTATACCACTTAATTTATTAAAGTCCAACAATAGAAAATAATGTCAAAATAATTGAATAAGAACTATATGATAATTAAATGAATAAAAGTGAGAAAATGCATTGTGAAGAAAGATAATACAAACTTATGAATAAACTTTATTATTAGTATATATAACTTTATTAACATAATGAAAAAACTTATAAAAAAACTAACGTAAAAATTATAAATACTAAAGGGTCTAAGTGAATTTTCATTATAAAGAAAACTATGATTGCGAATTTTATTGAATTCAAAAAGTATCCGATAAAGTCATTTATATATATATATATATATAAATGGAGAAAAGTGGTAAAAGTAGCTTATATATGAAATCAGTAAAAGATATATATGAAGATATAAAAACTATTAATGCATCGGTAGTGACATTGTGTAAATTTAAATGCTATTGGTCTATACAATGGATTGATTTTATTCAAATAAATCTATAAGTTGAACATCATTTTTAATTACATACCTTACATACCTACACAAACATACTCACTAATGTAATACTTTTAATAGATGATGTAATTTTAGTAGACCAAAGAAAAAACTGTTATGTTAGAAATTGGGGAGAAACATAAAAATAACAAGGTTTATAATAATTGGAGTTTTGACTGAGGTGTGAAATTTTATTGTACTAATAATAGTAATGATAAAATGGCAAACGTAAAAATTAGTGGACATGAATAATTGCCCAGATTCTTTTTAATATTTAAGATCTAACATTAAACAAATTATTAAATCAATAAAAATATTATATATATATATATATATATTAAGCATATGTAATAACTTGATAAATGAATTTACTATGGTATATAAATTATAAGATACAATTAAGAAATAAAAAAGAACTATAAAGAAATAATGAACTAAGTTGTACTGTGAATGATTAAAACATTGTACTATGTGAATGAGTATCACATAATTAAATTAAAACATATTGAAAAATAAAGACAGCGAAATTTGAATGTTAATATTAACTTGACAATAGATTAGATAAAAAATAATTACATCGAATAGAGTACTGTATAGTCTAAATAAAGAATAAAATGAGAGAAATAAAATTGAAATGCGTGGTTTAAACATGTATATATAAGACTTTTATATGGATGTGCAATGTTTGAAAAATTAGGAGTATTTCACTATAACTAAATAAGGAATTAAAAACATTACAAATTAGTTAAAACATTTATTATATTTTATATAGATTGTAGCATGTGTCTTGATTGAAGATTGTGAGACACTATATATATAGTCAACCTTCCATAAAAAATATTATTTATTTTGTAATTATACTATAGTAGGATTTTTATTTTATATCATACATAATTTTTAAATTTCGACGTTGCATTGAGAAAATAATTAAGGAAAATTGAAATAAGCAATCTTAAATCGATAAGTAAATTATATTAAAGAGGGTTATACTTAATAATAATAATAAAATTAGAAAATAACATTCATAACAAAAGTTGGACGTTGAACCTAGATACTTAATTGCTGGAAGTTTTTCCTCACATTATAATATTTACAGAATTTCATGTGCAAATGTATGTTGAAATCGAAATTATTTAATAGAGAATTATAGAAAAGTACGTTAGACCTAATATTTTGTTTCTATATAACAAATAATTAACTTATGAATGTCAATTAATGATGTAATGAGACAATTAAAAATGTGTTTTTCTTCAAATGCCATGATTTGGTGCAAAACATAAGAATATATGCCTCATTATTACGTATATAGTTTTTCAATCATCGTATAATTTTATTCAAGATATATTAATGATGATCAAGTCTCTGTACAATAAGAAGTAAACAATAGTTTGAATAAATCAAACTTTGCATGTATAATAGAAAATTTTGTAAGACTAAATATTTCTACATTATATCATGGTATGTCGATTTTTATGAATCTTTTAACGTTAATTATTATAACTTGTTTTATTAAGACTTAGGTTATTTAACTTTTCTATTTCTCTTTTGTGATTCTTATAGTTATTAGTTGATTCAAAATTATGTTTGTTCAACGGATTAATTTTTATTACATTGAATAATCTACGAAGTTGTGTATATATATTACAGTGATCACAATGTACAATTATTTTACGTTCAAATTAATTCTTTTATTAAATAATAGAAAAAAATTATAACCACGTGCATCGCACGTGCGTAGTTCTAGTTTTAGAAATGTCTTACATGTTTTGTATATCTGTATTCTTTATGATGAGGATGAGAAGTTGCAAAAATACAAAACTTAGCCTACTTCATCATAATTTAAATAGAAATTTGTTAAATTTCAAAAATTAAAATCTAAGTAAAAAATATTTGCAAGGAGAATATTGTTAATAGTCAAGTCAACTATTATATTGATATGAATAAATACCACTTCTACAATAAGGTATTTCTCTAAGAAATACTAATTGAAAGAATAATCCAGCCACTTCTTAAGAAGCATTCAGGTGAAATATATGATGAGAGTCTTCTAGATAAAACGTTAAAAATATAAAATAAAGTGACATATTTTCAATTTTAGGGTGTGACATAGTGACTAAAGAAAATTGAAGTGGATAAAGTGAGATTTAGCATTTCATTGATATTGCTTTTCGCTCCTGCATCAGCTCCTGATACCAAGCAACCTTCTGTACGCGCTCACCAGCATCTCCAACCACACACCAGTTCACCCAAATCCCGTGCACTCCTAGCTAGCTCACTTGCACTCGTCCTAACTAATCCGAGAATGGCCTCCTTCGACAATGTATATAAGGACCTTCTTCACCATCTTCTTTAGAGCTAGAAAAACTTGCAGTTTCTCCAAAAATTCTTCTCTTGAAGTGCCACATCCCTTCTTGAGGCGTGGAAAGCATCACAGTTCACAGATGAGTAAAGTAGACGATATGATTTCAGGTTCCCATTATTTATCTGTTTTCCTTCAAATTATGTCCCAAGTCAAGAATATAAATATATGTTACTTCAAATTCTAGCTATTAAGATCTTTGCTTCTTCATACATAGAGCATACACATCTCGCTTCATATTGGATATGTTATCAGTAGCTGATATATGTCTGCGTTCTCCAGTTGTGTATTGGTGCTTAGTGAGCATCAGATTTGAAATTTCACAGTAAAGTTTATTTGCGTTGGATTTAATAAATATAACGATAATTAATTTGATAAACCTCTTAGGTCGATTTCATTGCTAAAAATGATAAGTTCCATATATGTGATCTAACAAGAGTCCCACAGATTGAACAGTTTTTCATGTCTTATCAAATGGCTCTACTGTACTAACTGAGCATTTTCTTCTTTCTTCTTTCTTCTTACAACATTATGAATAACCATGTCGAAAACAGTACGCTGCCTGGGGAACTGGATTTCTTTCATTAATCCATGTATTATTTGTTTCCACTCTCTCTTTGTTAACACCAGTAAATGAAATGGAAGAGCATAGTTTCACAATCAAACTTATTTTACAAAGAAGACTGCTGCTCCATTAACAACACAATGTATGTGTGCGTGTGTAAGACAGAGAGAGAACAACAACCACGACCACTACCTAAGTGAAACTTGCTACCATCTCATGTGATACTTCAGCTACAACTAGCTCTTATTTAGATTGTCATTTGATTGGAAAATTCGCTGTCAGAACAATCATTTTGCAACAAAGCTAACAAACCGAACCTCTTCAATTCTGTTTCATGCATCTTGTTTAAGATAAGGTTCCAATATGGCCTTAAACTTGTCAACCATCTTGTCTCTAGGTGGCCAGCTGTCCTTTATCACTGGATCATTCGAGAAGTTATCAATCCACGCTGATAACTTCGGAAATACCTCTGGATCTACTACTTTCAGGTCAGCTATCTCTTCTAGAACACTGATCAAATTCCCCATCCATCCATATGCAATATCCACATATCCAATATTCTCCCCTCCAAAGAATCTCTTCCCATCCAGCTGCTCTTCCAACAATTTCAGATTCCGGTTTGCTTCAATAATAGCTTCCTCTTGCTCTTTCCCTTTAGAGGTGTACACACCCCGTACTGATGGCAAAACCTGCAAATTTAGGTTGTTAATACATTTTTCAATACGAAAATCGAAATAAATTTTGGTGCAAACAGTTGCTTAATACCTTGTCATCTCCAAACTTGGCCCAGAATCGAGCCATGGCTTTCTCGTAAGGATCTTGGGGGAGGAGAGGACACTGCTTCCATGTCTCATCAATGTACTCGAGAATCACGAGGGACTCGCAAATCGGCTTTCCATTGTGCACCAAAACAGGTATCTTCTTGTACACAGGATTGTACTCTAGAAGTGAAGCACTCTTGTTTGTGAGATCCTCTAATATTGTTTCATATGCTATGCCTTTGATCTTCAGCGCCTGTACCACCCTCACACCATATGGACTTGACCATGATCTAAACAGCTTCAGTTCTTCCGCCATTTTTGTTGGACTCTGAGTTTATGCTGATCAATGGTTATATTATATAGATATATACTTTCTGTTTCTTTATCTGGATATTTCTATGAAATTGAATTGAATATTTTAATTTCATGGGCTGCAAATGCTGATAAGGGTCAAACTTATTGAATTTAATAATCAGCCGGCCCTGGAAATACGTCAGCCATGACAAGAGTACATGTACATTAAACTCAAGTTCCTTATAAATGGTGGGTCAGTGTGGTAATTATGCTCATATATTAAGGAAGAGTACAATATTTTATTTATAAAAATATAAGATATCTTTCAAGATTGTTAGTAATAATTACTCCCTCCGTCCCGACCTAATTGTCCTACCTTGATCAGACACGAAGATTAAGAAAAAATAGATTTTGTGGAATCTTTGACTTTTTCAAAGGTAGAGATTAAAAGTGGAGATTGTGAGAGAAATTTATCATTTATGGGCTATGCCAATTAAGTTGGGACAAACAAAAAAAGAAAGTAGGCCAATTAGGCCGGAACGGAAGGAGTATTTGTTATTAAGCTAATTATGATGTTTGTGTTCATTTTTTCAAGGGGGAATTTTTCTATTCTTAATAAAACATAATTTAGAAATGTATTACTCTCTCCGTCCCGGCTTATTTTGCATAGGTGACCGGGCAAGGATGTTAAGAATAAGTAGATTTTGTTTTTTCTTTGATTTTTTTAAAAGTAGCGATTGAAAGTTGAAATTTTTAGAGTGGAGATTGTAGGAGAAATCTCCTATTTAGAAGAGTGCAAAATAAGGTGAGACGGCTGAAAAAGGAAAGTGTGCAAAAATAAGCCGGGACGGAGGTAGTACATGTTTTGTATATCTATATGGTTTATGATGAGGACGAGAAGTTGTTGCACAAATACAAAACATTTCCTACTTTATCATAATTTAAATAGAAATTTTGTTAAATCTAAAAAATATTTGAAGGACAATATTGTTAATTGTGAAGTCAACTATTATATTAATATCAATAAAATACCACTTCTACAATAAGGTATTTCTTCAAAAAATACTAATTAAAAAATAAAGTGACTTGATTACAATTTTAGGGTGTGAAGTAGCAACCAAAGAAAGTTGAAGTGGATAAAGTGAGACTTTAGCATTTCACTGAAATTGTTATTTTTGCCCAAAAAAAAAGAAAAAAAAAATTGCTTGGCCACATATATGTCTGTTACAGAATTGTATCTACCCTTGGTATATAAAACTCACTAGCAGAAGTATAACCTCCATCAATGATCAGATTATGCTATGTTATAAATCCTGCATCATCACTTGCCAGAAACAGAACCCCTTTGTGCAACATCCTCCATTCTCCCCTCTCTTCCCCCTCAACAAACTCCATTGCTCACCCACTGTCCTGCTTCAGCTCCTGATCCCAAGCAACTGTCAGTACGCGCTAACCGGCATCTCCACCGCACGCCAGTTGCACTCCTAGCTCATTGGCATTCGTCCTAGCAAGTCCAAGAATGGCCTCCTTCAACAATATATTATTTTTTGATAAGAAACAAAATATTGATTGAAAACTGAAAAGTCATACAATGGAAAGAGGTTTCCCAAATCGAAGACTACAAAATATTCAGAAATCATTCTAAAGCAATGGCTAAGTCTCTATTGAGATCAGTGATGAAAAAGCCCCTAAATAAGTTATGATTCGGAATCGAACAAGTCACACTATATTTGGTTTCAGCCCACGCTTCCTCACTCGACTCCTCTTTATCCTCAAATATCTTTCTATTCCTCTCCATCCAGATATTCCAACAAGTGATTTGAGTCAAAATCCTCCACACAATCTTACCCCTTTTATTCATTACTTCTCCTGGATTTTGCTCGAAAATTTCCTTCGCACCCTGGAGTGCCACCAAAGTTAATCTTGTTTCTGCTACTGCTTTATTCTACAAAGAATATGCAAAAGGACAATGGACGAGCAAGTGATTAGGGCATTCGGCCTCCCTTTTGCACTATACACACCAATTCGGAGATAACAACATATTGGGGAACCTTTTCTATATCACATCACGTCATAATTCTACCTAAACTGATCAGCCAACAATATATATATGTGAACCTTCTTCGCCATCTCCTTAGAGCTACAAGGTTACCGGTACAATGAGAAAAATGACTTCCCAAGCTTATCACTTCAAGTTTGTAATTTTTTGCCTGTTTGGTAGCCCATGCTGTGAATAAACAAAACTGGTGATCATATTAGCTGCTTTGCAGGAGCTTTGGGATCTATTTCTCTTAACTGCACCTATGAATCCTTGAGCAATTTTTTCGGTAGTTTTGTTAAGTTGTGTAACAATTCCTTATTCAATTTTCTCAACAGCTCTTGTCCTGATTTTCTGCTCTTTCGGGTGGACTAATGCAAACTCGTGATGAAAATACTTGCAGTTTCTCCAACCATTCTTCTCTTAAAGTGCCACATTCCTCCTTGAGGCGTGGAAAGCATCACAGATGAGTAAAGTAGACGGTATAGTTTCAGGTTCTCATTATTCATCTGTTTTCTTACTTCTAGTTTCAGGCTATTCATATCATGTCTCAAGTCAAGAATATAAAAATATGTTGCTTCAAGTTCTACTCTCAAGATTTTTGCTTCTTCATACATAGATCATTTACATTTCGAATGTATCCTTCATATTGGATATATGTCTGCATTCTCCGGTTGTATACTGGTGCTTAGTGAGCACCAGCTACTGTATCATTGTAGTACTGCTAAAAAATGATAAAGTTGCACATGTCGAGTCGAAGCATTTTAACACAGAACCCCGATATTGAACCCTTCTCATGTCTTTTCTATTGCTCTACTGCAGTAGAACGACGTTTACACAAATCACAGGACTCGACTTTTTTCTAACTCCAGTAAATGAAATGGAAGATTCTAGTTTCACAATCAAACTTATTCGTCATACAAATGGTGATTCGTCATACAAATGGTAACACGTCAATTATGTTTCATGCGTCTTGTTTAAAGTTAGGTTCTATCCTGGGCTTATACTTCTCAATCATCTTGTCTCTAGGTGGTCCGCAGTCCTTTATCACTGGATCATTCGACAAGTTAACAATCCACGCCGATAGCTTCGGAAACGCCTCTGCATCTACTACTTTCAGGCCAGATATCTCTTCTACAACGCTGAGCTGATTCCCCATCCACCCAAATACAATATCCACATAACCAATATTCTCTCCTCCAAAGAATCTTTTCTCCCCCAGCTGCTCTTCCAACAGTTTCAGATGCCGAGTTGCTTCACCTATCGCTTCTTCGCGCTTTTCTCCTTTAGACGTATACACAGTCCGCAATGCTGGAAAAACCTGCAAATGTAGTTTGTCAGTTTATTTCTTAATATGAAACTTGAAACAACTTATGGTGCAGGTTCTACCTTATCATCTCCAAACTTGGCCCAGAATCGAGCCATGGCTTTCTCGTAAGGATCTCGGGGAGGAGAGGACACTGCTTCCATGTCTCATCAATGTACTCAAGAATCACGAGTGACTCGCAAATCGGTTTTCCGTTGTGCACCAAAACAGGTACCATCTTGTACACAGGATTGTACTCTAGGGATTGTACTCTAGGAGTGAAGCACTCTTGTTTGTGAGATCCTCTAATAATGTTTCATATGCTATCCCTTTGATCTTCAGCGCCTGTACCACCCTCACACCATATGGACTTGGCCATGAATGAAACAGCTTCACTTCTTCTGCCATTTTTATTTGCCTCTGAATTTATGCTGATCAGTAGTCATATTTATAGGCTCTTACAAAAGTGCATCTATCTTCGACTGTGGGGGTGTTTGCAATTACTTTTGTTTTTGAAGAAAGGGTTAAAATTAAAGATTTTATGAAAATCATTTCTGTAAAAAGTAGGTAGTGTTTGCGAAAAAAGTGATTTCCAACAAAAGTAGAAGTTGGTATGTTTGCTATAGAATCACGTATCTGTTTTTAAAAAATATCATATTATTTACAGAATTATCCATTGAGTGGAAAAAAACATTATATTTTTGCTTTTAACTTTTACATTGGAAGCACTTCTTTTAAAGCAGAAGTTGATTTTGCACACTATAACATAGTTTTTCTCAAGTTATAAGCTGAAAATCACTTAGAAAAAACAAATGCAAACACCCCCTGTATCCTATCTAGGCATTAGATGGCCTTTGATTGCTTATGTTTTCTCCCCGACTTTTCCTGCTTACCTCTTCTTGGATCCGAAAATTCTGTTTGGACTCCAATCAGACACTAGATTTTAGTTTACGTCTGACTAGCATCTAGCGTCTTTTAAAATATTGTTTATTGGTATAGACACTCTGTTTCTCTGGGCAATATTTGAATTTAATATTTTATTTTTGTGGATTGCCATTACATGTAGGGTTCATTATTTTTTAAGCCACAATTACCAATAGTCAAACTTGCGCCTCTGGAAATACGTCAGCCATTACAAGAGTAAATGTACTGGTGGCTTTATATATGGTGGGTCAGGGTCAGTGTGGTCATTTTGTATTCTAGATTAAATAAGAAAATAATATTTTATTTGTAAATAATATATGACAGTTTTTCTGAGGGTGTGTTTGTTTATGGTTGGGCCAATCCGTTGTGGATTGTGCCCAACCTAACATGTGTTTGTTTATGGGTTTGTGACAATATATTGTCTCCAACCCACTTACACACATCATTAATTAAATTCAATTATCAATACAACTTTAATCAATAATCATCATTCTTTAACTAACTCTTACACACATCATAAATCAAATCCAATTTTCAATACACCTTTATTCAATAACCAATCATTTTTTAACAAACTCTTACACACATCATCAATCAAACTCAATTCCCAATACAACTTTAATCAATAACCAATCAATCATTAACTATCTCTTACACACATCAAATCACTTTTACCACCTTTTATAATATAAACCAACTCCAACCCAATCTCTCAACCAATATAAACAAACACTCATTTATTTACCCCAACCTAAAAATTCCACTTTATTCTCCATAGCCTACAGTACTCCAGCCACCCACAGCCATAAACAAACAGGCCCTGAGATTGTATCCTAATTTTGTTCAAGTTGTACTTCTTTGATTTAATTTTTCAATGTCACTGATTTCTCTTTAATCTAATAATATGTGTAGTCCAAGATATCATCATAAATAATCGATCATAAATGTTCGAGGTGCTGTCATTAGTTTTTATGGCTCTTATATTCAACTACGGTTTACGACTCTTGTATACAATTCACGGGTCTGAGAAGGATTTAAACTAGCTTAGCGATTGTCGTATAGAAACTAGAGTTCAACTTAAAGTTTAATTAGTTAAATAGAAATCTTAGTTGTAGCAGTTAAAATCAACGCCCTATAATAATATATTCTTGCTATTTGATCTATTGTCACTTGTTCTGCCCAGTGACTTTAATGTAGGGAGTAGTCTCCCTTCGTCCCACGAGAGTTTGAACGGTTAGTAACCGACACGTATATTAATAAAAAGTTGTTTTGTTTTTTGGTTGACTTTTTAAAAGGTGGAGATTGTGAAAGAATTTTTTTCTTTTAAGGGTGTACAAATTGGTGTGAGACGTACTGAAAAGGAAAGTGTACAAACTCGAATGGAACGAAGGAGTATATTTTATTATCTCCAGTTAAGTTGTTAGAGATAAATCACATATTCAATATTCGATTATCTAAATAAAATTGAGATATTAGGATATACTCCCTCCATCCCGGTTTAACCTGTCTAGATTGACTGGGCACGGAGGTTAAGAAAAAACAGGTCTTGTGGAATCTTTGACTTTTTTAAAGGTGGAGATTGAGAATGGAGATTTTGAAGGTGAAGATTGTGAGAGAAATTTGTCATTTATGAGACTGACAGGTTAAGATGGGACAAATCAAAATAGTAAGTAGACGAGTTAAGTTGGAACGGAGATGGTAGTCGTTAATTCGCTACTTGAAACCCTCGACTGTTGTGATTTTGCATTAAAGCTTTGATTTTTTATTGTAAAGCTAAACGACAATGATATGGTAGGTTATCTACACATATATCACATTTATAATATTTTCTACAAAACATAGGTAAATTTCCAAAATATTAATAAATTTTCAATATTTCAGTATTTTAGATGATATCCATATCGAAATCTAAAATTAAGTTATGATATATTCACGTCTATAGGGAACGAAATTAATGTCCAGATGTACAATATCTTCTACAATAAGTAATTAAGTAACATGTAATTGTATAATATGAATATAATTTCATAACTACATCAATAATAATTATGCATCATGCAAATTAAACACTTGTTGTCGAAAATTATGCACTCCTAATTATAGTATGAACCACGTCTATCAATAGCTTTATGCGTGGGTAGCAACAAGGACAAAAATTTTGATTTTCACAGAAATATTTATATTTCGATTTTACGAAAATTTTCGGTGAAATATCGATATAAGTAGAAATATCAATGCTAATTTTAAGAGAAGTTGGAAAATATATTAAAAATCTGAAAATTTAAGATGATATTCTTTATAACTAAGTTAAATGCACTAGTTCAAGATTTTTTTGATATAAATAGAAATGAACTATTTTATAAATATTAAGCAATATAAACTTGCACGATAATATGATACATATTAAAAATGTTGGATGAACTCTTTTTTTCGTCAGAATTTCTTTTTTCATGTGTTCAACAATTTCTTTAACTACAAAAAAAATCAATTGCATATCATGCCAACTATTTAAAAATATCCAAAATTCAAATAAATTGTACAGACAATCAAAATCGAAATTTCTGAAAATTTCGCAAATTCTAACCGAAATCTATTATATCCATATTTTGTTTCGAGATTGCCAAAAACAGAAATTTCGGCGAAATTTCCGAATATTTTATCACTGGCTAGCACAGAACTTCCGCTTAAATTACAGAATCAAGCATGGCTGTAGATAAGCATTGGGAGCAGCAGCTTAGCCTTTCACCGATGATCTGCTGACAACAAAACTGTAAACACACAACTCAGACGCAGAGGATTATAAACATGTTACAGAGTAGAGTAGATAATTAGATTCTGTGGAAAGAAATGAGCAGCGGCGGGTCGGGGCGGACGAGGACGCGGGTGGGCAAGTATGAGGTGGGGAAGACCTTAGGAGAAGGCTCCTTCGCCAAGGTCAAGTTTGCTACCAACACCCAAACTGGCGACTGCGTCGCCATTAAAATCATTGATCGTCATCGAGTTCTCCAGCATAAGATGGTTGAGCAGGTATCGTACTGCAAACTGATTGTTTTCTTATTCTATCAGTTTAATAAATACCTTTTGATTGTTTGACTGGTTCTTTGTGTATTGTAGCTCAATTAAGTATTAGTTTTCTGTAATCAGACGTCATGAGGCTGATTGATTGATTTGGAAATATATATGCCCGTTAGTTGCTCGGCGTTATTACCCTATGGATAGGATTGCAAACGTACGGAGCTTTTGTTGAATAGCTTGTTAATGAGCTCGTTTATTTGAATAAACGAATAAATGTTTGAGCTCGTTTTATTAACAAATAGAGTTTGAACATGAATGGCTCATTCATTAACAAGCTTTTTCGAAACTCAACTAATAATAACAGTAATAAAAAGAAAAATAGCAACAAGAGTAGTGTTTATACTACATGTAATATAATATTATAATATTACCTCTTGTTACAATGAGCATTTTGTTAAGTTCGTTTATTTATATGAAGATTTAGGAAAATGTGTGAATTTGATCTCTGTAAATAAAATAATTAGTTGTTTATGGTCAAACACGTCCACAAACATAACATAATCGAAAGCTCTCAAATATAGCTCGGCTGGCTCGAGTTCGATTAAAAAAAAATGAACCCATGAACACAACATGCTCGGTTTGGCTCGGATCGTTTGCAGCCCTGCCTGTTGTTCCAAGATTCAAGTTTGATTCTTTGACAGCTTGATAAAATAGCATTCTGTTTTTTGCAGATTAAAAGAGAGATTTCTACGATGAAGATGATCAAACATCCCAATGTCTTAAATTTATTCGAGGTGATAGTGCCGCTTTTTTTGTATTTTTAAAGTATTTTGGTGAAACTATTTATTAAATTAGTGTCTCATTGTTGAGGTAATAATCAAATCTCTCAAGTGGCTGGTGGAAGTAATTCAAATGAGCTTATTACTGACCTATGTGCTGCATTATCATTATTTACTCGAGTCATTTCGTTAATTAAGAAAAGATCTTGTTTCTACATGCGAACGTGCTTAATAGTTGGCTTATTAAAAGTAAAGTCCTAACTTTTGGTGCAAGGATTTCCAAATTCTGCATTAGCCTGCTTTTTCAGGCCTCAGATATTCCAACTTTGCTGTTTTGCTTCAAGAATAGGTTATGGCTAGCAGAACGAAGATCTACATTGTTCTGGAATATGTTGATGGAGGTGAACTGTTTGACAAAATCGTAAGTTGTCATTGTATATGCCGTTCGTCTGCATTTCAAGCCATGCAAATACATGCTCTGATCATCAGAGTTTACCATGCAGTTGCACCAAATAATCATGCCATTTTCCTATATGTATAGGCCAAATATGGAAAACTTACAGAAGATGTCGCTAGGAGATACTTTCAACAGCTCATCAATGCTGTGGACTACTGCCACAGCAGAGGTGTATACCACAGAGATTTGAAGGTCGGAAAAGACCTGCCATTTTTTGTATTTTGCTTGTAGAGAACATCAGTTATTTTGTCATTGTGGTTTACAATATTATGCTCTGTTACCCTTTATATACACTTTACAGCCGGAGAATCTGTTGCTGGATTCCTATGGAAATCTCAAAGTGTCAGATTTTGGATTGAGTGCATTTTCTATGCAAATCCGGGTAGGTCCTACGTAACTTCTGTCATTTAAATTGTCCTACATTAACACTTTAGATGCTTCATTTTCAGGGGGTGCTTGGAGTGGGGGTATAGGGTATAGGGAATTAGAATAGAATAAAAGTAGATGGTTGGTTGTGTATCCACTATGGGTTCGAATGCGGGGTATGAAACCCATTAACCCCTACTTCCATTCATATTTCTCAGATTTTCCTAAGATTTCTCCAAAGAACAGCTGCCGAAAATGTACTTTTGAATTTTGATCTGCCTTAGATTGCTATTTCTATGTTTATATTGCTGGCTTCTTCAAGTTGGAACCCACTTATAAATTTCTTGATTTCACTATCCTTGGTCGTGCCACAATTTGACAAAAAGCTGGTCCAGCTTTGACATCTTCTAAAGACTACCTTTTAGTTTCCGGTCCGTTGACGTGTCTACTCAGAAGAAATCTTGTCATCATATTTTAACGTCCTGCTTTTCAATATCATGTCTTTTCTTTCCTTCTCGTTTGCAACTATATCTTATTTTTTTCATTGAACTCGATTAGTGTTTGAGAATTGCATCATATTGTTAATTGTTGAACACTATCACGGAAAGTCCATACAGTTTGCTTTTCTTAGGTTTACCGACACAAGTGAAAACTGAAAAATGTCATGCTAATGGTTTTTCTTTAGGAAGACGGGCTGCTTCACACGGCATGCGGCACACCAAATTACGTAGCACCTGAGGTACCCACATATTGTTTACGAAACTCAGAAGGATCAAGTTCTCTTTTTGTTCAAGACAACTTATTTATCATTTCCCGATCAGGTGCTTAACGATAAAGGCTATGATGGCACTTCATCAGATATATGGTCTTGTGGGGTTATTCTCTTTGTGCTGATGGCTGGATACTTGCCTTTCAATGAGGCCAGCTTAATTGCTTTGTATAGGAGAGTAAGTTTACAGTGTATATCTCTTTCTTTGCCATTTTGAATTGCTATAATCACTACTTATTTCATTTCCAGATTCAGTTGGCTGATTTCTCATTTCCGTCGTGGTTTTCCTCCAGTGCGAAAGTACTGATTAAGCGTATTCTTGATCCGAATCCTCTGACCGTGAGCTCTTAAACACTTGTCTAGTCACACTGTGTTCCTCTATGTCCTCTTCTCTTAGTCATGTTGAGTTCTGCTGGTATACTTTATGTTTTATGTTGCAGCGAATCACAGTTGCCGAGATTCTAGAAAATGAATGGTTCCGGAAAGATTACAAGCCATCGCAGTTTGAGCAGGAAGAGGATGTAAGTCTTGATGATGTTGATGCTGTCTTCAATGACTCTGAGGTGAGCTTTCTAAATTCAAATATTCCTGCTTCCGTCTTTTCTGTTAAATAAATAGGCTTAATTTGGTCAAGTACATTCGACTGTGCAGGAACATCTTGTTACCGAAAGGAAAGAGAAACCTGCATCCATGAATGCCTTTGAGCTTATTTCTAGGTCTGAGGGTTTCAGTCTCGAAAATCTATTCAAGAAGCAGACGGTATATCAGTTGCGCTGTACTTTCTTTTCCTCCTTCCGGTAGTTGCTGGTGCATGTTTCGTAAGTAAAAGTAAAATTTCTAGTGAAACTGATATAGCTGCTTGTAAAACTCACTGTTTGCACAACTTCTTGTCAGAACTAAGATAGAGATGTGTCAGCCAATTCCCATTGAAATTCATATATTCATTACTAGCAGGCAGCGCGATTATTTCCTCCTTTCTGTTTGTCTCGTTATTGCAGAGCCTAGTAAAGAGAGAGACGAGCTTTACATCCAAATCTCCTGCTAACGAAATATTGTCGAAAATTGAGGAAGCTGCTAAACCTATGGGTTTTGATGTCCAGAAAAGGAACTATAAGGTATTATCATACTATCTTGGAAGTTCCATGCCTCATATGGATTATGATGCACGTTCCACGTCTCATATGAATTATGATACACGTTCCATGTCTCCAGATAATGATAGATATCGATGCTCATTGAAATACTTTGAAGTTAATTGCTACTCATTTTCTTTTGGGGGTGATTATTGCAGATGAAATTACGAGGTGATCGGACAGGACGGAAAGGCCAACTTTCTGTAGCTACAGAGGTACGGTATAATAATATTAGTAAAATAACTTCAACACGAAATTTCTCTTGGATCAGGTTTCTTCTTAGGCTTTGATTTCTGGTATAAACAGCATTGATTACTCGGGTTGTGCAGGTATTCGAGGTGGCTCCGTCGTTGCACATGGTGGAGCTACGTAAAACTGGTGGCGACACCCTGGAATTCCACAAGGCATGCCTACCTACCTATCAACTATATATGAATCATCTCTTGTTTTCTCATTTGAATTTGTCAACCGAGTTAGTTAGCTTTCGCTGACTTCGTATTTGGTGTGGCAGTTCTACAAAACATTCTCGTCGGGGCTGAAAGACATCGTCTGGACTCGCGAATCAGACGACGACAGAACAAGGTGAAGTGTGAACTACCTGTTGAGTGTGTATGATTGGAATTTTGGTTACCTTACTCTTTGGCTAACGAAAGCGACTTGTGTGTGTAATTAAGATGCTTTCTTGATTGGGCGGCAACAGAGGTTAGGAATGTAATGAATGAAACATATAGCAATAAGGTTTTATCTGTATAGACATGTGATGAATGGATAATGTAATGTCTTACGATAAAGTGAGGTATTTTGGATTCTAATTGTGTATATGTCTACCGCCCAAAATGGGATTTAATGTATTCTACTCCCTTCGTCCCGGCTAATTTTTTCTTTTTCATTTGGATCTGTTCCACTTAGCATGGGATTATAATTGGGGAAAAGCCCGTTTTTGATCTGCTAACTTAGGGTCCAAAACTGGTCTACTAACTGCAATATTATCAATTTAGTCCAGTAATTTAGGGCCGAGTTCAATTTGAGGATAAATTTCGCCGGAATTACTCACATTTATGGCACATGCTCGTTCAATTTGGGGCTTTTCGGCGACATTTATCCTCATATTGCGACTCAGTCCTAAGGTACTGGACTAAAATTGATAATATTATAGTTAGTGGACTAGTTTTGAACTTGCCCAAAGTTAGCGGACCAAAAACGGATTTTTCCCTTTTGAGAGTCCACTATTCGGATTCTTTAATATAAAGTTGGAGATTCAGTCGAACCACACCTTTTCTTGATTTTGTGTGGTTTGATCTTCTTCCAAATCAACCTCATCCGAATTGTTCATTTGGATACTTCCTCAATTTTGCGTTGTGACCCACACCACCACATTTTCTACACTTACTCACGTGCAAGGCACGTGATCGTTCAATTTGGGGCTTCTCGATTTAGGTGTTGAGATGGACTCAAATTGTGGTGGTGTGGGTCATAGAGCAAAATCGAGGAAGTGTCCGATGAACAATTCCGATGAGACTGATTTGGAAGAAGATCAAACCACGCAAAACCAAGAAGAGGTGTGGTTCAAAATGCACAAGGGGATATTTGGGCTGGATTGTTGCCAGTTGGATATGGGATGACCCAAACTAAAGGCATTTCACTCTATGGATTGTCGATCCAGATGCATAGCCAATTTTCTTCCCACCCTAACACATTTTCGTAATTACATAATTATCCAATCAGTATCTTCATTACATTTTACGATTCTCGATACACTATTTTATCATTACCTATCACCCTACATAATTTTTTACAATTCTCAATACACCTTTTACAATTTTCAATATACATTTTTACTATTATCTATCATTTCAATACCTATTGATTTGACATCCTTTTACACATTCTATTCTAATGCATGCTTAAACAAAAATATTCCTCCATCCCGATCTAATTTGCACACGTACTCCAATGCGTATACTAAGAAAAAATTGTTTTTTATTTTTTAGTTTTCAAAGGTGGAGATTGAGGGTGGAGATTTTAAGGGTGAAGATTGTAAGATTTCTTTCTATTTTGGGAATGCACAAAATAGAATGGGACGACAAAAAAAAAGAAAGTGCAAATTAAAATGGGACGGAGCGAGTACCTTTTTACTATTCAAGTGAATGTATCAATCGTGAATATACTTCAATAAATACGGCATATTTTTCTACATCTCAATCCAAATATCCCGTAAAAGTACGAGGGTTTCTTGAAGGTATTGATCTTTAACCATCCCAACCTATAGTGTAGAAATCTGGCACAAAAGTCAATTTCGTGCACCGCAAAATGAAATGCACAAGACGTTTCAAATACCAAAATTAGTAGCTGGCAACACTAAGCAAGAAATCTATGTTAGCCATATAAGGGGTGAGTATATATATAGATATATACTCCCTCCGTTTCAATTAACTTTTCACAGTTTATCGAACACGAATGTTAAGAAAAAATAAATTTTATTTTTTCTTTGAAATTTTTAAAGGTGGAGATTGAGTATGAAGATTTTGACGGTGAAGATTGTGAGATAAATTTCTTTTTTAAGTGTGTGAAAAATTAAGTAGGACGAATCGAAATGAAAAGTTAGCCGGGACGAAGAAAGTATAATCACATATTAACATTTGTTTAATAGCATTTACAAAAATCCTTCACTAAAATGAGGTCTTGTATAAGACACTATGGGTCCGTTTGCTTTAGACTGAGGAGTGCTGAGCCAAATCTAACTGAGAGAGCTAATGAGTGTGCTTTATTGAGATTCGGTCCTCTAAATCTACTGAGTTAAGTGTTAAGCAAACAAACCCTATAAGTAATTCAGCTAATTTGGCTATATATTTTATGAGGGTTGGTAATAAAAAAAAAATCTCTCTGAAATACACTTTCGATGTTTAATTAGGTGCAGAATATAAGTGTACATTTTTTTCTTATCTAGTTTTAATTAGACTTTCGTGTGGACTGTTAAACACATAAGAGTAAATAATATTGACATACAATACACCCTACCAGATAAATAGCATGTTATACTATATGCTCTAAACTTGCTAAACTATCGAATGCTAGCAACTAATCTCTTGTATTATAGGGGCTACCAAATGAACCCTAAAAGAATGATTGTTGAAGCTACGTGTTAGGAGAAGAGAAATTTAGGAAAGTCAGGTAAATTTTAAAAAAATGCAGCTAATTATATATTGGGTCGGGTCGGATCGGGCCAAAACTCCATAAGGCCAATAACTTTCTACAACAAGGCTACACAACTTTAAGTTTCAACATGTTTTTGGTTGACCTATTTATCCCATTCAAATTAATTAATTTAGGCTAATGATGCAATTTGCTAATTCTCTCCATAGTTTAGGTTAATTTAGGTGTTCTTTTTATATTTTATTTACGATAATTAGGTCTTTACAAATATTTTTTTCATACGGATCATTAACACAAGTTCAAGAGAGAGGAAATCAACGGATTTGGCCCCAACCCCAAACAAACACGTATTCGGGAGATATACCGACATTAATTTCATTATTATGTTTTCTGTTACACTTAGGGGGAGAGTATTTATTTTAGTAAATATATGTTGATAGTGAGTAACTATTCTAACATTTTCGAAATTTATTTTACTTCTTTTTTCAATTATCCTGGTAACTCGTTAAAATTCAAGACAAGTATGAGATACTTATTCTCCAATGACCATCGAATAATTATTCGATACTAAGAAAAAAGGTTGGGAAAATCCATTTTTGCCCCCTTACATTAAAATTGAACAATTTCCCTTTTTCTCCTCTAGTAATCCTAGACTTTGCTTCATTCTTGTACTCACAAGTCACAACTCCTAGGTTAATTTATGAGAGTGTAGTTTTTATATATTATTATCTACTATTATAGACTAAATTAATAATCCCTCCGTCCCGCTTTAACTTTTCTACTTTCTTTTTTGGTTTGTCGCAACTTAACTTGTCAGTCCATAAATGACAAATTCTCTCGCAATTTCCACCCTCAAAATCTCCATCCTCAATCTCTACCTTTAAAAAAGTCAAAAATTCCACAAAATCTGCTTTTTTTTAACCTTCGCGCTCGATCAAAGTAGAAAAGTTAGGCCGGGACGGAGGGAGTATCTTTTTGTGTCTGCATTTTTTAGGGGTATTATAGGTGGGCAAAGTAAGCCGATGTTAAGATCCTATCTTAGAGATTTTGAGAAAAAATTTATTTTTAAGGGTGTACAAAGTTAAATGGGACGAACGAAAAAAGCAAGTGTGCAAATTTAAATGGGACGGAAGAAGTAACATTTAAATTGTGGGCCCTATCCCTAAAATTAAAAGAGAAAGGCAAATTAGCCCTTGAACTTAAAAAAAGAAATGATCTATTTACAAGGGAAAATCTAGACCATTCATTTTGGAGGGACTAATGAATTTGGGGGGCTAAGTCTATAAATTTGGATACCTCTATATTGAAAATTAATAATTCAAAAATAAAGTCTATTAAGTATTATGAAATCCCTCAAAATATTGTGGGGCCGACCTTCTTCACAATCCACGAAATTTTCTAACGTAACTTATTTTTTAATGTAGCTTATTTATATTTGAGTAGAAAATTTTTAATGCAATCAACTTAATATCAATTCTACCCTTCTTTATTACATTACATTATTTAGAATAAAATATTACTACGTAAACTAGTAGGTCACATGGAACCACCTGTCAACGGTGTTCCAGTTCTTCCTATCCCCAAACCGAGAATAAGCGGTTTGAATATTTTTATCTTTTATTTTTATGTTTAACTTAAAATATAACTCAAGTCCTTTATTGTTTTCTATTTTTCTTTTCAATATTTAAAAATTATAACTTGTAAATTTGGAAAATTGGAGTTGTAAATTTTTTATTGAATAGTTATTGATTATTTTTGTATTTTTTTCCTTAATTAGATTAGAATGTAATATTATCAATTATCAAATATGTGAATTTTTTACGATGACTTTTAGTAATGAAGGAGTATCTTTTTATTGATAACTTCTCAATTTCAATTTATAATTCAATTGATTAAAAAGGAGAAACCATCGTGGAGCCGACGATTTGAAACTGAACCAGCTATTTTTCAATCCAAATTCAAAACCGTTAATCCTACGATTCAGTTTCGGTTCCAGATATATGCAGTGTCGGAACCGGATGGACACCTCTAGTCGTATACGGTCGCCGCCCGTATTTATACTCTACAGTAGAGGGTATGCTTGTGTGCATGTATGTATTCATTATAGGTATGGATGAGTGGGAACTCTTTTATTCCCAAAATTCTGATGGATGTTAGCCGTTGGATTCGCTTTAATGCTGTATCCTCTGAATCATCAATCAATGATTTAAAATTAAACAAATATATATAGATACGCGATGTTCTAAAAGTCCCCGTTTATTTTTTATCTTTGTTATAAAAAAAATCGACTACCTCCGATTAATTATATCTAGGCGCTAGGTTCCTATTGGTCCCCCTACGTTTATTTCCCGATTCCTCCCTCTGTAACTACGTCTATGTCCTGATTAGTCCCGTCCAAATCCTGACTAGTCGCTAGGGCCTAGTCCACCGTCTAATTAGTGTCTAGCGGCTTTTACAACCTTGTTTTTTACTGTACTCCATGATCTCCATCTAGGTCCTTGACCGTCTATACTTTTTCTCAATTCCTCTCACTTAAATCCGATTAACCCATCCTACAAGGACGGAATTAAGGGGGCCGGGTGGGGGTGGTCGTCCCCTCAACTTCTAAAAAAAATCAGAGAGTATATATATGTAATACCAAAAAAAAAAAAAAAGAATTTTGCTCTCCCAAAAATTCTGAAATCTCACTTCCCCTCCCCCTACTACTAAGAGGGTGTTTGCAAACAAAATTGATTGTGAAAAAGTGATTAAAAGTAATTATTGTAGTAAAATAAAAATTTTGTAGTGTTTGGAAAAAAAAAAATTAAGAATTGATTTATAGAAGTTGTTCTCTCATTGATTCTCAAAAGCAGCTTAAAAGTGCTTCACATAATTGATTATGGGGATGTACCATGAGTTTGCAAACATAACTAATTGTCAGAAGTGATTTTGAAAATTGATTTTGGGGGTGGTGTTGGGTTTGCAAACAAACCTTAAATACTACCTCCGTCCCGCTTTAATTCGTCTATTTTTCTTTTTGGTCTGTCCCAACTTAATTGTCAGTTGGCAAATTTCTTTCACAATCTCCAACTTTGAAAAAATCAAAGATTTCACAAAATCTATTTTTTCTTAAACTTCGTGTCTGGTCAAGGTAGGTAAATTAAACCGGAACGGAGGAAGTACATCAATTAAACTCTGTATATAAGAAACTAAAATTTAATATTATAAAAGAAAATTATAATATTCCCCTTAACTAAAATTTCTAGTTCCGTCCCTACCGATTTAGATCCTAATTAAACATTAAATCATAGTCTACCGTCCGACTATTGATCGGACAGTTTACATATGTATATCCGATAAGTCACTAATTAGCATTAATCATATACATACTTACCTACTACCCCCGCAACCACCTGAAGTGGGCTGTCATAGACAACGATTTGGGAATTGTCCCTACACAACATCAAAGCTTATTACTCCCAATTTTACAAGTGTTCATCAATTCTCACTCTTTCCATTTCTATGTTTCTTTCATCTTTTTTCGACCCAACTTAGAAGGTATTTGCAAACTCAACGTTACGCTAAAATTAATTTTCATAATCATTTTTCACTGTTTGCAACGTCACATCAAAATTATTTTTCATAATTATTTTTCATTGTTTGTAACGCTGAATCAAAATCACAAAAAGCTCTTTGCTGAGGTGTTGTACTACCACCAGCTTTTGAGAGGGGGGAGGGGGGGTGGCTCCCATGGCCAAGCGCGCATCCTTTACTTAATGCGTCGACTATGGCTTTCTTACTTTATCGGAACTATCTTTTCATAAGTTCGCCCCCATCAATTAGTCATCTTCCTTCCAGTTTTCCGCAACAGAGTGATAATCATTTTTCACTGTTTGCAGCGTTTGTAAATCCATTTTTTGCATCAAAAATCATTTTTCTACAGTGCTTGAAAACAGCTTTTGAGAATTCACCTTTAAAGTGCTTTTGAGTAGGGGTGAGCATTCGATCGGTCCGATTTTTCGACAAGAATCGAAACCGAAGTTTTCTATATTTTTAAAATCGTATCGAACCGAACACATCTTCTTAACCGAACCGAATCGAACCGAACACATCATCTTAACTGGACCGAATTTTTTCGGTTTGGTTCGGTTCGGTTATCGGTTTAGGTTTTAAAATTTTTTCTTTTTTGTTTTTTATAGCAACAAGTCTCGATTTTCATAATATTTTTTTCTATTAAAAAACCAAATTAAAGCAAGGACTAAAACATAGGGATAAATTTTAATGTTCATGCATGTTAAATGTGGAAAATTACTAATTTATATCAATTCAATCAAGAAAAATAGTATACAATAAATATATAATTGAAAGCATATAACTAAATATGAGTAATTCGGTTCGACTCGGTCAACCGAATTATTTTTTATTAAGAACCGAACCGAACCGATTGAATCGATTTTTTAGTTTCGGTTTGATTTTGTTCACCCCTACTTTTGAATGAATTGTCTTTTAAAACTTTATTATATTTGTTAAAAATCAATTATTTTTCAAACACTACTAAATTCTCATTTCACGACAACAATCCACTGAATCGTTTTTCTAAAAACACCATTGTCAACACCCTCTTATTTGGAGCTTAGATACTACCATACAACAAGATTTTGTCCTCAGCTTCTTTTAGGCAAGATGGAATTAACGGTGGATCACTTTCCATCGGTTAGGAATTTGGATTATACTGTCTCCCGAAGAAACTCGGTATAGTTAAAACATTAAATTTTAATTATATTTTTTTATACCGTATATATCGTTACATGAGTTGTGTTTGTTAAAGGTTGATATCGACCCACTGAAGAAGGGTCTAATCGAGTGGTGTTTGGTTATTGTAACTTTTCTCAATCCATTAAAATACATTTACTAAGAATAATATACATTATTTTTAATTATAATTCTCTATATTTACTTTAATCATTAATCAATCATATCTTAGTTGAACTCTTACTTACATATATCCTATTATCTTTTTCAATTTAATAATATTAGGGTTCATCACAATTCTCGATACATACTTTAATCAACAATCAATCATTCTGTAGCTAATTCTTACACAAATCACATGACTTTCTTCGATTAATAATATAAACAAAGCTCAACTCAATCTACAACTAGCATAACCAAACACTATTTTTCATCTCCAACCTAATTCATCAATCATATTTATCTCGGCTAACAGCAATTCAACATCCACAACCTTATACTTCCTCCGTCCCGAATGAACTTGCACATTTTTCAAATTCGGGCGTCCCAAGCAAACTTCCTAATAAGGAAAATTATAGCACAATCTTCACCCTTGAAATCTACACCCTCAATCCACCTTTGAAAAATCAACAAAATCCCAAAAAAATAACTTTCTTAGTATCTGTGTCGGTCCTCCTATTCAAGTACATTTGGGACGGAGGGAGTATTAAGTTAACGGTAATACTATCAAGACAGTTTTTTTTTTTAAAAAAGTAGTTTTTATTTGATAAATGTGTTTAATAGTATTAATGATAAACTATTTGTGAAGAGAGTAATTAAAATGTTAATATTAATACTCAATTAGGGGTAAAAAGAGATGCAAAATTTTTTAAATACTTCAAAATAATAGGCAACATTTAAATTTATCATGTAATAATTATCAATTGTATTTGTAATTTTAATTAGAGATTGGTCGAAAAAAATAATTTAACAAAAAAATAAAATTTGTCCATTTAACATTATCCTTAAGTGAATGTGGTAATACCACAGACACTTTAATTAGGGGGGAAATACAAAATTAATCATGTGTCGAAAGTATGTATGTCAAAATAGAAACCAAGCTTGTTAGGGGAAGTAATTACTCCCCTCGTGTCCCAACTTAATTTGTCTACTTGTCTTTTCAGTTTGTCTCAAATAATGTTGATAGTCAAAAAAAAAATTATCTCACAATCTCTACCGACCCACCCTTAACTTTTACCTTCAAAAAAGTTTCATAAAATTTATATTTTTTAATCTTTGTGTCCGATTAAAATAGATAAATTAAATCGGAACGAAGGGAGGAGTAATTAAATAACAGGTTCAACACTTAATTATGCTAAATCTGCACTAGGAATATCGGGAACCAACGAATTTGCTGCAACAGTCAAAAGCTTGGCGCGCTTACTTTCCACCAACTGCTTTGTTATTTATTTTCTTTGTTGACTCTCGTTCTGTGCTGGTCAGGGAGAGTTGTCGATTACTCGCTGATTAGTCGGTCCTATTCTTTTATCGTGTTCCTCTAATAAATCAATCGACGTCTAAAACGGCAAAAATGAAGTACTTTCAAATTTAAAATTATACTAATATGAATATACACTGATTTGTAAGAAATGAAAATTAAATTTTGTTTTTTTATTTAATTACTAAAATGGCGTCGTATTATACATTCTTTTTAATAAAAGATAAATGATTAAAATTGACTTAACTGATTAATTGATGATTGATTCACGCAACGACTAAATGAGGTCAACTAGGATGAACTCGGGTCAGTCGATGACTGACTTGCGATTAGGGGCCGACTAGTCGGCCACCTAGCCCGCTGCCACACTGGCAGTAATTGAACAGGTCCAGTATTTTTACTCTCTTTCTCACATATACACAATACTATCTCTCACACACACACTACGCACTTTCTATCTTTGGATTAATTGATATTGATATATGTTAAACTTTTCTTTACAAATTAAACTCTAATACCAAATTAGATTATACTCCCTCCGTCCCGGCTTAATTTGTACACCTGTTCCAGCGCGTATATTAAGAAAAAACTGGCTCTTAACTTTTTAGTTGACCTTTTATAAGGTGGAGATTGGGGGTAAAGATTTTAAGGGTAGACATTGTAATATTCTTTTTCATTTTGAGTTGTGCAAAATAGGGTGGGACGGCCGAAAAAGAAAAGTGTGCAAATTAAGACGGGACGGAAAGAGTATCACACATAAACAACACCTGAAATTCAAAAGTCAATAAGTTACCTTTGACCGATTAAACCGATGATTAAATCGATCGAACCTTGAACCACTGACTTATTCGATTCGATCACCGTTCCAATCCACGAACACTGACCACCACTACAAATCCTAGTCAATTTTCTCTCTCCCCTCTCTCTCACACACACACACGAGATGAATTAACCGTTCTGACAATATACATTCACACACAAGTGATGTTAGATACATCATACGTGTACAAGCTTATGAATGAAGACGCCACGTGGGGCCTATAGAAAGCACATGTGGAAATTTATATGTAACTAAATGATTAAATCTGATTAAATTTAAACTACATCACATGGCCACTTGACTTGGGTAATAGCCCCACAATATAACATACATTGATCACCAACATTACCTATAATATGGTTGGCACAATTTAGACTAGCTTAGACCACCACTCTCTTCTCATAGACAGCTTTTTATTACATTATTATTCTTTATTCTAAAAGTTTCCGTATACTTTTCGATTATACTCTGTCTAGACGTTAGATGATTCTTAGTTACTTATGATTTTTGCCCCAGACTTGATTAATCCCACTTGATAAGAGTTGATGATTCAACTCTTAATCACGAATTTTTTGGTGGAGGAAAGCTATGAATAAAGGGGGAGAAAACGGAGAATGGACATTCTTCGCGCTCCCAGTTAGAATAGTTGTGATAATTTCTGCAAAACCTTCTTCCACCAAAAAACTACGACGTCAAAGTCGGAGTTTGGTTGATAAACCAAAGATAGAAAAAGAGAGAAAAAGATACTCCCTCCGTCCCAATTTAACTTGTCTACTTATTATTTCGGTCTGTCTCAACTTAACTTGTCAGCTCATAAATGACAAAATTCTCACACAATCTCCACATCAATCTCCACCTTTGAAAAAGTTAAAGATTCCACAAAATCTATTTTATCTTAACCTCCGTACCCGGTCAACTAGACAAATTACGTCGGGGTGGAGGGAACATTAAAAGTGCATAGTTGTTTATGAATTAGTGAATATGTGTGTCTTTGAGTAGTGGATATTTATACTTTTTGCTCGAAGGGCAAAAATGTTACTCCCTCCGTCCCAACTAATTTTGCACGGTTAATCGGACACGAATGTTAAGAAAAAAACAGATTTTAGGGAATTTTTAACTTTTTCAAATGTGGAGATTGAGGGGGCAGATTGTGAGAAAAATTTCATTTTTAAGTGTGTACAAAGTTAAGTGGAACGAACCGAAAAGAAAAATATACAAATTTAAGTGGGACGGAAGGAGTATTTCGGAGGCTTCCCTAACAATAACTTTGTACCACTGAGCTCTGTATTTTCGCTCTAATTCCCCTATTTTATCAGATCTCTAACATTATCCACGTCACCGCTCTAGACCATAATCTGTCGTCCGACTAGCACCTACAACTATATTATTACTAAATATACTTTTATTTCATTCAACAACTCCAGCTTTCCCATACCTCTCTCTGGTTCAGGTAGGTGAGCTATCCCTCTGTACACGGACCATTTCTTCCCTCTCATTAAATGATATATAGCCCAATTCCTCTACTTTTCTTACAGCTTTATCTTTGTTTGTACACTTTTGTAGTCTTCTTCTTCTTTCCTCCATTAATCCTCTATAAAACCTCCATTCCTTATAATTTCCCATTTTTCTCATCAAATCACAACTAACTTTTCCAAGCGTGTTGGACAGACAATCTTATCCTCATTACCACCCACCACCAATTGCATTTCCTTTGTCTGGTACAATTAGTTCATCTGCCAGATACCCACCTCTTTACAAATCGAGATGAGTAACAACAGCAGCAACAACAGCAGCAGCAGCAGTATCGAGATGGATGAGGAGAGGCTACTGGCGGAGGTAGCTTTCCGGGACTCATCGTCCATGGTCATTAAAATCCGGCGGAAACTACCTGATTTCCTCCATTCTGTCAAGCTGAAGTACGTCCGATTAGGCTACGGATACTCGTGTAGCCCCGCTACGCTCCTCCTCTTCCTCGCCGTCCTCCCTCTCGTCCTCACTGCTCTCTCGTCGGATGTCTGGACTACCCCGACTGTTCTACTTGATACTGCAACTATCTTGGTTGCCTCCGCGCTACTCATGTTCTTGTTAGGTATCTACTGGGCTAAGCGTCCTAGGCCGGTCTACCTCGTCGACTTTGCTTGCTATAAACCCGAAGATAGCAGGAAGCTCTCCGTCGACTCCTTCGTGAAGATGTCTGAGGAATGCGGCCACTTCCAGCCGCATTCCATAGACTTTCAGAAGAAGATCTCTTATCGTTCCGGTCTCGGGGACGAGACCTACTTTGCTAGTGGGATCACTGCCAATCCACCCGACCTGTCGATGAAGGCAGCCCGGATGGAGGCGGAGGAAGTCATGTTTGGAGCTCTTGACTCCCTCTTTGCCTCCACTGGCATCAAGGCGGAGGAAATCGGGATCCTCATTGTCAACTGCAGCCTGTTCAACCCGACCCCGTCCCTCTCTGCCATGATTGTTAACCACTACAAGCTGAGGACAGACATCAAGAGCTACAACCTCGGCGGAATGGGCTGCAGCGCCGGCCTCATCTCGATAGACCTCGCGAAACACCTCCTCCAGGCGAACCCGAACTCATACGCAGTCGTCGTCAGCACGGAGAACATCACCCTCAATTGGTACTTCGGCAATGACCGCTCCATGCTCCTCTGCAACTGCATCTTCCGCATGGGCGGTGCAGCCGTCCTCCTCTCCAACAAGTCCAGCGACAGGCGGCGTTCCAAGTATGAGCTCGTCCACACTGTCCGTACCCACAAGGGAGCAGACGACAGCAGCTACAACTGCGTCTACCAGAGGGAAGACGACAAGGGTATGGTCGGGGTATCACTGGCCCGAGAACTAATGGCAGTAGCAGGGGACTCTCTGAAGACAAACATAACCACATTAGGTCCCCTGGTACTGCCATTCTCGGAGCAGTTGATGTTCCTGATCACCCTCCTGAAGCGGAAAGTGCTCGGTGCGAAAGTGAGGCCCTACATACCGGACTTCAGACTCGCATTCGAGCACTTCTGCATACACGCAGGAGGGAGGGCAGTACTTGACGCAATCCAGAAGAACCTGCAGCTCACCGAGTGGCACATGGAGCCATCCAGGATGACGCTGCACCGGTTTGGGAACACGTCAAGTAGCTCGCTGTGGTACGAGCTGGCCTACACGGAGGCTAAAGGGCGAGTCTCCGGAGGCAGCAGAGTGTGGCAGATTGCATTCGGGTCAGGTTTCAAATGCAACAGTGCTGTGTGGAGGGCCTTGAGGGAAATCCCGGCCAAAGAGAGCAGGGCTAATCCGTGGTACGACTGCGTCGACAAGTACCCGGTCGAGGTTCCTTCTTCGTGATACTTCCTCGACTCTGCTTTCGACCTACTTCGCTAGATTATTGTTATCATATAATGCTGCTCAAAGGTGATTAGCTCATCATTTATCTATGAAAAAAAATCATTTCTTTATGTGTAATATATAAGTGATAGATTGTGAGCCTGTGAGTGAGATTTAGATTAATATTCATTCAATCAAACATGTCAACTGTCAAGGAAAAGAAAACAGGATTTGAAACTGATCTGTTTCATTGTTCACTACATTAAATTATTGCTGTTTAGTGTAATGATAAGCAATTACACGACACTGTTTTCCAATTAGCAAACAAAAGATGAATGCGGATTCTCTGTTGGAGTGAGTCTTTGTGGGTCACGGTTTGACGGAATACATTTTTACAGAAAAAATCATACTTTTATGGAAAAAGATGATAATTTTACAGATAAAAATGATATTTTTTGTTATAATAATACTTTTATAGATAAAAATAATATTTTTGCTTAAAAAAAATTATACACTCCCTCCGTCCCGAGATAATTTGCATACCCCTCTCGGCACGTGGAATAAGAAAGAGCTGTGTTTTACTTTTTAGTTGACTTTTTCAAAGGTGGAGATTGAAAGTGAAAATTGTAAGAGAAATTTCTTTTCTAAGAGTGTGCAGATTAGCTCGGGATACCCCGAAAAGAAAAGTGTGCAAATTATTTCGAGACGGAGGGAGTAATACTTTTACAGATAAACGTAATACTTTTACTACAAAAAATAATATTTTTTTCTGTCACACCGTCTTATATAAGTTTTTGCCTATCTGTTAAAGTAGATGTTTCATCGTCTGTTACGCTCAATTCACTACGTGACACATATTAATTTATGATATCATATCATATACGTATGAATAGGATAAAAGGCAAGATGTAACACCATATGTAACAGATGATCTCATAGGAACGAAAGATTACAGGAAATGATGAATATTCGGAATCTGGTGCCGGGAGGACTGAATTGACGAGAATCTAAAATTTAACAGGACCAAATTACAATAGGATCAAAATGCAAACTGTTATTTTTAACAGGACTATTCTGCATTTCTCATTTCCTAATAACAATTACTCATTTCGTTCCCATATAATTGGCTTACCTTCATTTTTTGTTTGTCCCAACTTAATTGGTCTATTCCATAAATAACAAATTTTCTCACAATCTCCATCCTCAAAATCTTCACTCTTAATTTCCATCTTTGAAAAAGTCAAAGATTTCACAAAATTTACTTTTCCATAGTTTTCGTTCCCGATCAAGATTGATCAATTAAGCCGGAACGAGAAGTATATATTTTCATAAATTATATTTAAAAAAAGGATATCCGGATCATACATAACACATGCATAACTGATAACCATATGGAGTTCCCCACTCCCAGTTAATTAGGTGATACACACAGGCCACATGTATACGTCCAGAGTTAAAATTATTATGGAAATTAAATATCGGATGACCATGTTCACACGGATTCGGGTGTAAACGAGCCGAGGTGAGCTTGTAAATATTCATGTTTGTTCATTTATTTTTAGTCGAATTCGAGCCGAGTCGAACGGTACTTGATAGTGTTTGATTTTGTTCATGAACATATTCGTGATCTCTGGAAAACAAAAAAAGGGCTCTCGACACGCTTCTCATGAATATAAAATAAACACACATTTTCCTATATTTCCATAAAAATAAACAAATTTAACCAAAGACTTAGTAGCATAACAAGTAATGTAAGAATATTAGGTTACACTCCCTCCGTCCCAGTTAATTTTTTACAGTTGACCGAGCACGAATGTTAAGAAAAAATAGATTTTGTGGAATCTTTGATTTTTTTTAAAGGTGGAGATTGAATGTGCATATTTTGAGGGTGGAGATTGTTGTCTTTAATTGTCATTTATGGATGTGAAAAGTTAAGTGGGACGGATCGAAATGAAAAGTGTGACAAATTAACTGGAATGGAGGGAGTATATAATATGTATATTGTTGTTTTTGTTATTATTAGTATTATTATTACTATTTTATTAAGTGGGTCTCGAACGAGCTTGTTCACGAACTATTAATGAACGAGTCAATCAGTGTTCAAGCTCTGTCCGCTTATAAAACGAGCTCAAAGATTTGTTCCTTTTATCCAAATTAACAAGCTTGTTCACAAGCCGTTAACGAAAACTCTGTTAATTTACAATCCTATTCCATACCATTAATATGATGTTTTACTTCCTATTCCAATACTATTAATACACGTCACGTGTATAAAATAACATCACGAAGAAGCATGTGGCACATTGATATATTTGGAATTGGAGATGAGTACTAGTTGGAACAGAGGATTTTCTTTGATGTTTACATGTTTGGAGTCATGTGAAAAAGGAAAGGGAAAATGAGAGAGAGAAAAACAAGAAAAAGACAGAACTTGTAAGATTGTACGTTTCCTTTTTCAAGTTTTTTTGTTTTCCAAAAGTTGCCCGTTTGATTGCTTGTTCATTGCATTATGCCCTTTTTTAGTTTCCTAATTTCAGTGCAATACATATTCAAATATGACATGTTTTCGGGATAATTGTACTGGGATGTAGTTGCATGTGTCACGTTCGTTGTGGCACATTTTCGTATGATATAATCACTTAAAGAGTAAAAATGTATCTTTGTTTAAGAAATCGGTAGGGTAGAATGTGTTTTGAAAATTGTAAAACGTATATTGAAAATTGAAAAAAATAATGTAGATAATAGGGACGGATGCAAAGGAATAAATCATCCCATTGTAAAATAAAATACATTGGGATGATCATGTCCCGAACGAGAACATGTCAATCTAATTATCCCCTTACTCTGTTCTACTAATTAACACAAGTTCCCTATGCTTTATTGGCATATAATGTTATATCTTAGTTTCATTTAGATATTAATTTACTTGTGGTATATATAAATATAATACTTTAATATTTTTTTATAAAATTACTTAAGTAACCTTAAGTTGCAATAAGGGTATATCTCCTTCATCCCACCTTATTTTGCACACTTTTTTAAAACGATAATCCCATTTTATCTTACACAATCTGAAAAAGGAAATTATAACATAATCTCCACCCTCATCTCCATCCTCAAATCAACTTTGAAAAGACAACAAATAATTATAAAATAATTTTTTTAATACTCGTACTGACTCCCTATGCAATATAAGTCGGGATGAAAGGAGTATTACAAAAGAAAGTCTGAAGCAAAAAGACAACCCAATTCTAGTTTTGGGCTTGAAACCCAATTAAACATAATATATTATAGGTTGAAACGAAAGATTGGTAGAAATGATTGGGCTAGAGTCGATTCTAGTATTGGGCTTGAAGCCCAATAAGGCTTAATAAAAAGTACGACTTAAATTACCTGGCAAACCTTGAAAGATCAGTAGTAGCAACAGAGAATCCACCGCCATGTGGGCCGCGCTACCAGTTGAGCCGCTAAAACCGTGGCCACCCAGCCTCATCTCCACCACCACCACCACATCGGCGCGACGTCGTTTTGTAGTCGTCCGAAATACAAAAGAAATGAGCGGAGGTATCAAATCCGATGACCGGCGGCTACACCGGAACGCTGTGAAATCGGAAACAAGCACAAAATCACCGTCAGGAAAGGAGGAGCAGGAGAAGCAATTGAGTGGCTCCGACGTACTGATGGCGCTCCAAAGAGCCACAGCTCAGAAATCGGCAAGGAAAAGCAAACAGAAGAATCAAGTAAATAGTGCAGCGAGAGAGACTCACGACGGCGGCGGCGACATTTCTAGTTCTAGTAACAGCAAGCCGTTGCGCATTAAAGCTGAATGGAGTGATCGGTTGCAGGAATTGGAGAGGAGGCTTGAGGAACTTGCTCACGGATGAAGACGACGAGGTTTGATTCTTCCTTCTGTTCAAAACTTCAATGGATAGAAAAGCTATAGTTGGGGATAATTGTACTGCTGGTGATGAATTTGAGTACATAAATGCTATAAAATTATAATCTCATCAACACATTCGATGATTGTTCTCGCGATTTCTAAGACTGAGCAGAGGAATTTTGTTGCTAACGACTCATTTTGATGATTGTTCTCGTGATTTCTAAGACTGAGCAACAGAATTTTGTTTTTAAGATCATGCACTGTAATCCCCAATCCCCTCGTATAGTTGTAGTTATGTGTTTATAGATACAGATTTGCTCAATCGAGCTTCTTACTCAAAATATAGGGGTGGCAATTATCGTAACGGATTTGAGCTCGTTTTCAAGTTGATTCAAGTTACACCAAAATATACACCTAAAATGAATAAGCAAGATGAATTATTAATTTTAAATTAATTCGAACTAAAATTGGGTTAATTGTAGTCTTCAATTTCTCTCAGTAAGTTCAGGTTGAATCAATCTCACTAAGTTCAAGTCAGGACCAAGTTCATGTTGCCATGTCGATTCAAGGATTCCTCCATACCATTGTTCTGTCAAGGTAAAAGACAAAAAGTAGTGAATATAGATCCGGTGCAGTAACAGCACCAGATACGGTGGAGCCCTAGCCCTCACATACACAAAACACACTATCCTCCCCCCTCCCCTCACACATTAAATTCCGTCCGCCTCACACACCACCACTGTATCCAATACAGCTGCACCGGATTCAAATCCCAAAAATAGTCCGTATTTGGGGCTGGTAAACAGAAGCTAAAGGTTGCAGAACAATATTTTCTGCAAGGGCATTTTCAAGAGTTGCCATTTTACTATTCATAATATTCCACTACCCACAAAGCCCACAAGTTATTGTTCAAATTTCAGCTTTACCCCGCAGCATCACAAATAATCCCTTCGTCCTGGTTAGCTTTTTCTATTTTTCATTTCGGTCCGTCATGGCTAACTATTCATACTTTCCATTTCGATCCATCCCACTTAACTTTTCACGCCCTTAAAAAGAAAATTTTTCTTACAATTTTTCCCCTCAAAATCTCCACACTCAATCTCAGTTAAAGAAAAAACAAATCTATTTTTTCTTAACATCTGTGCCCGATCAACTGTGGAAAGTTAGCCGAGACGGAGGGAGTAATTTTATTTCTACGAATGCCCTAACTGCAGAGTGAATCCTGCAGCAAATAATTTCAAATGCAAACGCATAAAAGCCTTTCCCAATAATCCATTCTTCTCTCCAACCGAAACAACAAAAGAACCAACACAATAAAATAACACAACCATGAGACAAAATGTAAAAGTTTTTATTCTGTAGTCATGGATGATTTCTCCCCTTTTCCCTTTGCAACATGCAAAAGTATACTATCAGCTAATATCCTCCTCTCCCAAGTACCAATAATCTATATATTGCTGCTCCACTTCTCACTTCTAATAGGGTCTGTATCGTCTGTTGCGGTTACCATCATCCATGCTACTGCTCGTACCCCGTCCACCACCATTGCTCCTCTCATTCCTCCGTGGTCTCACTGGCTGTGTCATCTGTACGCCTGGCTGCTGCCTGTAACAATCATACACACAATATGTGAAGGGGTTGAATCAATATAGAAGATGGAGAGCATATTCGAGTTGTCAACTTACAGCACATAGCCAATTCGACCATCTGGTAAAACCATCGGCACCATCTGCATTCCTGCTGGCATTGGCCCCCTTCCGTATATCATAGGCTGCTGGCATGTGTTTCATGAAATACCATGTTAGAACCCAACATATTACATACCGGCCAAAAAAAGAAAAGGGAACAACAAACATTCAGCCCAGTGATTGGCCGACTGACTACCTGCTGAAACCCAGCAGCAGCTGCACCGTATCCAGCACCGATGGATGCATAAGGGTTTACGGGTATACCAGCATACCCTGGATGGGGAATATAGTTTGGAACTTGAGCGTTGTGGGGATTAGCACCATCAAACTTCCTCTCAGCTTGTGGCTTTGCCAGAACAACTTCCAATGCCTGGTCTGCACTACCATTTACTTGTGTGATTCTCCGAAGAATTATTCCCGACAACATAAAGTGCCAAATCCATAAATGCAAGTACAATTAAACCAAGCAAAAGGTGCAAAAACTAGTCCAAGATAGATGGGAAAGGGAATTCTTGTCGACCAACATCACGAAAGTTTAGATATACAATGATTTTTACCAGATAAATGCAGTTTTTTTGTTTAGGATCTCATACACTACATCAATACACTATAAACAGCATGCAACCCTATAAAATTTCCATACTTAATTCAATGCCAATCAAACACAAAAAACAAGTGCAAATTGAGTCTATACCATTTATCTCATATTTTTCTGTCTCTTTGACAGCCTTTAATGCACTTGACCTTTCTGCATAGTGTACAAACCCAAAGTCCCTCTTTCCACCAGCTTTGGCCGGTGGCATAACTACTTTTGTAACTTCTCCATGACGCTGGAAGAGTTCCTTCAATTGTTCAGTTGTGGTATTTTCAGGTATATTCTTTATATAAAGAGCCTTGACCTGGATAAACATTGAAAGAGTGTTCAGAATAATATTGCACCAACATCCAATAACTAAAGCGCTCCTTAATTACCAACATCCTGCTTACCACACATAATAGTGCACTTACCTTCACACACATCGATAAAAGGAAAACTAACAAACCCAATAATATTTCATAAGCTCATGCATGCCAGAATAAAGAATTAAGGTTAAGCAACCGCCATGGTCAAAGAAAAGAGGATGGGAGCCACCATCTGTCGATTTTCTTTGTCAAGAGCTAAGGTAAATGTTGTCTACGTCAGTAATTGATAATATGATGCAACTTAAGATATGCAACATGTAGTAAATTCACCTAGTAAACAAGCTACAATTGAAAATTCACCCAACACGGTCAAATTGCGGGATATGACAAACAAATTCACAGAACCATCTAGGTGAATTGCATGAGTTTGTCCTGGTACTCCTCATAATGGATCATAATCAACTGACACCATTGCAGCTAAGTTATACTAAATCCCCAATTAGCTAAGTAAAGATTAAGTAATAACATCATCTTGAACATTACTCTGCCGTTACCACACCTTTCCAAAATATTTTCTGTGCCATGTGAAGCATTCTTCATTAAATGAGAAAATTCCAACATTTCAGAAAGAGAAGTACCTAAAACTATTTTATGACTGATAGTACCCGAACAAAGTATCACTGCATCAGATATCAATATTTTGGTACTGATAGCATGGGCTCTTTTTGAAGTTAAATTATACCTGAGCAGCAGCAGCAGAATGATCAGGCGTAATCTTTGGATCAGCCCATGTTACAGTTGGCGTGTTACCATCCAGCTTGAAGCTTGCAGCGGACATCTGTTGCCTAGAATAATCAGCACAGGCATTGTTGTAATATTCCACAAAGGCAAAACCACGATTACGACCTGGGTTTTGCGGATCCTGTAGTTAGGTGAAATGAGGTCATAAGAAGTTAATCAAGTCATCTATTGCTTACAGGCACAACTCCATTATTAAAAGGCGAAATAAACCTTTATTAGCTCAATGGTTTCCGCACCAGGACCTGTAGCTTCAATGATTCCCCTAAATTCATCATCAGTCCAACTCTTGGGTACATTACCGATGAACAATCTGTATTTAGTTTCTGATAGTGAACATCGCAGTGTTCTACCCTGCAGCAAGGAAAGGCATGGTAAATTACAGAGGAAAATTAACAGACATGATAGACTCTTCCTACTACCAGAACAAACATTGCTCGAGGATTTTCATACATAATGCACAACCAACCTTGAAATCGTTGTTATGTAATTCGTCAATAGCCTTTTGTGCCTCATCTTTTGTTCTGAAAGCTACAAAAGCAAAACCTTTGCTTTCACCAGTATCCCTGTTTTTCATTACCCTTATCTGCCATATAATGAAAATATAAGTAACATGAAGAAATGGTATAAGCATAAGTTAATTTTTACAGCATTTCTCAAAAAGGCACCAACCTCGAAAATTTCACCGAAGGGTTCACAGAGTTCCCTTAAGTCATTCTCTGAAATATCTCGAGAAAGCCCTCCAATGAAAACTTCAGAACCATGCGGAGGCAGATCAAGAAGCTCTGCATGTTTCTCTTTGTCACTATCTCTCATAGATGCCGATACATCGTCATCTTCCACATGCCCAATCTGAATATCATCTCTGTCTGTCCCAGATGATTGTCCTTTCCCACCATCCTCGCTTCTTGCCTCCTCCTGAGGTTCTTCGCCATTTTCTTCACCGCCTTCTTCAGCTCCTTCATCTTCCATGGGTTCTTCTTCAACATCTTCATCTTCTTCAGTGTAATTGTCATCATCAAGTTCCACACGGTCCTCAACTTCATTGTTCTCTGCCATAATTCTCTTATCTCTCAAGTCTCGTCAGACAACAAACACAATTTGAGGCCTTGAGTCCACCAATAGAATCTGCACGCTTACATTGTTACTATGGCAGCATGCAAAAGAGAAAACCATCTGCAGATTGCATGGGTATGGGCTGAAAGGCATTTAACTATGAAGAATTTCAAAAGCATCATAGTGGGTTCTTAAATATGTGATATGCCAAGGTACAGGATAGTTTACTTTCATGTTTGTGGGTGCTGTATTGTATATAGTAGGTATCTGGGAGTGTCAGAAATTCATGGGAAAATCGGGTTAACTTTCATTTTCTGCTGCCACAAGTGAATTTCTCCATTTGGAGGAAAAAAAGACCAAAAATGCAAGAAGAGGTAGCAAATCCCTAATCCAAGAAGAGAACATGACCAAAAAAAGGTGAAATGCATCCAATTGAAAGAATAGCTGGCAAGGAAGTGTAGAAACCAAAGTAAAAAAGGTATCATGTGTGTGTAAAATGTCCCAAATTCTGCCCATCTCGATACAACATCCCATTGGACATGTTGACATAGGTATATTATCTGAAAAAGGCTGCAATTAACCACCCATAGCAACCAAACAAGGTCCAAGGCCAAAGAAAAAAGAGCTCAAAACACAAAATTGAATAGGAAGACCATAAACCCTCCTCGAAATTAGAACATTTCAACCTCAATCCAATCCCCCCCCCCACCCCACCCCACCCACCCAAAAAAATCCACACAGCAAAAATTCCAGCCTAAAAATCAAATCAAATCCAGGCCACGGTTCCGAGAGCAGCTTTTAGGCGACGCATGTAAAAAATTAGGGTTTACTGATACAAGGATAGACGATTGCAAAGAGCGGGATATATGTATGTACGTGTGTGTGTGCGTATATATATTGTGTGTGTATATGTAACTGAGAGTAAAACAGCAGCAGAGCAGAGGAAGAATCAGGAGATTTGAGTACAGCAAAAATTTGTAATTGTTTTGTTTGGGAATTTTCCCTTTACCTTCTCTCTGTGTGGTGTGTTGTGAGATCTATCCGAAACAATGAGAGAAAAGTCCTCTTTTTGCAGCTCTTTATTTCGACCTAGGTTGGAGCTGCCCTCGACATGTGCGTTATGGTAATTTCATAGTTCACACAGTTGACGTCTGAGGATATATCTGTCATTGCATGCTCTCGATGCACTCCCATGTTTTACTTGTCCCTTCACCATGTCCCGCAATGTGGGACCCTTCTTTTTCATGAGGAATATTCTTGTTTAAAATTGATAAAAATGTTCAGTAAATTATTGGGTCCGTTTAATTAAGTTTTGGCTCAATAGATTTAGAGAGTCGAATTCTAATAAAGCACCCTCATTAACTACTTCAGTTAAACTTGGTCAATCACTCATCAATGTTAAGCAAACGGACCCATTGTTGGCCCAAATGAATTTGTACCCAGCATATTTGGTTGTCAGTAACAACAATTTGGTTGGTATAGCAAAATGGACTTTTGAAGTGATTACAAGTGCTTAGGTTAATTGATTTGTCTTAGTTGGTTTCATCAAGGATAGCTTATAAATTAGTTTGGTTCATAGGTTAACAAGTGAGTTAAGTTATAAATTTTACAAAATTACCCTTAGGTTAAACAAAATAAAGTTAACAAATATGTCTCATATTCATATAAACTTAATCTTTGTTTAATTCTAGGTTTATACAACTCACCTCCCCATGGGTTACATTCTCCGAACTTTGTTATAAAGGACGAGCTTGATAATAAAATCGGGTTGTTACATAGGCAGTCAAACATGTTAATAGGTGGTGGGTTAAGGCTTGTAATATGACCTTAATCCACCAACCAAACAAGGTCTAAGGATCCTCTATCCCATAATTACCTTGTCTCAATCGTGTCCCACTGCAAAATCGAGTCATATAACATGAATCATGAACTTAAACTATGATCTATTGAATTATAAATACTGAACCATTAAATCATGAACCATGAATCATGAATCGTGAAATCGTAAGTTTACAATTGAAAATATACCCTAATCCAAGAAAGTCAAACCTAGACCTTAAACGTAGAATCTAAATCTGAATCTTGAATCTTGAATCCTAAACCTTAATCATGAACTTTAAATTCACAAATCGTAAAAAAAAAATATAATTGGTTCGATTTTAAACTGGGACATGCTTAGGTCAGAGTAAAAGTAAGATAGAGGATCCCATGTATCCATAAGGGTGCATATATTAAGAAAAATTGTTTTACTTTTATATTGATCTTTTAAATGTGAATTGAGAGTGAAAACTGTACTATAACTTTTACTTTCAAAGGTGTGCAAATTTAATTGAGACGTACCGAAAAGAAAAGTGTGCAAGTTCATTCGGGATGAAAGACGTACTATTTATAAAATGATAAAAATGGTCTACATGCTATAAAAATTGGTAAAATTATTACTCCCTCCGTCCCGACCTAATTGGCATACATTCTGTTTTTGTTTGTCCCAATCTAATTGATGAGTCCATAAATGACAAATTTATCTCACAATCTCCACCCTCAAAATCTTTGAAAAAGTTAAAGATTCCACAAAATTTATTTTTTTCTTAGTTTCCGTGTTCGACCAAGATAAATCAGTTAGGTCGAGACAAAGAAAGTATATAACTAATTATCAGTAGTTACTCAGACGGTGAATAGTAACGTTGCGAATTTCATCGACCTCTTGTTCGTTGGCAGTTTTGTTCTAATATGTCATCCTTAGTCGGCCGTTTTAATCTATTTAGCATGTGGTTGGGGGGAAAATTGGTCATGTGTCTTTCACATAAATAATTTAATAGATATTGTACTATGATAATAAAATATATTTTGTAAAAAAAGTTGATTTTTATATATTTACTAATTCAACAGTATGTAATTTATTCGGGTTCTACTTTTAGGTTGGGATCCTAAATGAAATTTTCTATAAATCCAATACTTAGAATGGTTTAATATTATCAATAGGAGACGTCTACTCGAAGCTGAATCTTACAAGACTACTGCCATTTCTCACACTCTTGATCTCGAATTTGTATTTGGTACAATTACTGTACTGGATATTGTACCGAATACAATGTATATACGTATTAAAGATGGACAGAGAATGTGAAAGAGAGTGAGAAAGAAAATTATGTGTAAGTATATCCTCACTGTATTCGGTACCGTTATATAAATCCTATCGAGTTGTAGTCATAGTGATGATTGATTCAACCATCGTCAGTGAAACATGAAGAGTTGTGGGCTTTGAATAATCCAGGGCTCGACTTAGATTATTTTTTCTAGATATTTAATTTATAGTAGAGGCTTATCTCTGGAGTTCTAGGCCCAAAAATAATTCCCAAAATTAAATATACTTATAATTATAATGTCTGTTTGCTTAAAATTGGACTCATAGATTTAGAGGATCGAATTTTAATAAAGTACATTCATTAATTTTCTCAGTTAGGTTTAGCCCAACATTTTTCAGTCTTAAGTAAACGAACCTACGGTGGAATAAGGTTCAATAGACCTCTAACATCTAACTATGTTCTTCTAAGTCCTTTTTTTTTCCTAATCAAATACTCAAACTCATACTCATAAAATTGAGCAAAAGCACACTTCAACTTTACAATTTGGAACACAAAGACACTTTCATCAAATTTTGTAAAAATTGAAATATTAATGGAAGTGTTTACTTCACCCGAATTATAAAGTTGAAGTGTTTAATTTCTTCTATTTTAAATTACAAGTGTTTAATTAACCAAAAATATAATTGAGGGCTTATTTTCAGTGCATTCTTGGGGAATCTATTTGTAATGTTCTACTCCCTTCATCCCAACTAATTTTTTCTACTTTTCATTTCGGTCCGTTCTACTTAATTTTTCACACTCTTAAAAATGAAATTTCTCTCACAATCCTCACCCTCAAAATCTTCACACTCAATTTCCACCTTTAAAAAAAACAAAGAAAAAACAAAATCTATTTTTTTCTTAACATCCGTGCCTGATCAACTGTGAAACTAGCTGGGACGGAGGGAGTTTAATATATTGGTACACAACACATTTGAATAGAACTCCCTCCGTCCCATTTAAATTTGCATACTTTCATTTTCGGTCCGTCCTACTTAACTTTGTACATCCTTAAAAAAGAAATTTCTCTCACAATCTCCACCCTCAAAATCTCCACTTCAATTTCACATTTGAAAAAGTCAAAGATTCTCCAAAATCTGTTTTTCTTGATCGATCAACCGTGCAAAATTAACTGGGACGAAGGGAGTAATTTAAAAATAGACCCAAGCATACAATGTGTTATTCAAAATGTTTCTCAATATTTATATTGGGAACAAATTTGAACACTGCAAAAGAAGGGCCTGAAATATTTTATCCAGTAGCAACACTGAAATGGCTCTCCAAGTGACACGGCAGCAATCTGCATTATCCGGATCATACTACGAGTGGTCTTCAAGTACCCAATCCTGACTGGAATTTCCATTCAGAAAAAATGGAAATCAATTAAATAATAATAAATAGTATCAGTAGCATCAGAGAAAAAGCATAGTACCGGAAGAAGACTGCAGAATCTGTTTTGAATTTCATTTCATCACATTCAAATTCAGGCGGGGGTGGTTCAGCAATGGCGTCCTCAACCACAACATCCACCCCTCTTTCTCTCTCTTCTTCCTCCGCCTTCATCAATTCCAAGGCTCCGCCGCGTCCTGCCGCGGCGGCGGCGGCTGCATCGCTACCCACACCTACTCCGGCCGTCCATTCCAACACTCAACTCGCTAAGACCACAGCCTATTGTCAGTAAACCCTAACTACCTCCAATCTCCAACCAGTCCAGAATTAGTATTATTTTGTTATTATTAAATTTAGTGCGGTGTTTTCAGGTCGAAAAGTTGCCAGGAATGTAGTGGCTATGGCTACTGGAGAAGCTCCGGCTGAAGTTGTTGCGACCACTGAGACACCGGAGATTGTCAAAACTATTCAGGAAGCGGTATGATTTAATTTATTCTCCGAACTGATCATGTAAATTACTTTATTGGCAAATAAAGTGAGTTATTGTACCAACTATACACTTTGTTTAATGTGTTGTTTTGTAACATCGCCATTATATGCTAGGATAAGGGCAAAAGTATTCGCCCTCCGAACTCCATCCTCTGTTTTGGGTGGTTTAACCTCGACCTGTTGGACCTGCAAAACCCGTTGAACCTTTTCCTAGGTAGAGTTTCTATATATAAGGGTTTATACCTGGGAGCATTATGGTTATCTCACAGAAATTAGACAGCCTTAGGAATAAGCATACGATGTGCCTCCTCGTTTGAACCTGTGCCACTAACAACAAATAATAGGATATGGGCTCAATTCTACAACTTTCAAAGTGCACCATTTTCTCTCATCATGCTATGTGTATAATATGACATTATCACTATATATGTGCCACACTCAGTGCATGTGAAATCGAAATATGGAGATGAGATGAAACACAATGTGTAGTAAAAGATGTTGTGCTGGATGGCAGTGGTTTGCAGTGAGTTTTGAAGTGTGAAGTTTTATTTTTGGAGCTTCAAATAACAGAAATGTACTTAGCATGTAATTAACTATACAAGTGAACACATAGTGTAATATCAAGTTGAAAAATGCAGATCTAAAGTATGTAACACTGCCACTGATTTTCTTAATGCCTGACTCCTGAGAACTATATCAATTCAACATGACGATACAAATTGTAGCCAAAAAGTTGAAGTGGTTTTATTTGAGCTACATCAATCAATTTTGGGTGCAGTGGGACAAACTTGAAGACAAGTACGCGGTTAGTTCTCTGGTAGTGGCTGGAGGAGTTGCGCTGTGGGCCTCTGCCGGAATGATCTCCGTAAGCATATATAGCACTGTTTGATCGATGCTGCCTCCTCTGTAACTCACCTTTCTAATTAGTTAAATTTGTTTCCAGGCTATTGACAGGCTCCCATTGATACCTGGAGTTCTGGAGCTAGTGGGAATTGGGTATACTGGCGTAAGTAAAGTCCCTTTGAACTCTAGTTGATGTTCCTTTTATCAGAAACTGATTCAACTTGCTATATCTGCTGCAGTGGTTTGCCTACAGAAATCTCGTCTTTAAACCCGAGAGGTAAGTATTACTTGTTATCTGATTGAACTTGGAGCAATAGATAAGTAGTTTGACAAAGATGCCTGCTTTGTTGAAATTTCAGGGAAGCATTGATTCAGAAAATTAAAGACACGTACAGTGATGTTATCGGGAGCAGCTGAGTAGAATTGCAACTTCAACAATTATAGCCAGCAATGTAACATATTCATACTAGCATTCTGCTCATATATTGTTGTAATCCTTGTTTTTTCCCCCTTTTTTGTTGCACAGTTCTCTTGACTAAAATAAACCAGTGTAATAAGTTGCGCGTTATGTTTATTTGTAAACATAACTTTAGACTTCATCTCCAGCAGCTAGAAATCCATATCTTTACTGGTGAGAGCTTTTAAACTGAAATTATTTAATCAGTTATCCAGTTCTTTTCCATTGCTCCCACTAGTGAGAATAAGACGTAGGTTCTTGAATGGAGGACACTTTTGCAAGAAAGCATAAATAGTTGGAGTTGAAAAGAAGCATTTATAGGGTGTTAAGAACCTGTTTCTGAGACGTACTAACTAGCCTCTGGTGAAGTAACTGAACTGAGTCGTAAGTCTGTTTCTGGTAGGTTCTGTATTGGATGTGAAGGACAGGACCTATCATCAACAAAAACCGGAGAATTCACCTCCTTATGAACACAAGAACAGATATATCATGCTAAAAGGAAGGATCACGATCAAGATCATAAAGCTTGTATCCCGTTGTCCCAGTGGCATTTGTTTATTAATACACACTTGAGTGATGTAGAGGTAAACTATCCTTTATGTTGCTGGATGTTTTAGCAAACCCAAAGGTTATATAGTGCAGAAGTCGAGCTTTGAGTGTGAGAGCGTTTCATAGGATGATTTCCACTCTAGAACTCTGCTAGGAGTTCTGTTATAATATCGGTCCCAACAAGAATACAATAGGGCCAAAAAATGAAGGCAAACAAGAATGGAACATGACTAAATCAAGTAAGTATCTATGCATTCTTTCAACCACACCATTTTACGGTGGTGTGCAAGTACACGTTCGTTGATGTAGAATCCCATACTTGTGAAGAAGAGATTCGCATCCATGGCTTAGGAATTCAACACCATTTTCAATGTGTCCTCTATCCTCTCAGGCCTTCCCAAAATGTAGCGCATAAGGATACTTTCCATGATGCACATCATTGTGACATTCCCATAAATGTACTACGTTAGGTAGACAAAAGGTTTAGTTATTTACCAATCGATCCCCAAAACCACAATTGTGGCTATAAACCTTATGGTTGCACTCAATTGTGTTGATGGAGGGCTATTATAAGATATTCTCTAGATTATTAATCCAACAACACTATTGTAAGTTGTAACTGCATGCCAGTCCTCAAGGTATTCATTGATAATCCTCCTAATTTCTCTACCATTTGAGATTATTTTAAGAAGATGGCTTGAAGAAACTTGATTGTAGAACAACATTCTTCAGATTTTAGAATTATATTGGATCTGTGACTATGTATGACTGGTATATATGTTAAAATCTAAACGTTGTTACTATTCAAAATTTGGATTGGAATATAACTTAAGTTGTTCGAGTTGACCAAAGCACGATAGGAATAAGGGGGTGTCTGCAATCACAAAATAAAAAAATTTATAAAGATACAGAGGTTAAACTAGTTGGATAATATGGAAGCATACACAAACCTAGATAATTGAAGTAACAAACTTTGAGATGAGAAAGCTAAGCTTTACCTGTGCCTCTCTCAATCAGGTCACTAACAGTACTAAAGAGAGACTGGATCAATTGGGGCTTTTCAAATTTCAATGGCACCTTTAGAACTATGGCCTCGCAGATTTCTGGATTTGGTTCACAAAAATCCATGTAGTCTGCACAAATACAGGTCAAACAAAATGTTAGCAAAATGAAGAATGGTGTTTATAATACCAATACAAACAGGACCGCGAAATGTCATTGTGTCTAGTCAACGTATGCCGGAACACCCGTAGTAGCCAAGAAAGGTTAAATTTCATGCATATACACAAACGGAAAAGTGCTGGTGGAAAAACATGCATTGCTGAAGCGGATATTCAACGTACATGGAGTTGGGAGCGCATCCACCTCACTCCTGCAGAGATAGTTTATGCCATTATCTCTACCCCTTTGTGCTAAATGTGTGATACACTCCCTGCTACTGCTCAGATCATGGACCGACTGATGAGTACTGTGACTATTATAGTTTATTTGCAGAGTCCTAAAACCTAGGTTCTTTCCCTGAGGTGAGATAGAATTTGAGAAAGAAATTATATGACAAAGGTCAAAGAACAGATCAACTTAGCTGTATTGGAGAATATACGAATTTCTTCACTCCCTGTAAAAATTAACAGTGGCATGGTACGCAGATCCTGTCCTGCTGTATGCATGCAAACACTATGATATATGCGAACTTCAACTAAGAAATATATCTGTCAACAATTCCAGACGTTGACACCAACTCTCTGGGCGCGCAAGCTGCTCGTGTATTACACAGGTACAGTCATATTTGACCAGCACAGAATAAATTACAAACAGGGTCCAACAATTAACAATGAATAAACAAATGCGTTCCATCATAACAGACAGAGGTATGTATGTACGTATGTATGTATAGCTGCACCAACTTAAAGAAATTCACATATACAAATATGCAGTGCTTAGAGACATGCAAATTGCTAGCATGACAAAATCTAATTAAGATATAAAAAACTGGGACTATACTATTGAGGAGGAGGAGGTGGATTTGGGTTCGGTAATACAAAGATAAGATCACGAATGGTCCGATAGAAACACCACTGCACCTTTTAGTATGAATTTGATGAATAGAAATATACCAGTCACCAAATTAAAGACAGTGCTATCATCATATCTGTTGAAAGATACTATAGATATTAAGGACTTCAACAACTCTCTGAGCATGAAATGACTGAAAATAACTTCAAACAGTAACTAACCGGACGGACTCATTCAGCAGCGCCATGTCTTCGATTACATTCATGAAAGAAACCTCACGCCACTAACAGTATATCCTAAATTACTGGTGTTAGTATTCTACAACTTCATTTAGACTTTCTAAACATTTAAAAATAAATAAATAGAATAACAAACTTTCCTCATACACCAAAATTCACCAAGAAAACGGAAAAAAACATCAACAATGTAAGAACTCCCTCCACAAATAAAGTTGCTGCTAGATATCATCTGAAGAAACTAGTTCGTCAGCCAGCCATAGAGTCAAAGTACCTCATACATTAATATCAGAGCATGTAGGAAAATCTAGACCATGAAGTGCAGGTACCCTCTCCAAATCTTCTTTCGAGAATAGCGGAAAGAGCCAAAACGCCTTTCTAGTTCCAAAAACCTAAACGAGTGTCATGTAATAATACACAGTTTAGAAGTAAACTAAAAATTGCAGTGAAGGCAAATTGGACCATAATTTCTATAGTTTATTTATTCAAGATATGAGCAGTAATCACAATAATTCTCATAATATCAAGGAACTAAAGATTGACAATCTGTGTACTACCTAACCAAGTCCAGGTGAGATTATTGCCATATGGAACGCAAATCTCCTTCACCAGGTCCTATCCACAAAATGATCTTTTTCCCCCTTTTTCCTCAGTAGTTCCAATTCATATAACAAGGCTCTAAAGAGTTAATGACATGTCTAGTTCTAAGCACACATCCTGTCAATAATTTATAATAGCTCAGACTTTCGTTAAAACAGGAAAATTACAAGATAAAAGTCATCTGACCTGTTCAATATTCTTTCTCCAACCTAAATCATACATCCACCTCTCATTTTTTTTCTTCTCATGGACCTGAAACAGACAAACAGCAAAGTGCAACTTTGAGTTCTTACTTCTGCATTAGTGCATGAAGATGCATTCATGTCAGAAAAATCCATGCAGGTACAATGTGAATGACAGAAGAAACTATAATAAATTTGCACTGCAAAATAAAAGCATATACCTCAACCGAAGTTGTGTTGCTCAGCAGCATCGATGTATGCATGACAACAAAACAAAGAAGGCTCAGCACAAAAGCTAGATTCAGAACTGCATCAACGGGTGGAATCTGTAAGAAACACTAGAAAGATAAAAATGCAGTAACAGTATGGGTTTCGCGTGTTGCTATTGTATGGAATTACCAAAGGCCAAAAATGTGATGGCCAGTCTTCCGGGCGAGCTAGAGTGATGCATAGCTTGTCGGAAAAAGTTCACGAAACCAGGAAGCAGCACAAGAGTATCCATCAGCGTCTCCAGAAAAGTGTACAGCTACAAAACCAATTTATAGGACGATTTCCATATATTAGTTACAGAAAAGCAAGACTGTAAAAATGAAGTAAAGCCACCAATGAGAACTTTGTGCATCATTATCATTTCTAAGATCTAAAATAACATATCTAAGCACCAGGGAGAAGAAGAAGCTTTCTCTCAAGTATGGATGCACAGTGATGTCGTGGTCCTTATACCTTTGACCGAGATGTAAGCTTTATCTGAGATGTATGTGATGCAAAAAAAATCAGCATTCTGTGATTGATATTACTTGATTATGGTATGCTTGCTATTTGAGGCATTCATGCTTCATTAAGCATTAAGTTTTCACGATGCATGTTAAAGGGAATAGGATTGGCGTGTGGAGTACTCGTGATGCATGTCTTTTACAAATAAAATGTAAGGCTTTTGGAATGTAAGTATGATACTCGATTGACGAGGATCAGGATATACGTCTAATACCGGAGGTTGAAGTATCAGTACCAGACCCTCTACTATATTTCTGATCGGCTTGTTGCTATGAAAATGAATACACTGTCTATCACCATCAGTTGAGTACCACATTCATTGGTTCCCGGTGGAATGGCTTGTAAAAGAAAATCATCAAGATGTACATTGGATTTATGGTTGATTCACTTGGATACCATGTGATCCATGCATTGGGTTCAGAACATGTAGTGGCGTGTGATGAAGTAAGGGTCCACGTCTCCTAAGTGGCCAGCTAGAAAGTTGTTCATAAACGAATTGTGTGCCCTATTTTGGAATTTGTTTAAATTTAAGCCTCAGTAAAAGAATTTTCATGTACATGTATGTCACTACGTCTAGTTTCTCACTAATGTAAATGGTGTTCATAAACTTGAAGTTCTTCTCTACAACCTCCAGAAAAGAAATGTAAGTGCGATGTTACGGATGCATTTCTAGGCAAAAAATATGACACTTGGAGCTTGATTAGAAATCTTAATTTTTGGGAAGGTTTGGCCAGCTTTAGTTTGAGAAAGTGTATGATATCTATCAATCTCAATTGAAATAATTTAAGGCAAGCTTTCCTTGGTCTTTGTTGTCCTAATTCTAGTTTTCCGTATCTGTTTTTCCTTGTAACCTCTATTATAAGCAGAAGATTATCTTAATGTAATTGAGTCCAAATGTCAAAGCTCCCTTTGACGAGCTTCACTAATTCTTTCCACTAAACGTCGGTCAAGAAATAGCAACAAGGGCAGCAATCAGTATCTAGATACATATTTTCCTGTGGATTGTCCTACTATCAATCCTGGAAAAATAACCACAACAGTGAAATACTAAATCACTATGCCTCAATTAACAATGGGTGTGTTTACTTAGCACTTGGCTCAGTAAATTTAGTCGCCCAATTCCCGATAACGCACACTCATTAACTCCTTCAGCCAGGTTTGGTCCAGCACTCCCCAGCCATAAGTAAACACACCCAATGAGAAGTAGCTTGTATAGGTCATGCGTGTCACACCTAAAAACTGGCAATTACTACTTTATGGAGGAGTCTAAACCAAGACATGGAAAACCTAAGGACAGGATTAGTCAGAGATGCAAAGGAAAAAGGGAACACAAAGACAAAGATAATTCCAAATAATTCAGTCAATATGATATATTCTCACCAAAAACAGCAGAAAAAACTTGTAATTGCGAGCTCCAACACAGTTCACAACCCATATGCAATGGTGGTCCATCTTAAGAACACATCGTTGGCCTATCATAAAGCACAATTCTTACAATTTAGCAAGTAAAAAACATATTTATATTTAAAGATTTGTAGGCTGGATAATGTACTAATAAGACTGAATTTTTCAAAACATTCGTTGAAACTAAAGGAGTGTGATTGTAAGTGCATGACATGCAATTACATAGATATAAAATCTACCGCGAACAGAAAGCTAAGGAAAGACCCAAGTGTTTCAGTTTGACGCAGGGTACCAAGACCAAACTGAAAGTGTAGAAGTAATAAGCAGGCAATTTCAAATGTACTTCCCCAACAAGGATAAGTGTCGGAGATCAAACTTTTACTTTTAACTGTGGGAGAAAGCTTACAAACGGAGCAATGATGACATCGTGGTGGCTTGCCATTTTGGCAACGATTGCAATATCTTAACGCAGGTGCTCTTTCCAACCCTTCAGATGATGATGGCCTGGCTGAACTGTTGTCTGGCACTAAGGAATTGGAAGATATAAAATCCTCGTTTTCCATGATCTGCTCTGGTGACACTTTCCAGTTTGCTGGAACAGCTCCAGGGTCCCGAAAGACTACCATAAAATAGCTCCATGTCAATAATACAAGCTGCCAGTTTATTGACATTATCAGCAGGGATTAATCTATCACACACTCCAAACATCGTAAAATTATGCAAGGTCACTAGTCCACTCCCAATTAGGTCATTAACCTTATCCCCATTTCCCGGCTCTTTACTCTTATTATATTTCAAATGCACAGTAGCATTTATAGTCTATTCATTGAATATTAACACACCGCAGCACCATTTTCAAGCACATCATGAAACCATAATTACCTAAAACTAATTCTTAACCGCAATGGTTCTGTTTTTTGAGACTTCTGTCCTAATAGTCGAAAAGCTCGAACAAGCCAGTTGTTAAAAAGTTCATATACTCGTTAGAAAGTGAGAATTTACATATTTGTGTCGCACAAATCAATTCTCAGCCATCAGAACTGTAATATCATATATCACACTATTCTCATCCTCAAGTAGACAAGTAAATAAATAGCTTTACATTAACAACAGAGTCTCATAGTAACTGTAGCATGGAGCTGTCTTGATGACAAAATCTCCACATCTGTATTAGGGGACGTTTGCAATTGCTTTTTCCAAGTGTTTTTCAGCTTATAGCTTGAGAAAAGTTGTTTCAGAGTGTCTAGGAACATAGCTTCAGCTTTAAAAGTGGAAAATAATTGTTTTTCCAGCTTTTTTGTATTTTTGTAATTGTAATAAATAGAAGTTATTTCTCTCACTCCTAAGCTAAAAGCTACTTAAGTATCAAACATTCTAGCAAAATCACTTTTATTATCAAACACTAACTACTTTTGGATTTAAGCAATTTTACCACAATCTCTACTTTTAATCACTTCTTCAAAAGTTAAGCAAAGGAAAACACCCCCTAAATTCGAAACTAGACAAGGTATTGGAAGCTAATTCATAACTGAGTTGAATCCCTAAGATTTATCAATTTAAGTTCCTATCTAATTGAAACAATCCATTGTTTCAGCTCAGATTAAGCTCATTGGAGAGAATCAGCAGCGAAACAGCAAACTTATGACAAAAATTCAACAACGACAACAATTAACAGCCTAGAATAGTATTTGAACACAATTAACAGTGACAAAAAAGAAGAAAACACAGATTTAAAGTGGAAAAACGAGAGGAACTGCACTTACCAGGACATGAAAAAGGATGAGGAGAACAAAATAGAGGAACGATTTGAAACCGCCGTCAAGGAGGTGGGGGCCGATGGTGAGAAGGACGACGGCATCATAGGAGATGGCAATTAAAGCCACAAAAATGAGGATCATAAAGTAGCCGAGGAACTTGAGCCCAGAGCATAACCTGAAAGGGTTCAAATCCATCCGGACCGAAGGCACGGCTAAACGGGCCGATCTTCGGGCCGAACGCGGTGGGAAGAGGCGTTTCAGTATATGTGGAGCCAGATTTCCAGTTTGCTCGAGATGCTTGCGTGCTCTTTCACCATGGACAGCCAAGTCCAGTCGACTCAAAGGTCATTTGTTCTCTGCAAAGTCTAAACAAACTTAAAAGAAATTTGAATATAAAACCAATATTAGTATTGCTTTCCAGTTTATTCCTATTTGTAAATGTTATTTTCATTTTACCGAAAGATGAATGTAGATGAATCGAGTCAAGTCGAATGGTACAAGGTTCAAGTTCAGCTCGTTTAAATTTTTAGTGTGTTCGAATTCAGTTTAAGTTTGTTTGAACTTATAAAATTATATGTGAGTTCGGTTTATTTTGTAAATACTAAATTCGCAAATAGTTTATGCTCGATTCGGCAAAAACTTGATAATATATTAGACGAGTGTAGTTCGAGTTCAAGTTCGTTAAATTTATAATACTGAACTTGCGAATGATTTATTACAAATTCATAGCTAACATATTAGTATTGACTCTTTACTATCACTCGTGTTCGTCTACATCTCTAAATAGTGAAAATAGAGTCTAAAATAAACTTTCTTTTATCTCCTATCCCAAAATTTAATTGATGCCACCATGATTTGTGACGATTATTTTCAATTTTAAAATAAAATTTAATCTAACACAAACTCGATATCAATCAAAACCAAGACGAAGATCGATATTGTGTATTGTATTATACAAAACAAACATAATCTTAAAATGGGGGAGGCCTGGTGAAATATAGAAGTGCTTGTCATTATTTCTCTTTTGTTATACTATCTCCGTCTCATTCAAATTTGCATGTAGAATCGAATACGTATATTAAGAAAAAAATATTTTTTACTTTTTTGTTGACTTTTTCAAATGTAGAAATTGAGGATAAAAATTGTAAGAGAATTTTTTTTTTAATGATGTACAAATCTGAGTGAGACGATCAGAAAAGAAAAATATGCAAATCTGAGTGGAACGGAGAAAGTAGTCATTTTCTTCTCTAGAAATATTTAATTATGGTATCTTGAAATAAAAATTGTAGATGGAAAAGTTTCAAGAGAAAGATGAAAATTTAGACTATATTTAATGAAAATAGTGAGCGCACTTTGAAAGAGGATCTTTATATCTATATTTACTCAGGATAAACACTTCTTTTTCAAAAAGATAAAATAAAATATTTTCTCCGTCCCAAATAAACTTGTACAGGTAAGTGGACACAAATATTAAGAAAAGTTATTCTTTGAAATTTTTTTGACTTTTCAAATGGATTGAGGATGGAGATTGAGAGTGGAGATTGCGTTATAACTTTTCTTGTTAAGAAGTGTGCAAGTTTGCTTGGAACAGCCGAAACCAAAAAGTGTACAAACTCATTCGGGACGGAGACGGAGAGAGTATAACACTATTATTTACCGTTGTTAAAGCAATGAATAACTATTACCTTTCAATCGTGATTTTTTTTTCCCAATCATTATGTCACACTTATTAAATTTAATGAAGCTCGACACCTTTGCATTTTAACAACACTTGCATTATGTCACCCGTTGTATATTAATGTATATACAACGGCTAATGACCGTATACACGTTCGTATTGTAGAAAATAACGGTTAAAAAATGACGTATCTTAAAGAATTACAATGGTTATAATAGTCATTTGTTGTGTAATAAATATACCAGTTTCAGTAATACAATGAACACAAATAGTTGTACCTAAACAAATGGGCAAGAAGAGCTCATCGAACAAGCAACTCGCTCCGATGTAATCCTACAAAAAACGGACCGGAGGTGTCACCGGTGAAGAGACTTTGACGTTCAAGTCAGTTGGATTGCTTTGAGTGATGAAAGTCATGAGATAAAGATACCTCAAGAAATGAAAGGATGGAGTATTTATACTTACTCATATGGATTGATAAAGATCTCCTATAGTGTCTTTTTTTTTTCCAAACCCTAACCCACGTCAGGTGCACGGATCCAACATTTTAGGAATTTATCCAGTGATCCCTTGTACTTTCTAGCATAGGGAGGGTTTATATCAGTGTATTTGTCGGGGAGAGCACGGAAGTGGACACATGCTCTTTATGTTATTCCTTGCCAGAGCCGGCCTTTTTGGGGGGGAGGCAGTGCCGCCTCACCGGGGTCCTAGCCGGCGAGGGTCTTTGATTTATTTTTTCTTCTATTTTTTGTATAAATATGTATTTAAGTATATATATTTAACATATGTCAAGCATAACATAAATCGGTGGAGCTCATGTGACCAGTTTTTGAAGTGAACAGATTAAAGAGGTGGAGGAAACTGGATTGATTCCACTGTAACATAAGTAACGATTAATTTTTACATATTAAATGATGAGATGGGTCTATCACTTCGAGATCCGGTTAAACATAGTCCTAGGATCATCTTAGTTTATTAAAATAATTTTCAAAATAATAATATTAATATTGTAACGGGCTCATTTTGTTTTGCACCGAACCCTTCGAAATATTGGACCAGCTATATTCCTCTTCTTAACGAGTGTGTATGGAGCACAGTTCAAATCCTTTTACTCGAGCATTTTGGTTCTCAATTCATAGAATGGACGAACTAAGCACGATTAATTTCAAGAAGGTAATTCGAAGTCAGATCGAGTGATCTTGAGGGCATGAACTGAGATACGTTTCCTGTCCAAATTTAAAGCCCGAAGATATGTTTTAAGCACGGATGATTATTACAAGAGATTCCCAACATATTAAAGATCCTCGGTCCTGAAAATCCACGTTTTTCCAACCATTAACAACAGTCTATCTAATAAATGGATCGTTGTCTATCGTCTAACATGTTGTAATGCTATCAATTTCTTTAAAAATAAATAATGAAAAACGAAAGTTACGATTTCTACCCTACCCAGTCGGTAATACCCGCATATCATAATCATTAACGGTACTATATAGAAGAAAGACGTGGTCAAGTTGGAGTAATGGCCAATGGGCAAGTGAAGGAACTAGTGGGGCAGCTGGCCACTCCCCAATTATTCCACAAATTTATACTTACATATTTGATTTTTCTATTAGTATATAGTAACATTTAAAAGTCGGCTTCAAAGAAAAATATAAAATATTTAAAAGTCTATTCTTTCATAATAATCATAATATATTTTAATTGGTAAGGTCCCCCTTAAATTTAAGCTTCATTTTTCACTTATAAGTTTTTAGTAAATTTCAACATTTGCATCATTACATGATATACTTTTCTATTATAATTCCGAAAAATAGAAGCAGGAATACATTAGTAAACAAGAAATTTAATATGTTTATAGAAACTGAAATCGCGATATATAAAGTTTATTTTTGCTAGGGATGACAGTGTTCAAAACAGTCTATTGAAATCGAAATCGATGATTCGCACTCCTCTTGTTGTAGCCGGTGGTTCTAATCGGATTAACACCTGTAGTTATATCTCATAGTGCAATATTTTAGCTTTAAAAAAAAAAGAAATTGAATCCCTAGCAATTGATGAGTAGAAAATTCACAAAACTCCCAAGCTGTCGAAAAATTGGGCATGTGGAAGAGACAAGCTTTCGGCATCTTCAAGGGAGATGATTGTTGTTTACAAAGATTAAATCTTACCCAATAATAATCTTCCCCAATTTTCTCTTTTTTTTTTTTTTTTTTTTTTCCTGAAAAACTTAGACAAGGGTAAAAGTGTCAAGAAAATTCATTTCTGAATGTATTGTCAGTTGACTGACTGACCTATTAGAAATAAGACTGTTGTAGTTAACTTTCAGAATTTGAATCCTCTAGAGTAAATGCATAGTACATTAAGAGACAGAAAGACACATATAGTGTTAGCTCCATATGTTTATATTTTGTTGGTAAATTTTATGTGTCTTTTTCTCTTTTTTTAATGCACTATACATTTACTCTAGAGAATCCAAATCCGAAATTTCAAGAGACCAATAATGTGGGCATCGGGCAACTGATATGGTCTAATGAGTATTGAAATATGTTTTAATACTCAAATCGTCGATTCAAATTTCTTAGGTATAAACAAAGTAATAAGAACCATCGGAAATGGTTTCGGTGAAAGAACCTTCGAAGATTAAGTTAGTAGTGAAAGAGAGAGAATAGTTGAGCGTATAGAGGAAGCAAAGTAACAAAACAATAAAAGTGCAGATGTCCCCTTTGATTTCCGGGGAACATGTTAATACTGCTTTAGGTGGGGCAAGATAACCCTAATTCGTAATGCCCCGAAGCGCGTAAAATATCCTCTGGGCCCATCCTAATAGAATCGGCCACAACGATGTTACCCCCTTAGTTGGATTTTTTCTTCAGGATCAGCGTTGAGTCTCACAGTATGTTCATGCATGTATCTCTATGTGGCTTCAGCTCCTACAATTCTAAGCCTATGTCATGGTTCATCCTCAGAAACAACATAAAAATGACGCTCACTCGATGATGATCCCTGTCATACCCTGTAAAGTCAGCGTTGTGAACTATTCCCACGGTAGCTATGTAAGAACTCCATTCTCAGAGCTGTGAATCGGATCCAGATCAGGTGATATTGAAGAAAATATAGAAAAAAAAGCTAAAAAGATAATTTAAAGTACAAACGTTAGAATGTCATCTAGAAAAATGAAAATAGTACTCCCTCCATCCCGCTCAGTTTTACACATCCTTAAAAAGAAAATTCCTCTTACAATCTCTACCCTCAAAATCTCCATCTTTAAAAAAGTCAACCAAAAGCAAAAAACAAGCTTTTCTTAATATATGTGTCCGTCTCTACGTGCAAAACTGAGTCAGACGGAAGGAGTATTAAACAAAATCAGAATAAAGAAAGACCTTATTGTTATGTTAGACATTTTTAAGCTTGCTTAAGTCTTGAAGAATCAACTCCCTCCATCCCGGCTTAACCTGCCTAGGTTGACCGGGCACGGAGGTTAAGAAAAAACAGATTTTGTAGAATCTTTGACTTTTTTAAAGGTGGAGATTGAGAATGGAGATTTTGAGGCTGGAAGATTGTGAGAGAAATTTGTCATTTATGAGACTGACAGATTAAGATGAGAAAAACTAAAATGACAAGTAGGCAGATTAAGTTGGGACCGATGTAGTATTAAATATCGTCTTTATCAAAATCAAAATTTAGTAATATAAAGGTGACGACTTTAAATTCCACTCCCCCGGTCCACTAAAAATGGGAGAGAGATGAAAAAGACAGTTTTAGGCTTTTATAGAAATCTGAAGGCGGCCTTTTCACAACATATTTTGGCATGCACTAGATTGGACTTTTTACTAAATATACAGGACGGCAATTGGGGGCACATCACATATATTCATCCAAAAAAGGATAAATATCCATAATTGCCATAAATGAGCTAATTAATACAAATAAATTAAGTTTACAAAATCAAATGGTAAGTAGGGATGTTAATTTTATCCGAGCGGCTCTGACATATCTTAATCTCGGGTATCTGATTGTCCTATCCTGTAATCGGTGGCGGGACAAGGCGAATGTAAGTCATGCAACTGCCCCTTTCTGGCCCCCGCCCTATCTCATACTCCCTCCGTCCCGGTTAACTTATCACAGTTGATCGGACACGAATGTTAAGAAAAAACAGATTTTGTGAAATCTTTGAATTTTTTAAGGGTGCAGATTGGATGTGGATATATTGAGGGTGGAGATTGCTGCCTTTAATTGTCATTTATGGGTGTGACAAGTTAAGTGGGACGGACCAAAATGAAAAATATGACAAGTTAACTGGGACGGATGGAGTAGTAATATTTACACACACACATATATAAATGTTACTCACATAAATAAACCAATTTAATATATATACTACCTTTCTGGCCCCCGCCCTATCTCATAGTAATATTTATACACACACACATATATATATGTAAATGTTACTCACATAAATAAATCAAATTAATATATACTATCTTCATTTTCTTTTTTAGTTGTCATTCTAGTTTTGCATAAGAAAATTAAGGGACTTTAGGAGTTGATAAATTAACTCTCAACTAATTTCCTTAAATCCTTTGATTGTTTAATTAATTCTATATATTGTTAACACTTTCCATACTTATAGGGTTAGTATTATAAAAAAAATTGGTAAAAAAATTAGAATGACAACTATTTATAAACAGAACAAATAAGTTAGAATGATAACTAAAAGAAACGAAGATAGTAATAATTAATAATCACGCAATATATGCATCAAATAGTACTAAAGAGATAGCATACAATGTGAAATTATTAATTAAGTTTAGACATAAAAATAAATATTAAAAATAAAATTATAAATGTATTTAAAAATTACTATTTTTTTAATTTAATTTTATATTTATTATCACTCTTTAAAATAATATTTGTAGAAAATGTATTAACTTAACATTTATTTTAAATTATAGTAACTTAAATTTTATTTACTTTTCAAAAACAATGAATGAACATGTCTCGATTTATAATCCACAATGTATCGTTCTGCCCCGCCCCATTTAAAAAATGGGGCCCATCATGAATATTCAAGTACCCACTTGCCCTTGCCCCATTATCATTCTTAATACTAAGGGAATAGTATCGATCTAAGTAGTTCCAATTCGAATTATCGATGTTGTGCAGGTTCGATTTGGAATTGATGAAATTATATATATTAAGGGATACTTCGTTTGGGATGTAATTTCATGTACCACGTTTGATGAGGTACATTACGGACATAACATTTATTTAAATAGTAAAAATATATTTTAGTTTAAGAATACAATAGGATATGATGTATATTGAAAATTTTAAAATGTATTACATATAATAGGATGTGGATGTGGAGGGATGAACTATTCGACTATAAAATAAATACATTGGGGATGGGGTTGTCCATCCAGATGGAGATATGTCAACTCAAATGTCTCCTAAAAGTTCGGATTGGATCTTCAATTTCAATTTGTGTCCATCTAGTATTCCATGAAGCCGCATCGTTTGTGGATTCAAGATAAGGTGCAGATTGTTAGGAATTGTGTCTTGAATCTGATTTGGTTTGAATCGACGTTCGTATCAAGGTGGAGACTTGAATTTGAGTGTTGTTGGAATTGGTCGCGTTGGAGGGACGTTGCAGATGTCACGGGCGTGACTAGTTGGGTGAAACAATTGATTTGTTTTTTTAAGCTGTGTCGCGCCCGCAACACGATAGACGGCCCTGACACTGGGCTTACGTGTTTAGGCCAATTTAATTTTTTTTTCTTTTTCGTATAAGATTAGATTTGAGGGCTTATAAATAAGTTTTATTGGAGTCCTTTGAGATATGATAATTATAATTGTTTTCGTATTGATTTTGGCTTAGTTATTCGATCATTGCGAGGTTGTTTGGGTCGAACATCAATTGATTGATACTCTACTTGTCTTCGTTTGGGTCGAACATCAATTGATTGATACTCTACTTGTCTTCGTTTGATACGATACTATAGTCCTATTTTGTAACTCTGTTTTGATATTTGATTTGAGATCCTCCCGTTTGGCTGTGAATGTAACTAACAAGTTGTTAACGAACCAAGTTAATTTCAGTGTTTTATCTTTTGTTTCTTCACATTTATCATTTGTTTTAGCATTAATTGTGATCGTAATTTCTCAATATCGTATATACATGTGTTAATTAATAATGTCATTACATACACGTGTCGTGTATATGATAGTTTTCGCATACAAGATGAAACGTTATTAATCAGATCAAGAATAGTCAAGCCTGCACTAACTTAGCAAGTCAGAAGACGACGCTAGGAGAGTTGAAGAGTAAACGTAGTCGCCCAATCTCCTCCATACATATACATAACAATTCCCCTCACTTTCTCAGATTCAGATCTCTCCCCCTAATTTCAATCTCTCTCCTCCATCGCAATCACCATGAATTCCGACGAGCACCACCACCTCCGCCACCGCCGCCTCAAGCGACTAACCGCCCTCACCTACCAAACCTTGTCCAAACCCAAGGCATACGTCATCCTCCTCATCGTCACCTTCATCCTTGGCTACCTCTCTCATTCCCACCCCTACCTCTCCTACGCCGCCAACGATCTATACCAGCACAACACCTTCCCCAATCAATGCTCCGACCCGGTGGACTCCAGCCGCGTCCGTCAAACCGTCCTCGACCGCGTCTTCAACGGCTCCTCCCCATGGGAAGCCTTCCCGCCGGCGCATATTAGCCCCCTCCTCTGGCAGGAATGGACCAAAGGTTGGGGATCTAACGCGCCTGTTTTTGAGCATTTAATCGACCAGGCGAAACCTAAAATCATAATCGAGGTCGGAACATTTCTCGGCGCGTCGGCGATCTATATGGCCGGGTTGACCCGTGCGCGGGGGCTGGATTCAATCATAATCTGTATCGACGATTTCCGCGGCTGGCCGGGGTACTACGACGAGGAGAAGAGTTTGAAAATGGTCAACGGCGATAGTTTGCTTCTCTACCAGTTCATGCAGAATGTAGTGAAGGCAAACGCGACGGATGCGATTCTCTACCTGCCGTTCTCGGCGGGGACGGCGTTGGCCGGGCTGTGTGATTGGGGGATTTACGGAGATCTGGTGGAGGTTGACGCCGCGCATGATTTTCACTCCGCCTGGACTGACATTAACAACGCGTTCAAAGTCCTAAAACCCGGCGGGGTACTATTCGGCCATGACTACGTCTGGGTAGGTGTACGGAATGCGGTTCATTCCTTCGCCCGACTCCATGGATTCCGGGTCAGAATCGACGGCGAACACTGGATTTTGTATTGACTTTTCCCTCCGGTTGATTTTTCCTACAGTAGCTGCTTTTTTATTATTTATTTGATTGAAAAAGCAAGGAGACAGATTCAAATGCGTTTAGTATTTTAAAATTTTAATGAGGGTTGATTGATAGGATAAGATCGATTTTTTTTACCCGATCTCGTGAATATTACTCGCATGTATTATATATTATTGAATTAGTATATATATATAATATTTAAAGACATATTAAAAGAAATAGGGTAAAATTAACAGATAAGATCCGAGTTTGATGCTGGTCAAAATTTTGGTCTTTTGAAGTTTATTACCATTTGTAGATTTTTTTTTTTTTTTTTCTTTTTGAACACAAAAGTTAGTGATAAATTTTTTATTGAATTGTTTGTATTTAGAATATTTTCTTTTTGTAAACCAAGACTTAGCGATTTGTTTCTTTGTCAATTTGTTTTTAAATGGTATAAACTTAAATTAAATTTCAATATTATACATTCGTAGTTAAATGACTAAATATTTTTAAGTGATAAAAGAAATAGAATATCGAATACTCAATCCTATGATATAGGACATCTATAGTTGCATAGATCCAAATAACTAGATTCCTCGAAAAGTTCAACTAAGGCAAAACAATAATGAAATTTAGGGCAATTTAGTAAAAATACCATGCACAGTTGCTCCGGAGTGGCCAAATAAGGTTTAGCGGATGGTATTACTACACAGTCAACTTGAAAAAGTATAACTTGGCTTGACTTTAAATGTGACGCATCTTTTACTAAATATATTATTTCGCAAAGAAATTGTCCAAGACTCATTGTTATAGATGTTTCTTGGCAGTAATTGACATGGAGAAAGTACCAATGCAAATCGAAAATAATGTTATTGTACCGACTGAGGTCATAAATTTTCTCAATTTTGTCGATTAAATAATGTTTTGATTTAAATACTTGAAAAGTCTCTTTCAAATTCTCAACTTATAAATAGTTGTTTATCATGATCGGGTTACGAGTTATTAAATGGTAAAACAAATAAACATTTGTAACTAGAGGACAATTACATTTGCCTCTCTTCCTTTTTTGTTTTCACTACTTTCTTTTTATTTTTGAATTGGTCGTCTTGTTATCTCCTTGTTTTCTCTGTTTTTGTTTCGATATTTTTTATGGCATTTTCACGATTTATTGAAAAAATGGGACTGCCCATCTGCTGGAGTACTTGGGATGCATGTTATATGGCCCAATACTACCAGGCCACCAAACAGGCCTCTAATAATATGTATACTTGGGCCTAGTTACTCAAATTTATTTAATATGGACTCCCTTATATTGTGGATTGCATGGTGTTGCTAATTTGGGCTATGAGTTGGGCCGAGCCCATTTTGTCCTCTTACAATGTCAGATTATCACCCTGGCCCAACATTAGAAAGTAATCTCAAGAGACGCTTATGTAGGGCTCTAAAGTTTTCGTTGAACCACTCTTGAACAAGTTCGTTCATGTGGATAAAGGTGTTTACAAGTACGAATGTTCACGAATATGGTCAAACATGTTCACGAACATGTTCATGAACAAAATCAAACACTCACAAATACTGCTCGATTCGTGATAGGTATGACCCTATCTCTCCGAGTCGGACTAGCCCGCCAGCCGGGTCAGTTGGGCCCATAAGCGCAAGCCCAACACAACTAAGCCCAGTCACGGCCCAAGAGCACAAGCCTAATACAGCTAAGCCCAGTCGCGGCATTTTTGGAAGTGGAGATCAACATGATCTTTTCCCAATTGCCATGCAGGTTTGGCTGACGAGATTATAAGGATTGAGTTAGGGTTTCGATTGTATAGGATAAATAGGAGAATTGTAGATAGATTTGGGGGTTCCGACTTTGTATTCAAAAATTACGGCTCGCAATATTGTATTCGAACATTGAAGGAAAGATAGGGAAAGCACCCCGGAAGGTTATTGTCTTCTCCCGTTGACGTAGATCTCCGGATCGAACCACGTAAACCTTGGTGTCATTTTAATTCCTGGACGTTGTGATTGTGATTCGTTTGATATTCGATTTTGCGCATTATTAATTCGAATTTAATTAAAAATAAATGAACAAACATGAACATCTATAATTTCGGCTCGACTCGTTCCAGTCCTACGCTTATGTTGTGGTTACGAGTCAGAGAAAACGGGGCTGTAGTAATCGGCCCGCAGTTACTTTGTATTCATTGGGCCAGAACATGAAGATAAGTCAATTGGGCTTAACTACTAAATGTTATCCAAATTAGTGGGTTATATATCACATATTGGGCTTGAAAATGATACATTGATCCAAAAGCTTAACAAAATAATTTGAGCTGGGTTAACTAAAATATAATCAACTTGTACTGCATTGATCATGGCGTTCGTTTTTACTCCGTGGATGTAGACCTTATGATCGAACCACGTAATTGCTTTGCGCAATTGGTCTTACAGTTTTATTGAGTTCTTGAATGCTTTTGTTATTTTATGTTGTTCTTCTTCTATTTCCCGCAACACCTTATATGACCTATCAAATGAGTTCTTAATGTCTTGAAATTGTGCCATGTTTCCCGAATTTAACAAACTTATAAAATGTTCACGACAAGAAAATAAAAAATAAGAAAACTAATTAAATTTTAATAACGTGAAAAAAGTTGCAGAAATTATGGAAATAAATTATAAACGTATGGGTACTGAAATGTAATATATAGAAGTTTGGATACTTGCAATGCATGGCCCGACCTAACATAGGCCAATATTGGGCTGAAGCCCACTAAAAAGCCAAGCCCATTTCCCATCTTTATAGTTTTGTGGACAGTGTAATAATTAGAGGTGGCAATTCGGGCGATTCGCCTTGATCGTCGGGCTCAGCGGGCCAGCTTCATATTTCGGATCGAGTTGGATCGGCCTTAAAATTAGTGGGGCCGGCTCGGAGTATTCTCATATAGTATACTTAGATTTTCGAACTGGCTCGGGGTCTGTCGGACTTTTGGTCCATTAAGCCGGTTCGATCGAATCAAATAGTACTTTGGATCTACATTTTTATGGCCCGACGCATTTAAAATATTGGGCCTACTGGACAAGCCCATCGGAGCGGACAACTTTGCTACCTCTAGTAATAACCCAAAGCCTAGCCCGGCCCATCTAGGCCCAGCCCACCCCTTCTCTGCATTCAAAGCCCATTTACTTTTTTCAGTGGCTGTCAAATCTGAAGGCAAAATAGATCTGGCAGATATATACTCTCTATAATTGGGCACACTACTTTTTTTTTAATTTTGTATTTTGTTCCGTTTAAGAGGTTCTCTCTCTATCCACGACTATATCCCGTTTAAGTGTTAGAGGGTCCTTGATCGTCTTTGTTTCCCTACTTCTCTCCATCTAATCCCTCTCACACCCGATTAACTATGTCCAAAATTTAATTAGACGCTAGATCCTAGTCTGTTGTCCGACTAACGCCGAACATCTTTTAGAACATTAATGTTTAGTTGTATACTCCCTCCGTCCTGGCCTAATTGTCCAACCTTGGCCGGGCATGAAGACTAAGAAAAAACAGATTTTGTGGAGGAATCTTTGACTTTTTCAAAGTTGGAGATTAAAAGTACAAATTTTGAGGGTGGAGATTGTGAAAGAATTTGTCATTTATGGGCTTGGACAATTAGTTTGGGACAAACAAATATGGCAAGTTGGACAATTAAGCCGGGACGGAGGAAGTATTAGATTTTCAGTTTTAATTTCAAGGGTTTTTTTTTTTGTATATTTTAATTTTAATCAGTTGAAAGTGATACATGCATTGCATTCTATATTTTTAGTCTGTAGTTGTGAAGATAAGGCTTTATTTTGGTATTAATTTTTTTGAAACTTTGGTAGTAAAAGACAAAAAATTTAAGCATTTTTAAGAGAAAATTATATTCATTTTTGAAGTATAATAAAATTTAACCCATCCACTTCTCTCTTGAATAATTCTTCACTTAACTATAGAAATCAATTAGTTTTGTGAATTGCCATATTGTATAAATTAGATATCATCACTTATTTTTTAGTTTTAGTTTAATTTTAGCCGACGTGGTTCTCCATTCCTAGATGCGCTCCTAGTACAATGCTATTTTGTTAGTGCAAGGTTGTGAGTGGTTGTGCTTATCCAGACGTGACACATTTTCATCCAAAATCCTACCCTTCATATATGAAGCAATCATCAATTATTATTTATAGATCATCTTTTGTGATATTTCTTTTGATTTATTACCTTTTTTGAATTCTAGGGTTGAATATTAGTATAAATAGAAGTCTTCTCTATCATTTTAGATGGTTTAGTTTCATAATTGAAAACGAATTTTATTCTCAATTTGTGTCTATTCTCAGTAATTTTAGAATCAAAAGATTTAATCACTCCATTATATGCTCTTGATCTTGTATTTGGTCGCTTAGATATGCGATAGATTCTTGAGTTGGATATGAATAGATGTGACAATGTGATCCGGCACACTCGAGCCTGGAATTGGTCAGACTGAGCTAAAATTTAATCGGGCTTAAAATTAGTTAGACCGACCCAACATATCCTCTTAATAAACTAAGGGTATGTTTGTTTATTATTTAACCTAGTAGATTTAGGGGATGAAATCCCAATAAAACCCATTCATTAACACTCTCAATCAAGTTTGACCCAACACTTCTCAGCCTTAAACAAACATACCCTAAGATTATCGGGCCAACCCGATGTCCATCGAATTTTTGCCCCATCGAATCGGATCTATCAGGCTAAATAGTACTCCCTCCGTCCCGAGATAATTTGCACACTTTTCTTTTCAAAATATCCCAAGATAATTTGCACTTCCTTAAAAAGAAAATTTTTCTTACAATTTCCATCATAAATCTCCACATTTGAAAAAGTCAACTAAAAAGCAAAAAAAACAAATCTTTCTTATTCCACGTACCGAAAAGAATGTGTAAATATTTTGGAGCGGAGGAAATATTTGGTGCCAAAAATCTTATACTCCAACTCTTGTAACATATCAGGCCAACTGAATGAGCTCATCGGGTCGAACCAATTTTGCCGGAAACAAGAATAATTAGCCGGCAAAACGCAACTGAGTGAAAGTGAAGCAGAGTAATTGTTGTGACACGCGTGGTGACCCCACGAGGTAAACACTTGACAAGACAAAAGACAGACATATGTGGGTGTTGGTAATTCCCACGTGTGAAGACGAGTAATTCACTGTCGTAAATATACTTTTTCCCCCCACATAAAACACATGCAAATAAATATATAAGTTTTGGGTTCATGAATCGACTTTATTGTTCTGATTCTCCACATGGATCAATGAATCCAGACCATGATTCCATGATAGCTTGGTAATATGCATGTAAATCGACCTGGATTCTCTGTAGTTGAGGTTATGCATTTTGATGTATTTTCTCACATTCTTTCTCTATGATGTGCGTTTTTTGAAGAAAGAGAATGTGAGAGAACCACACCAAAATGCAGAGTCCTCAACTATAGAGGATCCGAGTTCTGTATTTCATTTCATTTCTGATATTTTGTACAGGAGTAAAATTGTATTTAGTGTTTCAAGTACTTAAACATAAAGCTTGCTCTAAAACACATAAACGAAAAAAGGAAATACGTTCCTCATTCCGAGCCCCTTCATTGACCATTGAACCTGAAGAAGACAAAAAATCATTGGATCATGTATAAACACATATAAAATTTGTTATAAATCATAGAAAAAAACAAGCTACATAAAATAATAAACTATATTTACTGGCTTTAATATCCGAAATGGCTACAGATTGTTGTTTCCCTTCTACGTTAGAACATAATACCATAAAAATAACATTGCACGACAAGTATATACTTTTTAATATATATATATATATATATATATATATATATATATATATATATGAGAAAACTATATTACATCACAATATGCTTTAAAATTAAAATGAGGAGACTTACTTTAACACTAAAGTGGCAGGGTAGATGGCAAAATGACACCATCGGATAATGAACTTTAGTATGGGCTATTTTCTAAAATATTTGCATTGTCATTCTTTAATAAGCCTCTATGTTCTCCTTAAGACTTTGACTATCTTCTTGTGTTCATTGCAAGGAGGCTCGCGTGCTTTCTAGTTCATTCTTTGTAGATTGAAGCTCTTGTCTAAGTTCAACATTGGTTACCCTTCGATAATTGTCATTACAAGAAGTTGGTATAGGCTTAGGTCCATGTTCAAGTTCCAGTATGTATCCGGACCTTTTTCCTAGAACTTCATCACAAACTAATTCATATGTCTTTGTGTCATATGATAGTAAGTTTCATCATCAATTATGCGATTTGAGAATGCTTCTTTCATCTTAGTAATACGTTGCACCATGTTGTTCTAAAATTTATATTGAACGAGAGAGTTAGCAAACAACAAATATAAACCTTAATCAAACTTATAATTAAAGTACTACAAATTACAAACATATATTGTCTAAGCACCCTCGGCCCATCCATTTTTCTCATTCCAATGTGTTTAGCCGTTATTTGTTATGTAGTTTATAAAACATTAGAATTAACTATTTATTGTAAAAGAAATATATATTTTGTGACAAAATTTAATATATTTGCAGCAATATTTGCAATGAATACTATATTTTTATTGGTAAATAAAACAATTAAATATAGACTTTTCATAGAGAAATAACATAGCGATAAAATGACCAAAGGAGTCGCTAATATTAGCAATGAATCTTGAAAATTTGCCGCCAAAAAAATAATTGCGAATTTCTTTTATAATTTAAATATCTTTCTATTTATTAATATTGATATTTTAGTGATTTACGACAACATTTAAATTATGTGTCGCTAAATTTTACGGCAAAAATAAACTTTTAGGCCCTATCCGATATATATATATATATATATATATATATATATGAATATCTATAATATTAGAATTAGCTATTTATTTTCAAAACCTACTTTCTTTGATAATTTTTAATATATTTATCGCTATCTTTGCAACGAATTGTATATTTTTTCATCGCTACAACGAAACATATGTTCTCGTAGCAAAGAAAGTATAGCGACAAAATGGTTAAAGGGGTCGCTAATATTAGCAGCAAATCTTGCAATTTTGACAATTTATGATAAATAATTTGTGAAGACGGTAACTAAAATTTTAGCATTAATGCTCAATTTCAGGTAAAAAAAAAAAAGAAAAACAAATTTTTAAAATATTACAAAATAATAATTAACATTTAAATTTTGTCTTATAATACTTATCGATTATATTTTTAATTTTAAATAGCAAATCCCTTTATAAATTATATTTATATGTGGAGCCATGTGGAATTAATAATAATTGCATATGATAAGGAAAGCCTTATCGATTTCCACGTTGAAATGAATAATGTCCTTGTCGTTTTCCTTGTGGCAACAATTATTTGCATTTTTTATTTTTATTATCTACTTCCCCGTCTTATCTTATTTTGCATGGGGAGATTGATTGACATAAGTATTACAAAAAATAATCATTTGAGATTTTGTTAATTTTTCAAAGATGGGTTGAGGGTGAAAATTGTATTGTAATTTTCTTTTCTAAGGGGTGTAAAAGTTCGTCTGAGACGAACGAAAATTTAAAGTGTGTAAGATAATGTGGACGGAGGGAGTACTATATATTGTCATATTTTTATGGGTTTGACTTTTTAGGAAAGTTACTTTTTTAATTACGATTAACCCTTAATATTAGATTACTATCATTATGTAAAGTTATCTAAAAAAATCAAATGTTAACTATCATTTTGGATGACTATGTGTTGTCCTGTTTTACCATTACTCTAGTATTATTGTCGAAATTTTAATTAATGTCTTCACACTTAATCTAACATTAAAGAAAAATAGGACTGTAAATCTGGTGAATCGAGTCGAACGTACTATTGTTTAAGCTTATTTGAGATATTATCGATCTTTTAGTATAATGTTAGATTTTCTTTTGATTATTAATCGAGTATAGCTCGAACGAGGTTTATCGAATCAGTCACAAGTCGAGTTCGAGTAGTTTAACATTTTTAACTTATTGAGTTCGAGTTAGAGCCGAACATTAGATTTTATTAAACGTAAAAATATGTTCAAGCTTGTTTGATATTTTTAATCGAACAGAATTCACATAAACTTAACAAACAATCTCAAATTTAGTATCGAGTAGCTTGATTCGATTTCCGATTGCGACAGACATTATCCAGTGAACTTGACTAAGGTTAGTTGTGTTATTTTCAACAGCTATCTCCATTGTCTTCACAATTTTGTCTTTTTGTCTTCAAAATCAAGTCCCACATATAATAAAAAAATATAAAAAATTAGGCACAGGACAGCCACATGTATCACATGAATATTATATATATATAAATATATTTATATATATATATATATTTTTTTTTTGTGTTGAGAAATTAGACCAATAATTGCATTACAGTTCACATCAGATTTTTGTCTTGTATTACTGTACATTGCCCCCTCCACTCAACCATAATAATTAAAGGGATACCTCTTGCGCGTCGGTTGCACGGAACGGATCATGAGGTCAAATGTATTACTTCCTTTGTTTCAATTTAACTCGTTTATTTATTATTTCGATTTGTTCCAACGTAACTTGTCAGCTCATAAGTGACAAAATTTCTCACAATTCTCCATCCTCAAAATCTTCACATTTGAAAAAGTCAAAGATTTCACGTAATCTGTTTTTTCTTAATCTCGGTGTCCGATCAACTAGGCAAGTTAATCCGGGACGGAGGGAGTACTATTTATGCCTAAAGGTATTACTTCCCCCACCCAGCTAATTTTGCCCCGGTTGACCGGACACGGATGTTAAGAAAAAATGGGAAATCTTTGACTTTTTCAAATGTGGAGATTGAAGGTGAACATTTTGAGGGTAAAGATTGTGAGAGAAATTTCATTTTTAAGGGTGTACAAAGTTAAGTAGGACGGACCGAAAAGGAAAATATGCAAATTTAAGTGAGACGGAGGGGGTATATAATTTGGGTAAAGGTATCACGAATTATGTTTAAATGTATCACCTATTTTTTATAAAAGTATTATATTGTCATTACTTCGTGATACATTTAAACATAAATTATAATATCAATCTCGAATCGCACCGTACAACTGATGCATGTGCGACTTTGCTGCAATTAAGAGGCCTATGTAGTTATTTTTAAATGCAGGAATTTACTATATCACGATATAGAAAGTAGAAACAAACATGGCTATAACTAATTGGTCCCGATTGATCGGAAATAGCAAAGTGTACATATGTTGGGATCTTGTGAGCAAATAATCGGTTATGCAAAAATAATTCACAAGAAATTTTATTATAGTAAGACTACATATTAAAAAAGGGAATTTAGATCCGGTGCAGGTTCAGTGCTCTATATTTCTCTCTTTATCACCCGTAACATTCTTACACACACTACACTCTTCCTCTTAGCGATGATAAATCGTGTAGACTAGGGTATTATCGGGCCAACTCGATAAGACCTGAACCGATAAGGGTTAATCAGAAATCCCCTATTAAGTTTGTTGGGGTTCAGAACCCCAACCCGAACATCGCACCTATAAAAACTCTATAACCCAACCCTATCCGATAACCTATTAATATGTGCATACATATTTATGTCTTATTGTTTTGTTACACTCTCTAAACATATTACTATTATTGGCTTTTTAGAAGTACATAACAAATTTAAACATTTAAATGGGACATTTATTCTAAAATTAATCCCCATTCGTATAATAGATGAATGAAAATACAAAAACGAAAGAAAAATCAAAGACGTCATAATGAAGGTTTATAACATAATAGTCATTAAACAAAATTATTTCAAAGTTTCTAATCAATATTTTCCCTCTAGCCAGTTAAGCTCGTGACTTTAAACTCTTATTCTAAGTAAATTTTTATCAAATCAACTTCAATCTTAATAAGTAAATATCATTAATAAAAATAATACAAAACATTATTCATAAAGGTTGATAAACATCATGTGTTGCAAATTTAATACCCTGGAATATTACCTATGTTAGGTTCATCCAACTAAGACTTCAATTAAGTTTGTTTTAGCATAAAAGGTCTCGTCATTGTTGAAAATTTTGATTCAAAGAACAATGCAATACTATCACTAATAATTAAAGAAGAAAATGTTCTCAGGACATTATCGGGTTGATTTGATATGACCTAAATTTTATTGTGTATTTTCGGGTTGACCCGCTAATGCTCCGAACCTAATAGACTTCGGTCCAAATTCAAAATTATGGATTTATGTCGTGCTATCGGCTCGTGTTGAGTTTTCTCATCCTTACTTTCTCTGTCTCTCACAGACTTCCCACTGGATTCGGTGCAATCACTGCATTGGATCCAAATCGATAAATAGAGAACCGAACACAAATTTCGGTAAATCGAATCAAAATTCAACTCTAGTACCTAATATCAAACCGAATTAATATATTTCAGTTAAAAACCGATTTTTTTTAATTTTTCCATTTTGTAAATTTCTAAGTTTCTGTTGACTTATTAAAATAATAAATTTTAAGTTTAGTTGATAAATACTCCCTCCGTCCCGGTTAAAGCTTCCTACTTGCCTTATCGGTCCGTCCCACCTAAAGTTGTCAGCCCAAAAAAGGAAACTAATCCCCCAATCCTCACCCTCAAAATCTCAACCACTCAATCTCCACCTTTAAAAAAGTCAAATAACTATTTTTTCTTAACATCCGTGTCCGGTCAAAGTGGAAGCTTTAATCGGGATGGAGGGAGTAATTAAAATAAAATTAAAATTTAAGTTTAAATTGAGACTTGTTATAGAATTATGGGCCAGTCTAGTGCCCAATAAAAGAAAATATCTACATAGAACCTCGTTCGATCTTCCGGTTAAATCAAATTATCATTTGAATTTTACCGAATTAAATCGAATTTGTTCGGTACGTACAGAAATATTAAATTTAGTTCGATTCGGTTCGAACGGTAATCGAAATGTGCCCGTCCCTAGAAGCATGTGTGGAAAGAGACATCCGTACATCTAAATGGTGGTATGTGGGGTGGGGTGTACACATCACATTATTATGTGGTCACAATCATTCCAAAACAACACAACTTCATCCACATGTGTGAATTCAATTGCAGGTAAAACGTGTGAGCAGTAAAAGGACAGAAAAATGAATATCTTGTGGTCAACAAATTAATAGTACTATTCTCAATTTCCATCCACACATGGCAACAGATATTTGAGCGAGTCTCGTGTATGACGGTCACACATGTAACGAAATATACTTTAACAGATAAAAGTAATACATTTACTACATTGATATTTTTATAAATAAAGGTGATATTTTTGCTAAAAAAATAATACTCTCTCCTTCCCGGCCTAACTTTCCTACTTTGACCGGGCACGAAAGTTAAGAAAAAAATAGATTTTGGGTAATCTTTGACTTTTTTAAAGGTGTAGATTGTGAGAGAACATAATCTTTGACTTTTTTAAAGGTGGAGATTGTGAAAGAACTTTGTCATTTATGAGCTTACAAGTTAAGTTGGAACAAAAAAAAAGGAAAGTATGAAAGTTAGAGCGGGATGGAGGTAGTACTTTTATTTGTTAAAAAAAAGTGATACTTTTACAGATAAACGTGGTACTTTTATCATAAAAAGTGATATTTTTCGTTTTTTTTTGTTAAAAAAATGATAGTGATACTTTTACCACAAAAATTAATATTTTTTTTCGTCACACCGTGTGATGGTTTCCGAGATATTTTATGCATGTGCCTCATTGGATAAGTCCAGTCCAAACCAACCCTGCAAATCCAATTTCAATTTCTGTTCATACCCAATATGTACCAACATATTTCCCCAAGCTAGTTCATGAAATCACCACCAACATACCTCGCTCCTTCCGACCAAGGGCATTTTCGTCCCCGCCCGACCAGACATATATAACTTAATTTCGGACACACAAAGAACTATAGAAGGGAATATACGAACAACAGATATATCGAGCTAGTTTTATAATTTTATAAAACTAGCTCCGTATATGAACATGAATTAGAGAAACTGCATACTACAAAGTTTGATTATGAATAGAGCGAAGACTGCGAGAGAAGTACAAACGTTATGAATTAATATTAATAAAGTAGTTAACTGATGGAATGATCTAATCTGGCAATAATGGCGTTTTTCAAAGCAATCTCACATCTCAATCCATCAGGAACCCTAATTACAACATCTTGTAGCATCAAATCGTTGACACAGGACATGCTCGCATGGTGGACTGGCAAATCGAGGTCTCGGATTACATTCATCAACCTCGCCGCCGGATAATTTGAGTTATCCGACTGTACGCGGATCATTGCGTCCATTCCGACGATCTTCACCTCGACTTCCAGCACCGACATCGCAGGTTGCTCCACGGAGGAGATGGTGGTGGTAGTGGTGGTGCTCTGGTTGTCTTCCATTTTCACCTTTTTTGTCGTTGATTCTCTCTGCGCAGATTCGAGCTCCTCCACCTTTGATTTGAGCTCCTTGATGTACGAAACGGCGTCGGATAGGAGTGATGCTTTGTCCATTCGTGAAACGTTGGGGACCACCGATCGGAGAGCGTAGAAACGGTGGTTTAGCTTTTCGCGGCGCTGCCGCTCCGCCTCCACGTGGTTCAGCGGCGCGTCGCGCCCTTGGTTAGGTTTCCGCCCTCTCTTCTTCGGTGCTCTCTTCGTCTCTATGCTTTCTAGAAAAAATTGACAGTCGGAATCGGAATGCTCCGATTCCAGATAGGACAATATGTCGCCGCCGCCGCCGCCGCCTTTCGCCACCGCCTTGTTCATCGGAGGAATTTTCACTGCCGGGCCGGCGAAGACGCCGGTATCAGCGAACGATATCGTCTTCCCCGGCGAGCTGTTTCTAGTAAGATCCGGTGAGGAATCGAATAATGATTTCACCTGCTGCACTAAATTCCAATTCTCAGTGACAATGACGTCAGATCCGATCTCTAAAACACCGTCAATCGTCGGGATGCACACCATAGTCTGCATCCCATGAATCTGCGCCTCCTTAGCCCGCTGACAGTTATAAAATCTGAGCTGGTTTCCCCCACTCAGCCAGACGAGGGATCCAGAATTAAAGGTCTTACCTACAACGCCGTCGCCGAGGGCGATAGTCTGCGCAAGTGACATAACATAGAACCACTCGGCATCTGTGACATCGCCGTCGGCGCCAGCGTCAGAGCCTTCCCCAATAAGGGCCTGGATCCCTCGCATGACTTTCCTGCGTTCAGGCTGAGAGCCTGAACCAGGAACATGGGCCTTCGTGCCCTGGAAGTGACCGTCGGCCCATGTGAGGACGACGCGACCGGCGTCGTCCTTGGAAGTTTGCCAGAGAATGGCGTAGGTCCACCAGTCGGGTTGCGACTGGAGGATGTATTGGAGCTTCTTTTGGAGGACGGGTGGCGGGTGAGAGACGGAGGAGAGAATTGAGGAAGATGAAGAAGATGAGACCATTAAGTCATCCATGGTGGAGTGGTGTTGTGTTGGGCTAAAAGGGGAGAGTGAGTGAGTTTTTAAGGAGCAGAAACTGAGTTGTGGTATGTACTACGTTTCATAACTCACTAACTAGGTAATAAAGGTAGTTAGCAGGGATATGGCCCACTTTAAATTATAGTGACATTTTATTCTATAACTATTGCTTCTCTTGCTGAGGTGACAACTCGGGCGGGCCAGTTCGGTCGGATCGGGTTCGTCGGGTCAACGTTATATTTTAGATTGAGTAGTTAGTTCGGTCTGAGATATTCTCGTTAACTATATTAAGATTATCGAGTCGGTCTGAGGATCATCGGATTTTGACCCATCAAGACGGGCCGGTCGGATTAAATAGAACTTCGGACCTATATTTCTATGTACCGGCCCATTTAAAATATCGGGCTTACTGAACTGGTCAGCCGATTTTACCACCTCTATTCTCTTGTGTATCAAGTGATGCGCCAACTGCTTATATATGATGTTGTAATGTGATTTTACATATGTAGTGTTAGTTTAAAATGTTACGAGAGAAGTAAAATATTATTTGAAATAGAGTATCTTATCAGAAACTACGGATAACATTACATATGTAAAGTTTTACTTCCTCCATTCCAGTTAATTTGTCACACTTTTCATTTCGATCCGTCTCACTTAACTTTTCACATCCATAAATGACAATTAAAGACAACAAGTTCCACCCTCAAAATATCCACATCCAATCTCCACATTTTAAAAAGTTAAAGATTCCACAAAATTTATTTTTTCTTAACATTCATGTCCGGTCAACTGTGAGAAATTAACTGACTGTGAAAAATTAACTGTGACGATGGGAGTAAAGTGACATTGTAACATCACAAACAGAAACATGACATGTATGGAAAAACTCGGATAATAAAGATTGAATATGGAATAGAATTATAATCTATTTACAGGGCTTAAACCTAGATACAAAATTTGAACTTGAACTATAAACTCATGAACCTGTGACATTTGTCCTCATATTGGACTCAACCTTAAGTTACGTACCGAACTAAAATTGATAATATTGTAGTTAGTGAACCAGTTTTGAACTCGTCATAAATCAGCTGACCAAAAACGGAATTTTGCCTATTTATAATTATAATATTATGCCATCACAATTTTGTGAAATTACAAGATAGTGAAACTTAATTATTATATCCATTGTCCATTAACTTTGATTTTCATGTCATTGAATTAATTATAATGAGATGAGCGCCAAATTTGACATTATTCAAGATTAATATTATTAAATCAAGTCATTCGTATAAAAAATTAAGTCATACGAATATTATATATGTATATTGTTATTCCGTGTTGCATGTACAACATAAAATAGTAATGTATGGCCTCGCATATATGTATGTGTAGACCTAAGTATACACCGTAAAAAAATCGAAATTGATTGTAGTTCTGTTAGCTGAGTTCTTCATGATTGTGACTTTTATATATATTCATATTTAGCAAGGACACACCATTTTTCATTTTTTTGGGAGCTTAAATTCTATTTTTCCGACTTATTTTGTATACTAATAATCACTGCATTATACATATTATGGGGACTGAAAAGAGTATTCTATATACTCTCATTTAATCATTTCCGTACATGCCTATATTGTAATTTTTTTTTTTATCTCAACATCATCTATATTTCGATTAGACGATAAATTTCCGTCTGTCATCCGACTAGCATATAGTAAGTTTTAATATATTGCTTATAGCGAAATCTTCATATTTAGCAAGGACGTACCATTTTTCATTTTATTGAGAGCTCAACCTCATTTTCCCGATATCCTATGTACTATTAATCACTATTTAGAAAGTTTTCGTTTACCTTCGACTAGATTACATATAGCCATTAGACTGTCATCAGCTACCAACGTTTTCTTCCCAACTATTCTCCACTTAACCCCACTCAACCTCACCCAAGCTCCGATTACATACTAGCTAGACATCAATTTACTGCTCGACTAACTCATATCGTCTTTTAGAATATTACTACTACTAATCACTTCATTATGCATATGGGGGCAGAAAGAGTATTCTCATTTAATCATGTCCGTACATACCTATATTGGTAAATTTCTGTATCTCAATATATAGTCTAATTATATATATCGGCTGTATTAATTTTGGTAGATTTTAGTAGGACTAGGCTTTTATTTCAAATAATCTTTACTACTACTATAGTACTATATAGCATATCCCTAAGAGGGAAAAATATCTCATAATTTTATGGTTTATTTCCTTTTTCAGTTTAATAATAAAGCACATAATAGATGGTATAATTAATTTTTTTAAAATAAAATAAAATTCAACCTCCTCTCTATTCTCTACTCAAAATTCTATATCATTATTTATAGATGGTCCTCCTATCCAACTCTCTATAATACTCCCTCTATTCCAACTTAACTTGCCTAGTTTGATCGGGTACGGAGATTAAAAAAAAATAGATTTTGTGGAACCTTTAATTTGATCAAAGATGGAGGTTGAGAGTGGAGATTTTGAGGGTGAAGATTGTGTGAGAGACAAATTAAGTTGAGACGAAGGGAGTACTATTTAGTATAGAAGCCCATCTCTTATTACAAATTGGACTTGTGATACCAAAGGCCAACTAAATTACCTTCCCAATCTTTTGCTCGGAAAATTTTAGAGGAAGGCCTGAATTTTAGAAAATGTCTAGTTAGAAGTTTGAATTTTAACAGTTATTTATTTCGAACCTGAATTCTGAGTTTTTTTAATTAGGGAAATAACTTTTGAATTTTATTCTCAATTCATGACTTAAATCTTGAAAATCTGAAACGTTATTCGATGTACAGAAGATTCAGTACGGAGTAGATTGAAATTTTCAGTTAAGAGTAAATTGATTTTCGATATACCAACAAAAAATGATCATTTAAAACAGCAAAAAATTGTCTTAAATAATGAGTATTTGTCACAACTTATGAGAACTGGTTTAATAATGAGTCACAACTTTACCGCCGTCCCAATAATCTGGACGCAAGTAATATATTTGTGATGACAAAGGTGGTCTCAAATGCATCTCAAATATATTTTGCAACAACTAGTTGACTCTAAAAGTAGTCTTGAAATCATCTCAAATAATTTGTAGAGAGATTTGTGACAACAAGTGTTATTAGTGACCACAATTATGGTCATCAAAAGTGTTAAACAAAATACCTCTATTGTTTTAGTGTATATCATACGGAAAATTATGTAAATCGAATAATATACCTTCTTTTTTCAATACGTAAACCCTGAATTGAGAATAAAATGTAAAATATGTCCCTAATTGAAACCAAAACTTAGGCCTCAAATTGAGTATGAAATGCAAAATCCAGCCCCTAAATGAGAAAAAACTATAATTCAATTCAAGCTCTAATTTTAGAGACATTTTCTTAAATTTCAGGTCCCGAATTAAGATATTTTCTAAAATTCGAGCCTTCCAGTGAATTTCTTTTTTTGCCAGCTATATTATTATTGATATTGCTGCATTTTGCTCTGGTTGAAGGAAGAAAAAGTTACTCCCTCCGTCCCAGCCTAATTTGTCTACCTTGGTTGGGAACGGAGGTTAAGAAAAAAAAGATTTTGTGAAATCTTTGATTTTTTCAAAGGTGGAGATAAAGAGTGGAGATTGTGATAGAAATTTCTCATTTATGAACTGACAAATTAAATTGGGACGAACCAAAAAGAAAAGTAGACATATTAGAATGGGACGGAAGTAGTAATTAAGTCCATTTATGTAAGGCAAAGATTAGTTAATTTTGTGGAAATAAGCTACAAGTAATGAAAATATTAGGAGGGACAAAAATATATAGACAGGTTGGGGAAAGAAAGAGATGGAAGAGAAAAGGGTATTAATAATTTAATTTTATGCTGCCCAAAATTAAAATATTAATAGTATAGTGATAGCAATTAAGATTGATTATGAATTTTCAACCTTAATTTAAAATAATAAATATTCATAGACCATCTCATATTATTTGTAGGGGTAGCGACTTCTAATCTGACCTGATGGATTCGACGGACTCGATCCAATCTGACGTTAATTTAATGAGCACAATTCGTAACTAATTGATTATGAATCAATTAATCTTATTTTAACTTGAATTAACTCAAAATCAGTAGTTTTTTTTCTTAAAATTTAACCATTATGTGTTTGAAATTATTTATAATACATAATCTGAATCACTTCAAATCTGAGCCCAAACAATATATACACCCTGTCAATTGGAACGTTGTCTCGAACCCCCTGACTAAGAACACGTTGCCCCCTACACCCGACTTGTTGATTGCATAGCTCTTGCTTTTTATCAACTCATAGTAAGATTCAAGACATTCTAATGTGAACAGGTGAGTACGAGGTAATCCCTAAGTTTCACTCTCATCAACATGTGAGACGATATTATTACGAGTAACTGTGTTTGACTGTCTCATGTATGAAGGAATACACTCTTATAGAAAAAAAAATGATATTTTACAGAAAAAGTGATACTTTTGGTACAGTGATACTTCTGCTACTAAAAGTGATACTTTTACTACAAAAAGTGATACTTCCTCCGTCCCGGCTAACTTTTCCTATTTTCCATTTCGGTCCGTTCCACTTAATTTTTCACATCCTTAAAAAGAAAATTTCTCTCACAATCTCCACCCTAGAAAATCTCAACGCTCAATTTTCACCTTTAAAAAAGTCAAAGAAAAAGCAAAATCTGTTTTTTCTTAACATCCGTGTTTGGTCAACTGTGAAAAGTTAGCTGGGACGGAGGGAGTATTTTTTTTGTTACAAAAAATTATACTTTTACAGATAAAAATTGATACTTTTACTAAAAAATAGTATTTTTTCCCTCACATTATGTGACGATCGTGTGACGGATTTTTTGCCTATTATTATCATAATACAATGTAAGAAAAGCATCACTCGTTTGTCTGAATTTCACCTAAACAAATAATTAAAACTATACGTCGTCGCATCATGCGGGGGAGGCAACACCTAACACCATAAAATATTGGACCAAATTGAAATAAAATAATAATATTGACACGTGAATTCCCACGACTGGTAAAATAACGAATCACACGATTCACATCTTTCAACCGCGTCCAATTTATTTTTTTGATTTTGTTTATTACAATTAATTTATACATTTCCCCACGTGTTTGTTGAGTACAATTAACATATTATAAACACCTATATATACTGCTAATGATGCTTAAATAAATTAATATTCAATTTTGGAACCTCAACACTTTAACATATCATCACGATTCCTAGTACAATATTTTTTGTTAGGTACTATGAATGAAATTAGTGCTAAAGGGTAAAGGTGATAGGGACGAAGTCGAAGTCGAATAGTTCAAGTTGTAAAGCATTCACTACCTAGGTTAGTGATTTTTGGGTTTGAATCATTTTGCAAGGGAAGAGAATAATTTTTTTTTTGTTCTTGAATTAGGAGAAGAAAAAAATTTAAGCTAAAGCTAATGGTGCGCCTCTGCCCTCAATAAATTCAGTCGGAAAATAATGTTGTATCACTAAGAATTAGTCTCTATTTTAAATGTTTTTATGTTTGTCTACCTCCGACTATAACACGTCTAAGTGCAAGATGATCCTGGACTACCTATATTTTTGTCCCAACTCCTCCTTAGTTAGTCATATTTGGACCCGATTAACTCCGTCTAAGCCTAATTAGGTTCTAGTATGTTGTCTAACTAGCGTCTAGCGTATTTTAGAACATTTGAATAGATAATAAATCACACAAATTCTGGAGAAAGATCTATACTCCTTTTGTCTCATAAAAGAGTTATGTATTAATAATTTTTCTATCCCAAAATAAGAGCCATGTTTGAAAATAAATGTCTCTCTTTACTAAGGTTGTGTTTGGATTGAGTGAATTGAAATGAATGGATTCCAAATACACTCAAGATAGAGGGATTTGGAATCCACCTGAATCCTTCAACAAATAGCTCAAAATGAAATCATAAATTTTTAAATCTATGGTATTTCAAATAACAACAATGGATTTGAGACTAAGAATTGTAAATTCATCATCAAATCCTTCAATCTAAATGAAACCTAAGTTTTTTAATTTCGCATATTAGTTATATATGATTAGTCGATAAAAAAATAAAAATAAATCGTATGAGCGTATTGATAATTTTCAGTGAGTTGTACATGCATCAAATTGATTAAAAAAAAAAAAAATTCAAATATGACTCGTTTTAAGAGGCATAGATGGTATATTATTATCCAATGTTGAAAATAATTATTTACAGAGTAAATATTTATAAGTACAATTAATAGGGTTAGTAAGAGTTTTCCAACTCATAAAACATTTTAATAATGCATATGAAAATGAAGTCTAGGGCATTACAAATAAAATATGGGCTTGGGACATATAAAATATGGCCCGTGGGCCCCGTTTTAAAATAACTATACATTAAAAAATGAGTTGGGTTTGACCTTAAAGAGACCCAAACTATTTGGGCCGACTCAACCCGGCCCAATCCGTCCACTTGGCATGATGGGCTCCGCATCTTTTTTTTGTTCGGTCCAACTCATAAAGGATACCATCTGACTGAGATGGGCTGTCATCAAATGGGCCGTGGGTATATGCGCAATATTTTAATTGGGCCTAAGCTATGGCCTGCTACAGAATATACTTATTTTTCATTCTATTTGAGATATATCTATAAGCAATTTGTTGTGCTCAACTTAGACCCTCCATACGGGTTCGGATTTTCTACCACATTTCATACAACATATTCTATAACATATTTAATCATGCCACAGAATCACTTAAAATGTATTCGTAATGTATCCAAGGACATCACACAACTTTGCTTTCACTTTTATTCTTGCTCTCTTTGTGTCTATCCTTACGAAAACTTACACCTTGTATCAATTTGACTTCTTTCGCCAATGTAATCCTTTCTCTAGAGTTTGGACGACTCAGTTTTCTTCATGATTACATTCGTTTCCATGTAGGTTTCTTAGCTTATTAGCTACGTCGTCATATTTACATTTTGAGTTTCATTTATGAATATCCACTATGAGTTATTGGCAATAACAAACAAGAAAAAGAAAAAAAAAAAAAAAAAGAATGCGATACTTAAAGGATTGCTCAAGTTGGGTCAGGTCAAAATTCAACGGCAAGAGATTCCAGCCCAAACAATTTCTCTAAAATACATTAAATTTCGATAAACCAATTTCACCACCTCTAAATATCCGGACATACATTGATCAGTGAATGAATCAGGGCAGATTGCAACTAGTTTTGTGCAGAGATTTTTAACAAACCACTCTACACATGAGGTTGGTTATAATACTAACACCCTCAGTTAGGTTCATTCACCTACTACACCACATACACAATTAGTATTTTTAGTACCTGCAACTATACTAGCAATTATTGGCACACACATACACATACATACATTATACCCTCACACGTGCGTCGCGTCTCTACTCTTCTTCGTCGCAGTCCTACTTAGCTGGAATACCGGATGCCTCCGTAGCTTCTGCATCCCTTTCCGCAGACTCAGCCGGTTCAGTATCCCTTCCGCTTCCATGTTTTCATATTCATCTTTAAAGCTATGCCCCAGTGTCCGTCTCTTGCGCATCAGGGGTGATGTTCCGCCCTCGTATGATGCTCTCTCTCCAGCATCGCTCTTACTCCTAACCACCAACGACTTGTCGTTGTCCTTGTTGTTGTTATTGGCGTTGTTGTCCCATTCGAGTCTCTCCAAAGTGGAGCTCCTCAGGAGGTTATCATCTTTAACTTCCTTACAGGATGAATCGTCCAAGGCTTCGCTTTGTTCTTGAACAATGGCTTTCCATGGTTGTGAGGATGGTGAATCAGCGTCTTCTGATTCCTCCCTTTCGTGCAGGGTTTTGACGATCAGTGTCTTGAGAAAGTTCATAACTTGGACGGCATGGATGAGCGCCGTCAGAGGATCAGCCATCTGCATTCATTAGTTTTATTCCACAAATCTGGTCAAAATACGACATCTTTTCAAGGGATTAGCACGAAACATCTTTTCTTGTACTTAATTTTTTAGAACAGAATGAGTTAGATGAGAACCTTAGTCATGTTGGGTGCAAAAACCATGGCGACGTTACGAGCATTCATCTTGTTGTGATGTTCATGGTACACCACATCAGCCATTAGATTGATGGCCCAGTCGAGTAATGCGGCTTCAGTAGGAGGAAGCTGCTTCACGAGCTGGCTGCATTCTTCTTCCGTGTTGCAATGCATAACCTCTTCGGGTGTTAATGAATCCAGAACCCCTGATGGAAGTTCTCTAAACCACGCCTGCAACGAAAGAATTCGCAGTAACTACTGCAATCGCACATTGTGACACATACAAAAAAACAAGAAATCGACATATACAAACATACGCACAGCAGAACGAGCAACTTGCCAACACGAAACCAGAACAGAGAAAAGACGAAGGTATTCTAGTTGGTGCACGGTTACCTTTATCAAGCCTGATAAGCAGTGGACATCAATGTCGTGAGGCACAACACCTTTGTTAAGCTGGTTCCGGACATTTTCTTCATGACTGTTATCAGCATTGATTCGGAAAATCCCTTCTGCCTTAAAACACACAGATAATCAGCTGACGCTTATGAGCTCATTTAAAAGGAAAAGAAGAGAAGCAGAGGCTGCATACTTGGAGGCCGCCTTCTGAATACAAACGGCTTTGCATCCTAAGAAGAATCGTGGGTACACTGTTCCCTCTATTGTCGTACGAACACTGCATCGACTGTGCAGAAACTCCAAACACACTTGCACTGCCAACATCATACACTACAATGTCATCTTAACGGATAATAATACTTTTTCCAGAATAATTCAATGAGGACCGAAAACTGAATGATTCGACATACAATGCAGATGCATACGTCGCACAATCTGGTGGTGTTCGAGTTATCCTATTCTATTAGAAAACACCAATCCCATCAATTAAAACTAGTTTTCTTAAATACACTATTGCCTATGCAGATTTGGATAAGAGTTCCCACCATAAGAGCAAGAATTCATCACTTTGTAAGAAAATCGATGTACTAAACTCGACAAATTTACTCTACATGTATCTCCAATCCTCAAATCAGCCCTTTATTAACACTGTTCATAAAAAATTAACATAATTCCATCTTTTGCATGTTAAATCTTCCCAACAACATCACGTTTACGAGGAATCGAAGCTGACTCTCGAGAATTTCGACGAATTTACTGTACATGTACCTCCATTCCTCAAATCAGCCATTTATTAACATACTATTCTTGAAAAATTATCATAATTTCATCTTTTGCAAACTAAATCTTCCCAACAACTTCACATTTAATATAAGCTTATTAATTTCTTCACATTAGAGGCACCTCTAATGCGTAGTTTACGAGGAATCAGGCTGACTCTCGAGAATTAGTGAGTCGCAAGCATGGAATATTAGTTACCGAAAAAAACAAGAAAGAGAAAAGGTAACCTGGCGCTGGGTGGTTTACGAGGGACATCAGGCTGGAGCTCAACTGGCAGGCCCAAAAAGCCATTAAATCTGTCGAAGGTGACGTGCGACACGTGGCGGACGTCCGTTGGCCAACCAATATCCACATCCGAAGCAACGTCATCCGCGTCGACGGAGCACGTGACAAGCGACCGCCGGAGCGCGGACGCCACCACCGCAAGTACAGAAAATTGAGGCTGATGAATTTTACGTTCACGAGCATTGTTCCCGGGGCTTATAAACGGCGTCGTAGCCGGATTACCGGAGTCTTCGGAGTGGAAGTCTCCGAAATACCCCTCGTCCTCTTCGTCATCGTCGTCGTCTTCCGAGAGGCTGGCGGGGGAAGAAGTAACCGGCGGCATTGAAGTTAGGGCTCCGAGCGAGCAGGATTTGGATCGGAAAAGGCGCGCCATTGGAGAAAACAGCGAATTACAGCTAGGAAGTTATGTAATTGGGAGAAGTAAATGGCGGATTAATAATGAAAATGATAATTTGGGTGGAAATGTATGATTGTGGAGAGGATAGCAGTTTGAGAGTGATGGGAAATTAATAAAAAACATGAAAAAACAAAAAAGGGGTGGATTTGAATATTTATTATTGGCATATGATGACAGGTAGTAAAAGTGTTGTTACTGCTGGTTACTATAATGGTGTGATGAAACCATGGCTCTGGCTAGGGTTACTGAGAGTGGGGAGAGGAGTCACGGGGAAGAAGATGAAGAAGAAGGTGAAACATTGAGTCAGATAAATGAATGGAAGTTTGGAAGTTTCTCATGTTTATTGTTAGACATCATCAATGGCTGTTTGGATGTTTCTTTCCTTGGACATAATTCCATTTTTTTAATTGTAATTATGATTATGGTGGTGGACGTGCAGTTCGTGTCAGCAGCAGACGTAATCGTGGATTGTCACTAGGGATGTAAATCAAATTGAACTATTCGAATTTAGGTTTGATGTTCGTTACTAGGGATGTAAAACTTATGATTGTTATTGTGGGTGTGTAGTTCATGTCAGCTTAAATAAACAACTCGTATCAGTAGAAGTAACTGTAGATCGTCACTAGTGATGCAAATCAAATTAAACTATATGCGAACTATTAGAATCTTGGTCTGATTTTCATTCCGATGTAAAAGATTATGAATATTATTGTGGATGTGTAGTTCATGTCAGTTTAAATAAACAACTCGTATTAGTAAAAGTAATCGTCGATAGACATTAGTGATGCAAATCAAACCAAACTATGCGTGAACTATTCGAATCTTGGTTGGATTTTCATTCCCATGTAAAAAATTATGATTATTATTGTGAATGTATAGTTCATGTCAGCTTAAATAAACAAATTGTATCAACAGACATAATCGTTGATGGTGATTAGGGATGTAACCAATCCGAATTATTTGGATCTTGGTTCGATATTCGTTTCCGATCGTTTGTAAATTTAAACGAGCCAATTTCGAGTCTAGTTTCGAGCCGAACTCGAGCTTACCAATATTGGTTTGTTAGCTCGCGAGTTGAGATTATATATAGTTTTGAGCTTATAAATTAAGTTGTTAGCCATATTTATGTTGCCAGAGTTCAAGTTCAATTGTCTGCACAACGATTTCAAGCTTGAACTATGCTCATTTACTTTTTTTTCGAGCTCGAATTATTAGCAAGCTCAGTATTTATGAAATAAATAGAACTCGAACATAATTATAAAAGTTGAAGTCGAAGTGAGCATATCGAAAAGCCCAACGAGCCGAACTCGGCTCTTATACTATTCACTATATTCAATTTGTTTACATCCTTAACGATGAACGTCGTATGCATCGACAAAAAAAGTTTCTCAATATGCACATGCACTACCACGACTTGAATAGTGTGTATTGTCATCTCTGTTGTAAAAATCTCTAACTAGTTCCGATTAATCCTCGTCTAGGCGCTAAGTTCCTATTGACCGTCTACGTTTATTTTTCGATTCCTCTTCGCCTAACTACGTCTATGTTTCGATTAATCCCGTCCAAACTCCGACTAATCGTTAGGTTCCAATTCACCGCTTAATTAGCGTCTAGCAACTTTTACAATCTTGATTGTCACACATATATGCTTCCACGACCTGGATGTTAGCAGAAAACAACAATAATTAGGTCTTCTAACTATAATATTTTACTATAAATAGTCACAAATTATGGTAAACAGGACAACATGTAACAGCCATTTACATAGCCCTTACTTATAAAATCCAAAGTAACATTATATATAAAACAGTATCCTTTCATCATCACCTTGCCTTTTACTGCTCCCTTGTAAAATTTTCCGACTAACTCTGATTTATCCCCGTTTAAGCGTTAGGTTTTTATTAATCGTCTACGTTTATTTTCGAATTTATCTCCACCTAATTATGTCTATGCCCCGATTAATTACGTCTAGGTCCCGACTAGTCGTTAGACCCCAGTCTACCGTCTAGCTAGCGCCTAGCGACTTCCACAACCTTGCCTTTTTTAGAGAGGCTTATATTACAAAGCAGTGTTTATTTTTTTTCCATTTTTCCTATTTTTGTAAGTTTGTTAATAAATTTAACTAAACATGATTCTCTAAAATTAGTTGCGCATGGAATTAAATACAATTAATACATCAACGAATTGCAGGGGACATCATTAAATAGTAGAAGTCACAAAATTAAGACCATCACTTAATGTACAGGCGTACCATCATTATATAAGAAAAAGTCGATTCGAGCTTTGGGTTGTTGGAGTAGTGTTTGTTAAATATTTTAAGTGGTCAAGCTTGAACCAAGCCTGTTAACTCTGTGTTTATTAATGTTTGCGAATATTAATGAACACCAAGTTTGTTACTCCCTCCGTTCCAATTTTATAGGCTGATTGAGTTTTTTCACGGAGATTAAGAAAATAATTGAAAAAACAAACTACTCTTAAATCCCACAATTAATTAATTTAATTTTTAAATTTTTTTATGTGTAATAATTAATGAAGTACCTTATTTATCCTAAGAATTAACAATATTTCATGATGAATATATAGTTTTCGAGAAGTTACTAGGAGAAAAATTGAATAGTTTATTTTTCAAGACTAATTAATAGTGATATATTAATGAATGACTCAAATAAATTTTATCATATATAGTAACTGGACTATATATTTGGTACATCCCAAAAAAAGTTACAAGCCTATATAATTGAGACGGAGGGAGTAACATTTTGTGTCCCTGGACCGAATATTGTATATCATTCTAGTTATGCACTTAAAAAATAATAATAATAATAATTTAAAACTGATATTATATACGAGCCCAAATCATGTTCACGAGCCGATAATAAACTAGATCTTCAATGTCCAAGCAATGTCCTTTAATAAACAAATAAACATAAATGTGTTTGAATCATCGTTAATCAAGCTCTAACCCGAATATTTTACTGAACGTTATGTTCGTTAATGGCCCTAATTATTATAGAGGCGTGCCAGCGGTAGCTAGCTATAGTTATTCCTGGCGTTACTTTGGATAATATTAATCTCACGAGTCATGATATCCTTTGCTTGCTTCCTTCCAAAGAATTAAGATTCTTGCCTCGTCACTAACACTATGTTTTATTCCTCTTTTTTAGTTATTTCTTGTTTATTTATTTATTTAATTATTTATTTACTTATTATTATTATTATGCATGTTGAAAGATGGGAAAAGATAAAGGTAGTAGAAATTGGTAGACGCTAGTTAGACGGTAAATTGGGGCTTAGCGACTAGTCGGGACTTAAGCGGATTAATCGGGTTGTATATGTGGCTGGACAAGGAGAAATCAGAAAATAAATGTAGGCGACTGGGAGCCTAACACCTAAGCGAGGACTAATTAAAGTTAGTCGGGAATTTTTGCAACATTAGAAGAGGTAGAGAGAAATAAAAACTCCCTTTATAGTACCACATTACCACTCAAGAGTATAATGTCATTCCTTCGTAATATATACTCCATCTCTTTCATATTAATTGACGTTTTAGAAAAAAAAAAAATTAAGGATAAAATATTTTGATAGATATATCCTCAGCTAATATATGTCTCACTCATATGAATTCCTAAACTCTCAATCTTTCAACAATCATCTTCCCTCGCCCTTCGAATCTCTATCTTCGATCTGCACAACTATGTTTATCTTTGAATTTCTATCTTCTGTCTTCATTTCAAGATTCATGATACTTTGAAGTATCACCATTTATTATTGTTACCCTATGTATCACCATATTTTTCATCTACATAACTATGTTTATCTTTGAATTTCTATCTTCTGTCTCATATCAAGATTCATGATGCTTTGAAATATCACAATTTATTATTGTTACATTATGTATCATCATTTATTATTGTGACCCTCTCTATATAATCTAAAAACATTGCTACGTAAAAACAGAGAGAAATATTTTAAGAAAAAGAGGGAAATTTTTTAATTCAATTTAAATTGTGGCATAAAGGAGATAGAATGAAGGAGGGAGAGGAAAAGAACAAGGAAGATTTTATGGGACAAATATTTGACCAAATAAAAATACCTGTGAAAGATTGAAAAGTAGAGATATGTTAAGATTAATCCAGGAAGAAAATTGGTAGAATTCGTAAAAATATCTAAAATGTCAATTAATTAGAAAAATGAAAAACTAGCTAGAACGCCAATTTATATGAAACACACAGAGTATATATATATATACATACACACACACTCCATGCGTTCAATATAAATTGACGTTATATATATATATATATATATAATATATATATATATATTATATACTTCTTGCATTTCATATAAATTAACGATATATATATATATAGGGGAAAAAGTTACTATACCCACACAGAAAATTGGAACCCACTTTTCTGCCACTTTGACTTTGAAATTGTAAAATTACCCACTTTTCATGTGTGTTGTCCATTATACCCTTATATAATTTATTCTCACCCTCACCCTCACTGTCACCCAGGTCGTGTATCATGTTGGACATGATGCACGACCTGGTAGACATGATGCACGACCTGGTGGACATGATACACGACCAGGTCGTGTATCATGTCTTGTGGTCGTGCATCATGTCCGACATGATACACAACCCGGTGAACATGATACACGACCAAGTCGTGTATCATGTATGTGGTCGTGCATCATGTCCGACATGATACACGACCTGGTCGTGTATCATGTCCACCGGGTCGTGCATCATGTCCGACATGATGCACGACCACATACATGATACACGACCTGGTCGTGTATCATGTCCACCGGGTCGTGCATCATGTCCGACATGATGCACGACCACATACATGATACACGACCTGGTCGTGTATCATGTCCACCGGGTCGTGCATCATTTCGGACATGATGCACGACCACATACATGATACACGATCTGGTCGTGTATCATGTCCACAGGTCGTGCATCATGTCCGAAAATAATACACGACCTGGTCGTGTATCATGTCCATCATTCTTATGTCACAGCCAATTGAGGTTAAAGTTCCTCAACAAAAAGAAGGGGCAATTTTGGTAAAGTGGGTATTTTTGCATCAAATAAGTTAAAGTGGCAAAAATCTCATTTGTACTCTCTGCAAGGGCACAGTGGCCCATTTCCTCATATATATAACATGTATACGCACAGAAAAATAAAATATTAGCTAGAACATCAATTTATATGGAACACGAAGAGTATATTCTATAAAAATTGACGTTCTAGCTAGTTTTTCATTTTTCTGTGCGCTAAAAAAAAAGCTGAAAAACAATATGAATAGTCTATTGCAAATAATGCAACATTTATTGTTACATTAATCATTGATAACAAACCTATATGAAATACACAATTATATGAAGTCATATAATGCTATATCTTTAAAATTAATATACATATATAATAATACACTTATAAAAATAGTAACAATAATAATAATAATGAAAAGTAGCTGAAGATGTTATTAATGAATAATAGGAGTGTATTGATTTCTCCTTTATATGTATTTATTTTTGTTCGTATCTTGTTTGCTTTAAATTGCATGCACCCCCTTTGGAAATATATATTGTTAGGGAGACCAATGTACTCTACCATATTTGCCATAGGAAAAATATACAAATTTGTAGTTCGGATCTTCTACTACATTTATTGTGATAGGGGTTGTTTGAACACATTACGTAACAATTGAATATTCTGGAAGTTTAGATATATCTATGAAGTGTTCGGATTTTTGCCACCGATCATGGATGGATCGGATAAGTTCTTCTTGGACGTGCGTGAATCTGCAAAACAGAGAGGGAGGTATCCTGGCGAAAATCCTCCGTCGCTCAAGTCAGAGTTCAGCTCACGAAGAGTAGAATGCAATAAAAGTAATGTAATAGTGATAGTTGAGAGGGTGTACCCTTTTTTATAATTGAATGAAACACTATTTATACTTACTGTTTTCTAGGGCGAAGGGTTAAAGGGTCATTTTGGCTGCCCCAGTAACATTGTGCCACCTATCCCTCTGTATCCGGCGACGGTGTCAGATGGTATAGTACTTTTTGTCAGAAAGATTCACAGTTGTCTGCACTTATTGTCGGAGGGTTGGGGACCACGTATCTTGGCCCCCCCAAGCCACAACGGTCACATGTCGGTCGCAAAGCTGAGCTCACCTTCAGTGGTGGCAAGTGAGAATGCTCAAAGGGACATTTTGTACTTTACTGGTCCAGAGCTGCCTTTGGGATCTTCACTCCTGCACTACCATCAGAGTTGGTCCAGGATGTTAGCTTGCTAGTCATACTTCAGAGGTGCATGACCTAAAACGCGCCCTGTAGGCTCCAGTTATCCAGCTTTGATTTTACCGTCTACGACCCTTGCTCGTTTAGAGCTAAGATCATTCCACTTCTCCCATCGAGGTCGTCATGGGGCCTCTCTCAGAGTTGTTTGCTTATTTCCGTCACACTTCTGTTTAACAGAGGACTAACTCTACACCGCAGAGATGGTGTGCACATTTCTCCTATCATATTTCAATGTCTCCTTCTACAATAACGTTAATGCATTTTTAACAATCATTTGTATGTTAGTTTCACGATTTAACCAATTCATAGAATCGATTCTTATTATTATATGTTTTACCAAATTAATTCATCCACAAAAAAAATATTTATGGAATAATTTGTAATATATACATATAATCTCTTAGGGTATGTTTACTTAAGGCTGAAGAGTGCTGGGCCAAATCTGACTGAAGGAGTTTATGAGTGTGTTTTATCGGGATTTGAGCCCTTAAATCTATTGAGCCAAGCCTTAAGTAAACATACCCTTAGTTTCTATGCTAATAAGTATATGCACCAGAAATCTTCATCTTCCATAATATTATATTTCAACTAATTTTATTGCAGTAAAAAAGTCATAATTCATACAATTTATTCTAGTTTGTGTCAGAGACACTGAAGTGATCAGATCGGATCCAATTTTTTTTTTAAAAAAAAAATCAATAAATTAATTATGACCACATCAACTCTGACTTATTATAATAATTTATTAACTATATATATTCTATTAGAAGAATATAATGGTACTCTTATCTTTATCGGAATTATTGGAGCAATTACTCAACAATTATTATTATCAGATGATCGACCCAAAAATGTCATGTATTTTTGTTAATGTAGCGAATTGAATTGCACGGTTTGCACCAAATATATTAAAAGATCTAAATTGACAAATTTGCTCACCAAATTTTCTTCGATTATTCCGCAAGTGCACGGTGCAGATTATAAAATGTGATGAATAGGA